>OZ021728.1:28827234-30181689 GCA_963978545.1 Linyphia triangularis
TCTTCGACTCGACTAGCACAACGTGGGACCAAAGGTTTTCGCCAAGAACAGTTCATAAATCAGTGTGGGATTTCAAAACGGCTGTGGGCTTCTTTTATTGTTATGCGGTGTTTGTTTGAGGTGAAATAGATAAAGTAAGATTCAAGAATTTCTTTCGAAAGAGCTTTAAAAAATTAATATTTTTTTACCCAATTAACGATGCGATATTATTATTATTTTTTTTTTAATTATACTACCAACTTATTATTATTTTGAAAATCAAATGATAACCATGATATTTATAGAAATAAAAAAAAAAAATATTTCTAAAGAATTTAAAATTTAATGATTATGTTTTATAAAAATTAATAATATTTTTATTAAACCGAACCATATTTTTATTATGAGTGTGGAACACCCATATCATAATTTGATGAAATTGAGATACTTAATTTCATAAACCTAACCAAATTAAAGAGCTTGGTTTCATTTAATTCGACAAAGTTTTCAATTTTTAGTTTTGAATGAGAAAACTGCTCATGAAGAGATAAGATTGTAGTTCTTGGAAAAACCTTATTGTTGCAGTTCATTGCAAAAGCTCAAATTATATATTTTTGCAACAGCATAAATTAATTCATGTGCGATTATCTTTCATTAATTCGGTATAAACTATCCCTACATTTCTCGTGTACTGTTTGTGAACAATCACCTCTCACATTTGAAACAAACTACGTTCGAATTGTTACTTTCCATTAGCCATTCACAATAAAAATTTAATTTTCATTCGAAAATAGCAGTTGTCTATGACGGGCGCATACTATTAGATTTTCCCTTTCTTTTATTCTTTTGTTACCAAACAATCAGGAGGAAATAAAAATTATAATTTTTTTTTCCTTTTTTAAAAATCCGAAGCTGAAATAGAATTATCCTAAAAAAGTTTCTACGGCGAAGGTAAAGACAAACGACTGTCTCCCATTATACAAGCTCTAATCATTTGACCTTTCATCTTATGTATGAAGAAGGTTAACAATTTCATTTTCGTATTAAGCGCCTAGGAGTTGTTCTGGAAGGTATTTTATATATTCGATACTATCGAAATAATGGATATGTTTAGAAGGAGAAACGGCCTTGCGACTGAATATTTTTGATTCCATGGAAAGCAAAATTAGTTGTTTATGATATATTTTGTTTACTTTAAAACAAGGTAAACCGGCAAATGGGCTTTTAAGAATTTTAAGCCAACTGTATCTCATCTATTGATGTCTAATTTTATGTAGTATTCTGTAATGTCTGTGTAAGTACTGTATTTGTCCAAGGTTTAGAAACAAATAAGGAAGTTTTTGTAAGGAAAATATATGGAAGCATTAATTTTTGTTATTTTCTATCTATCTTAGAAAATCAAACTACTTTTCAGATGCATGCATTGTTCCATATTTAACAAATAATGCGGACCAGATAATAGGATATTGGTTTCGAAACGCAAAATCATCTCTCAACTAGTTCGGCATGGTCACTGACCTAACATCCTTTTTTTAAATCCATAAGCAATGTATGGACAAAAGTTTCATTACGGTTACCATTAAACCTACCAGAGCGTGGTCAAATGATCGCTTTTGAGATTTTAATCAAAATTGTTAAATTCCAGGATTTTTTTTTTTAGATTTTTTTTCCCTTAAGGCCGAAAAAATAATTTTTTTTTTTTTTAATATTATTGGATAATTGTGTTGTGTTTTATGTTAAATTCTGTATTATTTATAATCAACTAGAAAAGAATATAATGGTTCTTTGAAAAGCGGTTATTTGACCACCATCGCTAGAAATAGGTATATATAAGATGTCGGTAGGTTAAGTATTAATTGGTTCCAGCGGACCAGTAATCGGCATACAAAATGTTTCAGAGTGCGATATTTTACATACTTCCTTAAAAACGAAATACTTGATCATAAATGAATTTATTTGAATAAAATAGAAAAATTGTGTGGGTGTATGAATGTTTGAATATTTCTAACCAAAAAAGTTAATTTAGAAGGAATTGTTTTATTTCTGTGTTTAGAATATATATGTTTCATTTGTAAGCAAATATTTTTTTATGTTAAATAATTATAAGTAACAAAATAAGAGCACTTTAGTACTTATAATTAGGAAAAATATCTTTACCTTAAAAATTGAGCGAGTGTTTAGAAAAAAATTAAGTATTCTCATTCAAAACTTTATTACCATCCAAAACTTTAATTACCGTTCTAAATTTTAATTACTGTTTCATGAGCAGTGGAAAGAAATACCAAATCTTTCATTACATGAAATTTTGTGAACATTAATAATAAGTATAGTTAAATTAACTTCATAGTATAAGATATGAAAAATATAATTGTTGCCATAAGTTTCATAAAAGTTTCCCCTAAAATGTCTTTCTAATTATTATTATTATTATTATAATAATAATATTATTATTATTATTATTATTATTATTAAGTTTAATAACTATAGGGAAAATTAAAAGTATCTGTTCTGGCACTGTATTTGTTACAGGTACAAAACATTTCGACTTTAACTAATATTAGGCCTCATTGCCTCTCATATTTATTAAAAAATTTCTAAATCTAATTACTATTTTATTTTAAAGTATCAAAAGTTTAAAATACAATATTATAAACATCTTCCATTTATAATAAGAAAAATATTCATACAATATTATTAAAGGCCTAAATCTGTAAAACGGTTCATCCTTAATAGTTCAGTAAAATACGAAATAGGTTCAAATTTTGTACAAGAGCCGATCGGAAGAAAAGTAATGAACAATTTATCCCGACGTGTTTTCGTGACTTTTTTATTATTATTAATGTTATATTTTTTTATTGCGGGTGACTGAACACTGAGGATATTATCTTGTAAAAATCGTTGGATATTTTACGTCGAGTACTAAGAAAATTTAATAAGAAAATGTACTTAAAATCGCGTCAAACAAATAAGCAAGATTATGTCAATGAATGTCTTATGTTATGTAATACTTCGCAACCCCTTCAATTTTTTATTGTTAGATCTTAAATCTGTCAGAAGTCCTCTTTTAAGAAAGTATGAGATAACAAAATTAAAAAACTCCAATTTTAAAGTATTACTTTTGAAATTGTTTGACTTAGTGTATTTTAATTATTGTAGTTGAATAAAAATTATTGTATATTAAAATAGCATTTATTATTATTATTTATTTTTTTGGAAAATTTAAATTTGTGTAAAGTCCAAAGTTTACAGGGTCAATATACAATTTTTTACTCTAAATTACTCATAAAGAATCATAGAATGAATTGTCTTTTTAATTTTTTGTAAAAATCATTAGAATTTTTTAAAATTAGCACATAATAATAAATTTAAAAAAAAACATATATTCAAAACACACCTGTAAAAATGTTCATGCATTTATAATATTCAGTTCCAGAGTTATAACGATTCAAACTTCAGAAGACCGGAAAAGTATTATTACCAAGAAAACTGGATTTAAAGTTTTGGAATAGCATGGTTTAGAAGCATTTATTATTGTGCTGATATCTCAATATCAAAAGTTATAATTCAGGTAGAACTTAACTTTTGATTTCATTCAACTCAGATGAATCTAAAGTATTTTTTAAACAATAAAAAGATTGGAAACATTTTGGAAATTTGGTGTCTTATACTCCCTTAATATCATGCGATTCAAAAATGTTTTGATATTAAAAACTTTTAGTACAGTCATTTTTTATCATGTCTAATGCACATTTTGACACTTTTTTTAAAAAATTAATAGTTCTCTATAACCATTCATAAGTGACCTTAATTCCTCAGTTATAGTACATAATTTATAGTTTTCACTAGCAAATGTTTTGAAAAATGATTTAAAAATTTTCTGTAAACTATAGTTAAAAAGTAATTACTACAAAAAATAATATAGTGATTTGAAAACTGTTTCCCAAATTGAAAAAGTAATAGAGAAAAATTACTGATTTGAAATAAATACTGAAAAAATTCAATGGGGGGATCAACTACTTAGATATTTAAATGATTTTGAAAATATAATGAAAGATATCTAAAATATTATTGAAAAGAAACAAAATCTGAAAATAAAGTCATACAGTACGTTACTCTTAACATGAAACCCAATCGCAAAATTTTTAATTTTTCGATATACATAAAAACAAATACACACAAAAAATCATTAAAATAAAATTGTTTGGAAAATAGTATGTTTATTTTTTATATGTATAAATAATTAAGAATAAAAAATCTTTCGCAGCGAAAATGTAACTTGGAAAATCTATTAGCAATTTTCAAACATATTAATATTTAGTATACATATTAATATTTAGTATACAAACACAAACATCTGGATAATATTACTCACCGATAAAAATTATAATTCCCTCTTTCTTAATAACAAGCAGCACACGAGCCCCTGGAACTGTCTATACCAGCATGAAAACGACGATTGGTGTTCTGTCTTCTCAAGTCACCACAAATAAAGCGTTCCCGAATTTTTCAAAACAAGGGAACAACAATTAATGAATTAAAGAGTTTTCGATTTTTTTTCCTCCTATCTCACTCTTTCCTCTTGCATCAGGATAAGTTTTCACAACATGGTCACAATATCATCCGAATACTATGATCTAAACTGACCCAAACGTCAGACAGCTTTTCGAGAACCGGTTGCAAATGAAACTTTCATGTAGACAGCAACAAAAATTCTGTTTGAGGCCCCTAACATTTCGAGGAACGGTTTGAAAAAACTAAACGGGTTCCTTTTAGAGGTGTCCTGTATTGTTCGTTAACTCGTAAATTTTTGGTTGCTTTTAATAATAAGTCAAAGGCATAAAAGCTTACGTGTAAGAATATTCGAAATGTCACGTGATAAAAGAAACGATGTTCAAACAGGGTGAATCGATTTGATGAAAGCTTTTAAACTTTTGTTTCGTAACATAGATGATTTACAATGATGCAATTAAATATGCAATATATATATGTTACTGGCAATATATAAAAAGTCTGTATTCTATAGAATACATAGGTATTTTATATAATGGCTGCCATTTAAACCAGGCGTTATGAAATATGAGAATTATTATATACTTTATCTAGGCATTGCACGTAAAACTTAGATAAAGTATTGAATAATTCTCATAATTCATAACCACCATCCATTATATAAAATACATATGTATTCTATAGAATACTAGCTTTTCATACATTGCCAGTAGCATATATACGAGTTATACATATTTTATTGTACTTAATACCTAGGAATTCTATAGAATGTCAAATGCTAACTTTAAAAATGACAAACTTTAAAAAGGGTTATCATAAGGCTTTAAAAACAAAAAATCTTCAAAAATACATCTTATTTTGAAAAAATAACGAAAGACAGCCATTAAAAAACTTTCATTTAAAATACGTAAAAAAGATTAAAGTGGTGGAAAATAAAATTTATGCCTTTCTTATTAATGGAACAAAATAAAATATTAATCTAATTGCTGCATCAAGAAAGTTAATAATTTACTTATTTTCAAATTCGCTTAATTTTATTTCTGCATTCGAAACAAAATGGGATGTATTTCATACTTTTCTTAGTCAATGTGTGAAATGTTTATTCGTTTCATACTTTGCTGGACAGTTTTCGGTATTATATTAAATGCCTAGGTATTCTATTGAATGCCGAATTTAATACATTGTCGTTAACATATATATATATAAAGTAAACCATTTTTTATATTATTATTCATTAGGTGTAATTGCAACCTACAATTTTAAAGTATGTTAATCAAAATTCAATTAAAAAATTTCTGAATCATAAATCAAAAGTTCATCAGCAGTTGGCTTCATTTGATGATTTGATAAACTGTTTTTTTTTTTAAACCTGGGAATTGTTTCTTTTATAAAAGGCATTAAGTTATAAAATTGATTTTCCTCTTCTAAATATGGAATTTTCGTAATTCCGAATAAACAAAAACTTTATATATTAATGGTTCTTTGGTTGAATATGTATTGCACTTAAAAAAAAAATCTACAGATCTATAACCTTAGCAAATGGCTATGATGGTGGCCAGATGACAGCATGTAGTATGGCTATGATATAGGCTATGATGGTATATAGCATGCAATACCGCTCATTTGAAAATGTCTGCTAATATATTGATACACATATACATATTTAATTTTTGATCTAAATTCAATATTTAATTAATTTCATTTTTTAAGAAGATATTTAATAGTTTAAATTTTTTCTAAACGTAAGTATACAAATTTAAAACAATAGAAATTTTAAATACTTTTTTTTTTAAATTCCTGCTTGGTGAATTCGCACAGGACATACATGTATGGACCTTACGCACAACGTTATTAAGAGTGGGGTTGCACCGAATAGAAAATTTTGTATCGTGCTTGTGATTAATCTCAACACAACTTTAAAAACGAATCCTAATTTTCTATTTCCATCAGCCAATCACAATGCGTGTGTGTTTCATTTAGTCACGATATGATGAATTGACTGGGATGTCCACTCGCGTGTCTCGTATTCTTACAAATATTATATAATTTAATTTAATATTTTTTTAAAGAAGTTACAAACCAATATATGATTTTATTTTAAAAGAAAATATTTAGTTCGGTGAAAATTTAAAATAAAAGAATACTTGATTTATGTCGACGCACGGACACATATGTTATCCTGAAATTCATACTTATATGAATTTTGTATTGTTTTGAGAAGTTACATAGCAGTAGGTTATTGTGTTTCAAAAGAAAATATGTTTTATAAAAATTGGAATCGAAAAAAATTTATTAAAAATAACTGATTTGGGGAAGGACGTGAACTTTGAGATTTGTTTTGAAACTTTTTTCACCTTCAGGGTACTATTATCGAATTTTTTGTTATTATTCTACTGATTACAATTACTACACTGAGTGACATTTTTTTAAATTTATTATTTAAAAAAAAAAAAAGCATATTTGTGTTCTACTCTTTTCAACATAATTTAAAGTTAAGGTATACGTATAGGTTTCAAATCGCAAAAATTGGTGAAAATTGCCATTTTTTTTTAATTGTCCTAAAATATGCGCCAAACCTTTAGCTAACTAGGCATATCAAGATTGTAAAAAAAATCGCTATAATAAAAAAGTTTCAACACTTCTTCTAAATGTTGCTTGCAAAAAAAATTAGTTTCGTTTTAGCATATTCTTAGGCCTAATCGCTATTTTAGCAGATATTTCAATTTTTAAACCCTAATTAATAATTATTTTAAAAGCTTTTTTTTAAAGTTTTAATTCACAACTAGCAACAGAGTTTAACTGTAACTGTATATCTGACTATAATTGTTTACAATCGTTTATTTACACGCTATCATATATCTTCACAATTCATCTTCAATTTACTCATTTTACCTGAAAACCATCCAAAATGGGCTCTAAAGTTCGAAGTAGACGCACTAAAAAAAGAGTTTTTGTTTTTAATCAATTTAAAAAAGCAAAAGAATCGGCAAATGTTCCAGTTCCTGAAAAGTCTGCTGAACCGAAATCTGCATCGCAAAATAAACTGAATAACCATATATCTAATGTACCTGCAAAGGATTCTCATTCTAAGAGTTTTATTATAGACTTAGACTGTTTCAGCATTCTTCTTTCCCAACTTTACTGTCCAGAATGCAATGCCAAGGAATTAGTAATCGAAGAAAATCCAAACAACAGAATTGGTTGTTCTGCAGAACTCAATCTGCTTTGCAGTAACTGTGGATTTATTAGTGCACCATGCTCAACGTCTAAGAAAACAGGGCACATATTTGATGTGAATCGTAGACTTGTTTACGCAATGAGACAACTTGGCTGCGGATATAACGAAGCCAGCCACTTCTTGAATGTTATGAACTTGCCTCCACCACCAAGTCCCTCAGCTTATAATAGTCATACTAAGTCACTGCTTACCGTTGTGAAAGGACTTTCTGAAGAAACTATGATCACAGCAGCATTTCGTGTCCGAAAGAAAAATAGTTCTTCAGACTGTGGCGCTTCCATCGACGGGACATGGCAGAAAAGGGGATTCTCTTCATTGAATGGCGTAGTTACTGCTGTCTCCATCGACACCGGCGAAGTCCTTGACGTGGAAGTAATGAGCAAAGTTTGTCATGGTTGTCGAAAGTGGAATTCTAAAGACAAGTCGAGTACCCGCTACAATTCCTGGAAAGCAAATCATGTGTGCCCAATTAACTATGAGGGTTCATCTGGTGGTATGGAGCCTGTCGGTGCTGGAAGAATTTTCGAAAGGTCCAAGCTCACAAAAGGGTTGGCCTACACACAATTTTACGGAGACGGGGACAGTAAAAGTTATTCGGCTGTCGTCGAACTCAACCCTTATCCTGGAAAGATCATTGTCAAAAAAGAATGTGTAGGTCACTACCAAAAAAGGTTGGGGACTGCTCTGCGAAAGTTGAAAAAAAGTCATCGAGGGATCGGAGGGCAAGGAAAGCTGACAGACAAGAAAATTTATAAAATGCAGAACTATTTTGGAATGGCACTGCGTAACAACACCTCATTTGTTAAAGAAATGTCAAAGGCAATATGGGCAACGTTTTACCATCTGAGTGCAAAAGATACGCATCCTCTTCACACCAAATGCCCGACGGGAAAAGACAGTTGGTGTACTTACCAGCGTGCCAAAGCTGCGGGAAATCTTACACTAAGTAAGTACAAACACCAGGGTGGCTTGCCATTGACACTTCTGAAAGTCATTAATCCAGTGTACCAGCGACTAACAGATCCTACAATGCTTGAGAAGTGCTTACATGGAATGACCCAAAATGCAAACGAGAGTTTCCACAGCCTGATTTGGAAGCGATGTCCAAAAAGCAAATTTGCTGGGTCCAATGTCGTTAAGCTCGCCACCTATGATGCTGTAATGCACTTCAATGCAGGTTCCAAAACCGAACTAGAGCTTATGAAAAGATTAAACATTGCTCCTGGACATTTCATGACCAGAGGACTCGAACAAAAGGACGAATTGCGTATTTCGGAGAGCATTCGCCAATCCACACCGCAGCAGAAGAAGCGACGCAAATGTTTGAGAGGTCTCAAAAAGCAAAAACAATATAAAAACAGCACCAAAGAAGGAAAGCCCTATGATGGAGGAGCATATTAAATTCTAAATATATAATAATTAATATAATATTAACAGTTTTTTTTTATCAAAAATGCCATTTTAAAACTTTAAACTTGTTTTTCTCAGAACGTAGTTTTTTCTATTTTGCATTTCATTCAAACAGTAATAACTCCAGTTTAAATAATATTTTTTTTAATTTGTTTTTTGCTGTACAATCTGCATACATTGTTGAATGTTTTGACCCTAAATACTAAGTGATTGGTAAATAAATATATTTTTAATAGAATTTTAAAAATAAGATTTCGTATAAAAAACATGGATTTTTCTCATGCATTCAGCTAAAGCAAGATATCACAAAATATACACACTGTATAATTATGTTTTTAGGGTCAAAACATAGAGCAGAGTATTCCACATTATTTAACACCAATATTGTATCTGTGGGTGAATTAAATTTTTTTTAATTACCGTTCAAAATTAGCCTAATTAATACAATTAATGTTAATTAATTAATAAAATTGAAGATTAAAAAATATATATATATATTGGAAAAATTTAAAAAGATAATGTACTTCACATTGTGCAAAAGTCTTATTTTTAAATTGAAAATTAAAAAAAAAATGTTGAAACCTATACGTACGCCTTAATAAAATCAGCGAACTTCAATGCCAAGAAATTAAGTCAATTTGATGCATAATTAAAAAAAAAAATTGTGATACCATTTAAAGAAAGTAATTTATCACTCTTTTTACTTCGAGAATTTTAGGTGTTGTGGTTTCAGCTTGTAGCGAATAAGTATCTTAAAAAGTAAGTAATAAGTAAGTGCATTTAAAGTACCTTCGAATGGCCATCAAAAATTAAAAGCTAGCAAACATTTTTTAATATAAATCCTTTTCATGCATTGTCAACTTGTATGTGCAACTGCAACTTATTTAAGAGATTTTGAGCTTCGATGCAGTTTTCGAAATGTGTGATCACTACGAAGAAAGCCATTGATTCCGTTCCAGTCTATTACCCATAAGGTTCTTCGCCAATTCAAAATATCCTTAAATTCTTCTCTCAAATACACAACTAATTCGCACATAAAAGCCTTGTCAGTTTAATTATCAGCCTCATCAGCCCAACAAGTTAACTCGTAAACACTTCTTCTCACATGCACAACCAATTCAAGAATAAAACGCAGACATCTTCATCTTACAATTACTTACAGTTTTACTTTCCCCATTTAGAGGCGAACTTTTCAGGACAATACAATGTCCGATTCTGTGTCGGTGAATACTGACGTTTTGCTTTTCCTCCAGTGTAAATGCCCCTTAATATAAAAGATTTAAAAATAGCTTATTCGACCACATACTTGCGATGTCGGCTCATCAACAAAATTTGGTTCAATTAAAATAAAATAGTTGTATAACATTTTGTTCAAGAGTATTTTTAAAGCTTGGCGGCCTTGATAGTTGAGTGACTTTTACAATGGAGAATTCGGGTTATTGGGAAAATTGTAAATATTCTACTCATGTTTCCACATTAATCACTTTCGCAATTGTTATTCTCCGTATGCTTCTCCTTATTAAGCTTTATAGAATTTTCCACGATTAATGCTGGCTTTAAACAGCAACTGATTTTCAGTTCAAAATGAATGTAGAATACACCGTAGTGAGAACAAAGTTCTAACTGTCTCAACGTATTTTAAAACGTGACTAATTTTGCTTTAGCATCATCTAATCACACTTGTTGAACAACAATGTCCATCAATATTTGGAAAAGTTGCATAAAAACACAGCTTTGCGTTTTTTACCAAATGAATTTCAATTTTCACACATTAAAACGCAATTCCACTATTTAAAAATAATGGACTCAAAAGAAAATGATAAACTTTATTGAATTTCTTTTGTTCCTTAACTTTAAATCAGGGAAATTTTAGGTTTTGTCCGACAAACTTGAATTGAACAACGTTTGAAAGCCCTTTAACGAAGCTCAAAAGCTTGCTAATGAGCTAAGTTAGATTGAAAAACGTTGCGAAACATTTTATATTTTATTGCTTAATGTAAACGCTGTACCATATTCATTTTCATATACAGAAGGGAAAAAAAAATCTTCAAATATGGATAACTATTACAACCAACTGTAAACATAAACAAAAAATAATAACGCTGTTTTCCAATTGCTAGGTCATTATTTCCTTTCCTTTTATCATTCTTCAATAACTTGTAAATTAAAAGTAATTGTACTGAATGTTGTCGACATCGAAGTGCAACAACATAGGAAGTTCAACATAAAATTTAGAGGAGGGAAATATTTAACATGCTCATAATACTTAAAAGGAAAACTTTACTAAGGAACATAATACGAGGAACAATAGCTCTTTAGCTTGAAAGAAAAAAGTACTTCATTATCAATAAGGTCAATAAATATTCAGTCACTTGCGGTTACCCTTGGCAAAATACATATCGCAAGTAGTTAAGTAAGGGTGCGGAACATAGCATAGCTTTCAATTAACACTTAATACTGCATTATCTCTATACTTGTCATGGATTGGTATAATTTACCGTTTTATATTTTCATTAATTTAAATAAAATGCTACTTTTTCGAAGGTTTGAACGTTTAGAACACCGAACATATTAGCACAGAGATTTCAATCAAAATCATTTGAGCCGTTTTTTAGCAATTGCTGAAAAACATGATTTTTTCACGATATCAACCTTGTGCGCATGCGCAATTTTTACGAAAAACTTGAATGACAGGTACCATGGCCACCACTAACCCTCACAACAAATTTGAACATCGTAGGTTAAATCGTTCGAAAGTTATGCTGACACGCACATGCACAGACATTTTTCTCGACTACTTATTTGAAGTAAGGATGTAACAAAACGTAGAGATACGCAATAAAAAAAAAATTTAAAAAAAAATTAAAAAAAAAAAAAAAAAAAACTTTATTTTTTTAACCGAAAATAATACTTTTATTACTCTATGTTAACATATGGGTAGTTGAAAGTAAAGAGAAACAAAATAATAAACGAACATTTTTCATTACATTGTTAAAACATTTTCACAGTAAAAAGTGTAAAACTTACAACAATACGGTGAAATGGTCTGATGAAAATCGTTGAGAAACTATATTTTTAAGCAGTCACCGATTTAATCCATCCCCAAGAGAATAGCCGAAATTCTATCTTCATCAAAATACTAACGCAATTGATGTAGTGGGTAGTTGGTTCAGCTGGAGTCTTACGCCAACATTACGTAAATAATGTTGTACAACATCCGTTTTGAAACATCTCTTTCGACTTTCAATTTACCCAATATCTAATAAATGGTAACAAAAGCATTGTATTCCGTCGAAAAAAAGAATTTTTTTTTTTTTTTTTTTTTTTTTTACATTTCTTCACTTATTGGATTGTGATAATTTCAAAATAGTGCTCTAGATGAAAACTATCTGCGAGTCAGTGTGTTTAACTCTCGAACGGATTGTCCTACGAAGTTCAACATTTGTATACGGGTTAATGGTACTGTTTTTCATAAATTCTCATAATATGAGTGAAACGATTTTAATCAAAATTGCTATGGTAATGCCTTTTATGGTACTCTAAACGTTCATTCCTTCGAATTTCCCGTTGGAATTCAATAAAGGTGTAAAAAGTTGAAAAACGAATGTCTTTAATGGGAGTTGGTACCCAAAAAATTATAAATAATCGATAATGAGTTTATTATTGTTCATCAAAATTTAAATTCTCTCCTTTAAAAGAATAACCTCAATTGTAACAATACCTCAACTAGAAGTAGTTTTAATAATTTTTTTAAGCAAAAATTGGTAACTATTAGTGTAAGTAAAGTTTTCTCAAAACTACATTTTTCATTATTTATGTACCTTTTTTCTCAGAAATTGCGTAAACTATCATCCTGAAATTCTTACCACATATTCCTTTTATGTATCTGTATATACTGAAGTGAGATTTTGTTATTTGAAAAGTATTTTTTGTTTTGGCTTTTTTCAGCAAACAAAACTTGCGATTTTTAACCAATTAGAGTGACTTTCACGAAAATTCATTTAAAAAAAATATAAATGAATCCCAATCAAAAGCTAACTTCAGTATAATAACAAGTATCTGCTAAACGCACTGAAAAAAGCTTAGACTTCTATGTCAAATACTTTCTGAGGAAAAGGTACATGAAATATGTCAATTTAACATTACCGGTATAGAGGGTACCAACTCCCCTTAATACAGAGTTTTCTACCCTTTAAGTATAGCCCTATTACTCATATCACCTATCTCGCCTTTTTTTTTTTCTTTTTTTTTTCTGAAGCCATTACAATAATATCGCCCTGACCATCTCTTTAAATTAATGAAAATATATTAACGAAAACGGTAAATTACGCTAATATATGTCATTAAATTTGACGTTGATTAGTGTTACATTACACTAATGCATGTCAAAATAATAAATGTAATTGAAAGTTGTGCGATGTTCTATACCCTTAGTTTTTATTGTTATTATTACTTTAGCTTCTTGTATTGAGTTTTGATGTATTACCGAATTGTATGAAATTTTGAATTTCCAAACGAAAATATTCAATGAACACTTTTTCAAACATAAAAATATTACTGTTGAAAAAAATTACTTTAAAAAATAACGATACAACGCGTTACTGAAAAATTATATAAATTTCAATCATAATTTTTTGCCCAGTGTACGCCTCGGCCGCCGTTGAGGGCGATGAGTGATCCAAAAAAGGAACAATCCTGGATGATGGTTGGCAACCCTGGGTGGTGGAGTGAGGAGATAAGATAAAGAACTGTTATGTTTGGTACCTGTCTTTTTCGACTGTTCGTGTTTTATAATGTTCTACCTAAGCTAAAATTAGCCATATTTTTATATATACAGTGAATAAAAATCTTCGTTAAATGAAGTCTTTGGATGTTATTCCATTCTCTGGAAATAACGAGCTTAAAAGCATTTCTGTGATACTTGAGTTGTCATGAGAAGTATAGAACCTTCGTGCAAAATTGACGAGTTTCACTCCCAGCAAAAAAATTATCACGACAAAGCACAACAACTATTAAAGTGAAATGCGAGATTAGATACAACTTGAATATAGTGTCCAAAGAGAAAAAGAGACAAATCTTAGAAAGAATTTACAATACAACCCCCATTAATAAAAGTGGTATCGTAAAGGCTAATAAATGGAATGACCTGAGGTCTCTTCAAAAGAACAATGAGGCTGTGTAAGATATGCAGTCCAAGCTCCAGTTTCTCAAAAAATGTATTAATGGTCAAGAAGTTATTTCACAAAGAAATGACAACTACCAGGAAATACATATTTTCGGAAGATGATGGAGAAATACCTTTGAAAAAGGAAAATATTTTAGCAGTTTAATATTTTGTAAAAGCTATTGACAATTCTATTGGCATAAACCTAACGTGTTTCTTGAGATAATAAACAAGTTTGGTTACTTGAGGTACCAGAACACATTGGAAATATCGAATTTCAATGAAAGTACGCATTTTTGAATGTTTATTCTAAATTGTTCTCTAAATCAGTAGCTTTAAAATGACACCATTTTATTTAAGAAATTCAAAATAGTTTTTAAGTTGCGTTCATTTTATTAAAGGCATTTAGTATCTGAAAAATCTGAATTGAAAACTTCAAACTCAATTTCTAAAGAACTTGTTTTCGTACGACTTTATTCCACAGGTGATAGCTTCAGTTTAAGGTAACCAATTTTAATCATTTGTATGGCATTTTAAAGGGTATATTGCAGAGCAGAGATCCTACTACATTCATATATATATATATATATATCTGAAATAATTAATTTTTAATTTAATTTTTAATCTTGCTGTTTTTTTGTTTTTTTTTAATTATGCCTTTTTTAGTGTTTACAAAACAAAATTCTGTAATTAAAAAACTAATTAAGTTAGAGTCATAATTCTTGTAGGGTCCCTGGGGAAGATCAGGGTTTTTGGTTTGCAACAAAAATTGAAATTTTTTATTAATCACAATTAAAGTTATGACCGGTGTCGTTAGACCCTAATTAGTTAATTAAAATGTAATTAATTAATTAAATATGATTGTTTAAAAAAAATTATGATGCATATATGTTAGTTTTAGAAGAAATACTTGGGAAGTGTGTAAAATTTTGTTATTGTGGTTTCAAAATTAAAAAAAAATAAAAAATTAAAACGTGTACTGGTACTTTGAGTTAGTATTTTCATTGAATATGCGAGTATAGGAATATATTCCGAAACATTAGATACATTCTTCAGTTCCAAAATTTGTTTTGTCCAATACATTTTTTCATTTTGTAAATAACCTAAAACTGTAATATTTTTGGCTGCAATCGTATAAAATTGTAAATAAGACCTAAAAAGTCCTTAAAGAAATGGTACTTACATTTGCATAGATGTTTTTTACGCTTCCTGAAAAATTTCAGTTATTGACTTAACGACTTTTGGTATTGGGTGACTCATAGTATAAGCTTGTTGGCGATTTGCTGCTGATGTAGAAATAATGAGAGTTCTTTGAAAAGAAAAAAGTCAGTTGTTTTTGTAAATCCGTGTCGTCATTCCTTTGGAAAGAAATTCGTAACAATACTTACTGATGTATGTCCGACGTAAGTAAATTTAGATATATACAATATTATCTTTTAGTATCCTTTAAAAAAACATTTTACGTAAGTATGAAACGTCATAAGGTTTATGAAATAAAGCTTTAGAAACAGAGCGACTTTAAAGCAGGTGACAAATTATTGCTAAGAATTGAGCGTGAAGCAGCAATGGCATGAATACACGCACTGGCATTATGCATAACAAAGGAATACTTGGTACCATTTTTATTTTCGTGACGTCTGAATGCTTGTTTTTCAGTTTACATCCTGTGAAACGGAAAACTGCGGTGATTTTCTGTTGACGTTTATTAAAATGTTGACTTATAGAAAAGTTCCAAACTTATCTAGAAACTACTAAAATAGGATGTTCTTCTTGCCATGACATTTCTGATCTGTGTACTTTTCATAAATCTCAAAACTTCAATTATTGAAAAGATTCGTATTAATACTTGAAATGGAAATTCTATTTTAATGTACGGAGGACGTACGTATATTACGTCAGGTATAGATGGTGAAGATGAGGGGGGGGGGGGGTGTCTAACGTGATAGACAATCTCCCCACCCCGTGACATGGACATGGAAAAGGGAAAGGGGGTGGGGGGGGGGGGCTAATCGCTTGCTTGACGTAACAATTTCACTTTTGAGGAAGAACATTTTTAAACATCTTTTTTATTTTTCAATTTTTTTTTAAATGCTTTTTTCAGAAAAAAAAAATATGTCCCTAATCACAAGAAAAACTTGGTATTTTAGAAAGAGGATGGATGATTTTATAATATGCCATGGCTGTTTTTCATTATTCTGTTGGTTTTTGAATAAAAGCGAATTTGCAATAAGTGAAACTTTATGCAATTTTTAAATTACCTCAAATAGAATAAAGTTCTTATTTATGCAAGTTATGTGCGTTATATATTTAATTAAAGAACAGAGGGTGGATGCTAAAACGAATTAAAATTTTTTTTAGGAGAGGGTGGCAGCAAGTTGTCTTACATTTTAAGGTAAGGGCATCGATATAGATAAACAACTGGATAGACTGCTCCGATGGCAATGAAAGGGAAAAAACGTGCCGGTGGTTGATGATGATGAGTGGATGATTAGTCAATCAGAATTCACTTCGATGAATTGAGTAAAGTGCTAAAGTAGATATATTTTTGCTCATTATTACTAATTGAGGTATACTATTGACAGTTCTGCTGTGTACAACCCAAGATTTTATTTTCAATCCTCAGCAATCCGTATTTTTTTGTCTACCCAACGATCTGGCAACAACTTCATTTTCCCAGCATTAAGCAGTCTGTCCAGTTGTTTATCTCTATCGATGGGTAAGGGGGTGATCAAATGTGATTGAGCGTGACATGTGAGGGGAGGGGGATACACAACGTTAAAATTTTGTTTGACGTAATTTGTTCCTTAACTACTCGTACTTAAAACTATAATTTATTGTTGTACATTTAAAAAAATGCATGCTGCAAAGTATGAGTGAATTTTAAACAAGTACTATAGTGATATATAATGATGATGAAGTATAAACTAATCTAGTTAAAAAAAAAAAAAAAAAAAAAAAAAAGATTATAAATCTGATTTTAATATTTGCACAAAATCTAAAATTTCAATGCTGATTTCTTTGACAATCTTTCAACCTGTGCTTTGTTGTCCTGAATACTTTTTTTAAGTAAAATTTTATATTGTCACTTATTTTCTTTAATATTCTCTTTTCCCCCTCTCTAAATAAATGTCCGGAAACGTTTCTATTTTGATTTCTGAAGTATGAAATTTTTGGCCAAAACTCAATTTTGGGAACTTTTAAAAGTAGAATTTTAATTTTGCTGATCAGAATCGAACCCCCCAAAACTTGATAGAATATACAATCTTATCGACAGTTAATCTATTGGACAAATTTCAGTTCGATTGGATGACGGCAAGTTGTTTCATTTATATTGCAAATCGTATGCAAAATCGACATTGAATATATCTACCAAATTCTAATCTGTGTATGTCGAAAGACAAAGGAGATTTATACACACTTTTTAAATAATGGACTTATTAAAACAACAGCATATGTCGTAATTTGTAACTGTAACTTTTATGTCATCGCATATGCTTACGTTTCTTCTTATCTTTTCTTGTAACTGTCTATCAGAGAAAAGATTTCCAGAAATTTGTTTACTAAACATTTAGTTAAGAATCGTTGTTATCTTCCAAAGCGTATAAGTTGACAATTTTTTATGATAAAATATATGTATGACCTTTGGCCAAATAAAAAGAGGGCAATAGAAAGCGAAACAATAGCATATATACTAAAACATATTTTTGTTCATTATAATGGCTTAACTAAACTGAAGCTACGCCTTGGCTTTGATAAATTTGTGAGCTTATTTAATGACATTTCATTACTTTGTTTCAACATCTTCAAGTAATTTTCCGATGAAATCGATTGTGCTTGCTTTCGCACATGACAAATCACACGTGTTAAACATCTTTTGTTACCTAATTTGAACCGGAAAACTACTTACACCTTTGCATGTAATATTTCTTTAGGAACAGAAATTTTGAGATTTTTTTTTTCGATATTTATCTACCTTCGTTCTGTACAGCTCGAATTGAATTGTTGTTGCACACTGTTAAAAATTATAAATCACATAGAAAATTTTGTCCATTCTTTAAGGTAAACAAAAATTCGATTTAATTTTTTTTTTCTGCATTTGTCACCTTTTGGAACGGCACAAGTTTACAAAGATAGCCTAAAAATTGTGTGTGTGTAAAAATTTTGGTCAAAATAGTAAATGCACATCTGGTAGCTAACATTGACAAATTTACGATATTCAGCACTTGACAAAAAACGGCTCGAACGATTTGAGCAAAATCGCTGTATTATGCTTTTTAAATTGTTCTAGACATCCACACCACCGAGATTCCCATAGAAATACAGTAAAAACGTAAAAGAAAAAAAAATAATTGAACATCGCCCACCAATGACTGTTTCTTCTGTTTCACTTATAAGAAAGAATTATGTAATATTTATCGCATTTTTTTTTAATTTTTATTTTTTTATTTTAAATAATTTAATCATTATCGCAATCATCGCCAAATTGATTTTTTTTTTTTAAGTTAATGAAAATATGATAACAGTAAATTACTTTAAGTATAATTAATAAGGTATTTGAAGTTTAAAAATATGTTAAAATATGTTTTAAATCATAAATAAAGAGTATGCACAAAATTAAAGACACGTATATTTTCTTTTTCCAAAATAATGCAGCAAAACACCAAAAATAGCATTTTAAAATGCAAGCAGAAGTTCCGCCCATCAAACGTTTGCCAATAGCCCATCTAACTGTGTGATGTCGCTATTGTCAAAACAGCATCGCGAATAGGTTCAATAGAGTTTCAAGCGAGAGTGTGTAACCGAAATGTGTTCTTTTCTTTTGACTTTGTTCGAAAAAAATATCTTGCCAGTATTGGGCTGTACCCCACTGTACAAGTACTTCAATTAAAACTCCAGACAAAATTGTTTTTACTTGTGCCTAAGAAAGCAGATATATGAAGAAAAAAAAAAAAAAGGTTAAATCTTGCTAGAAAAGAATCAACTAAGTTTCTACCACTGACTGTGGTTTACTTTTGCGTGAAGATCACTTGGTAAATAAAACTTTAATTCTCTCCTCAATGCATTATTACAGTCAACTCGTGATAACTCGAAGTCTCATGAGTCGGATATTCGTTTATCTCGAAGTCTTCATTAGGTCCCAAGCGAATTTAATGTTTTTCAACACTAAGTTACCTCCATATCTCGAAGTGTATATTTTTTAAGTCGAAGTTTATGTAAAAATTTTACTATCGTTACTAATCCACAAAATATTAATAATAATAATTAAAAAAAAAAAAAAAAACGATTTTTATTTTTTCCTTTTGAATCGTGTATCAATTTAATCGTGGGTACAATTTAACTTGTTACCCGAAAAAAACCCGTTTGCATTGACGCGTACAGATAGTAAACGTGCCTTTGCCTTTACATCCCATTCCAGATTTGAAGTGAGAGTCGATGGTGTTGGTTTATGTTGGCTTTGAATAACGTTAAAACTCAAGTTGAATACGTTTCGCTTAACTCAAAAGGTTAAATTGATCAATGAAACTGAACAAAATATGCGATGTAAGAAGAAAGAAGTGCAGAATTCTTCCGAATACTCTTTCAACCATTTTGAAAAACGAGGACGATTTTGAGAAGACATGCATCAAAACTCGATCCATCGTGTAAATGAGTGAAGATAAGTGCCCTTCCTGGTGTCGAAGCTTCTCTTCTAAAATGGTTTGAGACTTATCGAATCCATAATTCCAAAATCCCTCTAAGTGGGATGATGTTAAAAGAAAAGGCGTGGAACTTTGAGTTTTACTAAAGGTTGAAGGATTTATAGCAAGTGGGGGATGGCTAGAAAAGTTTAAAGCAAGACACAAAATGGTCTTTAGGACTCCATATGAACAAGCAAAAGGTGTCTCTGATGATATATGCCTTGAATAGAAAATAACTTCAGATCGATTTCCGATAGCTCGGACTTCGGATAACTAGAAAAATTTGGCCAGTCCCTTGAACTTCCCGCTATCGCGACTTGACTGTACTTGTTTTCTTCCACCCAATAAATGCTTTAGATTCATCCCTTTCTGCGGAGTGAATCAGAACACCATGAAAAAAAAAATCGCAATAATTGCAAGTAATGTTTTTTTCCAACATTTTTAGTTCGGTCACCGTAGAAGGAAAGGTCCAAGTTTCAAAGTCAAAAATATTTACCTTAAACGATATTATTACACCCGATTTTTATTTGAAACTTGAAAAGTGTTCCAATTTTTTTTTATCTTGATGTTTTTATAATTATTATAGAAATAAAAGAATCTCACCATCAATGCGTTTATTTTGGGTAAATTTGAACTGTTTGGTTTTACGAAACCGTCTTCCATTGTTTAACTTGGGGTGTGGAACATAACACAACTTTCTATTACATAGAATACTGATGTCAATTTGTGTCATTTACAGTTTTTATATTTTCATCATACATTAAGATAAAATGGCCAGTTTGGCGATATTTTTTTAAATAACTTTTGTATGGGTTAAAAAAAAAAAAAAAAAAAAACTCTGCCGAATTGATGATTTTGGTGACGTACTTTTCTATAATTCTTATATTATTCTTTCTTATAAGTGAAACTGAGGGGAGAAGAAAAAACCATCGTTGATGAGGTATGCTCAAGGAAAGAGAAGTCTGTTAAAGTCATTAGTTTTTCAAATTTTTACGCCATTAACGCATTTTTGCGTGAATTTAGGAGGTGGGAATGTTTAGAACATTTTAAGAGGTATTATATCAACAATTTTTATCAAAATCGTTTGAGCCTTTTTTTAGCAATCATTGAAAAACATGATTTGTTTTTTTAATGGTAGTATGTACATACGCGATCTTGGCAATGGTTACCACTAACCGGCACACCAAATTTGAACATCCTAGGTCAATTTGTTCGAGAGTTATGCTGACCATGTTCACACAGACACGCATATTTTCTAGACAACTTTTTTGAAATCAAGATGATCTAAAACCTGGAGAAATGCAAAAAAAAAAAAAAAAAAAAATCGATTTTTGTGTGTGTGTGATCGAATGCTATATTTTCCTTACCTTATGTATACATAAAAATAAACGTATGAAGTTGTTTGCTCACAAACTTCCACAATAGTGACGTCACACTCTGTAGATGAGTTTATCCGAGTGTTTCTGATGACATGACAATGTTCTCAGGAAACCGTATTATAAAATTCGATTTATAAAAATTTGAGCAATTATTTCGAGTAAAAAATACTTGTATTACTATTATTTCGTTAAATATACTATATATATATGCAGTATTTAGTAATTATTTGTTGTTAGTGTCATATACCTTATTAAAACTTCAAACTTTTATTTAATTTCTCCAATTTAAACTTCACATATTTGTGAAAGCTACGGATGGATTTTTTAGTGGGATATTTTTTTTTTTGTGTGTGTAAAATATGATCAGTGATAAAGCAATATGAATCCAAAAACCTCAGCCCCGAAAGATTAAAGATACATTTTATTAAATTCAACTATGCCTTCTAAAACACATAGCTTCTTACGAGAAAATCTTTTTCTAATCATAGACAGAGACAATCTTTCAAAAACTGGTCCTGTGCCTTCTCCTATGAACTCAAAATAGTAAATTAAGCTCGCGGCTTGCATCAAAATATAACATCAAAATCTCAAACTCCATTCCATTGTTTATTAAGCCCAAATACAGTTGAAAATGATCAATACAGATATTTTCAGAATTATCGTAATCCATCAAGAATACAATATTACTCATTTTCCTCCATGGAATGTGAAAGAAAGTATATTGTAGTCCTGGTAATTTCTTATAATCGGCATTGACGGTGAGAGGATAGCGCAAAAGCAAAATGCAATATTCCTGGTTCTTCAGAAAACCTATCCAAGGACAATCGCGCTATACCTTGGTAGGAATCGACTACAAGTAAAAACTACGAGTGAGGAACATAGCACAACTTTAAATTATTCTTAATAGTGGTCACTGCATTTAAGTTTGTCATGGATTGATGTAATTAACAATTTTCGTTTTCATATTTTTAATACTTTTAAATATTTTTATTTTTTTGGTGATAACTCTTACTTTGACAAGAAAAATAAAAAAAGAAAGAAAAATCGCCACCAGAATGGGAAAATACATTGGCGATATGTGATTCGATAAACATTACATTACCTTTTTTTGCAAGCGTAACAGAGAAGTAGTCTTTGGTGTTGGAAGAGAACTCTGTGTTAAAGACATTCATTCTTCACCTTTTTAAATCTTTATTGCATTCCTATGGAAGTTAAGAGGTGAAGGTGTTTAGAGTACCTTAAAAGGTATTACCATAGCGATTGTGATCAAAATCGTTAGAGCCGTTTATTGGGAACTGCTAAAAACTTTACTGACGACTTTCGAATGCACATGCGAAATTTTGACGAAAACCTTAACGCCAGGTCCCATGGCCACCATTAACCTGCACACAAAATCTGAACATTGTAGGTCAATCTGTTTGGGAGTTATGCTGACCACAGCCACACAGAAAATTTTTCTAGACTATTTTTTTTATTTAACTCAGCAGGTTTCAAAACGTGTACAAATGTTAAAAAAAAAAAAAAAAAAAAATTACCGAATCTATTACATTCATTATCCTATGTTAACTTATAGGTAATTTAAAGTAATTAAGTGTATAATAAACAATAGTGAATCATATATGAGGGTTTGAATTTATTGACAATAAACAATTTCTTTTCAAGTTAATTAAGTTTTAATAACGTGGTCGAATGGAGTTTAAATTGCAACCGAACACAAAATTATAAAATGTTTCCAATGCAATGACAAAAGCAAAATTTACATCAATGTTTAGTCAGGTTTCTTTCTTGAGACGGTGATAAAAGAAACTGTTCATCACCTTATGATAGTGGCAACGTGGCATTTTAATTTATGTGTAAAAAGAGTTTTTAAAATCAACTTCAGCAATATGTTAACAGGAAAATAAAGTATGAATTTTTGAAGGACTAGAGGAAATTGATCTTCTTGGGTAATTGTAATAAAATTCAAAATCAAATATCAATTTTTTCAAGTACAACTTAGGAACACAACACAATGAATGTCCTTTCGTAAAGAAGCTTTAGATACTGATCATGTACTTATAACAATTCAAGCTTCCTTCTATGAATATTTCCTAGATTTTTGTTTGCAAGTGAAATTTAAAGCATTTAATTTCTATGAATCACTTTGGAAACAAACTTTCTAGTTTTATTAAAATGAATAGATTTCCTGCAAAATTCATCTTGTTAGTTAGGGAAATGAATGAGATAATACGATCGTCTGATAATCTCTTAGCCATTGAAGAGTGCACAGAAAGGGAAAAAAACTTTTTACAGCACAATAGGGTAAAAATCTGGCCAAAATTAAAAATTTTATTTATCTATTAAAATCCTTCTTAATAACATACATTAAAGGTTGATATAAGTTTGACATAATTTTAAAAAATTATATTCCCCCCCCCCCCCCATCCCCTTTTTAGGCTAAAATTACTTATATCATTGGCATTAAAATTCTGTTAATGCAAAATATATTTTAAGAGAAACAATTTTTATTAAACTTTAATTTGCTGATTTTATTAATTTTTCCAAATATAACTATTAATGCCTCTTCATGATTTATAATAATAAAATAAGCTGTGTGTCTGTGGGTCTGTGGATCTATAGAAACCAACTTAAAATTGGAGTAGAGCTCTGAAATTTTCAACTCAAGAAGTTTTGTCCTTCTAATTTTATGTATGTCAAACAGAATATTAAAATTTTAATTAGTTTTTTTTTAATTTTTTTATTTTTTTTTTTTTTATTTTACAAAGTGACTTCAAATAGAGATACAGCTCTGAAATTTTCAACATAATAAGTTTTAGCCTTCTAATTGAACTTTTGAAAAACAGAATGTTAAAATTCTAATTAGTTATTTTTTAATTAATTTTCTTAATTAATTAACAGGTTTTTTTTTTACAAAACGACTTCTAATGGGGTTACAGCTCTGAAATTTTCAACATAAGTAATTTTGGCCTTCTTATTGAACTATTGAAAAACAGAATTTTAAATTTGTTGTTAGTTTTTTTTTTTATTAATTTTTTTAATTAATTAATAAATATTTTACAAAACGGTTTCTCATAGGGCTACAAGTTTAAAATTTTCAACATAAGAAGTTTTGCCTTTTAATTGGCTTTTTGAAAACAGAATTTTAAATTTTTATTTAGTTCTTTTTTAATTAATTGATTTATATTTAACAAAACGATATCTAATAGGCCTAGAGTTCTAAAAGTTTCAGCATAAGTTGTTTTGGCCTTCTAATTTGGCTTTCCACAAACACGTGTTAAAATAATTTTAAAGTGGTGTTGTATTATTATATTAACGGGGGGATTTTTGTGTGTCTCGGCAGGGGGGAGGCTTCTAATATTATGGCTTTACGTAGCAATTATAGATTTTAGTGAGTGAAGCGAGCTTATGCTTACGCAACAATGAACCTTTCAGCGAGAGAAGCGAGCCTATTCTTGCATAGTAATGAACCTTTCAACAAGGGAAGTAAACCTGTACTTATATGTCAATTAACTTTTCAGCGAAGGAAGCGAGCTCGATTTTGGGTAGCGATGAACCTTCCTGCAAACAAAGCGCCAAAACCTAGGACCTATGCACCAATGACCGATTTCCGCAACGCGAGGCCTCACAGCTAGCTAAAATATTGCACGTGTTAAAATTTCGTAGCGAAGCACGGGTATTCAGCTAGTAGTTAATAATTCTCTTTTAAAAAACCAATGTCATTATCACTGCTATTTTACCAGATTCGTATTAAGTCACTTTCAAAGAGAATTATAGAGTACAGTTGGATATATTCAGAAGCAAAAACTATATGAGTACTATACTGCACCGGAACATCGTTTGATTAAAGTCTGTATAAAGAGGAATACTTTAAGGAGGTCTTTCAAAGTATAATTGGGAATATGCGCAAATAGTTTTAAAATATATACATAACTTTTCATGAATTAGATGATCTTCTTTTCTAAGCAATCTGAAGATTATTATTGAAGTTTGCATTCCCTCTTTTGTGTTAGTGAAATAATTATCGGTCGTGGAACATCAGGAATATAGCAAACAAGCAAGTTTAGCATATTAAAAAAAATATACCTAAAAATATAATAAGTGTTGCTGAAATAGTTTCAGAAGACTTTAAAAACGTATGAATATGTTTTTATTTACTCATGCAATATTTGGTGTCCATGAAATATTTGGTGTAGAAAGTTTACAGTTTGTGAAAAACTGACAGAAATCAATCTTTGATATTTTCATAAACTACTTTGGTTTATGAATAATAAGTTTTTACCCTGGGCCTTAAGCCCAAGTGTTTTGTTTTCAATTGGTCAGAAGTGTGGTCCGTTGTCCATCCTACTTAATGTTTGGGCATGCGCAGAAAAGGAATTGTGTGGGCATGCGCCTGCTTGTTTAAAAAGAGATGTATTCTGATGTTGTTCAGTTGTGTTGATGCATCGATATTTTATAAAACTCTTATTAAAAAAAAAAAAAATTCTAATCGATTTGGAGTTAAGGTCAAGGTTAAACTGTATATCAGCCCTAAGCCATTTATTTTTATAATTTGTGCTCAGTCAAGTTTTTAAAATGTTTTCTAATTTGCTTTTTTTTCCTAAAATATCTTGGGTATATTTGTTTTTCAAGTTTTTTGTAAGTTCCTATTCTATAAAAAATGCGGAGAAGACATTAAAAGATAGGAATAAAAACTCTTAGCATTTTTAAACTAAATCGAAATGGTTTTCGGCTATTTTTGTAAACTTTTTTTTTTTTTTTAATTATCTATATCCTTCCATTGTTAACGTAGTCTTTAAGTTGATTTTTTGAATTATAGCGCAAGTAGACGATTACCAAAGATAGATGTAACAAAATTTTAAAGTTTTTAAATAATGAATGTGAACCTTAAGATAATAAAACTTGTGAATACTTTTCAGTTTTAGAAGTTAGTTTTTAGTATGATTTTCAAAGGCATTCTGCGATATTTCTCTTTTAGTTCCATATATTTACAATAATATTATCATCAACGCCGACAATAACATATTTGCACGTAAATATGTATCCAACATGACGTTATACCAACATTGGTTTCACTTTATAGCAGGGATTCTTCTATGTGTAATTAAAATTATTAGTTCCAAAAAATTTCTTTTTCGTATTTCGTTTTTTTTTTTTTTTTTTTTTTTTTACTTTTCAGATTCCTCAGCTTACAATGGCCGACCAAACGGTATAGTGGTTAGCGTGCTGGCTTCTAGACCGCGAGGTTGCGGGTTCGAGTCCCGTGTTGCATTGGGTGTTTGTAAATGTATGTTGGCTTGTATAATGACGAATGTTTCGGCGCTTTATAGCCCTCGTGTTGCTGACGGCGCCAGATAATCTGAATACAACCAACCAACCTCAGCTTACAATGTTAGTTTATAAAATTTGTGAAATTTATTTTATATAAATACTCAAACAAAAGTTTGTAATGTTTGACAAACTGTTAAAAGATTTATTAAGATTTCAGTTTTAGTTTATAATATCAATAAATATAATAAATATTTTTTCAACTTGTTCCCAACTATGTCGCAGACGAATTATTCACCGGGAAGTGTGAGACAATTTCGCGGTAGACTTTTACATTTTGTATTATTGGATTCAGGTAGTTACAAATGAACATTGAAATGTTTAAAACATTTCGCAATTTAGTTTTTTGGAAGTTGTGCATAAAATTCATTTCCTTCTTAGTTCTATCAAGTGATCGAACCAAATAGGCGGTAGAGCATCGAGCTCGTAACCGGAGGGTTGCGGGTTCTGTCCTCGGTTCGCCAAATATCGGTGTGTACCTAATGGGGGCTGGTGCACATTAAATCTGTCGTGGCCTCAATGTCCTCTCGTTGGTGTGGGGGGATCGGAGAGAGAGATTTACACTAGAAGATTTCGATCTCGTATTCTTCTAGATGCTCAAAATTACGAAACGTATTTGGCTGTGTTAAGCACTTTATAAGTGGCAGAAATAGACAGTCGGTGGTTTCAAAACAAAACAAATCGAACCAAATTCCTGGATCAGAGGAAACACACGCGTCTAATATGTAAGATGACTCAGCTTTAATTCGCAGTGGTGGCGCTACGTAATTTATGCTTTGAATAATAAGCAGGGGTGTAGTGGAGCGGGAACGCATGGGAACGGCGATCCTTTACCTTTTTAAAAGGCGGAACGGCGTTCCCTCACCTAAATTTTTTTTTTTTAATTTGTACTTTTTTTTCTTCTTTACGTGACCCTAAACGCAAAGTCATGTAAGAAAACGAAAAAGTCATTTCATGAGAAATCTACTTGCGTTTGCGATCCACAAATTCAGAACTGAGCAGGCAAGTTCAAGTATTTGTAAAACACTTAAGAGAGACGCGGCAACCCACACATGGCCATTTTTCCTTCATTAGAAATGAACTGACATATATGTTTACATCTAGCTATGATTTATCATGTGTATGGATTGATCCAATGGCAGTTATCTTCTTTTTCAACGAATGATATATATTTGTGGATGAATTCAAGACTTCAAATTTGTATGGTTCGACATGTATGCAAACTAAAACTTCCCCATACCCAAATTCACGCCAACCATCTACATTTTCAATGAACAAAACTGTGGTTTTGCACATGTAAACTTGCCATATAACTTAATAGTTTTAAAAAATTATTTAAATAAAAGAAGTCTACACACTCAATTTTTCTTTTTAATTTTTGAGGTGCTCATTAGCTGTTTTGAGATTATTAAAGTAATATTAATAAAACTATTTATAGTTGTTATTTTCACCCCCCCCCCCTCTCCCCTCCCCACTCACACACAGAGAAAAAAATACTTTTATAACGACGCGACCTAGCGTTCCCACACCTTTTTATTTTACACTACACCACTGATAATAAGTAGACACAACGGGTATCATGCGTTCTAAGTAACTTCTTAAAAAGACTTCTCTCATTCGATACTTAAAATGCAAAGAATTTCCGCTTTAAAAGATCATTCTCTAAGGCAGTCTCTCTTGGAATTGGAACTAGTGTAATAGTTAAGGTGGTACGAAATGTTGGGCGCCGTATGACTTTTGCTTAGATCTTTTTGCGGCATGGAAAAAAATAAATAAACAAACAACGATCAAGACGCGTCGTTTTTGAAACCATAATAAGATTAGAAAAAATTTAGCCGGGAATCTTATGGACATATATCGATTTATCAAGACAATTATAGTGATTCAAAAAGGTAATATAGTAATTTAACAAATTTGTATTCATATGCAGTATTTGTATTCATTCCATTACGTTGAAAATATATATAAAGTTTCAGAAAATAAGACTATTAATTAAATACAAATAACTCATCCTTTTTTCCCTTAGCTTAGTGAAAGTTATAAGAAGAAAGGGTTACCTAATTAGAATCAAGTATTTTATTAGTGTCAAATAAAACTGTAACGTAACAATAACTGTTACAAAATTATTTTATATTTGTTATTTTGATTATCAAAAATAAGGCCTCGGGTACGTTACGAGCGGCAAGCGGTGAGCGACTTGAGGTAGAGTGTCATGAGCGATAGAATGGTAAGGGGCATTGGCTACGATGAGAACGAAGGCGATATTTTCTTCAATTCCTAAAATGACGTCATCCAGCGAACTAACTAAGCGCATCATTTTGAGTGATTATCACCTACAAAATGAAGCATCTAAAATTAATAACGTTTTGCGGTGGCGAGATTATCACAAAACATCAAATAATAATAAGTTTTTTAAAAAAATAATAAAATAACATTTTAAATTATATTTCCTAATAAAACATTTTTAAATTAGTGTAAAATCAAAACAATGCTTTTAAAATCATTAAATTTGTCATTCCACAAACATGCAATGCATTGAATTTCCGCAATCAAAGCCTCCCATTTCAGATCTCATAATGTTATTTTTTCTGCCATTTTTATTGGCCTAGAGCTTCTACGGAACTGAAAAGTCTCTGGACGGTGAACGAAGGATGATAGCGGCAACTTGTTTTAACCAGATGCCCGTGGTCATCATAGTCGGCCGGCCTGCACTTCCGTTGTAATCAATGTAAACATTATCGATCGTTCATTAACATATAACATTAACATATAAAAATCGTTCTGCCGCCGGTCGCAACCGCTTGTAGCTCGTATCGTACCTGATGCTTTATATACGTTAAACTTCTTTAATTTCTATTTTTCTAACTTAACTTGACTGGGCGTGAAGTTGGTACATCTTCAGCTATGAAAATTATGTCACATTAAATATGCATCACTAATTGAGTTACTTTACAAATTTTGAATTAACATCTTGTTATACATAACACAATTAATTTAAGTAGTTTCCGAGTAATTTTAGACTAATAACAGGAACCTCCTGAAACAACAATTAGAAAATAATTTTCCTTTGTCCACTACAAAAACATTACAATCCAAACATCCTCAATTTGTGATACTTGTTTACTCGGATATAAACATTAAAAATTTCCCATCACTTCTGCCGCCGGTCGCAACCGCTTGTAGCTCGTATCGTACGATATAATTTTAATTGAGTTTTCCGTATAATTTTCATGCTCTTTCACCTCCATCCTGTTGTTTTTAATTTGAAGTAAACTGCTTATTCAATTAAAACCTCCCTTCATCTTCCTTTGCTAACTTTTTAAATATTGTCGATTCTAGCCACGTCAGTATACTTTGGAATTATATTTATTTACAGGTACCATAAAAAAAAAGAAGTCAATAAGCAATATATCAGTTGTAATATTTCGTTTCAAAGTAATCTTGAGTATTCTTACAAATATTTAGCTCTTAATCAATGAATCAATATTTTCATTACCTAGAACGCTTTAAGAAAAAATATGTTATATGTTAAAATATGTTATAATTTGTTATGCATACAAATATGTAATGATAATACATGAATTCCGATGTTTCTGGGAGTGGAGGCTATAGACCTGAAAGCTTATCTAGGTGAGTTCTTCCAAGTTTTTTATTCGTTAACATAATATTCGATGTACATATTCAATTTTTAGGATTATTCAAATAGAACCATATTCCGAGTTGAACTAAAATAATGTAACCCATAAAAATATAGTTTTTAATATAAATCTTTTATATGCATTTCCAATTTTTGTATTCAATAACACAGCTCCGATTCTGTAAACAGCGCGTGCTTGGTGTTGGCATTTAATTTTAAATATCAAAAACATTTCTAACAGGAAAATGTACAGCAACTACGTTTCAAAATTTATTTATTAAAAATGAAAGTGAATTTATGCACTCACATTCAAATATCTTTCATTTGTTCTGATTAAAACCATTTTATTATTTACTAACTTAAAAAAAAAATTGGCAACGGGAAAGAGTTTCTTCAATGGTCTGTTAAATACTATTTTAACGCGATTGGATGACGGCAAGTAGGTTTAATTGTAATGCGTAAAAGCAACCTCTTAGTAACAGCTCCAAAATTTGATAGAAATCATTGTCATCTACATCGAATCTATCTGCCAAGTTTCAGTTCGATTGGATGACGGCAAGATGCTTAATTAGGCCTCCGCTGATGTTCCCGTTATCAAAAAACATACATACACAATAAATCAAAGTTAATATAAAAGGATTAAAAAAAAAAAAAAAATACTTATTTTATTTTACAAATATTATTGATATCCCTTCAAATTCGTAATTCTAAAAAAATTGACAAAATGCGACTACTCGTACTATGTTAAGCCATAACAATGATTAAGATCCATAAAATATAAAGTAATTTTTTTTTTTTTTTAATTAAATAATTATATTAATCTGCTTAAAACATACCTTAAATAGAAGTTCTAAACAAACTTAAGGAACTTAATATATTTTACTTGGTGAGTTTTCAGTGGCGTATTAAAATAGCTTCGCTAATAATGAAAAGTTTACTAAACAAATAAATGAGCTATTTAAATATATTTAGTCAAAAATATCAAACTGTGATTTTCACACCTAGAAAAAAATTTAAATTTTTAGTTTGTAAGATTTTTTTGCAATTAACACAAAACTGTGATTTTCAACACCTAGGTACACTTTTAAAAAAATCTATTGAAAATTTCAATATAACTTTTGAGTAGAATATTATATAAAAGTGAGTTCTATATTGATAAACTAAAATTTTTATTTTAAATATGTGTATATTTTTTTAAATGTGCATTTAATTTTTTTTTCTTCTTGTTCATACAAAACACACACACACACATATATATTTCATAAACATTAAAAGCAATGTTGTCTAAAAAAATAGTTTACCATAGTTAGTCGAAATATTAAGTTAATATTAATAATTTTCCAAAAAATATTTATGTGTTATTTTATCTAAAAAGTGTATCAATGTGTTAAAAATCACTGTTTTGAGAAAATTTCAAAAAATGCTTGTGAACTCAATGTATTATTTTTTTATGTATAATTTTTGCACAATTACTGCGTTTATAAATATCTAACAGCACTTTGAGTGAAAAAAGTTTATAAATTCATTGAGAAATAATTTACAGGACATTTTGAAGTTGGATGAAAAAACAACTTTTCAATTTTGTCGGTGACTGTCAAGTCCCTTTAACTATCATTCGAAAATGAAATTCCTGAATTTTCTTAGCCAGGTGGAATTTAGTTCTTCATAGATTTCGTTCAGAACACGCAAGTCTAAACCTCTATCTTTGAAACTTTAAATGACAATTTTATTCAAAATGGAGTTATTTTTAAAGCGCCGACAATCTTCTTTAAGTTGTAATTAACATTCAAATATTTCTTGTCTCCTATCTGATTTGAAAATAAAATAATTCCTACTAATATGCATGGCTATTCAAAATGAAAGAGCAGATGTGTGTGGCAAGAAATGGAGTGACGATTGGACGTTTGTCGCATTACAAATTGTGCTCACATTGAATTCACAAAATAACTACGAACTTTCCTCCATTCATTGATGTGTAGCATACATCTTACTTACTGCAGTGAGAAGTGGCTAAAAAGGCAATATCAATTCGTATAGCATAGCAGCAGCTTTCTAAAGCAATATTTTACTGGAATGATAGCCAAAGTGTTGAATGGATTCGCGTATTAGTAAAATCACACATTCGAAACGAAACGTCATCAGTGACTTAAAATGTATAGCCAAGTTGGATAACTTTTAAAAGATGCAAGTATTTGGCGCCAGAGAAGTCAAATCGTCTGTATGCTTCCTCATTAAAAGCAAAAACGCGGTGGCTCACCAAACAAAAAAGAAAGCCCATTATTTGAAATCTACTGACATATTTGGCTATCGGATTTACTTCTACTCATTGAAAGGCAATTTTTGTACAGTTTCGGCCATTTCCTTCTCGGCAGACCTGTACGTTCATCATAATCTACTAACATTTTTCCACTTATACAAAGAATCCAGAATGATATTCGGTGAGATATTAAAACTCGCAGTTACAACTCAAGACTACTATGAAGGAAAATTTCGAACGATGGTTATAATTTCGGTTTCAAAAGTTTTAAAGTTTCGAACATATAAAAATGTTTGTTGCTTCGTTTCTCATTTACAATAAGAACGAATGTCTATTTGAGAATACATATCTTTTTTCTATTTCTATAGCTCTCCTTAATGAACATTTTAACGCAAAAAAGAAATATTTTTTTCAGTTAAATAGTGATAATAATATGAAAAGAACTGGGAAATATATTGTGACCAAAGTTAGTGATTTGCTTCTTTACTTGGGACACTTTCATTGAGCAGGGTCGTGGACGTATGTTTGTATGCTTTTAAAGCAATTTTAAGATATGTGTAAGAGTGTAAGGTTAAAAATTGTCTCCAATGTGGATCTTATTAGTTATCTTAGTCCTCTCTTGCTATTAGGCTGTTGCATTCGAATGCGATTTATTAACACTAGATTACCCAAGGAAGTCATTTTGACTGCTTTTTAATTTCAATTAGAAAAACAAGTATGTATATAATGACACAATTTCTTAGAATTTTGTGATTTATATAAATGTGTTTATTAATAATTGTAGTTATCTCCCCCTCCTTCATTTCCGGTATATATGTATTATACAAATTTCTTTACACATTAGTTATTCTTTTACAATGCAGTCATTTTGACTGGTTTTGGGCCATATAGGTATATACTAAGTTTCAGCCTACCTCCTTGATGTAATGCTTTATTTTTGGGCTACAATATCTACCAAAGATTTGCTATAAAATGTATGTTTTTAACAGGCATTAACCGTTATTAAAGCTCATTAACAAAATGGAAAAAATGGTAAGAATATTAATAAGAATCTGAAATTATCCAATATTAAAAATAAATTTACTACCGATTACCTGCTTTTAATACTTTAGACAATGACGAACAAATAAAGTTTTTTTTTTTTTTTTTAAATGTGATACTTGTGTTTGAAAATATCTCTAAAATTCCATATGGAAAATCTTGTTAGGTGACTGCATGGAAATAAAAAACCAATAATTTTATTCGACATGTTGAAAGAATTTTGAAAACACAAAGCTGGTTCAGAGTAGAATTTCCCTTTTTTGCTTACAGAAACTATTTCAGTTAACTATTGGACTAAACTATTAACCAATTGTAGAGTTATGCAAGTTTAATCAAGGATTTTATTAATGAGTAGCTAATAGCTTTAGCGATTTTAGCATGCAAATTTTTAGATTGCCAGTATATTAGTATTTATAAGTTACAATGTGAAAACACAAAACAATTAAGCGTAACAAAGAGTTTATTTACAAAAATATACAATTACCAATATTGAAACAGTAAAATAAGTTCACTGTCAGTTTAAAATATGTTGACTATTAGTTTAAGATAAGTTCACTTTCAATGTCATTCGGGTCTATTTTTTCCAATTCCACCTTGTAAGAAATCTGTTTCGCTGTCAGCCAGCTATAGGAGTTATCAAATTGTAGAATATCTAAAAAAAAAAAAAAGAGCATTTTGATGTGGTTAGAAATTTGACTGGATTGTTATCTATAATGCAACGTATTAAAATAAAATTTACGATTCAAATTTTAGAACTTTAGCTCAAATAAAAGTGCCTGCACTGACATTAATTTTTAAGATTTTTACCAACATTGCTATGTTTTTCACTGATAGGTGAATGCCCAAGGGACGAATTTGTTTCAATTTAACTAAAAATATACAATAATCAAGACTGACTAAGGGAGAGAATGGAGTTGGACAGCATAAGATGCTTTTACTAAGAATTGAAAAAATAATTGAAGATTATGTGAGCCAGAAGTAATGCGATACGAGTTTTTACACTTTGGAAGTAGATGAAAAGTTTTTTACCTGTAGAAATTTCGATAAGATGTCCCTTTTTACGAAATTAATTTCTTAGATTTCTACAGGAAAACTAATAAGTTGATAATTTTAAATTACTTGTGGCCTTATTCATTATTAATACTTTACATTATTTGATAGAAAAAATAGCATCTCAACAATTATATAAACTTCAATTAATTAACAATTTAATTAATAAAAAAAATTATAAGTGGAAAAAAAAAAGATTTTCATCTTGGTGAAAAACAATTTAAAATCATGCCATCAAGTTGCAGTCAAAGATTCACCAACCGCACTTTTTAAAATTATCTTTCAGAGGTCTTTAACTATTAAAAAAATAAACATTCAAGCAGATATAGAGAAACCACAAGTTCTGAGCATGTTATTGCAATAAAATACATTGTTTTACAATCAAAACTGCCTAAACATCTTTACTGTAAACATTAGAGGTATAGGGCATCTCACAACTTTCATTTACATTATGATACTGGGTCACTGCATTTAAATTTGGCGGTGAATGGTGTTATTTAGGGTAGCCACAAAATTCAAGAACAAAAGTTCCCTGGTAGATTTCTAATGAATTTCATGATTCTGAGGCAAATTTTTTTTTTTTCAAATTTTTTTTCAAATTATTCCAATTTTTTGAGATGTGTAGATCAAATAGAACATTTATGCCAAAGAGATAATATACAATTTTTACTTTCAATTACCCATAAGTATATATACATAGGGTAATGAAAGTATAGCATTCGGTAAAAAAAATTGATTTTTTTGCATTCCCCCACGTTTTGGAACATCCAGATTTCCAAAAAGTGATCTAGAAAAAATGTGTGTGTCTGTGGTCAGCATAACTCCCGAAAAAATTGATCTACGATATTCAAATTTGGTATGGGGGTTTGTGGTGGCCATGGGACCAACCATTATGGTTTTCGTCAAAATCGCGCATGCGCATAAGGTAGCTGCCATTGAAAAAATCATATTTTTCAGTAATTGCTAAAAAACGGCTCTAACGATTTTGTTCAAAATCGCTGTGGTAATGCCTCTTAAGGTGTTTTAAACATGCCCACCTCCGAAATTTCCGTAAAAACACTTTAACGGCGTAAAAAGTTGTAAAACAAATGTCTTCAACACAGAGCCTTTTTCCTTGAGAATGCCTCATTATTGATTGTTTTTTCTTATCTAGTCAGTTTCACTTATAATAGTAAAGGATAATATAAGGGTTATCGTGAAGTACATCGCCAAAATCTCTACTTTGGGGAGTTTTTTTTTTTTTTTTTTTTGATTCATACAAGAATTATCGCCAAATTGTCAATTTTTTCTAAATTAACGTTGAAAATATAATAACGGTAAATGACATAATTTTCCGCTTCAGTATTATAGTGTAATGAAAGTTGTGCGATGTTCCACACCCCTAGTTTTAAATAGGTTTGTCAATAAAGAAAAGTTTAAGTTATACCGCAAAAGGAAATTTCAAGCGATTACCACAATAATCTGGGAAAATGGCACCAGCATACGGATGAACGGGGAAGAACACCTTCAAAATAATAGAAAAATTCCCCGATATTTGCAACTTTTAAAAAAAATTCCTGACATTTCCCTGATTTTTTCCAGAATCAGAAATCTCCCAGACATTTCCCTGATTTTTAGGTTTTAAAAGGTTCTGTGGTCACTATGTTATTACCATTTTCATATTTTCATTCATTAAATAAAATTGACAGTTTGGTGATATTTTGGGTGAAAATTCTTACAGTGGTGGGGAAAAAAAGAGGCCAAAATGGCGAATTTGGTGTTATACTCTTCGTCAATTTCAACATTCTTTTCTCTTTCCTGTAAATAAAACAGGAGAGAGGAAGCCATTGATTGGCGATTCTTAAGGGAAGAGAACTCTGTAAAAAAAGACATTCGTTGTTCAATTTTTTACACTTTTATCGCTTTTCCACGGGAATTTCGGAGATGGAGAATTTTAGAAATCTTTAAGAAGTATAACTACAGTGATCAAATCGTTAGAGACGTTTTTCAACAATTGCTGAAAATAATAATTTTATCAATGGCAGCTTCTTTACGAGCACTCACAATTTTGACCAAAATCATATTAACAGATCACTTGGCCTCCATAATTTTTGTATGTAAAAATTTAACATTGTAGATCCAATCTATTTTGGAGTTGTGCGGACTACAGACACACAGACATACAATTTTCCTAGATCACTGCTTTATACTCGATACTTTCCAAATCGTATAGAAATGGAAAGGGAGAAAAAGAAGCTATATTTTTATTACACTATGTTAACAAATGGGTCATTGAAAGTAATAATTCATTGGGCCATAATGTGAATTAGAAAACCTTTTAAAAATATTTGTATTTGAATAAACAGCTCTGCTATTCCAACATCTTGTATTTATATAAATACCACGAGAGCATTTAATATATTATGAGAAAAATGTAAAATATTATGAGAAAAATGTAAAATATTAGAAGATTTCTAGAAATAAGGATATACTAAAATTGTTGATATTAACCCCAGAAAGATATTTTCCTATTACCTGCATCCTAAAAGTGTAACAGTAACACTGTAAGCATTAAAGTTTTCGTGCGATTTCATGATGCTAAAATAGTATAGATCTAATGTATAGTTCTTTGTCAAACCATATACTATACATACTGGATCGAGTGAAGTTTTGTTTTCATTTCTATGCATCGAATGTGTTAAAATTTTTTTTTTTAAACTTGTAGTGGTTAAATACAGATACAGTTAGTTCGTAGATTTAGAAAAAAAATCCAAATAATATAAAGTTATCTATTCATTTTTATTTGGATAAAATATACTAAATTTATACATATTTTTCCTAAATTTATTATGGTTGGTTGGTTTCAGATTATCTGGCGCCGTCAGCAACACGAGGGCTATAATGCGCCGAAACATTCATCATTAGACAAGCCAACATACATTTACAAACACCCATGCCTAACACGGGACTCGAACCCGCAACCTCGCGGTCTAGAAGCTAGCATGCTAACCAATATACCGTTTGATCGGATAAATTTGTTATGAAATATTCATGCTCAGAATTGGTTAATTGGTAAGGAGCAAAATATCTAGAGTGACAAGAAATACGCCTTCCCCACATAACGACCGATAATTATTTGTTTTCAATCAATGATGGTTGGTTGGTTGGTTGAACTCCCGGCTAGGAGTGGAAAGGAAGGACTTTGTGAACTAACACCTGCCTCCGCGTACATATGTGAGAGAACCAACTCTCTGGAACAGGTTGAGGTAAAAAAAAAAGAAGGAAAAAAAAAAGAAAGAAAAAAGGGGGTTGTTAAATCATTTCGGTGTAGAAGGAATTTTGTGATGATGCTATTTCAATGCTTCCAGCGGGTGAGCAATTAAAAAAAAAAAAATAACATATAAAGCCAGTGTTTGTTTTTTACTGTCTGTTGAGAATGTTCTATTCTCAATAAAGTTGAGTAATTTAGAGTCTTGTCCATACCAGAGCATTAGCCACAGAATTATATTATTGAATAGTACTGACTCTGAGATCAAACGCCGTTGGATGGGATTACCAGTACTGTGAGAGGAGATAAAAGGGTCAATTCCACAGGTATAAAAATCTCTCATTACTTGCTTCATTCACTAAATGGTGCAATGCGTGTGATTATCCCCTAAAAAGGACTCTGTGTAACGGAACATGAAATCCGTTACCCTTACCATTCTCAAACGATCATAACAAAACTCTGTGGCTTAAGTTACGAAATATTCACAATAATACATACATGTCCCCGTCTTCTTGCATAGAAACTCGTTTTCTTCCTTCAGGATGTGGCAGTCCACACTCTCCACCGGGATGACCTCCTCCAGTCTGGACGACTTTCCTCCTCTCCTGAGGAAAAGTCCGAAACGGATGTTGTACTCCTTGCTCATGAAGACCCACTTTAAGACCACTGGACTGGTCTGAACCTCGACTGGGACTTCCAGGACTGCTCGCTGTTGGACGGTGACGGTCTTCAGGGAGGAGTCTTCAATTTCGTCTCCTTCCGTCAGAAAGAAACTGGAGTCGATCTTTCCATTCCAATTGATCTGAATGACAAGGCATTGAGTTATTTTACTCAATATCATGAAACAGTGTTCATAACCTAAATCAACATTACACATTTTATTTACTATACAAAAAGGTTAGGACCACCGGTACAGATGTGCTTAGGCGAGCAAACATTGCATGCCTCTTAAATCACTGAGTGTGTATATAGCGGTAAACATCTGCTAACATTTCTCTAACTGTATCCTCAATTTGCAGCTTTAGAGGAGGCTTTTCTTCAAATTTTTGATTTTTCTGCAAGAGCTTTGCATTAAACATAAACCATGAAAAAATGAAATATGTTTTCCTCAAAGAATAATTGTAAGAATTTACCCAATATTATTTTGGGAATTTACACATTTGAATCTGTACTCAGTTTGAAATATTTGGGATCAGAAATTAACTGTCAAAATAATACCTTACATGATATAAAAACAGAATTGTGTCTGCCAATGGGATCTTTTATAGGCTAAGCAATTTTTTTTAAGTCGCAGTTCATTACCAGAAGAACTAAATTCTTGTTATATAAAATCCCGATTAGACCTGCTTTGGTCTATGGTTCTGAAACATGGACAATGACAAGATCTGATCAGGCTCTTTTGGATAAGTTTGAGCGAAATATTTTAAGGACTATTTTTAGTGTAAGAGAAAATTATTGTTGGCATAGACGATAAAATACTGAAATTTATAAATGCTATAAAGACACTAACTGTATAAAGTTTATCAAGATCATTAGATTAACCTGGAGCTGCTTATGTTTTTAGAATGCATGATTCAAGCCCTTTAAAAATGGCTCGTGTTGGCGAAGCAGCAGGAACAAAGAAGAAAAGGTCGACCCAACTTGGGATGGATAGACGCAGTTGAAAAATATTTTGAATGTCACCCAGAGGAGCGCATGGAAATCTCCTTAAAGATGGCCTTGACCCACCCTGGGCTGTCGAGCTATTGATGATGATGATGTTTCCTCAACTAGATTCCTTGCTATAAATTTTTTTATTTAAGTTTTAACTGAGTTTAGTATCTGCAGCTTCGAGAGAAAAGAGACGGGACCCAAGATTTCAGAAGTCGATGAGAAATACGTGTTATTCAATTCTATGATTGAAAGAAGCACCGGTACAAAAAATTCTAATAATAATTTGCACTTAGAACATCAGTTGGCCATTAGGAGACCACACAATTATTCTAGAAGTGCGTAGATAAGCTTTGGATGCACTAGAATCTCAGTGTGATAGGCTTCGCGAGAAACATCAGACATTGAAATTCAACGCTATAGGCCCTAAATTAACATCAATGTAAGCACTCTATAATGCTCCTTCAGAAATATAGGGGCTTTATTGAGCACCTACACTGAAATAAAATAGCATTAGACGATTATATTAGAAATTTGGCTATGCCACTATTCCCCTTTAAATTTTATGGCACCCAAAAATTAAATTTTTTTTCCCTCATAAAATAGTCTCTAGATTTTATAAAAGTCTCCAAGTGATACAAGTAATGGAACTGGTTGATAAAATTATACCACCAACATCATAAATTGGACCTCTATAATATTAAGTACCATAAAATACAAAATATATGACTTTTCAAAAACTGACACTGAAAAATATACTGTATAGGATCATTAAAATTACACGCGTTTTTCAAAGTAAGTTAAGAAGAAACATTCAGAAAAGTTAGATAGAAATGTATAAAATATTATTTCAGGCATGAAATCAGCCTAGTACTCAAGAAGTAAAGCCTAGTATCAGCCTAGTAAAAGGCATTACAATAGCAAAATGGCTGTGGTAATGCCTTTTAAGGTGCTGTAATCATACCCACCCTCAGAATTTCCACAGAAATTTGATAAAGGCACTAAAAGTTGAAAAGTAATATCTTTAGTACATACTTTTCTTCCATTGAACACTGCCCCTCAACGACTCTTTCTCTTCTATTTCACTAGTTTTATAATTACCGAAATACATTTCATTATTTTGTCCATTTTTTTTTTTTTTTTTGTAAATGTATTAAATACCGCTCCAAACTGACCTCTTTTTTTTTCAAATTATAAAAATATTGTTTATTTTCGTTAAGTGAGGGCACAGACTAATAGTACCACTTTACCTAACACTAAAGAAACTATAAATGCAGAGCAGTTTGGATCATCAGCCTGAAAAATAACTCATTAAGCGATTAAAGATGTTAAATAAAGACGGACTATAACTTTTAGTTGAAAGATAAAAATTGTTTTATTTTAAGTATTAAACTGTAGTTTAAAATTACTTATATCGAACATCGATCAAGTTACACACGATGCATTTGTATCAAGAAAAGAAAAATAGTACTATTTTATTCTCCAGAAAGAGAGACAATTGTAAAATGCCTAATCTTATGTAGTAAAGAAAGACGGTCACACGACCGAATAACAAAATATTTGCATAAATCACTCCATATTAACTAAAGTCAGATTATATAAAAAAAAATTATTATGATAGGACTCACAATTAAGTCCGCAAAAGTAGTGAACTTGTAAGACTAAAACCCTAACAATAAATTATTATTCGTAAAAAACAATACACCAAAATTGATTCAAATAAATAAAACTTCTTGATTTGGAAACACGAAGTAAAGTGAAGTGAATTCATTGTCGTGATGAGCAGTTCCCGCGATATTCGAGACCGGTGTTTTGTAAGAAAAAAAAGCAAGAAAAATAAAGCGAAAGAAAGTTAAAGTCCAATGTCCGAAACATGTGTTTTTTTCCTAACAAATATGGAAAAAAAAAAAAAAGTAAATAACGTCAATCCATGGCAAGTATAAATGCAGTGACCAGTACTTATAGTGCAATTGAAACTTGTGCGATGTTCCACAGATTTAGATTTTACTTTCAATTATCATTTGTAATCAGTAAAAAGCATTTATGCATGTATTACAAAGTATTGGCCAAGAAAAAAATTCTGCTTGTGTTTCTGTAGTCAGTATATCTTCTGAGAACGTGTTGACCGGCGATGTTAAACTTTTGCAGAAAGGGGGCCATGGGATCTATTATTAAAGTTATCGTCAAAATTGATAAGATAAGATAGATATAAGATAGTTGCCATTGAAAAAATATGTTTTTCAACAATTACCAAAAAAAACTTCTCAAACGAGTTTGATCAAAGTCGCTGTGGTAATGCTTTTTAAGGTATTCTTAATATTCGCATCGCTAAAATTCTCATAAAAATTCGACAAAGGCGTACAAAAATTTAAAAGGATATCTTTAACACGGAGTTATTTTCCCTTGAGCATTGCTCAACAACTGTACATTTTCTGTTTCACTTACTCGAAAGGATAATCAAAAAATTGCATTACCGATTTCACCATTTTGACCAAAATTATTGACCATTATTGCCAAAAATATCACCGAATCGGTATTTTTTTAATAAATTAATGAAAATGGGAAAACAAAAAAACGATAAATTACACCAAAACATTTCAAATTTAAATGTAGTGGCCAGTGTTATAGTAAATTGGAAAATTGTGTGATGTTCCGCACCCCCTAGCATTTGTCACTGGCGTTTTCTGTCATTACCATCTAAGTAGTTTATACATCCTTTTTTGACCACTAAATAAGACTACTAATTCAAACAATGTGATTTGGAAGCAGCAGAAATTTTAGGTTAAGAACTGAAATAATCGTACTGCTTAGAATTATCTTTATATATCTAAGTTAAGATTGCTATAGCTGACAGTGAGTAAAAATACTTTTATATCTGTCATTACTATTCTTCCTCTTATTTAACTATATTAAATTGTATATTTTATCTTATTATGTTGTATATTCTTTAGTTAAACGAAACTGTGTTTTAAATTTAGAATCTTTTAAAAAAGATATGGGCAATTCTCTGGCTTACTCACGGGACAGTTTGACTCTTTTTTCTACTCGTAAACAGATAAGAATAATAAAATGAAGATGAATCTAATAGTTATATTTTCGTTTTATATCATATTAATTGGTGACAAAGTTATATGGAAAAATAATTATTTTAACTAAGTTAAATATGCATTTATTTCGTCTAATGCACGAGACACGTCACCTATATATACATATTTGACCATATATGACCTCCTTGCAGATTTTTAGAAACTAACTTTATTTTTAGTATAAATTGTATGTTAAGTATGCAAAAATTATGTTTTCTAGTCTACAAAAATAGTAACTATGTAAAAATATTTACTTTATTTAAAAAAATTAAGTTTAAAATTAGCTGTCTGTTATATTTATATTAAGTTGTGATTAGTTCATAATTATTAATCGAAAAAATCTAAGGCAATGCGAAACGGATGACTTTTTCGTGATTTTGGATGCTAACGATATTTTCTATCTAATGTACAGGTTTAAACATAATTATCTTTAAAAAATAAATTCATATATTTCATAAACTTTCATAGTTTTATAAGCTTCCAGCTTCCTAAAAACTGCCCAAATGAAATGTACCTGAGAAGAGATTTAAAATTTTAAAACATAAAGGCGAATCGAAGGGAATTACCCATAGAACCATTTAAGGTTTCATGACTGATGTAGATCTGTTAGGGTAATGGACAATTCCCACATTTTTTAAAAACGAGTGAAATTAGTTTATATTTATAAATAATTTCGTTCTAATATTTAAATAAGAATTAATAAGAATTTCTTTCTAATAATAAATTTTCTAATATTTTTTTTTCCCACATATTTAAGCAAAAATGCTCTTTAAAAAAAATTAGTTATTTAAATATTAAGAAAAGAAAATGCTAATTTTTTTTTTTTTTTTTTTTTTTTTTTTTTTTTTTATTTTTTTTTTTTTTTACCCTCATGTAAGAATTATCGCCAAAAATATTGCCAAACTGGCAATTTTTATATAAATGAGTGAAAATAAGAAAATGGTAAGTATCACCATGTTAAATTTTACTGCATTTACCAATGTTATACAGTGTAATTGAAACTTATGTGATGTTCCACACCCCTTGTTTCTCAATGAATGATTAAAATATAAAAACGGTAAGTGACACAAATCCCCATCAGTAATATAGTGTAATTGAAAGTTGTACGATGTTCCAAACCACTAGTTTACTTTCAATTACCCATTTGTAATACATTATACATATTTACCATATGTAATACATATGGTAATAAAAGTATAGTATTCGGTCAAAAAATAAAAAAATAAATCGATTTTTTTTTACAATTCTCCACGTTTTGCAACATCCTGATTTCAAAAAAGTGATCTACAAAAAATTCTGTTTGTGGGTAGCATAACTCCCGAACAAATTGACCTAGGATGTTCAAATTTGGTGTGCGGGTTATATTAGAATATTGCTTAGCAGTTGTACACCGCACAGACAGACACAGGTATAACAGCAAACATCGTTTATTATGAACATAGAAAAGACATTACAAGCAATCTGAATATGACATGCGCAGAAGGGGTTACAAAAAAGAGTCCCGCTAGATGTCGCTACTGCCACGCAGAACAGTTGATTTACTATGAAGGAAGTGGATGGATATTGGTCACGTGATTATCCCAACAGGTTAGTGGTGACCATGAGACTTATCATTAAGGTTTTCGATTAAAATCGCGCATGCGCATAATGGAGCTGCCATTAAAAAAAATCATGTTTTTCAATGATTGCTAAGAAACGGCTCTAACAATTTTGATCAAAATCGCTGTGGTAATACCTCTTAAGGTGTTCTATACATCCCCACCTCCGAAATTCCCGTAAAAATGCTTTAATGGCGTAAAAAGTTGAAAAATGAATGCCTTCAACACAGAGTTCTCTTTACTTGAGTAAAATTCATCGAATATCACAGTTTCACTTATAAGAAAGGATAATATAAAAATTATCGAAATAAATATCGCCAAAATCCCCATTGTGGCAATTTTTTTTTTTTTTTTCAAAAAAAGACGCATATAAGGCTTATAAAAAAAATATCAAACTAGCCATTTTTTCTCAATGAATGATGAAAATATAAAACTGTCCACATCAGTAATATAGTGTAATTGAAAGTTGTGCGATGTTCCACACCCCTAGTTGAAATCAGGATGTTCAAAAACGTGGAGAAATGTAAAAGATATAGAATTTTTTATGACCGAATGCTATACTTTCATTAATTACCCTATGAATACATATGGTCAATTGAAAGTAAAAACTACTCTGAAGTGTGCCAAGACACCGAATAAAATTTTCTGACATTACCAACTTTCCAAATGCAACTGATTAGTCATCTATGCCCCTACTTGTTTCAAGTAATTATCATCATCCTAATTTATTGACAGAAACTTACCATGTGAGGGCATTTCGGATCTCCATCCGGGGAAGTGAGTTTCCCGCCGAGGAAACAGGGGATATCTTTCGGATCCATAATACTCCTCAATTCTTCCTGATACTGATCTGAAAATGTGATTTATTTTAAAAGGCAATAATAAAAATATGCGGCGCGATTTGAAAACGACCGAAAAAAGTATGTGAGTGGAAATGTCTATTTTATGATAAAAATTCTTAACACAATTTAAAATTAAATGCGAAGGCTAGAAAATTTTAGAAGCTCAGTGGCGTAGTGGTAGCGCATTGTGATTCCACGCCACCAAGTCCACGGTTTGATCCCCGGACTGGGCAAGGTTGACTCAGCCCTTCATACCTTAAGTGGGTAGATTAGATGAGAACCAAGCATAGTTGGGACTGGGGGTTCCACGTCAGATTGACCATTTGACAGAAACATTGCAGTACGGTATCCCGGGGCGGCTGGTCAAGTAAGCTGGATTGGACACAGAAGGTCAAGGGCTGTTACGCCACTGAGCTTAGTTTTTTTAGAAAAAATTGAAATATGAAAAGGGGTCTATCTTTTATCTATCTATAATCTATCTTTTAATACGCCATAATTTATCTTTGTAAGTACATAGAGTCAAAGAAGAATGTATACCTAATTTATAATCCAACATTTAAATGTTTAGTTATTTTTTTATACATCTTGGTAGAGCTATATTTATAACAGATGTTGCTGCAGTGCTTTAGAGAAAATACTCTAAGCACACAGTGGGTTTGGGTTCTTCTATTCTCTACACTTTTTCGATACAATAAACTTAAACCCTTTGCACCCGAGGCCTTTTTCACGCTGAGCGACCAGCAACTCGAGACATTTTTGGTTCAGTTCGTGGTTACGGATTTGATTCATGGAAACTAAACACAGTCATTGGCCTTGCATCGAATTTCCGCATCAAACCTGGTAGTCCTCTCGTGTTGTAGCATCTAATCCTTTGGCGCCTGAGAGGCGCCGCTCGTTCGCAAAGGGTTAATGGAATGATTTTAGGGTTCAAAAAGAGTAAATCAACTACTTTCAGAAAAATGGTAGTTATGACTAAACCTCTCACCTCGCTCGAGATGCCTCAAGGAGAGATTTTGTGGGACAAACCAGTTTCATCACTTACGAAATGAAAATGTTGATCCATAAAGTACTAACGGGAGATATTTTTACCTTGTATATTCTGTCAATATTAATAAGAACGTCTGAAATTACACATACCTGAGCCGAATACTTTTATTTTATTCAATGTAGCTGCGGACATGAAGGGCTTGAATATGTTAAACAGAAATGTAAAGTAGGATGGAACTGAAAAAGATATTTAAAAAAAAAAATTATTAGCGTAGGAAGTTTTGTTCACTAAAGGAAAAGCTACTGAGAAATTATTGAATTCCTTCAAAGAATAAATCTGTTTTTTCCCTACAATATAAGTATCATTCACGTTAAGAGGGAGTTCTAGTAAGGATCATTTCCTATACTCGCTATTTTATAATCCTCTAGCCCAGTGCATTTAGAAACTACTTTATAGAAAATTTTCAAATTTGGTGAGTAAATCACTTAATGAAATGACACAAATTGTTTTCATTTAATGTCTATCTATTATAAATGTAAATTAAAATAGCAAAAGGCAAAACCAGGGAGAGCAACTGTATATGCATTGGCTTGAGGATTTGAAATTTAAAATAAAATGTATTAGATGCTATTTTCGAGTTTTTAATTTATATCATTTCATGAACTGATCTTTTTCGTATCTACTCGCCAAATGTCAATGTTTTCTACAAAATAGTTTCTAAATTAGAGGTCGGCAATATATCGATACGAAGATATTTTTATCGATATTTTTTTTTAAATATCGATACAAGTCACCGATATATCGATATTTTAAAACATTTTTAGTTTTTTTATGATCGTTTTGTAGTTCCATGTGTTTTTATGATTTTCTTTATTCTCTTTTCAAAAACTTCAAAACTAAAGTTTCGACTTGGCTGAGAAACAGTTAAAATGGCACCCTAACCAAAAAGAAAAACAAATGTAATGGAAAGATAAGATCATATATTAGTAGTCATTAACATTGCACCGTTTCTGTTGCCGTCGTGTGCCTAGAATTTGCATATTATTTTAAATATTAAAAACATCTCTATCAGCAAAATATGTGGTTAGCTACTTTTCAAAATTTCTTCTTTGAAAATAAATGTGAATTTATGTATTGACATCCAAATGTATTTTATTTATTTTGATTGATAATATAATTTATTTATTAAAACAATTTTTATTATTTATTTACTAAAACAATTTTTATAATTTATTTATTAAATCAATTTTGGTATGAATTCATGAAAAACAGAAATTTGCCCGAAAAACTTCGTTTCTGGCAAAACTGAAAATCAAATAAAAAAAAATAAAAATCATGTAGCGATATATCGATATTTTTTTCTATGCAACGATGTAGTATCGATATTTATTTTGATCGATATTTCCGACCTCTAGTCAAAATGCACTGGGCGAGTATAGGGAATTCATGAACCTTACTAGGAAATCCTGTTAAACATTTTCAATTCGATGGGGTAATGATATAAATGTAAAATTTCCTATACACAAATTTATTGGGAAAGACCATAGACTTATTATTATCAATAGACTGCGCGTTCCTACTTCAATCATACAACGAGAATGAAACCAAAATGAATCACAAAATTCGTCTATCAGTCACGTGGTTTTTTAATTTGGCTACGTCGTAAAATTAATCCTTTATCTAATAATCTTATTATCCTTTATCGCCTGAGTGAGGAGAAACCCGCCGAATCTGCAACCCTGCTCCCAAAAAGTCCCTACTCATGTGATTCATTTTGGTTTCATTCTCGTTGTATAATTGAAGTAGGAACGCGCAATCTATTGATAATAATAAGTCTATGGGAAAGACAGAGTTAATTTCACTTCTACTCCGAATTGAGCATGCTCCAAGTGCGTTTTCGAACCTACACAGATTACAATAAGTTGACAAGCAAATAATATGTGTTTCGGGTCGAAATTAAACTATTTTGAAAATAGTTTTAATATTATACAAAAATTAATTGTTGTTACTAATTAAGTGAAAATTAGTTTGCCTAAATTCACGAAGGGGGAATATTGTGGGTGATTTGTAATGGTTGGATGGTGATTTAAGATTTGAAAAAGAAGACCAGGCGTGAGCAGAAATTTAATGGACCAGTATAAAATAACTTTAGTCCATCTTTTTATGAAATTAGGGTCTTCTTGTCGCCTATGGATTTAACTTGAAAGGTGTGTTGTATTTTCCAAGCAAAACAACGTCAGTCTACGTAAAATTAGCCATAAGAAATAACTCCCTTTCTTTGAATAGGTAAACTTTCATTTGCTGTTTTCATAAAACTAATTTCCATGGACTAAAGTGTTGATTTTCTTAAACCCTTCAAATGGGTGCAAGGAAGAAACAAACTTAGTCATATATAATTGATAAATGATATAACCCATAAAAACAAAATGTTTATAAATCCTTTATATGCATTGCCAATTTTTATATTTATTAACAAAGCGTTGTTTCTGTTGCCTTTTGTTCTATTGCATGGTATTTGCATCTAATTTTAAATATTGAAAACACCTCTGTCAGCAAAATATGCGGTAAATTACTTTTAAAAATTTATTCATGAAAAATGAATGGGAATTTATGATCTCGCATCCAAATATCTTTTATTTATTCTGATTAAAACAATTTATTATTTATTCTAATTAAAAAAAAATTGGCAAAATGAAAGAGTTTCTTCAATGATCGGTTAAATGCCATCTCAGCGCGATTGGAGGTGGCTAGTTGGTTTATTGGTATTCCGTAAAAGAGATCTTTTAGTGACAGCCCCCAAATTTTAATGGAATGCACTGTCAAAGACATCGAATCTATCTGCCAAGTTTCAGTTCGATTAGATGACGACAAGGGCGTTAGTTAAACCTCCGCAGATATAACAGCCATCGACATACACAGCCATCCCGCACCCACACACATACACAAAAAAAATCTATGTTAATATAAAGGATTTAAAAAGATCGCAGTTAACAAAACCAAGGAAACTTTGTATATTTAATGATAAACATTTAGAGAACTCCTGCAACGTTTCTTTGATAGAATTCAGAAACAAAATATTTTTAAGCTGCACGCTTGGTCTCGAATCATTATTAAAAGAAATCATTGAGCCGTTCTCCGAGCAATACGTCAACCTCTAACTATAAACGAAAAAGCGTGAATTACCAATAGTTTTTATCACACAAAACATACTCGAATGGTTTTCGGTAGATAGTTTGTATAAGTGCTTCCTGTGTTTGCTTGAAATGATCTTGCGGAAGTATCTTGTAGTGAAGCAGCGACGTACAAGTGAACGATTTTGAAAGGAACACTGACGAAACGGCTTTGAAAAGGGTAATTAGTGGGTTAACCCTTTGCACTTGTGAGGTGATTTCCCGGCACTACTTGAAGAAAAAGATACTCAACTCCAGCCCTACGTGATTTAATGCGGAATCTGGCTGATTATACGATATTAGTAATGTAAACGGCAAATAGCCTTGATTTGTTTCGATCAGAAGAAACGGCCTTTAGTGCAAGAGCAAGAGGAGAACTTGCTTCTGCACTAAAGGCTGTTTTTTGACATCAAGGAAGTCAAATAATTTGTAATTTTTTTTTGGAGGGAGATGGGATGGGGGCGGGGGGGGGGGAAGGGGGAGGAGGAGCAAGGTGATCTAAAGTATTTTGCATTTTTTAAACGATAACAAATTAAGCTTTCCTCTGTTTCATTCTTAATTATTCCATTCCATTCCAGTTTTTTTTTTATTTTTTTTTTTAGTTTTTTTTATTTATTTATTTATTTCTAGTAAAATTAGAATAGTTGCAGTAACGTCATTGTTCTACAGGATGAGAGTTATCATGCATTAGTGGCTGAATAATTTTATTTTTCAATTAATTTAAATTTGATACAAATTTTCATTTGTGCTATCCCTTTAGCTTCAAAAGATTATTCTTCGACCATACTTGCCTACGTTCGGAGTACATTTTTAAACAAACTTCACGTAGGAATATCTTAAGTGCCTTTTATTTATTACTACTATAGATTAGTAATACAGTGAACAAATTTCAAATTTATTATTATTATTTTTCAAAAATTGCAATTTTGCATGATATTTTGATGAAATATTTCAAAAAACTTAAAAAAATATAAATGAAAAACTATTCAGTTTTTTTAGGAAATAAATTGTATATAAATAATCTACATGCTTTTATCTAGGGCATATACTACATTAAGAAAAATATATTCTCTAAAACTGTTTTTATGGATAATCAAAAAATAAGTTAAGGATTTTTTAACAATTTCACCTTGTTTATATTCAAACTAAAGGTGGTATTTCATAAAATAACTCTCCAATCTCAATTTCTATAGCAGATGCCCTAGAAAACAATCAACAAGAGGAGTCCTAAAAAATGTCATAATGATTCATGAATAATTTTCTGAGTTATGATTATTCAAATTAGACATATTTGTGTGAAAATCAATTCCGAGAAAAAAGCATTTAAACTTTAAAACACTTAATTTCTATAAAAACCATATTACTTACACATTTAAAAACCTTCTTCTTTTTCAATTTTTTTATTTATCAAAAAGAAGAAAATATTAATATTTAGAAGGAAATCACTTTTTAATCGGCAACTTTTGGTTTTGGTATGCTATTTCTGGTCATAATTTATAATTTTAGATCAGTTTCAAAATGTTATAACTTTTGTTCAAATCAACGCAGAGATAAAAAGAAGTCAGTTTTAGAAACTTAAAGATTTGGGCTAAAATATTCACGAATAATATTTTTTTTGTGTCAAATTTCATCAAAATCGACCTTTTTAACTTAGACAAGTACCTTAAGGTACTTACGAACAGCCAAGAGCATTCACATAAGACTCCAACATGGATTTAAGGGATACGTGAAGCTTGAAAAGTTGGTTTAGAGCAACATTCTTCACTAAATTTTAAAAATAAATTGCAACATGCTTGTAAGAAATCACCCACTGTCATCGCATTTTTACCAAGTCTGATTTATATAAATAGATTTAAGTTATATTAGAAAATGTCATTGAAAGAGAACTCCATGAGTAATATAATTCACTATCAGTAACTCAATAGTAATATCATTCAATATCAGTAACTCGACAGTAATATCATTCAATATCAATAACTCAACAGTAATATACCATTCCAACAGTAATATCATTCAATATCAGTAACTCAACAGTAATATACCATTCCAACAATAATATCATTCAATATCAGTAATTCAACAGAAATATCATATATCATACCAACAGTAATATCAACCAAAAAAATTATTTGTTGAAAGAGAACTCTTTGAACTGCATATATATTTTTACCAAACTTTAATATAATTCAGAATTCAATAGATAATTGAAAGTAAAATTTATGAATGTTCAATAGAATTGAAAGTATTGAAATGATGATTAAAAGCAATTACGCTTGGCCTTAATTCTGCTAGCTAATAAAGATCAGGAAAACATCAAGGTTAAATAGTGACAGTGTTTGAAGGCAACTTAAAGATGTTTTTGTTTTCCCTTTCGACAGATTGACCTAGTAAACCAAAAGTGTGCTTGGCGATTATTAGCCAAATATGGCACAAGGTGACTTAGGTAAATCGTCGACAAGAGGATTTTTTTAATTCTAATTTACTATTATGATAAGGAATACGAATAGATATTTGACGCAACATGCCTACGATATTATTATTATTATTTTTTTTGTCGTCTTGAGTAAAGCAAAATTTTATTTAGAATGGATATTTTCATCTTTCAAAATCTGTGACCAGTCACATTGGCGATTGTAAAAAAAATCATTCGAATTCCATTAGCTAATGACCAATCAGTATTTATTTTCCCTCGCCAGACGTTGTTCAAGGCAGTTGCATATATCGTTCATTTATAAAGCCTATTTAATGGTTTTTTTTAATTCCAAATTGAGCTTTTACTGTAACTTCAATTAACAGTTGATGGTCAGTACCGTACCACGTCCCCAGTAGGACAAATCCGTTAGCCAATATCAGTTCGACAATAGCCAATCCCGATGTGGACCAATGTAGACTGGCCGTTACTACTGATCTTGGCCAATCTCGACATAGTGCTGGGTAAAATATACTGGAAATTTTGAAACGTTGATGCTGAGTTTTAAAATTAAAATATAGTGTTATAAGAAAGGATGGATTGGTAAAAATTTGTTTAGTGATGGTTTTGACGTGTTTATTTTTAAGGGGAGTTTGTTACCCTAAAATTCATAAAAAAAATGAATTTTGAGTTTATTATAGTTTATTAAAATTTAAATTCTTTCCTTTAAAATTATACCTCATTTGTAATAATACCTCATTAAGAAGTATTTTTAATAATTTTTGGAAGATAAAATTATGAACTATTAGTATAAGTAAGCTTTTCTTTAAAATGCGTTAATCTCAAAATGACATTTTTCATTACTCATGTACCTTTTTCTCAGAAAATACTTGATATAGAAGCCTAATTCTTTTATCATCACACTTACGAGACACTTGTTATTCTACTAAAGTTAGGTTTTATTGTAATGCATTTTTTTTAAATGAATTATCGTGTAAGTCGCTCAAATTTGTTAAAAATCATAAGTTTTTTTTTACGAAATCAGCCAGAACAAAAAATATTTTTAAAATAATAACAAAATCTCATATCAGTAAATACAGATACATAAAAGGAAAATGTTATAAAAATTTTAGATAGATAGCGTGTGCAGTTTCTGAGAAAAAGGTACATGAGTAATGAAAAATGTTGTTTTGAGAAAAAAGCTTTTTTAAGAAAACATTATTTACACTTACAGTTCCAAATTTTTTCTTCCAAAAATTATTAAAAATACTTCTAAATGAGGTATTATTACAGATGAGGTACCATTTTAAAAGGAAAAACTCAAATTTTAATAAACAGCACTAAACTCAAAAATGATTTATTATAAATTTTTGGGTACCCTTAAAGAGAATCGTGTATTTTGGACAGGCAAATCTTCCCAGAACCAAAGTTTCCGACGTTGGCCAATATCGCGGTGCTACTTGAGGTACAACATATTGACACCGCATCAAAATTAATTTGACAGTAATCCAGTTCGTATAAACTGCTGCCAGGGCATACTGGACGTAGGGTTGTCCGGTGCAATCACCGGGCCGTCAGTATCTGTAAAAATAAGCCGGATTTTTGAAGAAAAATGTTTTTCAATATAAGTAGTTGGCTTTCATTAAGGTTTCTAAAGCCCCACGCAATTTCAATTACACCTCTCTCTCCCCCATCTCCCCTTTCACCCGGAGAAGCCTTTCGTGTGACAGGGGTGAACGAAGTTCCAATAAAAGTCAATTCAACAAGCTTTGTATATGACAATGACTTTGACAGGGCAGATTTAACGTCTCAATACTCCCTTGACTACTGCAATCATTTTTAATATCTGATGATTACAAAGTATAAGACATCTATCATCAAAAGAATCTATTTGTCTCTTCAGGTGCATTATTCCCACATTCCAAACTAAAAAACACTTTCTCTATTTTTTTAAATTTGAGGAGTCGAAAAATCTCTCTCATTCAAATCAAAGTTCGAACACAAACTTCTGCTTAAGCTATACAAAAGTACATTTACAGAGTGGCCACACAATTCAAGAAAAAAAGTTCCCTGATAATTCTCTAAATTTTTCTGATAGATTTCTAAAAAATTCCATGATTTTACGGAAAACTTTTTTTTTTTTCAAATTTCCCCAACCGTTCCAGATGTGTGGTCAAATAAAACATGTATACTAAAGAGATAATATAGCAATTGTTTTGGCGGCAATGAAAAGTTTAAATTATTCCGTATTATTAAACGTCTAACGATTACCACCCACAATTCTCCTGGTAAATAGCGCCAAAATACAGATGAACGGAGAAACATAACTTCAGAACAAAGAAAACTTCCCCGACTTTTGTGAAATCTTAAAAAATTTCCTGAGATTTCCAGCGTCTGTGGTCACTCTGATTTGAGGGCCTGAGAAGCAAAGGGATTCAAGTGACTTGGTTAAAATTCCGAATCCGGTAAGGATTCTGTGCCAAGGTGATTTTCGCCAAAAAATGGCTGCTCCGCTATTTTTTTAAGGACAAGCGAACTGCCAATGGTTGCCATAATTTGAGGGGGTTTGATGTAAACTATTCTTGAAGCAGAATCCGTACCGGATTCGGAATTTTACGCAAGTCACTTGGACCCCTTTGCTTCTCAAGCCCTCATTTATGAATGAAGTGTAGTATTTATAATTAAAACCTCCCATTCCACTGACGTGGTCTGCTCAAATTGAAAGGATCTGAAAGGCCTTAATAAATTCAGCATGATATTTAAATCAACAATATCAGAAAAGTACAGAACACAGTATATTTAAACTGTATTCGTGTTTCCAAAACTAATAATGATAATTGCTCCGTGTCTTTACGCAAGTGCCACATCTGATTAACGGTAATTAGTATTCAAACGTATATTAATATATTCGAAATCATCTTTTCTTACCGTTGACAAGGTAGGCGGCTTTCAAGGTTTCAGGGTAGTTGTCGTGAAACACATTGAGAAGTTGTATGCTTCTCTTGATAACTGAAAAATTATATAATATATAAATGAACTATATCTGATTCTAAGCGCTTTTATCAGTCAAATATCAAAAATTTCAGTTTTATAAACTACACTAAATTCATCTGTCATAAAATGAACTCTTTGTAAATTACTTTTTCGTGAAAGATAACTTTTGAAAATTGAATATCACCTACTCAATTTATGGTAATACTTCTTAAAAGAGAAACCATTATAATCAAACACGAATATAGTCTTCATGTCAGTTGTTTCTCCTTCCTATAAGATAAAGAAAACAAATATTGTTAACGAAAAAAAAAAGTAGCAGCTAAATACTATTTTAAAGTAAGACGTGTAATTGCGAATTTTAAAAAAGATATTAATATACACAGTACTGGATGAACAGTACACAAATAAAAAATCCGAACGATGGCTATATATTGTATTCTAATTGATGACGTAACAAAGGTCAAGTACCGATATAAATCGTGGAAGGTCTTTATTAATTGTATATAATTTTTTTTTTTTTTTATCGTGAGGTGTCATCTATACAATAAAACTAAACCAAACTTTAAAAAGTTCAGTGGAAACCCCATAATATTATACCATATTTAGATTTCGAATACAAAAATCTTCTAAAAAATACCAAGTTTCATAATTTTGCAATGAGTAGTTAGTAATTTAAATAATGAAAAAAAAAAGGCAAATTAATGTTAAAAAGAAAATTTGTTTTTTTAGCCATACATTGTTAAATAGTTATTATATTTTAGCAATTTTTAATTCAAACGATAATTTATTAAAGGTCAAACATAGATAATATGCAACTTTTGTTTTAAAAATTTTTTTAATCATTAATTATCAATTAATAAAATAAGTTTAATTTTTTTCTAAACAGAAAAATGTATTTTTGCTTCCATTAGAATTATCATGATCGAAAACCCCTCCAGAATTTTTTCCATTTCATTTTGACTTATGGTTCTCAATATTTTGTCAAAAATGTAAAAAAAACTCACTTTAAGGGGCGATTCCCCCCCCCCCCCTTCCCCACTTTCTGGTGTTTATTTATTTATTTGAGCCCAGATGTGTTCGCCCAGATTTGAATAAACAATTAAACATCTCAGAAAAGCCAAAATGAAACAATGAACGGGGAATGAGCGGGTTGCATAGTTAAATAGACAGCAAAAATGCATCTCCGCAGTAATCGTGGGAAGCGCAGGGAGAGGGTTAAGGGGGGTCTGGGACTCCATATTTTAAAATCTTAATTTTTAGAATTATTTTTCTCACATTTTTGACGCAGTATTGTATTAATTGAAACTAAAATAAATTAAACTTTCAAATTCAAAAAAATTATTTTTTTAGAAAACTTTAAAAACTTCAAAACTTTTGACGTCACCTAAATTTGATAAATTTTTTTTAAAAAAATCACTTTATTTTTGCATTAAATTTCTTCTTATAATTCATATCAAAAATTGACTTCATAATTTTTCAATAAAGACATTTTTTTTTTTTTTTTTATTTTTTTTTTTTTTTTTTATTTTTTTTTTAATGCAAAAACTGTATACAATCCTAAGTTCCAAAAATTTTTTTTAATAAAACTTAAATAAAAAAAAATCTTAATTCCTGACGACAATTTAAAGAAACATAAATAAAAAATAATTGTGAAAATTTCATAGATTTATAAAAAATAATTTTAAAGTTATATCAATTTAAATTCAAAAAACTGACAAAAGGCCATCCCCGAGAAAACAGTTTCAAAGTTTCAAGATAGCATGTCTGAGATATAGTTGTCATGTAACAAAAACTTAAATATTTCAAGTTCTACTAATGATAGAAACATAATTTTTTATGCCATTTTATTTAAAAATATTTGTATTATTTTTCAATATAAAAGGGTTTTTTTTTTGTTGAGAATTTTAAAGATTTTGAATCCCAGACCCCCTTAAAATTGATTGAATTAGAATGAGCTTAAAATTGAGTGAGTCATATCTTCATTTTAAAGGGAATTCACAATTTCTAAAGCAATGTTATAAGGTCTGTTGTGATACGATTTGATTTAAACTTTTAATTAAAACTTTTCTTCTTGAAATGCTTACTTAAATGCAAATAATTCATAATCTTTATACTACACTAAATGTGGAAACTAAAATAGTCAATTAGAGCATCCCTATTTTACCTTACACATAATTTTCCTAAAATGGTGTACGTCCTGTTTTTTAATTCTTTATATTTGGTCAATTTTAATGGTAGAATATTATTATTATTTTGTGTAGTAATGTGATTCGATCTCAGAAAACTTGAGTAATTGTAATTTTCCCTGCAAAAAGAAGTGAAAGATTAATATAACCTTGAAACTTTTAACAAGACTCACAAATACTTCAATCTTTGAATGAATCCTAACCTTCATTGAGCCGTTTTTGAGTAATTTACATTGATGAGCAATTTACACTGATGTCGCATCTCCAATAGTTGAAGACCCCTTTTTAAATAATCTGAGATATCTTGTATATTTTCTTGTTTAGTATTATAAAATAGAAATCGGCAAATTTTAATTAAATTTATCAACCAAACCTATATTTGCTTCGACAATCAGCACAAATTTTAAAAGTTAACTGAAGATGATAAAATTCACCTACTACTATATAAATATAATTTTATCAAAGAACAAAACAAATTCAAACTATAAGAAAATAGCAATCGTTTTAAGAGTCGTTATCTTGAGAGAGTGACTTCGATTTCTTTTTATCCTTGGCCTTTTTCAATCTTGAAAAAATGGCGGACAAACTATTATCATACTAACTCCTAAGCTTTAATATTTTAGAAAAACTATTACTCCAATTTTGTAGAAGGCACAGCTTTTCAGAACTTGTAATTTTTATACTGAATACTTTTTCATTCCTCTAGAATGAAAAACAGCGTAAAAGGAAAGAAGAAATTTATTAAAAATTTAAGAAAATTAATCTGGTTCGAGAATACAATTTTGTAATCTTTCTTAATGTATTGGTATTATTAATAATTTATATTATTTATGCTTTTAAATAAGTGCAGTTTAAAATATTCATTGATGTTGTACAGTCGGAGCTATCTTTGGATATGATTTCTATAATGATCATTTCATCATGTCCAATTAAAAACTGGATTCAAGATGGATTACATTTTAAAATACAAAAAAAAAATACTTACTTTTTTCTTTTCTTCCATCTTTTTTAAATCATATTCAAAAGTGTACACAAAAAGTTTCAAAATGTCTGCGAAGGATAAAGATTGCAGGTAACCTGAGGAAAGAAGACAATATAACTTTACTTCGATTATTTGGTTATTTCCAACATATTTATTCAAGTAATTCGTTGCTGTTCGCTCTATTTTCTTGTTTAAATTAAATTGCTTTCTAAGATGGTAAGAAACATACCTGCCAAGTTGTCAAGGTCACGTAAAATATTAATTAAATCAGAACAGAACCATCAAAATTACATCTGATTCATATTCTACACTATGTTCTTTTGCTATTTAAAATTTTTTCACGTACACAGTGAAATTCTAAGTTTTTATTCTCCGAAGTAGTAAACCTACATAGATATATGTGAGATTAGTTTATTTTAATTTCTTAAAAATTGTTTACAAAGATTTGCAGTAGCAAACGAAAATATAAAAAAATTAAACATGTTTTGTGGGATTTTCTGTGGCTGTTTGATTTAGACCAGTGTTTGCCACAAACTTTTAGAGGGCGGGCCTTATGACTTATGTAGGAACTTTTCGCAGGTCGGATACACCAATATATATATCTTTAATTACCATCGATTTAACAATATATAGCATATCTGAAAACTGAAAAAGTATTTTTTTTTTTTTATTATTTTAATAAAATTACTTTTGATATTTTGTTCTTTATTTCAAATAATTAAACAATAATTTTCATTGATAGTAAATAGAAGTCTTAAAAAGAAGTGAATCTTCTGTTCCAACGTGATTATGGGACTTGACTTAACTTATAAAAAATGTATTTAAACTGTACTTCCAGATTACACTGTTTTAGTCGATATCAATTGTGAGACGATGGCGGTCGAAATCGTTCAGTTTATTTTGTAATAGAGTCGATGTCGGTCACAGTATTTGTTGCAACCTATCTTAACTAAATATAATTTGCAGAATATAAGTTATTCCTGAATTTATTTTTGTTGAAAACCATCTTGCTGAAAGCTTCTTCGGGTATGTAGTGGAGAACTCTGATGTACATAGTTAACACATACCATTTCAGACAAATTACAATTACATATATATATATAAAAAAAAGTCCATGCGGTGAAATTTGATTTTTTTTTTTTTTTTTTTTTTATCTTCTGTTCTGTCGGCGGGCCGCAGAAAAATCTGTCGCGGGCCGCGTAGTGGCTAACTCTGATCTAGAGCTTCGCCAATGTCGAAGAAGTATAAGAATAAAAAGAACAATTATAAGATACCCAAACATTTTATTTTTCTCCGCTTTAACCTCATTGATTTCGGAGATTTTATCTTCGTTTCCCTTCAGTTTGTCATATCTCTACAACTACTGCAGTTGTAAAGAAAGAAACTGTTTTCTTCGCTTAGTTCTGAACCACTCATATCACGTACCAACACGTCGAGTATAAATAATCGTAAGCCTATAGTAAGGATCATTCCCTATACTCGCCATGTTTTTAATCTTCTAGCTTACTTCATTTAGTAACTGCTTAATATAAAACCTTGAAATCTGGAGGTACGATTTGATCACTGCTTTCGGAGATTTTATCTTCCCTTAGGGATTCTTCCCCATCCCGTTTCCCTTCGGGTTTTTAAATAATGCCATTTCATTGGGTGATATTTTTCGTACCTTCATTCACCAAATTTCAAGGTTTTATACTAAGTAGTTTTTAAATGAACTGGGCTAGAAGATTGTAAACATAGCGAGCATAGGGAATGATCTTCATTATGACTTCCTTTTAATTGATGGTTTTAGAATGTTAGTGTTGCATGATGGGTAGAACGCAGCCACCTTCCTAGATTTGCAGGGATCAAATGTGCCTAATTTTTAATTATTTTTACGCTTTAATAAATTTTGAAACGGAAAACATGACCTTACCAAAGAGCCCAAATTGCAAACAAAAAATCACTATTATGTTCACTGTCCGAATGACATCCAATCGACAACCAAGTTTCATACAAATTATACAAACTTCGATTGAATTGGTTATTTACGATTCTTTGAAGTTATATATCGTACTATTATGTATATTATTTTATTATTATTCCTGGATGGTTTTTGTATTGTATTTTTTTCCTGCTGATTTTTTCGAAATAAGTTTAGTATTGGTGCAATTCTGTTTAGCACTGCTTTAAAAAATAAATGGTTCTTTAGCAATTATTGGGAATTCATAACAGATATCTTAACCAAGCAGTCATGAATAGAAGTTTTATAAATATTTTTAGACTACTTACCTTTGTAGTCACAAATGCCTATCAGAAAAAGTCTAACAGAACTGTTTTCCTTATCATATCCTAGATGTGCTGTGACTTGATTCTGTTTATACACCTATAGTTATTAAAAAAATTAAAGTTAAAACAATAATATATTTCTATCGTATCTTTTCAATTTGAACTCATTAATTTTGTTTTTCTGTAATGCTTGTAAGATATCAAATACGTTGATTCTGTACTCACTTCCGGCAACTCAAATTTGGTAAGAATATTATTTGCATCTATTTTCTTGCGAAATGCGAAGCTCTGCAAAAAACAGGGATTATAGAAACACATTACTTCATTTCTTCCTTAAAAACTAATACATTTTATTGCAATAACAATGGTTTATTTGAATAATTTCTTTTTTGACTTCCTGTAAACAAACCGAAAGACTAACCTTAATGTTTGGATGCTTACATTTTATAAGTTTGTACAATTTAATTTTTATTCTATTTATTTTAATTCAAGATTGAGTGATGGATTTTTATCTTGATTAATGATACTAAGAGACATTGAAAATCGGAAAGTCTCATAGAAAAATACATTCAATCTTTATCAGGGTTACGGACACTCTATCTTAAGTTATTTATTGTTGGGTACTTAAAGTTTGACATTTTACTTATTTAATTCTCAGTAAACTGTACCAGTTCTTGATAAATATTTAAAATTTATATTATAATTCGTTTGAAATATTTATCCTCTTAATTTTTTTTTTATTTTTTTTTTTATTTTTTTATTTTAGTTTTTAAAAAATACAAGTGTTAAAAAATCAATCCACAATTCATCGTTAAATGATACTTTTACTAGATTGCAGAAAAAAAGAGTCAAAAATAAATTTGAAGAATTGATGATAATAATACTTTCTAATAAACTTTTATGAGGAACAACAAGACGGTTATTATATTAGTGTTAATACTTCACTACATTGTAAATAAATAGTTTTAAATTATATATTATCTATTTATATGACACTTGTATATTTACTTAAGTACTGGTTTTATGGAATTCGAAAGATTGACAAACTTTAAAAATACCTCTCGAATCATCTTTTCAGCCTTAATTAAGTCATAGTCTCGAGCTAAGGAGAGAAAAAAAAATAATTCAAAATTGATAATTGTTTACATTGATGTCAATAACTCAAAATATTTAAAGTTGTACGAGTCTAATGAGTAACTCTCTTTTATTAAGTAGGAAAGTGGCAGTGCCAATCCTCAGAGTCGAAGTAGACCTGTATTATTTTTTACCATAATGTTGCCAACGAAGAAAATGCAGACGACAAATAATTACTTATCAACAATGAAAAGGGAACATGGCAAATAAAAAAAAAGTTGAAAAATCGACGAAGACACAGGAATTTGGTTTCTCTTTCTTTACCTTGGTTATGACCCAATCTTTAACACCAGGCATAAAGACGGAAAGATTTAATTAATTGTGGTCATTCTTTTATTTTTCTAAGCGCGATCAGAGGATGCGTCTTTTGCATATTTTCTTTAGAACAAGGGTTCCGATCGCTAGAAAACAACTCTTTAAGTAGGAAAATGGAAACTTTGGCCAAGAAAATGGCGGTTCTTGCCGGCAAGTTTCGTTTTTATTATTATTGTATTGATTTCGGTTGAGATTTAAAAGTTATTTTTTTTACTTTAAAATGGACAACTAAAGCAGAGAAGATAGAAATGAAAAATGAACTGATTTTTATCAAGTTACAGAAGTTTGGAAACTCTTAGTTCAATTCTTTTTCACTTCAATATGTCTTGAGAATTAAACTAACCCTTAAAAGCAAAGTTTTTACTATAAATTCTTTTTATAAATTGCCTATTTTCTTATACAATTACATCGAATTTTTGCTCCAGGTCTTCTTAAGTGCGATCAATGACACGATTCAATGTCATGCTCGCAACAGGCTAAAATTTTTAAATTTCAAAAAACGGTTAAATGTCCCGGTGAATTCATAGAAATGTTTGTGAGTATTCCCCCAATACTTGATATAAAGCATTGTCATCGACAAAGAATCTATTGGTCAAGTTTCAGTTCTATTCGATAAAGGCAAGTGATTTGTGTACTTGTCATAGCAGAGAAAAGATCTTTGTTAATTTTTAGTAAGGCACTAATTATACTTCAAAATCGAATAAAAAATATATTATGCCTATGGCCATGTTTTGAAACCACGTACTTCGTCTGACTAACAACTTTTGATTTAAACGACTTTATCACTGAATCTCGAAAATACCATTTCAATACGCAGAATAATGTGTGTTTTTTTCCACTTGAAGCGAAACTCATTTTGCCGATGTATTTTTCTCGTGTACGCCATAAAAAAAAAAAAAAAAAAAAAAAAAAAATTACTACCCTAACGAATTAAGGGGACTTGGTACCCCTTGTTTTAACAAAAAGTAATAAAAATATAAATTTTCCATTTTTTGCGAGTTTATAATCTTTGAAACATTATCCTTATTCTGGCAAGTTTTGGAGTTGATCCGATAGCTGCAATTGCTGAAAAACTATATTTTTATGTCGAATTTAGTAATGCTGCAAAAGTTCCTTCTATGTTTCGAATGCATTATCCTCAGTTCGGGATTTTTGAATTTCCCACCTTACTCAAAATGCTCAAACTCCAGTAAATATTAATGAAATGATTTGAAATTTTGTTGCGTCATTCATTCTTATCATCTATTAGACAAAAATAGACATGGTTTTTGAATAAACTAAAAACTTTTTTTTTATAAATTTAAATGACGAAAAATATCCGTTTTTTACGCTTTTTTTTACATATAGGTACAGTAATCATCGTTTTTCTCGAAAACTATTTTACTTATTCCAAATCCGATGCTTAAAAAGTTAGAGTAAAAAGTAAAAGTTAGAGATATTACTAGAAACATCGTTTTTAAGAAACCAGGAAAAAAAAATTAAAAAAGGAAAAAGAAGATAGAATTTGAAATCTGTTGAATTTTTGAAATATTTTTTTAAATTTTGAAAATTTAGAGCACTAGGTGAACTTTTTTTTTTAAATAAAATTTAGTTTTTATTTAGTAATACTTCCAATTCTGTAAAAATTCTAATTTTAAAGCCTTAGATAAAAAAAAAAGTTGAAAGAAGTTTTTAACAAATTTGTATTTTCATAGTATTCAAATTGTTTCAATTTTGCTATTTTTCCGATAAAATGTTAGAACGGTCGCGAACCATTTCATATAACTCTTCTAAGTAAATTGTCAGAAAAATTAATAAATAATGAAATAAATTGAGTACCTGTTGGGTTGTGACTGATAATTTACTGAAAATAATTAATAGTTTAAAAAACTAAAAAAATACGCTTTTATAGAAAAGTGAACTAAAAAGTAGAAAATAATTTTAAATAAGTTTGAAATAAGAATAGAGTGATTAACAAGAAATATTTATTTTATCGTAAAAAAGCGTGGGGTGCTTGATGTCAATTGTTGAAAATATCTTAAAAAGCACCCCACGCTTTTTTACGATAAAATAAATATTTCTTGTTAATCACTCTATTCTTATTTCAAACTTATTTAAAATTATTTTCTACTTTTTAGTTCACTTTTCTATAAAAGCGTATTTTTTTAGTTTTTTAAACTATTAATTATTTTCTACTTTTTAGTTTGGTTTTCTATTAAAGCGTGTTTTTTTAGTTTTTAAACTGTTAATTATTTTTTCTGTAAACTATAATTTTTTTTTAGTTAGTGTACAAAACTCTCCAGTTGTTTCTGCCAATAGTCACATGCTTGTCTCAAATTTAAGTCATGTGTATGCCTTAGTACACACCGTATTACTTGGCACAAAACACTACCGTGTCTCTGAATATGAAAAATCACTAATCCTGAAGATCCTGGTAAGGATAATGCGACTAAAAAAAACACGCTTTGTATAACTGTCGTTCAAACGACAAATCTTTCAAACGGCACACCAGGGTTCGATTCCGGAGAAGGTTGGTTGGTAGGAATTTAACGGCGCAAGGGCAACACGAGTTAATCCTTGTGATAAAGCGACAAACTTATTGAATTGTCATCGGTCCTTAAAAAGTATGCCAAATTTCGAGTTAATCCGACGTTTTGAAGGGGGTCAAAATCATGTTCAAAGATTCCTTTACATACATACATCTGAAGCTAATAAAAGCGTATTAAAAATAGAGAATTCCAAATAGTTTGATTGTTTCAAACATACACATTGAATTAAATTTTTGAAAATTTAGTTTTTCTTCTTTTACAGTTTGTAGTTTCTTAGCTTTTTTGTTAACATAGAAAATGTATTGAAAATGGCTAACTTTCATGTTTCAGTTCTAACAAAGTGTTAAAAAATTGGGATACAAAAAAATAAACTCACCTATCAACCATTTTTGTAGGAATTGGTCATCATAATGAGGTTCTAATATATCCTGTACTCTTTTTCTAAACTAAGAAAAATAATAGATCGATATATATAAGAGATATGAAGGTTAAAATAAATGTCCTTACAGAAAAATATGTATAATAAGTTAAAATTTCTTCTTAAACAAACATTTCAATGAGTCCTTTATTTATCAAACTTTTAAAAGGTAGTATGATTTAACTGTAATTGTTATAATTATGTCAGAAATTGTTTTAGTTAATAGTTTTAACCTGAAATATTTGACCAACATCTAAATACATTACATCAATTCATACTGCACAGGTAATACAAATATATAGAATATACATGACAAAAAAAAAATTACATCATAAATTCTTTTAAGGCTTGGAATTACACAAACACCTTTTTTAAAACCCTTTAGGAAAATCTCAATAATATATTATTCACTAGTTTTTAAAAACTAACCAAAAATACACAAGTTGAGAAACACTCAGTTCAATTAATTCTTTTTCGCTTGGATATGTCTCAAGAATTTAACTAACCCTTAAAACCAGTTTTTACTATAAATTCTTCATACGAATTGCCAATTATCTTATGCAATTACACTGTACTTTTGCTCCACGTCATCTAAAGTGAGATAAACGACACAATTCAATGCTATGCCCACAACCGTCTCAAATTTTTAAATTTCAAAAAACGGTTAATTGTCTGTATGTATTTCCCAATATACTATAAGTAGAAGTCTTAGGTACAAAAGAATAAGGATAATCAACTAAAACTAAACTCAGTGGTGTAACAGCCCCGTCAGGAGACTTGGCCTGCTGTGCCCAATCCAGCTTACTTGACCATGGGCCCCTGGGTGCCATACAGCAACGTTGCGGAGAGGTGGTCAGTCTGACACAGAACCCCCAGTGTTAAGTTCCTAAACCCACTTGGTTCTGACAAAAGTAGTTCTTAAAAGGCTGAGTTAACCCTGCCCGAGAATCGAACCGAGGGTATGTGGCGTGGCAGCGAAATGCGCTAAAACTCTGCCACTGGGCTTCTAAAGATAATCAACGTGGAATACAAATAATGTAATATCCTGCATTTTATTACGATTAAAAATTATGTCTTAAATGTATAGATTCGTATATGAATTATGCATTATAAAAAATGTCAATTATATTACAATAATAAAATTATTAACTTTGGTAAGCTTTTTTTTTCCCCAATTTGTGATCCATTTTAAATTAGTTTTGATTGAAAATACTTTTTTGAAATGTTGAAAAACAAAAATTTGTAACAATCACAAATATCTTACATTTAAGACTTCAGCAGCTTTTTGTTCGTCATTAATTTTAAATTTTCAGTATCTTTCATTTAATACTCGAAATAATATTATACAGAAATCGTTTTAATAAATTTCCTACTATTTTCTACCACCCTTTAAAGTTTTTACTATTACTTTTAAATAATTTGTTTCTTTGACACCTCAATTAGAGTTCTATTATTCTAACAATTATTAAAAGTAATATTAATTATTAACATTGTTGGTAATTAATATCTTTTAATATAATGATACAATTAATAATTAATGATACAGCTAATAAATCCTAATATATAATAATAATATTTAGTTAAAAAACTAAAAACTATTATTAATATTACTAATTTATAATAATAATAATAATGGATAACACTCGTAAAAATTAGAGATACTTTTAAAATAAAAAATGCTATTAATAATTAATGATATTATTAAAAATGATACTATTTGTAATCAATATCACTAATTATAATTAAATGATACTAAATAACTAACAATATTTATAACTAACAACATTACTAAATTTAAAGGTAAATTTAATAATTAATGATATTCACATCTAACAATGTGATTAAAATAGAAAACAAAATATATAAAACTACTTGAATCCCTTGGAAATTAATGTAGTTTCACTGGAAATTTTGTCTTGACGATTTGTCATTGTGTCTCTTTTTTGCTATCTTACGTCAAATAGAAATTCAGCTTGCTTGAAATTTAAATTGTTTTAGGGTAATGACAAGTGGTTCATTGTTACCATTTAGTATTCAAAGGAAAAACCATTACGTTGCAAAGTCAAAACCATTAAACATACATTACACTTTACATAATAAATACGTCTTGTAATTTAGCATGTTGTTATATAATGCAGGACGAAACTTTTTTAACACTAATTTGCAGTCTCTCATCGAAGAATCGCAAATATAGCATAGATTTTTTTTTGCTGAAGATACAATTAGGTTTTTTTTCCTCAATTCCTTGTAAGGTAATTGGACACTAAATATACGTCAGCAATTTCATTACCAGAATATCTACGTTTCGCTTATAATGCGTATGTTTTAGTTGCGGAGTAATAACTGTAATTTACTTTTAGAAACAGTTTTTTTTTTTTTTTTTAATCTTTTAAGAATGATTACGCGTTTGTATATTGTAAATCAGTTCACGAATATATCCTTGTTTAAATTGTCGTCTTTTTTTCGAAATCAGTGACTGTGCTTTGAAGGTGTGAGGATCAATTGATCCTGCACTTATTGTACTTGTAATATTTTGACGATAATAGCATACAAAACTTTACAGTGATCCGTTACTTTAGATCTTTTTCTTCCAACGAATCGTTCTCTCTTTTCGGTATTGCATGGTTCCAATTTTCTAAGGGAATTATTATTATTTTTTTTTATGCGTATTAATTGTTTCTAAATAATAAGTAAACACAAATTACTTCTTAGATATCTGTTTTTCTGATCAGAATCTTCAATATTTTTAATCAATTGACAGCATTCGTAATTTAATTAAACGGCTAATATAAATATATACTGCAGATGTGATACCATGGGCTGGTCACATTTCGATAATTGTTTTACATTGAAATGAATTTGTTTTTATTTTATAAGTTACTTAGAAAAAAAATATGAAACTATATTTTTGTGTTTCGGTACTTAATTGGCGCAATGCGGTGGTCTCGTGTACAAATAACAGGTACAACACCTAGAAACCAGAGATCTCTTTTGTCTAGTGGTTAGCGCGCTTGTCTTCTGATCTCGGAGTCCCGGGTTCGACTCCCCGTTAGCACACATCACTACAGCATCAAGTTAAATAGTTTTTTAGAAAGGTATAAATTAACTAGTTATGAACTTTGCTTGCATGACAAATGCATAATTAACAAGCATCGATTCACAAGTAATACGGTAACTAATATCAACTGTACGTTTAATAAAAATATATAACCACTAGAAAGTAAACAATGTACAATAAATTACTTTTTTGAACGAATGATTATATCAATCAAAATTTAACATTTCTTTAAAAAAAAATTAAGGGAATATATAACCTTCAATTGAACACACTTTAAAGGTTTTGATGAAAGTAAAACTTTACAAGCTGAACCTTTATCGGGGAAAATGCCAATGAAAAGTTTTAAAAAAGCAGGCAAGAAAAATTCCAATAAAGTTTAATGAATATCTGTCATTTAATTTTTATTCTTTAAGGGCAAAAAGTCAACAACAATTATTTGGTTTCTAATTCACCGGATAATTTTGCGATTTCTCGACAAATCATACCTACTATCGATAAAAAAAAAAATTTGTTTCAATGCATGGTGGTTGTTGGTAAAATTTGTATTTTTTCTTATTACTTAATTTTTCTTATAACATTTCTCAATGCTCTCAGCTGTAGGTCCCGGCCTGATTAGCCATTATTGTGCACAAAAATAGGTCGTTGAGCGTACAAACAAACCCAAAGTTCTTAGAAGTACAAATAAATTTTTATAAACATATTTGGTGATTTTTAGTTGTTCAATTGACAATTCTCGCATTTTTTTTTTACGTTTTATTTATTTAATTCTAAATGATTCGAAAAAAACATAAACAGAACAATTTCTACTGAATGCGTTTTTTCATTTTTTTTTTTTTTTTTTTTTTAATTTGCATTCAAAGTTTCCCTGTTACATGTTGGCGAGAAAACCATTCATTCTGTTCGAATTAAATGTGACGTCAAGACTTCCCAAACATCTTGGCTTGAAATGCGACAGTGGAAACCAATTTTGCAAGTTTCTCGCAAATCGCGCCAACCTGTACGGGATATGGCAATAATCTACCAACACCAACTATTTGGCAGAAACTTCACGATAACCATAGAAACGGAAGGATTCCTAGACGTCAAAGATTATGTTGTGTGTTTTGATTGGTCTGGTTTTGGTTCGGTTTTGGTGTATTTTCTTTTTTTAATATTTAAATAACTAATTTTTTTAAAGAACTTATGTTTAAGTATATGGAATAAGAAAGAAATTCTTCATAAATATAAACTAATTTCAATCGTTTTTAAAAAATGCGGGAATTGCCCACTTTGCCCTAAAATCTTCAGTTTAATTGCAACCGTATCAATTTCTTAACAAAATATTCTTTTTTTAGAGCAAAATACAATTTCTCGGATATAGAAGAAACGTCTTGATAAAAGCAGTTAAATACAAAGGGAAAAAACTTCACTGATGTAGTTTCTTGTTCAATTTCTGCATGAACAACTCACGTTTCTATTGCGTACACCGGCATTTCACACTTTTTACAACAACCAGGGCCTGATTTAGAAAAATTTTTACTCTAGGCCCAACATTCAGAGAGGGGCCCCAATAGCAAATATTTATTTCTTTACGTCACAATATTACCAGTCAAGCTACATTCGTTACGACTAATTTTTTACAATTAAAACTCATAGTTTACTTTCACACGATTTTTTTTGTTATAATTAGTATGATCTTGATTTGCTCAAAACTTTTGAATTAATCAAGATCCCCCATGAACACTAATTTTAAAGTACACTTTCCTGTATTTTAAACTTACATTTTACCACAGGGTTCACAAATTATATAATAATAAAGATTACTTAATTTTACAACAATAATTGTAAATAATAAAAAGTAACCTTTCCACTGTTTCTACGATCTCACTAAAAAGGAGGGCCAAAAAAGTCCACGGAAGAGCCTGCAAAGCAACCAATCACAAAGACTCTTTCATTTCATAATATAAGAAGTTGTATATGGTTGGTTGGTGAACATCTCTTTACAAGAGGCGAGAGAAGGAGAACAGCGGCGTAAAGCCTTTGTCTCCGTGTACATATGACGAAGTTATATATGATTGGCTGAACCGGAAAGATTTGCTTAATTAGGTTTCATTAGATTAATCTATCTAACTTAACTCTTTGTGACTATAAAAAATATGGAATTTGCTGATGTGTAACTAAAAATTTTTTATTATTTTTGTTCAGTACTTCCCATAAAAAGACCATTATATTTGAAATTTTCAGAAAATTTTCAAAATTTAGGGGCCCCCAAATTTGGGGGCCCCTAGGCCCAGGCCTAGTGGGCCTAATGGTAAATCAGGCCCTGACAACAACCTCATATCCGCCATCTTTATCTTTATAAGATAATTCTTTTTTTTTTTTTTTTTTTTTTTTTGTTAATCTTTCTTGTAAAGAGTTGAGGAACTTGATAATATGTTATCGAGTGTATGACTTTCAAGTACTTGTTGTCGATAGCTACTAGCGAGGCCGTGCGAGAAAAACCCAAGTGTCTTTCTAGATGCTCAGTTTCACGAGCGGAGTGTTATAATTGTATCAGGCCCCAAACAACCGCATCGTGACGTCACAGCGCAAACCCATCACAAATCACTACTTAGATAAGATTGCATACGAAGATGGATTAAGAAGCATCAAAGTTGGAGTATTTACAATGCCAAACTACATAATCTATTCTAAATTAAAGTATAAGAATAAATTAAAAATTCTTATAATTTTAGGGAATAATTTTAAAAAAATAATTTGTTCAAAATTAATTTATTCAAAATCTTGTTGTTTCAAAACTGATTGGTGGTTACACTGAAATAATTTCAGTTTAATTTTTCTTAAAAACTAAAATAAAAAACAATATTAAAAAAATGATTTAAATAATCTTTTACTTCAATAAATAGTTTTTTATTTAAAACCAGAAATTCCTTTACGAAAAAATTTAACATTTACCCACACATTCTTCCTTTAAAGAGATTAATTATATAAAAATATCTTTTAATATTTAAGAAACTTTTCTTACCTAGATTTAAAACAAAACATAGTTTATATAATTTAGTGAGTAATTAAACAAGTTATATTTTTATAATTCAAAGACATTTTTTCAAAACTTTTTAAGAGTATTACGAAGTAAATTAAATTCATTTTAATTTTTTAGAAATTGGTTGCTTTTCCATGAACAGAGTTCTAGAATGATAAAGAATATTTCATCTAAATTGAAACTATCATGTCCAAACAAAAGACATTTCCAAGAATCTAGAGCGGATGCCTTCTGGGTGGACTTTTAAAGGGAAGCTGCCTCACATTTATGCCTTGATTAGGAAGAAACCTAGAAAACTCCGACGGCAGCTTGATAATCAACGCAAGTGTCTCGATATGCTGTCATGTCTGTTTCGGAAATCAAAAATTGCATAGCGCTAACAAAAGAAATCAAACTCATCGATACCAAGACTTAATTTTAAAATAGGTTAATTAAAAAAAAATGTACATATATAATCATACAGAAAGAGGGGCAAGTTTTCTTTTCATACTTTGAGATTTCACTTTGTCATTATGAATTTTGACATAATTTTTTTAATGTATGTTAATGCTTAACTTGAAATTTTTCGAAATAATTATATTAGAAGAATCCTTAAAATCTTTTGGCCTGTTAAAATTATTAGCGAAGCAATTTTAGAAAGGGAAGACATTACTTCAAACGAAGAAGAAATCGCTGAGAGAAGGTGGCGATAAACGGATTATGCATTAAGAATGCCAAAAGAGAATCTAACACACGTTTCTCTCTCCTGGGCTCCTGATGGCAAGAAGAAGGTCTAGGACAACTTGGCAAAGTCAAATGACCATTAAAGACCTAAAAAAGGATCGCTTAAATGGTCTAGAGGAAGCAAGATCCCTGGCCAAAGATCGGAAAGTATGGAGAGGTAGGCTGGAAACCTTAACAGTGTGAAGAGCCTAATTAAGTAAATATGTAATGCTCACTGAAAAACGAAATTCTATTCAAATTTTCATCTTCGTTCCACAATCACATTGTCGATCAGGAATTTCAGGATGAAGATCCATCTATTTCAATACTAGTTCCTTCAAAAGGTGTTTTTTTTTATTTGAATTTCAAAAAATTTCTTCATGTTTAACTCCGATAACTTTTTGAAATTTCTAGAAAATATGGCCTCGAACTACACAATATTTGAATAAACATTTCTAATACTTTTAAAATATGCGAATACAAATCATCATGCGTTTGGTTTCTTATAGGAAAATTTGTTACTTAGTATTCGGTACTTACACTATCATTATACATATATACAAATTTATAGTACAGAATCCCACCTTATTCACCAAGCCAACATTTAAGTGAAGTGAAGGCTTAAACTTGTGATCCTCAGGACAAATGTAAATTTTAACTGTAAATTTAAATGTAAAATTAAACTAACAAACACTGCCAGACAATGTCAACAACAGTACTGTTTTTTTAAGTTTTCTTAGTCAGACGTTACTTAAACGGTAAAGAAGATAAGTATCCATAGAAAAATCTCAAATTATTCCTTGGTACAGTACGCAAAAAAAAAAAAAAAAAAAAAAAAAAAAAAAAAAAAACAGAACGATGGCTATATCTTCGGTTCTAATTATCGTAGAATCTTACGGTTTGCACCAAAATGTTTTGCTTACGATTTTCTATATATCTGATGCAATTTTTTTTTCTTGAGGGACCATATACTAAGTAAAAGTAACGCTATCTTCGAAAATTTCAATACGAACCCTTATTTTTTATCATTTCATTCGACTCAGAATACATCATTTATCCTATATACCAAATTTCAATGCATTATGTTGAAAAACACGTCACTTATGAGCGAAAATATTTCGACCATTTTTTGACCGATCTTCAGGGGGAATTTCCATAAAACGAAAGGTATTTTTAAGGTTCTTCACAGCGGGAGAAATCGAACGGTTAATGTGGCTCGTTTCACGAAGATTAAAAAATACAAGTATTAGTCTGAAATTGCATAAAAAGTACTTGGATTTATAGTGTCACGTTTAAGATTAATACAAAAATAGCAAGTAAACGCAAAAGTAACATAATTTATTTACAACATTAAAGATGTGCATTCTTCACACGAAATAAATAAAATATCGAAAACTGTAATTGCAGAAATATAACGAATACTACTGATAATTAGAAAATTAATAAATATTAAATGTAGGCATTAGTAAACAGTATTTAGCAAATCATGAATATTTTACAGAAATATTTCACTATAAACACAAATGTAACTAGATCGTTGAAATTATTTATAAAATGAAAAAGTCACATGATTCAGTAAAATCTTTAAATGATAACTTATTGAAATTGCTTAAAAAATGTTGTTTTAAATAAATGGAATTTAAGAAAGCAAATTAAAAAAAAATAAAAATTTATAGTTTACAGAAAAAATAATTAATAATTTAAAAAACTAAAAAACACGCTTTAATAGAAAATCAAACTAAAAAGTAGAAAATAATCAATAGATTAAAAAACTAAGAAACACGCTTTAATAGAAAAGTGAACTAAAAAGTAGAAGATAATTTTAAATAAGTTTGAAATAAGAATAGAGTGATTAACAAGAAATATTTATTTTATCGTAAAAAAGCGTGGGGTGCTTTTTAAGATATTTTCATAATGGCTTTACTTTTACCAATATCTGTCATTAAATATTTACAAAAATTGACATCAAGCACCCCAAGCTTTTTTACGATAAAATAAATATTTCTTGTTAATCACTCTATTCTTATTTCAAACTTATTTAAAATTATCTTCTACTTTTTAGTTCACTTTCCTATTAAAGCGTCTTTCTTAGTTTTTAAACTATTGGTTATACGATAATTGAACGTTATGCGATTTTCCACACCTCTAGTTTACCTTGAATTAATCTTTGATAGTTTTCAAAAGTCGTCTACTATACGGTCCCTTAAAGTGAGCGTTTTTTACATTTTCTCTAAAAAATCGAGAACTAATAGTCAAAATGGAAAGAAAAAAATTATGGGGGGGGGGGGGTTAGACCATGGTAAATCTAATGAAAGCAAAAAAATATATGTTTCTATTCAAAAAAAAAATTTAATTGCTTTATTAATTAATAATTAATTATTAAAAAAGAAATTGATTCAAAAGCTGATTGCTATTTATGTTTGGCCATTTACAAACTACCTTTTGAAAAAAAAAATTACTGAAATATATTAATTATTTAAGTATTTATGGCCAAAAAACCAACTTTTTTTTTTAACATTAATTTATCATTTTCTTTTTATCATTTAAATTACAAACCATTCATTAGAAAATTACGAATTTTTGTATTTCGCATTCTTTTTTAATGCTGAATCCAAATATGGAATAATATTATGAGGTTGCTATTGAACTTTTTAAAGTTTGGTTCTGTTTTAATATGTAGATGACCCCTCATGATAAAAAAAAACTACATACAATTATTAAAAACCTTTCACGATTTACAACGGTACCTTTTTTTTTGTTATTTCAACAATTAGAACAAAAGATATAGCCATCGTTCTGTTTTTTTTGGGGGGGGAGGGGGGGGGGTACTGTACAAATGTAGTATAGGATATTTCTTTGGCGCAATTTTATCTGGCATTTTTTTTTTTTTTTTTAAATAAATGTTGTTTTTGGCTTCGGATTTTATTTTAAGTTATATTTTAATTCAGTTAATTATTTATATTTTAATCTTCTTTCAGTTACTGTGTTTTTAATTTTGGCGAATTTCTAAACGCCAAAAGAAGAAGAAAAAAAATCTAAATGTCCTATACCACATTTGTTTTCAATCCTTACAAAAATACACTTACATTAAGAATGTTAAAATAAACAATAACTAGAAAATTACCCCAAAACTTGGTTAGATTCCTCAGTTCAAATATTGAAAATCATTAATAAATTGCTACCTAATAAAATCTGACAGGAAAACAGCTTAGGCTTAATATATACATATTTAATGCAGTATACGTTAAAGATTTCAACGACCATTTTTTTAGAAATGGCTTTTGAAATGGAATGCAACCGAATCGCATTTGGTGCGCTATACTTTTATATTAATATTTTGAAAAAAATGTACTCACCGAAAATATTGTAAATAATAATATCCGTAAGAAAAAAGCGAACCATTTACAAGTGCAAACAAAGTCAACAGAACATCAACAAAAAATTTCATAGCTTTTTGCTGTGACGTCAAACTCGTTTAAAAATTCAGGATTATGGCCTTGTAGACTGTGTTCTTAATCGTAAATAAACTCTTAAATTATCCAGGATGATGTTGTGTGTCGTATGGGTTCAACGGTACCAAACACTTAAAAATGAAACATATATTTATTATTGGGTAACACCGTAAAGAACGGAGCGCCTAGACGCGCGTCCGATCTATTTTAATTACGTATACAGAGAGATAGTTACATGGGAGGGGAAGGGGTTTTATCTTCTTCCCACGCATGCGCGCAGGCAGCAGAACACTTATTCGTAATTCCCAACATACTCCCACCTTTGGAGTTTTTTTCAAATATAAAACTACAAATTACACATGATACAAACTCAAAATCAAATATTAATATAGTAAACCAATATAGAATTTACAAACAAAACATTCTTAACTACAATTAAGATATTAATATAAGAAACACAGATACACATTACAGACGGCAGGGTGGTTTAGAAATTCGGCCACTTCTAGTTTTCAAAATGTTGTTACTAAATAATGATTCATTGTTATCATGAATAGGACTGTCTAATTCTAGTCTATACAGTCTTTGGACAGGCCTCAACAGTTTAGTAGATTCCGTTTTGATTCGAGCAAGCCTCGTATGGCCGTCTTTGCCTGGCATTAATTGCAACACTCGAGCCAAATTCCAATAGATACGTTTTCTGTTCGTATCTTCTAATAAAACAATATCACCGACAGAAATTGGGTTTTTAATTTGTTTTTCAAGAGATTGTTGACACAACTGTCCTAAATACTCGGATCGAAATCTTGATCGAAGTAATTCACGTATTTTTTGTAGATGTTTTGAACGCTTACTTAATTGAGCATGATCCACTTCATCAATGTCTGGGACACCTGACGTTGTTAATTCATGCAAAAACATGGATGGCGTCAAAGGAGAAACTGTGTCAATATCTTCGGACACATAAGTTAGAGGTCTGGTGTTTATAACTCGCTCACAATCACACAAAATAGTAAGCAACTCTTCATAATTAAGTGATGCACGTCCCAATATTTTTCTTAATATTTGCTTAACCATTCGGACAAGTCGCTCCCACCATCCGCCCCACCAAGCAGCGGAAGGAGGGTTAAACTTCCATTGAATTTTATGCTCTATGGCTTGTGAACTAACATGATTCCAATCAATGGCGTTCAAAACTCTACTAGCACCTAAAAAATTCGAACCGTTATCGGAATATACTATTTTCGGACGGCCACGACGAGCGATGAAACGTCTTAGTGATTGTAGGAATGCCTCAGTAGACAAAAGAGTAACCAACTCAAGATGAATCGCGCGATATACTGCACAGGTGTATAGAACAATATATGCCTTTTGTCCGCCTTTAAGGTAAAGAGGACCAGCCAAGTCGACTCCTACAATTTCAAAAATTGCTGCATCGCGCACTCTGTCCGCAGGTAAAACTCCAGGTTGAGCCTCACCTCGGTCACTTGTAAAACGCTGACACTTAACACATTTTTTGATACAATCACGAATTGTTTTACGAGCTTTCAGGATCCAAAATTTTTCGCGTAAATTTGACATTAACATAGAAGTGCCTGCATGCATATAATCCTTATGTACACTAATAATCAGCAATTTCACAACGGGGTGCTTTGAAGGCAAGATAATAGGATACTTAAAATCCCGTGTATCCTCTCTAAATACAATATTAGTTTTAGCTCTCAACAATCCATCATCGTCTAACACTGGTTTGAGATTTTTTAGTTTAGGATCAGAGCAACCCGTGAATGATTCTTGCTGAATGAGTTTAAACAAATATTTTTCTCCTCTATCTATTTCAGTCAAAGACAAATATTTCTCACAGTTATGATTAATTTTCTTTGACTTATCATAAAACCTTAAAATCCATGCAATCATTCTTACTATCTTTTTATAAGAAGAAAAATATTTATAATACCAATTTAAATCATCCACAGATTTGGTCAAATTCGTAACAACTGTTTTACGCATTTCTGAATTAACTAAGCATTCATCTGGGTTTTCATTTGACTTAGGCCAATTTTCCTCACTTAGAAGAAGCCAATCTGGTCCCTCCCACCAACGCCGTTCGATTAATTGTTCCACTGAACAACCCCTGGATGCTAAATCCGCCGGATTGGCTATTCCAGGGACATGTTTCCATGCCAAAGGAGAAGTTAAAGATTGGATTTCTTTAACCCTATTTTGGACAAAAATTCCCCAATTTAAATTACGTTTAATCCAACTTAGAGCCGTGGAGGAATCAGTCCAACAGTGGATTGCTATCTCTGAAAGATGGAGATCACTTAAAATCGAATTTAAAAGCCTAGCTCCTATGGAACAAGCCAAAAGTTCCAAACGAGGAATAGTGGTTGGTTTTAGAGGTTCAACTCTACTACGTGCACTTAATAAATTGACCTTAACCTGTTCATTTAATTCAATGCGCAAAAATATGCAACAACCATATGCTAATTGACTTGCATCGCAAAATAAGTGACAACTTAATAATTGATTACCCGGTTCAATATTCAACCACCTGGGTATCCGTATATTCGTAAGCAAATGCAACTGAGCAAGCCATGTCTTAAATTTTTTAGCTAAATTCTCGGGGATTACCTCATCCCATTTAAGCTTTAACTCCCAGGTTTTTTGTAGAATAATTTTTGGTAATAATAATACGGGTGCGGTAAATCCTATTACATCAAAAATTTGATGAGCTTTAGACAATACAACTCGTTTCGTAATTTGCTCGTGTATCTCGGATACTGGGTCAATTTTGCAAGAAAGAGTATCTTGATCCGTATCCCATAACATACCTAAAACAGCGACCTCATCCTCATGTGCTGACTGCTCCAACACCTTAAGAGGAACATTGGATTGCCACCCTCGTAAATTGAAATGTCCTTTAGACATAATTATTTGGGACTCTTTAATAAATTTATCCATATCCACCTCAGAGTTAAGACTCGTCAAACAATTATCCACGTAAAAAGAGGGTCTTAAAATTTCAGCCGATTCTCTTAAATCATCGGAAACCGTATTCAAATGATAGCGTAAAGTGGCTGCCAATAGAAATGGACTGGAGGTTAAACCGAACGCTACACTTTATGTCGATATGTTACCAGTTGGTCAAAATTGTCTTTCTCCCACCATAGGAATCGTAAAAAATCTCTATCGCTCTCTTGAATTCCGATCATACAAAAAGCTCGTTGTATATCACTAGAGACTGCACATTTATATTCTCTAAATCTATTAAGAATAGAAGGAATTTGGGAAATCAAATTTGGACCCGTAGCTAAACAATCATTCAGTGACAAAGAATTAATTGTTTTAGCAGACGCATTAAAAACTGGTCTAACTTTCGTAGTGGCATTATCCTTAAAAATTGGTCTGTGAGGTAAATAATGTTTCCCAGTTAAATTTGCATCTAAATGTTGATCAGTCACTTGTTCAATAATACCAAGGGATAACCATTCCTCAAAAACATCACCGTAATACTTCATTTTATTTGAAGCAATTAATTTCCTTTTGGTGGCTATCGCAATTTTTTTTGCCAAGAGAAAATTTGTTTTTAACTGTTTCTGATCATTAATCCATGGTAACGCTACCTCATATCTACCTAGTTTATCAATTCGTAAACTGCGTAAAACATATTTCTCAGTTTCCTGAGAAAGTCGGATCTCATCCTTCAAGATGGGATCACAAATTCCCAAAGAATCGAGGCGCCACAAATCAGTCAACAAACTATCTTTCGTTAAAAGATTCACTACATGAGATGCAATATTCGTTTGTATAACACTCTCGTGAGTAATGACTGTATTTTGATGATCGCCCTCATTAATATTCGGCTTGGTGCCCATATTTCCAAAATATCACATTAAAGTCCATCCAAGTTTACTGTGTATTGCGATGGGGCCAGATGTTAAATTTATAACCTTACCCGTGAGTATTTTTGACAAGTAATCGGCGCCAATCAAAAGGTTAATGTCTGCTTTGGCTCCATCGGTTATTGCGAAATCTGAAATGGGAATATTTAATCTTTCGCATTCTTGCGCAATACTGAAAGAGGAAATGCGATTTATTTTTGAACATATCTGTGGCTGATTTAACACAGAAATAATACATTTATAAGATCTATCAATATTACTTATTTCAATATGAAAAGATTCGTATATTCTTTCACGTACTTCAATACCTCCAAACAGAGATTGTTGCAATGTTATCTGACTTTTAGATTTAAAATTTAAACTTTTAATTACATCATCACACAGGTATGAATGCTGCGCTCCAGAATCTAAAATTGCACGTATTAAAATCTCTTCATTACCATTATGTAATCTAACAACTAAAGTTTGTAACAATACATCAGAGAATTGTGTTTCCTTATTTAACGTAGTAATTGTAGAACGATCTGGTTCCAACGTAAGATTTTCCGTTTCTTTCACGGGCAAATCTGGGCATAACACTACAAAGTGTCTTTTTTTACAAATAATGCATTTATGCTTAGAAAAACATTTATCCGAATGGTGAGATAACTTCAGACAAACAAAACAGGCGTTTTTTTTCCTTACAATATTCTTTTTCTCTACCAAAGACATGGCAGAAACTGTGTCACAATTCTCTGAAGCATGCGACTTTTCACAAAAAATACATTCAATTTTTCTATATCTATATGCATTAGAATCATACACATTATTTTTTCCTGACGTACTTAATAACTCATGAGCTATAGGATTATTTTTATTACGGGAGTTATCAACATTTCTATTATTTTGTTTCTTATAATTTACATAATTATTTTTATTAGAATTATTGGCAGTAAGAGGAGTGTTAAAAGATCTGGCCATTTGTATTCTAGCCTCACTTTCTACTTCAATTTTTAAGAAATCCATCAAAAGATCAAGATCAGATTTATTAGTATTAACATCAACCTTACCTCTGTTACGTTCCCAGGCTCTTATCACTTCACTAGGGAGAGCGGATTCTACTAAAGGATATAAAAACTCAGCGTAATTATTTTTGGTTACATTTAAAGCTTCCAGTGCTCGTAATTGAGTTTGCAATTTATCGTATAAAGTAGAAATATCCGTATTAGTGGTCTTATTCATCACAAGCTCCAGAATATCTCGTATGAACACCTGAATCAAAACTTTGTCTTGCCCGAACCTTTCTTTTAAATAAGTAACTGCATGTTCGTAATTCTCTCCACTTCCCGGAAAACTGGAAACGATTTCTCGCGGTTTGGAGTGCTCTTTTGTAGATTGTAGAAGAAGTTGCAGCTTGTATGCGGGATCAATCTGCGGATTTTCATGTATTTTTTGAAATTGCGCCCAGAATGTGATCCACTTCCTGGGGTCGCCATCAAACTTGGTTATTTCAAACTCCGGCAGCCGTTGTAGATGAGACGTAGGGGGTTGTCTGCTGGGGCCATTAGAAGGGCATTCGTTGGTCGTGATGGACAAGGTGGCCTGCTGGTTAACTTGTTGGAGAAGTATTTTCATTTTTGTTCTCGCCGTAGACAGCTTTTCTCTGTACTCCTCTATGGCATCGTACTCCGTCTCGAATTGCACTTGATCCACTCCAGTGGTCTGCATCTCTGCTAAAACCGCTTCATCTGCTAGCCGCAGTTGTTCAGCTCTTTCCAATAGCACGTCCATGGAAATCTCCAGTTGCACTAGATACGGTGGTTCGGTCACTAAAAGACCATCAAACTTGGTCAGAGCACGAGTAAAAGATCCTCTACTCGCCGCTCTTCTCTGCGTCATTCTCTGCTTCAGATTTTCATGAGACATGATGATCACAGCGTAATTCTATCCAATTAACCGTATCACCGACACGTAATTCGTAATTGTTAACCGGTTATGCAATCTAGTTCTACGCACATAAATATTCGTAATCCATAAATTCGTAAACAACAGTTCGTAAGTGCGTAAAATATTTTCGTAATAATCTTTGTCTACCCAATTCGTAACAGGTACCTATATTCGTAGTAAACGTACTAACGTCATCCCGGCAGGGATGCCAAATGTTCTTAATCGTAAATAAACTCTTAAATTATCCAGGATGATGTTGTGTGTCGTATGGGTTCAACGGTACCAAACACTTAAAAATGAAACATATATTTATTATTGGGTAACACCGTAAAGAACGGAGCGCCTAGACGCGCGTCCGATCTATTTTAATTACGTATACAGAGAGATAGTTACATGGGAGGGGAAGGGGTTTTATCTTCTTCCCACGCATGCGCGCAGGCAGCAGAACACTTATTCGTAATTCCCAACAGACTGAGAATCTAGCAAGACACTCGGTTTTTTGCGCACGGCCTCGCTACTAGTCAGTGATCCGTAGAAATCAATTGTGTGACACTCTCTATATAACTCTTTGCCCGGACTGTACTACTAACGCCATCTATGGACATAGTAAAGACCTACTTAGTGTAGATAATTATTCAGTTTAACTCCAGCACTCGAACAGTAAACATGTGAGGTGAGGAATTCCCCCCAGAATTGTATATGTTCCCAGTATAATTGTATTAATGTTTATTTTGTGGTGTGTGTGTGACTTGTAAATAATTATTTTGTGTTTATATCTTATTAAACTTTTAACATCACACCGTTGATGGGTATTATTTTGAGTCACCCATTCCCCATAATCGACAAATACTATTGACTCACATTGAGTAAGAAATAGTGGAAAGAAATCTTTGTGCGATGTATTTGCTTAAGGGATTTAGAATATGAAACTGATTGATCATACGAAGTAGAATCTATCAAACTTTTAACCTTTCGGTTTATTATTTCACATAAATATTTTTTTTAATCTTCAAATATGTTTTTGAAACTATATTGAGTAATAAGTTAAGTATCGGCTTATATCCCTAGATTTCTTTATAAAATAATAGTTGAAGAATTAACTTGCATACAAATATTTATAAATATATCTTTGGGGACGAAATAATTATATTCGTAGTACAAACTTTAATTGGCAGTAAAGTCAGTAAATCGTTATTTTTTTAAAAAATTAAATGCCTTTAACTAAACAATTTATATTCTAGAGGGTATGTGCTAAAGTGGCTTCTTCTCAAACCAGACGCGCTAGATCAATTCATGAATTCTGAGAAAGTTGTAATTAATTAGGCTAAGTTGGAAACGGAAGAATACACAGATGACCAGAAGCAGATCATAAGATCTCTCTGCCAGATTTGCAAAATTGTCTGTCCATTGTCACGTCTCTCTGAAGTTAAAGATGTTGGCGCTATTTGAACAATATCATTCCAGTCCACTTCATATTGTTTGGCAGTTACAAAGTATGAAACTTTTTGCTCGATAATATTTTTAGATATCAAATTGTTAAGTCCTTAATCTCAGTGTTTCTGAAAACTTCACAATCAAAATTTTTCGATCTTTTTTCCCTCTAACTTTTGCTAAAATGTTCCCTCAATAATGTCAATTCACAACAGGATGAAAAAAACATCGATATAGATGGATAAAAATAGCAATTTCTCTTCTTCTATGTTGCCAGGTAAGAAATACAAATTTCACTGCTGCCAGATAATATTATTTATTGTTATAATATTTATCTAGTTTTTGTAAATGCCAAAGAGACGAAGAAGACATTTATTTTATAGTCACGTACGTGATTGGGTTTATCACAAACATGATAGCCTAGAAATCCTAATTTAAAGATATAAAAAATCTGCCAATTCTTATTTCAGGGGATGTGGCTAAAATAGTTTTGTATAAGTGATTGAAAAATATTTACTTTACTATTGAATCCCCTATAACAATAAATGCAAATTTCTATCGTGTGTGTGGCATTAAAAAGTTATACATTTATTGGAAGTTGAGTAGCAAGCAAGAATCGGATGTAATGATGATGTTTAAAGTATTATCTAATCAGACGAAACGGTCGTTTCGCCGCCAACCTTAAAAAGGCAGAAACGACAGTAAGTATCTATTCTCTGCACAACTTCCAGGGAAAAAGCCGAAATTGACTATTTTCTAGCGCGCTTACGAAATTTCACATAATTATACAAAAAATACCTAGATTTGTCTCGGTGATATCTTTCAAAGAAAAAAAATTGAGTACGTAGGATTAAAGACAACGAAGAAAAAAAATATTGAAATTTCCAAAATGAAATAAAAAAACGAGTTCTAGCCCGATTTTGATGTAAAAATTTAGACAAACGTCCAGCCCTAACTAAGCTATAGATCTTCAAACGGATTGAATTATAGGATGGGGAATGTTTCAACTTAAAATCCTACGGTGGTTTGAACTTCATTAAATAATTATTTCTATTTTTAATTCGTTTTTAAAGATGTGTTGATTTTATTTACTTTCCGTTGTAAAATTAAATCGTAGAATCATCTATCATCAAAATTATAATTTCATAGTGAATTTTAAAATTATTGTTAAGAAAATATTTTAAATTTTGTCAAATATCAATGGGTTATTATGTGAACCAAAATAATGCTTGGTATAGTAAAAATAACTTATACCGCAATATTTAGGCTGTAAAAAACTTGTAATATTTATTTGTAACAATTTATTAGAATAAATTTTCAGTGGGATGTATGTTAAAGGTGCCGGATTTGATTCATGGGTTAGGTATGGATGTTCGTTGTGATTCGGAATTCAAGTTAACCTGTGGGTTCCGGACTGATTAGTCGTTATTTATGTACTAAAATAGGTCGTTGTGAGTGCAAACTAACTAATCGAGCTGAAACTTGGCAGACAGGCTCTTTGTCGATGGCAACGTATTTCTTTAAGTTTTGGAAGTTGAGTTGCCGTACACAAGTTTCTATTATTCGTTCGTGGTCGATTTTAATGGTTACTGCCTTCCGCATTCAAACAATTTGTCCCTTTTCAAGTAGATTTTGGCATGTAAGATATCATCGAACTCAACTTGAAAAATTATGAATATTCATGGTACCAGGTGTACCATAGGTGGTACTACTTCTGGTTTATCAATTTTGAAGATAAATATGGCATGTTGGGTGTTGTTGGGCTTGTCTTGAAAAATTAGGAATGTTTAAGGTACCAGGTATAGCATAGGTAGTACCACTTTCGGTTTATCAATTTCCAAGATAAATATGGCAAGATAACTATGGACTTTTGTTTTGATAAATTATGAATGTCTAAAGTACCAGGTATGCTATTGGTACCACTTCCGGTTTATCAATTTTAAAGATAATTATTGCATGTAAGGTATCGTTGAACTCAATTTGAAGAATTATGAATATCCCTGGTACCAGGTGTACCATATAGGTGATAAATAGAAAAACGACGAAGTCACCAGAGTTTAAAAAAAAGTTATGATATCCCCAAAAAAAAACACTTTTGAAAAGTAGAAGAACCACCAACCTCAAAAACACAAAAAAACTTTCTTACAATAAAAAAATCATAAACATGATGAAAATTTTCAGCCACAAACACAGTGATATAAAAAAGGCCAACCTCTGATTACAACTTTCGGTTGTGACTCGCTTAATAATGTATACTTACTTAGTTTATTTTTAAAATTTAAGTTCCACTCCCATAAAAATTTACGCTGCTTGAGGTTGGCGCCCGTCATAATTACTAACCTTTAAAACCCCCCACACAATAAAAACTTTCCAAAATGTATGTATCAACCAAACAAAAGCTTACCACAAGCACTTCTGTTTCCTACTTAAAAAATTCTTAATAACTATTCAAATGCAAGCGTTTGAGCACAGTTTCTCTATACTATTTTGAAAATTACATGAACATGAAGATTTACATCACTTTGTATTTCTTACCCATCCAAATGAAATCGTAAACTCAAATATTCGTGCAAACAGCCATAAATTAGTTTAAACGCAAGCATCGTTAATATTCCTATGACGGGCGCCAACCTCAAGCAGCGTAAATTTTTATGGGAGTGAAACTTAAATTTTAAAAATAAACTAAGTAAGTATACATTCTTAAGCGAGTCACAACCGAGAGTTGTAATCAGAGGTTGGCCTTTTTTATATCACTGTGTTTCTGGCTGAAAATTTTCATCGTGTTTATGATTTTTTTATTGTAAGAAAGTTTTTTGTGTTTTTGAGTTTGGTGGTTCTTCTACTTTTCAAAAGTGTTTTTTTTTAGGGATAGTATTTATACTTAACAACAGGGTTTTTGTATTATGAAAATAACAGATATTCATTAAGAGTGATATTAATAAAATTAAGAAAAACTTTAAAAAAAAAAAAAAAAAAAAAAAAGCTGTGGTTACTTAATCCATAGAATGGTCCAGTATCTGAATATTTAATCATTGATATAAAATACCGAAAGCATGATAAATTGTAGATGATTACTATATTATACTTTTTCTGAGGGGGGGGGGGTTACGTACGTAATTGTAGACATGCAGTTAATTAACAAGTTTTTAAGTCAGTATAAGCTAGGCACCTATTATCATTAAGTAAACTAAAAAATCTGGTGTATACTATTATACTCACACTGCATTTTTCCAACCTAATATAATAAAATAAACCAATATGATTTTCTTAAAAACTAATAAATCTTCCATAAATCCTTTTTTAGGTATTTTTATTAGCAAATTTTAAAAATTATGTTAAGGTCAAATTTTTACTGTAATTAGCAAAGGTATTGAATTTTTTTAAATATCTGCAGTAATATTCACTAGATTCCTAACATAAAATACTTGGAAAAAATATGTTCCGTAATTTGAGAAAATAATTTCCAAGATTCATTGTTGAATCAGTAAATATATATATATATATATATATATATATATATATATATATATATATATATATATATATATATATATATATATATTTACTTTTTAATATGACTTTGTTCTATTTAAGGTGATTTTATTCCAGTGTGTGTGTTCCAATTTTTCTCTTAGAACAACAAAAATCTAAACTAAAATAATAAAATATTCCTTCAGCTTGAAGTTTATACCACGATTTCAAAATTATAGTTTTAAATCTTTGGATGAAATCTTTCACTCACCACATACAGCATTGCGATTGATTGTATAGTATCCATAATCAACTTACCTCAGCAAGCACTAATTCTCTATGCTTTTCTTGTTTGTTATTGTTGTCAGTCTTTCCCATGTCTAAGCACTTTTCAACCCTGAAAACATGCAAGAGTCACAATCATAGTAATCACGCAATTATTATAACAAAATTTATAACAATAATAATAGAAATTTTATCAATGGACATTTTCCGCATTTTTTAAAAACGAATGAAATTAGTTTATATTAGTTATTTAAATATTAAGAAAAGAAAATGTCCCAAAACCAAGCTAAAACCCGTCCGATCGAAACACTAAAAGTAATCTGTGACGTCAAGAGATCCTTCCATTTCTATGGTTATCGTGAGGTTTCTGCCAAATAGTTAGCGTTGATTAGGTAGACCATTGCCATATCCCCTACAGGTTGGCGCGATTTGAAAGAAACTTGCAGGTTTCCGCTGCTGCATTTCAAGCAAGATGTTTGGGATCTCTTGACGCCACATTCAATTCGAGCCGAATGAATCGTTTTCTCACCAACGTCTAACATTAGAACTTTGATTGCAATTAAAACTAGGGGTGTGGAACATCGCAAAATTTACAATTACACTATAATACTGTCGTGGATTTGTGCCTTTTACCGTTTGTATATTTCATCCTTCATCTAGAATAAATGGCCAGTTTAGCGACACTTTTTGCGATAATTCTTGTATGGGTCTTTAAAAAAAAAAAATTTACAAAATGGGACTTCGGCGATATACTTTTCAACTTTTCGATTATCTTTATATTATCCTTTATTATAAACAAAACTGAAAGGAGAAGAAAAAACGATCGTTTAGGAGGTATGCTCAAGGAAAGAGAGCTCTGTGTTGAAGGCATTCGTTTTTCAACTTTTTACGCCATTAAAACATTTTTACGAGAATTTCGGGGGCGGGGATGCTTAGAACACTTTAAGAGGCATTATCACAGCGATTTTTATCAAAATTGTTAGAGCCGTTGTTTAGCAATCATTGAAAAACATGATTTTTTTCAATGGCAGCTACCTTATGCGCATGCGCGATTTTGACGAAAACCTTAATGGTAGGTCCCATGGCCGCCACTAACCATCATACCAAATTTGAACATCGTAGGTCAATTTGTTCGGGAGTTATGCTCACCACAGACAGAAATTTTTTCTAGATCACTTTTTTGAAATCAGGGTGTTCTAAAACGTGGAGAAATGCAAAAAAATCGAAAACTTTTTTTTGACCGAATGCTATACTTTCATTACCCTATGTATATATTATACATATGGGTAATTGAAAGTAAAAAGAAAAAGCGCATTGAGCTGATTTTTGTGTGTGTTTATGGCCTTTCGAAACATTTAGAATTGAATAAAAAAAATTAAAAATGCGGGAATAGTCCATTATAGAAAATTGTCACATGACGATTGAATACAGAGTCAGACCTCTTTCTACAATTACATAAAACTCCATGAGTCAATGTAACTTCAACTTTCGCATTCAAACCTATAAAAAGTTACTAACCTTTCCATTTCACATTTCATTATAAGAACCCTGCTTCCCGTATAATAGGTTTTCCAATCAGGAAACAGTTTTTGCATTCGGTTGTGGTTTTAATTTAAATTTTATTGGATTTATAAAATATTCATTCGGTTTTGAAATACAATAATTCAGTTCTATTCCAATATGTAACAGCGTGCTTACACAATCCAGCAACATTACTTGCACAACGCCGCTTATAATCATTTTAAAAAAGGAGAAGCTAAAATTATAAGTCATAAACTTTCATGACAGTTTATATTTGCTGCATTTAACAGGTTTTTACTTTCAATTACCCATATGTATACATAGGGTAATGAAAGTACAGTATTCGGTCCAAAAAAATGTTTGAATTTTTTCACGTTTTGGAGCATCCTGATTTCAAAAAAGTGATCTACAAAAAATGTCTGTCTGTAGTCAGCATAGCTCCTGAACAAACTGACCTACGATGTTAAAATTTGTGTGTGGGTTGGTGATGGCACAAGGACTTGCCATTGAAGTTTACGCGCATACGCATAGGATAGTTGCCATTGAGAAAATCATGTTTTTCAGTAATTGCTAAAAAATAGCTTTAACGATTTTGTTCAAAATCCCTGTGGTAATTGCCTCTTAAGGTGTTCTAAACATCCCCAACTCCGAAATTTCCGTAAAAATGCTTTAATGGAGTAAAAATTTGAAAAACGAATGCTTTCAACACACAGTTCTCTTTCCTTGACCATACCTCATCAACGATCATTTTTTCTTCTATTCTCAGTTCCACTTACATGAAAGTAAAATATAAGAATTATCGATAAGTACATCGCCAAAACCATCATTTTGGCGAAGTTTTTTTTTTTTTTTTTTTCTCTCCAAAAAAAGACCCATACATGAATTATTGCAAAAAATATCGCCGAACTGTCCACTTTTGCTAAATGAATGATTAAAATATAAATACGATAGATGACACAAATCCATGTCAGTATTTGAAGTGTAATTGAAAATTGTGCGATGTTCTACACCCCTAGTTTTATTACTTAAGTTAAAAACACCAGTGTTTTGGCATGCCCCAGTAATCAGCCGCTCACAATTAAAATTTAAATAATATAACACATAAAAACAAAGTTTCTAATATAAATCCTCTATATGCATTGCCATTTTTTTTTTTTTAATGCATTGCCAATTTTTATGTGCAGTTGCAACTTATTGTACTGAGATAGAGAGATCATAGTGTTTGACCACTCCGAACAAAACGTCCATTATGAACTATTTACTATTTTTTGCCCCCCCCAAAATTGACTGAGTACATTATCCTCCACAACGAGTCTATCTGCCAAGATTCAGCTCGATTTGGTGACGGCAATTGGGTGAATAATAGCCTTCAGGAAATTTTGCCTCGTCAGACTTAGGGGAAGGTTTCAGTCATTAAATATCCCTTTAATTTAAAGCAAGCTTAGTATCTGGAAAATAGGACATGAGTAAAAGCTGACAAATCTGACGTAAGATGATAGAAACGTGTATAAAAGCGGCCTTTTTGTTACAGTCCCAAAACTTAATGAAAAACATTGCCATCGAGAACGAGTTTACTTGCCAAGTTTCAAAGTTTCAGCACTATCGGATGAAGCGAAGTAGGTTTATTAGTAATTATAAGCGTTAAGTGAAGTTTGTGTAAAAGCGACCTTTTACTGACAGTGCCTCACCCCCTCCCCAAGCTAGATGGATTGAATTGTTATCGACATCCAATAATTCTGCCAAGTTTCAGCTTGATTGGATGACGGCAAGTGGGTTAATTAGGCCTCTGCAGATTTGCCCAGCAGCCACACCGCCACACAAAATCGATTCCTTTATCAGAATTCTAAATTCTTAATGTTATAAAAGCTCCGATATTTATTTCAGTATTGAATTGCTAAGAAAATGTATAAGAAAATTTAGTTTTCCGCAAAAAATTTGTTTAATGCCTTAGTTAAAATAACTCTTCTTTCAAATAAGTACAAAAATATTTTAATTTAGGCTGGGTGTAGCTTAAAATCTAAAAAAACTATTTTTAGTATAAATATTGGTTCTAAACACAAAAATACAGCAATTCCTTCTATATTTAACTTTCTGTAAGAAATATATACTCACTCATTTAATTTCTTCGTAAGTTCTATAAAAATTAACTTAGGTTTACATATTATATCTTGTAGAAAAGTAAACAAGGTGACGAACACTGTTTTTGTGTGCTTATTTTTAAAATGCCAGTTTACCACCGTCGATCAAACGGTATAGTGGTTGACGTGCTAGCTTCTAGATCGCGAGGTTGCGGGTTCGAGTCCCGTGTAAGGCATGGGTGTTTGTAAATGTATGTTGGCTTGTCTAATGACGATTGTTTCGGCGCATTATAGCCCTCGTGTTGCTAACGGCGCCAGATAATCTGAAAACAACCAACCAGCCAGTTTACCACCACTAACCCGCGCACTAAATTTAAACATCGTAAATGAATTTGTTCCGGAGTTATGCTGACTACGTTCACACGGACAGACATTTTTTCCAGACCACTTTTATGAAATCAGGGTGGTCCAAAACGTGGAGAAATGATAAAAAAATCTAAATTGTGTTTCACTGAATACAATACTTTCATTACCCTATGTTAACATATGGGTAATTGAAAGTAAAAAGGTAATAAATCACAATAAAATGCAGAAAATTAGTCTTAGCAAAAGCTACCTATAAATTCCAAGTAGCAACTGTAATTCAGTACCATGACACAAAATTAAATGATTCCAGAACTTTACTTTTCACAACTTTCCTCTACCTCAGTTACTTTACTTGAAGTAAATTTTTAAAGCGCTCAATTGCGAAATATTTAAAATTATTTCAAAGTTTTATGCCTAAATGAATTTAAAAAAAAAAATTTTTAAAAAAAATTAAAATCCTTCAGACCTTAACGTAAAAGACTTTATAATAAAATTCATTTCAATGATTTTTCTTCTAAGTCTACCGGCCCTGATTACCCCTGAAAGTATCGAAAATATATAACTCACCTGGGTAAAGCTCCGCGATCCAATGATGTTCACAATGTCATTCAAAATGACCACAATGAGAAATTAAAGTGTTTGGTTTGCTAGAACCGATAAAAACAACATCCATTTTCCCTTATCCCGATAAAAAATCATTTAAAAATCCAAGCATGATGCTCTTTCCTCCTTTCTATTATTTTCCTTCTGCGTAAATCTTGAGTTTTCGAATCGCAGTCAAACAACAGATGAAATCCTTTAGTGTCGTATATCCCTGATACTCACCCGAAATGCAAATTCCAACGGTAAACCTGTTCCCCTTGTTAATGAAGCTATTAGAAATTCAAAAACTAATGCAAATACTAATGATGCTTTTTCTGATTGGAATGAGACGTTTAAATCGATTCTTTAGCTATATTTACACTTGGATACAGATCTGTTTATCTAAAAGTGATCATCGACGTTTTGATGATATTGCATTAAAATACTGGATGACACAATTCAATAAATGTTTTCCGCTTCGAAAATCTATTTAATATTTTAAAATGAGAGACATATTTCGTCCTCAACAGGAAACTGCAGTCATGGCCGTTTAGAACTTATTGAAGGCTATCAGGTGATGGACAAATGTTGCCCGGCGAACTAAAAAGTTCGACAACCAGCTATTTTCGAGTTCTGTGGTGCAGTTAATTAAAATGTTTGATTTCAATTTATATTGATAATGAGTAAACTCCGTGTAAGCAAGTTAAGGTTTATGAGCCCTGTTTAGTGGAAATAAGTCATTCCAGTCACCGCATGCCAGTGACCTTCAATTTAACTTTCTAGCTTGTATATCAACCACTGGAAATGTATGAACCAGCCATTTGAAATGAATTGCCAGATCACTTGAATCCATAGAAAAGTAATCGAATGTAATTTATAATTTTCAAATAGAAATACACATTTTTTTCTTCATTTCTGCACTACATTTAGTGACAAGGTCATACATAAGCTATGCTCCTCTGTATATGCGTTCGGGATATATTTTCTCAACCAAAAGTTGAGACTGACAAATACTTTTATTGCCAAAGATATCGTCAATTTCATAGAGGCGTGACTAGTGACGACAATTACCGCCAAAAATATCGTAAAGTAGACAACTAGGCAAAATTACAAGCAGTTCAATAAAAATATGAAAGCATAAAGGGAAATTGCGTAAATATATTCTAAATGTGGAAGTACCCAGATAGCAAAGTAGTATTGGCTAATGTCGCGAACAAAGGATTTAAAAAATATGTCAACCCCAGCCGAAACTCGTCCATCGTTCCAAATTACACGATTTTTTTTTTTTTAAATAAACATTTCAGAAACATCACAAAACATACTGTTTCGTCTTCCGTCCTTTATAATACATAAAATCTATACATTCCCACATAGGGATTGGCGAATGTCGACCGATATTGGCGAGCGTTGTTGTTCACTGGAATAGTGACCAGCTTTAGAGTGTGAATGAGAGTTGTGAGATGTTCTACATCCTAGTTTCCTTCTATTTGAGTCACGTTAATGAATTGGTTTCTTTGTAAAATATCACGGTAAAGTCTCATGAATATATGTTTGAAAGTTTTACGTTTGCAGTTATGTACCTTATGAAAGTTATTCGTGACGATGTCGGAGTCGATTTCTTTGAGCGGGAATAAATAAAACTCGCGTTGTGATTGGTTAAAAATTTGAAAAACGATCATTCTTTTTTAAATATGTGTTGTGATTGGTCACAGGCACATCACAAGCGTTGACGTTCGAGGCAATACCACTCCTAATATTGCTTCGTATAAGATTCATTGGTAGTGTATGACACGTGTTGTAAATTGGAATTTAATGTGAAGAAGTTTAATTTTTAACCTCGATTATTTAATTAATTACTAATTTTAAAACATTAATCAAAATGCTTTTGATTATGTTAATGAACACTATTTTATCTTTTCGATGTATCTTTGAAAGATACTTTATTCAAAATATCTGTGACGAATTGTTAGTAAGTATGTTAACGTGACCGATAATTTTAATTTGAAACTATGGGTAAAAATTTACATATTGGGTCCACATTACATTGGTCCCCTTTTACAATTTATATTGGTCCCCTTTGGGGTATAACACTTACTATCATTTAATCATTTCTAAGGACTTAAAATTAAGTAATTATAGATTAAACAATGAATTTTTAAAGTGTTCTATTAGCAAAATAATTAAATAACTTGAAATTTTATACTTTTTCTTGATAATGACATTTACTTCCCATCTATCATTCCGGCATATTCCTAGTATGAGTCTTAAGGTCGCCAAGTGAATTTGGCGACAATTGAAGCATTCTTTTTTTTATTATTCATATAGTTTGTCTTAACCATTTTATTTTGTACTAGCTGAATACCCGTGCTGCGCTACGAAATTTTACCATTAGCATTTTAGCGATCAAAAGACATTCATGTATTCTACACTTCAGACGTTTGCTCCCTTCTCGATCCCGACAAATTGATTTATCAAAATAGGAACTTTCCTTTGTTGACATTTTAAACGAAATTTATAATTGTGAATTGTAAACTGGAATAGTTTATTGTGTTTATGTTTGCTCTTAGTTCTAAATTTCAAAGTAGTAGCTGTATTGGAATTAAGTTAATTAGACATTAAGTTAATCCTCGTATAGTTTCAATGTTGCGTCGTCTTTTCATCCCTTAAAAATTCGTTAATCGTTATTGGAATGACTTATTTTTTTAACATTTGCAAAAAAATATCAGAAAAATGACTACATTGGAAGAGGAACATTCGGATATCCCTCGTTTGGAACATTTAACCCCTTTTCGACCCCTTAAAGTTGGTTAATCGAGAACAGAATAGCTTACTTTTTCTATGTTTAACCTTTTTTGACATTTGTACCAAATTTCCGAGTTGTGACCATATGGGAAGTGGTACATTCGAATATTCCTCGTTTGGAACGTTTAACCCCTTTTCCACCCCTTGATCCACCGGAGATCGGAATAGTTTACTTTTTCTGCGTTTGTCTTTATTGATATTCACACCAGTTTTCAGAATTGTGAAAATATGAGAAGTAGGACATTCGAATATATCGCTCGTTTGGAACGTTTAACCCCTTTTTGACCTCTTAAAGTGGGTTAATCGAGATCGGAATAGCTTACTTTTTCTATGTTTACCATTGTTGATATTTGTGCCGATTTTCAGAGTTGTGACTATGTGGGAAGTAGGATTTTCGAATGTCCCCCGTTTGGAACGTTTAACCCCTTTTCGACCCCTTAAAGTGTGTTAATCGAGATCGGAATAGTTTACTTTTTCTATTTTTACCATTGTTGATATTTGTGCCGATTTTCAGAGTTGTGACTATGTGGGAAGTAGGATTTTCGAATGTCCCCCGTTTGGAACGTTTAACCCCTTTTCGACCCCTTAAAGTGTGTTAATCGAGATCGGAATAGTTTACTTTTTCTATTTTTACCATTGTTGATATTTGTGCCGATTTTCAGAGTTGTGACTATGTGGGAAGTGGGATATTCGAATGTCCCCCGTTTGGAACGTTTAACCCCTTTTCGACCCCTTAAAGTGGGTTAATCGAGATCGGAATAGTTTCTATTTTTACCATTGTTGATATTTGTGCCGATTTTCAGGTGACTATGTGGGAAGTGGGATATTCGAATGTCCCCCGTTTGGAACGTTTAACCCCTTTTCGACCCCTTAAAGTGGGTTAATCGAGATCGGAATAGTTTACTTTTTCTATTTTTACCATTGTTGATATTTGTGCCGATTTTCAGAGTTGTGACTATGTGGGAAGTGGGATATTCGAATGTCCCCCGTTTGGAACGTTTAACCCCTTTTTGACCCCTTAAAGTGGGTTAATCGAGATCGGAATAGTTTACTTTTTCTATTTTTACCATTGTTGATATTTGTGCCGATTTTCAGAGTTGTGACTATGTGGGAAGTGGGATATTCGAATGTCCCCCGTTTGGAACGTTTAACCCCTTTTCGACCCCTTAAAGTGGGTTAATCGAGATCGGAATAGTTTACTTTTTCTATTTTTACCATTGTTGATATTTGTGCCGATTTTCAGAGTTGTGACTATGTGGGAAGTGGGATATTCGAATGTCCCCCGTTTGGAACGTTTAACCCCTTTTCGACCCCTTAAAGTGGGTTAATCGAGATCGGAATAGTTTACTTTTTCTATTTTTACCATTGTTGATATTTGTGCCGATTTTCAGGTGACTATGTGGGAAGTGGGATATTCGAATGTCCCCCGTTTGGAACGTTTAACCCCTTTTCGACCCCTTAAAGTGGGTTAATCGAGATCGGAATAGTTTACTTTTTCTATTTTTACCATTGTTGATATTTGTGCCGATTTTCAGAGTTGTGACTATGTGGGAAGTGGGATATTCGAATGTCCCCCGTTTGGAACGTTTAACCCCTTTTCGACCCCTTAAAGTGGGTTAATCGAGATCGGAATAGTTTACTTTTTCTATTTTTACCATTGTTGATATTTGTGCCGATTTTCAGAGTTGTGACTATGTGGGAAGTGGGATATTCGAATGTCCCCCGTTTGGAACGTTTAACCCCTTTTCGACCCCTTAAAGTGGGTTAATCGAGATCGGAATAGTTTCTATTTTTACCATTGTTGATATTTGTGCCGATTTTCAGGTGACTATGTGGGAAGTGGGATATTCGAATGTCCCCCGTTTGGAACGTTTAACCCCTTTTCGACCCCTTAAAGTGGGTTAATCGAGATCGGAATAGTTTACTTTTTCTATTTTTACCATTGTTGATATTTGTGCCGATTTTCAGAGTTGTGACTATGTGGGAAGTGGGATATTCGAATGTCCCCCGTTTGGAACGTTTAACCCCTTTTTGACCCCTTAAAGTGGGTTAATCGAGATCGGAATAGTTTACTTTTTCTATTTTTACCATTGTTGATATTTGTGCCGATTTTCAGAGTTGTGACTATGTGGGAAGTGGGATATTCGAATGTCCCCCGTTTGGAACGTTTAACCCCTTTTCGACCCCTTAAAGTGGGTTAATCGAGATCGGAATAGTTTACTTTTTCTATTTTTACCATTGTTGATATTTGTGCCGATTTTCAGAGTTGTGACTATGTGGGAAGTGGGATATTCGAATGTCCCCCGTTTGGAACGTTTAACCCCTTTTCGACCCCTTAAAGTGGGTTAATCGAGATCGGAATAGTTTACTTTTTCTATTTTTACCATTGTTGATATTTGTGCCGATTTTCAGGTGACTATGTGGGAAGTGGGATATTCGAATGTCCCCCGTTTGGAACGTTTAACCCCTTTTCGACCCCTTAAAGTGGGTTAATCGAGATCGGAATAGTTTACTTTTTCTATTTTTACCATTGTTGATATTTGTGCCGATTTTCAGAGTTGTGACTATGTGGGAAGTGGGATATTCGAATGTCCCCCGTTTGGAACGTTTAACCCCTTTTCGACCCCTTAAAGTGGGTTAATCGAGATCGGAATAGTTTACTTTTTCTATTTTTACCATTGTTGATATTTGTGCCGATTTTCAGAGTTGTGACTATGTGGGAAGTGGGATATTCGAATGTCCCCCGTTTGGAACGTTTAACCCCTTTTCGACCCCTTAAAGTGGGTTAATCGAGATCGGAATAGTTTACTTTTTCTATTTTTACCATTGTTGATATTTGTGCCGATTTTCAGAGTTGTGACTATGTGGGAAGTGGGAGAAGTAGTGATGAGTGAGTCAGTGAGTGAGTGAATCAGTGAGTGAGGGCTTTGCCTTATATATATATAGATGTTCAAGCAAAGAGGACTATGTGTTGAAGGCATTCGTTTTTCAACTTTTTACGCCATTAAAGATTTTTTACGAAAATTTCAGAGCTGGTGATGTTTAGAACAACTTACGAGGCATTACCACAACGATTTTTGACAAAATCATTCGAGCCGTTATTTAGCAATTACTGAAAAACATGATGTTTTCAGTGGCATCAACATTATGAGCATTACCGATTTTGACAAAAACCTTAATGGTATGTCTCTGTGCCATTACCAACCCGCATAAGAAATTTGAACATCGTAGGTCAATTTTTTTCAGGAGTTATGCTCACCTCATACACACACAGAAATTTTTTTGTAAATAATTTTTTTTTTTGGTTTGTGACCGAATCTTATACTCTCATTACCCTATGTATACATATGGATGATTGAAAGTAATAAAAATTTGCCTCTGACCAATTTGTCCTTCTTTTGGAAATGTCTCCACTTTTTAAAGCTTGTACTTGCCCTTTCTCAAGATCAGCATATCAACTCATGGCTAAGAATGCGATTGCGATAAACAGAGGCCACATTTGTTTCTCTCAGAAGAAACACCCTGTGTCTGAAACAAAAATGTAAATTTGAATTTCAACATTCGCGAATAATTAGATGGCCACACACTCTTTTCGTTGTGATGCTTTGAATTCATAAAAAGTAGCATTATACTATTAAGGAGACTATGTTAATAAATCATTTTGTAATCATTTTCTGTCGGATAATTTGCATGCCAAGCATCTACTAGAACTAACGAGTTTTATTTATTTTTATACTTCGCGCAGAAAGTGCAAAAGAAGGTAAAACGAGAATCCGAATGAAGGCTACGTTTTCGTTTCTAAAAATCTTATGATAAAGACGTTTGCACAAATAGATCGGTACAAAAAAAAAAAAAAAAAAAAAAAAAAAATTCAGGGATCGCCTTGCTGGTGATATTTGTAAAATCTATTGTATGTTGAAAAACACAAGATATGATGCTTTGAGCGTGTAGCCCTTTCGTAACCCAAGTCTGCCAAAATGATCATCAAGGAAGAGTTTACTTGGCTTTTGATAGTATTCAATTTATCGGAAACTATTTTACTGGGGATATTTACTGGCAATGCCATCTGTTAGGCAGTTGCTACATCACTCATCATCCACAATTTTATCGGAGATCGAATTCGATGTAGATGATAACACCAGTTGATAATTGCGATTGCCTTATCGGGAGAGCTTTTTTAAGTTCACTAATATTTTTTTTTATTATTATTTATTTATTTTGTGCTTATTCAGTCAATTTTTGCTTGTTTTAGCCACATTCTGCTTCTTTGTCTTATTTTTGCTTGCTTGTTCCTTTTTATGCCTGTTTCAGCGACATATTTTTACGCAATTCTCAAGTCTACTGTTCATTGTGAACCATATATTAGTTTCCTTTTGCGTGTTTACCGGGTCACCAATGTAGCCCTTTCGTAACCCAAGTCTGCCAAAAGGATCCTCCAGGAAGAAATAGGTTACTCGGCTTTTGATAGTATTAAATTTATCGGAAACTATTTTACTGGTGAGTTTACGGTGATATTTACTGGCAACGCCATCTGTTGTGCAGATGCTATAAGCGCCAGAGCGGATCATCCCACAATTTGATTTTTGCTGTTTCTACCCAGTTTTTTCAAAACCATTCATGCCAGAGCCGACCCAATATGATTTGTCCAATAACTAATTAAGTAGTTGTCCATTAGATAAACCACATTTGATCTATTCTGGCATGAATGGTTTGGTATAAACGGGGGTAGAAACAACACAAATAAAATTGTGGAATGGACCGTTCTGGCGCTCAACGTCACATATAGGAACGAAAACGTATTAACCCATAGTTAGTCGCGCGGTTGACAAATGTCCCCCCCCCCCTCCCCATCTCTATTTCTTAATATATGATCAAAGCTGTGGTGGTCTTGTGTACAAATAACAGATACAATTCCCAGACACCAGAGGTTTGAGTCCCGTGTTTGGCATGGGTGTTTGAAAATGTATGTTGGCTTATCTAATGACGAATGTTTCGGCTCATTATAGCCCTCGTGTTGCTGACGGCGCCATATAATCTGAAAACAACCAACCAACCAACCTAGACACCAGAGATCCCTTTTGTCTAGTGGCTAGAGTATCTGGTTGGGAAACCAAAGGTCCCATGATCGATCCCCAGCGATCGCAAAGATACCTGCTACCGCGTTAAAAGTCTTTTTACAGTTTTTTCGAGTTGTTTTAAATATATATATATATATATATATATATATATATATATATATATATATATATATATATATATATATATATATATATATATATATATATTATATTTAATTTTTAGTTCATTCTGTTCATTAATGTTTGTTTTTTTAATTAAAATGCCCACTTACTTTAATATTAGGTCACGAATTTAATGATGTGCACGAAAAATTGAATTTTGGGGCCCCACGCTACTAACCGCGAGATAAAAGGTCGCGCGCCTGACCAAAGTTTAACAATGGTATGAATATTAAAAAGCACAATTTGTATCGAGGAAAATTAATGATTAAACACTTGCTTGTTTTGACGCTTTATCTGTTAGTACCGTAGACTGAGGTACAATATTTCAGGTTTTTCTATTATGATTACTGTCAATACATATTACACTAGGTTGCTGGAACTTTTGTGTTGTATGAAGTTAACTTTCTTCTTTCAAAATATTGACAAGATTTTATTCTACGACCAATGAAGCCCTCATAAAAATCCTTTATCTTAGTAACAATCTTACTCCATGAACTGGAGTAACCTTTGGGACAATACTGCTTTTTGCTTAAGGGGGGTCGGAAGGCTCTATCTAGTCCATGTTAAAGGTCTTTTTTGTTAACCTTTTTCTCAGAAACTACTCATAACATTGGATTAAAAAATTTTACTACCAATATTAAAACACTTTTACATAGACTGATATATGCTTTTGTAAAAATAAATTATTTTTTTTAGGATTTATGATTTTTTGAAAAAAAATTTATAAAATTTTCCAAAAAAATCGTGATAATGATTTTTTTTTTTTTTAAACTAATCAACATTTTTGTAAAAGAAAAGCCTGTTTGTGTAAAAGTACTATGGGTACCAGGAAAAAAAATTCAAAGCAAAATATTGAGTAGATTCTGAGAAAAAGGTACATTTTGTATGAAAAAAAAAGAATTTTGAGAAAACAGCGTTTAAAGTACAAAGGAAGACGAGTTCTTTCAGTGACTTTACTTTTTCGAAAAATATCTAAAAAAAATTCGGATGAGCGCATTACCCACCAAGTTAAACCATTTTAAAGATAACATTTCTGTTGGAGATGTGTTCTTCTTCGGTATTCTAAATTTATAGCGTCCTGCGTGACTTAATATCATTGTTGAAGAGGTACTGTAAGCAAATGTATAAATTTGTGTGTTTGAGTGTTTTTTTGTTTTTTTATCTGCTTGTGCTTTGTCTATGCTTCTGTTCTCGCCTTAGGATGAAAAAAGAATATTCACCTCTTAATGTTTCGTGCTCTTTTTTCGAATAGGATTGATAGGGCTTCTTGTTAGTGCGTGGCTAACAGTTTCAAATATTGTGATGCACTAAAAAGCTAAAAATGGAATCCGAGAAAAAAATGTGCCTCCCCCCCCCCCCTAACCTCCTGAGACCCACAACTGTTTGAAACATGATTTGAAGCTAAATTGGCGTGTATATTATTCTTTTAGGTCTACGTTACTTACTTTTAAAGTTCAGAACTGAACCATGCACTTTAAGTACACTTAGACAAAAAATGACTATTTCCTTAAGGTAGCAAAAATTCTGAAATTTAATTGTTCAGATGAGAAATTTAATCGTGAAAGGCTGCAAAACAATTTCGTGAGGACGTGATACATAAAAATACTTTACAGTTAGAGCAAAAAAATTGTGTTCTCTCTGAACATCCAGACATCCGACAACGTGAGGAAAAAGTCTTAGTGTCAATTGCTGGCATGTGCTTCTCACCAATTTTTCGTGACTCCTCTACTGGCAGAGGAACTGTTTTTTGCCGTTTCTTTACAGGCTCTACTTCGTCACAATCGGTGGAACTATCATCAGCTGTAGGACTGAATTCAACTATTTCATGCAAAGAAAAATTATGCGCCCAAAATCCGATGTGCATTTAAATGTACTCGGGGTCTCAAGAGGTTAAAAACACTAGAGAAAAATCAATCTACTCCAATGTCAAGAGGAAGAACCATCTATAAAGAGGCTTTATTTCAAGTTTTTATGAAAATTTTACAAATGACAGTAATAGTTTGAAAATATTACGATTTAAAATAATTTGATTGGTTAGGAAAGATAGGGACATTTTAATAGAAAGGTGAAAAGCATTTTAGCACAAATTAATCACTCAAATAAACGTATTCGTATACGGTATTGAACATTAAAAATTTCCCTTCGGTCATCTTGAAAAGCTAGTTGATTTTCTGCACGATTCCATCCTTCGAATATAATTTCGTCGGGATTAGATGGTTTTCAGCAGACTTCTTCATCCCACAGTAGAGTATTACTTATTATTTTATTCATACAGAACATAGCCACCTGAAGAAACTTGGGATTATAGGAACGGGGGTGGGGGGGGGGGGGGTTGATGGAGTGGACTGTTTTTCCGTTTCTCCGAAAGTTTCTCTCCCTTCAGAGTCTTGTAGCGAAAATATAGAGCTTCTCTGCTGAAGCTGCGTGCATCCTTGATGCTGCAGAATAATTTTTAAGCTAATACTACTATTGGTTTAAAAATTGTGATAAAATATAGTTAAACACCACAGAATATATTTACAATAAGAATTACCTATTATTGTTTTACAGATGTAAAATAATAAATCAGGACTGTTGAGATAAAAAAAAAAATACCTTGCGTACTATGAAAATCAACTGTAGTCTACAGCCAAATTAATTACGCTCAACTATTACTAACAGCAAATTCAAAAAGAAATTGAGAATCGCATGGGAAATCAATACAAACTTTCTTTCAAATTACATAACATGCAATATCTGAGTCCTATTCAATATTTGAAATAGAAACAATGAATCACTCATCTAAAAAACTAAAGAAGTCACTAGGAAATTTAACTCCTAAGATTCAATGTGTCTTTGAAGGTATAATGATATGAAAACTGTTAAAAATAGTATTCGCTTCGAGTTTGAAAAACATCACAAATTCTACCATAAAAGATATATTCTGCGGAAGCTTCAAAATAATCCACACCTAAGGTAATCGAAACTTCAATACTCGAAAAAAATTGGTTACAAACTCAATGAGCATATAGGCCGCCAGGATTTGCATCCCCTCCCCCTTTTGGAAATTAAAAACAATGTGGTAAATGAAGTATGATGGGGTTTTTGAATTATTCATTTGAACATAAAGTTAATACGTGGCTATTAGCACTTTAGAAGGATATCCAATGATAAGGTTTAAAATGTGTTGCTTTGCACCCCCTGATATACAATGCGCCCCCCTCCCCCTCACCGAAAATAATCCTGCCCATGTTGATAATTATTCAGAGTTATCATTTTGGCTGAATAGTACAGTTAGCAAGACATGTGGTGTAGGGAAAAACGTGTGTGTGTGACATCGCGTGAGTTTTCTGGCGCGGTTTTCTTTCTTGGAAATAGCATTGACATAATATCTAACATGATAATAGTCTGGAATATGTTAATCGAAAATAAATCGTTTTAAAATTTAAGGAATAGCAAAAAAAAAAAATTTCACCTACGATGTTCAAATTTGGTGTGCTGGTTGATGATGGCACAGGGACCTATCATTAAGGTTTTCGTCAAAATTGCGCATAAGGTAGCTGCCTTTAAAAAATTTATGTTTTTCAGTAATTGCTAAAAAACGGCTTTAACGATTTTTTTCAAAATCTCTGTGGTAATGTCTCTTAAGGTGTTCCAAACATCCCCACCTCCTAAATTCCCGTAAAAATGCTTTAATGGTGTAAAAAACTGAAAAACGAATGCCTGTAACACAGAGTTCTATTTCCTGGAGCATACCTCAGTCAGTTTTTCTCCTACCCTCAGTTTTAACTGTTTTTTTTTTTTTTTTTTTTTTTTTTTTTTTTTTTTTATTATTATTATTATTTATTTATTTATACTATTATTATTATTTTATTTAAAAAAAAAAAAAAGATTCATACAAGAAATAGGGTAAAAAATATTGCCAAACTGGCCATTTTTTTAAACGAATGAAGAAAATATAAAAACGGTTAAGTGACACAAATCCATGTCAGTATTATAGTGTAATTGAAAGTTGTGCGATGTTCCGCGTCCCTAATTTACTTTCAAGTATCCATATGTATGCATAAGATAATAAAAGTAATTCTTATTGTAAATATATTCTGTAGTGCGTAACTATATTTTATCACAGTTTTTAAACTAATAGTTGTATTGGGTCAAAAAAAATATTTTGTGTGTTTTTTTTTTTTTTTTTTTTTTTTTTTCATTTCTGCACGTTTTGGAACATCCTGATTTTAAAATAGTAATCTAGAAAAAATGTCTGTCTGTGTGTGTCTGTGGTCAGCATAACTCCCGAAAAAAATAACCTACGATGTTCAAATTTGGTGTGCAGGTTGGTGATGGCACAGGGACCGGTTTTCACCAAAATCGCGCAGTCGCATAAGGTAGCTGCCATTAAAAAAATTATGGTTTTCAGTAATTGCTAAAAAACGTGTCTAACGATTTTTTTCAAAATCGACAGAAACTTTGCCATCGACATCGAATTAATCTGCCAAATTTCAGTTTGATTGCATGATAACAAGTGTGTTAATTAGTTACCAGAAGAGGCAATAGTAGCGTGTGTAAAAGCAGATTTTTAATAACATTAACAGATCCCAAATCTTGATTTAATCCATTCTCATCGTCAACGAATCTATCTGTCAAATTTCAATGTGATTGGATGACAGAAAGTTGGTTTATTCGTATTCCGAAAAGATAACAGTGGCATGTGTAAAAGCGGCCTTTTAGAAACAGTGACAATCCCTTAAACTTAGATTCAGTGTCGATGACAATGCATTCTATATCTGTTAAGTTTAGCTCGATGGCAACATATGAACGGCAAATGGGTTAATCAGTTCTCCATAGATTTGACCGCCAGCCACACACGTTTACAAAATCGAAGTTAATATCAAAAATTTAAAAATAAAACTCACCAGAATAGTAATATCCAAACGCCAGATTTAAAATCAGCAGATACTTGTTACTAACCTCAACTACAAGTAAACCTATTGCACTTTTCTCAGAGTTTAAATTCGATGTTTAAAAGGAAAATTGAATTATGTAGGATCAAACATTACAACTTTTCCTATCCATTTGATTACGTGATGAGGAAACGTATGAAATAAAACACCATTACCTCAATCTGGAAAAACTGAAATGCTAATACTCAATAACCTTCACATTTGACTGATAAACTAATACTTATTTGTTACAAAAAAAAATAAATTACTATGCAAAATAAGGTGAATTTTATAGACAAATGATTGAAAATAATAAAAATAAATGAATAAAAATAAATGAATAAATTAGATAAATGAGTTATGTCTCGTTTTATTTCATACATGAATAGTCCCGCAGCCTTGAAAAATTGAAACCGTCGATCGGCTGTGTTCAATCAATGTTTTTATCTGTATCTTCTATAATAATAAAACAAGCTGTGTGTCTGTCTGTCTGTCTATCTGTCTGTGGCTCTGTGGATCTATAGAAACCTACTTAAGATTGGAATAAAGCTCTAAAATTTTCAGCATAAGTAGTTTTGGCCTTCTAATTTTATGCATCACAAACAGAATGTTAAAATTTTAATTAGTGCTTTTTTAATTAATTTTTATAATTAATTAATAAATATGTTACAAAACGATATCTAATAGGGCTACAGCTCTGAAATTTTCTACATAAGTAGTTTTGGCCTTTTAATTAGGCTTTTAAAGAAACAGAATTTTAAATTTTTATTTTGTTCTTTTTTAATTAATTTTTCTAATTAATTAATAAACATTTAGCAAAAGGACTACTAATTGGGCTACAGCTCTGAAATTTTCAACATAAGTAGTTTTAGCCTTCTAACTGGACCTATGAAAAACAGAATTTTAAATTTTTATTTAGTTTCTTTTTAAATATTTTTTTTAATTAATTAATAAATATTTTACAAAACGGTTTCTAATAGGGCTACAGCTCTGAAATTTTGAACATTAGTAGTTTTGACTTCCTAACTGGATATTTGAAAAACAGAATTTTAAATTTTTATTTAGTTCTTTTTTAATTAATCAATAAATATTTTACAGAACGATTTCAAATAGGGATACAGCTTTGAAATTTTGACATAAATAGTTGTGGCCTTCTAATTGGATTTTTGATAAACAGAATTTAACATTTAAAAAAAAAATTAATTTAATTAATTAACAAATATTTCATAAAACGATTAGTAATTGGGCTGCATTTCTGAAATTTTCAACACAAGTAGTTTTGGCCTTCTAATTGGACTGACAAAAAGAATGCTAAAATTTTAATTTGTTTTTCAATTAATTTTTTCACAAAAAGCGACTTCGAATAGGCCTAGATCTCTGAAAGTTTCAACATATGTAGTTTTAGCCTCTAATTTTGCTTTCGACAAACACGTGTTAAAATAATCTTAAAGGGGTGTTGTATTATTGTATTAACGGGGAATTTTTATTTTCTTGACAAGGAAGAGGCTTCCAATATTAAGTCTTTACGTAGCAATTAGATTTTAGCGAGTAAAGCGAGCTTATGCTTACGCAGCAATGAAACTTTCAGCCAGAGAAGCGAGCCTATGCTTGCATAGCAATGAACCTTTTAACGAGTGAAATAAGCCTGTGTTTATGTGTCCATGAACTTTTCAGAGAACGAAGCTAGCTCCATTTTGCGAAGCAATGAACCTTCCTGCGAGCGAAGGGCCAAAAACTGGGTCCTATACACGAAGTGACAGATTTCCGCAACGCGAGGCATCACAGCTAGCTAAAATATTGTACATGTTAAAATTTCGTTGCGAAGCACGGATATTTAGCTAGTATATTATATACAATACCTGTGTATTCTCTATGGGTTTTTACAACTATCTTCCACTTTGAAAATAGTGTTTCATATGAAATACTAACGTGAGTGAATCGTACAAAACAATCTAAATGCACATTACTATTGTCAATAATGAAGAGAGACAACACCATTTTGCGTCTATGAAATGAAAGCCAATTTGGCGATTGAATTCGATCTCACTTCAGAATTAGGATCATCAGTTTTCCTGATTTTTTAATATTTCAGATTCTTATTTCATTGTTTTATTTTTTAGTTTCTCTCTTGTTTGAATGTAACTTCGTCGTTGCTTGACTCAAAAAGTATGTATGATAACACTAGACAATATGTTTTTCAATTTTAGGACGGTCTCTTTTTTTAAACCACGAACAGGTGATTGAAAATATCTCTGAAAATTTTACTGATACTTTATGAATTTTTATGGAACTTTTTCCTGCGCTTTTATCATGATATTGTGAACAATTTTCTAACTGGACTTTTTTGCTGTTCTCCTTTGTTTTTGTTTGGTTATTTTTTCTATTTTCCATAAATCACTCATAGCTGCGCTGTAAGCTGTCCCAAAACATTTGACATAGTCACTTAACTTAGAGGTATATGTTGCTTCCCAGGCTACTCAAGACGTTGCTTCAAATTTAAAAGCTTCTTAAGAGGACATGGGACACTTTTTCCAAAATTCTTTAGTTTTGCTTAAAATTAAATAAAATTTGGCACAAGCATAGAAGATGTGACTTATAATACAACAACGAAATTTGAGCAGATATTTTAAAATAGATTGTAAATTATTGAGAAAAATACATTAAAATAATACGAAATTTTAACTTTTTTCAAAATGCTCCTCTCCACACAATATTTTAACGAACATAAAAGAAAAGTGTGAAGTTGTTTATCAATATATTATGAACATTTTCACACATGCATTTATCGTTAGGGTGCTGCAGTTAAACAGAAATAAAATTTCAAACTTGACGCTGGTGATTTTTCATTAAAAAATGGACATATTTCAAATTCCCAACATGAAAAAAATTGACAAAATAATGCGACATAAAAGCATTAAAAATTATTTCTACAAAAAATTTGGTGGATGTATCAAGAAAGGAATTGCAAGGAGCTTTTCTAACATACGTAAAATGTGAAAAAGCAAAGCTGAGAAAAATGCATTTTTAACTTGTGCCAACAAGAGTGCGATACGTTAAAATAGTTAGCTCAAATAAAGATTTCACCACTTAAAATCATCGGATTTCAAAAATTCAAACGCGAAATGAAAGCTAGTGACGTCGGCAATTTTTATAGAACGAAAACAAGAAACGTAATTTTTGGTAATTTCAGTGTCCTATGTCCCCTTAAAAAGACTTTAGGAATCGCCCAGTATATTACTGAATCAAAATAAAGTTGAAGCAAAGAACTGATAACGAAATAGTACAACTCGATGAAAAAAAAATATTTCTGTTAGAAGAGATCGCAATATACATAAAATATAATCTCTTTATGACCTATCCCAGCAGCACAAATACCCTGGTCAATATCGCTTACCACTGGCCTGCCCTAACGTGGACCGTTGTAGACTGGCCGTTGCTGGGGATCTTGGCCAATATCTCACCCAGTGCTGGTAAAATATACAGAACGATGTTGATGCAGAGTTTAGAAATGGAAATATTTTTTTATAGGAAAGGATGTAGGGGTAAAAATGAGTTTCGTGGTGGTTTCAACATGTTTATTTTTTCTAAATTGTTTATTTTGGAGCTTGAGTTTCGGCATGGATCTTACTTGATTCCGACATTGGCCAATACCACTGCGATACCTGGGTAATTGATGAATAGGTGTTGAAATCAGTCATCTATAACATGTGGAACTACTTCATGCAATTTAACACAAATTATAGATTTACTACCTAATGCGTTGCATTATGGGATAAATCCCTTACACTGCCGTCCTAAGCAGAAATGCAGTAATTCCACTTTTTGTCGATTTTTGAGTTATTGTGATTTCTGGTGCCTCTAAGAACATACGCATATAGGTGCATAAACACATGATTGGTTTACGACCCCCTTTCCTATTAAACTCGATGGTCAGTACTGCAGCAACTCCAGAATAAGACGAGGTTTTACTAAGCAAGAATGCAGCAAAGACAAATACTAAGATGAAACGCAGTAACTCCACTGAATTGGGGAACTGATGCGTTTCTGTGATCGTAAGATGCGTAGAAGATTTAGGGAAGTATTATAGTCCGACAGGCGACTGCAAGTTTAAGTACCCCATCGAACATCATTCTTATTTCTTTTATAGAATGTGGAGAAAAGTTAGTAGATAACGAATCCACAGGTCTGCCTGGGCGGAAATGGCCGAAACTAGACAAAAATCGACTTTGAACGAATTGAACTAAATCCGATTGCCAAATATGCCATAACTTGCCAAATAAAAAGCATTCTTTTTTTATGTGTTAACCCATCGCTCTTTAATTTTCAAATAAGAAAGTTGCAGACGATTCAGATACCTGGCGACGGTCTACTTGCATCTATTAAAAGTGAGCCAAGTTGGCAATAAATATTACGTCACTGATGACGTAACTGATGTCGCCAATTTGGCTTACTTTTAAAATGTGCAAGTTTTCCCAGCCAGATATCAGAAATCGTCTACGCCCTTTCTCACTGAAATAAATATAAGTGTTGTGGATTTGCAGACGAAAAAAATGTATTAACTTTTTGGCAAGTTATGACATATTTGGCAATCGAATTTAGTTCAACTCATTCAAAGTCGATTTTCGACTAGTTTCGGCAATTACGACAGGCCAGTGGATTCATAATCTACTAACTTTTCTCCATATTCTATCAAAAATTCAGAATGATATTCAATGGTGTACCTAAATTTGCAGTCGCCTCTCAGTCTATTATACACTGTTAAAAATTTGGTTCCACCCTGCACCAAAGTTTGGTGCCCATTTAGCTGCCACCAACATTTGGTGCTTAGTTTCACGAAATAATGGTGCTACCTCGGACACCATATTATGGTGATAGGTTGCACCAAAATTCGCGTTTTCGCCGCACCATTTTGGAGTGAAAGGTTGCACCAATATTCGCGTTTTCGCTACCCCATTTTATGGTGCATGGTTGCACCAAAATTAGTGTTTTCGCTACTCCATTTTATGGGGAAACGTTGTACCAATATTTGCGTTTTTGTTATACCATTTTATGGTGATAGTTTAAACCCCCATTTATATTTTTTGTACCGCATTTTAAAGTTAAGGATGAATCAATATTTATGATTTCTGTCCTCAACTTAAAGGTGCATAAAATGTTGAATAATGCGTTTTTCCCCCTGCTTGTTATAGCTGTGGATAGAATATATATTTTTAAATTAAATATTGTTTGTATTCAATATTTTTTTTTTTTTTTAATTATTACTTTATCATATATTATATAGTTTTGTAAATAATATTTTGTATATAAACTATTTTAATGTATATTGTATTATAAAAAAATAGTTATCATTTAAACATTCAATGAGGATATAACTGCAGGGGTTCTTCAGCTAGGAAAATAAAGTATAATCATGCATTAATTAAAAAGTATATCCATTTGGAAACAACCAATATTAAAGTTTTTTTTTTTTTTTTTCAACAAATAAAATATCCACATATAAGTAGAAATATTAAAAAAAAAAAAAAAAAATTCTATTTCTAATAAGCATTACTATTTATTTAAAAACTGAATATCTTTATTTGTTGTTACCAACAATAACCCTTTTAAATAATTAAAATTATGATCAGATCAACAATTCTCATATTTTTAGCAAACTATTTTTATATCCCTGTATATTTCATTATTTCACACAGAATACTGGAACAGGAAAACATTGTTTACTTATTCAATCAGATCTCAAATGCAATCAAAATTAGTCACATGACACCCTCCCAATTTCATATATATATATATATATATATATATATATATATATATATATATATATATATATATATATATATATATATATATATATATATTCAAATTTAAAAGCAGCTTCACATTATAAATGAAAATACAAATCAAAATATTTTATTAATTGCTCATTACAAAATCAAACTGAACAGATGTAATTACAAAACATTTTATGAATAACAATACGGTTGGTAAAATTAGCATCCCACTTTCTAAATTGCAACTAATCGAAACTTGTGTTAGGGCAACCTCAGCTTTAGAATACCATTATATTTTGCCCTGTTAGACATGTGTTTCTAAATTATACTATCAAACAAATTCTGTTTAAATATATTTGTAAAAAAGTAATATATTATACACATACATTTTTAATACAGAAGAGACAGTACTTTTCCCTTAAAGGGTGCTATTGGCAAAAAATATCCAAATACAGTACGGATTCTGCGCGTTTACGTAAAACCAAGCCAAAGCATGGCAACCATAGGCAGTTCACTTGATATTAAAAAATGGTGGCTGCTGCCATTTATTGGCAAAAATTATCTTGGCGCAGAATCCGTACCACACTCTAATTTTTCCAATTGCCTCCTTTAACGGAAAAGTACTGAAGAGGATTTTTAAAACATTTAATTGATTTAAAGTCTGTAACTGAACACTAAATCGACTTATTACTTTGCAGGTTATATTTCTTATCATATTACAGCAACCTTTCATTATGCAATGGTATCGTGTAGCTTAAAACAGGATATATTTTTAAAAAATTATTTTAAGTCACCTTCAGAGCAAGTAATTTTACTGTTATTTGTACTAAATGCAAGTTTTTCATGTTGAAATAGGTGAATTCTTAATGAAGAATAATTAAAAAAAGCTAAGGGATAACCAATAATACCACAAACATACCGAAAAAGATAGCTCATTTTTATGTATAATGTTTATTATGAGCAGGGTAGAAATGAAACTTTAAAATTCTTTACTTTTAGCACACAAAAACATTGTTTTAAATTGGGGTTCCCACACTTTTCATACAATAAGAAGCTATTAAACACTTTTAATATATTTCATAAGAACTAATCTTAACTCGCATACATGAATTAAAAATCAAACCTGTACAAGATTTTGTGTGATAATTAGCATAAACTTTCTTATTTAAAAATAAACAACACATTTGAAACCATTAATAGCACAAACATATCGAAAATGAGTCAAATCTAGTTAGCTCTTGTAAATAAACTGGAATTTTAAATTACTATTAGAGAAAAATAAGAATTATTAAAGGTTTTTATAAATGAAAACTAAAATTGAGGATTTCTTAAAGAAAAAGACCTAGTAGAAACATTGTTTATATATAAATTAAATACAAAACATATACTAGATTATTTAAGGTTTTTTTAGAATAAAACTTGTAATAAGTTCTAGTCTTCTTGAACGGAGCATCAGGTTACTTATCCAGATCATATCCGAACCACGTTCTGGTGCAGCATAGTCTTCAATTGTGAAATCATTTTACTTAGATAGATTCCTGCTGCTACAATGGCAGGTTATCAAGATTTAAGGGACTTTGAACATGGCATTATAGTCGGCGCTTGAGAGAAGGGAGATAGTATCTCTGAGGTGGTAAATAAATTTGGATTTTCACTTTGAACCATTTCACTACTGTACCGTGTGTATCAATTACCCGGTAAAACATCAAATCTCAGACATTGATGCGGCTAGGAAAATACCTTGAAAGACAGGGACCATCGACAACTAAGGAGAATCCTTAAACAAGATGGAAGTGCAACACTTCTACAAATTGCCACGAATTTCAATGCTGGGGCATCAACAAGTGTCAATGTGCAAACAGTTCAAAGAACCATCAATGATGTGAGGCGGAATCCCACACGACGTTGTTGACTACATGACACAAGAATTTACGACTCGCCTGGGCCCACCAATATCGCTATTGAACTGTTGATGACTAGAAAACGTAGCCTGGTCTGATGAGTCTCGTTTACAATTGTATTGGGCAGATGGACAAGTGGGGTTTGGAGACAACCTTATGAATGCATGGATCCTACACGTCTACAAGGAACTGTTCAACTTAGTGGAGCCTCTGCGATGATCTGTGGCATGTGCAGTTGGAGCGTTTTGTGACCCCCGATTAGTCTAGAGACGACTCTGACAGGTATGCAATCATCTTCTCCCATCACCTGCACTCATTCATGTCCATGGTGCATTCGGCTGGACTTGGGCAATTCTAGCAGGACAATGGGACACTCCACATGCCACAAGTTGCTACAAACTGGCTCCAGGGACACTCTTTTGACTTTGGACATCTCCGTTGACCACCTAAACCGCCAGACATTGAGCATATCCTAGATGTCTTGCAACGTGATGATCAGAAGAGATCTCCACCACCTCGCACTCCTATGGATTTGTGAGCTGAGCTGAGCATCATCATCGGGAAACTGAAATATACAAAAGAGCATGATTAAGCCCCGAGTTTATTATTATTTTTATTACGTATAAAATTGTGTTTGTTTTGCTGCAATTTCATTGAAATATCACTGGTCGCTCTACACAGAATAATTTTTTGGGGTTATTTAAACGATAACCATCTGAGACGATTTATTATTTATGTAATTTATTTCTCAATTAAACACTTATAATCAGAGGGAGGGCTGCATGTTAAAGTACTCCATCGAACATCAGTCCAATTTTTTTTACAGAATGTGGAGTAAAGTTAGGTTACGAGTCCGCTGGTCTGCAGAGGCAAAAATGGCCGAAACTGGTCAAAAATCGACTTGGAATGAGTTGAACTAAGTCTGATTACCAAATAATGAGCATTCTTTTTTTATTTGATAACCCTTAGTTCTTTAATTTTCAATTAAAGGCTGCAGACGGTTCAGATATCAGGTGACTGCTTACTCGTATCTTTTAAAAATGAGTCAAGTACACAATATATATTATGTCCCTAATGACGTAACTGATGTTGCCAATTAAGCTCACTTTTGAAATATGCTAGTTTTCTGACCCAGAAATCAGAAATCATTTGCGTCCTTCTTCATTGAAAATCAAAGTGCGTTCTGTGACCAGACGAAAAAGTGGGTTTATTTACTAGCAAGTTATGACATATTTGGCAGTCGGATTTAGTTCAAGTCATTAAATGTCAATTTTCGACCAGTTTTGGCCATTTTTGCCACAGCAGACGAGGGGATTTGTATTCTTCTTACTTTTCTCTGCATTCTATAAAAAATACAGAATGATGTACCTCAACATGCAGTTGCCTGTCAGTCTATTAGTGATACAGGTAAAATTGAAATAAAGGATATATAAAAAGACAATAAACTACGCGGGAAAAAAATACATTTAAAATAGCATTAATTGAAAACGTATAATTTGAAAGAAAGGGGCCTTAACATTCTTTTTCAGAAAATATGTTTAGATGAAAATGCATTGAATTGTTCGAGAAATTGAATAAATTGAACTTTTGAATATTTTGTATGATTAAACTTTCAACTGCGGTGGCATAAACTGTTACATAATTCATATGAGCGGCCTCTCAAACCATTCTTCCATAAGCGTGATTAAAAGGTGACGGAAAATTAATAAAATATTATTTAAGTACTATTATTTATTTAAAAAGAGGAGGGACCATTGTTTACTTTCAAGGGTGGAAACATTTCATGAAAAATGACTCGGGTCTGAAACTGCATACAACAGTTAAAGCTTATAAACTTTAGGATAATGCCGATAATTATTGAATAAAATAATTTTTTATTCATACATATATTGCACACACCTTTCTACAAAAATGATATAATTCATAATTTTGAGTAAAAAATTTGAGACTGCATGTACTTGAAGCTAGTTGAATGGCACAAGATTGTTTTCATATTAAATTCAAGTTGAAGCAGACTTAAGCGTTCTTCCAGCCCATAAAATCTGTGGTTATGTATACACTTTAACTTAAAATAAAAAATTTGGGGTTGTGTCACTTTTGTAGCAAGGGTGCGATAGAACATCGCGAAATCAGAAATTTTAAGGTAATTTCACTGGTAATGCATTGCTGCGAATTTGTCAATATCACTTAAGCTTAATTGGAGACAGGACAAACCAGTTTCTACATCTATAATTAATTTACAGTAAGCAAACAATATTTACCATATATGTAAAATAAAGCACTTTACTTACCTTGATATTCGATTAATGAATCGAGTTTAGCCTTGGCTAAACACAGCTTTCGATCTTGATGCGGTTGTTCTCGATTTCCAAGGAGCTCAATCGAAGTTTGTAACGGTTGCGGTGATCTGAGGTTGCACCATATTTTCGTGAAACCTCCTCATCAATATTTTTCGTTAGTGGAAGTTGCACTAAAAAGTGGTGCAAATGTCTACCATCCTTGAAATTGCACCAAAATTTGGTTCAACGTTGAACTGAATTTTTTAACAGTGTATACACATTTCGGGCATTTACTTGAAGTAACTGTACTGACAGGGATCCATAGACACATACACCTTAGATATTGTAAAATCCATTTCATAAGTTTCAATTTATTATGTTAAAAGCAGTTTATTTATCATCTTTTGCTTATTTCATCGTTGACTGAACGATATGAACAAACGTTCAATCGTTGACTGAACGATTTTAGACAATTGGCAGTTATTGTAAAAATCATTTGATGTTTAAAATATAGAATGCAGTTTTTTTTTTTTTTTTTTCTAATTTTATTACTATAGTTATAGAAAGCAATCTTCAAAGATATACTTTGTGAATTGACCTAAGACCATTTTTAGAAGTTAAGTTTATAAAGAGATGAATGAAAGTGATTTGACTGCAGAAAGTCAGGTTGAATGTCTTTTTATTGAAAAAATTTTATTGGTATACAAAAATTATAATGCAATTGTTATACACACATATAAACAATTGTTATAGACGTTTGATAATGATTATTTAGGGTGTTTTATTGTTACAACTCTCAAATCGTAAACGTGAATAGCTTTATTTGTCGAAACTTATAGTCACTATTTCACAATGAAAGCTTTATTTTTCAGGATTTTATGAGCTTAAATGCGATTAATATGGAAAAAGAACTAGCAGTTTTATCTGAAGAATCCATTCCATTAAGATAAAAGTGTTTAAAAAAGTTACTGATATTGCCGCAATCAATTCCCCAATTAAGAGGGATAACCGAAGAGCGAAAAAAATATATATATATATTTGTGAAATTGGCTATATCTGATGCCAGAAAATTGTCACAATTTTTGGAAATCACTTCTAGTCAACCAAAAAGAAGTAGATTTACGCGGCTATTTTAACGATGTTTAGTAAGGTAAAAAAAAAAAAAGTTTTTTTTTTTTTTTTTTTTTTTTTTTTTTTTTTTTAAATTTAAGTAGAAGCTAAAATAAGCATTATTATTTGAATAGTCTTGTAAGTAATACAAGGATATTTTTCATTTTATGTAAATAGCACCGAGAATTTTTTGATGGGACATTAAAAACTCATTTGTTGATAACGTTCTTACAAATCTTTATGCAGTAATGTAATGATATAAGCTAAGTTAGTATTACCTTTGGGTCGTAAAATGTATCTTCAATAGCTGATTGATGGAGTTACTGCAATTTTGCTTAACACCAATCAGTAAATACTAGGTTGAAATGCATTAACGGCCAATTCAGGTTAAAATTTCAAAAAATAGTATAGTTTTATGCATCCACGTTGTAGAGCATCAAAAATACCCTCTAGGTGCATAAAAAGTTTCAACATTATTGTATTTTAAATTGGTTGCTCGCGAAAAAGAAACAAAATCGCGTTTTCTGACAAATCTCTTCAGGTGGAGTTACTGTATTTCTGCTTAGGACTGCAGCATATGCATGGTTTAATATTTTAATGCATGCGATTGGCAATTTCGTACTAGGAAAACAAGTAGTCAACACAACTTGGAGGACGTTTTCAATAGATGCATCAGATACAATAATATCCGGGATGAATTTAAAGAAAAGAAGAGGCTATCAAAACAAATTGAGCTTTCCTTCTGAAGCGATTAAACTGATGATACAAATAAGAATGCAAGAATTGATTTGTAAGATTTGCGTACGATTTCAAAGAACTTTAGAACTTTTTTAAACAACGGACTTCTCATTCAAACTTAACAGCACATATCGTAACTAGTTTTAGTAACCTTCACATTATATGTGTTTTTTCTTATCTTTCCTTGAACTGCCTAACACAGTTGGGTTTTTTTATAAACTTTGTTGATTGTTTTAAGTTAGATTTGCTTAAGTATTTTAATATGAAAGTACTTTTAACATTAAATAGAAACAAAATTGTCGATTTTAACATAATATTAGTCGTTGCATTTAAATTTAACGTGGAAAGCTGTTGTTTACCATTTTCATATTTTAATTCATTTAAATAAAAATTGGCAATTTGGCGATAGTTTTGGTTAAAAAAAATTTAATTTTTACACGGGCAAAAAGAAGGGGGATGGGGGAAACGATAAAATGGAAAATTTGGGGATATACTTTTCAATAATTCTCACTTTATCCTTCCTTGTAAGTGAAACAAAAGAGAACAAAGTGGCCACAGAACCTGGAAATCAGAGAAATGTCCGGGAGCTTCCTGATTCTGGAAAAAATCAGGGAAATCTCAGGGAACTTCTTAAAATGTCACTAAAATCAGGGAAATTTTCAGGCATGTTTTTCCGTTCTTCTGTATTTTGGCGCCATTTACCGGAAGACAATCATTTAAAGTTGCAATCATTAAAAGTTTAATGTTATAGAAAAATTTAAACTTTTCATTGCCACCAAAACTATTTTTAAAAAATTGGCATATTATCTTTTAAGCATGCATGTTCTATTTGATCAGGGTGTCTATACATCTGGAAAAATTGGGGAAATTTGAAAAAAAGTTTACCGTTAAATCGGGGATTTTTTTTTTTAAATCTGTCAGGGAAATCAGGGAATTGTCAGGGAACTTTTTTTCCTGAATTTTGTGGCCACCCTGGAGAAACAGTCCTTGGTCATTGATAGGCGATGCTCAAGGGAAAAGAACTCTGTGTTAAAGACATTCCTTATTCAACTTTTTACACCTTCATCGCATTTTTACGGGAATTTAGGAGGTGGAGATATTTAGAACACCTTAAAGAGGCATTAGCACAGCGATTTTGATCAAAATCGTTAGAGCCGTTTTTTAGCAATTACTGACAAACATAATTTTTGCAATGGCAGCTATCTTATACATATGCGCAATTTTAACGAAAACCTTAATGGTAGGTTCCATGACCACCACTACCCGCACATCAAATTCGAACATCGTAAGTAAATTCATTCGAGAGTTATGTTGACCACGTATACAAAGTCAGTCATTTTTTCTAGACCTCAGTTTTTCAAGTCAGAATGTTCCAAAACATAGAGGAATGCAACATTAAAAAAAAAAATCGAAAATTTTTTCACCGAAAACAATACTTCTTTATCTTATCATATGGATAATTGAATTAATTACTACGTATCGAATTTTTCACCGTAATTAGTAAATTTATTTTTAATTGCCCATATGTTGAGGAGAACAACGAATGTTTTTAACGCAGAGTATTTTTCCCTCGAGTATGACCCATCAGCGACAGTTTCGTCTGTGTGGAACTTACAATGTTTATCGAAAAACATTTCACCAATTTCGTCGTTTTGCCCGAGTTTTTTCTCCAATGCCAATGTAAGAATTATCACCAAAAATCTTGCCAAACTCTTAATTTCTCAAAGAAATGAAAATTAAAAAATTAAAACAGTAAATTACACCAATCCTTTCCAAATTTAAAAGCAGTGACAAGTATTAAGTGTATTTGAAAGTTGTGCGATTTTCTACACCCCCTAGTTCACTTTCAATTTCTCATATGTTAACAGTAACGAAACAAGGGGTGTGGAACATTGCACAACATTCAATTACACTACATTACTGATGTGGATTTGTGTTATTTACTGTTTTTATATTTTCCTCATACATTGAGAAAAAACGGCCAGTTTGGTGATATTTTTTTGCGGTAGTTCTTATATGCCTCTTTTTTTTTAAGAAAAAAAAAAAAAAACTTCGCCGAAATAGGGATTTTGGCAATATTTATTTCGATAATTCTTATTTTATGCTTTCTTATAAGTGAAACTGCAGAGAGGTGAAGAAACGATCGTCGATGAGCTATGTCCAAGGTAAGAGAACTCTGAGCATGTTTATCAGATCAAAGCATTTTTACGAGAATTTCAGAGGTGTGGATGTTTAAAACGCTTTAAGAAGCATTACCACTGCGATTTTGAACAAAATCGTTTGAGCCGTTTTTTAGCAATCATTGAAAAACAAGATTTTTTCAAAAGCAACTACCTCATGCGCATGCGCGATTTCGACGAAAACCTTAATGGTAGGTGCTTGTGCCATTATCAATAGAGGTCGGAAATATCGATCAAAATAAATATCGATTCGATATCGTTGCAGAAAAAAATATCGATAAAATATCGATACATGATTTTTTTTTTATTTGATATTTAACTTTGCCCGAAACAAAGTTTTTCGGGGCAAATTTTTACTTTTCATGATTGCTTTTTTGTAAGGTGACTACTTATATATATATATATATATATATATAATATTTTCGCTTAATTGGCGCAATGATTTTAAGAAAAATTTATATACTTTTCAATAGCTTTTAAGTATATGGAAAATATTGAATATTGGTGACGTTTTACTGTCTCTCACCCAAGTTCAGAGATTACTTTGGAAGTTTTTGAAAAGGGAATAAATAAAATCGAAAAAATACATGGAACTACAAAACGATCATCAAAAAACTAAAAATGTTTGAAAATATCGATATATTGGTAGCTTTTATCAATATTTTTAACATCCAAATTTTTTAGAAATATCGATAAAAATATATTCGTATCGATATATCACCGACCTTTAATCACCAACCGTCACACCAAATTTGAACATCGTAGATCAATTTGTTCGGGAGTTATGCAAACTTCGTACACACAGACACACATACACAGAGACAGACATTTTTTGTGGATCACTTTTTTGAGATCAGGATGTTCCAAAATGTGAAAAAATGTGGAGAAAAAAAAAAATTTACCGAATACTATACTTTCATTATTGAGTAGTTGAAAATAAAAATTGGATTCGGTAAAAAAAAAACAAAAAAAAACTCGATTCTTTTTGCCTTTTGCCAAGTTTCGGAACATGCTGAGTTCAAAAAATGTGTCTAATAAAAATGTCAGCGTGTCTGTCCGTGGTCAGCGTAGCTCATAAAACGGATTGACCTACAGTGCTAAAATGTTTTGATCAAAATCTCCATGGTAATGCCTTTTAAGGTACTATAAACATCCCCACCTTCGAAATTTCCGTAAAAAAGGGATAAAGGCGTGAAAAAGTAAAAAATGAAAATCCTTTAACAAACGTTAGTCTTTTTTTTCCGTTGAGCATCCACCCATCAATGACTGTTTTTTCTCTGTTGAACTAGCAAGAAAGGATAATGTGAATGTATTGCTTTCAGTCAAAACAAAAAAAAAAGAGAGAAAATAATTCTATTTTTTTATTTTTATTTTTTACATTTCTCCACGTTTTGGAACATCCTGACTTCAATAAAGTGGTCTATGAAAAATGTCTGTCAGTTGTGTATCCTTGTGTTTGCGTGTATGTGGTCAGTATTATTCCCGATTGAATTGTTACGATGTTCAAATTTTGCGTACGAGTTACTAATAGTTATCGGACCTACCGTAAGTGTTTTCATCAAAATTTTTAAGCGCATATGGTAACCGTCGATGAAAAAATCATTTTTTCAGCAATCACTCAAAAAAGGCTCCAACGATTTTGATCAAAATCCCTGTGATAATGCCTCTTATGGTGTTCTAAATGTCCCCGCCTACGAAATTTCCTTAAATACCCTATAAAGGTGTAAAAAGTGGAAAAACGAAAGTCTTATTGAAGATCATCAATGACCTTTTTCTCTTCTCTGTTTCACTTACAAGAAAGGATAATGTTAAAATTATCGAAAAGTATATCGTCAAATTCGACGTTTTGGCGGGTTTTTTTTTTAAAGTCCCATATATGAATTTTCGCAATGAATGAAAATATTAAAAACTGTAAATAACATCCATCCGTGAGAGTATTGCATTATAATTGAAAGTTGTGCGATGTTTCACACACCTAGTTGCTCATAGTATTAGCCAGGGTTCACCAAATATAGTTATTATAAGAAAATGTGCTCATGTAGAATATGTACATGTACAAAATGTATGCATTTGCCTAGTTATGAAGGTATAGTTACAAAAGTGGGAAGATTACTCGGTACTATCACTTCTGAAATGGAAAATACAATATGACTATCAAAACATACTTCTAAGAATAAAATGGTTAACGGATCCGATTAAAATAAATGAGTTATTGTTGTAATGGGCTTAGACCGATAATAACGTTCCACAATAATTTATAAAAAGGAGATACTACAATTTGAAATTGATACAATTAAATTTCTTGTTCTACAATTTTGTATGGAACATTGTCGTTAAGAATTTTGACTAAGGCGTTCTAAAAAATTTTACAAAAACTATTAGGAAATGTTGCATTTATAATTTTTAGAATGTAGTGTTGTATAATTAACATAGCATTACATATCCTATTCATATATTAAGTACAGAGTTGCAGTTCTAAAAAAAATTATCAAGTTTCCCCATTTTTGCGATAACACCAACTGTAACTGGAATTTTTTATTATAAAATGCAAATTTACAATATTTGACATAATTTACCATACAAAAAAAAAAAAAAAAAAAAAAAAAAAAAAAAAAGCTTAATACTCTTAACTTATTTATTTTTTACTAACTTACATCACAATACATGAGTAAAAATTTATAAGTTATTATTACTTAGTTAAAAAAAATAACGGTACGCCGTATCGGCCCCACTGCACCCCTAATTAAGTTTAAAACATATTCATAAGAAATTAAACAAAGAGATATAATAAAAGTTGCATTAAAACTTACTTGTAAAAATATTACCAAAAAATATACCATGTTTTTCATAACTGTGCGTTGGTCCAAGTTCCTATTGACATAAAGGTTTGGAAACATCTTTTTTTCGCGTCTGCTGTTGAAAACGTCTGGGATTTTTCCTCTAAGGATTTTATTTAATGCTTTATTTTGAGTTGGGTTTCATCACGTGGAAATACTTGTGACATGCTTATGACCAATCACAGTACACCTTTAAAAACAGATTCGAATTTTTCACTCCATAATCCAATCACAATGCGTACTTCAGTTTCTCGCCAACTTAGTAATTGACTGTGACGTAGATATGCCACCATTAGAACATTTCTAGTTTTGGAGAATCGTTTGCTGCAAAATATTATCTTACTCAAGTCATATTCCAAACAAAAATATAAAATTTTAGTATTCAAGTATTTTTACATTATATTAAACAAGGTGTATCAGCATCAGGGTAATAAACTTCTAGGAGTAATACCTAGACGACTCAAAATCTCATAGCAATGCTGGGAAGTAAATGCTTGCCAAACGCGCTAGATGGCATGGCGAGTGCGTGGAATTCAGTGGTGGCTCGTCGGGCCCAGTAAGTACAGCCGTTCTGCATCTAAATTCATTAGTTCTAAACTAAAACTATATATTTTACAATTTTCTAAAATGAAGATCCAATTTCTGAGGTAAATGTAAAAAAATCCGATAAATGGTAAACTTGTTGGTGGTAGGTGGATTATAGGGTGACTTCCCACAATTTTCAAATGTAAATTCGTACATTTCTTAACTAAGTGTATTTCATCAGCTTTTTACCATGCCATCTTGCAAAAAAATAAAGAATTTATTTTTGGCGAAAAAAACTAACGCCGGCTTATTAAAAAAAAAAGAAACTAAACGAAAAATTCTGTTTCTCAAGTGTTCAATTAGAAGGCCCAAAACTACTTATGTTGAAATTTTCAAAACCGTAGCCCAACTAGATATCGTTTTGTAAAACATTTATTAATTAATTAGAAAAATTAATTAAAAAAAAAAAACTAAATAAGAACTTAAAATTCGTTTTTTCAAAAGTCAAATTAGAAGGCCAAAACTACTTATGCTGAAAATTTCAGAGCTGTAGCCCTATCAGAAATGGTTTTGTGAAATATTTATTAATTAAAAAAGAACTAAATAAAAAATTTAAATTCTATTTTCCAAAAGTTCAATTAGAAGGCAAAACTACTTATGTTGAAAATTTCAGAGCTGTAGCCCTATTAGATATCGTTTGTAAAATATTTATTAATTAATTAAAAAAATTAATTAAAAAAAATTAACGAAAAATTTAAAGTTCTGTTTTTCAAAAGGTTTAAGAAGGCCAAATCTATTTATGTTGAAAATTTCAGAGCTCTAATCCTATTAGAAGACGTTTTGAAAAAAATATTTGTTAATTAAGAAAATTAATTAAAAAATAACTAATGAAAATTTTAACATTCTGTTTTTCAAAAGTCCAATTAGAAGGCTAAAACTGCTCATGTTGAACATTTCAGAGCTGTATCTCTATTTAAAACCACTTTGTTAAAAAATATGAATTAAAAAAGAACTAATTAAAATTTTAACGTTCTCTTTGTCGTATGCAAAATTAGAAGGCCAAAACTACTTATATTGAAAATTTCAACAGACAAACAGACAGATACACAGACAGACGGACAGCTTGTTTTATTATTATAGATATATGTTACTTCCTTGGTTATACGAGACTTTGTTTCAAATTTAAAGGATTGAAAAGGACTTCAGGTATCACCCTGTATGTCACTGCATCTCTATTAGATTGCCAAAAAGTTGAGGCTTCTACAAGCTCTATCTCGAGACATTTCCAACACAAAACAGCCAATCAACGTGATTGAAAAACTAATTTGAAAAATAATAAAGAGATGTACTCAATGTCTTATAAAATTGAGTCATCCACTAAAAGAACAATGATAACAATCTGCAGAAATATAAATTTACTGTACTTGATAAATATTATAGTTGCAAAGTTTTTAAAATATTTAAAAAAAAAAAAAAAACTTAAAAAAAAAAACATTATGATTTGAAAATTAATGGGAAAGATGGCCCTGGCGGAAAAGTTTTAAGAACACTAAAACCGTGTTTTAATTTAAAAATCTACAAAGCTTGTTTTGAATGTAATGAAACACATGGGGTATTTGTACTCATGAAAACCGAGAAAAAGATTTGTGCAGTCCCACAATAGGACGCTAAATGTTTACACAATGTTGTTAATTATATGTTTTGGACAGATTTTTTTTTTCTGGATTCAATTGGGATATAAAAAAGTGGAATCCAGAGAAAAATTCATTTTTTTTTATAAGTAAACTTAAATGAAGTGTATGTTTATTGAAAGAGACTATCCTTTGTTTTTAATTCAGGATATGTTAATGATACTGAATGTCTATTAGTTTTCCCTTATTTAAAAGTTTGTGTTCAAGAATAAAAACAATTTTGCCTAACTTAGTACTTCATATTATGAGGAATATTTGTTTAACATAGAAATTGTGTCTTCTGATAAATAACAGACCACTTAAAAAAAAAAATTCTAGGGCACAAATGGTGTCCCTTATTAAAGGAATCGGTTTCTTATTTTGGAAAACACTATTTTTAACAAAGTAGGATGGGAAAGGGTTATTTCGTTAGAAATTTCAATCATTACTTCCAAATTTTTTGGGAAAAAATAGTGGGTTTTTATTGCACTATAAAAAATATTATATGATAAATTATTTGTTGTTATTGTTACAAAATATTACAAAACAAAATATAGTTTTAAACAGTTGGTTCGCTGTGTAATTTCTTTGATTTTCTTTCAAAAATATTTTAGTAAAATTAACTGATGGATTCAGAGCATATTTTCCAAAAGTAATAAAATAAGAAGCGGTTAGGTACAAAAAATTACAGTTACAGTAATATTTAGTTGGTTGGTTTGTACGCTCAAAGACATTTTTGTGCACAGTAACGAGCAAGCAGGCCGAGACCAAATCGCATCGAACATCCAAGCCTAACCAAAGATTTGTTCCCTGCGCCTTTAGCATGCAAGACCAGAGCGCAAACCCAACATCTATCAGGTGGACGACAGTAATATTGCTATTTGTATCTTATAGAAGAACTATTATCTGTCACTTTCAAATCGCTTCAAATCTTCTTGTTCAAAATCTTGTCTGTGCTAATGGTCAAAAGACAACCAACATACTTTAAAAAACAATACAACTATTCCCAAAATTGAAATAAAAAAATAATAAAAAAATAACAGCTATGGTGTTATCTATTTTTCCTCGAGTAATCTTTTAGGTTGTCAGATCATTTGTATCAATCAGTTACCAATAGTAAAACTCAAAATAACTAAATGTAATAAAAAAAAAATTATTTACAAAAATATACAGTTAACAATACTGATACATTAAAATAATTTCGCTATCAGTTAATGTTATCGTTCGGATCTAACTTTTCCAATTCCACCTTGTAAGAAATTTGTTTCGCCGTCAGCCAGCTATAGGAGTTATCGAAATGCAGAATATCTAAAAAAAAAAAAAAACATTTTGATGTGGTTAGGAATTTGAAAGGATACGTCATTTAAAATGCAGCATAATCAATATAAAATTTTAAATTCAAATTTCCACTGTATGAAACGATAGTTTGACAACATGTTATGTTATTACATATAATGTTCTTGAATATAAATGGTCTGAAAGATAAATGTAATGCAATATGATTTTTTTCTATTTTGACAATAGATGCCCCTATTTTCGAAGGAACTTAAGTTTCTACTACAAAACTGATCACTGTAAAATTTTAGATATTTTAAATTAACCAATTTTGATACTTTACATTATTTGTAGAAAACAAAATAATCTCAAAATTTACTTTTTAATTATCTAAACTACAATCACCATAATCAATTTGATCATTCAAAATTTATGTGACTTTTAAGTAATTAGTAGGCATAAATGAATTTGTGCTCTTTCTGTCAACCGAATTGAGCAGTTTTTTGTTATAGTTCAATACGTCTCTCAACATATGCCAGAACATAGGCCACAGAATTTTATAATACAGTTGAGTCCTAACTGGCAAGCACCACTGGGTGACATTTCCAGTATTGGAAAGGGAAAATTAGTGGTATAGAAGGTATAGGTATAGGACATCAGTAGTTTAAGTAAAAAAATGCTTCATTATATAGGATTTTACTGCATAAAGGATTGGAATATGAAACCTTTTGCCAGTCCCACCTCTACATAAAAAAACTCTGCCACATAAGTTGTGAAATATTCACACTAATACATACATGTTCCCGCCTCCTTGCATATATACTCGTTTTCTTCCTTCAGGATGTGACACTCCACATTCTTCACCGGGATGACCTCCTCCAGTTTGGACGATTTCCTCCCTCTCCTGAGGAACAGCCCGAATCGGATGTTGTACTCCTTGCTTATAAAAACCCACTTTAAAACCATTGGACTAGTCTGAACCTCGACTGGGATTTCCAGAACTGCTCGCTGTTGGACGGTGACGGTCTTCAAGGACTGGTCTTCCATTTCTTCGTTATCCGTCAGGAAGAATTTGGAGTCGATCTTGGGATTCCAGTCTATCTGCATGGAAAGGTATGGAGTTGTTTCACTCATTGTCAGAAGAATGTCAAACATTTAAATATTACACTAAAATTTCAGTAAAATTGGTTTACACGAACTTATGCAAATAAATATTCAATTCCATTTATCACTTGAGTTAGTAACAGCATATAAAATGGCAGACATCTTCGAAAGTTTCTAGAGAGGTTTTCTCAACTAAAACGTCCAGAACTAGGGATTTAAATAATTTTAGCTGAGTTTAATAGATTGAGAATGGTCTCTAGGAATAAGATGGAAAGGTTCAGAAGTATCAATAATTTCAAAGTATCTCTCTAGATGCCAATTTTTGTAATTAATTTGTGCAATTTTTTAAAACATATTTTTAATGGAAATGTTATTACAGAAGATTAAAACATTCGTTTCGTTAGGCATATGAATTGAGATTGTCTTCTTGAAACTACAACTGAGAATAGACTCATGTTTCAACAAATATAACCAAAGCAATATACCAACTTATATTACAAAAAGCCATTTAATATTTAACGACAACTGAGGTTATGTAAGGAAAATTGTTCAAGGAACCTAACTATCACTCAATCATCGCCTTGCTTCCACCTAAAAGAGTGATCAGTTCCTTCCTCAAATGATACCACTAAGTAACCCAGCCACCAAAACCAAATTTCCTCTGAAGATGAACGAATACAATTTATGGTCTTAGGACATGTAGTACGAGACATGTCCATTTTTTAATTTTTGTTATTCAGTTCTAAAGTCTGTTTCTTTCGAAGGTTTCTGATTAACTCGTGTTTTACTTTCTATTATGCTTCAGGGAATGGTATTCTTTGAAGCATGAATCTCTTGCCGCAATCTTATTTAGTTGGACGGATTTAGCTTTGTTCAGCTGCCAACCTCCGAAACTGTAGCCCCTTTTGTTAGTCTCTCATTGATTTCCAAAGCGATATTTTGGATTAAATTTTTTCTCTTCTTGATATTATAATTAGAAAACTTACATGATATGGGAAAGAAGCCTTTCAATTCTGTTTTCTACAATATAGTAACCTCGTTTAAAATAATAGCTTTCAGCATGCAGGTTGCAAATGTTGAATTGATGCTTTCTCATTTATGATTTGTGTTAAAGAAGTCACTTGCAAAAATTTGTATATCACCAAATTTTACCAGACAAGTAGTGAGTCAGTTTCTTATTACATTTCAGAGATACGTTAACTTGAAAGATCTCATTCAAAAGTTAACAGAATGTCCACTTTTTATCTCTATACGAATGCGTCTTTTTAATTCAAATCATTCATCCCTCTAATCACTTTTAAATTCACCCCCTCATGCGAATCTTTTTAGATTTTTAACTCAAATTAAATTTTATCACCTCATTTAAGGTTTTTAGTAATCTTCAATTAAGTTTTACTTTTTGAGTTATCTCCTTAAATTTTAACCAGTATGTACTAGTGCACCAGTTTACCTATCAGTGTGTCTTATGTATAGTCTATCTGTTTACATATTATGATGTGTTTTTTTTTAATACTTGGTACGGCGCAGTTTGTTCCTTGTGTTGCCCTTGTGCCAAATAAATTTAAAATTCAACCAACCAAAATTCAACTCATTCAAAAGATCCATTTTTTCCCCCGGATAAATTGCGTTTTCAATTGTTCCAAACAGCTCGTTATATAAGTTGTGAATAGTTATTAACATCAGTAACTAAACTTTTGAGATGGGTGTATGTAAAAACAGATATTAGAAGGATCAAAGCTTTACGAAAAGGATATAATCCCTCAAAACTCATCCTTCCTCTAAAGAACATCTTTTTCTTACTAAGGCGAAACAATACCATGAGTTTTTTTTACCGCGAGCTCGCATAAACCATCAATGGCAGTGTACTCAGTAAGAGACTCAAGTGTACATTGAGGCCATTTGTCTATTAAATTAATTTATCCTTGCTAAAATCTGATATTTAAAAGATTATCGGTACGGTACGGATTATCCGTACACCTTTTAAGGGTCCCGAAAAAGAAATTTAATCAAGTTAACTCTTGTTTATGATCATCAAATTAGGATACGCGATGACTTCGTATACCCTTGACTTGTTGTTCCTCACGACTACTTGGTGCAAGACGCCACGATACTTTCGCGCCATCCCCTATGCGCTGAGCTACTTTTCTCCTGCTCATTCACCCGAGTTATTCTCTTTCCCTTTTTATCATCTTTTTAGGAAAGTCAGTAAGGGCATTCCACTTTTTCGTTTGCCGTCAGTTGTCCATGTCAGTGTTCTCCTGGTACAATCTAATGGTTGCATTCTCAGGACAGGACCAATCCAATTGTACCTTTCCCATTTGTGGTCATTTGTCAAGGGTAGAGTGTGTGTAGAGTGTTTTGTGGTAGAGTTCAGCATTACTTATCTTTTGCGTACACTCATTATAGTCCGAGAGGCGACTGCAATTTTTGAACCTCATCGAATATCATTCTGAATTTTTTATAGAAATTGGAGTAAAGTGAGTAGATTACGAATCCACTGGTCTGCCGTGGCAAAAATGGCCGAAACTGATCAAAAATCGACTTGGAATGAGTTGAACTAAAATCCGATTGCCAGATATGTTATAACTTGCCAAAAAAATAACAAACTTTTTCGTCTGGCAACCCACTGCATTTTGATTTTCAATGCCATAGCCACACATCCGAATCGTCTGCAACCTTAATTGAAAATTAAAGAGTGAGGGTTACCAAATAAAAAAAATGCTCATTATTTGGCAAGTTATGGCGTATTTGGCAATAAAATTTAGTTCAACTTATTAAAAGTCGATTTTGGACCAGTTACGGCCATTTTTGCCACTGCCGAGCAGTGAATTTGTAAGCTACTCACTTTTCTCCAATTTCTATAAAAAACTCATAATGATGTTCGATGGGGTCCAAAAATTGCAGTCGCCTTTCAGTCTATTAGTTAAATTAAGATTATCTAAAGAGTATATATATATGCTATACGCTCTATATCTCGATCGAACGACCGAACAGCATCGACATTTTTGATTTTGAGCATTTAGTCAAAAAAAATTACTTCTCGTCAAGAAACTGGTATCTATCCAAAGATCTCTAATTGCGACTGAGTAGTCACTAAACTATTTTAATTACGTTTTTTTTTAACATAATTTGTTGACAGAAGCTTACCAAGTGAGTGCATTTGGGGTTTCCATCCGGGGCAGTGAGCTCCCCTCCTAGGAAAACAGGAATCTGTTTAGGGTCCAAAAGTTTCCTCAGTTCCTCCTGATACTCATCTGAAAATAGTTTAATCATTTAAGGGGGTATTCTACTATGCTTGAAAAAAAAAATTCAAGCATTTTTTTTTCAAACTGCCGCCATTTAAATTTTTTTTTTTTTTTTTTAACTTATCCAAGGGTTATACGGTATCGGCATCTATAATAATTAAGAATCCGTCTGTTTTTTATGTTTCAGGTCACCAGGAGGGTTGGAATAATGCACGCCAGGACACCCTCTTTTTTTTTTACCCCCCCACTTTGACTGCTCATAACTTTGTCAATTTTAATTTTTTTTTTTAATAATTTTTTTATGTAATAATAAAACATCAATAAACAAATGATAAAAAAATTGATGGTAAAAATATTTTTTGTTTCCTTTGTACAGCGCTTCAAAAACCGGGCGAAATTCATGCCTCTACAGTAGAATACTCCCTTAATGAGGGGAGGTACCCTTCGATACAATTATGCTGATCTAAGAATAAAATAATCATAGGTTGGTTTATACGCTCAAAGACCTATTTTTATGCACAATGACGGCTAATCAGGCCGGGACCTATAGCTTAACGTGTATTCAGAACCACAACGAACATCCATGCCTAATCCGGGATTCGAACCCGGCACCTTTGTCATGCGTGGCAAGAGTGCTAACCACACAACCATTCACATGGGCAAAGTAATCATAGGAGTCTAAACGCGGATCTCGTTTTTAAATCAGAGGTGTTTCCTTTGGAAGTTTTTTTTCACGTTAGGCTTCGCAATTTACCGGGAAAAAATTAGATTGCAAATGGGGAAATAATCGACAACTGGACACTGTGCTGATTGGAAAAACTCGAGGAGTTTCCTTGCTAACTCTCTTTCAAAGCACTATTGTTCTTTAGGCTGTACTTGTTACCGCTAAAGCTCAAAAGATGTTAATGTGTGCATTGCCTAGTAAATCTGCAGATTAAGTGATTTGCTTCCTTAAAGAGCGGAATCATGAGTTTTCCGTATTTTACCTAGGAAATGTGCCCATTAACGGTTTCCATATCGTTTAAAGTTCAAAAGTGTGTTCCTCTCATTTCTTTCTAATTCAAATAAATTGTTGATTCCTTAGAATCGCGAAATTTAAATAAACAACATTATGTTAATTTCCTGAATTGGAATAATATTTTTAACCGTTTGATGTTTTGTTTTGAAACCACCGACTGTCTATTTCTGCCACTTATAAAGTGCTTAACACAGCCAAATACGTCTCGTAATTTTGAGCATCTAGAAGAATACGAGATCAAAATCTTCTAGAGTAAACCCCTCTCTACGACCCCACCACACCAACGAGAGGACATTGAGGCCACGACAGATTTAATGTGCACCAGCCCCCATTAGGTACACACCGATATTTGGCGGACCGAGGACAGAACCCGCAACCCTCCGGTTATGAGCTCGATACTCTACCGCCTAGGCTATCGGGAGCCCTAACCGTTTGATTCTTTGTGTTATGGTTTTTTAATTGATTGATGATTGATTCTTTTGATTGTTTTAATATGATTCTTTAGATATAGAAAAATAAATAAATAATATTATGTTAATTTAAACCTACAGAAACGTTGCTGTTATTCCAGCAAAGTTCTTATTTTTCTTTTAACGAGTGCTTAGTGGGTAATTTGCAGATTATCTGGGTAATTCGTAGATTTCCAGGAAATTTGAGATATGATACAATTTTCGGCACTTTTACAGATCACCTTAGTTAATCTGCACATTACTTAGATAATCTGTAGATTAACTGATTTCTGCATTTTAGCGGTAACATATATACTGTATTGCTACAAAAAGATAACACTTATCATCAGAATAGCTTTTAAAAACTGCAATGAACTCGCTGTTTTTTATGTTTAAAACTCACAGTTCGTCCAAGAGAATGGTTATTATTTTATTTTTTTTTACCTCTCAATATATTTTATTCCAAAATTTTAGTGATTAATTTGAGCTTAATTTAATTTTTAATTAAACTTGTTTATTAAATTTCACTGACTCGACCGTAACAGATATGTAGCAGTTCTTTAAAAGTTTGTGATGTCCTTTTACTCCATTTTTTATACATATATACACTCTATATATACTGAGCATTAAGCTGAAATAATACAAATTAAAAAAACATGTATATATGTTTCGATTAAAGTTTTCTTCATGCTTTATACTTATTTCCTTTTAAAAATTACTTTTAAAAACTTTTTTAAAAATACATATTCTTTTAATGATTTAGTATGGTAATGGTTTATGGTAGGATAAAAAATTGTACCATTTCTCAATATTATAATGATGAAATTTGTGATTGTGATGGTACAATATGGAGTTTCCATTTCATTAACTTGTACAGTAAGCAAAAAAAAATTTCGAACTATGGCTATATTTTTGGTTCTAATTATCGTAAAATCTTGTGGTTTACACCAAAATTTTTTGTTTACGACTTTATGTCTGGTACAATTTTTTTTTCTTAGGGGTCTGTTTACTAAGTAAATTAAACTTTGAAAATTTCAATACAAATCCTTTTTTAATATATATTTATTCGATTTAAAATATTTCGTTTACCCTAAATACCAAATTTCAATTCATTATGTTGAGAAACACATCACTTACAAGCGAAGATGTTTTGACCGATCTTCAGAGTAAATCCAAGCTCCTACTTTAAAGCAGGGAAGAATCGAACCTTTGAGTACATCAAAACGTAATCTGTTATACGGTCCCTTACAGTAAGCTATTTTTTTTTTTTTTTTTTTTTTTTTATATATATATATATATATATATATATATATATATATATATATATATATATATATTTTTATATATATATATTTTTTTTTTAAACAGTTTGACTAAAATATTGAGAACTAAAAGAAAACGGAATGAAAACAATTCTGGAGGAGTTTTCCAATTTTTTAAATAGAAACATATTTTTTTTTTTTGTTATTAGATTTATTAGGGTCAAAACCCCTCCAGTATTTTTTCATTCCATTTTAACGATTGGTTATCAACATTTTAGCGAAAATGTAAAAAAGCTTACTTAAAGGACCATATAGTAAATTATATTTGAAATCAATTAAAGATCAACTCAAGTAAAAAAAAAATATTTCCTTGAAAAATTGGTAAATATTTACAATATTTTCTCTAAGTGTTAGAAGCATAGGTGGCCAAATTTAAACTTTAAATTTTTCTGCAGTAGGTCAAATAGTCACAAACTTAAAGGGTGAGTTTCAAATAACCCAAAGAGGTTCAAGTTTTTTTTCTCAACTTTTGAGAAAACACACTTTCAAGTTTCTTATTTATATTAAATTTGTATGAAAATTCTTTGTTGTTCAAATAATAACTTAGTTATCACTAGTTTTCATAGAATTTAATATAAATAATAAACTTTATAGTGTATTTTTTCAAAAGTTAAGAAAAATCACTTTGCTTTTCAGTCCCTCAATTATAGAGCAACATTCAAAAATCTTGAAAACAAGGGGAGTGGAACATCTCACAACTTTCAATTACACTATATTACTGATGTGGATTTGTGTCATTTATCGTTTTTATATTTCCATCATTCGTTTAGAAAAAGTGGCCTGTTTGGCGATATTTTTTGCGATAATACTTACATGGGTACATTTTTTTTAAAGAAAGAAAATAAAATTACCAAAATGGTGCTTTTGGCGATATACTTTTCGATAGTTCTTATAGTATCATTTTTTATAAGTAAAACTGAGAAGAGGAGAAAAAATGGTCGTTTATGAGCTATGTTCAAGCCGAGAAGCTATGAGTTGAAGGCATTTTTTTTTTTTTTTTTTCAACTTTTTACGCCATTAAAAAAATTTTACGGAAATTTCGGAGCTGGGGGTCTTTAGAACACCTTAAAAGGCATTACCACAGCTATTTTGATCAAAATCGTTAAAGCCATTTTTTAGCAATCATTGAAAAACAATTTTTTCAATAGCAGCTACCTTATGCGCATGCGCGATTTTGGCGAAAACCTTAATGGTAGGTCCCATGGCCATCACCAAACCGCGCATCAAATTTGAACATCGTAGGTCAATTTTTTCAGGAGTTATGCTGACCGCAGACACATACAGACATTTTTTCTAGATCACTTTTTTGAAATCAGGATGCTCCAAAACGTGAAGAAATGCCAAAAAAGAAAAAAAAAAATTCACCGAATACTATACTTTCATTACCCTATTTAATATACATATGGGTAATTGAAAGCAAAAAACCATGGGTCAGAATGACTTGAAATTTAATCTGTATAAACTCGAAAAAAGGGAAAACTTTATGGCATTAAAAATCTATCTCAACAATAATTTTTTTCTTTTCTTATAACTTGCTACTTTTTCTGTTTTCGTGTTTATTGAAGTAACATTTTAGGTGATCCGCTAATTTTGATTTCAAAAGGATGACATTTCATCTTATGCCAGAACATAGCATTCAAAAAGCAATGGTGAGGCATAAGAAAAAGATAGTCCAAAATAATTTTGTTTTATACCATACCGTTTCCCTCTTCAGATTTATACAAACAATATTTATGAGAATTTTCACCTTTTTTTTTTTTTTTTTTTTATTATTATTATTATTATTATTTTTTTTTTTTTTTTTTTTTTTTTTTTTTTGAAAATTGAACTGTAAGTTTTGAGAAGTGTGCATCAAATTCAATCAAATAGATTCAATCAATCAATTCAACAAACTCCTGGATCAGAGGCAACAGCCACGCTTGAAACAACTCTGGTTCTCTACATAGCCTCGACGCCCTTGATAGAAATATTAACAGACACAATAGGATCAATTGTACAGAGTTGCCATTTCGAAGCTTCTCCCATTCGATACACAAATGCAAATAGTTTCTTTAAAGGGAGTTGGTACCCTCTATACCAGTAATGTTAATTTGGCATATTTTTCATGTACCTTTTTCTCAGAAAGTATTTGACATAGAAGCCTAATTTTTTGTTTCTTTCAGGGCATTTAGCAGATACTTGTTATTCTACTGAAGTTAGCTTTTGATTGTGATTCATTTACTTTTTTTTTTAAAGAATTTTCGTGAAAGTCACTCACTTTTTTTGCCTAAAAAGCCAAAATAAAAATATACTTTTAAAATAACATAAAAATCTCTCTTCAGTATATGCAGATACATAAAAGGAATATGTAGTAAAAATTTCAGGAAGATAGTGTGCCTAATTTCTGAGAAAAAGATACATGAATAATGAAAAGTGCAGTTTTGAGAAAAACGCATTTTAAAGAAAACTTTACTTACACCAATAGTTATCAATTTTGGCTTCTAAAAATTATTAAAAATACTTCTAGTTGAGATATTATTAAAAATGAGGTATCTTTTTAAAGGGGAGAATTTAAATTTTTATAAACAATGATATACTTAAAATCGATTATTTATAAATTTTTGGGTACTAACAATCTGAATCCCACAATTTGATTTTTGCTGTTTCTACCTTGTTTTTTTTAAAACCTATTCATTCATTCCAAAATCAACCAAATGTGATTTATCTAATGGTTAACTTAATTGGCCATTAGATATACCACATTTGATCCATCCAAGCATGAATGCTTTTGGAAAAAACAGGTTAGAAACACCAAAAATCAAATTATGGGATGGTCCGTTTTGGCACTCAACGCCTCATGTATTCTGACAAAAAAACAATGAACTTCAAATATTACACATACCTGTGTTGTACATTTTTAATCTACTCATTGTAGCTGGGGACAAGAATGGCTTGAAAATATTAAAAACGTATGTCCAATAAGACGGCACTGAAAAAGATTTAAAAATCTTATTAACATAAAAAAAATTCTCTGACCAATGAAAAATGCTATAGAAAGAAGTTAATTTCCATTAAGTGCATTTAAGCTTTTTCTCTCTCAATATATAGATCAGCCACGTGACATAGTGTTCATTCGATGGAACAATAACAAATGCAAAAATTTGTGACTTTAAGATAAACCATTGATGTAAAATTCAACATACAGTCCAAAATATGCTGTGCTTGTTCTGAACAGAATCAAGCTCTAGCTCAACTCCGAACTGAGCATTCTCGCGATTTCCACTACACATTGTTAAAGATTTTGTTCCACTATGCACTAAATAAAAATTGGTTCCCATTTAGCTGCTACCAACATTTGGTGCTTAGTTTCACGTTTTAATGGTGCTTACGGTCCGAGGTAGCACCATTAAATCGTAAAACTAAGCACCAAATGTTGGTTGCAGCTAAATGGAACCAATTTTCGGTGCAAGGTGGTTAACAATTTTTTTAATCCTTTATATTTAGTTAGTGTTTGTATTTTTGTTTGCTTGTCGATGGGAGCGAAATCTGCCGAAGCCTAATTAAACCCTTTATCGTCCTCCAATCGATCTGAAACTTGGAAAATAGGTTCGATGTAGATAACAATGCATTCTACCACATTTTGGGGCTGTTACTGTCACTAAAAGGTCGCTTTTGTGGAATACTAATAAACCAACTTGCCGTCATTCAATCACATTAAAATGGGATTGAACTCTTTCCTATTGCCAAATTTGCACCTAACAGTTTTTTTAATAATTAATTATTAATTAAAAATACAAGTTTTAACATTTAAAAAAAAAAGAGCTCACTTTAAGGGAACGTTTAATAGATTACGTCTTGAAGCACGCTAATGTTCGATTCTTCCCAGCTTTAAAGAGATTTTCTCTAAAGATCGGCCAAAACATTTTCGTGTTCAAAACGTGTTCATTTCGTGTTCAAGGCGTGTTTCCCAAGATAATAAACTGAAATTTGGTGTTTAGGGTAAACGAAATATTCTAAAAGGGAAAGGAAAACATAAAAAAATAGGGGTTCATAATAAAATTTTCAAAGATACAGTTAAATTTATTTAATAAACAACCTCTAAGAAGAAAACAAATAGCATCAAACATACAGAAAATCATAAACAAAACATTTTGGTGCATACCGCAAGATTCTACGATAAATAAAAACGAAAATATACCACTAATTCTTTTTTTCTTTTTTTTTTATAGTACTGTACTACAAATTATTGCTTTCCGTATAAATTTTTTCTTCTGGTTAAATTTTAACCTTTAAGAAAAACAAAGACGTTTCTGTTGGAACGTCTTATAAATGAGTGGATTTCTGTTGTTTTCTGTAGATTATTTACATAAGTGCTTCCTGTGTTGGCTTGCAAAAATCTTGTGGGCGCCTCTTGAAGTGAAATAGTGGCGTAAGTTAACGATTTTGAAAGAAACAATGATGCAACTGCTTTGGAGAGGATAATTAGGTAGATAATTCTTTGCACACGTGGTGGCCATTCAGAAACTCGTGGTTTGACGAGAAAATTCGAAAATTAGTCTATACCGATCATCTCATTGATTGACAGTTCGCATGGCCAAATAAGGCTGGAGAGCAAAATGCAAAAGACATTCATTTAACATAGAAATCAAGACAATCTCTAAGCAGATAGGATGATTCAAACTCTTTGAATTAGTTCGAAAAATTAAACTTTTCTACGTATAAATTCAAACGATTTCATTCCAATCATTAATGGGCCTTATGCAAAACGGCTTTTGAAATGGGCTTTTCCTATTCTAAAACTTGCAAACAATCACAATAACACATTTAAAAAGAAATTAAAATTTTCAAATTCCATTAAGTAAGTCGTAAACACGTATTTAATTTTTTTTTTTCTCTTGAGAAGTCACCAGTCATAAGGTTATTTTAAAGTTCTGTATCCACAATTGAGCTAACTATCAAAGATCAGTGACGTAAGAAATATTAACACTATCAAAGAATTTTTTCTTAAAATCCAGTTAATATAAAACACTACGTGTGTTTGAAATGATACTGATTTACTATTGATGATTACAAAAAGAGGCACTCTTCATATATGCATCTTTTCAAGTGTACCATTCACATTCGAAACTAAAAATTCTCCCAGAAAATCAAGCGATATTTCTGAAATTCGAGGAATCGCCAGTTTACCAAGTTCAAATAAAAGTTCCAACAAAAAGTTCCAAATTCCGTTTAAATTCTACAAAGGTTTAGTCTATGTGTGCAAAGAGACATACACAATAAAAATTTCCCATACTACTAATTGACTGTCATATGAGTTGCATTCAACTCACACCCCTGGTTCTATCTCTTCTCCAATCAACGCGTCAACGAGTGATGTGGCTAGGTGGTTTCATAACTTTGGCGCAAGGGCTACACGTGGTTCATACTGCGCCAAAGAAATTTATAAACATCAATTTAAAATTCAAGAAACAAAATATCCGAAAAATTAATATAAAAGTCAAAGTTGAAGTATTTTAGTGGGTGAAAGCATTCCACAAAAAATGACTCGGGGTCTGTCAGACCGCATACAGCAGTTAAAGATTAAATCAAGTTGGCTCTTTAGACCGCAATCGTGCCAAAATTCAGTGGCAGTCAACATGGTAAGCTTTATTCAAGTGTCTGAAAAAGTTATAATAATCATTTCTTCTAGTTTTACGTAGATGTCACGTTTATAAAAAAGAGAGTAAAGTATTCGCTAGCATATTTCAATAAAATGTATTACATCTTTTAAAGAATCGTTTCTTACCGTTGATAAGGTAGGCAGTTTTCATAATTTCGGGGTAATTGTCCTGGAACAAATTAAGTAGTTGTATGACTTTCTTGATAACTGAAAAAAAGAGGGTAATCTTATGATGAGATGGAGTACAATTCGATTATAACTACACTGAAGTACAATCAACTTTGTCCTTTAAATATCAACGATTTTGATTTTATATGCTCTGCCATATAATAATTTCATAATTTATTAATTATTTCGTTAAATATATTCCGTGTGATTTCCAAATTGAATAACCTACCTTGTTTATGGTAAAACTTCTTAAGAGAGAATTCAGTGAAATCAAGCACGAATGTAATCCTCATGTCAGTTTTTTTCCCTTCCTGTAAAATTTTGGAAGCAAATGTCAGCTACGAATAAAAACTATTATCAGCTGAATTCGATATCAAAGTAAGACGTGCATTTGCAACAATATTGATTATATACCATAAAAGGATGTTTCGAGGATTATTTCTGTATCCGATTCTTTAAATCACTGCACTATTTTGTGTGTGCCACGAAAAGGTTGTAACATGATTTATTCTTTATTAGGGGTCGGGGTACAGTGTAAATTGAAAAAATGTGCAAAATAAGATTGACCAGTTACAAATATTTTTAAACACCTGTATACTCTGCAGTTTGTATTATATGGTAATAAATAGTCAATTTCAAATAAACGAATTGTTCCCGGTGCCTCAAATATTTCTCTTAATAAGCAAGAGTTACGAAAGAAAAGTTCGCTGAGAAACTTCACCTACTAGTTTTGATTAAAAAACAATTGTATCAAAAACTAAACAAATTCAAACTCGAAAAACATAAGTTTTAGTTAATCACACAGAGAGACTAATTTAATATTCACTTCGATTTTGTGTGTGTGGTTTGTTAGATGTGTGTGACGATGGTGGACAAATCGGGGGAGGCCTAATTGTCAACAGATAAACTATTTAATGGATTAACTGTTTTTGTGATTCAACCTCACGTCTAGTTGTTCAAATTCAATTGGAAGGGTTACAATCATTTCTTTAGTAAATTATAAAAAACAAAATTAGTCTGTTTGTTGGACCTGTCTGTCACTGTAAATCAGAGACCTATTTGTAAGCCAGGTGCCCTGATCCCTGATTTGTTGATAGGTTGATATCGGAATCCCTAAATTTAGTGTATTAAATTTGATGATACACCAAATACATGCGTTAAAATGGTCACGGACTCTCCCGTTATCACTGATTGTGTCCAAATGAATTAGTCAAATAACCGACCTCGTCCCACGTCCTAAGTCTATTCCTATCCCCCATCTTGAAAATATTATACATACTAGTTTTTTTCACAGTATCTTCTAAGATATTTTAGCCAAACTACAAATTTCCTAAAAGAAAAAATTTACTACAACTTTTAACTCTTGTGCTGAATATTTTTTTCCGTATTTCTACTAGCAAATAAGCAACAGCCCAAATGAAAGGAGAATGTCATTTTAAAAAAATATGAAAATTTTAAGTAGATGGTTTTATAGTAGATTTTTTTTTTATTATTATTATTATTATTTTATTATCATTATTATTATTATTTACATTGTTATCACTTTAAATAAATGCCATGTACAATAATGCACAGTAATGTACAATATTATCATTGGCGTTAAAAAATCAAACGTATCTGTCGCTGAGGTCCCTGGAATTTTTATTTTACCATGGGTAATCGCAGATAAAAATAAGATTCAAAACTATGCTAGAAAACGCACGTGTTCCACATTAAATTTCAATACAAAACTACCTACTTTTTTTAAGTCATCAGTCTTTTTCATGTCGTATTCCATAAAGTACGCAAAAATTTTGATTGCATCCATTTTATTCATAGATTGTAGAAAACCTGCAAAAAGGAGAATTTACCAGTTTATTTCGATTATTTAGATATATTCTCAACGTTATTTTCATAAGGCAGTGTTAAAAACAATTTAATCTAAACAAAAATTAACTACAATGGCAAAAAAGTACTCCTAATTGTCATCCCAAAAAAGTATTCGTATCACAAAAGGGCGCAGCCAAATTACATCTAATTCGTATTTAATTCTGCACTTTGGATTACTATTTGCCTAGCGGTGTGCTATTAATCGTTTTGAAACTGCATGCCTTACTGAAATTGTATTATTGGTAACTTAGATATCCATCATCAGAATTTGTTGGGAGTTTTATATCTTCAACAAAATGCCGAAGTTACAAACGAGATCAATTTGGTACGAAACGTAGCATTAAATTAACATACCACAACGTAAATAACAAGGAAGATACCCCACTGTTAAATACGAGTCCAAAGTAATTTGGCAGAAACTTTTCTGACTTAACTATTGCTTTTAGTTGACAACCTGGAGGATATTTTTTACCACTTAATATTTGTTTAGATTTCCAGTCTTTATTTGACATTTATTTGTTTTATGCTCGACATTTTAATGTAAGGAAAATTTAAGAAATTAGTGATATATTTCGAAAAGATTAAAACGAGTTTTCATAGGGAATCGAACTTTATTTCTTTGTATCTGAAGGCCACTATCGTAACACTTTGTGATCCGTTCACGTATTAGTACGAGTTTTGTCACCAGTATCAGATGGCCGCTCACGTATTAATACGTGTTCATCTAGTCTTCGGTTTTTCACGCCATGGGGAACTTATTTGGAACTATATACAGTTGGAAGTTCAAGGGTTATATCCAGTAGTTCAGGAAATATATCCAGTAGTTCAGGCAATATATCCAGTAGTTCAGGAGTTATATTCAATAGTTCAGAAATTATATCCAGTAGTTCAGGAATTATGTGTGTTTATTGAATGCCTATACTACTCATGCGGCGACACAGAATAAGAAGGCCACAATCTTAACACTTTGTGACCCGCTCACGTATTATTACGAGTTTTGTCACCAGTGAGAAATGACCCCTCACGTATTAATTAATACGTGTTCATCTAGTCTCCGGTTTTTCATGCCATGGTGAATTTATTTGGAGCTATATCCATTTGGAAGTTCAAGGGTTATGTCCAGTAGTCAGGAATTATATCCAGTAGTTCAGGAGTTATGTGTGTTTATTGAATGCTTATAGCACTCATGCAGCGGCATAAATTCTGAAGGCCATTATCTTAACACTTTATGGTCAGCTTACGTATTAATACGCGTTCATTTAGTCTTTGTTTTTTCACACCATGGAGGATTTATTTGGAACTATATCCAGTTGGGAATTCAGGGGTTTATACCCAGTAGTTCAGGAATTATATCTAGTAGTTCAGGAATTATATCTAGTAGTTCAGGAATTATATCCAGTAGTTCAGGAATTATATCCAGTAGTTCAGGAATTATATCCAGTAGTTCAGGAATTATGTGTGTTTATTGAATGCCTATACTACTCATGCGGCGGCACAGAATCAGAAGGCCACTATCTTAACACTTTGTGGCCCGCTCACGTATTAGTACGAGTTTTGTCATCAATATCAGGTGGCAGCTCACTTATTAATACGTGTTCATCTAGACTTCGTTTTTTTACGCCATGAGGAATTTATTTGGAATTATAATCAGTTGGAAGTTCAAGGGTTGTATCCAGTAGTTCAGGAGTTAAATCCAGTAGTCCAGGAATTAAATCCAGCAGTTCAGGAATTTTATCCAGTAGTTCAATTATATCCAGTAGTTCAGGTATTATATCAAGTAGTTCAGGAATTATATCCAGTAGTTCAGGGGTTATGCGTGCTTATTGAATGCTTATACCACTTATGCGGCCACACACAATCTGAAAGCCATTATCTTAACAATTTGTGGTCTGCTCACGTATACGTGAGCCGACCACCGTGCTCATTTAGTTTTCGGTTTTTCACGCCATGGGGGATTTATTTGGAGCTATATCCAGTTGGAAGTTCAAGGGTTATGTCCAGTAGTCAGGAATTATATCCAGTAGTTCAGGAGTTATGTGTGTTTATTGAATGCTTATAGCACTCATGCAGCGGCATAAATTCTGAAGGCCATTATCTTAACAATTTGTGGTCAGCTTACGTATTAATACGTGTTCATTTAGTCTTCGTTTTTTCACACAATGGAGGATTTATTTGGAACTATATCCAGTTGGGAATTCAGGGGTTTATACCCAGTAGTTCAGGAATTATATCTAGTAGTTCAGGAATTATATCTAGTAGTTCAGGAATTATATCTAGTAGTTCAGGAATTATATCTAGTAGTTCAGGAATTATATCTAGTAGTTCAGGAATTATATCTAGTAGTTCAGGAATTATATCTAGTAGTTCAGGAGTTATATCCAGTAGTTCAGGAATTATATCCAGTAGTTCAGGAGTTGTGTGTGTCTATTGAATACTTGTACCATTCATGCGGCTTCACAGAAAATGGCCGCAAGGACTAATAAATTTAAAGAGCATAGGAACACAAAATGTTAACCACTTGACAAGATGGGTCACAGAAAAACTTCTTATCTAGGAGCGATGCTGTATTCCTTCTTTTAAATCTCAATACTATTTAATGGAAATGGAGGGGGGGGGGTCCGTCTTTTTAAAAGACATTTATTTCTTTTTTCTTTTTCTTGTACAAATAAGTCGCATTTTTTTTAACTTTTCAAAGGTTCACAGTTGCAACAGATACCTATAAAATGTCATCCACTTGCCGTCATAATAAGTTGCAGTTGCACATAATAAGTTGATAACACATATAAAAAGATTTAAATTGAGCTCCGATATCCTAGTGGTTAGAGTGTCGGACTCATGTTCGGAGGATTGTGGATTCGATCATCGACGGGCCACCAGATATCGGTGAGTACCTAAAGGGGACTGGTACACATTGAATCTCTCGTAGCCTCAATGTCCTCTCTGTCGGAGCGAGGGATTTACACTCCATACTTCAATCACGTATTCTTATAGATGCTCAAAATTGCGTGACGTATATGGCTGTGTTAAGAGGTCTTGGATAGGATCATTCCCTATATTCGCTTTGTTACAATCAATCTTCTCGCCCACTTCATTTCAAAACTACTTTGTATAAAACCTTGAAATACGGTGAGTCGGTACAGAAATGATCACTTAATGAAATTACATAAATTGTTTTCATTTAATGTGTGTCTATTATAAATTGGAATTAAAAAATAAAAAAAAATTTAAAAAATAAAAAGACTATTGCAGGTGGCGCCACTGCATAGCCACTGACGTAAGAATTTCAAAAATAAAATCTATTAGACACTAGTTTCGAGTTTTTAATTTATGTCATTTAATTAAGTGGTCATTTTCGTACCTACTCACCAAATTTAAAGGTTTTATGCAAAGCAGTTTCTGAATGCACAGGGATAGAGGACTGTATATAGCGAGTATATGGAATTATCCTTACTAGGACTTCGTCTGAAGCACTTTATTAGTGACAGAAATAGACAGTCGGAAGTTTCAAACCAAACCAAAGGATTTATGTTAAAACTCTTTTTTGTTATTTTCCATCTCGGTTTACGGAATTTATGATTTTTCCAAGTATGGGAGACCTATGTACTAGGGTCGCCTTTTTTCAATGCACAATAAATGAGTCACTAAGCCGTTTATAAATGTGAAAATGATATGCATAGATCGTTATAGTAATTACTTCCCATTAGAATTAATATAAATATTTAAATGGAAGATTTTTAAAGAAATTTCACAAATGGCCATAGGTACAAGACCTCGTTGTACCTAGGGCCAGTAGCTGATGTACATAGGGCCATTCTTTTTAAGTGAGGTTTCAGTCCATAATGAATAGGGGGGAAAACATATACAGATGAATTTTATAAAAGAAATAATATCAAGTAATTATCAATCATTGGTTTATCACATAATAAATATAATAAACTGCATTTTGTCAAATTATTAGTGAATTAAAAGTATTTTCATAACTTGAGTAACTGATGCCAAAAAAATGCACTGCATGCATTATCTCTTTGAAGCACCAACAGATTTTGGTTTTGGAAATTTAAACACAAATCAATAAGTAACTATGTGGTCCTAGGTACACGACTTGGTAATTTCATATAAAATGTCTTCTGCTAAGAATGCACAAGGAGAAAGGACTTATTTAAACACCTCATTTAGTAGTTAATGCTACAAACAAAATTATTTACTAGAATTCAAAGAAAAGTATTTGACTTAATTTTGTAAAACAATAAAAGACATGAGCTGCAAAAATGTACTGCAGACCATATAAAAACATTTTCCACTTATAACTTGCCTCAGCTATCTCCTCTAAGAATTCAAAATGGCTGCCAAAAGAACAATTGGGTGTTGCCACTTACCCACCCAAGTGACTAAAAAAACTTGGAACTTAACATTATTCAATAAAAATGGGGTGACCCTAGGTACACAAGTCTTCCCTACTTATGAACTAAATTTTCATAAACAAATGTTTGAAAAACCTACCTTTGCAGTCCCAAAGGCCAATCATAAAGACTCTAACAGCGTTGTTTTCCTTATCACATCCTAGAAATGCTGTGACTTTATTTTGATTATACACCTATAGTCATTGGATAAATGTGAAGTCAAAAATAAATATATTTATCATATATTAGGGTTGTCCAAATTAAAAGTGGACACGTGCAATTGCGCCAGAATAACTGCAGTTATACAGCGCCACTGAACAGAGGTATAAAGGGCGGCAGCGTTCAACAGTGAAAACTGTTCGTGGTAGAGGAAATTGATTGAAAGTTAAGTCTTGCTGATTATACATGGGTGCGTCCAGATCAGAACAACGCGCAGTGATGCGGTTTTTGATTGCTGAAGGTGAGGTTGGTTGGTTGTTTTCAGATTATCTGGCGCCGTCAGCAACACGAGGGCTATAATGCGCCGAAACATTCGTCATTTGACAAGGTAACATACATTTACAAACACCCATGCCTTACACGGGACTCCAACCCCCAACCTCGCGGTCTAGAAGCTAGCCCGCTAACCACTCTACCGTTTGGTAGGCTGCTGAAGATGAGCGTAATGCGGACATCTACCGGCGAATGGTTGCAGTCTACGGCGAGCACTGTTTAGGTCGAAAGGCTGTAAACAAGTAGTGTTGGCCCGGTCTTGACGAATCCGATATCGTTTGCCGCCCTTCACGAAAACTTTTCCACCCCTCGTTTACCGCAATTCGACCTAAACAGTGCTCGCCGTAGACTGCCACCATTCGCCGGTAGATGTCCGCATTAAGCTCATCTTCCGCAAATCAGGAACCGTACAGCTGCGCTCTGTTCCGAACTGGACATATCCACGTATAAGCACGACTTTACTTTCAATCAATTTCCTTTGCCACGAACAGCTTTCATTGTAGAAAGCCATATGCAGTGCACACTTCATACCGCCCTTTATATCTCTGTTCGATGGCGCTGTATAGCTGCAGTCATTCTGATGCAATCGCACGTGTTCAATTTTCATTTGTCAACCCTAATATTTCAAGCGAATGCACAATTTTTCTTAAGAAAAAAAATTAATTTAAATTCATAATATAATATCGACTGTCCTGTGTATAATTGGAGTTTTCTGTCTCTATTTCAATAAAAAATATCCCTTCATCTCTATATCAAGATTAAATTTGATATTCAGATAAAATGTTTTGGCCACTTGGGAGCTTGAATATACTTTAAATGCTGAATCGAATGCAGGAATGTCGAAAGAACTCACTTTCTCAAACAGTATTTTGACATTTAGATTGAAATTCAAAAGACATAGAAAGAAGAAATTTGTAGAATTTGTGCAGTAGGTCGAATGAATGCATGAAAGTATTTTTCCTATACATATACCTCAGGATTCCTTGAGACTAAAAAGGAAAGGCACATTTTAAATAATTGCCATTTTTTGTTCTGTATTCCAATAACAATGTCTCTAAATCCCCCAAAAATACTGGGAATTGGAATGTCTAATAGCAGATACTTTGACATCAAATACTTGAAGAGAACGCCACTAGTAAACGCATTTTAAAACTTGATATTTCTATCGAAAGATGTTTAAAAATATTAAAATTAAAAAAATAGGAAACGAAACAGTTTTATGAATCTGTTTAAACGAATAAGATAAAAATATGCTTTTGAGATAATAGGTTGTGGAATTATCATGTAGAACGCTAACAAAAATGTTAGTTAACGAAAAAATAAGACATTGGATGATTCTTGAATTCCCTGTATCTAGTCATTTAAATCAATCTAATTTGATTTTTTCTATAATGTCGGTAAAATATAAAATACCTAGAATGTGTACTCACTTCTGGTAACACAAAATCTGTTAAAATCGTAGATATACCCATTTTTTTGCGAAATACGAAGCTCTGAAAAAATACAAAATCTATTAATTTTCTTCGTTTATAAAACTAATACATTTTATTAATCGAAATATTATACTTGAGTAATTTGGTTTTTAATTTCTTGACAACAGACCTGTAGGCTAGAATTCTTGTTTTAATGTTTACTTTTAATAAATCCATGCGTGGTCCTTTTTATTTAATTAATTTTAATTCAATATTGAGTGAGAGAGTTTTGTGTTGAATTGTGTGATATTAAGAGGAAATGCTTGTAAGGAGCATTCCCTATACTCACTATGTTACAATCTTCTAGCCCAGTGCATTTAGAAACTACTTTGTATAACCACTTTGGACATTTGGTGAGTTAGGTACAAAAAAGATCATTTAAAGAAATGCCGTAAATTGTTTTCCTTTAATCTATTATAAATGAAAATTAAAATAACAAAAGACAAAATCAGGGAGAGCCACTGTATATGCATTGATGTAAAATATTCAAATACAAAATAATATATATGTTTTTGAGTTTTTAATTTGTGTAATATCATTAAGTGGTCATTTTTATCCCTACTCGCCAAATTTCAAAGTTTTATAGAAAGTAGTTTCTAAATGCACTGGGCTAGAAGATTGTAACATAGAAAGTATAGTAGACTGAGAGACCACTGCAATTTTTGGACCCCATCAAACATCATTCTGAATTTTGTATAGAAATTGGAGAAAAGTGAGTAGGTTACGAATCCACTGGTCTGCCATGGCAAAAATGGAAAAAAGTTGAACTAAATCCAATTGCCAAATGCACCATAACTTGCCAAATTATGAGTATTTTTTTTTTTTATTTGGTAACCCTCACTCTTTAATTTTCAATTAAGAAGGTTGCTGGCGATTCGGATGTGTGGTGATGGCTTACTTGCATCTTTCACAAATCAGCCAAATTGGCAATAAACATTACGTCACTGATATCGCCAATTTGGCTTACTTTTTAAAGATACAAGTTTTCCGAGTCAGAGATCAGAAATCGTTGGCGCTTTTTCTCATTGATAATCAAAATGTAGTGGGTTGCCAGACGAAAAAGTGTGTTCTCTTTTTGACAAGTTATGACATATTTGGCAATCGGATTTTAGCTCAAATCCTTCCAAGTCGATTTTTGACCAGTTTCGGCCATTTTTGCCACGGCAGACCAGTGGATTCGTAATTTACTAACTTTTCTCCAATGTCTATAAAAAATTCAGAATGATGTTCGATGGGGTCCAAAAATTGCAGTCGCCTCTCAGACTACAGGGAATGATCCTTACTAGGACTTCCTCTTTAGAGATATGGCCAGTTCACATAAAAATACACAATCTTTTCACAGGATTACGCTCCATATACAACTATTAATTTTCAACCTTATCTTATTTCATTCACTACTGCACACTTAAAATTAAAAGTGTCATTTTTTTTTCAATTCTAAGTAAACTATACTTTACAATTTTAAGATATTGTAGAAATGTAGTTTTTGAAAAACATTGACTGTTGTTTGTTTTGTTTGCTAAATATCCTCTTATAATTTCTAAACACCTAAGTTTTAAAAAATTAAAGTGTTCAAAAGTCAATTTAAAATTCCTTGCTGAATAGTGCATTTCTTAAAATTACGGCCAAAATAAAAAAAAATGCAAATTTTAAAAATTGATAATAATAGGAAGGTCCAATAAATTAACTATCCATTTTGAACTTAAATAATAAAAAAAAGGTTTTGAGATAAAAACTAATTGGCAAACCTCTGTATTTTTTCAAAACTCATCGTTTTCTTACTTCCAATGTAGCAAACGATACATTACTATCTCCAATTGTATTTTAATTATTCACGTTTAAAAATTTAAAAGAGATCAGTCATTTATTGGACACTGCATATTAGACTGAGAGGCGACTGCAATTTTTGGACCCCATTGAACATCATTCTGAATTTTTTATAGAAATTGGAGAAAAGTGAGTAGACTACGATTCCACTGGTCTGCCGTGGCAAAAATGGCCGAAACTGGTCAAAAATCGACTTTTAATAAGTTTAACTAAATCCAATTGCCAAATGCGCCATAACTTGCCAAATAATGAGCATTTTTTATTTGGTAACCCTTACTCTTTAATTTTCAATTAAGAAGGTTGCAGACGATTCGGATGTATGGCTATGGCTTACTTGCATCTTTCACAAATGAGCCAAATTGGCTATAAACATTACGTCACTGATGAAGTAACTAATGTCGTCAATTTGGCTTACTTTTAAAAGGTACAAGTTTTCCGAGCCAGATATCAGAAATCGTTTGCGCTTTTTCTCATTGAAAATCAAAATGCAGTGGGTTGCCAGACGAAAAAGTTTGTTCTCTTTTTGGCAAGTTATGACATATTTGGCAATCGGATTTTAGTTGAACTCATTCCAAGTCGATTTTTTGATCAGTTTCGGCCATTTTTGCCACGGCAGACCAGTGGATTCGTAATCTACTCACTTTTCTCCAATTTCTATAAAAAATTCAGAATGATGTTCGATGGGGTCCAAAAATTGCAGTCGCCTCTCGGACTATATGGGTTTCTAATAGTCTTTTACCTTTAGTGTTTTTAATGGGAATAATTGTTTACCTTAAAAAGTATTACAATTACAATTTTGTTAGTGAGCATGAAGGTTATCAAGCTAGTTATTAAATTAGAAATAAAGTTAATTTTAAATTTGATGGAGTTTGAAAGATTAAAAAAAAAAAAAAACCTTTTTAATTACCTCTCGAATCATCTTTTCAGCCTTAATTAGGTCGAAGTCCCGAGCTAAGGAAAAAGAACTCGAAATTTATATCTGTTTTTATTAAACCTAATAAATCACTAAATATTTTAAATATTACTAAAATATTGCACGAGCATTACTAAATTAAGGTTCAGAAGCTCAAACATGGTTGGTTGGTTTTTACGCTCAAAGACCTATTTTTGCGCACAACAACGAATAATCAGGCCAAGGACTTACGGTTTAACGTGGATTCCGAACGACAACAAACATCCTTGCCTAATTCAAGGGTTCGAAACCGGAACTTTTGTAATGCAAGCCCAGATGCTTGTCACATAGATGTCAAGTGAGCGAATCTCTAATATAAGACTCTCCTTGTAGAGCTGCGATACTTAACACGTTCGCTGCCGATCACGCGTCAGCGTGGAATGTCATGTTGTTCCCCAGTAGCCTGTCCTGATCAGACTGCACCTGATCGGTTGGTTGGTTGTATTGGTTGGTTGTATTCAGATTATCTGGCGCCGTCAGCAACACGAGGGCTATAATGCGCCGAAACATTCGTCATTAGACAAGCCAACATACATTTACAAACACCCATGCCAACACGGGACTCGAACCCGCAACCTCGCGGTCTAGAAGCTAGCACGCTAACCACCATACCGTTTGGTCGGCGCACCTGATCGGAGTTTCCGTTCATATTGGAATTAACTGATGGTAACAAAATAATATTTGTCATGTAACGTAAATATCAGATACATCTTTTCTTTCTCCATAAAGTTGGCTGGAAGCTTGTGTTTTTAAAACACAGCTTCGGGTAATTTCTGCAAAGAAACACAACTCCGATCGGGTGCAGTCCGATCTGGACAGACTACTGGGGAACAAGCCGATACTCCGCGCTGGCGTGTGATCGGCAGCTAACGTGTTAAAATTCAATACCTGTCCATCCAACAAACAACGTGTCGCTTCTTTCTGTCTCTCACTTTTTCCCAGTTATGTCATTTAAAAGTTAGTTAGTCTTTTTTGAAAGACTTTGTATGTATGTTCGGATGTTTCCGATGAATTCAAGTAATATTTCGAAAATATGTTTTTGTTTCCTCATATAGGAATCTTTATTTTTTCATTTTAAGAAATTTAAAAATAAAAGCGACTAACCTTCAGGATTTGGTCGTAACAAAATGTTCGAAAATTAGAATACAAAAGTAAACTCACCTATCAAAAATTTCTGCAGAAATTGGTCGTCATGTTGAGGTTCTAATATATCCTGTACTCTTTTTCTGAACTAAAAGGAAAAAAGATAGCTGTATAGGGGAGGTTTCCATACCAGAGGACAGTACGAAAAAAAAAACGAACTCTGGCTGTACGAGTCTTGTATTATATTTGATGAAATAAAAAACAATTACTATAATAATTTGTCGCATCTATTAACGGTTCTTACTACTAAATAACCTACTTGCGATCATCCAGTTGAGCTGAAAATTGGTAGATGGACTCGCTGTCGATGATTCTTGGGGTGGTCGGGAAAAAAATTAGTCCATAGTGCGGAATTTATGGTTTCTTCGTAATGGTCAGACACTTTGAAAAGCCGATATCATCTTATATAAGTTGCGATTGCACATAAAAGTTTTCAATGCACATAAAGGTTTTATATTAAAAGCTTTGTTTTATGGGTTAATCTTCTTATGTATAGCAAGTATTCCTTAAGTATTTGACTTGTAAAGCACTTATATTATTAGTATGTCATTGCATGTCTTATTACCCAAATTAAAAGAGGTGGCGTTTATTTTATTTTTAAATGAAGAATTTTTTTTTTTTTGGTCTGGTTAGAGAGAAGTGTATGAGAGCCTAAGTCCCAATGTGTCTAAATGTTTTGAAAGTAGCAAAGAGGATAAACATTTCTTATAATTTTTAAACGAGTATAACTGATACTATCTACAATATTGTTTCGTGGAATTTATCAGCTTTCTCAACATTGAGGCTTGTGCAAAGCTAGCGCAGTTGTCGCTTACGCTTTTTTGTTTTGAATGTGATTTTTAATATAATTATTCCCGCTAAAACTTTTATCGGTCGTATCCTATTTATCGAATATAACAAGGGCCACAAAAAGAATTGAGGGCTTGAGAAACAATGGGGTCCGAGTGACTTTTCTTAACTTTTGAGAAAATATACTTTAAAGTTTCTTATTTATATTAAATTTGTATGAAAATTATTTGTTGTTCAATACTAACCTCTAGAATGAAGATATCACTAGTTTTCATTGAATTTAATATAAATAAGAAACGTCATAGTGTATTTTCTGAAAAGTTAAGAAAAGTCACTTAAACCTCTTCGCTTCTCAGTCCCTCAATTGATATCTTCCACAAGACAACTAGACTTAGTCAGCAAAAACCACCAAATAAAATGGTCAGCCAGAAAACTTGTGAAATCAGATGATTGTGGACAAGCAACCGTATTTGATTTCTGACGGGTGCTTTGCACAGCATTAGAATCGGCCTAAGAGCAAAATGCTGTTTGTGTAACAATGAGTTTTTCGCATTTATAATGAAAAGGGGTTTAGAAAACCTCCAAAAATGGTATGGGTGCTCTATAACTGAAATGTTCTGGAACTGGTTGGTTGTATTCAGATTATCTGGCGCCGTCAGCAACACGAGGGCTATAATGCGCCGAAACATTTCGTCATTAGACAAGCCAACATACATTTACAAACACCCATGCCAACACGGGACTCGAACCCGCAACCTCGCGGTCCAGAAGCTAGCACGCTAACCACTATACCGTTTGGTCGGCGTTCTGGAACTGAATAACCGAAGTTGTCATTTTAAAGGGATCAAAAATTAACAAGTAGTAATAAATATTAAGGTAAAGTATTTATTACCTTTTCATTACTTTTATTTTTTAAATGACTTCTTCTATTACAAATTCTCTTAATCGACTCTTTCAAACCTCAAGAGGTGTGCCGTACTGTTACTGGCCTAAAGAGCAAACTCCTATATTCTTTTACTCAGTTTATAGTTTTGTCAGATAGAAAAAAAAAACAGATACGTTTTTTTAACAACACAAGTTTTATTTGATTTAATATTGAAGAAAAAGTATTAATCTAGAAAAAACACTGCAAAAAAATTATTTAAATAATCCTTATTACACACTTATCAGTGGATCTTCCTAGTTTTAGCAGCCGGAAATGTTTTTATTAGTGCATCATAATCTAATGATGATGAAATTTTTAATGAACAAAATTGCAAGGTTGTAGAGTCTTTATTGCGAAAAAATAAACCTTATGTAGGTTAGGCTAATTTACATTAAACATTGCATAACAAATTTAAATTTTTACCATATTATTTTTATATTTTTTTCTCATTTCGACGGCCCTTTCAAAATGGCACGATCGCACACGTCGCCTTAGGCTGGCCCTGAACACCATAAACAAAGTGGCGATTATTCGAAAGAACCCCAGTAGGCAATCAATAATTAGCAGGCTAGAGTTTTCTCTAAATAATGTCATTTCATATGTTTGTACTATACTCTTTGCACTCATTGATCTGAAATTTGATAATTTCTAGCATTCCAATTACGTATTGTCTGCCAAAGGTTCTTCCCAATCATAGTTAAATTCATTGTTTTCAAAGTATCCCAAAGAAATGAAACGCGGCCGCTTAGTGCAAATGTTATATTTTATAACTTTTTATGATTGATCAATTAAATTGTTTTTGGAAGATATTACTTGATTCCTAGTATAATAAATAAAACATATTTATTTTTTATCAACTAATAAATTTTCAGAATTTTCGTTCGTAAATTCAGTAGTTAATATAAATGGAAATTTTCCAAATAAATACCAAAGACATTATATTTTTTTAATACCTACGGTAACTTTAATTATATGCCCAACATAAAACAATACGAAAAAAAATTTTAATTTAAAAAAAAAAATTATTATTTCAATTGTTTCATTTAACTTTCAGTTTAATTATCCGGTCGGTTACAGCAATTTTCACTTTTGACGTGATTTTGCTACATCAAATTATTTGTGTTAGAGTGAGTGTTCATATATTTCTCTACATTGTAATTCAAAGAATATTATGCTTATTTAGATTACCTCAGCAAGCTTTAATTCTCTATTCTTTTCTTCCTTTTTAATAGTATCAGTCTTCTCCATGTCTAAGCAGTTGTCAAACCTGAAACGACACAAGAATAACATTCAAAGCCAAGACATAAATAAGACAAATATGTTAACAAAATTTGCTATTGCATACATGGAAAATTTAAAGAACATAGATGGATAGCACATTGAAAGATAAACTCTCACGATCATGTTTAGACCCTGATAATATAAAACAACTATACCGCACCCATCGATATAAATAAACAACTGGATAGACTGCTCCATTGTCAATGCAAAGATAAAAAAGCGCCGGGGATTGCGAAGCTGGTGGGAAGATTAACCAATCACAGTTCATTTTTATAGTTGGATGGAAATGCGAAAAACCTTGTTAAATGCTAGAGTATATATTTTTTTGCACATTATTACTAATTAAGGTCTACTATTGACATTTCTGTTGTGTACAACCCAAAATTTTATTTTCAATCCTCGGCAATCCGTATTTTTTATCCCACCAACGGCATATGGCAACGGCTTCATTTTCCCAGCGTTAAGCAGTCTATCCAGTTGTTTATTTATATCGATGACCGCACCGCATCTCCTGAGACAAAAGTTCTATGATAAAATACTCTAACAAGAGTTAATCAATATTTAAAAAATAATAATAATAATAATAATAATAACAATAATAGATAATAATAATAATAATAATAATAAATAATAAAAAAAAAAAAATAAAAAAAAAAAAAAAAAAAAATAATAATAATAATAAATATAAAAAAAAAAATTAAAAAAAAAAAAAAAAAAAAAAAAAACACACACACACACACCGAAATCGGGAATTCGGCATTATACTTTTCGATAATTCTTACATTATCCTTTCTTGTAAAAGAAACAGAGGAGAGGAGAAAAACTGTCGTTGATGAGTGATGCTCAAGGGAGGAAAAAAACTTTGTGTTGAAGACATTCGTTTTTCAACTTTTTACACCGTTAAAGCATTTTTACGGAAATTTCCGAGGTGGGGATGTTTAGAACACCTTAAGAGTCATTACCACAGCGATTTGAAACCAAATCGTTAGAGAAATTTTTTAGTAATTACTGAAAAACATGTTTTTTTCAATGGCAGCTACCTTATGCGCATGCGCAATTTTGACGAAAACCATAATGACATGTCCCATGACCAACACTAACCCCTACACTTAATTTGTACATTGAAGATCAATTCGTTCAGGAGTTATGCTGGACACACAGACATACATTTTTTCGATACCACTTTTTGGAAGTCAGGATGTTCCAAAACGTGGAGAAATACAGAAAAATCGTTTTTTGCTCCGAAAACAAAACTTTTATTACCCTATGTTAACATATGGGTAATTGAAAGTAAAAAGTTAGTCATTAGCTAAAAGGGAATCACAGAGTTTCATCAACATTTTTTTTTTTATGTTTCGTGCACTCAACGACCTGTCTTTATATGCGCAATAACGTCTAATCAAACCTAGACCTACAGCTTAACGTGGATTCCGAATCACAACAAACGTCCATGTCTAACTATCAAATTTGAACCCAGCACTTTTGGTGTGCATGGCCAAAGCGCTAACCACAGAGCTCAACATTTTTATGAATAAATTTTATAAATGGAATTCGCGATTGTGCATTTTATATACTCTTTTGTGAATCAGATCCCTACATACTAATAGCGATGCTTTTTAGCTCCAAATTGCAATGTTAAGTAAGTTCCTTCTTATTTCCTTTCAACGATAAATAATTATTAGCAATTAGGTAGATGTCATTTTTTTTTTTTTTTTTTTTTTTTTTTTTTGCATTTCTAAACGTGTATACGTTTTGGAACGTTCTTAGTTAAAAAATGTGGGCTAAAAAATTACCGGTTTATGAATCTGTATATAGTCAGCAATACTCCTGAACGATTTGACCAACAATATTCACCTTTTTTAAACGAGTTAGTGGTGGCCATGGTACCTATCATTAAGACTTTCGTTAAAATTACACATAAGATATCTGCCATTGAAAAAATTATGTTTTTCAGCAAATGGTAAATAACATAATCCATAAAAAGAAAGTTTTTAATATAAATCCTTTATATGCATTGCAAATTTTTATATTCCTTTACACAGTACCGATTCCGTAAACAGCGTGCTTGGTGTTTGCATGTAATTTTAAGAATCAAAAACATTTCTATCAGCAAAATTTGAGAGAAACTACGTTTCAAAATTTATGTATTAAAATTGAACGTGAATTTATGCACTCATATCCAAATACCATTTATTTATTCTGATTAAAACAATTTTATTATTTATTCATTAAATAAATTTTGGCAGCAGGAAGCATTGATTTTTCTTCTTCATCTTCAATGATCGGTAAAATGCGTTCAACGCTATTAGATGACAGCAAGTTGGTTTATTAGTATTCCTTAAAAGCGACCTGAGAGTGATAGGCGCCAAAATTTGATTCAAATTTAAATGTAATGACTACTAATAACTGAAAGTTGTGTGATGTTCTACGCTTTTTATTGTTAATTTTGTTTAATTCCTACTATTATATTTAACTATTAATAAGTCATAGAACATTAGATAATTAGGATTTAAAGTTTGTTTATACATGTTAGAAGATATAAAAATGAGGTTCAAGAATATAATTTAAAGGTAATTATTCTTTTATTACTAAGATTTCTACATAAAACAAGGGGTGTGGAACATCACACAACTTTCAATTACACTACAATACTGACGTCCTTTACCGTTTTTATACTTTCATCCTGCAATTAGCAAAAGTGGAAAAAAAAGAAGAAAAAACTTCCGCCAAAAAGATGATTTTGGCGATATACTTTTCGATAATTCTTAAATTACTCTTTCTTATAAATGAAACCGGAGAGGGAGGAAAAAACGATCATTTATGAGGTATGCTCAAGCAAAGATAACTCTGTGTTAAAGGCAATGGTTTTTCAACTTTTTATGACGTTAAAGCATTTTTAAGGTAGTTTCGGGGATGGGGACGTTTAGAACACATTAAGAGGCATTGCCACAGCGATTTTGATTAAAATAGTTTGAGTCATTTTTTCGCAATTACTGAAAAACATGATTTTTTCAATGGCAGCTACCATATGTGCATGCGTGATTTTGGCGAAAACCTTAATGGTAGGTCCCATGGCCATCAGCAACCCTCATACCAAATTTGAACATCGTAGCTGTCAATTTGCTCGGGAGTTATGCTGACCACTTACACACAGACATACATTTTTTCTAGATCACTTTTTTAAAATCAGGATATTCCAAAACGTGGAGAAATGCAAAAAAAATCGAAATTTTTTTCGACTGATTGATATACTTTCATTACCCGAAGTATACATACGGGTAATTGAAAGTAAACTAGTGTTGTGGAATATCGCACAACTTTGAATTACACTATATTATTGATGTGGATTTGTGTCATTAACCGTTTTCATATTTTCATCATTCATTGAGAAACTAGGGATGTGGAACATCGCGCAACTTTCAATTACACTATACAGCATTGGTCAATGCAGGAAAATTTAACATGGTGTTTTATTTTCAGTCATTTAAATAAAAATTGCCAGTTTGGCGATATTTTTAGCGGTAATTTTAACATGAGGGGAAAAAAACCACGCCAAAACTTTTATGTACAATTGCCACTTATTAAAGTGGTTTTGAGCCCAGATCGACTTTCATAGTGTCTTACCACTGCGAATAAAACCATCAATCATGTAAGGACTTTCTTGTCAACAAAGCTTGATAGAATGCATAATCAACGACAAGTCTATCGCCAAGTTCCAGCTCGATTGGATCATGGCAAGTAGGTTAACCTTTAACTGCTGTAAGCGGTCTGACAGACCGCGAGTAATTTTTTGTGGAATGCTTCCACCCCCTAAAATATCTCATCTTTGACTTTTATATTAATTTTTCTGATACTATGTTTCTTACACTTTAAACTGATGTTCAGAAATTTGTTTGGCGCAATATGGACCATGTGTTGCTCTTGCGCCAAAAACCTCAAACCACCCAACCACAGCAGTTAAAGGTTAGTAAGCCTCCCATAAATTTGCGTGCTACAAACAAACACACATACCCACAAACAAACAAAATCGAAGTTAATATAGATTATTTAAAAATTGCTAACTATTGTATTTCTTACTCATCATAGAAATGTAGATTAAAAGTTTCATTTGGTCAAAGGTATGTATATCTGTGTTGTATGTAATTTCTAATTTTAAAAATATATTTTGTTTATAAATTAAAAATTTCCTTCTTTACACAAAAATGCAATAATTCCTTCACAAATTAACAATTTTAGGAGAAATAATTATTAATATTTCCGGATCCAAATAAAATTCATTAAATTAATTTATATTTATAAAAATTAATTTTGGTTTATTTATTTTGTATTATAACGAAATGAATCAGATGCGAATACTAAATCATTTTGTCGATTATTGGAGTTTTTTGCAAGCTCTTAAAATTTTTATTAGAGACATAAAATAACACGAAACAAAATTGAAAAGAATTATGAAATCAATATCTGAACTTCCATTATCTATTTTTTTTAATAAACACATAATTCCTTATTTTAAAAATTAAGTGTCATTCCTTTCTTTTACGTGGTCGAACACTGGAGTTTTTGGAAATGCTTTCAAGTTTCCCACCCGTTTCCGCCGACCAAACGGTATAGTGGTTAGGGTGCTCGCTTCTAGACCCCGAGGTTGCGGGTTCGAGTCAAGTGTAGGCATGGGTGTTTGTAAATGTATGTTGGCTTGTCTAATGACGAATGTTTCGGCGCATTATAGCCCTCGTGTTGCTGACGGCGCCAGATAATCTGAAAACAACCAACCAACCCGTTTCCCGTCAAGAAACCTCACCAATACAACGCGCACTTGTTGTCGAAGACTTTTTTTACAAAAAGACAAAAAATTATATCGGTAATAATGTGTAATACAAAATAATATTCATATTTATTAAATATATCATTAAACAATTACTAAAAATTGTAAGCGGTAGGCAAAAAAAATTTAAATGTTCAGCAACCTTTTTTTTACCATATTTCTTTGGTTACATAACTCTATGTTACAAATTAAAGGGCGTTCAATTGCAAAATGTTTAAATTATTTTAGCTTAAAGATTTATGCGCAAGAAATGAAATCACACCAAATAAAAAAAAAGTTTCAAAATACTTCGAAGCATACCGGAATAGTACCTTACAGTAGAAAATGCTTTTTAATAAAATTCTGAAACTTTTTTTTTTGGATTCTACCAGCTCTGATTAGGGGGGAGGGGGCCCAGGTGAAATATGCTAAGCAGTATTTAGTTTTGAAGATATCAATAAAAAAGTAGCCAAGATAACATTTCTTTTCTCATGAAAAGAAAATTCAATAGTTCTTTAAAAGTAAAATTATGTCTCAAATAAATAATCACACTAAAAGCCTTCCCCCAACTCCTAGACTGTTTTAAAATAGACCGTTTCTGTGTCGAAAGGAGGATTTCTTTTCAATACGAACAGCGAACTTAATAGTTCAAACGGTAATCAGTTTTTATTCACGGGGCTTAAAACCTGTGGTGTAATAATAGACATCGAATCTGATGACTTTTGTAATGTCTTCTTATCAGACTGTCTGGCCTTCTGCAAGGTCACACTGTTTAACATGCCATCGGTTGTACATCTTTTTTTAGTAAGAGAGGTAGAATCGACTCATCACGCCTAAGTACGCTTGGCTTTGCAAACTCTCGGATATAATCTAATCTAACAGATTATTTACCTGTTCATGTAATTTTCAAAATATTTATTTTCTTATGTTCTTTAACTTCGCGTTTGTTTTGTTTTTGGTTTTGGATTTGTTTCTTGTGGGGAAATTCTATAGGGGACTAATTTGCCCACTTCTCGTTATTCTATCGAGCCTTGGCAGATAGACTGGTTTGCGATGAACATGCATTCTATTAAATTTTCGGTGCATGAAAAAAATCAATAGAACGGAATTGATGTTTTTTCGTAGTGATTAAGCACTACGAAAACTTGATCTAAGTTCAAAAGAGCTTAACCCCTTGCCTGTGACCCCCAAACTCAGTTCGGGCAATGCAAGTGATCCAATTTTGGAATGCCCGAGAAAAGATTAAGAGAAAAATCGGTTCTTCAATTACGTGAAGCCTGAACTCAGTTTGTCAGTATGGTCCTCGTGTCACCCTTGCGCCGTTAAACCTCAACAAACCAACCAACAAAGGATTTGTGAGATTCAAAGGAATCTAAGGTACATGGAACTCATGGCAAACAAAATATTGTTTTGTTTTTTGGAACTACCGACAGTCTATTTTTGCCACTTATAAAGTACTTAACACAGCCAAATACGTCTCGTAATTTTGAGCATCTAGAACAGAGTTCGCCACTAACTTTTAAAGACGGGCCGCATGACTTATGTTGAAACTTTCCGCGGGCCACAAATTTATACCGAATACGCCAATAAATATATTGCTTTACACATTTGTTCAATGTTAGAAATGTGATAATTACTAAAGATTCAACAATATAAAATAATTTTGAAAACTGAAACTATAATTTAACTTTTTATATTAATAATATAACAATTGATATTTGATTTTTGTTTCAAATAATTCAAAAAAATTATTTTTTTTATTTTGTAAATTAAAGTCATAATAGAACTTAAACTTTCGTGACAATATTACAATGCGACTTGACATAAACTCATAATCAATAACGGTATTTAAACCATACCCCCTAAATATTCAATTTTAGTCGATGTTATTTGCGAGGCGATGACAGCCGGTCCGCTTTTCACTATCTACTTTGCGTTTAAAACTAATCTTCAACGCCATTATTGCACTGGAGTCATAGAGATCGCGATACTTCTTTTCACGTCCAAATAAAAGAGGCCAGTCTCCTGCCCATCATATTCAGAAAAGCAGAAATCGAATTATGCCATTCACGAATCGAGGGGGTAGGGTATCATAAGTACAAAACTAAGAAACACGTCATTGGTAATAATTCAAACTATTGTATTTTTTATTTTTTTTCTCGTTGGCAGTCTCAGAAGGAAAAAAAAAAAGGATTTTTCAAACTTACTGACGCGGGCCACTTAATGGAAAAAGCTGTTTTTGGTAGTAAACACATACTATTGTAGACATAATTATTTCCGCAAACTTTGATTGCTTTTCTGGACTGCCGGCGGGCCTGAGAAAAAGCTGCCGCGGTCCGCCTAGTGGCTGTCACTGATCTAGAAGAATACGAGATCGAAATCTTCTAGTGTAAATTCCTCTCTCCGACCCCACCACACCAACGAGAGGCCATTGAGGCAAAGACAGATTTTAATGTGCACCAGACCCCATTAGATACCGATATTTGGCCCCCATTAGATACCGATTTTTTTTACACCGATATTTGGAGGCCCGAACCCACAACCCTCCGGTTTCTCCGGATACTCTACCGCAATGTTATCGGTGCCCAAAATATTGTTGTATTAGATTATTATATGTATTTTGAAAATTATGTCATTTGATTTATTTAACTATAATTTGAGCAAAAATTAATGTAATCCATTGCATTTTCTATACACGTGAAACTATTGAACATAGTTATTTCGTTTAAAAAAAAAAAAAAATCTATTTCTAACATTTTGATGACAATAACGAACAATATTAAAAAGAAGACAAAAAATTTCATTTTTGGTACGTTTTTCTCAAATATATTCCACGGGCAAGGGGTTAAATAAGGCGTAATTGTACGTAAAATTTGACAAAGCATATAAAGGATTTTAGGTGAAAACTTTCTAATATCTCTCAGATTTGAATTAATAAAAACGAAAAAATCTAGTGGAAATTCTTCAGTATAATTCATTATTATGTTCTACAATGTTCTGCATAACAATTAAAAAAACTTACTTGAAATACAACTGGAACTATAATAAATGCACATGAATCTCAACTTTTAGATTAACTTAAACGTTTTTTTTTTTTATAATCATCAATTCCTCACGCAATATAAAATAATTATGAGAAGTATTTTCCTTTTTGTAATTTTTTTTTTAAAAGGAATGACAGAAGACATAGGATAATTAAAATATAGCTTATTGTAATAATTTTTAATAAATAGATTTTAAAATAGTTTTCCAATCATAGCTTCAAGAAGTATCTTCAACAACAACAAAAATTAGTAAACTTAATTCAGATAAGATTAATTTGATACTAAATAAAAATCTATTTTGGCGTATTTGCTCACAATTTTGCGATGCTGATGATACCCGATACCAAAGCGAGATAGTGTTAATATTCAGGAGTAATAATTATTTTTTTAGTTTTTTTATTTACTACTAAGCAACACACGACTCAAGGGGTTTCTATTAAACTTTTAGGAACTATTCAGAACATCCCAAAAGGAAGACAAACTGTTGGTTGGTTGGTTGTATTCAGATTATCTGGCGCCGTCAGCAACACTAGGGCTATAATGTGCCGAAACATTTCGTCATTAGACAAGCCAACATACATTTACAAACACCCATGCCAACACGGGACTCGAACCCGCAACCTCGCGGTCTAGAAGCCAGCACGCTAACCACTATACCGTTTGGTCGGCAGACAAACTGTTGAAAACTATGTATTTCATATAGGATTGCTTGAGAATGATTTTTTTTCCTACTTTTCGCAGTGTTTAACTCATATTTAAATTAACGCATATTTAAAATTAAATTTATTTGGTAATTTTACTCTAAATTGAGGGACTGAGATGCAAAAGGGTCTTAACTTTTGAGAAGATACACTTTAAAGTTAGTTATTTATATTAAATTCTGTGGAAACTAGTGATATCTTTATTCCAGAGATTAGTATTTGAACAACAAATAAGTTTCATACAAATTTAATACAAATATGAAACTTTAAAGTGTATTTTCTCAAAAGTTAAGAAAAGTCACTTGGACCCCTTTGCTTCTCAGGCCCTAAACTATCCTATGTAGGGTAATAAAAGTCATAATTGTCATTAAATGAGGGCAAAGATTAATAGTCTCACTTATCTAAAATTGAAAAAATTGTTAATGCAGTGAAAACTAGACCATCGGGTGAAAATGTAACTCATAATGCAATAAAAGATGTTTAACACGTTGACAGCCATACGAGTTGCATTCAACTCACACCACTGGTTCAATCTCTTCTCCAATCAACGCGTCAACGAGTGCTGTGATTGAGTGGTTGGATAATTTTGGCGCAAGGGAAACAAGTGGTTCATACTGCGTCAAAGAAATTAGTGAACATCAATTTAAAATGTAAAAAACAAAGTATCGGAAAAATTAATATAAAAATCAAAGTTGAAATATTTTAGTGGGTGGAAGCATTCCACAAAAAATGACTCGCGTTCTGTCAGACCGTATACAGAAGTTAAAGGTTAAATAAAATTAGCTGTTTAGATCGCAATTTTGTCAAATTCCGTTGTACTCAACATGTTAATTAAGACATAACTTTTAGTTACAAAATAACAACTATTTTATTTATGTATCCAATTGAAGTTTAATAATTAATAGTTTAAAAAACTAAAAAATACGCTTTTATAGAAAAGTGAACTAAAAAGTAGAAAATAATTTTAAATAAGTTTGAAATAAGAATAGAGTGATTAACCTTTAACTGCTGTGGTTGGGTGGTTTGAGGTTTTTTGCGCAAGAGCTACACATGGTCCATACGGCGCCCAACAAATTGGTGAACATCAGTTTAAAGTTTAAGAAACATAGTATCAGAAAAATTCAAATAAAAGTCAAAGATGCGATATTTTAGGGGGGTGGAAGCATTCCACAAAAAATGACTCGCGGTCTATCAGACCGCTTACAGTAGTTAAAGGTTAACAAGAAATATTTATTTTATCGTAAAAAAGCGTGGGATGCTTGATGTCAATTGTTGAAAATATCTTAAAAAGCACCCCACGCTTTTTTACGATAAAATAAATATTTCTTGTTAATCACTCTATTTTTATTTCAAACTTATTTGAAATTATTTTCTACTTTTTAGTTCACTTTTCTATAAAAGCGTATTTTTTTAGTTTTTTAAACTATTAATTATTTTCTACTTTTAAGTTTGGTTTTCTATTAAAGCGTGTTTTTTTAGTTTTTAAACTATTAATTATTTTTCCTGTAAACTATAATTTTTTTTTTTTAGTTAGTGTACAAAACTCTCCAGTTGTTTCTGCCAATAGTCACATGCTTGTCTCAAATTTAAGTCATGTGTATGCCTTAGTACACACCGTATTACTTGGCACAAAACACTACCGTGTCTCTGAATATGAAAAATCACTAATCCTGAAGATCCTGGTAAGGATAATGCGACTAAAAAAAACACGCTTTGTATAACTGTCGTTCAAACGACAAATCTTTCAAACTGCACACCAGGGTTCGATTCCGGAGAAGGTTGGTTGGTAGTAATTTAACGGCGCAAGGGCAACACGAGTTAATCCTTGTGATAAAGAGACAAACTTATTGAATTATTGAATTGTCATCGGTCCTTAATAAGTATGCCAAATTTCGAGTTAATCCGACGTTTTGAAGGGGGTCAAAATCATGTTCAAAGATTCCGTTACATACTAACATACATACATACGTCTGAAGCTAATAAAAGCGTATTAGAAAGACTTGAATCGAACAAGTTAAACACGATGCACTTGCATCAGGGAAAGACAAAAGGAACTATTTAATTCTCCCAAGAAAGATAATTGTAAAGTGCAATATCTTATAACGTACCGAAAAATGGTCACATGACCGGATAACGAAAGCTTTGCATAAATCACTCCGTATTTACTAAGTACTCTAATTTCAGAATATATCCACATATTATGGAAACACGCTTCAAAATTAAGTCCATAAAAGTAGTGAACTTGAACGCCTAAAACACTAGCAATTAACTAATATTATTAGTAAAAATAAAACAACCAAGTGATTCAAATAAACCGAACTTCTTGATTCAGAATATTGAAGTAAAGTGAAGTGTAATGATTGTTTTGCTGGGCTGTTTCCGCGATATTCGAACACACCGGTGCTAGCATGAAAAACAAGCAAGAAAAAACGTTCGAAAAGTAAGTTCAAGTCTAATATTTAAATATAGCGTTTTTACCAAACAAAAAGTATTGCATTGGTTTTGGTTGTTTTCGAATTTATTAAGCACAAGGGCCAAACTGAGTCACTTTGGTTGATCTTGAGTTCAAAAAAGTATTTCTTGGAAAATGGTCGACCCGTCCGTGTGTTTGTCTGTGGTCAGCTTATCTCCAGAACTAATCAGCAATTGCCAAAAAAATATCCTCGGCTCTGATGATTTTAATAAAAAAACACTTTTACTGCCTCTTCGAGTATTTTCAATATCCCCACCTGCTATAGTGCCATTAAGTGCAAAAATGTCAAAAACTGAGCAACAGTTATATTATTCATCTTAAATGCACTGTATTTTTTTTATTCATGCAAATACGTTATTTTTTTATTCATCTTAAATGTATTGTATCGTTAGAATCTGATGGCTTGCTGGTTAACGATCTGGCCTTGTAGGTCAAAGGTTCGAATGCCGACCAAACGGTATAGTGGTTAGCGTGCTAGCTTCTAGACCGCGAGGTTGCGGGTTCGAGTCCCGTGTTAGGCATGGGTGTTTGTAAATGTATGTTGGTTTGTCTAATGACGAATGTTTCGGCGCATTATAGCCCTCGTGTTGCTGACGGCGCCAGATAATCTGAAAACAACCAACCAAAGGTTCGAATCAATGGCTAGACATGGATGTTCGTTGTGGTTTGGAATCCGCGTTAAGCTGTAGGTTCCGTCCTGATTAGCCGTTATTGTACATAAATTATAGGTCGTTGAGCGTGCAAACCGAACTTAACTGTATTATAGAACATCTTCTTTATAATAAGTCGGCCTTTATTATTCGATATAACTTTTGATAAAGCATCAAATTAGGAAAAAGTACCATAGTTGATAGTTACGCGATTACTAGCTGGTTAGGTAATTGAGGATGATTTTGTTATACTTTTCTACCATTTAATCATCTCTAAGGAATGGAAATGTTGTAACTATAGATTCAAATGATAAAATAAATATACACATCTCAAAATTTCGTAGCGAATCACGCATATTCAGCCAGCAAAATAAATGTGGAATCGGCTTTTTTATAAGAAAAAATTCTTTCATAATTAAAATTATAAATATATTTTCGATTAACAGTTTGTGGCTCTTTAATATTTTTAAACATATAGTAGATGATATATTTATGTCAAAATGATCATTTTGTGTGCTGTCGGTTTACTTTTACTCGAAATATTTCAAAGCAGAATTACATTTCCAAGACGAATATGATATTCTTTTTTCCGAACAAACGTAACTTGTTATCATTCCATTCTGCTACTTATTGCGAGTATGCTTCTTATTTACAGTATTTTTCTGCAATCTAAATTTACATTTAACCAAATGGTAATTCATTCAGAAATTTCGCAACTTTAAAAAGCAAGTTCTTGGCCTTTTTCAAGATCAGCAACTCTCATGACTGAGAATGAGATTGCGATTAACTATTGGTGAGGCCACGTTCTTTTCACTCGGAAGAAAACGCCTACGTCTGGAACGAAAACGCGAATTTGAATTTAAGCGTTCTTAAATAATTAGATATCCACTTACTGCATTTCAAGGTATGAAATACTTTCAATTAATAAAATATACTATAAAAAGGAATTATTTGAATAAATAATGTTTTAGTTATTTTCTGTTGTATGTATTATTTTCATGCCAAGCATGTTCTACAACTAACAAGTTTTTTTTTATTCTTAAACTTTGCTCCTGCGACTGAATTGAAAATAGTAATAACAACCGTAGTAGTACTCATAATAATGATAATAATAACAAAATACTACAAAAATAAACAAACGATATCTATTTTTTTAATGTAAAAAGTCTTAGGATAAAGATGCATAAATTTTGTTTAGTCCAACTTTCTTTTTTCTTTCGGCCAATTTTGCAACGGCAGACCAGTGGATTCGTAATCTACTCACTTTTCTCCAATTTCTTTTCAGAAATGATTCAGAATGATGTTCGATGGGGTCCAAAAATTGCAGTCGCCTCTCAATCTAATTCTTATTCAGCTATTTTTGTAGTTCAAAATAACGCTCCATATATAATATCCTCTTTTTTATATTTTAACTGTTTTGACTCCTGTGAAAAATAAAGGGAGATGCACAGTGTGCTTTTTCTACCATCTAATCAATTTATCTTAGTATGCAAGTACATCAGTGTTTGGTGACACAAATCGCAAACATTTTGCATTTTTGCAAAAAAGTTTATTTCTGTGTTGTGTTTTTTTTACCAAGATTTTGATTAATTGATAAAAAAAATACACATTAGAATACCGTAAAAAAATTTCTGTATAATCCTTCAATAAAATTACAATTTTAACTACAAGGGACAATTCCCGCATTTTTTTATTCAATTCTAAATATTCCGAAAAGACCATAAACATAAAAATTTCTGCTCAATGCGCTTTTTCTTTTTTTTTTAATTTGCGATCAAAATTACCTTGTTAGAGGTTGGCGAGAAAACGACCCGTTTCGTTGGCGTTGAACGTGACGTAAAGAGATCTCAAACATCTTGGCTTGAAATGCAGCAGTGGAAGCCAGATTTGCAAGTTTCTCGCAAATCCCGCCAACCTGTACGGAATGTGGCAATGGTCTACCAACGCCAACTTTTTTAACGTTAAGTATTTGGCACAAACCTCACGATAACCATAGAAACGCAGGAATCTGCTTACGTCACGAATTTTGTTGACTGTTTTGATCGGACTGGTTTTGGCTCGGTTTTGTGGCATTTTCTTTTTTAATATTTAAATAACTAATTTTTTTAAAGAACTTTTGTTTATATATTTGGAATCGGAAAGAAATTCTGCATAAATATAAACTAATTTCACTCGTTTTTAATGCGGGAATTGTCCATTGTACGTAAAAAAATTGTTTACTTCGGCTTGAAGTGAAACCTGGAAATTTAAGAAAATTACTTGGAAAATCTGGAAAAGTCAAAGAATTTTGAACATTGGATAGGTACAAAAGAATCATTAGTATGATTGGGACAAGAGAAGCCATTTCGGCTAACGAATTTTTTTGGCTTCGGAGAGGCGCCAATCATGTGAAAGCCAAATTTATTTGTCTCTTCTTGTCTAATAATAATCCAGGGGTCTGCATTGTTTTGGAAAGGTTCGGACGTTTTATTGTTTGGCTTGCTTTACTGCGTTGAATGTACTACAAATTAACTTTGATGATAATGATTTTAATGTCAAACGGTAGTGGTGGAGAATCGCGTTTTTAAACAGCTGGCTAGGATTCAAGGTGCAATTGCCAATGGGGATATTCATGACCGGTTGTACATCCCGGTGGAACAGACTGAGGTAGACATTGAATAACATTAACATCCATAACTTTGCATTTTTAGTGCCAACCCTGATCAGATGATATAAATGTCTATTGGACCTACTTAAAATAATTATTTTTCACATAACTTTGTCCCTTAATAATATTATATAAAATAAAAACTATTACTTAACTGTTGGATTCATCCTAATTTTGTAATTCTTGTCTGTTTACGAGTAGTAAAAAAAAAAAAAAAAAAAAAAAACATTTCCCGTGATTATACCAGAAAATTGCCCATAACATATTTTTAAGTATGCGACAGTAGCGGTTTTGGAGAGCAATAATAAATAAGTAATTAATGTTGCATTTTTTTTTAATTAAATAATCTTAATTGATATTTCGTTAAAGTAAGGTGGTTAAACCCAATATCGATATCTCTACATAAAAGAATATGGAACGAAATGTGCTATGGTAACAAAATGAAAAAATATCGAAACAAGTTTATTAAATGGGGATTTAAATATTGCATTAATTATTGGCGAAATCCTAATTGGAATGGATGGCATCGGATTAATTACAGAGATGAATTCAGTGCTAGAAGTGTGGGCAGACACGGGATGACGCGTCCCCTCACTTTTCAAGAAAATACCCATGACTCTCCCACTTTTAAAACTTCTAAAATCCATCCCCCACTTCTAAAACCTCTAAAATCCATCCCCCACTTTTAAAAACACTCAATGCATCTAAAAATTATTAAAGAAAAATACATTAACCTTTAAATGTAGTGACACTGAGAGAAAATGAAATTTCTCGAAAGAAATGAAAAAGTATTTCTAGTAAAGACACTTGAAAACCAAACATAAAGAGTTAGCAAATAAATCTGAAATTAAAAAAAATTAAAAAAAAAAAAAAAAAAAAAAAACAAGATACATTTATGAAAAATTAAAATATATTTAAAAAAAAATCCTCAGAAGGTTTTACGGGCATCCTTATAAATTTCATATTAATCAGGGATAAATTTATAGCCTCATACAATTAGAGAAGCACTCATTCTTTGGATTAAAAGGACATCAATTACAAATGGAGAAAAATATGGTATTGATTTAAAAACGATACCATATTATCGAGGGACACTGTTCCTCGCTGGATTACCATCATGTCACATAATACAAAATCAGTTCTGTTAAATCGATTACATAACTCCTATATTTACCCTGAAATTCGACGAAACTGATATTATTTTACTGTCACAATAGTTTATGTGAGAATCATTTACGAAAGAAACATATCAGAATAGTTCTTGGTAAAAAAAAAATGAAGAAAATGGAACATTAGTAAAGGGCCGTACGTAAAGACTTGCAATTTACAATACACTTAGAAGAAATCATGAGATCTTGGCAAGCACATACCTCGCATGAAATTCTTACGAAATTACGCACTTTTTTAAGTATTTCTTACTAAAAAAATATTTACCTATATACATAAATAAATCCGTTTTCTTCTTAAAACTATGTCTTTTATTCAGAAGGCAAAAACACAACCACAAATCCCTAAAAAGAATTCAACTTTAACTAGGGTGTCGATAAAAAAAAATGCCGCCTGTTGTCTATCCATGGGTCACGACAAAATATTGCATGATATGGGATGTTAGAAATAGATAATAATTTCCATATATCCTACTTTGACTAAAAACTCCAGGCGTTCTATAAAATGAAATGGCAGCATATACATACACATACATACACACAAAGTGTTTCATTTATGTTTTTCTATAGTTCTATATGAAATTCATTTCTAAAGGGGGGGGGACTAATTTATTTATACAAAATTTATGAAAAATTTAGAGCAGATCCTTATTTTAACACCATTATTCAATTTATCATTTTGTAATATACATTTCGAATATGCATCTTCATATACCCTAAATACAGAATCGATCTTTATTGAGAAACACGTCATATATGACTGAAATCGAGGAAAATAATTAACCGAAATCTTAACTTTTTTAATCTTAATAAAAAGTTTCCACTTGCGAATGAAACTACAGATTTAAAAAATTTCTAAACCAACAAAGCCATTGGTTTAAAAACTGAAAAACACTCGGTACACACCGAAAAAAAAAAATTATTCAAAATAAAAGTTTGTAATTTTTAACAAATATATACTAAGCCAGTAAAAAGTATTGAAAATTACCAACACCATTAAAGATTTTTAAAAAATACCTCACGTTCTGCACAAAGCAACTGTAGTATACAGCGAGATAATCCACACTCAACTATTGCTAACAGAAGATTGGAAAGAAATTGCAAACGGAAACCGTTGTAAAACCCTCTTGTCACTCACATAAAAGGAAATTCCATTGCCCTATTCAACATATGAATTGAAACTAAAGAAGCCATAATTTATTCCTCTTAAAAACCAAAAAACAAAAAAAAGTCATAAGAGAAATAAGGAAATTGATCTCTAACTCAATAATATGTATTAGAGGTCGGAAAAAATCGATCAAAAGAAAAATATCGATACTGTATCGTTGCATATAAAAAAATATCGATACGTCGATATCCTACATATTTCATGATTTTTTTATTTGATTTTCAGTATTGCCAAAAATAAAGTTTGGGGGGGGGGGGGACAAATTTCTATTTTTCACTATTGTTCTTTTGTAAGGTGACTACTTTTTACTTTCAATTACCCATACGTTTATATAGGGTAATGAAAGTATAGCATTCAGTTAATTTTTTTTTTTTTTTTTTTTTTAAACATTTCTCTACGTTTTGGAGCATCCTGATTTCAAAAAATTGATTCAGAAAAAAATGTCTGTGTAATTGGTCAATATACTCCTAAAAAAATTGAGCGACGATGTTCAAATTTGGTATGCGGGTTGGTTGTCTTGGGACCTACCATTAAGGTTTTCGTCAAAATCGCTCATGGCAAAAGGTTGAAATCACGAAAAAATCATGTTTTTCAGCAATTACTAAAAAACGGCTCAAACGATTTTGAATAAAATGTCTGTGCTAATGCCTCTTAAGGTGTTATAATCGTCCACACTTCCGAAATTCCAGTAGAAGTGCGTAAAAGCGAAAATAGTCGAAAAATGAGTGCCTTTAACACAGAGTTCTCTGCCCTTGAGCATCGCCCAACAAAGATAGATTTTTATTTCTGTTTCATGCACAAGAAAGGACAATGTTAGGTATCGAATAACTTCACCAATTCCGCAATTTTGGCGTTGTTTTTTTACCCATGTGAAAACTATTTTCAAAAATATCGTCAAATCGGCCATTTTTATTTAAAATTGAAAGCATTGAATATTGAGTGAAAATATGAAAACGGTAAATAATGGTAATATTAAATTTTAATGCAATGACCAATATTATAGTGTAATTGAAAGTTGTGCAATGGTCCACACCCCTAGTTCCTAATGAAGTAGATCTATTACAAAAAAAAAGCTATATTTTCGTTCAATTGTTGTGATTTCAATAAAAATTTAGACTTTTCTCAATAGCTTTTAATGGCAACACTTACTTAACATAATATTTTTACAATGTATACAATTGAAAAATTAACAGAGGGATGAATATATATATATAAAAAAAAATGTATAGGAGTCATTCAATTTGAAACGTTACTTTTACTATAGCTGAGTTACTACTTGCAAATATAACATACAAAGTATGACACATGATTATGAAGTGTATGGCAAAATATTGAATGTTGGTAAAAATAATAGTTTATTTTTGAAAAATTCGAGGCATGTGCAATGTCTGCTCCATGTAAGTCTGCTATTCATCTATAATAATAAAACAAGCTGTGTGTTTGTCTGTCTGTGGCTCTGTGGATCTATAGAAACCTACTTAAAATTGGAGTAGAGTTTTGAAATTTTCAGCCTAAGTAGTTTTGGAGTTCTAATTTTGAGCATCACAAACAGAATGTTAAAATTTTAATTAGTTCTTTTTTAATTAATTTTTTTAATTAATTAATAAATGTATGTTACAAAACAATGTCTAAAAGGGCTACAGCTCTGAAATTTTCAACATAAGTAGTTTTGGCCTTCTAATTGTATACATCACAAACAGAATGTCAAAATTTTGATTAGTTCTTTTTTAATAAATTTTTTTAATTAATTAATAAATGTACGTTACAAAACGATGTCTAAAAGGGCTACAGCTCTGAAATTTTCAACATAAGTAGTTTTGGCCTTTTAATTGGACTTTTAAAAAACAGAATTTTAAATTTTTATTTTGTTCTTTTTTAATTAATTAATTAATATTTTACAAAACGATATCTAATAGGGCTACAGCTCTAAACTTTTCAACGTAAGTAGTTTTGACCTTCTAATTGAACTTTAGAAAAACAGAATTTAAAATTTTTGTTCAGTTCGTTAATAATTAATTTTTTTAATTAATATATATATTACAAAACGATTTCAAATAGGGCTACAGCTTTGAAATTTTCGACATAAATAGTTGTGCCCTTCTAATTGGATTTTTGAAAAACAGAATTTAACATTTAAAAAAAAAAAAAAAAAAAAAAATTTTTTTTTTTTTTTCAATTAATTAACAAATATTTTACAAAACGATTTGTAATTGGGCTACATTTCTGAGATTTCACAATAAGTTTTGGCCATCTAATTGGACTTTTGACAAAAAGAATGTTACAATTTTAATTTGTTTATTTATTTATTTTTTTATTATTATTTTCACAAAAAGCGACTTCTAATTGGCCTAGAGCTCTGAAAGTTTCAACATAGGCCGTTTTGGTTTTCTAATTTTGCTTTCCACTAACTTGTGTTCGAATAATCTTAAAGGGGTGCTGTACTATTGTATTAAAGGGGAATTTTTTTTCTTGACAAGGGAGAGACTTCTAATATTAAGGTTTTACGTAGCAATTAGATTTTAGTGATTGAAGCGAGCTTATGCTTACGCAGCAATGAACCTTTCAGAGAGAGAAGCGAGCCTATGCTTGCATAGCAATTAACCTTTTAACCAGTGAAATAAGCCTGTGTTTATGTGTCCATGAACTTTTCAGCGAACGAAGAGAGCTCGATGTTGCGTAGCGATGAACCTTCCTGCGAGCGAAGCGCCAAAGACTGGGTCCTATACACGACTGACAGATTTCCGCAAAGCGAGGCCTCACAGCTAGCTAAAATATTGCACATGTTAAAATTTCGTAGCGATGCGCGGGTATTTAGCTAGTCTTATATATAATTAAAGGAAGTCTGTTTTTTTTATTCAAATTAAATTGATATTTTTGGAAAGTATGTAATTTGAACTGCATAATAATTATAACTTGCACCTAGGCTAGCTAGGTGCAGAGGCGGATTTAGAATTTCCCAGCTAATGAGGCAAAATCAGTTCCACTTGGATTTCTCCTTTCTTTCTCAGGCTTCTTTTCGAATTTAGTTATAGTGAGTTTTTGATTAATGAAATGTGCTCATTTTACATAACTTTTTATTTACATAACATTACTTTTTGCATAACATTACTTTTTGTTTGGGGTCCCACTTTTTACTGCCTTTCAGCCAAGTCCAAAATCTAGTTCTAAAGTTTTTGAAAAGGGTATAAAAAAAAAATTGAAAAAAAAAAAAAAACACAGGGAACTGCAAAACGATCATCAAAAAACTAAAAATGTCTTAAAATATCGATATATCGGTGACTTTTATCGATATTTTTTTTAAATATCGATACAAATTTCGTCGTATCTATATATTGCCGATCTCTAGGAACAATAGTACTCTCACACAAGCTTCGCTGGATACGACTGCGAATCGCGTGAAAATGCAACACAACATAAATAAACAAAACCTTTAATCCTTATAAAGCAAAGTCAAAAACTCACCGACTAATTGAAGATTTCACGCCGCATTCTTATTTATATTAACGTGTGGGACATTTCTCGAAAAATCCAGTTTTGTTTTAGCGATCACTAAATGGAAACACTCGAACCTCGAAATTTCCCGATTTATATAAATGTAAGCAAGCTTTTTCTAGCCTGTATTATCGCTGTTAACAAATAAAAGAAAATAGAACTTTAAAGAAAAAAGTCACTATTTACAATGAGGAACTTTGCACGTTTTTTGGTTTTATTTTTAAATAAAAGTAGAGAAAAAAATATGAAAAACAATATCATTCTTTCAAAAATCTGAGCTCGGATAGATAGTTGAAAAAAATATTTAGTTTTGCACTTTGCGATTTGGCGGGGAAAAGCTACTGCGACGCCAATGCGCAGATGATGAACCAGTCTAAAACCTGTTTTAGACCAGATTCCTCCTTGGATTTTCAACAGAATCTGTGCGTAACAACGTCAAGGTTTTCTTTGTGCGTTTTTGGTCACGTGACTTTTGCTTTGATTTCAAATACGATTTTTGATTAATTGAAAGCATAAAGATAAAAAAAATAATTGCACTGCTCAAATATATTCGTTGTATAACACTAGAAAATACAAAAAATATTCATTTTCCTCACTCGTGCAAGTTCGTCATTATATGCAGAAAATTTGGGTAACAACATAGCACGCAACAAGTATTTTGAACAGGCGACTCCAAATGTATGGCACGTGGCATGTTTTTGTCAAGGAGGAAAGAGGAGGGTAAGGAGAGGCTCCGGTTTATGCGCAGTAGCGCACAAAAGAAGCAGCCTGCGCAATGCATCTGGGATGCATCCTAGCAGTTTCGCTTTCTGATAGCCAAGTGCAGACGAACCCGATTTGACCATGGGTCGAACTGGCTATCGTAGTTTCGTTACAACATTGTAGTGGCAAATTTAAATACATCTGAAAATTAAATTAAATATTTTAATTTAAATATTTACTTTTCTGAATTAAATATTTGCGTACTATTTATAAATTACCGAAGATATATTTTAATAATTAAGGTTATTTGTTGAAGTGATTCTTAAGTACATTTTAAAGTAAAACGCGAGGGAAAAGAGTAGAGTTAGTTGTTAAAAAATAACTAGGTTATAAGCAAAAAAAGTTTTATACATATATATTAGTTTACCACATGTTTTTTAGTATTGTTAACAAGAAAAAAAATCACTTTATATATAAAAAAAATAGTTTATTGCAGTGTGAAAAATATATGTATGCTATGTTACAAAGTTTTATTCAGCAATATGTTTTTGGTTCAGCAAAATTAAAAATGCGTTAATAATATTCAAACATAATAAAAATATTTGAATAGATAATTTTTAACAATATATGAAAGCATGCTCAGCCTTTTTGATTTGATTCACACATTTTGTAAATGGCATGAATGTGAAAAAGGTTTTAAAGGAAGGCTAGAAGAGACATACAAATTTAACAATACCTTTCCTTCGAGATTGGCTGAAAAAATTTTGAAACAATAATTTCCCAAAAATAAATATATTATTTAAGGACCTAGTTCTATATATGAGTTACATGATAAGGTACAATTTGAATTTGCATAACTATTATTTTACAGCATATACTTTGATCTGAATATTTGACTAATTAGAATTTTCAATTACTTGTCCTTATTGTCCCTCACATTTTACACACTGAAACTAGGTATCAATCGTAGTGTAAAAAAAAGGGGGGAAATATGTGAAATGTAAGACATAATTGCCACACAAGCCATAATTGATTATTAGAACATTAAAATACTAAAAAGATTTATTTAAAACTTAAGAAATATCAACGCAATTCAAGGAGAATAAAGTCCGTGACAGCTAAAAGAGCTAGGATGAATCCCAGAATGCATAGCGTTTTGTTATGCGAAGAACCTGGAAAAACCTGCCGGCAATGCTTCAAATTCCGAAACGGGCAGGGCTCCTCCTTAGGGTGCTTAGGGTGCTTACACAGTGGAGCCGGGATGGGTGCTTACCCGCATACTCGCATACAGGACGGTTTATCTGGAAGGTTACCAGGCAGGTTATACTCGCATAGACCCTGGATCACTCCTATGTAAACCACGTGATTTTCTTAGCAACCACGCGTAGCAACGATCTCTGAAGAAAACAAAAGCGCCAAGTTTCGAAAAAAGAATAGAATCGGAAATTAAATTAAGAATTTTGCTGTGAAATTGGTTTTTAGATATAATGAAAAGTGTATATTCACAAATTTTAGGTCATGGGGAACCTTTATTACAGAATGTAGTTGAGCATTTTGTTTGGTTAATATAGAAAAAAGGGTAGATTCGTTGTCGATACGGTTGCACTATATCAAGTTTTGGTGAGTGCCACTGTCACTAAAAGGCAGCTTTTGCACACACTTCTTTAAACCGTTTTGAAATATGAATAAACCAACTTGTAGGGAAGCGATTGTGCTAAAATTTGAGAAATACATTTTTGTAGATAAAGATTGCATTCCATCAAATTTTGGGGGCTACCACTGTCAATAAGAGGCCGCTTTTACACATGATTTAATTGGGGCTTGTTATTACTAATAAACTTACTTCCCGTCATCCAACCGAACTGAAACTTGGATGGTAGACTCGTTGTCTATGATAATATTTTTTTCTTATTAAGTTTTGGGACTGTCACATAAATGCCGCTTTTACGCACTTTTTATTGCATTTCTTCAGACCTGTAAGCTTTTACTCACGTTCTATTATCCAGATACTAAGCTGTATTCAAACATGCTCAATTTGTCGATTTTTAATGAAGGAAACCTTTCCCTATTAAATTTGACGAGCAAGATCTTCGCACAGCAAAAATCTTGGCATATAGACTTGTTCTATATATGATGCATTCAATCAAGTTTTGGTGTAAAAAAAAAAAAAAAAATTAGTAAATATTTCGGAGTGGATGTTTTTTAGTAGTTGTCAAACTCTATCAAAATTATCTCAGTTCAATAAGTTGCAATTGGTGCATGAAAATTAGAAATGCATATAAAAGGTTGATATTAAAATTTTAGTTTTTTAGGGGTTATTTTTAAACATTTTATTTAACTTCGATGTTGTGTGTGTGTATGCCTGATGCCGGGCAAATCTGCTGAGACCTAATTAACCAACTTGCCGTCATCCGATCAGGCTGAAACTTGGCATGTATATTCGGTGTCGATGAGTAAGCATTCAATCGAGGTTTGGGGGCTGTCGCTAAATGGCAGCTTTTACACAGGCTTCCATTTCGACTTCTGAGGACTAATTAACCCACTTGCCGTCATTCAATCGAATTGAAATTTGACAGATAGATTAGTTGTCAATGAGATGCAGCCTTTCAAGTTTTTGGGCTGTCACTAAAGAGTTTCTTTTACACAAGCTTCCATTTCGGTTGGTTTGTACCCTCAACGACTTATTTACGCAAAATGACTGCTAATCAAACAGAGACTTATAGCTTAACGTGGATTCCGAACCACAACAAGCATCTATGCCTAACCCAGGATTCGAACCCGGCACTTTTGGCATGCGAGACTAGAGCACTAACCACACAGAAATCAAGTGGGAGCTTCCAATTCAGTATATGAGGACTACATAATCTATTAACGGTCATCCAATAGAATTGAAACTTGTCAGGTAGATTCGTTGTCGATATGAACGCATTTCATTAAGGTTTTGTGGCTGTCACTAAAAGACCACTTTAACACTCGATACTATATTACTGCTGTGGGGGACAAATTAACCCACTTGCGGTCATCAAATCGAACTAAAACTTGACCGATAGACTAGTTGTCGACGACAATGCCTTCTGTCAAGTTTTTAAGGTAAAAAAAAAGTTAGTCAATGCATGGAATTGTTGTTTTTCTTTAAGAAGTGAAAAATGGAATAAAAAATATTCGAAAAAATTTCAGGATAGGAATTGTAATATCTATTTGCAATACCCATGAGCAATACCTATTTGCAAATACTCATGTGCAATACCTATTTGCAATACACATGTGCAATACCTATTTCGAATACTCATGTGCAATACACATACACAATACTCATATGCACTACTCATGTGCAATATCTACTTGCAATGCCCATGTGCAATACTCAAGTGCATTACCTATTTCTATACTTATGCGTAATATCTACTTGCAATACTTATGTGTAATACCCATTTGGAATACTCATGTGCAATACTTATACACAATACTCATATGCAATACCGATTTGCAATACACATGTTCAATGCCAATTTGCAATATTCATGTACAATACACATATGCAATACTCATGTGCAATACACATATGCAATACTCATGTGCAATACCTTTTTGGAATACTCATGTGCAATACACATTCACAACACTCATATGTAATACCTATTTGCAATACTCATGTGCAATATCTACTTGCAATTCTTATGGGCATACACATGTGCAATAACTATTCGTAATATATATAGGCAATACCTATTCGCAATACTCATGTGCAATACCTAATTGCAACAAGCATTTGCAATATACATGTACAGTACCTATTTGCAGTACACATGTGTAACTACTATATGCAGTAACTATATGCAATGCACATAATTATTAACACTAATAACCTCAATTTTAGAAAAATCCTCGATATAAATCAGCAACGGATCAAAGTTGCACATGCGCACTGAGTACCCCCGCACTATGCCAGTAAGCATCCATCCGAGAAAAACCTTCCTGGATTTATGCAAGTATTCAAGGTAAACCGACCAGTCTCCACTGTGAACGTCCCCATAGAGAAGCATGGTTTTATTTTACCTCGCACGTGCGAGTATGCGAGTAAGCACCCATCCCGGCTCCACTGTGTAAGCACCCTTACACAGTGGAGCCGGGATGGGTGCTTACTCGTGTACACATGTGTATTGCATATGTGTATTGCAAATAGGTATTGCACATGAGTATTGCAAATAGGTATTGCATATGAGTTTTGTGTATGTGTATTGCACATGAGTATTCGAAATAGGTATTGGCACATGTGTATTGCATATGTGTATTGCAAATAGGTATTGCACATGAGTATTGCAAATAGGTATTGCACATGAGTATTGCAAATAGGTATTGCACATGAGTATTGCAAATAGGTATTGCACATGAGTATTGCAAATAGGTATTGCATATGAGTATTGTGTATGTGTATTGCACATGAGTATTCGAAATAGGTATCGCACATGTGTATTGCATATGTGTATTGCAAATAGGTATTGCACATGAGTATTGCAAATAGGTATTGCACATGAGTATTGCAAATAGGTATTGCATATGAGTATTGTGTATGTGTATTGCACATGAGTATTCGAAATAGGTATCGCACATGTGTATTGCATTTGTGTATTGCAAATAGGTATTGCACATGAGTATTGTAAATAGGTATTGCATATGCGTATTGCAAATAGGTATTGCACATGAGTATTGCAAATAGGTATTGCACATGGGTATTGCAAATAGATATTACAATTTTTATTCTGACATTTTTTCGAATATCCTGATATCTGTGTGGTTAGTGATCTAGTCTCGCATGCCAAAAATGCCGGGTTCGAATCCTGGGTTTGGCATAGATGCTTGTTGTGGATCGGAATCCACGTTAAGCTATAAATCTCTGTTTCATTAGCCGTCATTTTGCATAAATAAGTCGTTTAGCGTACAAACCAACCGAAATGGAAGCTTGTGTAAAAGAGACCCTTTAGTGACAGCCCAAAAACTTGATAGGCTGCATCTTATCGACAACTAATCTATCTGTCAAATTTCAATTCGATTGAATGACGGCAAGTGGGTTAATTAGTCCTCAGAAGCCAAAATGGAAGCCTGTGTAAAAGCTGCCTTTTAGTGACAACCCCCAAACCTCGATAGAATGCGTACTCATCGACACCGAATATACATGCCAAGTTTCAGCCCGATCGGATGACGGTAAGTTGGTTAATTAGGTCTCAGCAGATTTCCCGGCATCAGGCATACACATACACAAAATCGAAGTTAATATAAAATATTTAAAAATAACCCCTAAAAAATTAAAATTTTAATATCAACCTTTTATATGCATTTCTAATTTTCATGCACCAATTGCAACTTATTGAACTGAGATAATTTTGATAGAGTTTGACAACTACTAAAAAACAACCACTCCAAAATATTTATTAATTTTTTATTTTTTTACACCAAAACTTGATTGAATGCATCATATATAGAACAAGTCGATTTGCCAAGAATTTTGCTGTGCGAAGATCTTGCTCGTCAAATTTAATAGGGAAAGGTTTCCTTCATTAAAAATCGCCAAATTGAACATGTTTGAATATAGCTTCCCTAATAGCACACATCCTCTCAGGGAGGTCCCTAGGAAGTCCCCAGTCATCCCCGGGACTACGAATGACTTCCCAGGGACCTGCTTGGGAGGATGTGTGCTATTAGGGTTAGTATCTGGATAATAGAACGTGAGTAAAAGCTTACAGGTCTGAAGAAATGCAATAAAAAGTGCGTAAAAGCGGCATTTATGTGACAGTCCCAAAACTTAATAAGAAAAAAAAATTATCATAGACAACGAGTCTACCATCCAAGTTTCAGTTCGATTGGATGACGTGAAATAAGTTTATTACTAACACAAGCCCCAATTAAATCGTGTGTAAAAGCGGCCTGTTATTGACAGTGGTAGCCCCCAAAATTTGATGGAATGCAATCTTTATCTACAAAAATGTATTTCTCAAATTTCAGCACAATTGCTTCCCTGCAAGTTGGTTTATTCATATTTCAAAACGGTTCAAAGAAGTGTGTGCAAAAGGGGCCTTTTAGTGACAGTGGCACTCACCAAAACTTGATATAGTGCAACCGTATCAACAACAAATCTACCCTTTTTTCTATATTAGCCAAACAAAATGCTCAACTACATTCTGTAATAAAAGTTCCATGATCTAAAATTTGTGAATATACACTTTTCACTGTATCTAAAAACCAATTTCATAGCAAAATTCTTTATTTAATTTCCGATTCTATTCTTTATTCGAAACTTGGCGCTTTTGTTTTCTTCAGAGATCGATGCTACGCGTGGTTGCTAAGAAAATCACGTGGTTAACATAGGAGTGATCCAGGGTCTATGCGAGTATAACCTGCCTGGTAACCTTCCAGGTAAACCGTCCTGTATGCGAGTATGCGGGTAAGCACCCATCCCGGCTCCACTGTGCAAGCACCCTTACCCCCTCTTTCCTCCTTGGTTTTTGGTCGACTTCCGCGATGTAAAAGAAGCCAAGGTCATCACTCCAGTGTTTTCTTTAGCTCAGTGGCCAAAGGTACCGGATTCGAATCCTGGTTTAGGCATGGATGTACATTGTGGTTCGGAATCCACATTAAGCTGTAGCTACCGGCCTGATTAGCCCTCATTGTGTGTAAAAATAGGTCGTTGAGCTTACAAATCAATCAACCAACTTATTGGTTGGTTTGGTTTGTCCGCTCATGCACCCACGTAGCCGTTTATAGCTCGGTGGTACGCTTTCAACATATTGATGACCGACAAGGTATGCGCATACAGCATACGGGTATGTAAATAAATAAAATAATCTGTTATTATTTGTTTTTTAACTGTTAGAATCCTTTTTACTTCGATACGTTCGTGATTTTGGCTAAATTTTGAACTACATCGGCCGCATGATCTACATAACATAAATTTGAAGTTTCATTTGAATCCATTCAGTAGAACCGGAGCTCCGAGCCTCTGAGTATCGTCAGTTTAATTTTAACCACCTTGTATGATCTCATGGTTGGTTGTTTTACACGCTCAACGACCTATATTTGTACACAGTAACGGCTAATCAGGACGGGACCTACGGCTTAATGTGGATTCCGAGCCACAAATAACATCTATGGCTGACCCGGGATTCGAACCAAGCACCTTTGACATGCGAGACCAGTGCCGGCAAGCTGACCTCATGGTCTTTGTTTAAAAAAAGTGAGACTGTTTCACTATCAAAAATCGCCACTTCAAATTATTAAATATTAAAAGGATAACTCATTAATAGGGGAAAGGGGTGGGGGGGGCTATAATTCCGTTATATTCATTGCAATTGCAACTTATTTAAGTGATTTTGTGTACAGATAGTTTTCAAGCATTTGACTACTAGAAAAAATCCCAACGATTCCGACCAACCAAATGGTATAGTGGTTAGCGTGCTAGCTTCTAGACCGTGACGTTGCGGGTTAGAGTCCCGTGTTAGGCATGGGTGTTTTTAAATGTATATTGGCTTGTCTAATGACGAATGTTTCGGCGCATTATAGCCCTCGTATTGCTGAAGGCGCCAGATAATCTGAAAACAACCAACTATACGTACTCATTCGCCCATCTCGCTTTGTTTTTACAAAAAATTAAAGACAATACCGAACATAAAGCGTGACAGTTTGCCTTCACTAACATTTTCATAAAAACAATAAACATTTTTTTTTCTGAATGCTCTGAATTAAGTTTGATATGCTTGTCATCTTTAAGTCGGCTGCTTTTAACAACCACTCAATGCACTTACATGAAATTTGCGCAGTATATACAGGGTATATAAGTACCAGGGTTATAAACTTCTAAAAGGGGCACACTACACCTAGACGCCTCGGAATCGCATAACAATGCTGGATCAAAGCTATCTACTTAATCTGAAATGCTTTTCAGATTAAGTAGATAGCGTTGAAAGTGGGCGGATCTCCCAACTCTTTCAGAGATTCTTAATTACTCACAGTGATGAAGCGATAGCAGAGAGGCTGTCAGCCCTCTTTGGAAGAACGCTCTAGAATCCCGCTTTCTCGTGCAATACCATCTTCCAGGTCTGGCAATCATTCACGACCCATGGGATTCCTACTCGTCTTGGTGTAACTTACACCTCTTAGAAATTTGTAAACCCTGGTTCTGAGACACCGTAAAATATATATCAGAATAGCTTCTAAACTTTATTTTATAGGAATATCTTGTCAGAATTCCAAAACTGTATTTATGTTTACAGCTTAATCTCATCTTCTTGTGCAATGCACAAAAAAATCTTCTTTTACAAGAAAGCCTTGTTACAGACTTCTGAAGTCACTATAGTGTATGTTCAGGGACGGAACTAGGTCACTTTTTACCCGGGGCAAGAATTCATTTTGGCGCCCCCACACAATAATTTTTTAGATTTGAAGCTAACTATATATACATTGAAAATTAACAAAGGTTTTTCCTTTGTAAAATTTTGTTTTGAAACAAACAATAAAAGAATGAATTAATTGAAATTTTAAATAAATATATTTGATAAGCCCTTATTAATGACCAGGGTTCATTCTGCTTGCATGAAGATTTGCATAAAGACAAAAAAAAACAACTAATGAATCAATACAAATAATGTCAGTTACAATGAAATAAAAGAACATAGTTGAATGATATGTAACACTTTTCAACACAAAATCTGGTTAACCTGGTTTCAAAACGTCTTAGATCATAAACAATTAAGCTGTTTTACATTTCGAAAAATATTTTCTTCTGTAAAATACCAATACAAAAATTTAAAAAGCTTCCGAATATTACCAGAACTCATTGAACACAAAAGCAAATTAATTTAATGACTTGTCTACAAAAATCATTGAATAGTTGGTAAACACATAAATGTTTATTTTAGAACAATTAATTTAAACTTATTGAAACTCATTTTAATAATAGAATGAATAATATATTACTTACTGTGCTATGTGTGAGTTCTCCATTTTCTTGGAGAATTTAAAATTCTCACCAATGCAATGGACAAAATTTGACGAACATGACGTCTGTTTGGTGAAAAATAATGCCGTCAAAATGACAATATAACTCACGCTGAAAATTGGCGCCTTTTTCTCGTAGCATGGAGACTGGATTCTTTTTATTTTATTTATCACTTCCTGGAAAATACTTTCTTTTTCGTTATTTTTTATGAAAAATAAGGCCTTGAGATCTATTTTTAGAATTCATGCCTTGATGTTTTATTATTTTTTCATTATTTAGGAATAAATAAAATGTTACACTTAGGCACTTTTATGCTTCCGTTTTCTCTTTTTACGAAACATGTTTGAATGCTTGTGTATTATCAAAAAAGAAAAGTAGGAGTGTTAATAATTTAACCTGTAAAAAACAAACTTTTTAATCAAATCCCTTCTAAGAATTATCAATTTATTAACAATAAAAGTATTTTTTTTTAAAATGATTTATTAAAATGCTTTCGAAACTCAGCGTCGATTAAAAAAAAAAAAAAGGTAAATTCCTAGTTCACGTTTATGGGTTGGCGCACTTTTGAAAAGTTGGCGACAAAGCCAGAATGTCGCCAATTCGGAATTCCAATATGAAAAATTGAGAAACGAACCAGCTCCATGATTTGTAGTATAGGAAGGTTGAAGCCAAAGCGCGTCAATAAAAAAAAATGGGATTGCCAAATTTAGAACTGTATCGCCTACAAAACAGCGCCAAATCGGCTTGGCGATATTTTAACGTCAACTAGGAATAGACCCAATGTATTGTCATGGGCTTTAAGCTAATTGGCCAAGTTTCAGGATGATGGGAAGGGGGTTAATTAAGCATCCGCAGATTTGTACGCCAGGCTCAAGCGCACACTCAAACAAAAGTGAAGTTAATATAAGGGATTTAAAAATATATAGTAAAATATATTGTTAAAAATATATAGTCACATATTTAGTCAGTGCATTTAAATTGAGATTTGGATAGAATGTAATTTACTGTTTTCGTTTTTATTTTTAAAAAATCGATATGTTTTGCGATAAATAGGAATTCTTGTGCTCTATAGGAATTCTTGTGTCAACTTTTTATCGCATAATTTTTTTGCATTTCTTCACGTTTCAGAACATTCTGAATCAAAAAAGTGTTCTAGAAAAAAAGTTTGTGGGTCCGTGTGTTGTCTGTGGTCAGCATTACTTTCAAACGGATTGATCTACTTTGGCCATTACACCTGGCGTTACGGTTTTTGTCAAAATCGTGCTTGCGCTGTCATTTTTACAGCCAAAATAATTGCTAAATTAAATGAAGGAAACAGTGGGAATTGAAAGTTGTTCAAAGTTCAACACCCCCAGTTTTTTTAAACTCAGCACGATTCAAAATGTGTAAAAATGAAAAAAAAAATCTGTTTTTAGCTGAAGAAATACTAAATTATTCTCTTAAAGAAAACGTTTCAATCGTTAATTATTTCAATTTTTAATTAACTTTTTGCTAATTAATTTTCATTAGGAATTGAAATGAACCTTTAAAGTTAATGATAATCAACCTCAAAAACAAAAGTAAACGATTTCTAAACAATTCAACATCTTGCAGCCCCCTGTAAAAATTCCTGCGGACTCCTAGAGAACAATAAATATATTTGGCAAGAGATATACCCCAAACGTAACTCTTGTCCTTAATACACATCTTCCGAAGTTTATTAGGTTACAAATTTAAAAAAATTCTTACCTTCATTGGTTTCAGTCTCGCGAACTAGCCAAGATGATAAAAGTTTGGGATATTCTTGCAGTTTCTTTTGCTTTTCTGCGATTCTGCGCCCCAGATAATTTCTTCGACATATTTCAATTTACGAAAATTTCAACAGCATTAAATTGTTGTAATGCTAAATTTTATCTAACTACATTGCGACTATATTACCAATGCGATTTTAAATTAGCATTTCTGGCAGCCTGCCATGTAGCACAAACCTATTTTTCATCAGGGGGTAGGGAGAATTCGTTGTCATTCTTTTGTAAAAGGATAGATTATTACTTTCTTTGTACAGAAATGTATTATTTTTTTTTCTAGTGGATTTTTTCTTCTGTAGGATATCTTAAAGATCATCCAGAATTTTAAGAAAAAATTAAAATTTATTTATGAAAAATTATCCTTTCGTGCAAATATTAAAATTTATACAACAAATAGTGATTTGTTGGCTTTTCGGCGCCCCCTCTGGTTAGCGCCCGGGGCAGCTGCCCCGCCTGCCCCCCCCCTAGTTCCGGCACTGTGTATGTTTATAATCCTTAAATATACTGAAAGTGTTTCGCTGTGTGTGCAACTGCACACTGAAAGTGTGCTGAAATGTACCACAGGTCATGGGTAAGCTGCAAGGGAGGGGATGGGGTGCCACCCTGAATTTTGAAAATTAAAAATAATATGGAGAAAAGTTGTATGACCCAGTAGAAATATAAGTACGTTAAGATTTTGAAATATTGAATGGGAACAGAAATTTAATGCATTACTATTAACTAAAATTTCATTAAGACATCCAATTGACATATCAAGGTTAAAACAAAAAATTTACTGTCTTGCAACCGCTTGAAAATAATTCTGCCGACGCCCATGCCACAGATGTGGGAGAAGGGGGGGGGGGGGGTAATGTTATTAGTGACAGGAAAAGTAATTTACTAATGATTGAGTGAGCCCTTTTTTTTTCCAGTTTATAAGTTTAATTTGTCCTAATAGTCAGTTCATTAGTATCTTGTTCTCTGTGGAATAATAACTTGTATTTAATACGATTTAATGTGTGAATAATACATAATAAATAATAGTGATTGTATAAATACATGTATAAATAATAGTGATTGTTGCGTCTGATTCTTTATTATTAATGGGATTGGACATATATCTCGAATATTGGTTAAATTGCAGACTACTAAACACTAGGCTTGGGCGATGTATCGATATATCGGAAAAAAACGGTATGAAATCAACATTTTCAAACCGGTGTCATTATTTTCTCCAAACCGATACATCGTGATCTCTTTTGACGAGAGAACGATACTTACCTAGCACTTCAAGGACGAAGAACAGTGGCAACGATTCATGCCCTGTGTTTCTAAAGCACTATAAAAACGTATTGAAACCGTTGACACCGCGCCGCGCCGTTTGAAACTAGTTCCATTTGCTTTTGCGCGGTACTTCATCGGCAAGCTCACATCGTGCTAATCGTATCCACCCTGCCTTGCATATGAGAGATGTTCCCAATATTGTATAGAAATATAGTGATACCGTCGACATCGGGCCGTTTGAGACGATTTCCGTTTACTTTTGCGGATGCCCGATATTTCATTAGAAAAAACCGTATCGTGGTAATTGTATCCACTTACGCATGTGGGATGAGTATTGAAATTGCGAGGTGGGACGCCAGCAGTCTAGTAATATTGGAGATTCCGTAAATAAAGTATTCGATTTATTGTTTGAACGTTATTTATGTTGTTCTCTCAACACTTGGAAAACGTTTTGATTTTCATTTAATAGTCATCAGATATAAGACCTTGATGTCTATTTTCGGAATTCAATTGAGCATTTCCTACACTTTTTGTGTTTCATTTTTGATTTTTTCCCCCTTTATTATTTCTCTAACTTGGAAGAAATAAAATATTACACTTTTGTATTTTGCAATATTTTATATTAACTTCAAGATTTTTTTTATCTTGCTATTATTTTATTTTGCTTTATTTATTAACGCAAGGAGATTGCACCATTCGGCCGCGGTAATTTATGTCTAGTTTTTACCCAATTAAGTTAATCTGGTTATTTATTACTATGAGCTGTTTGTTATATCTGCCAAAATCAATGTGAACTAGCACATGGACAGTTGTTTCTCTAGTTCGTATAAACGATTACATATAAACGATTTTTTTCCATTTAAGTTGAAAGATTTTCTCTTCGGACTGGTAAGTAAATAAATGCTTTATAAATTTTTATAGTTAGTACAATTTGAATAAAGTCTATTTATTTCCATGAGATTAATTACTCAATCCAATTTTTTTTTTTTTTTTTTTAATTGCTAAGCATAAAAGTTTTTTGGATCGAAAAATGATTTGCGTAAGGACTCCATTTGACTACGTTACACTGCTGTCCTTGATACGTCCGGTTCAAATCCAAATTCAACTTAGGTGATATGCTACAGTCAAACCCCGTTAACGTGAAATCAATGGGGCCGCTGAAATTGTTCGCTTTAACCGAATTTCGTGTTAAGTGAATAAATTAATGTTATGTTTTAACTACAGATACTTGTTTTAACTTCGTGTTAAGCGGGATTTCATGTTAAGCAATTTCGCATTAACGGAGTTTGACTGTTTATTAGTTGAAGACAGGCGATAGGGCAATTACCCACATGGGCGCCCCCAGGAGGGTGAAAGGAGGTGCACTTCCCCCCCCCACCCCCTCCCCTCTGCTGGATAATAGCGAAGTAAAATTTCCTTAAGATAGAGAAATTGAAAAATCCAGATTAAACCAGATTAAAAAAATAACCTGCTTATACTCCTCGGGTGCTTTGTGTATCCCCCTGAAAATAATTTTGTCGCTGCTCATGTTATTTAAAATAACCTTCCATACATGAATTTAATAAAATTTTACAATATATATAGTTAACATCGCGATATATCGTGACATCGTGATGTTTGCTTCCCGATATATCGCGATGCAGAAATGTTAACATCGCCCAAGCCTAACTAAACACTATATTTTTTTTTCTAAAAAAAAAGTATAGAATTCTGTATTCTTATTATCATAGTTATATTGATACTGCATAAACAGTGCATACTATAATTAAGTAATTAGAAACTGGTACATATATCAGTTCCAAAGTTATCATGTACGTGTTAAGCACTGTTACGACTGTTAAAACTGTTGTTCACTGCTCAATACGCAAGTTTTATATTTTAAGGGAATACTAATTTTCAGTACGAAAAAAAAACCGGCTTTCTTATCTATTAAAAAATGCTTTTAAGAAATCCGACAAAAAAAATATTGAGGATCTGAAATGCTAATAAGCACACAATACCTTCAAGTTTTCCTAATAAAAGAGGTTATTGTTCGATAACAAAAAATTTCTGTAAAAATAAGGGAGTTTAATATGGGGATCAATTTTTTTTAATAAAGAACTCAAAAGAAGTCAAATCTAAGAATTTACTTTTTTTTTTTTTTTTTTTTTTTTGTAGTTTTAGGTATTCCATTTTATGCAGCATCTATTCTACTTAAGCTAATAATATAAGAAAGGTTAAATTCAAAAAAGAGAATTGCATGTAAAGGGATTGATGGTACAAGACAGTCTTGAACTTCTGATCACACCATCTTCAGAGCTCTTCATTTTCATAAAATACTTGTAATGTGTCGTTGATTCATAAAATACTTGTATTGTGTCATCGATTCATAAAATACCTGCATTGTGTCATTGATTCATAAAATACTTGTATTGTGTCAGACCAAAAAGCATAGTTTCATTTCCCTTTGTCTCTTGGATTCTTAAAAGCTGCCAAATGATGAACTGTTTCAAATTTAACCTTAAACACATGATTCCTACATTTTTTTTTTTTTTTTTACCATCAACACTTAGGGCTTCAATTGCAATTTTTTATACCATCAGGATCAACATGTTCAAGATTTCCAACTTCTTGTTCCATGACAACCGAAAAAAAAAACATAGTGAACATCATGTACCTCAGATCAGAGATCCATGGTACCAGATGTTTGTGATTATAGCACCAAACGTAACAATTTACAGTTGTAACCCGTGGCGATCATTACAGATTATCAAACTTACAAACATGCAGTTTTACTTACCGAATTATACAAGGCAAACTGGAGTGTAGAGGAAATCTTTAACTATTCTTGAAGTTTGTAAATTAAGAGGAATTCCTAGTAAGAATCATTCCTTATGCTCGCCATGCTACAATCTTCTAGCCCAGTGCATTTAGAAACTACTTTGCATAAAACCTTGAAATTCGGTGAGTAGGTACGAAAAAGATCACTTAATGAAATGACATAAGTTGTTTTTCATTTAATGTCAATCTATAATTAAATGAAAATTTAAATAGAAAAATACAAAACCAGGAGGAGCCACTGCAATGCCATTCTCCTAAGGATTTCAAATATAAAATAAAATATAATTAAAAGCTATTTTCGTTCAGTGGTCTTTTCCTACCTACTCACCAAATGTCAAGTTTTTATAGAAAGTAGTTTCTAAATGCACTGGGGTAGAAGATTGTAACATAGTGAGTATAAGGAATGATCATTACTAGGACTTCCTCTTAAGAAATACAATTCTTCAAAAATTTTACTTTTGCCACAGGGGAAAAAAAATGTGCGCACTCCTAAGGCAAACCTAAATGGTAAACAACAACAGATATTTGTTAGGAGTATTGCATTAGATACTTTAACTTTTCTCAAGCTAGCAGCATCTACCTAGATAAGAGTCATAGACTGAGAGGCGACTACAATTTTTGGACCCCATCAAACATCATTTTGAATTTCTTATAGAAATTGGAGAAAAAGTTAGTAGATTACGAATCCACTGTTCTGCCGTGGCAAAAATCGCCGAAACTGGTCAAAAATCGACTTTTAATAAGTTGAACTAAATCAAATTTCCAAATTAGTCAAAACTTGCCAAATAATGAGCATTTTTTTTATTTGGTAACCCTCACTCTTTAATTTTCAATTAAGAAGGTTGCAGACGATTCGGATGTGTGGCTATGGCTTACTTGCATCTTTCACAAATGAACCAAATTGGTGATAAACATTACGTCACTGATGACGTAACTGATGTCGCCAATTTGGCTTACTTTTAAACGATACAAGTTTTCCGAGCCAGAGATCAGAAATCGTTTGCGCTTTTTCTCATTGAAAATCAAAATGCAGTTTGTGGCCAGACGAAAAATTGTGTTCTCTTTTTGGCAAGTTATGACATATTAGGCATTCAGATTTTAGTTCAACTCATTCCAAGTCGATTTTTGATCAATTTCGGCCATTTTTCATCAATGGATTCGTAATCTACTCACTTTTCTCCAATTTCTATAAAAAATTCAGAATGATGTTCGATGAGGTCCAAAAATTGCAGTTACTTCTCGGACTATTAGGGATTCAATGTGCACTCTTTCCTATGTTATATAAATAATTATGCTGTGTTTAATTTTTTTAATATGTGAATCGTCCCTCACCAAGTAGCCTTGAAAAACTGAACATATGTCGGACCAAGTGTAAGTAGTTACATACACTAGTCCACAAAATTAAAGGATATTCAGTTTTTCCCTAATAACTCCTCAGTAGAACAGTACAGACACATGAAATTCACATCAAAGAGACATCTTTTTCTCATCAACTCAGTCTCAAATTGAAATGCAAAGTTACAGTGGAGTCATATGCAAAAGAATGGAGTACCATTGGTATGCAATTGCACAGTATCACATTAAAAATCTCACAGCTCATGGAATTGACTTTTAGTGTGAGATATGATCTCTCCTGTCATCAGTGTTTACAAGGCACTGTATTCTCATACTTAACATGAGTTTCTTGATGAATTTCAGTGACTAAATTGTTTGTCCCGCCTTTTGAACTGTTTGTAAGTGATGGAAAGTTCCCGACTCATTAAATCTTTCCACAATGCGTATCGCAGAAGCTACCTACACATGTTTAATGAAATTTGAATTAGAGGAGTGATCTGGCTGACTTATAAGGCGATATTCATATTTTTTAATCGTTTATACAAAGCAAAAGGGGAAAAAAATTGTCTATAACTATCAATAAACACTATTTAGAAACCGATATTTTACAATTAAAGACTTGTCTAGATCAAGTTAACATAATTTTCAATAAAAAAGTCGAATTTAATTATCTTTTGCGCTCTTAGGGAGCTTATCACAACAAAAAATCACAACACATATTTTTGTACTCTGTCCTTTCTTATAAATAAAATATTAAAACTAAACATCGACATTTCAAAACATCAAGTATATTTTTACTTTAAATTAAGCATATGTATACATAGGGTATTGAAAATATAGGATTCGGTCAAAAAAAGTTTAAATTTTTTTTTTCTTTTTTTTTTTCTCCATTTCTCCACGTTTTGGATCACCCTGATTTTAAAAAATTGATCCAAAAAAATGTCTGTCTGTGTGTATGTGTGTACGTTGTCAGCATAACTCCCAAACAAATTGACCTACGATGTTCGAATTAGGTGTGCGGGCTGGTGGTGACCATGGGACCCATCATTCAAGTTTTCGTCAAAATTACTCATGCGCATAAGGTAGCTGCCATTGAAAAAATCATATTTTTCAATGATTGCTAAAATACGGCTGTAACTATTTTGATAAAAATCTCTGTGGTAATATGCCTCTTAAGGTGTTCTAAACATGTCCACCTCCGAAATTCCCATGAAAATGCTTTAATGGAGCAAAAAGTTGAAAAACGAATGCCTTTAATACAGAGATCTCTTTCCTTGAGCATACCTCATCAACGATCGTTTTTTCTTCTCTCCTCAGTTTCACTTATAAGAAAGGATAATATAAGAATTATCGAAAAGTATATCGCCAAAATCATCATTTTTTGCAGGGTCTTTTTTTTTTTTTTTTTTTTTTTTTTTTAAAGAAAGACGCATACAAGAATTATGCCAAAAAATATCGTCGAACTGGCCATATTTGCTAAATAACTAATGAAAATATAAAAACGGTAAATGACACAAATTCACGTCAGTATTAGAGTGTAATTGAAAGTTGTGCGATGTTCCACACCCTTAGTTTACCCACCATTGGGCGAGACTAGCCATTACCGCTACCAACGGCCAGTTTACAAAGTTTCCACACCAGGATTGTCCAATGTCAGTTGATATTGGCAAACGTTACTGTGCTACTGAGGTATTTTCGTAATGTTTGCCCCCCCCCCCCCTCCCACTCTTCCCCATAATTATTCATAAAAAAAAGCTATCTTCCCTTCAGATGATTCACCATTTTACGCCTTTATCACATTCCTACAGAAATTTCGGAGGTGAGGATGTTAAGAGCTCTTCAAAAGGCATTGCCATATTGATCAAACTCATTAGAACCGTGTTTTTTTTTGTTTTGTTTTTTTTGTTTTTTTTTGCATTGTTATTTGCTTAAAACATAATTTTTTTTAATGGAAGCTGCCTAATGCACATTCACAATTAAGCTGAGAAAAACATTAGCTTTCATATTTTTAAATCCTTTATAATAACATGAGTTTAGTGTGTTGGTGGCGGAGAAATCGGTGGAGGCCTAATTCACACTCTTGCCGTCGTCCAATCGAACTGAAACTTTGAAGATAGATTCGATGCCAATGGCAATGCATTCTATCAAATTTTGGGGCTGTAACTGTCACTACAATGTCGCTTTAACGGAATACTAATAAACCAACTTGCCGTGATCCAATTGTGCTAAAATAGCATTTCACCGACCATTGAAGAAACTATTTCCTGATGTATTAAATTTTTTTTTATAAATAATATAATTACCTTAATCAGAATAAATAAATGATATTTGGATGTAAATGCATACATACACATTAATTTTTAATAAATAAATTTGGAAACGTAGTTTGCCGCACATTTTGCTGATAGAAATGTTTTTGATATTTAAAATTAGATGCAAAACACCAAGAACACGCTGTTTACAGAATCGGTTCTGTGTTAACGAATATAAAAATTAGCAATGCTGTAAAGTATTCCCTTTGGAAATTTCAATTTCCGAATTAGAATTCTCAAGTATTTTCCTTTGTTATCGTGAGACGTCTTGAATAACCGAGCGTCACTAGTAAACCTACAAAAGTTAAGTATTTCAGTTTGCCACGCCTTTTGATATAATAAACTCTTGGAGCTAGCTAAACGTCATCCCGTCTCCTCCCTTATCTCTGGAAATGAACTTGTGTGCAACTCATCCACGATTGTTTACTTATAACGGTCAACATCCAATGTACCGTTATATGCATATAAATGATTTATACTAAAAACTTTGTTTTTATGGGTTATATTATTATTATATATACATACTTAATGGACAGGTCCCATGGCCACTACGCCGACCAAACAGTATAGTGGTTAGTGTGCTAGCTTTCTAGACCACGAGGTTGCGGGTTCGAGTCCCGTGTTAGGCATGGGTATTTGTAAATGTATGTTGGCTTGTCTAATGACGAATGTTTCGGCACATTGTAGCCCTCGTGTTGCTGACGGCGCCAGATAATCTGAATACAACCAACCCATGGCCACTACAAAACCGTACACAAAATATGAACATTGTAAGTTTGTCCGTTCGGGAGTTATGCTAACCATAGACATATACACAGAAATCACTTTTTTGAAATCAGCACTTTCCAAAACGTGTAGAAATGTAAAAAAAAAAAAAAAAAAAAAAAAAAAAAATTTTTTTTTACCGAATGCAATATTTTTATTACCCTATTTTAGCATACGAGTAATTGAAAGTAATACAGAAAGACAACCACCGCTTCTAATTCAAATCATAACCCATTGAGCCCTGATTATCCGACCATAAAAAACAATAATAATCGTAATAAATCATAATATTTTTTCTAAAAATCAATGTCAGATGTACCTCTCATTTAAATCCGTTTTTCCATTGGGGTCCAAGAAACTTGGATAATATGTCCTTCGGTACATCTTTCCGTTTGAATGATATCTTCCAGGCATATCTCGCTTTCCCTTCACCATATGACTGATTTAAATTCATGCTCGAGAGTTATTTTTATCTCAAAGATGATTGTTGGAGCAAATAGATAGATTCATTATCCTTTAACTGGTGACAATTACCTGAAATTTGACCTGTAGGTACTCAAAAGAGGTTATCGGTATGCAGAAAAAAAATATTCGAAGAATATATGAAAGAAAAAACTATTTCGAACTTTTTTTTTCATACGCCATATGCCATTGCTTTTTGAAGGCCATGATTTGGCATAAGCAACCAAAGTATTTCAAACGTTGAAATAAAAGTATAATTGAAAACGGATACCAATGGACGATTCCGCATTTTTTTTTTTTTTTAAATTTTATTCAATTCTAAATGTTTCGAAAAGACCATAAACATAAAATTGTCTGCTCACTGCGCTTTTTTTTTCTTCTTTTTTTTTGTGTGTGTGCTTTTTTTTAAATTTGCAATCTAAGTTTATCTGTTATATTTCAGCGAGAAAACGACACATTCAGCTCGAATTGAATGTGACGTCACTTGATCTGAAACAACTTGGCTTGAAACGCAGCAGCTGTAACCAGTTTTGCAAGTTTCTCACAAATCGCACCAACCGGCACGGGATATGGCAATTGCCTAAAAAACTCACACCAACCACTTGGCAGAAACCTCACGATAACCACAGAGAATGGAAGGTTGTCGTGACGTCACAGTTAAAACGTAGCGTTTTGATCGGACTGCAATCGGACGAGGTTTACGGGCATTTTCTTGTCTTAATTTTTAAATAGCTAATTTTTTTTAAGAACTTTTGTTTGAATATTTGGAATCAGAAAAAAAATCTTCATAAATATCACTAATTTCACTCGTTTTTAAAAAATGCGGGAATTGTCCATTGTAGTGTTGTAAAGTTTGGTATGTATGAATTAAATTTAATTAAGAATTAATGAATAGATAAAAGTGATTTAGCTATTTTCTTCATGTAAACTTTTAGGTTGTTATCTAATGTAAAACACAAAATAATCAAACGTAATAAAGTTTATTTACAAAAATATACAATCAACAGTAATGATACAGTAAAATATATTCACAATCGGTAATTGGTCGCTTCTAACTTTTCCAATTCCACTTTGTAAGCGATCTGTTTTGCCGTCATCCAACTATAGGAATTATCGAAGTGTAGAATATCTGAAAGAGGCATTTTGATGTTGTTAGGAATCTGAATGGATATGTCATTTATCATAAAACATAATCGATACAAAATTTTAGATTCAAATTTTCACAATATAAAAAGATAGTTTTCCTGTAATTGGAGAATAAAGAGATGGTTACATATAATGTTCTTACAAAGATTGTTTATATATGAACCTGATTGTAAGTTATATGTAAATACAATAAGATTTTGTTTCCAATTTGGCAATAGATGTCCCATTTTCCGAAGTTGCTTTTCATCTTAGGTTTTTATTACGAAATTGATAATTGGACAATTGATTCGGATATTATATTTGCACTAAATCGACTCTTTATTACAGTATTCAATGGAAAAATAATCTTGAAATGTGCTGAATATTTACCTAACCATCAATCCAAAAAAAAATGTCATCATTAATTCTTACTGTAGGGTTGAATTTATAAAGTCTTAAATTAATTTTTGCTTTTATCTATGAAACTTATGTTGGAAGATTCGATTTTCTCTATCTTTAAAAAAAAAAACTAAATTTATGCCATCAAGCAGAAGTCAAAGAAATACCAGCCGTATTAGGGTGATTCATTTTCTCGAACTTTCGATTTTTTACCGGGGAACCCCCCCCCCCCTTAAAAGTTCCTATGTAATAAAATACTATGCCATGCAAAATTTTATTAAAATTGATTAACATTTAAAGGTGGCGCATAGAATCAAATATTACAAATATCTATACTAAAACAATTAGTACGGTATTAAATTCTAACAAAAATTTCTCTAAAATCATCTGCACTAGAACTGTTGTACAGTAGTGGTCAGTTGCTGTGTGTCATTTCAAATATCGTATGTTTTTGTTGTTTAATGTAAATTTTATCGGATTGTGAGGACAAACGGAAAAATACGAAAATATACTGGTGTGGTTGGTTAGATAGTTAGCCGAGAAAATTCCTGTTTGTAAACTTTTCTCGAAACTAGAAGTTGCTGAACTTTTATCCCCTGATACGAAATATAATTGTTTGTAAAGTCCTACAGAAGTTTCTAAAGTTTACAGTTTGCGTGATTTAACCTTATAAAGTGTTGGCGATGGATCGTGGAATCTTTCGCCAGTTCCAATTCATGTGTAGAAATGAGACTAGCAAAAGTTTCTCTGACACAAGTTATGCCAAAATCCCTGAGGCATAGGTTATGAAATATTCTCAAATATACATACATGTCCCGGGATCCTTGCATATATACTCGTTTTCTTCCTTCAGGATATGAGAGTCCACATTCTTCACCGGGATGACCTCCTCCAGTTTGGACGATTTCCCCCCTCTCCTGAGGAACAGCCCGAATCGGATGTTGCACTCCTTGCTCATGAAGACCCACTTTAAGACCACTGGACTGGACTGAACCTCGACTGGTACCTCCAGGACTGCTCGCTGTTGGACGGTGACGGTCTTCAGGGATGGGTCTTCCACTTGGTCGTTATCCGTCAGGAAGAATCCGGAGTCGATCTTGATGCTCCAGTCAATCTGCATAGAAAGGTATGGAATTATTTCTCTCAATGTCAGAGGAATGCTTCGAAACAGTGTTCATAACATAAATCATCATCAAACACTTAAATATTACACTAAATTCCAGGAAAACTGTTTAAGACCAGCTTATGTAAATACACATTTCATGCCACATATCGTTTGCTTTAACCTAACCTCTGCCCATATAAGATGGTAGACATCTTTGAAAGCTTCTAGAGATGTTTTCTCAGTTAGAATGATCAGAAATATGAATGTAAGTAATTTGTCCCTGTGTTTTAAACTCGTATACGTTAAAGGTTGCAGGTATTATTCTTACGAGCCGACCATCAATAATTCACTCAAACTAAACTCAGGAACTCAAGGAAAAACAACTGGTTCCGCCTGTAATTAATTGTACTGCGCAATCCTTTTGCGCAGCTCCATCCCTCTAACCCTTTCCCCTTCGTTATGTATTCATTCTAATTGGATCCCGCCACTTGAGCGGTTATGTAAAAGAAAGGTCTCTCTGTGGATGTGAAAATAGAGCTTTGGAAAGCACCCTACAACTACAGTCCACGAATAAATATTGTTTGTTAACAATAAGAACTTGCCAGACCATTTTTTGCTGCTAAAATACACACACTGAGCTATCGGACGGTACAACAACCATCTCAGAAAACACACAACTTTTATTCTAAATTATCAAATCTAGAACACTTAGTGAATAAAAACAAGAATACGTTGCCATTCCGCAACGATTAATCTTAAAAGCTATATTAAAGCTTATATGGAATTCTCAACACCCTGTTTAATAGTTAAAGCGTAAGAGATAAAACATGGCATTTCGGAGATAGATGGGTATTACGGATTCTTCGGACCTATCATTTGAGTGGAACACCATGACAAAAATAGTTAAAGCCATAACTTCTACTTGTGGCATTATTTGGTCATTAGTAGATCAAAAATTTACTGTTGAAGTATATGACAAGCGTAGGATGCGTCTTTTTCTTCTTTGTGGTTCCCAGATTTAGTTTCAATTTTTGTTCAGAATTTTTTTAGAAAACAGATATATTCTTTCACATACTCTAATTCAAGCTATGGAATTGGTTGTTTAAATCATAACCACCATCATAAACCGTTGAGGATATGTAAGGAAAAGGGTTCAGGGAACCGCTCATCACTAGTCACTCGATGCTTCCAAAGCGAAATTTCAGTTACAGTTCTTTTCTTTTTGCTATTAAGATTACAAGACCGATGCTTTATGGGAAAGAGACTTTTCGATTTTATTTTCACATTTTGAGTGTCTTCGTCAGAAGCAATCTGTGAATCTTTCTTGAAGCGGTATGTAGTGCTGAACTGATGTTTATGACTGTGTTAATGATGTCACTCGAAAAAAAATTGTATATCATCGAATTTTACCAGACATATATTGCGTCAGTTTCTAAGCTATTGGGAAAAGAAATATGACATTTTTTGTTTTATATAAAGTTTTAAATTTAATAAAACTATTTACCAAAGAAATTGTGTCTTTATGAACAGCAGTATCTAAATTTTTGAAACTGGGAGTACATAAAAATAGATATTAGAAAGATCAAAACTTTACAAAAGCGGCATAATCCCGTAGAGCTCTCCTTTTCTCCAGGAGACATCTTTCTCTTACCAGGACTAACCTGTACAAAGAGCTTTCTTACCAGGTCTTCGCATTAGCCATTGGCAGCGTTAATTATATACATCACATTAATTTACAATCTTTGGTAAAATCTGTCATTTAAATAATTATAGACAGTCAAAATTCAAGAGATAATCAGAGATAGATTTTACAATTCTCTTTAGGGTGTCGAAAAAAAAATTCAGTTATTTAATAAAAAACGAGTTTGCTTTTTGATTAAATAACATAACTTTTTAATAGACTTTTTTAATTCGAGTTTGGTTTTGGATCTTGGGCCTTCTAAGAATTAGGTTCAACGACCAAAGCGGAGCTTTCGTCCAATCACTACTTGAAAAAAAAATATTGAGTAAATACTATTTCAAGAGTATTTATATAATGCACTCTGTCTCAACAAAAGAAACGAAATATCCAACACCATCAAAGTTTCTGGATTGACAATTCCCACATTTTTTTTATTCAATTCTAAATGTTTCGAAAAGGCCATAAAAACAAACATTTCTACTCAATGAGCTTTTTTTTCCTTTCTTTTTTTTAAATTTGCTATTAAAGTTCTCCCGTTAGACGTTGGTGAACAAACGATTCATTTGGCTCTAAGTGAATGTGACGTTAAGAGATCCAAAACATCTTGGCTTGAAATGCAGCAGCAGAAACAAGTTTTGCAAGTTTCTTGCAAATTGCGCCAACCTGTACGGGATATGGCAATGATGTACCAAATCAACGTCAACTATTTGACAGAAACCTCACAATGAACATAGAAACTGAGGGATCTCTCGACGTCACAGATTTTGTTGAATGTTTTGATCGGACTGGTTTTGGCTCGGTTTTGGGGGCATTTTCTTTTCTTAATATTCAAATAACTAATTTTTTTTAAAAAACTTTTGTTTAAATATTTGGAATCAGAAAGAAATTATCCATAAATATAAACTAATTTCACTCGTTTTTAAAAAAATTCGGGAATTGTCCATTTGAGTATCGAATTATTTCAGGGAAAGTCTATTTTTGCACAGCATCAATATCTTCAAATGTGAGTGAATAGGCGACACTGTGGCACTACTAACTGAATTTAATTTTCTTCAATCTTATTTGTCAACACCATCTCTTACTAAGTGAGTGCATTTGGGGTCTCCATCTGGGCCAGTAAGACCTCCTCCCAGGAAGACTGGGATGAGTTTGGGATCCAAAAGATTCCTCAATTCCTTCTGATACTCATCTGAAAATAGATGAACCATTAAATGTAAGGAAGTCCTACAACAGAATTTCGCTCTGCATTAAGATAAAATAGTGAGAAACCTTAAACACGAATCAATTTCTTAAATCAAACTTATTTCCTCTGAAAGTTCTATTCACACTGGGCTTTCTAAAATGTAACATTTTAATTTATTAAAAATATGTAAATAAATAAATATATTGTATCCTAACTTTTGACGCTGCGCGAATCAGACTCACTTCGCTCGCTAAAAGGTTCATCGTTACGCAAGCGTAAAATTTTGCTCGTTAAAAGGTTTTACTCAAACCCATGCTTGCTTTGCTCAATAAAAGGTTAGTTGTTGACCCACCCCCCACCCTTATCAATTCTACCACCCTTTTAAAAAACACAAAAATTGTCGAATTTGTTTACTTTTTTTAACTTTTTCCCTGTTAATACAACAATAATTCAAAATTTTAGTGCTACCATCCGAAGGAAGTTTTGGGAACTGCTGTCAAAAATATGTCTTTTTCTTGAATTAAAACTTTAAAAAAATATATATTTAAAAAAACTTATTCCTATTTTAACATTCTGACAGTCAGAATGGAAATTTGAAGATAAAAAGTACCTATGCTTAAAATTTCAGATCTCCGAATATTGTTTCTATTGACAGGGGCACAGACTATTTGTTTTATTAGTAAAGACAATCTTCATACTGGATACTGGATCTACAATAAATGCTGCTTCAGCACCTCGGAGATTGTTCAGTTCCCGTTGGCGAATCTATAAAACTTTTTCAATAATAACTAATTGCATCACCTGGCTTGATTTTTCTCAGTTAGATTTTGTAGAATATACATCCCAGCTAGCACAACAATATTGATCAATGTCAGAAACAAGGGTTCTGGAAGATTGGCCAATTCTAGCCAAAACTCGAGCATCGTTCCAAAATACATAATTAAAAAAAAAAAAAAAAAAAAAAAAAAAAAAACATAAAAGAGTCAGAAACATTACAAAACATATTTTTTACCCTCTGCCTCTTCTTACAAATAAAATATTTCAATTTTAAAACTGTGCATCAAAATTTCAAAACTTCAAGTATATTTTGAATGTTATATTTGTTGCTGTGCTGATTTGTTGGAAATGCTTTATCGCATATAATGTGCAAATGTTGAACAGTAACAGTACTGGCAGAATATATCGTTACCTTTACACTGCAACTATACTCCTCTGATACTACACATACCTGTGCTGAATACTTTTAATCTGCTCAATGTGTCTGCGGACAAGATGGGCTTGAAAATGTTAAAAAGAAATGTAAAGTAAGACGGCACTGAAAAAGAAATTAAAAAATTAATTAGCATAAGAAAGTTCTATTGCCGAAGACTCAAGATGTTGGACCATTCAATAAAATAAAAAGTTAATCTTCTAAAGATTAATCAAAAAGTCTCAAAATATATGCATTGAAATTTTTTTTTGGATTTAGGAGTTTTTATCTTATGGACGGCAGATGAGACTTCGCCATTTACAAGGCTACTTTAATGTTCTGTATCCATAATGTGAGCAGATTTTTCTATCTCCAGAAACTTCATCAGTTAACTACTCTGTTACTTTTCAAGTTATGAAGACATTTTTGTTTTGTTTAGAAGGACTTTGGCGGGACTCTGGTACGGGAAGGCGGGACAATTTGAAGGGACGACATTCAGTCAGCTGAAGAGCGAGGGGAAAAGCGTCCCGCCAAAATCGAGACGTCTGGTCACATTATGTATGCAGAATTGAGCTCTTTCTGCAACTTCAAATAACAGTTTAAGAACAGTAATATGCGGCATATTAACATTATAAGACTTGGTACTGATTAAAAATCTAGTTAGGGTACAGTCATTGAAATCATGTTTGATAATGGAGGATTGCAAAGTAAAAGGTACCAATCATCAAGCAAATATATTTGTTTCTTCATGTTCACCGTTCAAATCCGAAACTAAATATTATGAACTTACTCTATATTTCGAATTCAAGGAAATAACTATTTTACAAAGCTCAAATAGTACTACCGACAAAATCTTCAGCTTAAATTTTACTCAAGTCCAATGCAACATTCTCAACTACAAGTACCCATACAACTGATGCGGTCTGTTGAAATTTAAAAGTTACCAAGTACAGTAGTCAACAATATAAAAACTAGGGATGTGGAACATCGTACAATTTTCAATAACTCTATAATACTGAAGTGAATTTGTGTCATTTACCGTTTTTATATTTAAATCATTCATTTAGAAAAAAATGGCCAGTTAGGCGACATTTTTTGAGATAATTCTTGTATAGGGTTTTTAAAAAAAAAACTCCGCCAAAATGATGATTTTGGCGATATACTTTTAGACAATTCTTTTATTATCCTTTTTTGTAAGTGAAACTGAGGAGAGAAGAAAAAACAACTCATTATGAGGTATGTTGAAGGAAATAGAACTCTGTGGTGAAGACATTCGTTTTTCAACTTTTAACTGGAATTTCAGAAGTGGGGATGTTTAGAATATCTTAAGATGCATTACCACAGAGATTTTTATCAAACTTGCAGAAGGCTTTTTTTAACAATCATTGGAAAACATTTTTTTTCAATGGCAGATACCTGATGAGCTCGCGCGATTTTGACAAAAACCTTAATGGTAGGTCCCATGACCACCACCAACCAGCACATCTATTGTGAACATCATAGGTCAATTTGTTTGGGAGTTATGCTGACCACAGACACATTAGACATTTATTCTAGATCACTTTTTTCGAAATCAGGATGTTCCAAAAAGTAGAGAAATGCAAAAAAAAAATCAACACAAATTTTTTGGACCGAATGCTATACTTTCATTACCCTAGGTATTAGAGGTCGGAAATATCTATCAAAATAAATATCGATACTATATCGTTACAAAGAGATAAAATATCAATATATCGATACATGATTTTTTTTTTATTTGATTTTCAATTTTGCCAAAAACAAAGTTTTTCAGGGCAAATTTCTACTTTTCATTATTGCTTTTTTGTAAGGTGACTACTTTTTCAACTAAAATGGACTTAATTGGTGCAGTGATTTTAAGAAGAATTTATATAATTTTCAACAGCTTTTAACTGTATGGCAAAATATTGAATATTGGTGACATTTTAACTGTCTCTCAGCCAAGTTCAAACTTTAGTTTTGAAGTTTTTGAAAAGGGAATAAAGAAAATGGAAAAAACACATGGAACTACAAAACGATCATCAAAAAACTAAAAATATTTGAAAATATCGATATATCGGTGACTTTTATCGATATTTTTTTAGAAATATCGATAAAAATATCGTCGTATTGATATATCGCCGACCTCTACTAGGTATACATATGGATAATTGAAAGTAAAAAAATTTTTAAAAAAAATTTAAATACAATCTGGAAGATAGTAACCATTTGCTCTGATTTTGCACACATTTCACATTTGAATAACGGGGAGTGAAGTAGTCAATCATAAATGCCAATATAATGCTTTGAGCTTTTTAAAATAATCTTTTCTTACCGTTAACAATGTAAACGGCTTTCATAATTTCAGGGTAGTTGTCCTGGAGCAGAGTGAGTAATTCACTGGCTTTCTTGATAACTAAAAAAAAAACAGGTATAACATTAACAACCTTATATACAGGGTGAGTATGAAGTTGTACACAACAAAGTGTACCTGCCCGTAAAAGTAGCAGTTGAAGAATTTAATTTAAAGTAAATCATCACAGAGACTAATAAAAATGTTGGCTTTTAATTTAAGTAAACAAATTTTAGGTGTTACATAAAATGTTTAAAATGACTTCCTCTTTCGTGAATGCAAAAGCGTGCTCGTTTCGACAAACTTCGTGAGACTTTCCGGAGTATAGCAGTATTGATGCTATACTACACTTCAACTTAACTAGACCTCACTTAGACGATAGATCGTCACAGTGCTCATAGGTATTTAATCCATTTTGGCGGCGTGAAAGCATAATGTTCGCCAAACCACAACCCTGTAGAGAACAAAAGACTATAAGGTTTGGCGAGAATTATGTCTTCACTCCGCCAAAATGGATTAAATACCTATGAGCACTGTGGAGATCTATCGTCTAAATGAGGTCTAGTTAAGTTGAAGTTTAGTATAGATATGGCTGTTGTGAATCGTTTATGAATTATTCGGTGAACGCAAAAACTTCGCTTCAGTTTCTTTCGGTTTTTCATCGTCCAAAATGTTAAGGTTGGGTAGTTGGTTTGTACTCTCAAAGACCTATTTTTATGCACAATGACGGCTAATCAGGCCGGGACCTAAAGCTTAACGTGGTTTCCGAACCACAACGAACATCCATGCCTAACCCGGGATTTGAACCCGGCACCTTTGGATTGCTAGGCCAGAGCGGTAACCCCACAGCCATCAGTTAGCAGAAAATGTTAATACCACTATTTTTGTTTTTGGGTAAGACTACTGATTTCTTGACAACTACTGATGCAGTTATCCTGAAACGGTTAACTGATCGTGTCACCGTTGAATTATTTGATAGTACTGAATCAGGATATTTCTTGCGAAACTGTTTAATGACGTGAGAATTTGACTTTTCAGCAAAATAATACTCCAACATAAATATGTTCGCTGTTCCTGACAAAACACTTTGCCGCCCGTAAAAGACAAAACGCGCTCCACACACAAAGTTTTGGGGCACGAAATCACTGATACCGATTTAACTACATTCAGGGTTTCTGCCAAAAAAAAAAAAAAATCCCAAATCCATGACTTTTCATGTATTTCCAAGACTGAAGCAAATAATTTTCCATGACTCAAGAAATCAAATCACAAAAAATAATAAATACCGATATGAATTTTACTAACATGAACATAGTAAGTAACTCAAAGTATCATAAAATGTTTTTTATAAAGATTTATTTAACATTAAGTAAGAAAATCCTTTTTTCAGTAACTTCCAAATCAGAAGATAAAGGGAAAAATAATTTTCCACTCTTTGATATTTCGGTGTTAAAAAAGCTAATCAATCTCTAATAATAAAGAAATATTTTAAGAAAGAAGAAGTAAATAATAATAAACTATATCATCAAAAATCAAATGTTTTGATATCAACAATGCAAAACAGAATAATAATAAAAATGTAAACACAAGCTTATCAAAACTGTTCATTTCAGTTCTCACATTATGAATTTTTTTTTTTCACCTATGAAACCTTACTCGTGTGATGTCCCAATTTCGGAGTACAGAAATGTTTTCACTGGCCGCAGTTTTTATCTGTGACAGTGTTTCTATCAAAACGTAAATAAAACATAGATGAAAATTTTTTTGATGAGATAAATATCTGTCATGGCTTTTATGATGTCACAGTTACGTGATTTTTCTTTAAATGTTTAGAAATCCTTGAAATTCGCAGTATTTCCATGACTTACGGCCATTTTTTCGCTCAAAATCATGACTTTCCATGACATTTGCTGAGGTTCCATATGCGCGGTAACCCTGTACATTCGAAACAATCCACACTTTTATTTACCCTGAGGAAATTGAAACTCAATGCTTTTTTTATTGAAATATGCCGCATTAAACTTTGATGTACGTGACTTCAAACTCGCCCTGTATTATTTCTGGATGAAATTTTGTGACCATCTCTTTTCATACGCACCAAAATTAATAAATGATATATACCAATTTAAAAGCTTTGCGTAAAAGACATTCGTTTTACAACTTTTTACTCTTTTATAGGATTTTACAAGAATTTCGAAGCCGGGGAGATTTACAACACCTCATTGCGACCTTAACGCATTACCACGGCGATTCTTTCGAATAGTTTATTTGCAACTTTACATTGCGTCTTTTGTTTGAAAATCGAAATTAAAATTTTTTAGAACTCTGTGTTAAGTTAGATTGTAGATAAGTATACAATAGATGGTTGCAGTATAGAAAATTGTACATTAAAGCACGTTAGAAAACCTAAGGAATCTTATGCATTATTTCTGGACGGTATTTTCATCAATTCTTAAAAGCTAAGATAGCCACTTCAGATTATTAATTTATCCAAAAGGGCACTTTGTGTTGGTTACGTGTTGTGAATCGAAGTTACAAAAAAGTTATTATAAAGTAAACATTTTAATACTAGTGTTATTTGTTTCGAAATTTTATATACTGTATCTGAACAGTGTTTTTATTTTTGTGACGATCCCCTTTTCTCGTTCCCATAGTTTATTTACAATTACATATCGTGCTATTTATTTGAAAATCAAAGGTAAAACTACAAGTGTGGAACATCGCACAAATTTCAATTACACTTAAGTACTGGTCACTGCATTTAAATTTTGTGGTGTAATGTACCAGTTTCGCTTTCATGTTTCAATTCATTTTTTTTTTAATTAAAAAATGGCCTGTTTGGCGATAATTATTACATGAATAAAAAAAACATCGCCAAAATGACAAAATTGGCGATACATTTTTCGATAGTTATAACATTATTCTTTCTTGTAAGTAAAAGTGAAGAGATACAATCGTTGATGCTCAATGCTAAGGAAGATAACTCTGTGTTAAAGACATTTATTTTACAACTTTTAACGCTTTTATTGGATTTTTCCAGAATTTCGAAGATGGGGGGGGGGGGAATGATCACAGGGAGGAAATATCACAGTGATTCTGATAAATCATTTAGCAATCATTGAAAAACATGATTTTTTCAATGGCAGCTGCCTTATGCGCACGCGCGATTTTGAAGAAAACCTTAACGGTAGGTCCCATGACCACCACCAAACCGTATACTAAATTTGAACATTGTAGGTCAATTTATTCGGGAGTTACGCTGACCACAGACACACATGAGCACAGACAAACATTTTTTCTAGATCACTTTTTTGAAATCAGGATGTTCGAAAATGTGGATAAGTAAAAAAATCGATTTTTTTTTTTTTGACCGAATACTGTACTTTCATTACCATATATATTACATAAGTGTAATTGAAAGTAGAAATCGCAATTTAAGCAAGTTGAGGAGATCTTAAGAATCTTATATCTCACAGCAATAGCTAAGTCTGATGTGAACTTCACAAAAAGTAATTCTTCTTTATAACCTTAAATGCGCAGTTCGCCCACGGGTCCGCTAGTAACTGATACTAATCAAAATTGTCCGTCAAATATCAAACAATTCTGCTTTTATAAACTGCACACATTCATATTGTTACGAATTTCTGTATATTTGTAAATATTTCGTAGCATTAATTACGTAAAAAGATAACTTTATGTACATTTCGCATAAGGCGGTGCAATAGTTTGTCTTACTTTGCTTTCCTGCAATGTGACCCTTAATGCTTGAAAACGAGTTTTACAGAGATAATGCTGGGAAGCGAGTTTTATAAAGAGCAGGCCATTTAACATTATGGTATTGGCAATCTAGCCAAATTGGCGAGATAGAGCCAAGTTGGCTACCATTTGGCGAAATTTTCGGTCCCCATGTACATGTATAGGACTTTTCGACTACGATCTGGAAACTCCTCCAAATTTCTATCTCTAGAAGATTCACGAAGTATTGACTCCTATATAAGGCCGGCCGTGAGTGGAGTTGAGTTAGTTAGTTGACTGGAGTTACTGAGTTAGCTGTCTCTTAGCCAGCATTCAAAGAGTTCCGAAAGTGAACTGTGTTGCATTGTCTTTTGCGGCGATTTTAGCAGTTGTGTTGTCAAGTTTTTAGCTGCTGTTTTGTGCTTTATATTTGTGTAAAGAGCTGTATTGAGTCTACTAGAACGAGAAGTTCTGGAGTTGTAAAAGAATCTGCGAAGAGTTATATTGGAATAAATTTCTGCAAGTTTTGATCTCCTTTGGCTTCAAGTCTTTCGAACCCATCCACGCAACAATATATTTTATAATTTTCTGTTCATAATTTAAGAATTATTTCGTTTAAGTGTGCTTAGCAAATTTAGTATCACCTACCTTGTTTGTGGTAAAAATTCTTAAGAGAGAATCCTGTAAAATCAAGTACGAATGTGGACTTCATGTCAGTTGCTTTTCCTTCCTGTGAAATATAGAAATCAAACTCATGAACTATGGAAAAAAAAACTACAAAAGCAAAGTTTTCACTATAAATCCTTCAAGTGCATTTCCAAATTTTAGGCGTGGTTGCACCTCATTTAGCAATTTTGAGCTTAAATCGAGTTTTCTTAGTGTATTACAAGTTACACTCATTAATTAATTAGCCCTCTGGAAGATTTTTCCCGCCATTGACAAAATCAAAGCTAGCATTAAAAAATTTAAAAACGTCATAACGGTAGGGCTTATTTTAATTATACGTAACGTTATAGGTGAGATTTCAGTCAATAAATGTCGCCAAATAGCTCATGCTTGATTAAGGCTTGGTATCAGGATCTGGTGTACAGTAATATAAACGTGTATACATGCAATCCCCAAAGCTAGATAAAATACATTGTCATCGATTACGAATCAATCTGTTAAGTTTCAGCGCAATTGGATAATTAAGGGATAATTAGTCTTCTTAAGAGGTATAGAAACGTAGGTAAAGGCGGCGTTTTAGTTGCAGAAGGAATCTCTTTTATTATATTCACTGTAGTATACTGTATCCCAAGAAAGGATGTTACGGAGATTATTTCAACGTCAAGTTTTCTTTTATTGCATTTACTAATGTATACGTAGGGGAGAGTGATAAAGCTATGTTCATCAAACTGGAAATTCAAGGAGGGAGTCTCCATTGGCGAAATTTTTGGACATTTTCTCGACAGTTAAGGATTTAGGACACCCACATACCGCTCTACAAAGGTTAACTGCGTTACTTAAGTACTGAACACACCTCTCTCTCATACGACCAATAAGTGAGTTTTAAGATGTTCGAAAAGTCAAGACGAGAGAACTCGCATCATTAAAAACACTCTTCTTCACTTTCAGTCACCTTAGACACTTGATTCTCTCTAGGACCTTTGAGGACCAGAGTCCTGTAATTATTTTCAACTCTAATTTTTGATCCCGACCATGATGGGTCGAGTACCTGTTACCACAAGCCCGATAAGACTATTCCAAGACTAGTAAGTCTGATTTGCGTGTAGTCTTGTAACCCTTATTGTAATTAAATGAGTTGTTTAAATCTTGATCTTGCTGGTGTCCTTACTTTGACTTTTATCTACTCTAAATTTTGGCAATTTAAGACTATATTAGATCTGATGTTGTTAGATACTTTTATCCACTATACGAACTTGCAGGTTTTCGGCTGCGAAAACAATAAGGATGCTGATTTTAAATGCAAATACCGTCTTTCTTGTATATTATTTATCATGCAAGAGCATTTCATTGACAAATAATATCTAGAGGTTCCGCTCGGAGCATGAAATTTACAGATAATCCGTGAAAACTTTATTTAGATTATAATTCACAGTAGGATGAGAAAATACATTAAAATTTAATCCTGTGTAAACTTTACCTTTAATATAACTTTATGTAAGTTTGAAAGGCAATTTTACTATCGCTAAAATTTTGATTTAGTGTCAAATTTTGGTTTAAGTTTCCTGGACTCCAACCTTATTATAAATCTATCTCTTTTTGTTCGACCACAAATCGCAGATGGTGCCTCTGTGACTAATTTGACACATCGTTCCACCGATTGAGTATGACATGGGTAGTTTAGGAAATTAACCGCTCCAGGTGCACCATCAAGCGTCATTTGTTTCAAAGCTTCATCTGAAATGCCCATGGTAATTGAAGAGTCTATTTTCTTTTATCAGTTCATCAATTCTGCCAATGGATGATTTCATGGTATAGTCTTCAGCATCGAAGTTAAAATTGGTTATAGTGACTTTACGGACCCCAGTGGATTTGTTTCCTCTTGCAGCCAATATTCGACGTAAACCAAAGTCCCTGTTAAATTGTAGATTATTTGTAATCATAGTTGATAGTTATATTTTTTTAGCCTCCCAAAGAAACCATTGCGCTAAATCACAGAATCTATCACAGCTTTCAGTTTTTCAGAGATAACTGGATTTCTTTATTGTTTCAAAGACTTGTTTTGAACCATCCTTGCATGATTGGTGAACCTTAATCATGAACTACATTGGAGCTTAAACTTTCATAACGTATTCTACTAGTTTATATAATGTCTGTGTTGTATTAGTGGTTGCCATGTATAAACGCATAATACGATTTTCAGTTGTTAACCACCTTGAATGTTAAAATGTGCCAAGTTCTCGTCTTGAAAAAGTTGTTGAACACTGTCCGCTAGCCACAGCTGAGGAAACATCAAATAAGGACAGTTGATCAAGGCTTAAGTTTTTTCTATAATTTTGTGGCAAGTTAACAGAAATTGTTTCAAACGGTACATTTACCAACTGTTCACAATCAGCCGATGCTTTTCCAATAATACCATAGAAAGCAAGAGCACTCTTACGCATGCCATGTGAGTGGAAGCGGGTCAGGATGTCCTTAGAAAGGATAGTCTAATTCTTCCTGATGTCTTGGTACAGGATTCCAATGACCCCCAATATGTTTAAGTTTCAGAAACTTCAAAGAAAAAAGGATAAAATTATGAAAAAGTGTAATGGATCAAGATATCGGAAGATAAAGTTCACTAAACCGCAATGCAGCTGAGAAGGACATTTAAGACAGCATTGCTCTGCATTGCGTAAAGAGAGGGACAACTCTTTCTCTCTCTCTGAAGATGCATGGTACTAAAAAGCGGCCATTTTGGTTTATTGCTATTTTTTATTTGTTTTTATTCCTATAAATATATGCAGCTTAAAATATTCAATAGTGTAAAATAAATTGAAGATATCTTTGGCTGAGGTTTTTAGAATTGGATTATTTTATAATGGGTTGCCCCAAGCAAAAGTAGATTGAAATCGTTGCTAAAATACAAGATTATGTAACAATGTTTGGATACTGCGCTACTTTTCCCAAGACCAAATATACGTACTTTTTTTCGATCTCTCATCCATTTTAAATCGTATTCCAAAAAGTACGCACAAAGTCTGATAACTTCTACGTAATTCAAAGATTGTATAAACCCTGCGGAATAGAGAAAGTATTAGTTAATTTCAATTATTTGGTTATTTTCAACTCACGTATTCATAAAATATATAGTTAGACTAGAATTTGATCTAAAAAAAACGTTTAAGTGGTAAAAATAAAAAATAAATACCCCTAAAATGGTCAGCCAAAATGTATGACACCACAAAGGGCCTTATGAAACTACATACAACTTATATTCGACACTATGCTCTTTGGCTATGTATTTTGCTCAAAATAGGTGTTCATTAACATTTTGAAACTTAATGCACACTGAAATTGCATTGTTGAAACATTATAGGTCTCCATCCTCCGAAGTACAGGGTAATTTCAAAGTCGAGCACATCAAAGTTTAATGGATCACAGTTGAGTGAAAACGCATTGGGGTTTTGATTTTCTCCAAGTATACACTGGTGGACAAAATTTAAAGACAAAATTAATTCACATCAAAGATATATCTTTATGTAACATAACGATAACTAAAACAACGCAGTCATAAAACGAAATGCAAAGGGTACGTCGGGACTTATATAAAAAAAATTGGAGTACCATTAGACTGCTCCATGACAAGATTCATCCTTATTAAAAATCACACGACTTACAGAATTGACTTTTAGTCCTAGGTTATGATCTTTTCTGTCATTAATGTTTACTACTTACTCATACCTAACATGAGAATTTTTATGAGGCATATTGTCTAAATTGATCGCCCTACCTTTAGAACTGTTTTGATTATGTTTGACGAAAACCTTAATGATAGATTCCATGGCCACCACTGACATTTTTTCTTGGCCACTCTTTTGAAGTCAGGATGTTCCAAAACGTGGGAAAATGAAAAAAATCGAAAGAAATAAAAAAAATTGACCGAAAACAATACTTTCACTATCCTTTGATTAACTGAAAATAATAAAAGCCAACTTTTCAACTAATCTCTGTGATAATATACTTTAATTTAATTTTTTTTAACTGGTACTATTACGTGGCAGGTAAATTTTGATGTGCGCCACCTTATACTTATTACCCTGTAGTTGGGAGTGTTGTCTATGAGTCAACTGTAATTTGTAATCGTTAACTGCAACTGTGATCAAAATCGTCTTCTGTTTCCTTTAACTACGTTACTTGTCAAGTAGTTTGATAATAGGTCCATTACGGTTTTTTTTTTTTTTTTTTTTTACTGATGATTTATTCTAAATGTGTTTAGCCATAATACAATTTTGTTTTTTAGTTGCTTTAAAAAAATTAACTTTGTTTTTTCTTCTCAGATAAACAGAATTCATACTAGATATTTTATCCAAGTAATCATGAGCAGAATTTATATTAATAATATTAAAGCACCTACCTTTGCAGTCACAAATGCCTATCATTAAAAGTCTAACTGCACTGTTTTCCTTATCATATCCTAGAAATGCTGTAACTTTATTTTGTTTATATACCTATTGTCAGTGAAGAAATTTAAGTTAAAAAATAAATACATCTAATATAAATATCATAATCAATACATTTATAATAAAAATTAAATACCATTTCATTAGTTACGATGCGAAACAGATGGACCTTCCCGGTGGTTAAGCTTGACGTCCACTATCGCTGAGCAGAGTGGAGTGGATTATATTAAAGTCAATTACAAGGCTGTCAACGTCCATTGTAGCACGAGGCTCGTGCTACAGTAGACGTTGGCAGCCTTGTAATTGGCTCTAGTCCACTCTGCTCTGCTCAGCGACAGTGGACGCCAAGCTTTAAAATAGGCCGCTAGCTGATGGATTTCTTTTAAAACAGTTAGCACCATATTTATGTGGTCATTTATAAACAAACTGCAACGTAATTTAATGAGATCCAGGACAGTCCAGGACTCAAAATTCTAAAATCTTTATTATTATAATTATTTTTCAGAAATTTTTTCTGCACTATTGTATTATCCTTTGAAACTCAAAAAAATATTTTAAATTTTCAAATTTTAAAAATATTTTTTTCAACAATTAAAAGTCTTTAAAATTTTGACAGTTATTAAATGTGATGTATTTAAAAAAATAATTTTTTTTAAATAAATCACTTGCTTTTTGCATTAAATTACTTATAATTCATACCATAAATTGTCTTCGTGTTTTTTCAATAAAATATTTAGAAAAAAAAAATATTTGTGCAAAAACTATACAAAAACTCATAATAGGCTAAGTTCCAAAAACTTTTTTAAAAAAAAGTTAAATCAAAATTCACAATTCGTGAAGACAAAATAATGAAATACCTATGAAAAATAATTGAGAAAAGTTTCATATATTTATAACAAGTAGTTTTTAAGTTATATCCATTTCAACTCATAAACGGGACAAAAAGCCATCACCGAGAAAACAGTTTCAAATCAAAGTTTCCGCGATACAGTTGTCATGTAAAAAAAAACTTAAATATTTCAAGTTCTACTAGAAACAAAAAATTTGTGCCATTTTATCTAGAAATATTATTATTATTTTTTATAATAATAAAGAAAAACTTGAGAATTTTTTAAATTTTGAGTACAAAGGGACTTCTGGGACTCAAAATTCTAAAAAAAAATAATAATAATAATAATAATAATAATATTATTGTAAAAAATAATATAAATACTTTTTAATAAAATGGCATAAAATTTTCCTTCTATCATTAGTTGAACCTGAAATATTTAAGTGTTTGTTACATGACAACTGTATCTCAGGCATGATGCTACCTAGAAACTTAGAAAACTGTATTTCTCGGGGATGACTTTTTGTTCCTTTTTTGAGTTTAAATTGATATAACTTAAAAACTACTTTTTATATATCTATGAAACTTTCCACAATTATTTTTCATATATATTTCTTTAATTTGTCTTCAGGAATTATGTTTTTTAATTTAACTTTAAAAAAAAAAAATTGTGGAGCTTAGCATACTATGGATTTTATATAGTTTTTGCGCAAAATATTTTTTATTATTATTATTATTAATATTTATTATTATTTTTTTTTTCAATTTATTGAAAAATCAAGAAGACATTTTTTATATGAATTATAAGAAGTGATTTTATGCAAAAAGAAAGGGATTTTTTAAAAAAGTTTTTTAGCTATATCAAATTTAGGAAATATCAACATTTTAAAGTTTTTTAGTTTTTAAAAAAAAATATTTTTTAAATTTGAAAATTTAAAATAGCTTTTAAGTTTCAAAGCACCGTTCGTACATTACTGCATAAAAAATTTCAGAAAAATAATTCTAAAATTAAGTATTTAGAATTCTGTGTACCCGACCCCCTTAATGACAATTTTGTTCCATCAGCTTCTGGCTTGCATTTCACATACCTGCGAACGTTGGGCTCTTATTTCCATGTATTAAATTTAACTTTTAACATTTGGAGAAGCCAATAGGGCAAAGCCCCCATTAAAGATTGCTATGCAATATTCGGGTTTGCGAAGTATGGATAAATGTGCAATGTTATTTCTATGGAAGCAATATTAAAAAGTCTTTGAAAATACTAAAACTTTTTAAATTGTGGCGACACTAAAGGCCAAATCCCTCTTTGGATATTGGCGAGAAGGCGAGCAGAGGAGCCCCCAGGTTCAAATAATAATAATAAATAAAAAAAAATGGCAAAAAAATAATTTTCTACATTCGGTGTAGACGAATGAAAATACGGGGTGTTCATAAAGAAACTTTGCCGATGTATGGACTGGTATCGGCCTTTCCGTTCAACTGATCGAGATGGGATTTCAGGTATAGTTATTCAGAGGTATGAGCTCGAGATTTTGTGAATAGCAACAAAATGACACTCACGGTTATGGTTATAGTTAAAGAAACTCGAAATTTTCGAATAGCAACACATACTTTTTACAATCGCAAAATTCTCTTCGCCTGCGAGAACCCTAAAGAGCGTTGGAACGGTACGCGTATTACAAAAAACAGACGCGTTATGCGCGCACAAAAAAAAACAGCTCTGTGAACTACGAGGCACACGGAGGCCGCTCGCCAGATATTCAGCGTAGAAAACCGATAAAATTGCCTGTGATAGCACCTATGTGAATCCTCTCACATTTGTCATATGCAAAGTTCCACCGTACGTCCCGATCGTGTTTCTGTTGTCTATTCACAAAGCTGTTTTTTTTTTTTTTTTTTTTTTTTTTTTTTACGCGTGTGCATAACGCGTCTGTTTTTTTTGTGATACACATACCGTTCCAACGCTCTCTAAGGTTTTCGCCTGAGCTGAGCATTTTGCGACAGGAAAAAGTAGGTGTTACCATTCGAAAATTTCGAGTTTCTGTAACTATAACCGTAATAGTGAGCGCCATGTTGTTGTCATTCACAGAATGCTGAGCTCATACCTCTGAATAACTATACCTGAAATCTCATCTCGATCTTTTGAACGGAACAGAAGATAGAGGTCCATATATAGGCAAAGTTTCTTGATGACCACCCTGTATATTTAGAAAAAATAAATTGAAGATTTGTGATTCATGTTTTTAAATAGATTGTCTTGTATTGAGTGAGTCAATTCAATCGAATTTCATTTTCTCTAAAACTTTTTAATGTACAAAATACCTAGAATTTATACTCACTTCCGGCAAATCATAATCGATTAAAATCGTATTTACACCAAGTTTCTTGCGTAATTCGAAGCTCTGCAAAAATACGAATTGTGAAAATCTATTACTACTTCATTTCTTCATGAAAAACAAAGACATTTTATTGTAGTAATAAAAGTATTATAATTGAATAATTTTATTTTAAACTTCTTGGTTGCAGACCTGTAGACTAAACCCCTTTGATGTTTACTTTTAATATAGTCCGGGAGGCAAATGCAATTTTTGGACCCCATCGAACATCATTCTGAATTTTTTATAGAAATTGGAGAAAAGTGAGTTAATTACGAATCCACTGGTCTGCCGTGGCGAAAATGACCAAAACTGATCAAAAATTGACTTGGAATGAGTTGAAATAATATTCGATTGCCAAATATGTCATAACTTGCCAAAAAGAGAACAAACTTTTTTGTATGGCAACCTACTGCATTTTGATTTTCAATGAGAAAAAGCGCAAACGATTTCTGATCTCTGGCTCAGAAAACTTGTATCTTTTAAAAGTAATCCAAATTGACGACATCAGTTAAGTCATCAGTGACGTAATGTTTATTACCAATTTCGCTCATTTGTGAAAGATGCAAGTAAGCCATAGTCACACATCCGAATCGTCTGCAACCTTCTTAATTGAAAATTAAAGAGTGAGGGTTACCAAATAAAAAAAAAAAATGCTCATTATTTGGAAAGTTATGACGCATTTGGCAATTGGATTTAGTTCAACATATTGAAAGTTGATTTTTGACCAGTTTCGGCCATTTTTGCCACGGCAGACCAGTGGATTCGTAATCTACTCACTTTTCTCCAATTTCTATAAAAAATTCAGAATGATGTTCGTTGGGGTTCAAAAATTGGAGTCGCCTCTCAGTCTAATAGGTTTGTGTGATTCTTTTTATTTTTTCATTGAATTCATTATTGAGTGATAGAGAATCGTCGAATAATTAGTATTAAAAGATATTTCACATCGGAATTTCGCAAATAAATACACAGTTGACAAGGCTACATTCCGTATAAATTATACCAAGACATTGACCTGATTATGAGGATTCGTTTAAAAAATTATAACTCAGATTATTAAAATAGCTACGCCGATTTGACATGTTTAATTTAATTAAAACGGTGTAATTTTATTTCGCCTTTTCTTCTTCCATGTTAAAAAGAGAGCATGAGGGTTGCCAGATGGAGTATTTTGAATACTACTGTTGTATGACGATTATATAGTAGTATGACGATTACGTCTCTGGCAACTCATGAGCACTTATGATCAATCACAATGTTCCAAGGTATTTTTTAAAGGTGTGCTTTGAAGTGTCAAAATTTCTCAGGAGTTGCCACTGACGTACCATGTATATTCCGCATTTTTGTATAAATTTTTGAGCGCAGTATTTTAAGTAGGAGTAGTTTTAAAATATGTGGTATGTTTATGGTATTTTTTATTCAAAAATTTTACAAGATATTTTATTTAATGTACGAAATAGTTTTTTTTTGTTAGATAGCTAAATTTTCAGCCATTTTTTACTACTACCACGATTTTGATAGTTGATTTTCAGTTAGATTCGATGTCGGTTTGGACGCTATTGTTTGCAAAGATCATGTGATATTTTAAGGATAATAATTGATTTGTTAATTTAAAGAATGACGTCGCAAAGCTTTTATTGGCGGGCGTTTTTAAGTTAATACGTATTTTTATTAACAATCCGCAAGTGTAGCGAGCTTTTGGCGAGCGTTACCGCACAAGCGACGATTGCGAAGCGATTTCCAGGTGGTTGGTTAGTGTTAGCGGGCCGGTAGCAGCTAGTCTTAGAAAATATTGAAAAAGAAACATAATAGTTAATACTTTAATGTTGATATTTTATTATGTAGTAATAAAACACTTTTATATTGAGATGAAATAAATGTTTGATAGAATCCAAAAATTTAATAAAACTTTTAACAATTACCTCTCGAATCATCCTCTCAGCTTTAATTAAGTTGAAGTCCCGAGCTAAGAGGAAAAAAAATCAAAATTTATTATTGTTTTCGTTGATGTCAATAGATTATAAAACCTTTTAAATATAACTAAAGTGTAGATGTTGGCTTCTAATGTTCAAGCTTAAGATCGTGTAGTTTGCACGGTTCCGGCTAACTGTTTCCGCCACTGTGAGTGTGAAGTACTTGTCAATGTCGACTATGAAGTGCTTGTGTAATTTTGAACTACGATAAGATCACGGGATCTAAACCTTATCGCGCATACCTCTCTCTCTCGTACTTTCCCACACCAACGAGAGGACTTTGAGACCTATTTAATGTGCACCTGTATTCCGCGAGGCAGGGCCGAACCCACGATCTAACGGGTAGGATCTCGGTGCCTTTACTCAGCAATCCACAGGAGCCTGGCGTCTAGGAAGAAACTCTCTTTTGGGTCTCTCTGTAAAGCTCCAATGCTCAATCTAGAAATTGTTCCTCAGCCAGGCAGCACTGGCAAAATGGCAGAAGCTGCAAGTATATAATTTATATCAACCGAACACAGGTCAGGGTTTTCTGTTTTTTTTCTTCCCCCCCCCCCCCCCCCACACACAGTTTGGCTCCTATCTACGTAAGTTAGAATCGTGAACTTATTTTTATCATCGTGCTGTATGAAGAAGAAAAATACCAACATTGTTTTGGACTGGTACTTGTCGTCTTAAACCATGTTCAGAAATTAGTGGAGTGGCTTTATTTTGCTAGTGGTCTTTAAAGGCTCTGTCTACTTTGGATGCATAAAAAAAACGCTATTTGTATTAATTTTTTTTTTTTCAGAATATTGTTATGTTTATTGATATAAACTTGTTAGGCTTAACAAAAACATTCGTAAATTACAAAAAAAAAAAAAATTGATTTTAACCATTTTTTAAAGTGAAAATGCCAGGTAAAAAGGAGTCCTTAAAAGGTTGCGCTGTTGAAAATATCTCAGAAACTACTGAAATGATCCCAATGACATTTTAACCACATATTCTGTACAAACTTATCGTTATATCTCTAACCAGAATCATTGCAAAATTTTAATTTTTACTATATATATATATTTTAGCAAAAAACATGGAAAAAAAACCCTTTTTAATTTTTTTTCCCGCGTTTGTTATTTTTGCATATAAATTAATATTAGAGGTACGGGATATAGCCACTGTCACACTAAGCCTAAAACCATTCAAATTTTTGTTTTCAGATGGGCCGTTGTTCAGATTTTTTCAACAGCGCACACTTACTTACATTTTGAGGACTCCTGTTTACCACACACTAAAAAAGTGGTATAAAGCATTTTTTTTTTTTTTTTAATTTACAAATGTTTTTATTAAGCCCAACAAGTTTTATATCAATAAAAATAACAGAATTCTTAAAAAAAAAAAAATAATAATAATAATAGCGTTTTTTTTTCATGTATCCAAAGTAGACAGAGCCCTTAACAAGTGATCAAAAATGGTAATAGAAATCATGTTATTAATATGACAATTCTCAATAACTTTATAATTTGTTTAGTTATAATATATCGTGTTCGTTGCAATAGCCAGAAATTTTGTAAGCTTCAGACCATAAGTCAATTATGCCACTGAAAATACGAAGGGCATCTCCACCAGAGATTAATGTGGAGAATTTTCTCCAGCTTCTAAACCTCTAGAGATAAAGCCAACTTGCACGTACATTTAAAAATAAAATTTGTCAAAAATAACCTTAAGAGGTATCAATTCATTTTAATCGTCAAATGCTACTGAGATTAAAATGACTTTACGTATGTACATCACTAATTTTGAAATAAATCAAAATAAAAAAGAATTATCGAACGGCATCAATGGACAATAAGTACGTCTTTATGAATTGATTCTTCCTTATAGAAAAAAATCGAGGTCTTCACTTTCTAAGCGAAAAAGTTTAAATTAAAATTATGAAATAATAAGTTTTAAATAAGAAATAAGTTTTTAAAATATTGATTCAATGTACTTTCACAGCATTCAAAATATATGAATTTCTCTATTCTTCCAGTAAATTGTTAGTACCATTTATACTTCGGTGTCATTTCATATAATACTTCGCATCAATATTTAAATAACAAACTTAAAGTAGTTGCAACCAACAGTTTACAGAAAGAGAAATAAAATGCAAACAACGGAATTGTTATGAAAATACATTGAATTAAATTTATAAAAATATATTCTTTCTTCTTTTAGAATTTATAGTTTTCTAGTTAAGATAGTAATCTTATTGAAAGTGGCTTACCGTAAGGCATTGGTTGTAACAAAACGCCAAAAAATTAGTATGCAAAAGGTGTAAACTCTCACCTATCAACCATTTTGTTAGAAATTGGTCGTCATGATGAGGCTCTAATATATCCTGCACTTTTCTTCTAAACTAAAATCAAAAGAAATTGATATACAACTAAAATCACCGATAGTGAAGAATGATCTGGGGCATACTGACCATAGGGTTGTCGGAAGTAATCACTGGACTTATCAGAGGTTGTAAAAAATGGGCTGTACCAGTACGGTAGATTTTTTTTTCCAACTATTTTCCAATAGAACCTTGTTTATTGTTGTTGTTTTTTGAGTTCATTTTATTTAAATCCCAATCATTTCCATCAGAACTATACGAGTTGAATGATTTAAATTTTAATGTATAAATAAAACTATTTAATGATTGAAATTATTACGTATAAATATTTAAATAATATAGTAATTTTTAAAATTATTTAATTGATAAAATTAATTAATATAAATATTTTATTATTAACAATAATTACTAAAATTTGATTGAAAATTTGGACCGACATAAATCTAAAATCACCGGGCCGATTTTATGTTCCAGTATGTCCCTGGGGATGATTCGTGATGAAATCTTTCAATCTTAACAAAGTTAAAAGTAAGATTTCTACTTAAAATGTGAAAAACAGAAAGAAAAAAATTCACTAGCGTGCCATGCGTGGGACATCCTCCAACGCAAGGATAAAACAAGTGTGAGCGATTCTTAGACGTGTCTTCCAGTTTTCGAAATCGATGGGTGGAAGCGAATCCGAAAATTAGGGGCTGAAAGGAACGGAGTTAGGTTCTTTACCGGAGTATCTATGACTGCTCTCCCAGCGCAAAGCCAAGTACACCTAGTACAAGAATAGTACGTCCACGCATAAGGGTGATTTCAAGGGTTTAAAGTAAATTACAGGGAATAGGACTAGAGGTCATGCATATAAGCTATTTAAATCGCATTTTAACTTAGAGCATAGGAAATATTATTTTTACAAATGAGTGATTGATAAGTGGAATAAGCTGCCCTACCACATCATCAATTGTACCTGAGTCAACAGCTTTAGAAGACATCCGGATATATTCTGGGGTATTGATTAGAAAAGTTTTAATTAGAACAGCCTTGATAGGCCTTGTGGCTGTAGTGGGTCGTCATTTTTTGTATTTGTATTATGTATAATTGTGTTTGCGCGCTCTGAACCCAAGTTTCTCACGTGACCTGTGATCAAACAGAAAAGAACTTTAAATTTTTATTCTAAAAGTGAAGTATGAATTTTTTAAATAGATAGTATTGTATCAAAAGATGAGTAGTGAAGTGATGAGTTTGGATCAGTGTATTTTTCAGCTCTTTACATGCTACCAGTTTAGATCGCCAGTCTGTGACGTCACTTGGCTAATGGTTCCAGTAAACCAAACATTTTCTATTTACTGACACCGGTGACTTCCATCAACCAATCACGTGTGCTTTCCCGTGATTACCGATAGACGGCGTAGAGGTCGATTAGCAGACGTCACAGAACTAGCGATCTGAACTGGAACCACCCACTAACGTATAAATTCGGCTTTAGAGCAGAGACACACTGAGATGGGCCGGCGAAAATCACCTCTATTTAACCCTTGGTCATAATAGCTTGATGAATGTCCGGAGAAAATGCACTGAAATCTTAAGGTGGGTGGGATTTGTAAGGGATTTACACCTTAATTGTGACAACTACCCTTACCCTTACAAATCGTTTCTCTCTCTCATTCTATTTCTCTCTCTCTCTCATTTAGTATAGAAGACGTTGTTAAAATAGCTTTCAAAGTTTGTGTTTAAAAGTATTTAATGAGAAAAGAATTCTTTAGTTATATGTCAGTATATTTTTAAGTTGTTGAATAGTGACTGCTTAGTCAGAAATTGTTCTGTTGCATTGATACTATAAGTAGGTCTGTTTATTATACTATATTTCTCAACTGCATTGCTATTGGAAGAACATTATTCAGCTTACCTCATCAAGAACAAATTTTTGTTTTTCTTGCTTCCTGATAGTATCAGTCATATCCATAACTAAACAATTATCAACCTGAAACAAAACAAGAGTCACAATCATAGTAACTATGCAGACGAACTTTTGTATTTAAGCGTATCTAAATCTTAATGTCATTGTACCATGTCTCAAAAATGCGTTGCCGATGCCAATAACTTTTGTTACATTTGAGGTAACGCAACGCTTTGAGTCACAGAAAAAGTGTATTACTACTGTAATCAAAAAGGCTATTTCTTATATTTCGGTTGTAAAATAGGCGACCGAGGTAAAAAATTGGACTCCCAAAGTATGCTGTACCACGTGTGCAACAACACTTTCTCTGTAGGGTCGATCTGTAACACCTACAAAAAATACATCAAACTCTTTCTCGCGTGATATCATTATGTCTAAGTTGGGAAATCAATAAGTTTTAAATTTTAAAATGAGCTACGTACGTCATTGGTTTGTGTTTCAGAAGTAAACATCAAAATTCTGCAAATATATCGTGTAAAAGTGTCGTTAAATTTGACTTCACCTTCTAAATTTTTGATAGTATGGAAAGTTTAACAATTTGAGATGACGTGCATTTGTCATGAACTGCTAAACATCTAAAAATTCGTCAAAACCTACCGTATGAGGCATAGGAGATACATTGATATTGTAAGGTATTGCCTTAATAATATCAAAAAGTATAAAAATTGCCTGTTTTAACTTTTATTATTCACAAAATAAATAATTTAAGGGACTAGCTAAAAAAGTCACTCTCTTTCAAAATCAATAAGTGTAACCTCTGATGTCTGTATATTTGTTTTTATTTTCCATGTATTTTTTAGACCTGTTGGCCATGTAAAAATTTTAAAATTGAAAGTAACGATCATACTTCATCAACATGTGTACTAGGGTGAGAAAATGACAAACAAAAAAAAAATTTAATTTTTTTTTTTTGGCAAAGCACGGAAAGGTTGCCAAATGGGCCGGTTAAAACACACACAAAATTTTGTCAATTTTGCTCAATGTCTAGCCGCGCCTCCCCTGGCATTGAAAAAGTTCAAAAACGTGGGAAAATGCCAATTTTAGAGAAATTACTATTTAGAAATTATTTTTGAAAATCGGAATTGCCATAGTACAGAACGGTTGCCTAATTGGTCAGTCGAAACAAGCACAACATTTCATCCATTTTTCTCAATATCTAGTCGCGACTTTCTGGCATTGAAAAAGTCCAAAAATGTTATTTTTTTGAAAATTACTATTTGGAAATTATTTTTAAAAACCGGCATTGGCATAGCATAGAATGGTTACCTAATGGTTCAGTTACAATACGCACATTTCATAAATTTTTCTCAATATCTAACCGCGACCAGCCGGCATTAAAAAAGTCAAAAAATAATATTTTTTGAAAATTACTATTTGCAGCGATGATATTCTTCCGCTTTTTGGTGGAATTCCGCTTTTTTGTATTTTTGGTGAAAATCCGGGGGGGGGGGGAAGGAAGAGGTATTGTTTTTTTTTTTTTTTTTTTTTTTTTTTTTTTTTTTTTTCTCTCTTGAATTTTCGCTTTTTTTTTATCTCATTTCTACGAATTTTCAATTGTTAATTTTTGGTTTTTCCTCCACTGCAAATTTTTGCTTTTCTTTCCGAAAATTCAGCCAAAGAAAAGAAATCTTCCGTTTTCGAAAGCAAATTCTCGAAAAATATGCTCGACCCCGCGGCATAACTCTTACTAGCAAGAAAACGAGTATATTCTTCCTCATCGTCGGAAAACGCATAGGATTCTGAAATCATCGCCAGAAAACGCATACAATTATTAAATCGCCTGTAATATTGGAATCCACTTCGGAAGGGTGAATACTTTCTACTGCGGATTCTCACAACGGCGAACCTATACATTAGGATGGAGTGAAGAAATGAAAAGTAAAAAATATATAACGCCTGTATGTGGAAAAGGTGTCTCTTACAAAGCCAATTTATCATGCAAAATTTCAGCTAAATGAAATTATATCTTTGGCTGCCCAAATAATTTTGAATTTTAAGTTTTTAGCCTAATTTCTCACCAAACTGGCCAAAACGGAATGATGAAATATAATATCTCTTATTTGAAACTATTAATAGTTAAAATTAAACTTTAAAAGAAATAAATAATCAATCACTATTTGAAAGACCTGGGAAATCGCGGGATGGACTTCAAATGTGCATTGCTAACGCGCATGCTCTTCTGACTCTGGCTAATGGATTCTCTGCGTCACTACTATCAACTGCGCTCTCTGTTCGAGTTGGTTGTCTTTCTAGAGCGTTCTATTTAGTTTGTGTTACGCGAATTCCATATATTTTTTTTTTCATGTTTGCTTATGTTTGTTCCCACTTATAAAGATGTTAAATTAGAGGTCGGCGATATATCGATACAACGATATTTTTAAAAAATTATCGATACTAAAAATATCGATACAAGTCCCCGATATATCAATATTTTCAAACATTTTTAGTTTTTTGATGATGTTCTATGTGTTTTTTCGATTTTCTTTATTCCCTTTTCAAAAACTTCAAAACTAAAGTTTGGACTAGACTGAGAGACATTTAAAATGGCACCCCAAACAAAAAGAAAACATAATGTAATGGAAAGATACGATAATTTATTAGTAGTCATTGACACTGTGCCATTTCTGTTGCCAGCGTGTGCCTGGAATTTGCATCTAATTATAAATATTAAAAACATCTCTATCAGCAAAATATGCGTAAACTACTTTTCAAAATTTCTTCTTTAAAAATAAATGTGAATTTATGCATTGACATCCAAATGTATTTTATTTATTCTGATTGATAATATAATTTATTTACCAAAACAATTTTTATAGTTTATTTGTTAAAACAATTTTGGCATGAATTCATGAAAAGTAGAAATTTGTCCCGAAAATCATCGTTTCTGGCAAAATTAAAAATCAAATTTAAAAAAATCATCATGTATCGATATATCGATATTTTTTCCTACGCAACGATATAGTATCAATATTTATTTTGATCGATATTTCCGACTTCTATGTTAAATGCTTATGGGAAAAAAGTTCACTTTTAAGGTAAGAAAGTACCATAAAAAAATACCGCAATATTAAGAAACGTTTAAAAAGAGAATGCGTATTAAATTTTTTGAAAATGTCTGGCCTTTTAAAAAATCAGCTGAGGAAAATCAGTTTGATACTTCATTATGAAAATGAAAGGACTTTCTAATTTGTAATTACAAAATTGTGTCTGTAGATGATAGAGCTTTTTTTACGGAACAAAGAACATTTCGTAAATTGGTATTTGGAAATGTTGATATAAAAGCAAGCAAAATGATTGATAAGAGATTGAAACGGGGAAAAAAAGCAGCAGAATTAAGTAAAAAGGCTCAAATGCAAGATATTGTGGAAAACACAAGTAATAGACTTTCTAGTTCTGATTTTGAGACAGATTTTGGAATCTTCAAATTCTTCAAATGAAAACGAAGATTTTGAAACAAAAACAACTTGAAATGAAAACGGCAATTATAAGTCAAGATTCCCCTTCAACTTCGCAAATGAGAACTAAACTTCCAAATGAAGCACAGGCTTGTGACAGAACTGATGTGTCCGATAGATCAGCATCAATTCTTATAAATGCTGCTTTAAACGATATGGGAATATTTACCAAAGAAGATTCTTCTAAAGTAGTCGATTGTAGCAAATCCAGAAAGGAAAGAATAAAAAACTGCATTGACTTGGGGGGTGGGGAAAGGAAAAACACTCTTCATTGGAATTTGCGATATACTTTGACTGTCGAAAATACAAGACTTTAATTCAAATTAAGGAAGGAAAAGGACAGCTAGAAAGGCAATAACAGAAGAGCATGTTATTTTACTTTCAGAGCATGGATCAAAATATGTTGAGAGGGCTTTTCCTCACCCCCCTATAATAGAGCCTTTATAATTGTCACTATCACCGAAATTTGCATGGTTGTGATAGTAAATTTCGTAGAATATTACGCCGATATATTCTACTCTATTGTGGAGATTTCCACCGATATATTAGGTGCTAACCCTGATGTTTACGTTGGTGTTATGGTCAGTTTGCCGATTGTTGCCTTAATATGATTGCCGAGATTTACGCAGGTATGGTGGCCGCTATCTCCGATAGTTAAGTTGGAGTAGTGGTACTTTTCACCTAGATTTAAGCCGTTTTAAAGCAGCCATTGCCGAAATTTGCAAAGATGTTTCCACTGATGTGATAGCCGCTATGTGATTAGTGTGGGTGATGATTGGGGATGGATCCTTGAAATTTTTTGGGATGAGCTTTGAAATACATGAAGTATGCTTTTTAGCGACTCATTTTATTTATTATTATTATTATTATTATTATTATTATTATAAAGCACACTACAGAAAAAAATTCCATTTAAAGTGTACATGGAATAGTACATTACAAAAAGCAAACAATAGTAACAAAAACAAGATTACACATTTAAAACCAGCAGACATTTAACCTTGAACATAGAAAAAGATACATTAAAAATATCCAAATCATCAGAAATCAAATTAAAAATTCTATAAAATTTATACAAACAAAAGTTGTCAATGTAGTTATATTTGGTAAAAACAGTAACAAATAAATTTTGGCTACGAGTATTGGTCGGTACAGCAAATTTAATGGAATTATGGATCTCAATGCAATCAATAAAATTATTATTGACTTTGTAAAAGAAAGAAACACAAGAAAGCTCACGTCTAGATTTTAAACTGGGGATGCTGAAGAAATTGCGGAGGAAAGAGAGATAATGAGAATTATAATGGTTACCCTTATAATAAAGATAACGCATAAATTTAGTCTGAACCCTTTCAAGAATTATAATTTTATTGTTATAGTAAGGGTCCCAAATAAGTGAGCAGTATTCAAGATTTGAACGGACCAAACTAAAAATGAAATAAAGAGTTTTAAGAGCCTGAGGATTAGAAAAATCTTTTGTATTACGTTTAAGAAAACCAAGCATCTTATGAGCCTTTAAGATAATATCATCAATATGAAGAGAAAAATCAAGTTTAGAATCAAAAATGACACCAAGATCTCTGATATGGTCAGAACGAGTTAAAGTTTGATTATTGACATAATAAGGATAAGAAAAAGCTTGTTTTTTACGCGTAAAACTTATAACACTGCATTTATCAATATTTAAAAATAAACTATTAACGCTACACCAACGATAAAGGCAATCAATATCCAACTGCAACTCCTCAGCATCAGCAATTGCACAAATGGATCTAAACATTTTAAGGTCATCAGCAAACAAAAGAAAATCACAGAATTTAAAAATATCACAAAGATCATTGATAAATAAAATAAAAAGCAGGGGTCCCAAATTAGAGCCTTGGGGGACACCAGAAGAATTAGTAAATTTGTTAGAAATTGCATCTTTAAAATAAACATATAACATTCTATTACTTAAATATGAAAAGAACCAATCGGTAAGATTGCAATGAAAACCCATATTACTTAACTTTTTCAAAAGAATACCAAAGTCGATTGAATCAAAAGCTTTAGAGAAATCAGTATAAATTACATCAAGTTGATAGCCACATTCCATAGAGGAAATAATCTTATTAGTTAAACAAAACAAATTTGTAAGTGTAGATCGTTTTGGGATAAATCCGTGTTGATTCAAAGAAATAATGCTTTTAACCTGATGAAATAATTTTTTATAAATTATGATTTCGAAAATCTTGGAAAAAGGGCTCAATATTGAAATTGGTCGATAATTTTTACAATCAGTTAAATCTCTTTTCTTGAAAACAGGAATAATTTTCGTTTGCTTCCAAGTATCAGGGAAAGTATTTGTTTTCAAAGAAAGATTAATTAAGATAAGAAGAGGATAAACCAGCCCCTCGGAACAACCCTTAATAATAAACGAGGGTACCTGATCAACACCTACCGATAAAGAAGATTTTAATTCTTGAATTGCTAAAACAACATCCTCATAGGAAACACAATCGATTTTCACCAAATCACAAATACTATAATCGCAGATTACAGAACTACTGACATAATCAGTGCTTGATTTATAAACAGAGTTAAAATAATTAGCAAAAACATTAGCAATATCCTCATTATTATCATATCCTATATTATTATTGTGGAAAGTATTTGGCATTGATTTAGATTTCTTAAAAAAAGACTAGAAATTTTTAGGATCGGAAATAAGTTTATTTTCTGTGTTGAGAATGTAAGAAGCGTAGTCCTGTTTAAGTTTGACCTTAACAAGAGATCTCAAAGACCTAAATTCAGCAAAAATGCTTGGATCACTACTCCTCAAGGCCAATTTACGTATTCTACCCTTTTTCTTAATTAACTTCGAGTACCAAAAGGGAAATTTTTTAAAAACCGTTATTATAGGTATAGTCTGAATAAAAACTTGATGTAGATAGTCATAACAATAAGAAACAGCTAAATTAACATCAGTAAAAGCATTTAAAAAGTTCCAGTTAATCGATATTAACAGGTACCACATATTTAAAAAATCAGTTCTTTTGTAATCAAATTTCATCAATTTATGCCTATTATTATTACGAACAGGCATAAAACAAACATCATTGGACAGTGCAGGGTGATGATTGTCTTCTAAAACGAAGGGTCTATCACAATGACCAAGGGAAACATTGCATAAGTCAATATTACACAGGATAAGGTCTAAATATTTGTTATTGCAGTTAGGTACAGTGTTAAGCTGGTTTAGGTTATACAGTTGCATAAAATTATGTTTATCAAAAGGTTATTAAATATAATTTTTCTCATACTTTTTTTGGGTGAATGTTGCATCTCGGTAATGAACAGGTCTTAAATATATTTTAATGCCTATTTTTAGATTTTTGATGGCCTTAATAATGCATTAACTTATTCTTAATTAAACTTTTAATGTAAATGATTTAATAATTTAATTTCTTTTATTCTTTTTCTTTTATATTACTTAATGAATAAAAAATAATTAAGTTATTAATTATTATTGTGCAATTTTTTCATCATGTAGCATTTTTTGATAATTTACTTCTTAAAACATGTTTCACGTATAAAGTATGGTGCAATTTTTTTGCTCGCATATGATTTCAGTCTTTTGGGTCTTCAGCCGCTCGCATCTCTGTATTTGGAGATTATTTTCAAAAGCCGGCATTTGCATAGCATAGAATGGTTACCTAATGGTTCAGTAATAGCAAGTAAAACATTTCATAAATTTTTCTCAATATCTAGCGACCCTCTGACATTGAAAAAAATCCCAAAAAGTCGACAAATGAAATTTTTTTGGAAATTACTGTTTTGGAATTATTTTGAAAAACCTGGTATTGATTTACCATAGAATGGTATGATTGCCTAATGGGTCAGTTAGAGCACACACAAAATTTCTTCTATTTTACTCAATATCCAGCGCGACCCTTTGGTATTTTGGCATTGAAAGAGCAAAAAAAAAAAAAAGAACACTTTGAGTTGATTAGTTAGTATCCACATAAAAATCTCGTCAATGTTTCCGAATATGTAGCTGCTGCTTTTTCTGGCATTTCAAAAATCACAAGAACAAAATTATGCATTTTAAAATCCAAAAGTATATATTACTAGTATAATACTTATTCAATTTCAGAAAGCTAGAAATTGAAATATAATAAAAAGGAGTAGGCCCATTACTTACAAAGGATAGGCCTCTGAATAGTTCTGTTCCTTATTGCCAAATGTTGGAAGTTCTTACCTGCATATAACGTCCTGTTCAGTATTACCACTAACTTTCGTTGCAGTTTCATATATGACACATATCTCGACTGTTTGCGTGTGACATGGAAATGTTAGTATATGAACATATTTTCTTAGCACATATCTTTTTTTTCCCCCCTCTTTTATACGCATTGTAAGCGGTGGCTCTCTCATGGTGCACTTTGACTCAGTTGATTAGATAAATGTAATCAACGGCATTAAGAAGTTAAGTTCGAGAGGGTTGAAAAAGCGTATGGATATGAACTTCTTATTTCTAGGCAATTCTCTGCTGTAAGCACGAGACATTTTAGTTCTTTGTTCTACTCATAAACAAATTAGAATTTAAAAATTATTATCAATCTAGCAATTATGCTTTTGTTTTATATAGCTCTAGTTGTTGACAAAGTTATTTGGAAAAATAATTATTTTAACTAGGTGAAATATGCATTTATACCGTCTGACACACGGGACGACACGTCCATGTCCAGTGCGTCAAAAGATATAAATGCATATTTGACTTAATTAAAATAATTATTTTTCCATACAACTTTCTCACCAAGTAATATGATATAAAATGAAAACATAACTATTAGATTCATCTTAATTTGATAGTTCTTATCTGTTTGCGAGTAGAAAAAAAAAGCCAAAATGTCCCGTGCGTCAGCCAGAGAATTGCCATCCTGATGTTTAGGATTCCCCTCATTATTAATTCTCGGATAATCACTGTTAATTCCGCCTCACTTTTAATACTTCAAGAAACAGTTAGCATTACCACTAGTATATTTTCCGGATGGTCAAAGTATGCATTGTTCGTAATTACTACGTCGGTAATTTTCTTGATATGATCAAGCAACTGCCTTGAGAGAGCAATAATCTTCCAGATATGTCAGGGTCCATCCGTGCACGTAGGATGGAGGTCCTTATATAGAGTCCCTGTGATGAGGCGCAAGGGTGGTCCTTATATGGGGTCAAAAATGATATATTTCAAACGATTTTAACCCTCCCCCTCATTTCCCTCCCCCCCCCCCCTTCGTCCTATTTTGACAGTGTGCCAAATTTCATTCCGATAAATTAATAATGTTACGAATTTCTGTATATTTGTAAATATTTCGTAGCATTAATTATGTAAAAATAAAAATGTATGTAATCTCGCATAAGGCAGTACAAAAGTTTGTCTTCGCTTTCCTGCAATGTTAATCTTAATGCTTGAAAACGAGTTTTATAGAGATCATGCTGGGAAGCGAGTTTTACAATGGGCAGGCTATTTAACATTATGGTTAGTGGCAATCTCGCCAAATTTTGCGAGATAGAGCCAAGTTGGCGACGGTTTTGGAGACTAATTTTTGTCGACAATTTTGGCGAGAAATTCCCAAATGTCGCCAAACTTGGTGACAATTTGGCGACACTTTCGGTCCCCATGCACCTGTATAGAGCTTTTTGACTACGATCTTGAAAAATTCTCTCTCTTTTTCCTCTAGAAGATTAGAGAAGGATTAGCTTTCCTATATAAGGCAAAGAAAGAGGGTGATCTGGTTGGTTAGTTGTCTCTCAGCGAGCATTCAAAGTAGCTCCGAAAGTGAACTGTATTGCATTGTCTTTTGCGTCGATTTTAGCAGTTGTGTATCTAGTTTTTAACTGCTGCTTGTGTAACATTGTTGTGTAAAGAGCTGTATTGAGTCTATCAGAACGAGAAGTTCTGGAGTTGTAAAAGAATCTGCGAAGAGTTATATCAGAGTAAATTTCTTCAAGTTTTAATCAGCTTTGGCTTCAAGTCTTTCGAACTCATCCACGCAACAACTGGTGTCAGAAGTGGGATTTGAATGCCGTTAACCAGAGCAATGGCAGAACAAGATGAAAAATTTAAACAGCTCTTAGCCTTCATGCAAGAAATGAAGATAGAGATTTTCTCTGGCCAAGAAGAGATGAAGAAAAAGATTTTCTCTGACCAAGAAGAGATAGAGATAGATATTTTCTCTGGGCAAGAGGAAATGCAGAAGAATATTGCTGCGATCTCTGCCGGACATAAGGAATTAAAGTGTCATCTTTTAGCAACTATGGAAGAAAGCGTGAAATATATAGAAGACAAATTTGCTGGAAAATTCGAGAAGTGTAATAGATTAGAAGGGAAATTCGAGAATGTCGAATTCAAGTTTAATAATTTGGAGAAAAAGATAGAGATTCTGGAAAAGAAGAATCTTAAAGAAAATTTGAGTGAGATAGAAGAAAAGATAGACCAAATGTTAGAGAAGAGACTGTCGAGCAGAATTGTTTCGGAAGATTTAAAATGTGTACCAGTTGCCTTCCGACCTTCAATTAAGATTTCGACATACGTCAGGAAAATCTTCCTGGCAAGTGTATAAGACCCAATTCGCAATTGTCGCCAATGCCAACGGGTGGGACTCTGTGACAAAAGCCTGCCAGTTAGGTGCATCTCTGCGAGCTGAAGCTGCAGATATACTACAAACACTTTCCGAAGAGCAACGCTTGGACTTCAACGCACTCTCAAGTGCATTAGAACTGCGGTTTGGCGAGAAATGTGTGAAAGACTACAGCAGGCTGCAGTTGAAATCTCGCCAACAGAAGCCTACCGAAACACTCCAGGAGCTCGCCACGGATGTTGAAAGGCTCTCCCATCTCGCCTTTTCATACTTCCCCGCTGAAACGAGAGAAATACTGTCTCTACAGTACTTTGTCGATGGCATCAGGGATGTAGAGATACAGAAGGCCCTACGAATGGCAGATGTCAAGGATTTAAAAAGGGCTTTAGTATATGCCATGAAGTACGAGGCAGCCCAGCAAGCAACTCGTAGAGAACGCCATCCTATCGGGACTGCTACTATACAGGAGCCAGAACACCTAATTGCTGCTCGTCTGGATGAATTGCAAAGACAAGTCAGTGACTTGAGACGAAATACTCCGAAAAAGAATCAGAGCCTGAAGTGCTGGAACTGTGGAGGCGAGGGCGACATACGGAGAAACTGCCGATCCAGCCAAGGCACTGGAGCTAGGACCGCTCCCAGAAGGGAGGAGGGAAACTAAATTCTAGCCATCTCGCGGGGTGGAGGTTGCCAGTTGTTGAGAAGCCCCATCTTAGAGCTCTACAAATTTCTGCAATGAGTGGCGGCAGTAATAGACTCTTCATAATGGGACACGTAAATAGAGTTCCCTGCAATGTGATCATCGATACTGGAGCCAATGTAACCATCATCCGTAAAGATTTGGCTCAACAACTGGATGGAAGACTCATCTGGACGCCGCCCTGCGTTACCCTCCAAACTGTATTTGGCGATAAAATCAACATCCATGGAAAAATGAATATCAACATCACGTTCGGGAGTGATTCTTATCATCACACGGCTTATGTGGCGGCCATTGTGGACACTTGTATACTCGGACTTGACTTTTTAAGGAAATATAATTTTTTCTTGGACTTTCAAAACAATCAGCTGCATTCAGTTTCTGAAGACATAGCGTTATTTGGAATTAAAGATAGTTAAGTTAAATCCGTACATCAAATAATAGCTCAAAATGACATCACATTACCCGCAAGAACAGAAATATTACTTCCTGGATACGCAGCTGAAGATAAAAGTTTCCGATATGGCATGATGGAGTACCCTGAAAATCACAACAGCCCCAAAGGAGTACTGGTGGCTTCAACTCTCGTCGACCTTTCAAGGCCTGCCACACCTGTAAGGGTTGCCAATGTGAGTGATAAAGCGAAAGTCATAAAGAAAGGTGAAGTGTTAGCCACCTGTACTCCAGTAACTTGCATAAATCGAATTAGCAATCCTCCAGTCACTGTGTCTTCAGAGAACTTAACATTAGAGCTAATGCAGAATGCAACGTTAAGCAACGAAGAAAGAAGTGCTGCACAAATGGTCATCCAAGAATTCCAAGATGTATTTTCCCTCACATCCTCGGATGTTGAATGAACAAGTTTGACGTGACATAGAATTGATACAGGAGGCCACCCACCTATCAAGCAACACCCAAGACGACTACTCTTTGCTAAACAGGAAGAGGTAGGAAGTCTTCTAAAGGAAATGCAAGATAGTGACGTGATTGAACCTTCAGCCAGCCCTTGGGCCTCTCCCATCGTCCTGGCTCGGAAGAAGGATGGTTCAACTAGATTTTGTGTCGATTATCGGAGGTTGAACGATGTCACGAAAAAGGACAGCTACCCTCTTCCTAGAATTGATGACACTCTAGACATTCTTTCTGGAAACAAGTGGTTTTCGACACTAGACTTAAAGAGTGGATATTGGCAATTTGAGATACACCCTGATGACAGAGAGAAGACAGCATTCACAACCGGACAAGGACTTAGGCAGTTCAAGGTGATGCCTTTTGGATTATGCAATGCTCCCTCAGCATTCGAACGCCTTATGAAACAGTGCCAAGAGGTCTTTCCTACGAAGCCCGTCTGGTTTACCTCGATGACAGCATTATCGTGGGGCGAATTTTCGAGGAATATCTAGAAAATTTTAGGAAGGTGCTGCGGATATTAAAGACGCCAACCTGAAGTTAAGTCCGGCAAAATGTAAGTTATTTTGACATGAAGTGACCTACCTCGGACATATCATCTCTGCCGAGGGTGTACGCACAGATCCAGAAAAAGTAATGGCAGTTAAAAAGTGGAGATGCTCCAAAGATGTACATCAGTTGAGGAGTTTCCTAGGGCTTTGCACCTACTATAGACGAATCGTGAAGGACTTTTCTTACATCGCAAGACCCTCTTCACAGACTGACAGAGAGCAGGCGAAAATTCTTGTGGACGAAAGACTGTGAGGATGCATTTGAATACCTGAAGGAGGCTTTAACATCTGCACCTATTCTGACGTATCCTCAGCCCGATAAACAATTTATTCTTGACACTGATGCGAGCAATGAGAGTGTCGGTGCTGTTTTGTCCCAAGAAATAGACGTCCAAGAACGAGTCGTAGCATATTAGAGTTAGTGTCAATCTAATCCGGAGATAAATTACTGTGTCACCAGGAAAGAGTTGCTTGCCATAATTAAAGCCGTAGAGCATTTCCATCATTACTTCTACGGCAGGAAATTCCTGCTCCGTACGAATCATGCATCGTTGACCTTGCTTCTAAATTTCAAGAATCCCGAAGGTCAAATAGCCAGATGGATAGAGAGACTCCAAGAGTATGACATCGATATCCGTCATCGGAAAGGATCATCAAATGAAACGCAGACGCCCTGTCTAAAAAACCTTGCCCAGAGAGCTGCCGATATTGTTCCAGGGTTGAAGCGAGTTACGGACTGATCATTCCGGTAATACGCCAAGTAACATCTTCAACATCATTGGATCCAAACCTGTGGACTGACGGAGAAATCAGAAAAGACTAATTGAGAGATTCCGAGATCAAGCCAATAATCGATTTAAAGGAGTCTTCGACTGCGACACCTACTTGGTAGGACATTTCCATCTATAGTCCTACGATAAAGCAATATTGGGCCCTCTGGTACTCTCTCTATATTCGAAACGGCGTGTTGCACCGGAAGTTCGAATCTGATGATAGAAAGACATCCCAATGGCAGCTATTGCTTCCCAAATCCCTAGTCAGAGACGTTCTTAAAGAACTACATAGGAGTCCAACTGGAGGCCACTTCGAAGTAATGAAGACATTGCAAAGAGTTCGAGAGCGGTTCTACTGGTAAGGCGACGGCTGACGTGGAAAAGTGGTGCCGATCATGTGATGCTTGTGCAGCCCGGAAAGGACCGAAGAAACTCAGTCGAGGAAAACTGCAACGTTACACCCCCTTGTAGGAGCTCCTTTTGAACGGATTGCGTTTGACGTCTTGGGACCACTACCACGATCTGCTGACGGCAACAGATACATCCTTGTTGTCATGGATTATTTTACGAAGTGGCCGGAAGCGTATCCTATCCCTGATCAAGGGGCTCCCACCGTTGCAGAGGTAATGGTTCAGTGCTGGATTTCCAGATTTGGAGTGGGGCCTCTTCAGATACATTCTGATCAAGGAAGGAATTTTACCTCTGCTGTAATTAAAGGACTTTGTGAACTACTTGGCATAGACAAAACCCAGACGTCGCCTTTAGACCCACAGTCGGATGGCATGGTGGAGAGGTTTAACAGAACCATCCTCAATAACCTCTCACTGATGGTTTTGAGAAACCAACAGGACTGGGATCAGAAGTTAAATTTGTTTCTTCTGGCCTATCGCAGCGCTGTCCCCTAGACTCCCGACTATCCTCATCCCAGTTGCTCTTCGGTCATAACCTTCGTCTGCCTTGCGATCTGATGTTTGGCCACCCTCCGGATGCACCTTCATCGCCAGAGGAGTACGTCGAGGGTCTCCGAGGATATGTACCATGAATTTTAACTATTCTCCAAGAGTATAATTTATTATGCATAATTATTAATTAACATTTGTAAAAAAAAATATGATTTTGATAGAAATCTACTCTTACACCCCCTTGTAAATATTCTTGGGGGAGCCCATGAATTGTTTACTTTTACTACCGAAAAATATCGAAAGCAATTTCTACCATCAATTGAAGTTGTCTTTTCAAACAAAATAGGTTTTTCAAGATAGATCCTAAAACAATACTACTTTTAATAGAATGAGAGGTTCCAAACGTTGCACGCCGTTATTTTTGGATTTGTTATTGAACAATTTCAAATGGAAAGTTCAGTGTATGAGATGATACGTCTAAAAAGTTCAAAAAGTTTGGGTCACGTTTCAAAATTTTGACTGTATTGCTTTCTGAAACAAAGAAATAGAGGAGGTATAATTTCCTTTCATTCCCCCTCCCACCCCCCACCCCCACTCCCCCTCTAATAGCCTCCACTGGAAATGAAAGATGAATTCCTTTTGGAATAACATATCAATGCTATTTATTGTTTTTTGGGGACAATGATGATAATTCCTACCTACCAACCTACTTTTCCTTATCACATTTCAAATAAGTTTTTGACTGTTGCACCGTAATTCAGATAATGTGTAACAAAGACGGGTTAAGAAGATACGTTTTTGCAAAGAGATAAAAAAAAAAAAAAAAAAATAGGAATGTGGAACATCGCACAACTTTCAATTACACTATAATACTGATGTCAGTGTGTGTCATTTATCGTTTTTATATTTTTATCATTCATTCAGAAAAAAAAAATAGCCAGTTTGGCGATAGTTTTTGTAATATTCCTTATATTATCCTTTATTATAAGTGAAACTGAGGAGAAAAGAAAAAATGATCGTTGATGAGGTATGCTCAAATAAATAGGTGTGTTGAAGGCTTTCGTTTTTCAACTTTTTACGCCATTAAAGCATTTTTACGGGAATTTTGGAGGTTGGAATGTTTAGAACACCTCAATAGTTATTGTGATAGCGATTTTGAACAAAATCGTTAGAGCCGTTTTTTAGCAATTACTGAAAAACATGATTTTTTTTTTAATGGCGGATACCTTATGCGCCTGCGCGATTTTGACGAAAACCCTATTCATAGGTCCCTGTGCCATCACCAACCCGCAAACCAAATTTGAAAATCGCAGGTTCATTTGTTCGGGAGTTATGCTGACTACAGACATTTTTTTTTTTTTTTTCCCTTCCTTTTTTGAAATCAGAATGTTCCAAAACTTGGAGAAATGCAAAAAACAATCACTTATTTTTTTTTTAATTATTTATTTTTTTAATTGAATGCTATACTTTTATTACTCTATTTATACATTCAGGTAATTAAAAGTAAAAATTACGCAAGAAAGTTAAGAGTGATGAAATGGTACTGCGCGTTTTATCCCAAATATATGATAAAAGAAATTCAAAGAGTGAAAATTATCTGAAGTATCACCTTCTGAAATATAAAATAGAATAGAAAGCAAAACTTTCGTCCTGACATGAATCATTTGATATAATATACGCATACAAATTAAAATAGTAGAATAGAAAAAAAAAAGGATTTTCTCTTTACTTACACCCATAACGTTAGAAATTCAAAGGACCTTCTACAATTAGAATGCCTTGAATTCCCTTATTACAATTAGAATTCACTTACCTTGAAAGCATTTTTCAGAAATGTAAGTGGCATGTTTGGTAGAAAAGTCCTAAATACACATTGATTCGTAAAATATACTTTATCAAAAGTTTTCAATTTATTAAAACTGTATAGATTAATTGAATTTAGTATAATAATTTTTAAACTTTCCTATGTCTGAATGAAAAGAGGCAATTAAAACTCCCCAACAATCACAATTCCTTCAATCCTGTGCTGAAAACTATTAATAAACTACTTATCTTCAGCAATTTTGAGCTTCGGTTTGTGTCAGCGGATGCTACCAAAAGTAGCTGATGTCGTTGATTTGTGATGTAATAGCTGATGTGGCCAAAATAATTTTTTTTTTTTTTTTATTTTTTCCCGCAATGAAGAGCTAACAACTTTAGATACCTTTCAAAAGAAACGAGTAAGTGATGAATTGTTAGGTACTTAAATAATAGGTGATTTATTAAGTAATATAAACATTTTCTTTCACACTTCGGATCTAAGGAATACTTTCTTAGAGATTAAAATAAAAACTGATGGATCATTTTCCAAAAAGAATCAAAGTGCAAGGCTATGTCTATCATCTTTTGGGATAACAGAAAAGTGAGTTTTGAATGAATTGATACAGTTATTTATGTAACTATAGTTACGAAAATAATACTTTTCAAATGATATAAATGATTATTTCATGAGTGCTTTAACACGAGTTAAATAATTTACAGAGTTTGAAAAAGTATTTTCGCATGCGTTGCATAAAATATTTTTTATAATCTTCTGTAAAAAATACTTTAATACATATACAGAGGCTCAAACAATTAAGAATACACTTCGTTTTTTGAGCAAATTAGCATTTTGTATGGTGAATAATGCTCAAAAAATTTAATTACAACAAAACTTTTTTGCAGAGGTATTAAACTATGGACATTTTACTTTGTATATGCACAACAAATATCATAATTAATTAAAATTCATATTGTTCATACAGCTCAAAAAATTGAGAATACACTTTTGAAAAATATGTTTAACTACTCCTAAATATTTTCTATTTGGCTGCTATTTTAATGTAATTTTGCGAAATCTTATCTTTAACCTTTTCAACAATAATTTTTAGTTAAAAAAAATTTTGGACGAGCTTAAAGCCAAACTTTTCTTTTAAATAGAAAATGGTTCCTTGAAGAGAAACCAGTATTGATGAAAGGAAATTCCTATTAAAATTATTTTTTTAAAGGAAAATCTTATTGGAATAGCTAAAATTGTTGCTAGTAGCCACACGTGTCTCCAGAAAATTATTAGAAAATTTTTAAATGATGGATTGATTGAAAATAAAAGTAGAAGAAAAAGGAAAAGAATTCTGAGTGTTATCACAAAAAGGAAAATTTTGAAAGAAATCAAGTTTTATCGTAAAGTAAATGCAGTCAAACTTGCTGCAGAAACTTCTTAAATCATTGACGGAAGTGTAAGTGCTGTAACTGTGCGAAATGTAATTAGATAAGTTGGATAAAAAAAAAGTCGAGTCGTTAGGAAGAAACCGTTCGTCAGCTTGCAAAATCTAAAAAAGCGTTTGGAGTTTACAAAAACTCATCAAATGGAGACAAATAGAGTTTGGAAGAAAGTAATAATTGATATCATAGAAAATCTGGGGACTATACGCGAAACAGTGGTCCAAAAGTGCAAAATTAGTAACAAAGTCCATTTAAAACAAGTGTTGCAAGAATAATAAATCTTAAGAAGTTAGTAATAATCTAGAAGATTAAATATTTTCAGATACCACCAAAAAGTTGATTAAATATGTACCACGACGTACGGAGGACATTATAAATGCCAAAAGATGTGCACCTAAATATTGGTACTCTCTTTGTATGTAAGATATTACAAAAATTTCATTGGTGTATTCTCAATTTTTTTAGGTAAAAATCTGCCCAAGTTTATTTAAAATGTTTACAAAACTTTTCATATTAGAAGTTTTTCGTTGGTTGCTCTTTATTTTTACTTGAAATTAAACCATTTGTTATGCGCAAAATAAGAGACGTGTTTGCACTTCTTGGTAATGTATTATTTATAATGAAAAAAAAATTGAGTAAATATTTTTTGGAACAATGTGCAAAAAATTCAACTTTATTTAACCAGAAATTGTGGCGAAAGAAGCACTTTACCGCGAGGAGTGCGGAAAAGTGACTTTCTCACACTAGTGTGAAAAGTACCACGCCTCGTGCTCAAATTTTATAAAGTTTTGGAAATGATATTCTTTGAAAAGATTATTTCACTGGGGTTGTCAACTTCAATTTATAAATGCACTAAAGATATTTTTTTGCACGTTATTATAAAAAATATTGTATGCAACATGTGAGAAATCACTTTTTCAAACTCGACAGATTATACATTTTGCCTCGTTTGAAAAAGTATTACTTTCCCAACTACTTGCATAAATAACTATTTTAGAAGAGAAGAAGATATTCATTGCCAATGTTAGTTTATAAATCTGTTAAAAGTATTTTTTTAACTCGATAATAAAAAATATTGTATGCAGTACGTGAGAAATCGCTTTTTCAAACTTAGCAAGTTATTTGACACGTGATCGCACTCGTTAAATAAGCATTTTGCCTCGTTTGAAAAGTATTACTCGCTCAACTAGTTACATAAATAACTATTTTATAACAACGTGCCAAAAATTAAACATAGAAATCGTGTCGAAATTAGTACTTTTTCACGAAAAGGGCGGAAAAGTAACTTTCTAGCACTAGTGTGAAAAAAACACTTTCTCGAACACCTCGTGCTCAAATATTATATTATCTTGGCATTGAAATGACATATTCTCAGAAGAAATTAATTGACTAGAGTTGTACACTTTAATAAATACATGTATTAAAAATATTTTTTGCTTGTGATTATAAAAAATATTGTATGCAACACGTGAGAAAATACTTTTTCAAACTCTGTAAATTATTTCGTGCTATTGCACTCGTCAAATAAGCGTTTTACCTCGTTTGAAAAAGTATTACTTTTCCCAATAGTTGCATAAATACACTGCTTGACAATTGCTAAGGAACAGTTACATTTTCCGGAATAATTATAATAGACAATGGTTGAAGAACTGAAACTAAGTACATATACAAAATGCACAATGTCTCTACTACATAAGTAAAAACAATTCAGTCGCAAATTGAAATGCAAAGTGTACAGTGGGGCATCTGCAAGGAATGGAGTGGAGTACCATTAGTGAGCAGTTGTACAGATGTATTTACATTAAAAATCACGCAACTCATGAAGTTGAAATTTAGTGTGAGATATGATCTCCCCTTTCATTAGTATTAAACTTGGCACTGTATTCTCATACTTAACATGAGTTTCTTGATGAATTCTAGATGTTGCGGAATGGTAAGTGAGTGGCAACTGTTACGAATTGTGAGGAGAAAGTTGCCATGGAGACGCTGGTGTAGTTCTAAAAAGAATATCTGTAGTTCTAAAAAGAATATCTGTTAGCATTCAAAAGTTTTGGGCTACGGTTGATGTTTGTCAAAATAAATGTGTTTGTCGTAATACTGTGGAGTTTTTTATTGATAGTTATTCATAACAAACGAAGTTTCGAACCTAATCTACTTGGTTTTAGTTCAACAATCGCTCGTCCCTCCTTTTTAACTGTTTGCAAGTGATGGAAAGTCCCCAATACTTTGAATCTTTACACAATGCATATCGTAGAAGCGTCCCACACATGTTTGATAAAATTTGGATTAGAGGTGTGATCTGGCTTACTTTTAGGGGCGATATTCATATCTTTAATCGTTTATCCAAGGCAAAAGTGGAATAAAATTAGCCATAAGTATCAATAAGCACGATTTAGAAACTGATATTTCACCATTAAAGACTTGTCTAGATCAAGTTAACATAATTACAGTGAAAAAGTCGAATTTAATTATCTTTTGAGCTCTTGGGGAACTTATTAAACCAACTCAACATATTGAAACTCAAAGACCAAATCTTTTTAACATCAGATACTGTGTACTGAATATGACTTTTTCAGTCTCATGAGTAACATTCGATATCAGAAGATCTGTAGAAAGATGGGAACATGATATTTCATGGTAAATGCCAATTCAAGATAATGATTTGGTGGGAAAAGAGTTTGGGTCTTTAGGTTCAATATGTGGAATTTGTTTAATAAGTTCCCCAAGAGCGCTAAAGATAATAAAATTCCACTTTTTCACTGTAAATAAGTTAACTTGATCCAGACAAGTCTTTAATTATGAACTATCAGTTTCTAAATCGTGTTTGTTGATAGTTATGGCCAATTTTATCCCACTTTTGCTTTGGACAAACGATTACAAAATATTAATATCGCGCCTATAAGTAAACCACTCCTCTAATCCAAATTTCACCAAGCATGTGTGGGACGCTTCTACGATATGGGGTCGTTCAAATATTACGTAAGCATGTTTTTGATAATTTTTGACCCCCTCCCCCCCCCCTTGTCATCAAAAATAAGCAAATCGCATACTCCCCCTATAATTACGTAAGCATATGGTACCCCCCCCCCCCCCTCCTGGTTTTTTTTTTTTTTTTTTTCTTAATGTTAATAATCTAAAAAAAAGTTAGGATTCAATGCAAATAATGAACTTTAACTCACCTTAAAAGGGAAAAAAAATATTTTTAATTTTTTTTAAATCTTAAGTTTATCACAATTTTAATGGCTCATAAATGTAATTTTCATAATCAATTAAGTCTATCTAGTCAGATGTTATCCAGGGTTGCTCTAGCCAGCTTTTAATGTCTGAAATTATAGGGTTTCTGACATCTGATGTTATTGCTTCATCACTTGTTTCGCACAAGGAATCTGGGCAAACTTCCTCTTCGCTTATCCACTCGGCATCTTCCATGCCTTCTACATAATTGATGACGCACATCAGTTCATTTGCTCGACGAGCAGCAATTCTCATAGGCCGAACCAGGCAGGCTCTCTGGCTATTTTCGCCATAAACAATTTTCTTATGACGAATTGTCGATTTTAGTGAAGCGTGGTACAAACCACATTTCCCACAAGTCCTTGCAGACAATTGTGATTTGATGGACGGACAAAAATAGTCATATGGCATTTTTAAAAATCCCCCCAGGGGGACATGCAGGTTCAAGCTTAGCCGGAGACTTAATTCCAGGAATTCCCCTTCCTCACTTGTTATTAAATAGTGTGGTGTTTGGGCCATTTTGATAGGTGGAGGTATAAAGCGTTCTTTTAAAATGCGAAATAATCCACTACGAGCAGGAGAGCAACATTGCTTTTCTTCGCATTTTACAATTTGTAGAAAGTATTGACTCTCTTGCACGTGCTTCGAATACCAGTTCATATCACAGGGGTTTTTTTAGAAATAAAGGGATTATTAAATGCTTACGTAAGCATCACTCATACCTCCTCCCCCCCTTGTCAGCAAAAATAAGCAAATTGCTAACCCCCTCCCCCCCCCCCTAGGTGCTTACGTAATACTTGAACGGCCCCTATGCATTGCGTAAATATTTTATCTATTGGGAACTTTCCATCACTTGCAAACAGTTCAAAAGGTGGGACAAAAAATTTAGCTATTTCAATTAATCAAGAAACTCATGTTAAGTATGAGAATATGGTGCCAAGTAAACAGTAATGACAGGGGAGATCATATCTCGCACTAAAAGTCAACTTCATGAGTTGCGTGATTTTTATAATATATCTGTACAACTGCACACTAATGGTACTCCATTCTTTTGCGTATGCCCCCACTGTACACTTGGCAATTCAATTTGCGACTGAATTGTTTTACTTATACTAAATGCAAGCTGTCTCTACTACATATGTACTTAGTTTCATTTCTTCAATTTTCTATTATTAATTACTAGAGGGCTCCTCCCCCTGCTCACTAACGCTCGCCAACCCCTGGGATTGCTACGCAATCCCCCTTGCTTCGCTAGCTACAAAGTGAGGCATTTAAAATATGCCCTAGCAAAAAGCTATTTCAGTTGCATAACCAAGAAAATTCTTGAAGAATGATATTGTGCCATGAAACTGAAAAAAATGGATTATTTATGATGAGCTACAATACTTGTAAATCATAACCTGAATAAATGTTATCATAAAAAGTTATTTAAAAAAAAAAATGTGGTTTATCCAAAATGCTGAAATTCTTATTCAATCTACTGTGAATTTTCTTCATAGAAACCTTAATATTCTTAATAGAAATTCCGTGTTCAGTTTTCATCGGTATATATATTCGGAAAACATTCACATATGAATATGGATAAAACTTTAAAGTACGGTACAGATTCTGCGCCAAGAATTGTTTACATAAAACAGCACCAAATTATGGCAACCATAGGCAATTCACTTGTTACTAAATAAAGGGCGTCGGCTGACATTTGTTGGCAAAATTCTTGGCGCAGAATCCGTACCCGACTTGAAATTTTTACCGACAATTTTTCGAAAAAACCTGGTTTGTATAGAATTTTTATCCAAAAGAAACGTACACATCTTGCATCTATTTATTCTGGCATCAACGTAAATATTAAATCAATACGATTTAAATAGGCAATAATTTGTATCAGTAATAAGAAAACAAAATATAGCCAGTTCAAGGTTTGGTTAATGTCGGAAGTCAAATTTCAAAAGATATATTGTGATTGGCTGGATTGCTAAATTAGGAAACTTGTGCATAAAGCACATTTAGAAGATTTGTGATTGGTTGTTTGAAGTCGTTGCCATTCTGCTCACAGAAATACAGCCGAATTGGGCGGCACCGCAAGAGAATTATTATTAATTATTCCAAAAAATATAACTGTTTCTTAGCAATTGTCAAGCAGTGTAACTATTATCGCACTAATGCAATAAAGTTATTTACCACAATGGCGATAAAGTCTTACTTTCGGCACGATTTGTTACCGAGTTTGAAAAAGTATTTTCTTTGCAATACAACATTTTTTTATAATCACGTGTAAAAAATAATTTTAATACATACATTTATAAATGTTGGCATCTCCAGTTAATGAATTTTTTCTGAAAAAAATTTCATTTCAATGCCAAGACTATAATAGTTGAACACGAGGCGTGTGAAAAAGTACTTTTTCACACTAGTGCGAGAAAGTTACTTTTCCGCACTCTTCGCGAAAAAGTACTACTTTCGCCACGATTTTTGATTCAAAATTATTAAAAAAGTTTAATTATTTACACATTGTTACTTTTTATAACTAAGTGCAAAAATTAAACTTTCTTCATGTAAACTTTCCGGTTACCAGTCTTATTAGTATCCAAAAGTTACCAAAGTAAAAACACAATGTACTTAAATGTAATTCAAAACACTATTATTAAACGTAATAAAGAAATTTATTTACAAAAATATACAAATAACAGTATTGATACAGTAAAATAAGTTCACTATCAGTTAATAATATCGTTTGGGTCTATGTTTTCCAATTCCACCTTGTAAGAAATCTGTTTCGCTGTCAGCCAGCTATAGGAGTTATCGAAGTGTAGAATATCTATAAAAAAAAAGCATTTTGATGTGGTTAAAAATTCGAATCGATATGTCATCTATAATGTAGCATAATCAATTTAAGATTTTAAATTCAAATTTCAACCACAACAAAATATAGTTTGACAAAACATAATGTTCTTACTAAGAATGTTTGAATGTAAATAAATTGTAAGATAAATGTAATGCGATAAGATTTTGTTTCCATTTTAACAGTAGATATCCCTTTCTCCAAAGTTGCTTTCTTACCATTAAATTGATAGCCAGATAGGTTTGTATAGTTTCTAATTTTTGGTATTAAGTAATTAATAGGTCTGAATGAATTTTCACTCTTATACTAGAAAAGTGATGTTGGAAAATCTGATTTTCTTTATCTAGCGAGAAAAAAAAACTAGCTACGTGAATCCGGCGTTGTGTGGAGAACCATCAAGGTATAGATCCTAGCTTTTGACTCTTCGCTCGATAGAAGGTTCATTGCCAAACAAACCATACTTAGAAGTTCAGTGATTTAAAATCTGTAACCTTTTCTCCATTAGTACCTCCCCCCCCCCCTCATTCTCCCTCTACAGAAACAAACGCGGGATTAATAATGCATATAACAAAAAAATATGCATTACCAGGATTGACAAAGGAAATAATTGGTCGAAACTATACATATAGGAATATGGCATCACTCGTAATTACCAACTAAATGTTGTTACTCTGCGTTTACTTTATAAAAGGATTCCCATCTATGTAACCTTTTGCCAGTCCTAAATCCCATATCTATATAACTCAACTCTGTGGCATGAGTGTCGAAATATTCACAATAATACATACATGTCCCCGTCTTCTTGCATAAAAACTCGTTTTCTTCCTTCAGGATGTGGCAATCCACACTCTCCACCGGGATGACCTCCTCCAGTCTGGACGACTTTCCTCCTCTCCTGAGGAAAAGTCCGAAACGGATGTTGTACTCCTTGCTCGTGAAGACCCACTTTAAGACCACCCCTGTGGTCTTGACCTCAATCGGGACCTTCAGGACTCCTCGCTGTTGGACGGTGACGGTCTTCATGGAAGGGTCCACCATTTCGGTGTCGTCTGACAGGTAGAAGCGGGGGTCGACTTTGGAATTCCAGTCGATCTGCAAGGGAAAAGTTGGGGAGATTTCCCTCAATGTCAGAAAAATATTGACGAAACAGCGTTCATAATTAAAATCGTCAAGAGACATTTGAGTATTATACTAAAATGTTAGAAAAACTAGTTAAAGCGAGGTTATGCAAAAAAACTTTCCATGTCACATGCGCAGTATGGTTTGCGTTAGTCATTGTACATATTAAAAGGTAACGTTTTTCTGGCACTTAATATAGATACAAAAAGCTTGCGTGCTCTTGTTCTTATCATCAATCAGTTTGTCATTTTATTTAAAGACTTTACGAAGGATTTTTTTTTTTATCATTTACGATACTTCAAAGAAATAGTGAAAAAAAAAATTAATTTTTCATGCACCAGATGAAAAAAGTACTGTAATCATTAAAAAAATTCAAAAACAGCCGCCTTGATTACGGCTGAAAAAGGGAGAGGTCCTTTCTTTGTTAAAGAAAAGGCCAAGTTTCAATTGAAGATCACCGAATACAATTTATAGAAATAGGACATATAAATACAGGAACAGACCTATTTTTAATTTATGTGACGCAATTTTAAAGCCATTCGCATTTCCAGGATTGGGTAATATCGGTATCCAATGGCCAATTTACAACGTTCCACGTCGGGATTGATCAAAGTTAGTCGATATCGGCCCCTCAGACTCTAATCATCGCCTAGGCCCCAGAAGACCCGGGCCTTGGGCCCATGATTTTAGGGAGCCCCGAAATTGACTGTAAACCTATATTTTTGTTTCACAAAAACTATGTGAATATCTTTTATAGTCTGTATAAAAGAATTTTTACATAAATATAATTTTGTATTGAACTCGAATACAAAATGTTGAAGAAATCAACTTTTTCTATATTTAATGTTAGTTCATTTGACTTTGTGTCAAGCCCATTTCCAAAAATTTGAAAAAGGGGCCCCCGAAAGTGTCCGGGCCGCATTTAAGCATTCCTCACTTTGATTCAAACCACATATGGGAATGAGAGTGCCCCATTGGTCAATTTTCCTGTCAGTCTGCGAAGAAGTAACGCCCACTCAATATGGCTGCTGCATGCTGAATTGGGAAGTTGATAGTGCTAACAGAGAATTCGTATTTTCTTCGTTTGTTTTTGAAAATATGATTAGAATAAAAAGGAAGATATTGTTTTCATTACAAGCAATGTCAAAACATTGTACGAAAAAAAATCCTGGGTGGACGATTTTTACAGTATTACGAAGTGCTGAATTCGACGAAGCCATAATCTTATTAAATGGGAAAAATTATGTTTGCTGGTATTTCTTATTGACGTAGCTTTTTTGATGAAGTTTGATGATTGTATAGTCGCACTAAGTTGGATTGTGACTTAAAAATTGTAATATACTTATAAATAATCTTAAAACTGATTTTTAATAATGATTAATTGAAAATTTGAATGGTGGTGCCATCTATATCGAAATTTAACAAATCCCAATTTAGATTTTATGAAATATTTTTACCATGTAAGAGTCGTGATAATTAATATTCAGTGAAGACGTTTTATGAGAAAAAATATTAATATAATTAATATAGTCGAACTGAATTATATTTATATTTTAATTTTTACTTATAGTTAAATTATAGAGTAGACATCTTTATAATTTCTTTAACTTCAACTATCATAAAATAAATAAATATAAATTGTCATAATTTATGTTCACAATATTATAATCTAATATAATACTAGACTGCACATTAAAATATTTCTTATTAAATACAAGTCAATATTAAAAAAGCTCAATATTTATTAACATTTATTATTACTATAAAAATGGAACAGATGTAGTATAGGAGATTTGGCGATATTTCTTATTTGATAATAGCAAAAAGGGTCAAAATACAAATAATAACGGAATAAGGTTAAAATATTAATAATAATTCAATTAAAATACTAATAGTAATAAAATTAAAATAACACTAAAATTAAGTAAAAATGTGAATAATATAAAGTATCAAATTGAAATAAAACTTAAATCTGTTTCCAGAAACCACATTTATTCAGGGAAAAAGCAACACCTATATAAAATCCTGTCGAAGAAATGTCATATTCTGCATCTGTGCCTTAAAAATTATTATAACAAAAAGGCTCTGGAAAATGTATGCGTCGCATTGATGCAGTCATTTATTCAGAAATATTTTAGTTTCTTCCATATAATAGCAGCAAACAAATGACTATTAATAAAAGAATAAGAATTAATAATTTCAAAAGTAGCATTCAAGTTTCTGAGTCACCCGAATTTTTCTTTTATGTCTAAATGTTTATAAAAAAAAAATTTAAAAAATTAAAAATTAAAAATTGGTTTCAAAAATATTTTTCAGCTGCATAATTTTCCTTGATAAATATCCAAAATTTATACTTTGTTGTTAAAAGCAGTTAATTAGATTCAATTAGAGTAAAACATTAATCAGGAATAAAATTATCATTTATAAAACATTCGCCATTTAAAAATCAGTTCCTAAACTCAAGATTTAAAATATGCGTTTAATTCTCTGTGCCAACACAGTAAACATTGTCAAGTGTTTAGCGGCTTCCATGAAAGCAACGTATCAGCCAATGGAGCACTCTCATTCCCTTCTGTGGTTTGAATCAATGTGAGGTATGCTTAAATGCGTCCGGGCCTTGGGCCTCAACTTGTCATGGTCAGACCCTGAATCCCTTAGGAATCCTATTTCCACTAGGGGACATCTTCTTATTACTAGGACGAAATAATACAAGAGCTTATTCACTGAATACTCTCATTAGCCAATGGCATATTGCTTTCCACTGACGCAGGCCAATGACTTTAGTTACCTATTTAGGAGCCCACTATTTATTCTATTAATCACCATCCTTGGTAAAATCTGCTATTTAAATATAGACAGTTATAGATAATTTAAATAGGCATTACATAAGAGTTGAAAAAGAAATAAAAAATTCAGCTATTTAATCAGGAACTTAACAGCCTAAGATCATAAAGTAAGATATTCTGGCACGGTACGCAAAAAAAAAATTCGAACGATGGCTATATCTTCAGTTCTAATTATCGAATAATCTTTCATTTTTCCCCAAAATGTTTTGTTTACGATTTTCTATAAGTCTGATGCAAAAAATTTTCCTTAGGGATCTGTATACTAAGTAAATTTAACTCTATCGTTGAAATTTTTAATATGAACCCTGTTTTTTATGTTTTTATTCAATTTAGAATACTTTGTTTACCCTTGGTACCCAGTTTCAGTTCATTATGTTGAGAAACACATCACTTATGAGCGAAAATGTTTTGGCTGATCCTGAGGGCAATTTTCTTCAAGCGTGGAAGAAGCAAACGTTTTGCGTGCTTCAGCTTTTTTACATTTTTGCTAAAATATTCAGAACCAAAAGTCAAAATGGAATGAAAAAAAATGTGGAGAGGTTTTCGACCATGATAATTCTAGTGAAAGCAAAAAAAAATACATGTTTCTATTTAAAAAAAAAATTTTAACTTGTTTTATTAATTAATAATTAATTATTAAAAAAACTGTTTACTACAAAAGTTGCATGTTATTTATGTTTGGCCTTTTACAAACGATCGTTTGAAAGAAAAATTGCTAAAATATATTAGCTATTTAAGAATTTATGGCTAAAAAAAAACAAATTTTCTTTTTAACATTAATTTGCCATTATTTTTAATATCATTTAAATTACTAACCACTCACTAGAAAATTATGAAATTTGGTATCTAGACGTTTTTGTATTCTAAATCTAAATATGATAAAATATTATGGAGTTGCCATTAAACTTTTTAAAATTTGGTTTAGTTTTAATATGTAGATGAACCCTCATGATAAAAAAAAAATTATGTACAATTAATAAAGACCTTCCATGATTTACAAATGATACTTGATTTTTGTTATTTCATCAATTAGAATACAAGATATAGCCTTTTTTTTTTTTTTTTTTTTTTTTTTTCTTTCTTGTTTACTGTACAGAATAAGGTTCATCGTTCAACATGCCGTGATTTCGATCACCTACTTTTTCTTAGCCCATATATAATGCTTAGAACACTTATATAACACGTCCTGTCTCAGCAAACAAACGAAACGGGCTATCGAACAACACCTAAAATTTTTAATTTAAGCTTCATATTTTATCAAGAATAATTGCGTTTCGTAAACAAAGAAGTATGCATTTTCGGACAGTTACAAACACAAGCTCTCCAAGTGCGACTGATCAGTCACATTATGATACTTCTCATTGCAACTAATTTTCTTCAACTCAATTTGTAGTCTGCTTGACAGAAGCCTACCTACCAAGTGAGTGCATTTGGGGTCTCCATCCGGGGCAGTAAGCTCTCCTCCCAGGAAAACCGGGATTTGCTTGGAATCCAAAAGATTCTTTAATTCCTCCTGATACTCATCTGAAAATAGATGAACAATTAAATGTGAAGATGTCTCCTTCAATAGAATTTCGCGTTTCTTAATTGATAAAATAGTGAAAGCCTAAACGCGAATCGGCTTCTTAAACCAGAGTTCTATTCACGCTGGGCTTCTCAATTATCGCAAAATAATTAGATTTCAAACGGAAAATAATCGACAATGGAAATATGCGTAGATTGGCTAAACTTGAGTAGATATTTTGCTAGCTCAATTTCAAAGCACAATACTTCTTTACAGCTATATATATATATATATATATATATATATATATATATATATATATATATTAATGCTGTAAAAATTATAAAATTCTTGTTAGAGTAACAACAATGTAACAATTATCGCCAATAACATTGTCAAATTGGTATTTTTTAATTAATGAAAATACTAAACAAAAACGGTAAGTAACACTAGTCCACGTCAAATTTAAATATTAATCATTAAGTGATTAATTAATGTTTACTTTAATGTTTAATTCAAAAAAGTTACTGATTCGCGCGATGCTAAATTTAAAAAAAAAAATGTATGATGAGCACTACGCTGAATAAATACCAATTAAAATACATAATATATATTTGGCGGTTAAAATTCTCATAATGTTTCATACGTATTTTCTTTCAAAAATTACTTTCAAAAACTTTTTTAGTACATATATTCTCTTAATGATTCTAGATGGTAAAGGGCTCAGAATAAGTTTTTTAACGTTCTTGTCTTTTTTTCCTTTTTTTGTAGTAAAATATCAGAGTGGCATAGTTTATAATTATGGTGGTGCAATTTTAGCAACCAGTTCCGTAACATATACCATTTAGATACCATTCGAATAAACTGTAATATTACTATGGGCATCTGATGTTGCACATACCTGTGTTGTACACTTTTATTCTATTCAATGTAGATGCGGACATAATGGGCTTGAAAATGTTAAAAAGGAATTGAAAGTAGGACGGCACTGAAAAAGAGATTAAAAAAAATCATTAGTTTCAAAAAATGCACTAACGTAAGCAAAAAGAAATGGAAAGTTATTAAATTTTATTAAGCATAAATCTGTATTTGTTTGTTTGTTGTTGGTTGTTGTTGTTGGTTCTTTTTTTTTTTTTTTTTTTTTTTTTTTCGAAATGTACATCACCCACGTAACATATTTTTCATTTGAGGGAATAATGAATAAATGCAAAATAGATGAGTGAAGAAAGCAGGGTTCATACTCATTTTCAGAAAAAAAAATTCTCTGACATTTTCCTGAGTTTTTCAGAGCCGTGGTTTCTATTGCAGGCTTAATTATTTTTAGCCACATAAATATAGTCAAACCTCGATTAAAAAAATTCTTCCGATAACTCGAAAAAGGTTTTTTTTTTTTTCTTTAAGAATTACTTTCTGCAAGTCTATGTTATCAAATAATTCTGTAACTTCAACTCCTGGAATTAGGGTTAAGCAAATAACACCGAAGAGTAAGTTTTTTTTCCAGAGTAACAACGACTTTTTCCAAGTTTTAGGGGAATTTTTTTTATTTTCCCTGAGAATTTCCTGAGATTTTCAAGCTAATTTATTTTCCCTGAGTTTTTCAGCTTTTCCCTGGCCGACCAAACGGTATAGTGGTTAGCGTGCTAGTCTCTAGACCACGAGGTTGCGGGTACGAGTCCCGTGTTAGGCATGGGTGACCAAGTCAGTTACCAACTGCTTTCAAAAACACCTTTCGGAATTAATTTTTTTTGTCATAACGTTCCTTATGCAAGACTTTGCTTAGAATAGGTTTTATATCTTCCAAAACGCGACTAATCACAATATCTACTAAAAATAAATGTTTACATCCGAAACTAAAAATTCTCACACCTATTCGATTTCTTGAACTCAAAGAGTTCACTAATCTACCAAGTTCAATTAGCCGTGTCCACAAATCTTCTACTTAGAATCTATAATAGTTCGTCTATTTGCGTGTTGGAAATTAACAGCAAAAACTTCTGAAAAACGACGAAGAAAGTATACAAACGTAATTTTCATTAAACCTTATTCAATTTTTTATTTAAAAAAAAGTAATTCTTACCGTTAACAAGGTAGGCGGTTTTCAAAGTTTCAGGATAGTTGTCCTGGAACATATTGAGGACTTGTATGGCTATCTTGATAACTGAAAAAAGCTATGATATTAAGGAGAACTATAACTTATACTAATAAGTTTTATCAACCAAATAACAAAAACTTACTAATTTATAAGTTGCACATATTCATCGACAGTAAAATATTATTTTAATTATTAACTTGTTCGTTAGAAATAACCCGTGTACTTTCAAAATTGAATATTACCTACCTTGTTTATTGTAAAACTTCCTAAAAGAGAAGCTGGTATAATCAAACACGAATGAAGTCTTCATGTCAGTTTTGTACCCTTCCTATAAAATATAGAAAGCATATTGTTGACTACGACTTTTTTTCATGATATCTCTTAAGCTATTAATATTTTAGAAACACTAGAGAGAGGTTTACACTAGAAGATTTCGATCTCGTATTCTTCTAAATGCTCAAAATTACGAGACGTATTTAAGCGCTTTATACGAGGCAGAAATAGGTAGCCGGAACTCGCAAACCAAACAATGTACGTGTTTCTGCGTTACTTTTCAAAACCAAAAATACGTACTTTTTTTCTATTTTCCATCTGTTTTATATCGTAATCCAAAAAGTACGCAAAAATTCTTATTACGTCAACGGTATTCATAGACTGTAGAAAACCTGCAACAAAGAGAAAATATCAGTTTACTTCGATTATTTAGATAATTTGTGTTAGTTTCACGAAACTCTTTCAGAAAATAAATAAACATTTTGGTGATAAAAAAAAAAAAAAAATTAAATAAAAATTATTTAAAAGAAGAAAAAAAAAAAAAAAAAAAAAAAAAGCTTTCACCAAGTCATTCCAAAATAGTATAGAAATCAGAAATGAACCTCGGCACATTAAAATTGACACCCACTCAACGCTATGCCCTTTTGTTTTAGTCTGTAAGCTATTTTCCATTTTCACATTTTGAAACCGCAGGTACACTAAAATTGTACCATTAGTAAATTATACTTCAGAAGTAATAGAGAAGTATTACCTTTCTATTTTTCGGAGTAGTTAGAAGAGTTTTAAATCTTCACTGAAATGTCAAAGCCATGAAGTTGAACATTTCGGCTCTTCAAACAATAGCACTTACAAAAAAGAAAAACACAAAGCAAAAGGACTTGGTGCTCAACATGACAAATGTAATTGACCGACATCATTCCTGATTTTACAACTTTTGGAGGCTGGTAACTTGGCGAAGAATATTTTTCACCACTTCAGTGGGATCTTATTATAATTATTTATTTTATTAGATGACCATTATAATTTATTAGATAACCGATCCCCGGACTGGGCAAGGTTAACTCAGCCTTTCGTCTTTTTAGTGGATCGATTAATAATATGAGAACCAAGCATGCGCTTGGGAACCAAACACTGGGATGTTCCGCGTGAGACTGACCATTTGACCGGAATATTGCTGTATGGCACCCTGGGACCCATGGTCAAGTAAGCTGGATAGGGCACAGCAGGCCAAGGCCCCTCACCGAGCTATTACTCCACTGAGTTTAGTTTAGTTCAGATGACCATTCTATTTGTGAGATTTGTTAATTTTAATCAAAATTAATATCTGAAAAATTTAAGAAATTCTTGAAATATTAAGAAAAGATTGCAAGGAAAATTATACTCGATTTCTTACTTTCTAGGAGTCACTATCTTTACCGTTTGACAAACTGTCTCTCGGAAAAACTTCTAATCCTGGATAGCAGCAATGTTTCTTCTCTAAATGTCAATGACATGAAAGTCATTTTAAAAATAGACGATTTTCTAGGTTTCTAGACGATTTAGAGGAATTTGTTTTAGTTCTTGTTAAAATACGGCGAAACTATTAACAAAAGCTGTTAGTACAACGTATATGAACAAACTTATTCCTGTCTTGTGGAGTTTTGTGCTTGATTATAATTGTTTGACATGTAGCTTCGTCAATATTGAGGAAGAATAAGGATGAAAAGAATAATTAGAAGAATCTTAAAAAAAACTTAAAAACATATTTTTGAACAATTTAACCACATTTATTTTGAAGATTCTATCTATATTTCTTCTCAGGCTTGATCTATTTTCATAGTTATAAAGAAATTAAGTCTCTGGCTTTATTCAATTATGAGTTCTAAACTCCTCAATACCACCTATTATCATGTCGAGCATGCATGTACACATTGAAAACCCGAAACCAGTCCAAACCCAAATTTACTAGGAAAAAACGCATTTTAACTAAGCGTTCTAGTTAAAACGCGTTCTATTCTAATTGAGCGCTATAGTTTAAACGCGTTTAAACTGATTTCAGTTAAAACGCATTCTGACTTTGCGCTCTAATTAAAACACGGTGTTAGAGGAAGTCATAATGAAGATCATTCCCTATACTCGCTATGTTGCAATCATCTAGCCCAATGCATTTAAAAACTACTTTGTATAATACCTTGAATTTGGTGAGTAGGTACGAAACGGATCACTTAATGAAATGACATAATTTGTTTTTTCATTTAATGTCTATCTATTATAAATGATAATTAAAATAGTAATAGGCAAGACCAAGTGGAGTCATTGCATATGCCTTGTCGTAAGGATCTCAAATACGCTATCTACCAATAAGTAAATTGGACACCTGTGGTAAAGGAGATAAACATAATTTATTCATATTCAATAGGTGGTAGAGCCTCCACCTGAGGCAATAACGCCTTAACCCTTCGGGGCATGCTTTCCATAAGTGTTTAGATGATGGAGAAAGGTATTTTCCTCCACTCGACTTGGTGAAGACATGTAAATTCTTTCCCCGATTTTAGACGGTTGCTGCACCCCTTAGCTCGGCGGTCCAACTCGTCCCAGAGGTGATCTATAGGATTCAAGTCTGGACTCTGGGTAGGCCAATCCAGTCAATTCACCCCACTGTCATCATACCAATCCATGGTGGACCTCGCAACATGACAAATAGCGTTGTCATCCTGGAAGTAACAACCCCCAAAAAACACTTTTGAAAAGTAAAAGAACCACCAACCTCAAAAACACAAAAAACTTTCTTGCAATAAAAAAATTCATAGACATGATGAAAATTTTCAGCCACAAATACAGTGAAATAAAAAATGGCCAACCTCTGATTAGAACTCTCGGTTGTGACTCGCTTAAGAATGTCTGCTTACTTAGTTTATTTTTAAAATTTAAGTTCCGCTCCCATAAAAATTTACGCTGCTTGAGGTTGGTGCCCGTCACAGAAATATTAACAATGCTTGCGTTTAAACTAATTTATGGCAGATTACACGAATATTCGAGTTCATGATTTCATTTGATTAGGTAGGAAATACAAAGTGGTGTAAATCTTCATGTTCAAGTAACTTTCAAAATAGTATAGAGAAACTGTGCTCAAACGCTTGCATTTGAATATATTTATTAAGAATTTTTTAAGTAGGAAACTGAAGTGTTTGTGGTAAGCTTTTGTTTGGTTGATACATACATTTTGGAAAGTTTTTATTGTCTGGGGGCTTTAAAGGTTAGTAATTAAGACGGGGCACACTGGGGTGTTTGCCTCTAAAAGCTGGCCAAAAGTCGATTTTTCAAAATTCCTCCTAGACACTTGAATTTTTGCACATATGTACTTTATTAAATGTAGAACCTTACCCGGTATCAATTTTTTTTAATCTGAGATCCCAAATGTCTTATCGATTAACCGAAAGTGAACGTTTGCACGTAGTGTGTATTTCTTTTTTCTATCACCAATACAAGCACAATGTTTTAACAAGCCAAATTTTAAACTTTTTGTTTTAATTTTAATTCCAACACAATATATGTGTCTCCTTTAGGTCTATAATTAAAGATTTTACCACTTAAAATTTAAATTTATCTAAATTTAATGAGCAAATTAAATTTTGTTTAGTCACAAAACTCGGCTAATTTTTCTTGCAATATTTTATTTTCACGAGTATTTTTGTTATACGATTGAGTCTTATTGAGTAGTGATTTTTATACCATTTTAAAGACCACATATTCTAGTTCCTTATACCTTAAAAACATTTTGCGGATTTTTGCGGATGCGGATATTACAAGCGTTGATGTAGATTACGTCATTTTGAGGTACTCTCTGAAACTTCACTTATGTTTCCAATTTATCATTATTTATGATAAATAATAATGTAAATTAAGTCTGCTATTTGAATAATACCATATAAAATCGTAAAATAACTAATTTGATGAAAAAGTTTAAATATACTGAATATTTTAGATAGTTTTTTGTTTACCATCGAAAAGCCTGTAATGAAAGTTAAGATAGTTATGAAATTAGCTCATAATGAGAATCAAATGATATATTTATAGTAAATTCACTTATAAAGAGTTTGAATTCTTAAAAAGATAAGTAAGAAAAAAAAATATTGGTAAAAATTGTTTTTTACCCTTCTCCTCTGAGAACACCGTTGCAGATGCTTTGACTGAATAAATATGCGGGGTCAATTAGATCGCGCGAATACACTTATACTTAATAATTTTCAGAAAGTTGTTGAAGCAATTAATTTTATGAGAGAAAGTCATAGAATTACTAACGAAATGTAGTTGTGACAGATCCCAATCAACGAAATACAAACAAACAGTTCAAAATTCTAAAGAGAACACGTCAATATTTTTCAAAGTTCTCTGGTGCCTTTACGATTTCTTTGGAAAAAAAACTGAGAAAAAAGTCATTTTTAAAAACCCCACAACTCATCGCCTCGGTATTTTCGAACAATCAGATTACAATTCACTAAAGGTACCATAAATATAACAAAACGCGAGGTAGATCACATCCAAACAAAAATTAGTTCACTCAAAAACATAAAAGATGAGGGAGGTGTAGAAGTTAAACATCTTTTGTTATGGTTGGTTCCATGTTGTTACTAACACAAAACCAACCATAAAGTGTTACATATGCAGTGCAACATCTAAAAACTAAAACGATTTAACAAAAAACACATGAGATTGATGAAAAGGCCCTTCAATTCAGATGATCTATTTTGCATGGGCGTATTCGCTTGTTTTATAGCATACCCCCTTTAACGAGCAAACTAGCCTGTTAAAAGTAGCAACTTCAAACACTAGAAAATATAAATAGAGTTAAGAAAGAAAAAACTGAAATAATCCAAGAGTTCGCAAGCAAGTTTGGTTTTCATTATTGAAGTACCAAAACCCTGATTTAGAAAGTAATGAATACAATACAAGTAGAAGATTTTCTAACGATATGATCTGGTTGCTGAAACCACGAGATATAATGTAAATTTGATTCCCTGATTGAAGATAATTTTAGAAATATTATCTAGTAGTTATGGAACTGATAGGAAGAAATTTTCTAACAACACTATGGATACAGCCAAATTCTATGTACAGCCATACCCTCGGCATCCTATGACTCTAACATTGTATAAAACGCTGTTATATGATCTCATAGTTGTGAAAAATGCCTTATTGCTGATTGGGAGGCTAAAATAAGAAATTGTGAGGTAAGAAATACACATTTAAGGTATATTACTTAAAATAGTTAAAAAAAAATTCGAGAAAATAATGGAATACAGATGTGCGGAATAGACTACTATTGAGCTCTGATCCGCTCATAATAAATATGATGTGTATTATACCCTAAAAAGAGTAAAGTCTTTCATAGGCCACCAAAACCATATAAAGCCAGACTAGAATCTGTATAAAATCTTCAAATAAATCATCAGATGAAGAGCCAAGATAAGCTATTTGGTGTAAAACTAGCAATATTAAAATACCAAATAATTATGGGATTAATAATGAATTCAATGAACATTCTGAAAATGCAATGATATTTATTTTTTTAAGATTGAACACATATAGCAATAAATCATAAATTAATCATAAGTCAAGTACAGAATGGTTTAGCATAAAATTACCTATTAATATTATCCAATGATAATGATATTAGTATAATAAAAAAATAAAAAAAAAATTTAAAAAAAAAAAAAAAAAAATTAAAAAAAAAAAAAAAAAAAAAACGTATATATTTAATAAAGTATTTTTTTTTTATCTAATGAAGAAAATTTAATATTTTATTCAATAAATTGAAATATTATCGCATTTAAACTCTATTCTGGCGCGAAAATAGTTTTGGCCAACTTTTCGATGGAAATACCCCAGTGTGCGGGGGCCAACCTCAAGCAGCGTAAATTTTTATGGGAGCGGAACTTAAATTTTAAAAATAAACTAAGTAAGCAGACATTCTTAAGCGAGTCACAACCGAGAATTCCAATCAGAGGTTGGCCATTTTTTATATCACTGTATTTGTGGCTGAAAATTTTCATCATGTCTATGAATTTTTTTATTGCAAGAAAGTTTTTTGTGTTTTTGAGGTTGGTGGTTCTTTTACTTTTCAAAAGTGTTTTTTGGGGGATATCAGAACTTTTTTTTAAACACTGGCGACTTCTATTTTTTAAATTTGTTCGTTTAATCGTTTTTCTATATATCACCTATGGTACACCTGGTACCAGGAATATTCATAATTCTTCAAACTGAGTTCGACGATACCTTACATGCAATAATTATCTTTAAAATTGATAAACCGGAAGTGGTACCGATAGCATACCTGGTACTTTAAACATTCATAATTCGTCAAAACAAAAGTCCAACAAGCCATATTTATCTTGGAATTTGATAAACTGAAAGTGGTACTACCTATGCTATACCTGTTACCTTAAACATTCATAATTTTTCAAGACAAGCCCAACGACACCCAACATGCCATATTTATCTTCAAAATTGATAAACCAGAAGTAGTACCACCCATGGTACACCTGGTACCATGAATATTCATAATTCTTCAAGTTGAGTTCAATGATATCTTACATGCTAAAATCTACTCGAAAATTTACAAATTGGTTGAATGCGGATGGCAATAACCATCAAAATCGACCACGAACGAGTAATAGAAACTTGTGTATGGCAACTCAACCCCCAAAACTTAATGAAATACGTTGCCATCGACAAAGAGCCTGTCTGCCAAGTTTCAGCTCGTTTGGTTAGTTTGTACGCACAACGACCTAATTTAAGGCATAATAACGACTAATCAGTCCGGGACCACAGCTTAACGTGGATTCCGAATCACAACAAACATCCACACCTAACACAGGAATCAAATCCGGCACCTTTAACATACAAGGCCAGAACGTTCATCTCATTGAAAATTTATTCTAATAAATTGTTACAAATAAATATTACAAGTTTTTTACAGTCTAAATATTGCAATATAAATTATTTTTATTATACCAAGCATTATTTTGGTTCACATATAATAACCCATTGATATCTGACAAAATTTAAAATATTTTCTTAACAACAATTTTAAAATTCACTATGAAATTACAATTTTGAGGATATATGATTCTACGATTTCATTCTACAACAGAAATTCATTCTAAACACATCTTTAAAAACGAATGACATTTGTGCAAATTTCATTAGCCAATCGCAATGCGTGGTTCATTTAGTCCTCTGTAATGAATTGACTGTGACGTCAGCTCGCATAACCTCCACATTTATACTTTGTATTTAGCCCATAGTATCTTGCAACAAAATGTGATTGTTTTCATTTTTCAATGGAGATTTCCCGAAATTAAAATGTTTTTGAAAGTTAACTCTCTCTATATTATCATACAGTTCAAATAACACATGCAACTTGAAGAACAAATATTTCTCTTAAACTCTGTCTCTTCACAAATTAAATTATTTCAATTTTAAAGATGTTATAAGCCATATAATTATAGTCTAATTCGTTCTGCCTATACATTAACATTAAGTTTATTCTCACTTAAGCCTAACATGTCGGAAAAATTAACTTCGAAATTATAGCAAACCTGTTTGGCAACTTTTGGCATATATTTCTGAACCACAATCACAAGCTGATCGCCTTTATCTGTCGCCAAATTATGAAATGAAAAAAAGTGGTTTTAAATTAATTAAAAATAGAAAGAAATATTTAATGAAGTTCAAACCAGCGTAGGATTTTAAGCTGAAACATTCCGCATCCTATAATTCAATCCGTTTGAAGATCTATAGCTTAGTTAGGGCTGGACGTTTGTCTAAATTTTTACATCAAAATCGGGCTAGAACTCGTTTTTTTTATTTCGTTTTGGAAATTTCAATATTTTTTTTCTTCGTTGTCTTTAATCCTATGTACTCAATTTTTTTTTTCTTTGAAAGATATCACCGAGACAAATCTATGGTATTTTTTGTATAATTATGTGAAGTTTCGTAAGCGCGCTAGAAAATAGTCAATTTCGGCTTTTTCGCTGGAAGTTGTGCAGAGAATAGATACTTACTGTCGTTTCTGCCTTTTTAAGGTTGGCGGCGAAACGACCGTTTCGTCTGATGATCCAACCCGTAAAATTGTCACACCGTAGGAAGCACATTGTTTTGTAGAATAGTGGAGTAGGCGTCTGCATTGCGCCTACCATTAATTGGGATCAAGGGTCCCAGTCCATACCACGAGAGACGTCCTCATTTGCATGGGTGTCCAAATACTTATTGGTAGATAGTGTATAAAATATATTAAACGCTATTTTCGAGTTTTTGATTGATGTCATTTCATTAAATGGTTATTTTTGTACCTACTCACCAAATGTCAAGGTTTTCTAGAAAGTAGTTTCTAAATGCACTGGGCTAGAAGATTGTAACATGGCGAGTACAGAGAATGATCCTTACTTGGACTTCCTTTTAACTGATTTACCTCTTAACTTACTTCAGTTAAAGCCCAATGAAATGGAGAGCACTAGAAAAAACCTGTTTTAATTCATTAATTTTAGTATGAGTTTAGTACCTGTAGGTTGCAGTGCAAACACGAAATCAGTCAAACCTCGAAATAACAAAGGAAAACGTGTTTTATCTTATTTATTTCCGTTAAGGGGACTTGGTACTCCTTGTTTTCACACAAAGTAATAAAATTATATATTTTCTATTTTTTGCGTTTTTATAATGTTTGAAACCTTCTCCTTATTCTGGCAAGTTTTTGAGCTGATCCGATAACTGCAATTACAGAAAAACTATATTTTTATGGAGAATTGAGCATTGCTGCAATAGCTCCTTCAATATTTCGAACGCATTTTTCTCAGTTCTTCATTTTTGAAATTCCCACCTTACTCAAAATGCTAAAACTTCAGCAAATATGAATGAATTGTGTTATTCTCAATATCTATTTGACAAAAGTAAGCATGGATGGGAGGCACGCCTGCGAGCGCCCTCTGTCGTCCTCACGGACTATGTTTTATTCTACGAAATCTTTTATGATGTTAAGCAAATATGTCCCTACTATATTAGGCTCCACATAGGACAAGCCTACGTGCCAGCCTTCCTTACAATGGATTTTTGAATAAAATTAAAATAATTAATTTTTTTTTTAATTTAAATGTTAAAAAATACCCGTTTTTTACCCTTTTTTTACATATAGGTACAGTAATTATCGTTTTTCTCTAAAACTATTTTACTTATTCAAAATCTGATGCCTAAAAAGTTAGAGTATATTGCAAGGAACATTTTTTTTTTTTTTATTTTTTTTTTTTTTTTTTATTTATTTTTAAACCAGTAAAAAATATTGAAAAATGATAAAGAACATAGAATTTGAAATTTTATGAATTAAATTTTTAATAAATAAAAAAATAAAAAAAATGTGAAAAAAAGTCCCCTTAAAAACCCGTTCTAACTACAGCATTTAACCGTTAGTTAGAACGTTTTTTATCTAATTGATTCGGGTTTTTACTGATTTCAGGTTTTCACGGCAACGTATATACACTTAGGAAACGCCGTACTGATACTTCATCAATGTTTTTTTTTCTATCTCAACTTATTGTATTCATAATATATATTTTATCCAAATCATTATACATAATAAGCAGACATTTTCTAAATAATATTTAGAATACCTACCTTTGTAGTCGCAAATGCCTATCATAAAGAGTCTAACAGCACTGTTTTCCTTATCATATCCAAGAAATGCCGTGACTTGATTTTGTTTATACACCTTTTGTTATGGAAGAAATGTAAGTTAAATAATAAATACATCTATCATATCTTTCAAAATATCAATTCAAATGTAAGAACAAAGAATTAATTTTAAAAAGAACTTCATTTAATAATATAATAAAAGTGAAATTGTATTATGTATTTAAAATAAATAATATAATATCAGTTTTACTATTATAAAATTAGCGGGTGTTTTTTGTCTCACTAAAAAAAACACTTCATATAAAGGTTAAATACAAAATTCAGATACTGTATCGTGTACATGGGTGCTTAAACTTATTTTAAAACACACTTTTCAAGGATTGATTTTTTAAAATTCAAATCGAATTTCGGAAGACGTAGAAAGATGTAATTTGTGGAATTTATGCAGTCAGCCAGATGGATGCTTGATTGTATTTTCGAATTAGAAATATCTCAAAAATGCTTTGGAACTCAAGAGGGAAAGTACATTTTATATAATTGCCATTTTCTGTTCTCTGTTCTATTAAAGATGTCTCTAAACCAATAAGACGTGTTTGAAACTGAAATAGGCTATTGCAGAGATATATAGAAGAATTGAACACATACGTACACGAATTCAGTCAATAATTAGCAAGTGGTGAAAATTGAAGCTTTTATAAGTAAATCTTGTGTGAATTGAATATGAGGTGTAGTTATTACTGCTATAGTGCAGAAATCAGTTATTCTACAGATTACTTAGGTAATGCGTAGAATATAGTGTGTGATATAGTGTAGAATAGTGTGGAAATTAACTAAGGTGATCCGTAAAAGTGACGAAAATTATTTCCTTTCTCGAATTACCTAGGTAATCTTCAAATTACCTAGATAATCTGCACATTGCCTACTAGGCACTCCTTAAAGGGAAAATAAGATCTTTAACCGGAACAACAGCAGCGTTTCTATACGCTTAAATTAACACCAAATATAATTTAATTTTCAATATGTAAAACGTCAAAATAATACAGCCAGCAAGTTAGATAATAGAATCAATCATCAATCGAGCAAAAAACTATAATACAGCGAATCAAACGATTTAAAATACTATTACACTTAACGAAATTGGCATAATGTGTATTTCTTTCTTTTTTTTTTTTTTTTTTTTTTTTGGTATCTAAAGAATCAAGTTAAGGGAGAGAGGGAAAAATGAATTGTGTGAATAAACTTCTTAACTTTAATGATATGGAAGTCGTTAATGTGAACATTATCTAGGTAAAATGTAGGAAACTCTTGATTCCGCACGTTAAGGGGACTTGGTACCCTTCAAACTTTTTTTTTTCATTTAAGGCTTTAAAATTAATAATACTTCCAAATATGTAAAAATTATAAGTAAAAACTAAATTTTATTAAAAAAAAAAGTTCACACAGTCCTTTAAATTTTCAAAAATTTTAATTTTTTTTTTTAAAAATCATCAAATTTAGAATTCTTTCTTCTTTTTCATTTTTCAATATTTTTTCCTGATCTTTTTCTTTTTTTTTTAAATTCTAGTAATATACCTAACTTTTTAGGCATCGTATTTAGAATAAGTAAAATAGTTTTCGAGAAAAACGATAATTACTTTACCTACATCTAAAAAAAGCAACAACAAAAAAAACAGGTATTTTTCAACAATTAAATTTAGAAAAAAAATATATAATTTATTCAAAATTCCATGCCTAATTTTGTTAAATAGATATTAAGAATGACACATAAAAAATGTCAAGTCATTTCATTCATATTTGCTGAAGTCTTAGCATTTTGAATAAGGTAGGAATTTCAAAAATCACGAACTGAGAAAAATGCGTTCGAAACATCGAAGGAGCTATTGCAGCAATGCTAAATTCTTCATAAGAATATAATTTTTCGACAATTGCAGTTATCGGATCAACTCAAAAACTTGCCAGAATAAGGAGAAGGTTTTTAAGATTATAAACACGCAAAAAATAGTAAATATATATTACTGTTTTTTGTGAAAACAGGGGGTATCAAGTTCCCTAAATGTATCAAATCAGTTAATCCGCAGATTAACAATATAATGTGCACATCAACGGCTTTCGAGTTTAATAGTAACACATTTATTGTGGCACAGTGCGTTTCACTTAACAGAAGTTCAGTACATAGTTGTTCTTTAATTTAATTGGAAATCCTAGTAAGGATCATTTCCTATACTCGCTATGTTACAATCTTCTCGACCACTGCATTTGCAAATTGCTAAGTATAAAACCTTGAAATTTGGTGAGTAGGTACGAAAATGATCACTTAATGTAATGACATAAATTGAAAACTCGAAAATATCGTTTATTATATTTTATTTTTTATTTGAAATCCTTACGTCAATGCGTATGCAATGGTCCCATCTGGTTTTGCCGTTTGCTGTATTAATTTTCATTTATAATAAATATACATCAAATAAAAACAATTTATATCATTTCATTAAGTGATCATTTTCGTACCTACTCACCAAATTTCAAGGTTTTATACCAAGTAGTTTCTAAATCCACTGGGCTAGAAGATATTAACATAGCGAGTATAGGAAATGACCTTTACTAGGACTTCTTATTAACTACTTAAACAGTATCCTCCTGAGCTACATAGTTAATTTGACTTCTGATAAGGTGAATGCCCAACATTCGAGAGTACAATTACTTCTTAAACTATTTAAATAAATAAAAATATTTGAACAAAAATTATTCATCTTGATTAAACGAATGAAAATGTGCCTTCGAGTAAATAGATTGAGGAATCTACATGTAGAGCATTAAAAAAGTTAGTTACCTATTAAAAAAACATTTGTTATTAATTTGTTTTTTAATATATATGCATCAACTAATTCAATTCAATCTATTTTTAGTTTCTCTGATGTTAGTAAAATATGAAATAACAGGAACCAATACTTACTTCCGGTAATTCATAATCTTTTAAATCCGTATTTAAACCAAATTTTTTGCGAAATGCGAAGCTCTGGAAAAATACGAGTTATTAAATACGATTACTTCATTTCCTCCTCAAAATACAAATAATGCATTTTATTTTACTAACAGTAATTTATTTAAATAGTTTCTTTTTAACTTCCTGATAACGGAACAATAGGCGAATCGTATTCTTTAGATATTTACTTTTTATAAGTTTATGCGTTGGTCTTTTTATTTTATTTACTTTAATTCAGGATAGAGTAATCTATTTTTTTCTCAATTCCTGATATTAAGAAACGTGTAACGTCGGAAGATCACTGATAAAAACTCAATTCACAGGATTACGCTCTCCTTATCTTTATTCATTCATTGTTTGGTACTTTAAATTTAACTTTCCCATTTTTTAATTCTTAAGGGGGTCAGGGACACAAAATTTAAAAAATTCTCAAAAACAATTTTATTATTGTAAAAAATAATAGATTTTTTTTAAACAAAATAACATAAAAATTTGTTTCTATCTTTAGTAAAACTTGAAATATTTAAGTTTTTGTTAGCATGTCTGATATACAATTGTCATGTATCTTGAAACTTCGAAACTGTTTTTCTCGGTGATGGTTTGTCCCTTTTTAGAGTTTAAATTGATATAACGTACAAACTACTTGTTATAAATCTATGGAACTTTCCACAATTATTTTTCATACATATTTCTTTAATTTTTTTTTTTAAGTTTTTGGAGCATAGCATAACTATGGATTTTTGCACAAAACATTTTTTATTAATTATTACTTTTTCTAATTACTTTATTGAAAAATCATGAAGACAATTTTTTATTTGAATTATAAGATATAATTTGATTAAAAATGAAGTGATTTTTTAAAAAATGTTTTTTAGATATATCAAATTTAAAAAATATCAAAATTTTGAAGATTTTTAATTTTACAAAAAAAAATTAAATTTTAAAATTTAAAATAGTTTTTTAAGTTTAAAAGCATCATACATTACTGCATAAAAAATTTCAGAAAAATAATTCTAAAAATAAATATTTTAGAATTTTGAGTCCCAGGCCCCCTTACAAAAAAGTATATTACAATTTAAAGACATTAAAATTACTGATATCCAGTTTTTATAAATATTGAAAGATATCTAAATAGCCTTTGATTATTTTTGAAGATTTAAATTTCTAAAAATTGAAGGGAAAATATTTTAAATTTATCATTGAACGTTACATTTTAAGATTGCAACCAAAACAAACAAATAGAAGTTTTAAGATTTGGTAATGGTACAGTGTTTTTATTAGTTTCTTATCTTTAGCCTTATTTATGAGGATAGTTTTTACTTATATATAATTTAGCAATTACACTGTTATATTACATTTTTGTTATTGAACTTGAAGAGTAATAAGATAGTTATTGGATTAATAACTATCTTATTATTGTTAAAGGGAAATTCTCTCGGGATGACGCATAGGACAATGCTTTCGTAAACAGATTAAAATTGTCAATTTATGATGAACCTAATACTTTTTTTTATATATATATATACAATTAGTTGGTGACAAGTAATAATTTGCCGCACGCAATTTCTTATTGCCTCCATTATTCAATGAGAAATTGCATTTCCCAGTAGTATTTTCGCTAATTGATCTTCACCTGAAAGAAGGATTCAAAATTCCATGCACCCATGGATTATTTCATGCGTCAGTGGGCTATACGTGCATATTTGACCAAGTCAAACTAATAAGTTTTCCCTATTATAATTGTACCACCAACTAATATTATATGAAAACAAAAACACAGCTAGTATTCTCAACATAATTTGGCCACTCTAACCTGCTTTCGAATAGAAAAAAGAGCCAAAATGTCCTATACGTCCACCAGAGAATTACCCTGGTATTTTATTATACACTCGTGTGAAAAATTAAAGAGATGTCAGTTTTTCCCTAATAATTTCCCTGAAGAGCAGCAAAGGCACATGAAATTCTCATCAAAGAGGCCTCATCATGTAACCCAAAGACAAATAAAACAACAAAGTCCCAAAATAAGTATTTTTTGGTCTTGGAATGCAATATATCGGATTACCTTATTTATTTCCCTGGAGCGCAAAAGATAATTAAACTAGACTTTCTTTTGCTGTAATTACGTCACCTAGATCATGTATAATGGTTAAGTATTGGTTTCTAAGTCATGTTTATTGCTATTTATAGCATATTTTATCCCACAGTTGCCTAAGATAAACGTTTAAAAATATATAAACATCGCTTCTGTACGTAAACCAGATCACTTTTCTAATCCAAATTTTATCAAACATGTGTGGGACGCATTCACGAAACGTGTTGTTGGGAGATTCGATGTAATAGGTACTTTTCATCACAACTCGAAAAATGAGACCAGCAATATAACCATTGAAACTTATAAAACACCTCATTTTATGCATAAGAATACAGTATAAAATAACACTGATAACAGGGAAGATCTCTTTAACTAAAAATCAATTCTTTGAATTATTTGATTTTTAATATAGATGCATCTGTACAACTTCACTCTAATGGTGCTCCATTCTTTTGTATATATTCCAACTGTACATTTTGTAATGTCTTTTGCGACTGTGTTATTTTACTTATCGTTATCTTACATAAAGATGTTTTTTTGGTGTAGATATCTTGCGTCTCTGCTTCTCCATTGAGAAGTTATCAGGGTAAAATTTAATTCTTTTAATTTTGCACACGAGTGGGGAAATTGAGCACTTTTAGGTTAAAGAGATCAAGGACTCAAAATTTTTAAAATTCCCAAAAAACATTTTATTATTGTAAAAAATAATGTAGATATTTTTGAATAAAATGGCATAAGAGTTTTGTTTCTATCATTAGTAGAACTTGAAATATTTAAGTTTTTGTTGCATGACAATTATTTATCAGACATGCTATCTTGAAACTTTGATACTGTGTTTCTCAGTGATGGTTCTTTGTCTCTTTTTTTGAGTTTAAATTGATATAACTTAAAACTAATTGTTATAAATCGATTAATCTTTCACAATTATTTTTCACATATTTCTTTAATTTGTCTTCTGGAATTGCGTTTTTTGAATTAACTTTTTTTTTTAAAGTTTTTGAAATTTAGTATACTATTCATTTTATACAGTTTTTACACAAAATATTTTTTTATTTTTTATTTTTTCTAATTACTTTATAGAAAATTCATGAAGAAAATTTTTTATATGAATTACAAGAAGTTATTTTATGCAAAAAAATGAAGTGATTTTTAAAAAAAAAAATTTAAGATGTTTTTTTTTTAAATATTTTTTAAAGTACAAAATTTAAAATAGTTTTTTAAGTTTCAAAACATAATACATTACTAAATAAAAAATAATAATAATAATCTAAAAATGAAGATTTTAGAAATTTGAGTCCAAGATCCCCTTAAAATTATATTTAATAGCATTTGAAAGGTTAACAAAACTTTAATAATACCTCACGAATCATCTTCTCAGCCTTAATAAGATCGAAGTCACGAGCTAAGAAAAAAATATATTCAAAAATGAAAATTATTTTCATTGATAACAATAAATTACTAAATCTTTTAAATATAACGTAACTAATGTTGTCCACTAAAGTTTAAGCATAAGTCTCTCTCTCAATCTCAAATCTGAGGGGTTTTATCTAAGAACGTGACACTGTTAGTCCTCCATGTCGCAATGTCATAGAGACAGAATCTGTAAATATATATAATATGTCGACTGATCATGTACTCAGTGGGCCCCCTCTGCTCCTATCCAGGGGACAGTGTCTAGGCCAGTTTTTGCCCCTTAAACATGACTCCAATTATATAACTAGGATCCTGATTTTTTTTTTTTTTTTTTTTTTTAATCAGAATATCGTCTCATCACGCATGCAGGCACAAAATAACAGCATAGTTGTTAATATTGAAGATTGAACCTGGCAAAAAAATAACTTTGAAAATACGAAAAACACAAAAATTTGTTTCTTCTTCTCTACTTATTTGGTTATGACCAAAACTAGTCATTCCTAAATATCACAAAACGACTGAATGAATTATAATAGTCATTCTTTTTATATTTTTCTCGGTTTGATTAGACTAGCTTTTGTATGTTTCTTTTAGAAGAAGGATTCTGATTGCCAGAAACCAAACTCTTGCAGTTGGAAAATGGAAACTTTAGCCAGGACAATCACAAAAAAGTTTTCGGGGATTTCATTTCATTGTTATTGATGCAAACACGTCATTCTTCTACTTTAAGTTATTGAAGTGTACTTAGAAATCAATAATTTACTCATCTTCTTTAGCGAATTGTGTACTTATAGCAGTGAAAACGTTGTTTCAATTTTGAGTTAGATAAGGACTCCTATTTCAAAATGAAACTTATAAAACGTTTTGGGCCTAGACAATTTTTGTACCTCGCTGCACGCCATCAATAGTCTTTGATCTTCAAATTAGCGCAAAGAAATTCGTTGAATCTCTTCTCAAAATATCAAAAAGCGTTTTTCTACATATTTGAAATGAAAAACGTTTCAAGGCGAGATTTTATCAAGTGCATTCACAAAATTAGAAGTCCTATAAGGTACACCAGTGAAACTTTTTTTTACCATAATAGTTTGGAACCTGTTAATGATGCCATCTTCATTGATATTCATACTATCCAAAACTGAATTACTTGCAGTTTTTTGTTTTTAAATTAGGCAAGCATTTACTTGTCAAATATGCAATTGTTCGTTTAAAGGGTAATGCACAATTCCAGAATTTTTTAAGAACGAGTGAAATTAATTTATATTTATGAAGAATTTCTTTCCGATTCCAAATATTCAAACAAAAGTTCTTTAAAAAATTAGTTATTTAAATATTAAGAAAAGAAACTGACCGAAAACCTCGTCCGATCGCTTTCCGATTAAAACGCTACTTTATAGCTGTAACATCAAGAAATCATTTTGTTTCCATGGTTATCGGGAAGTTATTGCCAAATAGTTGGAGTGAGTTTTTAGACAATTTCCATATCCAGTGCTGGTTGGCGCGATTTTAGATAAACTTGCAGAACTGGTTTCCGCTGCTGCGTTTCAAGCCAAGTTATTTCTGATCTTTTGACGTCACATTAGCTTCGAGCTGAATGTGTCGTTTTTCCCGACAAATCTAACAGGCGAACTTTGGTTGCAAATTAAAAAAAAAAAATTGCAGTGAGCTGAAATTTTTGTGTTTATAGTCTTTTCGAAACATTTAGAATTGAATAAAAAAAAAAAACAATAATAGGGGAATCGTCCATTGTGTTTATGGTAAAATGAGTATGAAATATTTTAATTTTCTAGTAAACCTTTTTTCTTAGTATGGCATGGCAGGAAGTACCTCGATTTCAAATAGCGGGCAAAAAGTAGCCCAAAGAAATTAAATTCTGCTTTCTGACGGCTAACATCTGTGATCTGTATATCCCTCTTTATGGTTGGCCATTGTTTCGTGTTTTTTTTTTTTTAACGCTAATAAGGATCATTCTCTATACTCGCTGTGTTACAATCTTCTAGCCCAGTGCAATTAGAAACTACTTTGCAGAAAACCTTGAAATTTAGTGGTTAAGGTACGAAAAGGATCACTTAATGAAATGACATAAATTAAAAACTTGAAAATAGCTTCCTAATATATTTTATTTTATATTCGAAATCCTTACGTCAATGCGTATGCAGAAACTCCACCTGGTTTTGTCTTTTGCTGCTTTAATTTTCATTTATAACAAATCGACATTAAATGAAAGCAATTTATATCATTCTATTAAGTTATCTTTTTCGTACCTACTCACCAAATTTCAAAGTTTTATACCAAGGAGTTTCTAAATGCACTGGGCTAGAAGATTGTAAGATGGCGACAATTTTGACAAATGAGGCATCGATAGGTTTGTCTTATTCTTCACAGAGTAAATGTAAATTTAAAAAATTTTAAATTACATATGTAAGGTAAAAACTTGTATGGATGTAAAAATTGAAGTTCGTTAACAATTATCGTGTGAGGTATAGATTTGTTCGGCTTATTTGTGGAGTTTCATTATGCATATGAAACTTTATGGTATTTAATTAAACTGACGTACATTCAGATCCAACTTGCTAGTACATTAAAAAATTAAGTTTTAATTTATCAAAAACTATCTTAAAAGATGTTGTTCTTATTCGTTGATGTCTTACTGAATAAATGAAAATTTTAAAAGTTTAAAATGACTTACGTAAGGCACCAATTTTTAAGTAAATAAACATACAATAATAATAATAAAAATATATTTATAGATAACGTATAACATCTTCTTTAACAAAAAAATCAAATCTAGGTCTTTGTAATAAAACTGAAAAGTTGAGAATAAAAAAATCTTATAAAAGAAGAAAAAAAACTGCTTATAAACTAAAAACTGAAAATTAGGAAAGAATAATTCTCAAATAAGGAAGAAAATTCACAAAAAATTAATTCAAGGTATGAAAATCATTCCAATCAAATTATTCGAATTTCACTACAATACTTATACTATTGTAAATTGTTGTTTAAAACAGTCGAGGCCCATTTCATATTCTTCTTAACAAAATGTAAATGGGCAATTCTCTGAATGACGCACGGGACATTTTGGCTCTTTTTTCTAATTCGGAAACAGATAAGAATTATAAAATTAAGATGAATCTCATAATTATGTTTTTATTTTATATCATATTACTTGGTGACAGACGTGACCCGTGCGTCAGACAACATAAATGCATATTTAACCGAGTTAAAATAGTTATTTTTTCATATAACTTTGTCACCAAGTAGAGCTATATAAAACAAAAGCATAATTGCTAAATTGATACTAATTTTAGAATTCTAATTTGTTTATGAGTAGAAAAACTAGCTAAAATGTCTCGTGCTTACAGCAGAGAATTGCCCAAATAAACAGTTAAATGAATTGGACACCCGTTGTTCTAACCGAAAATTTACGCAAAGAATAACGGCGAACAATTTAATAACGATGAATTTATTTTTTTTTTATTTTTTTTTATTCAATATTTCTTATTTTAGAATTCTTTATTTGTGGGTTTTGGGTTCAGATAGAAAACTTATTGAAAGTGGTTAACTTCTTAGTTTTGTTAAACTATTAGAATACAGAAAAAGTAAACTCACCTATCAACCATTTTTGTAGGAATTGGTCGTCATGATGGGGTTCTAATATATCCTGTACTGTTCTTCTAAACTAAAAGCAAAAAGAATTGATAATTATTAATATAATTATTAATTAATACTTTTTACTATCAATTAACCATATGTATACATATGGTAATAAAAGTATAGTATTCGGTCCAAAAAAAAAAATTAGTTTGTTGTTGTTTTTGCATTTCTCCACATTTTGGAACATTCTCATTTCAAAAAAGTGATCTAGAAAAAATGTCTGTGTGTGTATGTAGTCAGCAGAACTCCCGAACAAATGACCGACAATGTTCAAGTTTGGTGTGCGGGTTGGTGATGGCACAGGGACCTACCATTATGCTTTTCTTCAAAATCGCGCATGGGCTAAAGGTAGCCGCCATTGAAAACTCATGTTTTTCAGTAATTTCTAACAAACGGCTCTAACGATTTGGCCAAAATCACTGTGGTGATGTCTCTTAAGGTGTTTTAAACATCCCCACCTCCGAAATTCCCGTAAAAATGCTTTAATCGCTTAAAAAGTTGAAAAACGAATGCCTTTAACACACAGTTCGCTTTCCTTGACAATACCTCATCAACGATCGTGTTTTTTTTTTTTTTTTTTTTTTTTTTTTTTTATCTCTCCTCAGTTTCACTTTTAAGAAAGGATAATATAAGAATTATCAAAAAGTATATCTACAAAATCATCATTTTGGAGGTGTTTTTTTTTTTTTTTTTGTTTGTTTGTTTGTTTGTTTGTTTAAGACCCATACAAGAATTATGGCAAAAAATATCTCCAAACTGGCCATTGTTTCTAAGATGAATGATGAAAATATAAAAACGGTAAATGGCACAAATAAACATCAGTATTATAGTGAAATTGAAAGTTGTGCGATGTTCCACACTCCTATTTCATTATTATTAATGCTTTTATTATTTAATAAAATTTTTACTTATTGATAATTTTTTTAATAATTAATTGTATTTTTGATAATTAATAATATTTTTAATAATTATTAATATTTTTAATGATTAATAATCTTTTTTAATAATTTATTATTTTTAATAATAATAATAATAATATTAAACTATAATAATAATTTTTATAATTGTATTGTTCATGTCTAACATTGCGATCAAAATGAGTCGACTAAGAAATTTGCGTACCTGTTAAGAAAATGCATTCTATAAATGTATTAAACGTTTCCCGAGTCTTAACACGTATCATCTAAGATTCACAAATTGGAAATGAAATATAAAAATCCTCGTTAATAGTATAATGTAACAACTCTTATCCAGTGTAAATTTATGTAGTGTCACTGGAAATATTTTTCCTAGACGATTTGTTAATTTGTCATCGTTTGGCCTTTTCAGTCCAAGACGAATTCCTATTCCATGGGAAATAAACTAATTCAGAAAAAAACGATGAATGGTTCTTTGATAGGATTCAGGATGTGCGCCATCCAAAGTGAAAAAAAGCATACATTATTTATGAACAAGTACGTCTTCGCAGTTATTATATCGTAACTAATTAAGGCAATTAGCGTTATGTTATTTAAATTAGTGCCAATCTCTTTTTACCACTATTTTGAAATCGCTCATCAGAGAATCGCAAAAAGCCATCCTAATTCGGATGATAATGCAATTACAATTTTTTCGTAATTCCTTGTATGCTATATGGACAATCACTGCTTGAAAAAGACTTCAGTTATTTCCTTGACCAAATATCTACGTCATTTGATTTTTGCTGAGAAGATTTACGAGGCGCTAGATCAATCACTTAGTCTTCGGACTCGATTTGCTCAACCCGTGTTTCTTGCATGATCAGCTAGCTATATTGCAGTTAGATGGGGAAAATCCTATTTACCTTGACTTCAAAATGGAAGGACATTCAACATTGTTTTATCGAGGGGAGCTTGGCCGTTTATTCAACCCCAAAAACCGATGCGAAACTATCCGTCGGAAGCCCTTCCAAAACAGAGAAGTGAGTCAATGTTATTTCTCAATTGGTTACTATAGGTTATTTAGCAGTTTAGCTATCGACAACAGGCACCAAAAAAGTGGGTGGATGCCTAATAGTCAGTGACAAGTGCAAGCCCCCCCCCCCCCCTTCTCCCCAACGATAAATTTTATAATTTCGTATCTTATAATAAAAATATTAATTAGTAAAGGAACAATTCTTACTTCTTAACACTAACATTGAACAAGGGTTCAAAATTTATTGTTATTTTAATGAATATTCTACGACTAAGTTTTTTTTCCTTGGAAGTAAGAGTGAAGTAATAATTCAACATTTTATACATTACTGTTTATTTAGATTTAAATAGTGCTTCAAAATGTGTATAATTTCATTAAATTAATAGATATCTCTAAAATGCTTTTTTAATAGCTTGTCTTTTTATGAAACAAGAATAGAAATTTAACTTAAAAGGAAGTTCCTCCAAAGTTAAAAGTTGACCAAGTGTAACAGTATTTGTTAATAAAAATACTTATATCTTTATTATACAAAGTAATATAATGCATTTTTTGATAAACAATAATTTTTTTAAACTTTTGAAAACTATACATCACTTTTTCTCGGTGTCACTAAATCTAAAGGTTAATGTTATTTTTCTTTAGTAGTTTTTAGACGGATTGAATGTTTTTAAAAATGGGGGGGGGGAATGGATTTCAGTAATTTTAGAAGTGGGGGACGCATGTATATTTTCTTGAAAAGTGGAGGGACGCGTCCTCCCTTGTCTCTGCCCACACTTCTAGCACTGCAAGTAGATAAAGATCGAACTCTTTACAGAAAGAAAAAAGTCCGAGCCTCATTTAGCTAGAGATGTGATAATGTCATGTTAGCTGATAAAGTTGATGGATACGCGGTAGTAGTAAAAAAGAATACCTATGTACACAATTAAAATACGTGCTGGTGGTGCTGATATGGGACAATACACACTTCTTAAGTATGCTCGGCTAAAATGGAAACGGTGGAGTAGAGTGAAGAATACAAAAGACCAAAAGTGACTCGTAAAATCTCCATTTCTGATGACAGCTTTGCGAAACTGGACATGTCCGTTAAGGTGGGTCGAATTTCAAAAAAAAATACATCCAATTGTTTCGAAAAATAGTGTGAATAAGTTGCTAAATTTAAAGACAAAAACCATGCAAAAATAATTTTTAAAATCGGTTAATGTTTACCTAACCCGCAAATTGATGGGGGAGATTTTGAGAAATTCACGGGAAATTTTTAACTTTTTACTATTATGTAACAAAAATTGCCTATTATGTAACAAAAATTGCCAAATTACGTTGAAAGTCTGTAATTTGTGTCATTATGATGCAATATTTAAACATTATCGCAAGAGAATCAAAAGTCTTCCCAGAAGGAAGTGGCACGGAGTCATTTTCCTTTGTTCAAAAAAAGATTTTTTTTTAAAAATTGAGCTTGTGATAAATGTGTTGGATTGTGTCATAAATATGTAATTTGCATCATTATGATGTCACTAAAATTCGAAAATTATCTTGAAAGGGCTAACACCCTTCTAGATGTAAGAGGAGTGGGTCATTTTCCGCCAATATATTCAAAAAGCGATAAAAAGCGGAGAGGAAAAAAATAGGAATCAAATCCTAGTAAAAATTCAACATCTGGGCTTTTTTTTTTTTTTTTTTTTTTAAACGAGTTGTTGATTAAGAAGTTTTATTCCAATCCGGGAAACCGTGTATTTATATTGTTACGCAATTTTCACGGAAGAAATGATGACTAACTACTAAATAATTTTACAAAATAAAAACTATAATTTATATTTCCTTCGAAGACTCACAAAATCTCTTAGAACAACAGAACAACTGCTATCAAGCTTCAATAAAAGCAACGGTACATACAATTTCGAACACAGCGATAATGCAGGCAGAACGAAAGTAAACCAAATTTTTACAATGATTTTAAAATCACATCTTAAAGCGAAACATTTAAACATTTCCTCTCCACATGTTTGAATGAATATAACACTTATCCAACTTACCTCAGCAAGCAATAAATCTCTATGATTTTCTTGTTTCTTAATGGTATCAGTCTTCTCCATGTCTAAGCAGTTGTCAATCCTGAAAAATTACAAAAGTCACTATTATAGTAATGCTATAACTATACAACTATTTTAACACAATTTGTAATTGCAACCCATTAAAAATTCAGCCAGCATAAATGCATGACACATTTAAAGTTGAGCTATCACGAGCACGTCTAGACAACGACTTCATGCCTAAAACTACTATTTATGCACGCACATTCCATGAGACAAAAGTTCTATCACGAAATTTTATACAATCTAGTATATCAATCATTTGATAAATTTGAATCTATGGACAGATCCCAGTAGCACAACAACGCTGGCCTATATTGCTCGACATGGGCTAATACTAATGCGGAACGTTGTAAACCGATCGCTATTACAAGTATTTTAACCCTTTGCACTCGAGCGGCGTCTCTCAGGCGCCACACGATTGGATGCCGAAACACGAGAGGACCACTAGGTTTGATGCGGAAATTTGATGCAAGGCCAATGACTGTGTTTAGTTTCTATGAAGCAAATCCATAAACGCCAACCGAACCTAAACTGTTTCGAGTTGTTGGTCCCTCCGCGCGAAAAAGGCCTCGAGTGCAAAGGGGTAATCGTTGTTACAGGTGTACCAATCTCGGCCAATGCTGGAAAATATATTCTGGAACTTTTGAAATGTTGATGCACAGTTTTAAAATTTAATTATTTTATTTATTAAAAAAATATGTTTTTGTGATGTTTTGACAATTTGACAAGTTCGTTTTTTTTTTTTTTTTTTTTTTTTTTTTTTAATCATGCATTTTGGAATGATGATTGAGTTTTGGCCAGAATTGGTCTATCTTCCTGCCCCGTGTTTACGATTTTAACCAATATACTACTTGTGCTACATGATGAGTTCTATAATATAGATGCACTACTGGCAACAGGTTCCGTTAATTTCAAACAAAATAATAAAGCATGTTCTTTTATTGTGTTCATATGGATTTATGGTAACATTACCTTCTAGCGAAGAAGCTATAAGAGGGCTGTTACTGACCAAAAACATCTTTAACACGTAGGCTGTCACGGAATTTTGCACGATTCCTATCTAAAGAGCCAATTTGATTTAACCTTTTAACTGCTGTTATGCCGTCTGACAGACCACGAGTCATTTTTTGTGAAATGCTTCCACCCACTAAAATATTTCAACTTTGACTTTTATATTAATTTTTCGGAGACTTTGTTTCTTAAATTTTTAATTGATGTTCACTAATTTCTTTGGCGTAGTATGAACCACTTGTTGCCCTTGCGTCAATATTATCAAACCACCCTACCACAGCACTCGTCGATGCGTTGATTGGAGAAGCGATTGAACCAGTGATGCGAGTTGAATGCAACTCATATGCCAGTCAGAGTGTTAACCTTTAACTGGCGGTCTGACAGACCGCGAGTCAATTTTCGTGGAACTCTTTCATCCATTAAAAGATTTAATCTTTGGCTTTTGTATAATTCTTCCTATACTATGCTTTTTAACCCTTTGCACCCCAGGCCTTTTTCGAGCGGAGGGACCAGCAACTCGAATCATTTTATAGGTTCGGTTGGCGTTTACGGATTTTCTTCATGGAAACTAAACACAGTCATTGGCCTTGCATCAAATTTCCGCATCGAACCTAGAGGTCCTCTCGTGTTTCGGCATCCATTCGTGTGGCGCCTGAGAGGCGCCGCTGGAGTGCAAAGGGTTAAATTCTAAACCTATGTTCACTAATTTATTTTACACTGTATGGCCCAAGTGCTACCTTTTAGAAATGTTAAGCCAACCAACCGCAGCAATGATAGGTTAAAGCAGGGTGCTGGACTGATACTGTGAGTACTATACCATTCTCAAGGAGATAATGCCAAGGAGATAATGTTTGATTAACGTTCAGAAATTCTGATTGTAATCATTTTTTTTTTTTTTTTTTTTTAACTATACCTTCTTTTTTTTTTTTTATGATGATTTCAAGTTATTGATTTATTCCAGATATTTCTGCTGTGCAATGTTCAATTAAGAATTTCCTTTATTTAGTCAGGTAGATTAGCGCGTCCGTATTACTCAACTCCTAACCTCCAACAATGCCTTCCGGTAGGTCTTTTGAGGGGAAACTATTTTAATTTGCGTCTCTAAAAAATGGGAGATCACTCGGAAGATTCCCACCATGCAACCCGACAATCTATACGAGACTGTATGTCACAATCGCCATCACGGCTTCGAGATGAGGTTCTATCCCGAGAACTCTTGTATGCTAGATGGGAATTAAACCTCTTGGACGCAAGTGTGAAATTATACGTTCGGATTGTAATATACATTACCAGGGTAGCTACAGAACATGGAATTCATGGAAATCAGGGAAATGTCAGGGAATTTCGTAAAATTACCCTTTAATCAGGGAATTTGGAAATTTTTGAGTTTCCCTTCTCGCATGCCTCGTGCGGGTATCTACCTCAGCGCGCTTCACAAGTCCGTCTAAAAAGCCCTCAATATCTGGCTACTTGGCCGATTTGGGAGAATGACGATTCCGAACTTTTTCTACTCTCAGCAACTAATCCAAACCATCAATATCCCGCCCACAACCGCCTGTTGATGTTCTGCTTTTTTTTTTCTTTTTTATTATTATTATTATCTGGGATAATTATTATGCCTGGAACATTTATTTCTGTTAGATTTCTGATGATCCTTTAACTTAGCAGCTCAGCTATTATGCTAAGAACAGGAAACAGCATGTGACATATATTAAAGAAAATAACATGTTTTATTTGTGTTATTTTTGAAATTCAAAAGAAAAGTATTGTACTGGTTTTGCTTTACCTTGAAGTTAGCAAGTATGGCTGAAGTTGGTGAATTTTGTATTTTTTAATTAACGTTTTCCATTCTTTTTCATCTAAAGATGTTTGTTTTGATTTTTATCATAAATTTATTATGGCGCAATTATACTTTGACTATTTAGAATTAAATTTACTTATTAAATTTTTGTTTTTTTTAATTCTCCATTATTTGGTTTTTTGAATTATAGCTCACATTATGGAATTTTTGAAGAAATCTTCTGGAAATCAGGGAAATGCCAGGGAATTTTATTTCTCAAATTCTGTTGCCACCCTGATTACAACTACATTACTTTTTAAGACCTTGGGAGAAATAATTTAAATAACTAATCTATTATAATATAGCTAATCGATGAATCTTTCTGATAATATCCAAAGCACTATGTTAGGATGATGGTATTTTAGATTTATTTGCGCAAAAGTACACAAGAACTGAAACCTGCCCCTATGTTAAAGGGTAGCCATAGAACAAATAAGTGGCTGTGCATAACCATTATAAAGATAATAAGTGGACATAATAAATATTAAAAATAGATAATAATAATAATAATACATACATACATACATTACAAATACATACATAATAAACGTAGATAAACGCTATAAAAGAAGTTGATTTGTTTGTTTAGGAAAATCTACTTTAATTAACCAAAACATCTTTTGTTTTTGTCATAATGCAAGTTTTATTTTGTGTTTACATCCTGTGTAATATTTTTTTCATTTATAATAACAGAATAATAAATTGTTTTGATTTCCTGATATCACATTTAATGACTGCTGGCTGATAGTATAATTCGGCAAACATCTTATATTATGAAAACAAAGTGTCCATCCTCGATATGGTACGACTAGGAAAATCTTAAAAACTACTTTTCTTATCTAAGCCAGATTTTCAAACTCGTTCCCTCTTTTCCGATTATTGCAGCGTATACTTATGTGAAACAATACATTGTGTGTGTAATTTGCATTATCATTCATAAATATTTTATTGAAATTTAGATAGTTGAAGAAGATTTGTTTCTTGATATAACTTAAAAGCAAACATTTCACTACAAATAATCCTAAAACAATTTCAAAGAACAAACGCAAAAAAACAAATTATTGTTTTTCAAGAGATAATGGTGAAATTTCCTTAAGGATTTCGAACATCTAAATTTCGACTATGGACTTGTAGGACCTGGTATACGCATTGGAACAACGTTTGGTAAAACGAATTGAAAATGCGTTTTACTACCTCTTTAAAAAATATTCAAGATTACTTTAGTTATATTTTAAGTTTTTGGTTGAATCCCTTTTAGTATATAGATATTACTTTTATAGCGTTCGACTACCTTTCTTTTTTTTTTACCCGACATCACTATTTAACTAATACAGTCAAACCCCCTTAACGCGAAATCACTTAACATGAAATCCGTTTCACAAGAAGTAAAAGAAGTTCTCCGTACTTAAAACTCAACGTTAATTTATTCCTTTAACATGATATACGGTTACCGCGAACAATTTCGGCTGCCCCATCGACTTTGCGTTAACAGGGCTCAACTGTAAAACAAAACACTTTTCCTAATACATGACACACAAATTGTTTATGAAACAACTTTCCTCATTTTTTTTTTTTTTTTTTTTTTTTTTTAATCGTCCCATTAACTCTACATTTCGTTCTTTTCCATCTGAAATACAAATTTATTCAGTTACTTGGATATTAAACGCAATTCTCAATTAATTAACTTTGAAAACCCACAATTAAGAAAAAAGTATGACTTTCACGAAAATCCAACGCGAAAAGTTGCGATCTTGGTCAACAAAGAATCAAGGACTCCAAACAAACAACAAAATTCGAAGGAAACTGGATTGTTACGCAATGGGGAGAAACAAATAGCCTAGCTAGAGAAGTTAGTGCAACGAATTCCGATTTTATAACTGACGCAAGTCCATAACTTTCAGTCGGCGACTATTTAAACAAAAAATGTCCTGTAAAATCCCTTATTCGAGACAATAGTCCAAACAGTGAAGCCTTACGCAACCGTATATTGTAAACGTGTAAATTCTGTTGTAAATAGTAACCGAACTTTCTGTGTAAAGCATTTCCTTATCTTACTGTCTTCTAAGAAAACTGTTTTGTAAATTAGAAATCGCTGGTGTGTGCGTGAGAAAACCCTTATGTGCGTTAAGGCGGCAATAACCCCTGACATACAAAAATAAGTTTTGTTTATATTTTACTTTTTGTGTTGAAAGGAAGTTTTTAATCAAAAGTTTGCAGGCTGCTTCTTGCACAAAGATTCAAAAATAGTTTTATACTAGTTATTTATGCAACTAGTAGGGAAAGTAATATTTTTTCAAACGAGGCAAAATGCTTATTTGACGAGTGCAGTAGCACGAGTCAAAAAAAATTCTGAGTTGGAAAAGGTGATTTCCCACATTTTGCGTGTAATATTTCTTATAATAACTTACAAAAAATATATTTAATACATATATAAACTTAAGTTGGCAACTCCAGTCAAAGAATCTCGTCTAAAAATCTCATTTCAAACTATATCAAAATGTGAGCGCGAGGTGTACGCGAAAGTACTTTTTCACACTAGTGTAGGAAAGTAACTTTCCCGCACCCCTCGAGGTAAAGTGCTGCTTTCACCACGATTTCTGATTAAAAATGATTAAATAAAGTTTAATTTTTGACATGTTGCTATTAAAATTATATTCTTAAAAATCTTATTTTCCTGATACTTACAGAATATAGAACAAAACTCGAACGTTTATCTTGACGTTGAATTAGAAATTTTTGCGAGAACTCTTTCCGAAATTGGGTCTTCGAAACCAAAATCCATTTTGATGCTAGCCCAATATTTTTAATTTCAAGAAGAAAAAAAAATGTGAGACAGAAACTCTTTACTCTTTAGCATACATAAGAAACCGATGCGAGTTTGAAAACCTATTGAAAATGTTCCCTTTCAACATTTAACGATTGAATTGTAAAATAGGAAAACACTTATTTTACTGTGGAATAGTAACAAGCATTCCATAGTATGATATTCGAGTCACTAGACTGTGTCCTATTTAATATGCTAACTAATTTTTAATAATCAGAACACCAATATCAAAGGCCTATCGTAATGGATAATATCTTATATGGGGTATATATATATTATAATGGGGATAATATCTTATCTGGGGTATGTATATCTTATAATGAGTATAATATCTTATCTTGGGTTTATATCTTATAATGAGGATAATATCTCATGATGGGTCTTTATCATATCATTGCAAGTGTATCTTGTTATTTTATTACCTCTTTCTGTGTTACAACTGGAAGAAATCGAACATAACTTAATAATAATATAACCCATTAATAACATAGTTTTTAAAAAATCCTGTATATGTATTGTCAATTTTTATATTCATTAACACAGCGCCGATATCAAAAGCATTGCTATCAGCAAAATGTGCGGCAAACTACGTTTCAAAATTTATTTATTAAAAATAAACGCGATTTTACGCTCTAGCATCCAAATATAATTTATTTATTCTGATTAAAGTAATTTTATTATTTATTAAAAAATATTTGGCAACAGGAAAGAATTTCAACAACGATCAGTTCAATGCTATTTTAACTCAACTGAATGACGGCAAGTTGGTTTATTAGTATTCCGTAAAATCGACCTTTTAATGACAGTAACAGCCCCAAAATGTGATAGAATGCATTGTCATCGTCATCGTACCTATCTGCTAAGTTTCAGCCCAATTGGATGACGGCAAGGGGGTTAATTAGGCCTCCACAAATTCCGCTCTCATCGACAAACAAACACACAAAATCGAAGTTAATATAAGGGATTTAAAAAACTATGGACATTTGTTTTGCCCTCAAGAATTAAATCCATTGCCAAAAGGAACTTTAAAGAGTTCTTTATTTTCTTATATTTAGTTATTTCGTTTTAACGTAAAATATGTATCTCTTTTTATCAAGGGCGCAAACGAGGGGAAGGGCTTTTAGTTTCAGAAGCCCCTACCCACACATCCTAAACTCCAAAGTCTCGATATTTTTCTTATGAATAAATAATAAACACTAATTAATCTTAAGGTATACGATTGAGATGATTTTCTTTAATTTTTATGTTATAATTTCATTCTTTTTGGCAGTATATCAGAATTAAAAATAATGCATTTTTATTTATAAACTCTTTTTTTTTTTTTTTTTTTTTTTTTCCATTAATTTTTTGATTAGCTTTTTTAATTAGAGTTAATCTTTTTAATTAGCTAATTGCAATTAAAATGACTAATTAGGACATTAATATGGAACGGACATATATAAACTTGTAATTTACTCAGGGGTATGATTTTTATTGCAAATAAAAAATATTATATTGACGCATGTTTCCTTTAAGAATTGTGAATTTGGCTTCAATATTTATTTGATTGTAAGTTTTTAAATAAAAAGTTTGAAAAAACACGTAGTTTTCATCAAAAAATTAAGATTAAAATATATATGAAAAAAAAATTAAATTAATATATATTAGATTCTAATAGGAAATACATTCACAATTATTGTCTACAAAACAGATTAGATCGAACCATTTATAATGCAGTTATGACCGTTGGCATAAAGTCATACAACACCAAAATGTCATTCTTCAGAAAAAGCATTTAAAGTTTACTACACATATTAATGTGATTCAAAACAGGTTCACAAAACCCACTGTAATTTAAAAAGTAATTTGAGTCTCAAAAAGAAAATGGTACAATTTTTAAGGTAATGAATTCGGGAATATTTTAAAACAAAAAAACAAAAACGCAGACTTGAGTCAAATTCCGCAATTCCTAATGTAGATGTATACCTTAAATAATTTTAAAAGAATGCTTTTTTAATTTACCGTCATTCAGACAGAGTAAGCCTACCATATAACACTAAAGTAGCAATTAGGTCGAAGAACTTTAAAGTAAATATCACGGATTTGTAAATTTCTGAACATTAAAAAAACGTTATATATTATTTTTGGTCTCCTTTGGTATAAAATAAAATTTCATTTAAAATTATTTTCGTTTTCCAATTGTTGTAATAGAAATTCCATGCTGCATGGTCCTTGTATTTCAAGCACTATTCAAACTATTAATATTTCTCTCGTTGAATTTAAAGAAACGAAAAAAATTAAATTAATCTATAATGCAGATAATATGTGCAATGCGGAATCTAGAAAAAATGCAATCTCATGTTGGGGTGTTCTGTATTGCTCGGAAACTGGATAAAAACCATTTTAATATTTTGGCATATATAGGTGACAGATTAAGAAACAGTAAATTATTGATATGTGAAAAATATGGGAAGAAAAAGATGTTCATAAAATAAAGAAATTATAGATAAAATATAAATAAATAGGAAAAGGAAATAGAAATTATAGAGATTTTATAGAGAAATTACAAAAACAATCTTTTATTGAAAAACCTTCCCATAGAAATTTTCTGGGTGTGTTCCTGTTTTTGATTCTGCAGTTTACAGGTCTGTTACGAATTTTTATATATTTGTAAATATTTCGTAGTGTTAATTTTGTAAATAGTAAAATTTATGTACATTTCGCATAAGGCAGTGCAATAGTTCATCGTTAAGTTGGTTTCCCGGCAATATGGGTGTTATCGCTTGATAACGAGTTTTACAGAGGTAACTCTGGGAAGCGGGTTTTAAGGAGCAGGCCATTTAACATTATGGTAATGGCAATCTCGCCAAATTGGCGAGATAGAGCCAAGTTGGCAATGGTTTTGGCGACTAATTTTTGTCGCCAAATGTCGCCAAACTTGACGACATTTGCGGTCCCCATGTACATGTATAGGACTTTTCGACTACGATCTGGAAAGTTCTCCAAATATCTACTTCTAGAAGTCTCAAGAAGGTTTGACTCTTATATAAGTCGGCCGAGGAGGTTAGTTAGTTGATTTTGAATCACTGAGTTAGTTGTTAGCTGAGTCCATTAGTTGACTGGAATTACTGATACTGAGTCTCAGTGAGCGTTCCGAGTAGTTCTAAAGCGAACTGTATTGCATTGTCTTTTGCGGCGAATTAGCAGTTGTGTTGTCAAGTTTTTAACTGCTGTTTTGTGCTCTATTGTTGTGAAAAGAGCTGTATTGTGTCTGCTAGAACGACAAGTTCTGGAGCTGTAAAGGAATATGTGAAAAGTGATATTGGAATAAATATCTGCAAGTTTTAAACTGCTTTGGCTTTAAATCTTTCGAACCCATCCAACGTAACAGGTCTATAACTTTTGCCAAATGGCTGCCAGTTAAGAATCTATTTTTTTTTATTTATTTTTTTTACAAATGTCAGACACAGGATGTTAATATTTGAATTTCGATATATCGCCGACCTCTAGCTGGCAGCGCACGGGTCCTCTAGCATCTGATAAACGTATTGTAATGTTATTTACGACTAGGGCACCTATTTTGATTATATTTAATTTAAATGAAGATGCAGAATTTCCTTGTATGAGAATGCTTAGTTGATGTTTTGTTCAGTGTTTGAAGAATTTTAATGCATTGAAAATGGCAAATATTATTTAATGTTAAGCATAATCAGGCTTAAAAACAAATGTAATTTGAATAGTTTCCGTTGTTGGGCGAAATATTTCCTTGTGTATAAGGAAAGCTTTTTATTCCTACTATCTATTTATATTGTTTTTAAAATGATAAATGGGAGGTACAAAATGTATCCGCCATTTGTCGTGTTTAGAGATTAAACTGATTTACATTTCAATTATCAAACTTTTCAAAAATGACACGTGTTTTGCTTCGAGTTTAATAATAATAATTTGCATTGCTTGAGGATAAAATAAATGTAATTTTTTGTCTTGTGTGTATGAGGTGAGCATAACTCCCTATCAAACTGACCTACGATGTTCAAATTTGGTGAGCGGGTTGGTGGTAGCCATGGGACCTACCATTAAGGTTTTCGTCAAAATCGCGCATGAGCGTAAGGTAGCTGCCATTGAAAAAATCATGTTTTTCAGTAATTGCTAACGGCAGGTACATGTTTTTTTGTTTGTTTGTTTTTTTTGCTCGTTTAAAAATTATTGCCAAAAATAAAAAAAATTTATTCAAATGAGAGAAAATGATAAGTAACACAATGTCAAATTTTACTGCAATGACCAATGTTATATAATGTAATTGAAAGTTATGTGATGTTCCACACCCTTAGTTCATTTCGAGTTCCTCCTTCTTTCCTTCTCAAAATACTCAGAGAATGAAACAAGCATGAGAAAATCAAAACTTTTAAAACTAAACTTTAAACTTTTCAAATGCGTTTTTCTGACAACCACTTGTTGTTGAATTTCTTATCCGAAACGCCTCAGATATATTTACCTCTTTAAGTTCTCATTTTTATTTCAAACTTCCTTCACAACTTTCCAGATAAAGTCCATCCTGTGAAAGTTAACTTTCATATATGCCCTATTTTTATCTTATGTTCATTTATTTTCTTCAAATTGTCGGCGTAGTAAATGTACTAACTTTAACTGCGATACTTTGGTTGTAACATGTTTTTGGCGGGTTTAAAACACATCAATTCTAACTGCCATGTGGTAGTTGCGCAAACAGAGTATTTCGAAGCAAGCTAAGCACAATCAATATATTTTAACTAGCTTTCTAAATAACTCAGTTGAAAAAAGTTATAGTTCCTCACTGCATCGAACTTTGTAAAAGTAAAAATAAAAATTAAAAAAAGATACATAAAGCTCATTTTTAATTCACTAATTGCCTTTATCCGCAAGGACAATTTTCTTGTTGCCACTGGCTAGTATGCCTGCTGGAAAGTTGATCGGAATGTCACTGGCACGTGGTAATAGGAATGTCAAACAACCAGAATAATCCTGGTATTGACCCGGTATTACGCCACTAGTCGGTAGTCATGGGACATTGGATTAACTTGATGCACCAGCGAATAGAAAATAATCTATCTAATGGATGTGCCATTTACTGAAGTGAAAGTGACAAACTGGCTTTTCCAGTGAATGGCATGAGGTGTTTATACGGTGCTACTTGCTGACATCTTGTGGCTGGTGACCTCATCTGACATACCGACTGGAAGCTTGTAAATCATCCTGCAAAGGTGACCCTTTGAGCCACTTCAGAAATGGCCAGAGGCTGAATTGGATAAGACTCATCCATGGACCACAGAGATCGCTAAGACCGCTGTGTGATTTCATCAATTACGCTGTTAAACGCTCGTTTCATTGTGGGTCATAAGTGATAAAGGAATTTTTTTTCTCCTTTCTTGCGACCTTGTCCTCTTGTGTCCTGCTGCGCTGCAACCGGTCACGGAGAATTTTCGAAAATCTTTCTGGTTAACGGGGTATTTCACCACATGTGATTAGTTTGAAAATTAGTTAAATTTCCTTAAAGAACGGATTTCTAGTGAAGTGTCCAGTGTGCTTGTAAAAAAAATTTAAAGTGTACCATTTTTCAATTTGACTTAGATTGCAGAAACAAAACGATGAATCCTTGGTTGTTGATAGTTATCCAAAAAATCATTAGATATTACTTATGAACACAGATTATATTAAATAGTTTCTTTTGCAGTTTCCATTCCTATTTCAAGAGTATTATAAAATATTAACTAAATTACTTGTCACAAAAAACTAAATATTAATCACTATATAATTGAGATTTATTAGATGCGTGTGCATCTTTTAATTTATTTCTGTTCACCTGGTATGGAAATTAGATTGTTATTTATTAGATAGGCGTGCATCTTTTCATTTATTTCTGTTCACTTGGTATGGAAATTAGATTTTTATTAATTAGGTACGCGTGCATTTTTATTTATTTTTCCGTATTATGGAAATTACATTGTTATTAATTAGATAGGCGTGCATCTTTTCATTTATTTCTGTTCACGTGGTATGGAAATTACATTGTTATTAATAAGATAGGCGTGCATCTTTTCATTTATTTCTGTTCACTTGGTATGGAAATTAGATTTTTATTAATTAGGTACGCGTGCATTTTTATTTTTTTTCTGAATTATGGAAATTACATTGTTATTAATTAGATAGGCGTGCATCTTTTAATTTATTTCTGTTCACCTGGTATGGAAATTACATTGTTATTAATTAGATAGGCGTGCATCTTTTAATTTATTTCTGTTCACTTGGTATGGAAATTAGATTTTTATTAATTAGGTACGCGTGCATTTTTTTTTTTTTTCCGTGTTATGGAAATTACATTGTTATTAATTAGATAGGCGTGCATCTTTTCATTTATTTCTGTTCACGTGGTATGGAAATTAGATTGCTATTAATTAGATACGCGTGCATCTTTTCATTTATTTTTGTTCTGGTGATATGGATATTAGATTGTTATTGTTAGGAATTTCATTCTCAGAGGAATGTTTCAATTTTAAAGTAATTTTTTTTTTAACAGATATAATGAAAATGACAATTTAATGAAAAGATGGAACTATCTTGAGAAAAAAACGCTTCTTTTTATAATATTGTTCACCGAGTATTCACTATAACAGTTACGCTAACATGCACAAAATTACGTTTAGAAAATTTCAATATCAATATAATTGTTTTTCGCAGATATAATGAAAGGGGCAACCATGGAGGATGGAATTGTCTTGAGGTAAAAAAAAAAAAAAAAAAATTTTATGTAAGATTCCGAGGAATTGGAAATAAGAAAAATACGTCTTTACCATTTCATATATATATCAGAAATAATTTTTATTTGCACAATATTAAAATAAAAAATTTAATTTTAATAAATATTTCATGTGTATTCGTCATTTTTCAACGGGCGTCTTAGGTAACCTTACAACTTTCTAGTACAACATAGAAACTATGTATCAATCTTAAGAAATTTAAAAGTTATACTTCATGATCATATGACTTATGAGTCACTTTCAAGAGATAAGTATCCCTAAAGTTACAATTTTCTTTTAAAAAATTGTTTCCCTTTCTCAAGTTCCAAATTGCTATTTATATCACTCTGATGGAACTTCGGGTGGCCTGTGCTCTACACGTGTTAGCTCCAACAATGAAATTCTTTTTACACATTTCCTTTTCGATGATCTTGGACCTATTATCGAAAGTGGTAAAAGGTCGTGTTGGCAAATATAATTTATCCTCTACTCGTTGACAAGGAAACATTCGGCAATCTAATAAGAACAATTGACAATCTATACGTGGCTTTTCTCTTTCAGTTGGTCATTCAATGGGCGATCAGCAACACAAATGTGTTTTTATCACATAGTCTTGAAACTTAAATGGAACTATAAATGGGTGTTTAAGAGATCGATTTGGCGATGGTTTTTTAACTTCCAAACGACCTCAAATTTTAGGCATTCTCTAATGATATTTCTTAGTATAGATTTAAAATTGTTCATACACAGCGGCGACATATCGTAAACTCTGTTTAGTACTTCCATGCAATATTTGTTTTCAAAATAAACTACGAATGTGGAACATCGTACAACTTTCAATTACACTAGAAAACTGCTCACTATATTGAAATTTAAAGTGGAATAGTGTTATTACCATTATCATATTTCCATGCATTTGAAAAAATGGTTAGTTTGGCTATATTTTAGACCATAATTCTTACATGGGCTAAAAAAAAACTCCAAAATGGCGAATTTGGCGATATACTTTGCGACAATTCGTACGTTATCCTTTCTTGTCGGTGGAACAGAGAAATAATAAAAAACGGTCGTTGATGAGGATGCTCAAGGGAAGAGAACTATGTGTTAAAGCAACTTTTGCAACTTTTTACATCTTTATAGCATTTTTACAAGAATTTCGGAAATGGGGATGTTAACACCTTAAGAAGCATTATCACAGCGTTTTTGATCAAAATCATTAAAGCCTTTTTTCAGAAAACTGCTGAAAAACATAACTTTTTCCATGGCATTCGCAATATTGACGAAAACTTCAATGACAGGTCCCAAGACCACCACTAACTCGTTTACCAAGAATAAACATCGGTAGATAAATTCGTTAGGGAGTTATGATAACCGTATACATAGACACACGGACACACAGGCGGACATTTTTAGACCACTTTATGAAGACAGAATGTTTCAAAACGTGGAGAAATATATATATATATATAAAATAGAACTTTTTTACTGAAAACCATACTTTTATTACCAAATGTTAACATATGAGTAATTGAAAGTAAAAGAAGTCTAAAAAATTGTTTACAAATAGTTTTCATTAGCTTATGGCCATAGTAGGGTCGAAATTATTATGGCGATTGTCGGATGAATATGATTGCAGGCATTATAAAATAAAGGTTCGACAGTACCAAATCGGCCTGCGAAATCAGAAATGATTCACCAATTCGAAATGGATTCCCCCCTCCCCCCCCCCCCCCCCCAACTGTTTTAGTAGAGAACTAAAATTCCTGGAACAGTCGCATCTCTAATTGTTCATCATCAAAGAAAATAGCTTTGCAATAAAGTTTTAAAGATTTAATTTAATCTTACCGATTGCCGATGGAAAACATTTAACCTTATTTGTAAACCAACAAAATTTGCTCAGTGTTATAATGAAAAGAATTTTGACTAGGCAATCAGTCTCTTTCTGGAAAGAATTATTTAAAGTAAAACTGATATTTTTAAACAGTGGTAACAAGTCCAACAATACAGTTTCTGGTTTAAATAACACATAGTAATTGTAACAAATGTAACCGGTTATTTATTTTAACGTAGTATAAAGTAAGGTTAATTTTTTGCGGTTAAAAATCGCCCTCAGCTTTTACAGATTAACACTGTTAAAACCAAACCATAATTTCCCTACTATATTCTTTTTCCTAAAAATACATCTTCACTAAATTTTTAATAGCAATTATTTTATGCAATAAGCTTTTTAAGTTCAATTTCAAATCAAATTTTCATACTAAATTCTTTGAACTAAAAAGGCATCTTCACTTTTTTTATACAAGAAATTATTTTATATATAATGTGTTTTAATGTTCAATTTCATACTAAATTTTCATGCTCAATTCGTTTTACCTTGATCTTCACAAACTTGTTCTACAAAACTATTTTATAAAATAATCTTTGATGAGCAATTTATGAGAAATATCCTTTTAAGGAAAGTAATTCCGACTATTCTTTTGCTATTGCAATTGAAACCATTAGTTTCAAGTTCTAAATGTCAGTATTAATCAGGAAATATTATTGAAAAAACTGGCAGGAAAATAATTCGTTTTTCTTTAGCAGTGAAGTTTGCGAAAACAAACTTTAAATAGAAATCGGTATTTTTATAATTAGAAACATGCAGGACATTTTCTGAGTAAAAGTAATTGATACTCTTATATTACCGACAATAAAAGGCATTGACCCCAAAACAAAATTACCAAAAGTGCCTGAAGCAAAACACGAGTTTTGTCAGGTTTTTTTTTTTTTTTTTTTTTTTTTTTTTTTTTTTTTTAATTGCCAATAAAACTGTTAGGGTTAACTTACAGTTTAGAAAGTTTAAGGTTACAAAGAACTCATAACAGACATTTTGCAACCTTTAACTCTGCTTTTGAGTGACAAGGAAAAATTACTTCTGTCAATATTTTCCATTCAGTCTAAACGTTTTTGAAACCAAAAACAGCCAGGACCTTATTAATGAAAGAAGGAAAAAACATATCGCTATTTGACAACACACATAACAAAAAGAGTAATTCACTTCTTTTAAATTCAAATACAACTCGTTTATAACTCATTTGTCAAATGGTCAGCGAGAAGAGAAAAAAAAAATGGATGTTTTTCTAGGTTCATTGTCCAACGCTTGAAAAGATTTTTGACACGTGTCAAATCTCGTGCCAATTGTATCGCTTCAGGTAAGCGATAGACAGGCGATTTTTTGTTTACATGGAAAAGCTATCATGATGTTTACGTGAAATCGAAACTTCTCGAAGTGCTTCTCTATTGAACTAATGGTTAAGGATAACAACTTATAATGACTGTATAAAAGATTAATGACGCACGAAGAATGTGTCTTTATGCACAGAGTGATGCACGCTACGATCGAATATATTTTTCTAATAATAATTAATCGTTTGCTTACCTTTTTTTTTTTTTTTTTTTTTTTTTTGTATTTTATTATTATGTCTAAAAAATTGAAAATATACGTCATAAATTATAATATCAAAGGGGTATTTCATACAAGATTAAAACATGACACACGCTACCTTTATGCCATTTTTTTTAAACTGGTGTCATTCTGTTATTCTATCCTTCTTGATCTTTTTATTATTGTATTTTTATGTCGTATCTTTAAAAGTTTATGTTTCATTAACATTGGAAACACGCAAATTTCATCGTTTATCTCCATCACCACATACGATGAACAATGCCGGTAGGTTGAATAAACAGGGTCAGAATCATTTGTGCAGCGACATTTAAAAAAGGTTCAAATAACATTGTTCGTTACTCTACTTGCAAAGATTAAACTTTGTATTTAAAGGTTTAAATTAAATTAATTTCGGTTAATTAAGCTGGAATTGAATGCTAAAAGTGTCAAGTTCAAGAATACAAAAGAGTCCTTCATGATTATAAATTTTGTAAAATACATTTTCTCAACTTTTTTTTTTAATATGCTTTGGGTCACTCATAAAATTATACCGAACTATAAAGACGTAGCTATTTGCTATTTTTTTATTAATTACTGCATTTAATTAAAGTTTGTTTTATAAAACAAGAAATTCCTCACTCAACAAATTCCGACAACCAAGACATTCTTTTGTGAGCAAAATATTTGGGTTTTTTTTTCAAACAAAACCTTTATTTTTTAAATATGATGAAATCTATAGAACCGAAAAATAAAGAATTAACAATATTAAATAAATACGTTTCGATAATTTTGCTAAGTGGCCCTTTTATGCCAACATCCACCTAATTGAACTTTTAGTGTAGAACTTTTTGGGAAAATATCTTTTCCGTACCATTGACTGACTTGCTTTTCTTCCAGAAACTTGATACAATGCATTGTCTATGTCATGTCTAACTTTCAAGTTCCAGCTCTACCGGATGCCAGCAATTTTTCTAATTAGTCCGCCGAACCTTTTCCGCCACAAATAAGCATAAAAAATTTAAAAATAATAATTAAAAAAAATATATAGAAATTCCAAATGAATGAAATAAAAATTACAAAAAATAATAGTTCCAACTTTTGCAAACAGAAATTGTGTTGAGGATATTCAAAACTTTATAATAGTGTTTTCTTTTTGGGTAAAAGCAGCACCTTACTGCCATCTAGCGGCGAAATGTTTATCTAGCGTTCATTTTTTCCTCACATATCATTTTCCCCACGATATAATAAGTAACGGTAGCTCCTAGAGCCGCGCTCAGGTTCTGATTTAATTAAAGTTAGCTTATTCATTGTTAATCATTATAAATCTAAATTGAATTTAAAGCAAAGTTAAGCCAAATGATCGATCAAGTGGAATCCTATGATAAGTAAAAAAAGATAACACAAAAGTAAATACTACAAAGTGGAAAATTAAAAACTATTTTATTTAGCATTTAAATAAAAGACAACTTATCACAAACTCAGTTTGAGCTTCTTCCTACTTCAAAATCAATTAACTCTTAACTAATATTTCTTTCAACTACTAACATAATTCAATGTTTATAGAAATAAAATAAGTAAATCATTCTGATGAATGATTTAATTTAAACATTAAATCTACTAAATCCCGCAATAATAAGCATTACTTCCTTAAATTAATGCTGACAGAAAATGACTTACATAAATAGGTATGCTAAAAATAGATAAGTCACTAAATAGATTGTCTCATGGCCACCACTAACCCTCACACATTTTTTCTAAAAAACTCAGAACGTTCCTAATCATGGAAAAATACTAAAAAAAGTCTTAACCTTTTTTTCACCAAATGCAATACTTTAGTTATACTATAATGGGTATTTATTACTAGAGGTCGGAAATATCGATCAAAATAAATATCGATACTGTTACGAATTTTTGTATATTTGTAAATATTTCGTAGTGTTAATTTTGTAAATAGATAAATTTCTGTACATTTCGAATAAGGCAATGCAATGGTTTGTTTCCCGGCAATAGGGGTGTTATTGCTTGATAGCGGGTTTTACAGAGGTAACTCTGGGAAGCGAGTCTCAAGGGGCAGGGCATTTAACATTATGGTAATGGGAATCTCGCCAAATTGGCGAGATAGAGTCAAGTTGGCGACGGTTTTGGCGACTAATTTTTGTCGCCAAACTTGGCGACCATTTGGCGACATTTTCGGTACATGTATAGGTACATGTATCCCATATCCTATATAGGTCTTTTCGACTACTCTCTGGAAAGTTCTCCAGACATCTACCTCTGGGAGTTTCAAGAAGGTTCACGTATGTTCTCAGGTCACCCTATAAAAGCTCAGGGAGAGAGGGTGATGCAGTTAGTTAGTTGACTGAGTCAGTTGTAGACTGTTTTTGAGTCACGGAGCTAGTTGTTAGCTGAGTCCATTAGTTGACTGAAGTTAGTTGATTTTGAATCACTGAGTTAGTTGTCTCTCAACGTTCATTGTGAGAGCTGTATTCCTGACTTGAGTCACTGAGTTAGTTGACTAGAGATACTGAGCGAACTGTTTTGCATTGTCTTTTGCGGCGATTTAGCAGTTGTTTGTCAAGTTTTTAACTGCTGTTTTGTGCTCTATTGAGGTGAAAAAAGCTGTATTGTGTCTACTAGAACGAGTAGTTCTGAAGCTCTAAGAGAACTGTGAAGAATTATTATGAAATAAATTTCTGCAAGTTTTGATCTGCTTTGGCGTCAAATCTTTCGAACCCGTACAACGCAACAATACTTTATCGTTGCATAGAAAAAAATATCGATAAAATATCGATATATCGAAACATGATTTTTTTTTATTTGATTTTCAATTTTGCCCGAAACTAAGTTTTTCGGGGCAAATTTTTACTTTTCATGATTGCTTTTTTGTAAGGTGACTACTTTTCAACTGAAATGGATCTATTACAAAAAAAAAAGTTATATTTTCGCTTAATTGGTGCAATAATTTTAAGAAAAATTTAGATAATTTTCAATAGCTTTTTAGTGTATGGAAAATATTGAATATTGGTGCCGTTTCACTGTCTCTCACCCAAGTTCAGACATTAGTTTTGAAGTTTTTGAAAAGGGAATAAATAAAATCGAAAAAACACATGGAACTACAAAACGATCATCAAAAAACTAAAAATGTTTGAAAATATCGGTGACTTTTATCGATATTTTTAATATCGATATTTTTTTAGAAATATTGATATATCGTCGATCTCTAGTATTCACAGATTAGTTGGGAAATGGAGTTCAAATAGATCTGTATAACTCTTAATAAATAGGTATTATAAACCATTATTTTCCCCCAACTAATTTATGCTCACCATGCCATTCTACAAGCAAAAAAAAAAAAATGTTTATTATGCGTAGTTACTAAGAATAATACATATCTATTTGAACTCCATTGTCCAACTAATTTGTGAACACCCTGCATTACATACAAGGTAACTGACAGCAAAAATACGTGAAAATGAAATGGAACTCCCAGAATGAAATCTCTTTGACCATTCATAAGTGAATTCTCAATCGAATCAACACACTGTTCTGTCACGATCTCAACAACCCACTGACCAATTCTATATATTTTCCTCTCCAATCATTCATCATTAGAATGCTAAACAGCCAAGATCTTCTAGAACAAGGCTCTTGCTGAGCCGTCACTTCTTGCTCGTGAAGATTATCCGGCATTCGGACATGTTTGATTGATTAACGCTAAAGGTCAGTTTGATACTGATCCTTGCACGTTATCATCGTTTTAGACAGAATGAATATTAATTGAGAGGTCTATCCAGTGGTCTACCTGTTGCAATCATTCTTAAGTAAACAAATGGAACTTATTAAGTATGTATGCGGTGTCCTGACTAAAGATTCCTTTTTATTGTAAAGTCGTAGGATCATGAATTGACATTTTATGCTAGAGCAGAAACCTAAAATCATTTTGTTTTTAATTGCTAGATGGCATAGTCTTTAAAAAGAGTTTTTTTTTTTGTTTGTTTTTTTTCCAAGTGGTTAATTGATACAAAAAGGAACCATAATTATTTAAAGTATCTTGCGTTTTGAGGTTGTTGCTTTTTACAGCTTCCACATTTAGAAAGAAGCTTAGACAATTAATCTTTCAGTCTGCCTGACGTCGACAATCTTATACAAAATTGCAAGTGTTACTACAGACGCGTGGAGCATGTCAAGCTCAAGGTTTTGTCTAAATGAGATTCTATGGGAGTTTGACACCAAATTCAATGGGAGTTTAACACCGAATGTAAATTGCGACCTTGCAATTCGTTAAGTATAAAAATATAAATGCTGCACACACGTGTCGAATATCAGTTGGTAGATCTCGAAAATGTGAGTAGAATTACATAAAAATTCCCCCAGAAGTGCTTCGACGGAAAGAGTGGTAACAAAAAAAAGTGGTTTTTCTTTTTCCCAGTAGCATAACAACGCTAGATAATATCGCTCGATATTACTTCTTTATAAACACGACAGACCCTGGCTACCTCCATCGATATAGATAAACAACTGGATAGACTGCTCCATTGTCAATGCAAAGAGAAAAACGCGCCGGGGGATTGCGAAGCTGGTGGGAAGATTAACCAATCACAGTTCATTTTTATAGTTGGATGGAAATGCGAAAAACCTTCTAAAATGCTAGAGCAGTGATTCTCAACCACTGTGCCGCGGCACTTTTGTGTGCCGCCAAATTTTAGAAATGTATATAGTAAAAATTATAATGCTTTTTTTTACTACGAGTAAAGTTTAAATTAAAGAAAAGTACTTATATATATGAATATTGTAACGAAGATTTTTCACTTTCACCGCTTCGTTACGTATTTCTCTGTGTCTCGTTTTTGACCTATTTTTTACTCTAGTTTTTTACCTACAACCGCCTGCAGGAGTGTGAGTGTGCGTCTTGTCTGATGTTTGGAAAGCACATCCGTTGAGACTTTGTTTCCCACGAATTCCGCGGGCGATTTCAAAGATCACTTCGCCACTTTCGGATTAGATTTCTACGCAAAATTGTTATTGACCATTTGACAACATTAGAGGAGAGAATTATTCATTATTTCCCAAATTTAGATATAAAAAAATTTGATTGGATTCGTAATCCATTTGTGATAACGAATACTTCTGTATTTGAATTAACTTTGAATGAAGAGGAAAAACTAATTTCGCTTTCTAATGACCGAGATTTAATTTTAAAATATTCAGAAGAATCAATTAATTCATTTTGGATTAGCATTAGATGCGATTATCCCATAATAGTCAAAAAGCTTTAAAAATATTATTACAATTTTCTACATCTTATTTGTGTGAATTCGGATTTTCAGTATTAACCAACATTAAAACGAAAAAAAGATCGAGACTGTTAAATGTAGAAGACGATATGAGAGTAGCATTGTCATTTTTGCGACCAAATATAAATCAAATTATCAAAAAACATCAAGCTCAAATTTCTCATTAAAAATATTCTCAGTATTCATTTGTAATTAATCCCTCAATAAACATACTGTTGTGTTTGTAGTACATGTTATATTATTTTATTTTACATTCCAAATTATTATCACTATTTTACACAGTGTATTATAGGTAAGTAAACAACTTTTAAACTTATCTTTTTCTTTGTGTGCCGCCAAATTTTGAAATCGTTAAAAGTGTGCTGCGACAAAAAAAGGTTGAGAATCACTGTGCTAGAGTATATATTTTTTTGCACATTATTATTAATTAAGGTCTACTATTGACATTTCTGCTGTGTACAACCTAAAATTTTATTTTCAATCCTCGGCAATCCATATTTTTTATCCCACCAACGGCATCTGGCAACGGCTTCATTTTCCCAGCGTTAAGCAGTTTATCCAGTTGTTTGTAGCTACCTCAACCGCACACAATCTTCAACGTTTCCTATTTATGGCAACTCTTCTCCAATAGTTTACTTTTAAGACGCTTACATCTTTCACAGCATCATCTAACCATCAAGTTAGGGGACTTCCTCTGGCCCGTGATCCCATAAGGTTTTTAAAAGTGGCGATTTTAACTACATTACTTTCTGGGCTTCTCCAAACGTGGCCAAGGCATATTAACCTATTGCTCCGGATGAAAGCCAAAGCAAACTAGCCGTTGTTCCAGATATTGACCAATCTCGTCCAGTGCGGGATAATATATACTGGAATTTTTTTGGAATGGGGAAGCAGTTTTAAAGTTCGAATATATTATTTTTAAGAAAGGAAAGAGGGCAAAAACTATGTGATGTTTTTGAAATGTTTATTTAAAAAAAACGTGTGTTTTGGAACGATACTCGAGTTTCGGCCAAATTTGACCAATCTTTTAGAACCCCAGTTTCCGACAATGGCCAATACTGCTGCGCCACCTGGGTCTTGGTTTCAATAGAGATTTCAAATTATCACGTGGGAGGGGCGGGGGAGGGAACCTTAACAGGAAGAGATTCCAATCATTAAATGTCCCCATATTTTACATGATCCGATTTAATGTTTCATTTCCCTCATTAAAAAGTACCCTATGATCCTTGTACTGGATAGTGCAGTTCAAACAGTCACTTTTTGCACACAGACGGGTTTTCAGCACCACATATTCACCGGTTTTTCTTATTAACCCTTTGCACTCTAGAGGTGACTCTCACTCACCACATGATTTGATGCCCCAACTCGAGAGAACCACTAGGTTTGATGCGTTAATTCGATGCAAGGCTAATGACTGTGTTTTGGTTTTTTAAACGGATTTGTAACCGCGAGCCAACCAAAAATGGCAGGAAACGTCTCGAGTTGCTATAGTCCCTCTGCGCGAAAAAGGCCTGGATTGCAAAGGGTTAACAAATCCGTCCAAATGAAAAAAAGGTCGCATCGGTAAATCATATACAACCGTCATCCGATTCTATCCAACATATTGTCTATCCAACACCCACTTGTCTATTCTTTCTGTCTATTCAACAGACCATCATTTATCACTTCTTTCTGTCTCTAACTCTTTTGCAATTATGTTATTTCAAAGTTAGGGATTCCTTTTCTGAAAGACTCCGTACTGTATAGTAGTAGGAAAAAAAATCAAGTCTTCAAATAAAATATCCGAACAAGTACTTCCAAAGGTTAAAAAATGTATTGCATTAAAAATTCAATAAAAGACAAATTAAAGACAGTTAAACCTTTGGCATGTGGGATTAGAGCAGAGCTCTAAACACACAGCCATCAGGTGAGCATCAATTATGAAGGGTTTCGGCAATCTGACACCGATGTAATTCAAATCTTAGCCCCATTTACATTTAAATAAATTTACGAAGTTTGACTAGAAGTGTATTTGTAATACTGAATTTCAACTTGAAATTTGTGGTTACAAATTTCATCCCCAAACTCTCTAGCCTCACAACTGTTCTATTTATATATAAAAAAAAAACTACCATATTGGCAAGATTTTTTTTAACTAATTTTGCAAACTTTCTAGGGAACGATTCCTGTTACTAATATTACATTTTATGTACTTGATAGTTCTCTATTAAAGGAGCAAATTGAACTACTATTCAAGATACTTCATTAAGTATACTATCTCATTCAAGTTACAATGTAATACACTATACAGTGTTTCTTGGAGTTAAGAATTATCACAAACTATTAATCTGAAATTATCTACCAAAGCTGAGGGGGGTCTGAGGTAAAACAATCCTATATAGAGTACCATTATTCCATATAACTTCATCAATAGTGTAATCGTATAATTACAGATTCATAGACTGCACTAACGTGAAAGTTAGATTTCTATTCTAAGAGACACGGGCACAGGTAGGCTTATTTAATGAGAGTACAAGGGGATTACAGTTTTTATATAAGCATTAATCTTTAAAAAATATAGAATTGAATTTGCTAATAAAATGTATTGCGAGTTACTTATTAATTTTCTGTTCAAATGTACAATTTAAAATCTATTCTACACGGAACACAATCTTTTTTTACTTTCAATTACTTTAATTATATGTGTACATAGGGTAATGAAAGTATAGCATTCGGTCCAAAAAAAAATATATAACTTTTTTTTTTTTTTTTCCTTCCTTATTTCTCCCCGTTTTGGAACAACCTGATCTCAAAAAAGTGATCTAAAAAAAACTTATGTCTGTGTGTACGTAGTCAGCATAACTCAAGAAAAAATTGACATATGATGTTTAAATTTGGTATGAGGATTGGTGGTGGCCATGAGACCAACCATTCAGGTTTTCGTCAAAATCGAATTAAGTAGTTACCATTGAAAAAATCATGTTTTTTAATGAGTGCTAAAAAACGGCTCTAACGATTTTGATAAAAATCGCTGTGGTAATACCTCTTAAGGTGTTCAAAACGTCCCCACGTCCGAAATTCCCATAAAAATGCTTTAATGGCGTAAAAAGTTGAAATACGAATGCCTTCAAGTCAGAGTTCTCTTTTCTTGATCATACCTCATCAACGATCGTTTTTTCTTCTCCCCTCAGTTTCTCTTATAATAAAGGATAGTATAAGGATTATCGAAAAGTATATCGCCAAAATTACCATTTTGGAGGAAGTTTTTTTTTTTACTCATACAAGAATTATCACCAAAAATATCCCCAAACTAACAATTTTTTCTAAATAAATGATGAAAATATAAAAGCGGTAAATGACACAAATCCAAGTCAATATTATAGTGTAATTGAAAGTTGTGCGATGTTCCACACCAATAGTTTTTTCTGTAAACTGTACCGATATTTTGTACATGTTTGTGATTTTCGAAATGCAGGTGAGTGCACGTGCACCCTCTTGCACCTTCCAGGTGGACTAAAAGATACAAGTGTTTTTTTAAGCCCTTTATTTACAAATAGGATTTATAAGTTCCTTCATGGTACTACATTAATTAAAAACTCTCTACGACCCATTGGGACTTTGAAGTTCACATCTATCATCTATTCATTCTTCAATTGTTGCATGGTCGTACAAGTTTATTTCTCTTTGGAAAACTGCTAAGTCTTTAAAAAACTTAACACAAATTTTTATGAAGGGTTAACACGTTGAATGCCACGTCAGCCATTGGTAACTGACAGCGTAAAATATGAAATAAAACTAAAAAAAATTACATTGTTTTTAGTAATTACTGAAAATTCACTTAATGCTTATTTACTACAGGATTATATCATTAACACGTTGAGTGCCACATCAGCCATCTTTGGCTGACACTGAACTTTCCTTTTAGGCCGCATCAACCACCGGTGGCTGACAATACGCTGTGGTTTTTCCCACTCCTGTAATATGACATAGTGCCTTTCTTAATACTTTTTAAAGTGCAGGAAGTCTTAGTTTTTGAAGTACTAGTGGCGCTCAAAGTGTTAATCATGATGAAAGAAGATATTCGAAATATATATACCTGGATATCGTAACAACTCCTCCGTGGACCACCATGTTTTCGAAGAAAATGATTGAATTCCGAAAGTAGTTTTTTTTTTATTTTTAACCGGCCATATTTTCGACATCTGCCTTATATGTGGACCACTATCTTCGTCGACCTCCTTTCCAACATTTTGAAGATCGCCAAACATTCCGACATTTTGAAGATCGGGCGCCATTCAAAAACAGAAACGACCTCTCGGAAGTTTTGCTTCGATAACACCATTATCACCCTTTGGGGGATAATAAAATCATTCTAAACTAACATTGCCATAATAATCTTCAGAATGATACGATTATCGCCTTTACGTGATTGAAAGCAATGAATTTCCGTACACACAGTGAAAAATTTGAAGGTCTTTGAACCGTTCAATCGTAATTTCGGGAAACGCCAATCTGGCAAGAGTTAATAGTGGCTATCATCGACATACATACTGAAAACGCGAATTGATATTGATAAGAATAAGTAAAGAACTCATAGAAGATAAGAAAAAGATCATTCAAAATTTTGTGACCTGGATTTTGAAGTGGGAAAATGAAGAATTTTCGAGTGCTAGAGATTATGTTTTCAAATTGTTCGTTGAAGTGGGCAACTGGATTGATCGAGCTTAAAGTGAAACTTTCACAAGAATGTCGCAAATTTAAGAATTGAATTAAAGAAAAAAGAAAAAAAAATATTTTTCCAAACACTAACAATGTGAAGCATGAGATATTTTTCATGCTTCAGAATTTGACCCAATACATTTCAAATGACGCTTTACAAAAATGGATTGTTGTTGTAATTCAAAAGTATAATTAAAAAAAAAAAAGCTTTAAAATAAAGAATATTTCAAGAAATAAAAATTCTTAATTCTAAACTTGTCTTCTAATATTTCACAATTAAAACTTTTTAGGTGGTACCGTGGTAAAATATAGTGCACTAGGCAGAAAAATCCGATCGTGACTATATTTTCAGTTCTAAAAGTCAGGAAAATTAAGCTGTTTGCGCGCATGGGTCTCGATTGTAGATTTCTACAGCTCTTGTAAAGATTATTTATTAAGGAGTCGTATGCTAGATTGTTTAAGCAAAATCCTGGGAAACTTCCAATACAACCACCTTTTATTTCAATAAGCACTCGAGTAATTCAGTTAATCGACAGTTTAGAATACTCAATATATTGGGGAAAACGGGTCCAGGCAGTAACTGGAATTAGTTGTAACAAGCTAAATAACTTTTGCTACAATCACAATATGACTGCAGAATATATATTAACTACTGTGGTTGGTAGATTTAATATTTCTGGCGCAAGGGCAACACGTGGTCCATTCCACGCCAAAAAAATTGGTGAACAAACAATTAATTTAAAATTATATAATAAAAAAAAACATAGTATAGGAAAAATTAATATAAAAGTCAAAGTTGAAATATTTTATAAGTTAGAAGTATTTTACGAAAAATGACTCTTGGTCAGTCAAACCGCAGTTAAGGTTATACAGCAGTTAAAGGTTATCATAGATACTTGTAGTGTTGAACCAGTAGACAAACCGTTAGGAGCGAATATTGAAAAGCAGCTTAATATTTGATATTTTGTTGTTATTTTTGTCAAGGTTAGTAATTTTTGAATTCCTCAGAACGTTTGAAAATTCCATGTAGATGACTATAATTAATCGCACAAACAAAATACTATTTTAAGACTGTTTTCAAATATGAATGCAACGCTTTTGTAGAAAAATCGGGTTAAAGAAACTTATGAATAAAGCGTTTTCAAAATGAAGGTAGCGTTTGGGTTTAGTTGTAACACAAATTTCGGTTCTAGTTGTTACAGACACAAAGGTGATGAGAATATTATGAGTATAGTTGCTCACAAAAGTAAGTAAATAAAGCCATTTCTTCTAACGTTTTGTTATTCTTAACCCGTGTTAACAACATGCCCCTATAACTGTTACAACTTGTCACGTAAGCAGGAGTAGTTGTAATATTTTTCTTATGTCAGAAAAGCATTTTGCTGAAAATGTTACTAGTCAAAAATTACTCAAATATAACAGTGGATGTCGGTCGTTCTTCTGGTATTAGAACCACACCAAAAACAGTTGTACTTCAGTTGCTACAGTTAAATATATAAAAAGTGTTACTTCTAGACCAGGTCTCAAAGTTGTGTTATTAATTGATTGTTAGTTAATTTAATAGTTAAAGTAATTATAAGTGATTTAAATGGGTCTTTATCACTAACTATCAATAATTAAAAGCTATTTAATCCAAAAACTGCATGATATTTTTGTTTGGTCTTTAAGGAGATATGGGGCACTGAAACTACAAAAATATCTCCAAAAATGGCATTTTTTGTTTTCGTTCTATAAAAATTGCTGACATCACTACCTGAGTCCCATATAAGGCATGGGTGTTTGTAAATGTATGTTGGCTTGTCAAATGACGAATGTTTCGACGCAATATAGCTCTCGTGTTGCTGACGGCGCCAGATAATCTGAAAACAACTAACTGAAAACAACCAACATCACCACCTGTAATTTCGCGTTTGAATTTTTGAAATCCGATGATTTTAAGTGGTAAAATCTTTATTTTTAACTAATACTTCAATTTATTGCACACTTGTTAGCAAACGTTATAAGAATGCATTTTTCGCAGCTTCGCTTTTTTCACATTTTACGTATGTTCGAAAAGCTCCTTGCAATTCATTTTTTGATAAATCCAAGTAATTTTTTGTAGAAATAATTTTTAATGTACTATAAAGAGATACACATGCTTTTTTTTTATGTCATGTTGGGAAGTTGAAATATGTGCATTTTTTTAATGAAAAATCATTAGCTCCAAGTTTGAAATTTTATTTCTGTTCAACTATAGATCACCTAAAGATAAAAGCATGTATGAAAATATTTATAATATATTGATAAACAACTTCAAATTTTTCTTTCATGCTCGCTAAAATATTGTGTCGCGAGGAGCATTTGAAACAAAAAACTAGGGGTGTGGGAAAATCGCACAACTTTCAATTGCACAATATTACTGATGGGGATTCGTGTTACTTAACGTTTTTATACTTGCATTATTCATTGATAAAAAATGGTCAGTTTGTTGATATTTTTTGCGATAATTCTTATATGCGTCTTTAAAAATAAAAAAATAAAAAAAAAATAAAAAAAAAATTTACCAAAATAGAAATTTTGGCGATATTAATTTCGATAATTCTTATATAATCCTTTCTTATAAGTAAAAGTGCAGAGAGGAGAAAAAACAGCTATGCTCAAGGAAAGAGAACTCTGTGCTGAAGGCATTCGTTTTTCAACTATTTACGCCATTAAAGTATTTTTACGGGAATTTCGGAGGTGGGGATGTTTAAAACACTTTAAGTGGCATTACCACAGCGATTTTGAACAAAGCAAACAAGATATCACTTCGAAATGTATTGAAATCGCTTTGGAAATTCATTGGGGTAACAGGAGCAAAAATATTAGATTTATTCCACGCTCAAAAGACTCAAAACAATCATGAAGGTTCGTAGTCAGCCAAACAAATATTAATTACTAAAGTTTAAACCGACAAAGTTTTCCTAAGTTAAAAATAATTTCGCTGTACGCTAACTTTTGCTTTATTATTTTTCTCTTTTATAAAATAAATGTTTTAAAAAATATGCATTTTTCATACTTGAACAACATTTTTTAAGCATTGTTTACCTTTGTGGATGTATAATTGTTTTACATGAAAATTATCTTTTTCAATGTTTAATAAGTACACATTTGAAAACTAAGTTTCTGAAATTTGAAGATGTACTTGCTCTTTTGATGCTGACTGTAGTTTCAAAGGTTATTATTCATCAAAATAGGTTAGATTCCAAGAAACAAATTTAAAAGTGTTTAATATTGTTCTCTGGTCTAATATTAAGTCTGGATAATTGGCATGGTCTAATATTGGCTCTGGCTAATTGGCATGGTCTTATATTGACTCTGTTCCAATCAAGTGAATAAGGTTTGTGAATATTGTTTATTCACCACTTAATTTTTTTTATTTCCTTTCAAATTTGTTTTGCAAGCTATACTGAAAAATAAGTAAATCAGCAATTCCTATCACTAATGTGGTTACCGGAGGTTTTGCTCATTTACTTGTGCTAAATTTCTTTCCGGTCGCATCTATGACATTCCAGTCTGTCCTTAACTATTCTGGAGTAAAACTATAACAAATATCTAACCATATACCAGAACCGGGATAGATTCGAAACAGTAATAAAATCGCGTATGGCATGAAAGTTTCGTACAATAAATAACCGATTCTACTTTTTGTTTAAATATAAACTCTTCCATTAATATTTTCAAACTTCGTATTTGAATGTATGAGCCACCACCTTACAAACCAGAAAGGTTTGTCAAGCAACTGCGTATTTTCTCAAAAGCGTTTTGTCAAAATTTACAAACTCATCTTCCTATCTTTTAAGGTCAAGTAACCAATGTTTTGAAAACTCGCGTTCTATTTGAATGCTTATGAGTAGTTTCACTTATCTTAGTAAATATTTCAATGAAGTCCTCTTTATTTCCTTACTCTTATCCAACTCGTGTATATTTTTTTTATTCTTAGATAAAAGGCCTATTATGTAACTTTAACTAGGTCTCCGTGTTTGTCAGAACAAATACAGCACCGTGTTCATTGTATTATATTTTGCACTCTCTCCACTCGGAATAAGATTAGGATAGTTTATGTAACTGATGATTTTTTCGTCTTCTATATTTAGACTAAATTTATGTCACTGATTTCTTGATCAAATTATCCCAAATATTTTGGTTGTTCAAGACGAATAACTCTCATTACTGACTTCTGATCTCTCTTTCATTTACCAGAAAATAATATTCTAACATGATTAATTTATAAACTAGGTGCTCGGCCCGCGCCTTACGGAGACCTGTCATTGTTTATTAATCGTAACTTTTGATGTTTCGCGAACCAGTCTTGCTCGCCCGCTAAAAAAATGCATTGCTATGTAAATCCATTATAAAAAATTTGAATATCTTCCCTGCTAATACCCCCCCCCCCCCCATTCCCCACATCCTCCTTATGGGAAAAGCAACCCTCTAGAGAAAGAAACAAAAATTATTTGTTAATACAAAATCACCTCACTCTCAGAAAAAAAAAATTCCGTTAATACAAAACCCTTACTTGCCAAAAATTTTAGTTGCTACTTGGTAAGAGTTTTTAGACAGATGATGAGTTACATTGTTAATTAAAAAAAAAATTAAAGACTCATTAAAAATTTAAAAAAAAATTCCGTCAGAAATAAAATTAATGGTCGAATACTACTTATGTTTAAATTCTAGAATTTTCAGAATAGTGGAAGTTAGTGGACAGACATGCAAACTCTTTTCTTATTATAGAGGATAGTGTCCCCTCTTTTAGCTTTTACGCTGTTCTAATCTATTGTTATCGTGTGGTGTGTACGTATGCAGATCAAGTTTCAAGTCTATGGTATTGGAAGTGGTCAAAAGTAAGCTAAAAGGTCTGACAATACACCAACAACCGACCGGGTGAATTAATTAAAAATGTTCAATATAAAAATATTAAGAGCATAATAGTACAAATTGCTAACAATGCTATACAAGTACACTTTTGACTTCAACTAATGATAAAAAGCATTCATATCAGATTATTTATAATTACATGAAAAGACCATTTGTGACCTTGCGTTAATGTCTAACCCTCACCGTTGGGATTCTGAAAAATCGCTGAAAAAATTTACCCTTATATTTAACAACAAAAGGTTTTAAAATTTGTATGTAATTAATTTCTGTATATGTATTGCATTGACTAGGGATGTGGAACCAACCAGCGCGCCACCAGGGGTCAGAACCCCCCTCCAAGGATTCCTAACATCCTAATTTTTTGTTATAATTGAATAATAAACATTTAGAAATAGTAAATAATTCATAATGATAAAACAAGCTGTCTGTGGATCTATAGAAAGCTACTTAAAATAAGTTTAGAGCTCTGAAATTTTCAACATAAGTAGTTTGGGCCTTCTAACTGTACCTTTGACAAACAGAATGTTAAACTTTTAAATAATGATTTTTTAACTTTTTTTTTTGTACTAATATGACTTCTAATAGGACTACTGCTCTGAAATTTTACATATAAGTAGTTCAATAAAAATTCTAACGTTATATTTTTCAAGTTAAAAAAAAAAACTTGAGAAATAGAACCTTAAATTATTGTGTAAAAAATTTCGGAGCTATAGCTCTATTAGTAATCGTTTTGTAAAATATTTGTTAATCAAACAAAATTAATATTAAAAAATTAATAAATTAATATATATTTTGCAAAACTATTACAAATAGGACTACAGCTCCAAAATTTTCAACATAGTAATTTTGACCTTCTAATTGGACTTTTGAAAAATATAATTTTTTTTTTCTTTTATTATTATTATTATTAATTTTGGTTTAATTAACAAATATTTTATAAAACGATTTCTAATGGGGCTACAGCTCTGAAATGTTCAACATAAGTAGTTTTTGACCTTCTAATTGAACTTTTGACAAACAGAATGTTAAAATTTTAGTTCGTTTTTTAATTATTTTTTTTTAATTATATTTTGAATTACTATTTTTACAAAAAACGACTTCTAATAGGCCTAGAGCTCTGAAAATGTCAACATTAGAAAGTTCGGCCTTCTAATTTTGCGAACATCATTCTGAATTATTTTTATCGAATGGGGGGGTAGATTGTATATGTAGAATGAATGTAGAATTTTAACAAAGCACGAAGTGAACAAGTGGGATTGTGGCAGTAACTACCTATAAATGTCCGCTCCTTTCTGTTATAGTACATCAAGTCCAGACATGGGCGCCCCTAGGAGGGTGCAAGAAGATGCGAGGTGCACTTGCACACCCCTAGCTCTTGAAAATTAAAAAATAGATAAAAAGAAAAGTACATATGCCGTTTCGGTTTTTATGTTACAATAAGTATTTTTTTTTCTATTATTTTAGTCTTTTGTTTCTTTTCTATGTCGTTTTTTATAGATAATGGAGCCTATTGTCTAGGATTATTGGAGGCTGAGTAGAAATATTTATTTCTGTTATTGTATAATCATTTCCTGTATAGTTCTCAAAATTATTCTAGGAAAAATATTTTGTTTTTTAAGTCATCAGATATACTATCTTGAAATATATTTTTAGAATTCAATTAAACGTATCCAATGCTGCCTTTGTATTTCATTTTGAATTTTTTTTTTTTTTTTTTTAATTATTTCAAAACTTGGAAGAAATATAATGTTACTCTTCTATATTTTTGCATCTTCGTGTTCCTCTGTTCTAAACACTGTCGCTTGAATGCCGTGAGATCTAGTTGGATGATAAAAAGTCGTTAAAAATAAAATATTTTAATGTTTTTACTATTTTCTTTTTAACAGGGTTGCGCTTTCAAAAATATATACCATGAATATATTTAAACTATTCTCAAAGAGTATAATTTAAAATGCATAACTATTAATTAAAATTTCTAAAAAATTAAAGATTTTGATAAAAATATAGTTTCCCCCCCCCCCCTCTCCCCTGCAAATATTTCTGCGGGCGCCCATGAGTCCAGATACCAAGCATGTACAATTTGGTGACATTCAGTGCTAGAAGTGTGGGTAGACGCGGCTTGATGCATCCCCTCACTTTTCAAAAAAATACCCATGCGTCCCTCCCACATCTAAAACTACTGAAATCCATCCCCCCCCCCCCTTTTCAAAACATTCAATCCGTCTGAAAACTACCAAAGAAAAATAGCATTAACCTTTAAATGTAGTGACACTGATAAAAAGTGATTTAAAATTTTCAAATGTAAAAATTAAATCGATACATGTTATATATCATACTAAACTACTATAAAAATGTATTATACTACTTTGTATAAAAATATAAGTATTTTTATTAACAAATACTGTTACGCTTGGTTAACTTTCAGCTTTGGAGAAACTCTAGGTTAAATTTCTATTCTTTCATATAGATGCAAGCTATTTAATTTTTTTTTTTTTAAAGATCTTTATTTATTTAATATTAAATCCAATAGTTATGTATGTAATTTTGAGTTATTACTTCACTTTATCTCTTCCAAGTAAAAAAACTAAGTCACAGAATATTCATTAAAATAAGAATAAATTTTCAACCCTTGTTAAATGTGTTAGTGTTAGGAATTGTAAATTATTTCCTTCCTAGTTAATATTTTTAATATAAGACAGGAAATTATAAAACTTATCTTGGAGTGGGGGGGGGGGGAGGTGACTACACTTGCCACCAACTTTTGGGCATCCCCCCACTTTTTTCCACCTCACTTCTACCACTGGTGACATTTAACTTAACCCCCCCACCCCCACCCCCAGTCAGGTTAACGACATATGATACCAAACGACGTCAGGTTACGACATATGATACCAAACGACGTCAGGTTACGACATATGATTTGGTGACAAACTTGGGCGGGGAAACCTTGTTCCTAGATACAGAAGCTCTAATCGCATATATCTATCAACTGATAAGATATCATTTATCTAGCTAGAAGGTTTCCAATTGATTACGTTAAAAATAAAATTAAAAATTAACTTGTTGCAAGAAATAAAATTGGCTAATATTTCTTTTTAAAATTCTAGTAAACTAACTAGTTAACACCTGCAAAAAAAATTCAAATAGGAATGAGCTTACATGTGGACTCGTAAATCGCTCCTATTGCTTGATCGCTCCTATCAGATGTTCACACTCAGAGTTATTGGAATAAAAGTGCAAGAGGAACAAAATCACCTTCCGAAATTATCCGCATAACTGCACTTTTTTATACTGGATCAGACTAAACAAAACCATGAGCTGAAGGTTGGTTATTTCGATGATTTCTGGGTAGACATTTATCGAAAAAGTTTTGCATAAGTGCTCTTACGATAAACATTTATCTTGTGATAATGTTTATCTCTTTAAATTTGAAAGGGACTTGAAGTTTTGAATTTTGATTTCAATCATTGAATTCAAGGAATGGAATTACGAAACACATCGAAAAAAATTTCGAGGTTCGTGATCGTCCGAAAAGAGCTTAAAACAAAACAATACATACATTGCTTTTGCAAAGTACTAAAAGAAAATAGCATATATGATGATTTCATTTTGAATAAATGTATAATTTTTCCGTTTTCGATCTGATGTCCTTCTGGTCAACTTTTATCTAAATGCATATTTTAAGGACATAGCATTTAATACGTACAATCGATTCGCGATAACTCGACGTCTCATAAGTCGAATATTCGTTTATCTCGAAGTTTTCATTAGGTCCCAAATAAAGGTCGGCGATATATCGATACGAACATATTTTTAAATAAATATCGATATTAAATATCGATAAAAATTACCGATATATCGATATTTTCAAACAATTTTTGTTTTTTGATGATCGTTTTGTAGTTCCATGTGTTTTTTCGATTTTATTTATTCCCTTTTCAAAAAATTCAAAACTAATGTCTGAACTTGGGCGAGAGACTGTAAAACAGCACCAATATTCAATATCTTCCATACACTTAAAAGCTATTGAAAATTATCTAAATTTTTCTTAAAATCATTGCACCAAGTAAGCGAAAATATATATATATATATATATTTTTTTTTTTTTTTAATAGATCCATTTCAGTTGAAAAGTAGTAACCTTACAAAAAAGCAATCATGAAAAGTAAAAATTTGCCCCGAAAAACTTTGTTTCGGGCAAAATTGAAAATCAAATAAAAAAAATCATGTATCGATACATCGATATTTTATCGATATTTTTTTTCTATGCAACGATATAGTATCGATATTTATTTTGATCGATAATTCCGACCTCTAGTCCCAAGACAATTTAATGTTTTTCAACACTAAATTATCTCCATATCTCGAAGTGTACATCTTTTAAGTCGAAGTTTTTGTGAAAATTTTATTTCCATAACATACAAAAAAAAACTACAAAATATTAATAAAAAATGATTTTTACTTTTTCTTCTTTAAACCGTGTTTTACAATTTAACTTGTTTCCAGCAAAAACCCGTTTGCATTGACGTGTATAGAAAGTAAACAGGCTTTTGCCTTTACATTCCATTCCATATTTAAAGTGTGACAATGGTGATGGCTTACGTTGGCTTTGAATAATGGAAAAACGCAAATTGAATACGCCTAGTCCAACTCAAAAAGTTAAATTGATCCATGAAACTGAACAAAGTATGCGATGTAAGAAGAAAGACGTTGCTTTATAGAACATAATTTCTCTGAATACTCACTCTTTCAACCATTTTGAAAAACAAAGACGGTTTTGAGAAGACATGCATCAAAACTCGATCCATTGTGTAAATGAGTGAAGGTATGTGCCTTTCTTGGTGTCTAAGCTGCTCCATTAAAATGGTTTGAGACATATCGAAACCAGAATTCCAAAATTCCTCTTAGTGGGATGATGTTAAAAGAAAAGGACTTTACACGTTTCTTAAAAGTTGAAAGATTTATAGAAAATGCGGGATGGCTAGAAAAGTTTAAAGCAAGACACAATATTGTTTTCCGGACTCCACATAAACAAGCAAAAGATGTCTGATGAAATATACATTGAATAGAAAATAACTCCCGGGTGACATCCAATAACTCGAACTTCGGAAAACTCGAAGAATTTGGCCAGTCCCTTGAACTTCGAGTTATCGCGAGTTGACTGTAGTTAGACACATGGAAATTTAGAACTTATTAAATGAAAATCAATCAATAAAAGTTTAAATAGTTCTAAAGCATTTGACAAAGGTGATTCAATGAAGTCCAGGACATTATAGTAGAATCTTCTGAAATCCTTTACATTAACTTCGATTGATTTTGTTTGTGATAGCCTAATGTGTGGAGGACTAGTTAACTCACGTACCGTCATCCAATCGTGCTGAAACTTGGCAGATAGATTCGTTAGTGATGACTATCAAGTTGTTTGGGGCTTTCACTGAAACGTCTCTTTCCTACATGTTTCTATTGTTATTTCGAATTGTTAATTAACCTATTTGAACTCATCATATCAACTGAAATTTAGCAGATTGACTCGTTGTTGATGATGATGCATTGTTTAAAGCTTTGTAGGCAAAAAAGAGGTTCTGGCACGGAATCAATGGTTTTCTTGATAGTGATGTGACAATATGAAAAATGATTAGCTCAAATAAATCACTTAAATAATTAAGTTGCAATTGCACGTAAAAGTTGACAGACAATGAATATAATGGATTTATATTAAAAACATTGTTTTTATAGATTAACTTTTTCTAAAATATGCCAAATACAGTTCCAGAAAAGATTCTAAGAGAGAAGAGAAATATTCTAATTGCAAAAGGGACATGGATTTAGAATTTTTAACATTATGGCAGAAAATAAAGAAAATCCCTTTTATTCCATCTCTCAAGATTTTTTTTTAAATTTAAATTTTGTAGACTAAAAATGATGTTGTTGGCAGCCACGGTTGTTTATCTCAAAACCTACTTATTTTCAAAATGAGTATGCTTATGAATTCGTTTTTTCAATTCGGTTTTTCCTCGATATTTGTTTTATCTTTTCCCACATAAGAATTTATGACTAATATTAATGCGATAGCAACTCATAACGAATATCAATTTTGATTTAGAATTTAGAAATTATAGGTTTATATACAAAAAATATGTATTTTAATGAAGTAACTTTCTTTGAAACTAACGATTTTGTAAACAAAATTATAAAAACACATGAAGAAGATTACAAACACATGCTGCAGTGAGGTCAGAGGTCGACGACAATTTCCTTAAGTTATCCTTCACTCTATTCTTATCAATTTTATCTTATCCTTGAACAACGATCGTGCTGTTTGGTTTACAATAAACTTTAACTAACTGCGCTTAACTTGGAGAAAAATTCAAAAATCTTCCTGTAGTTCTGATACAATCAGGGAATGTTAACAGAAAATGAGTCATAGGTTATATGCCTATTAGTATAAATTTTCAATACTGCTCCAATGCAAAAATACCATTAGCCAGTTTTCCCTAAAAATTCATGAAATTCTTACTATACGGTACAAAACTGAAGGAAGTTGCACACAATACATACTAAAAATGAAATGTTAGAAAGATGATAATCGTAAGATGCATTTGATTGGGGGTCTAATGAGTCCTAACAAAACTTCATTTAAATACATGGGTAAAAGACCGCGGGACTATGTATATTTTCGCTCGTTATACATGTTAACAATGAAGAATGACAAAGGAGGGAAAAAATATTTATATTGAAAATTCTAAAGCAAGTTCAATTTTAATACTTTTTTCCTATAAAATATTTTGACTACCAATAAACTTTTCTGTTATTTTTAGCTTACTTTAACCTATACACTACATAATAGTGATGTGTTTTTAAAGTTATATTCGTCTCTTTCTCTCTCCTGCTCTCTTTCTTTCGCACTCTTTCTTTCGCACTCTCTTTTGCTCGATCTCTATTTCTCTCTTTCTCCCTCACTCTTTTCTCTTTCTCTCTTTTTTTTCTCTCTCTCCCTTTTTCTCGCTTTCCCTCTCTTTCTCCAATAGGTAAACATTCTTAGTTAAACTTAGAAAACGACGGAATGTTTTGTAATCTATTTGTCACCAGTCATGTAAATGAAAAATAACGCCACAACTTTCAATATTGAAGAAAGGAACCATTCGATAAAGAAGTTTAACCCTTTATTTACTGATGAGAATTACATGTCCTGGCAGTTTTCTGACGGTACTGTATTAATTTAAGCGCTTTGACACCCATTGGAACTTTGTAATTCACTTCTATAAAGTTCGTCCTTCAATTGTATGATGGTAACACAAGTTTATTTCTCTTTGAAAGCTTGCTAGAGACGACAAGTACATAAGACGATGTAAGACCAAGATAGATGCCTAGAAGATTGAAAATCGTCTGCACATAAAGATAAATAAACTTGTGCTGCCATCTAAAAATTAAAGAACTAACTTCATAGAAGTGGATTTTAAAGTACCAGTAATTCTTAAGGCGTCTTCTCACTTTAGGCACCTCGAAAATAGGCTATTTTCGCGATTTTTTTTCGAGGATTTTTGCAAACAATTATGGGATAAAATGGATCCTATATAATAAACACATCTTTCAAGTACAAGAAATTTTTATTTTTTTATTTTTTTGAACAATTATTATAATAAAACAGTAGTATCGAAAAACCCGTGTAGAAATGTAATGTTCGTGGCTTGTTGAGGAAATTTCGGAAACTATCCGGCCGATTGTCATGAAATTTGAATGACATATTCTTCATAGTTATGTCTATAGCGCATATCATCAGATTTTTGATATTCGCAAAAATAACAAAATGGCGCACGTTTTTCGAAAAAGTAAAAAAAAAAACGCGGGTTTTTTTGTGCAGTTTTTTGTAAAAAAAAAAATACTTCAAATCCAAATTTCAAAAATCTGATGATATGCGCTATAGCCATAACTATGAAGAATATGTCATTCAAATTTCATGACAATTGGCCGGATAGTTTCTGAAATTTCATCAACAAGCCACGAACATTACATTTCTACACCGGTTTTTCGATGCTACTGTTTTATTATAATAATTGTTCAAAAAAATAAAAAAATAAAAATTTCTTGTACTTGAAAGATGTGTTTATTATATAGGATCCATTTTATTCCATAATTGTTTGCAAAAATCCTCGAAAAAAAATCGCGAAAATAGCCTATTTTCGAGGTGCCTAAAGTGAGAAGACGCCTTAAAGCGTTTTAATTAATACAATGTTATGAGAAAACTGCAATAGCTGCAAGTCCCGTCGGTAAATGAAGGGTTAAAAAGAGCTAAAATCCTAAGATTTCTTTTGTTTTTTCTTAGTAGGAATTGCCCTGTTCGGTAAGAAAGTAAGTAGCACAACGTTTGATGTTTAGCTGTGCCATCCGACAGTTAAAGTATGAACTTCATCGAAGCGGATTTCAAAGTTCCAATGGTTCTGAAAGCGTTTTAAATGATACAGTACCATTAGAATGCTGACGCAACTTAAATCCCGTCAGTAAATATAGGAGGTAAAAAATGCCTTAATCCTAGATTTCTTTTTCATCCTGTACTTTAAAGGCGCATGCTTTTCCTTAATAGTAATTCCTTGTTCTGTTGGGAAAATAGCAACATATTTTAAGAGGACTTATTGTGGGCAACTAAAGAACGATACAGTACCATTAGTATAATTACAGTTAAGAGGCACCTTCATAAACAGAATATTTACGGTTATTCCCAAGCACCTTATCTCAGATTTTTTTGCGAAACGTCGTCTACAGTGGTGCCACAACCACAAGGTAAACTGCATTATTCTAGCTCAGCGTTAGCCACTACGCTGCCCGCGGGCCGGATTTGGAGGGCGACAGATTTTTCTACAGCCCGCAGGCACCACAGAAGATTTTAGAAATCGGTTAAAGCCAACTTTTCTTTTTTTTTTTTCATAATTTTAATTTATCTGAAATAGTATGTGTTAACTATGTAGAACAGAGTTCTTCCCTATGAACCCGAAGGAACTATATGAAGAAGCTTTCAGCAAAATGGTTTTCATCAAGAATAAATACATGAATAACTTAACTGAATCTCATTTTGACAATTTATTAAAATTGGCTGCGATAAATACTGCGACTGGTATTGATACCATCATAAAATAAACTGAATGATTTCGACCGCAAGTCCGTGTTCCGAGCTGTCATTGGTTTATAAATGAATATTTGGCCTAGTAAAATAATTATTTTTTCCCTGTAACTTTGTCACAAACTAATTTTATATAAAATAAAAACATAATTCTTAGATTCATCACAATTTTGCAATTCTAATCTGTTGCCGAAAAGAAAAAAGACCGAAAATGTCCCGTGCGTCTTTTAGAGAATTGCCCATTAAATTTCCACATTGTAATTTTATTAAGATAAAAAGATTCCCTTTGCTTCTCGGACCCTCTTATTTTATAAAATTGAAATTAAATGTACGACAGGCCAGAAAAACGAAACATTAAATAAGTAAACCTTTAGTATCACTTACTTCGAATTCTCGGACAACTTCTCCTTAACTACTTTGTCACTCATGGAAAGCACGAATGGTTAGACAAAACTTTCGTCAAATGTAATAGTTCAACTGCCGGTTAGAGTTTGATTCAAATTATATAATAGTCAGATGTGTGTATCAATTGTATCAACATATAATTTCAACATAATTGTGCAAACTCAGGAAAACAACAACTGTTAATCGTGAGAATATTGATCAGAAAAGAAGAATTTCGTGAAATACAGGATGTCAAGGTAAAATAGTATTCAAAAACTAGTTCCTTTAGGTAAAAATCCCGTAGAAAATATGAAATTGTTCGTTTACATGGTACTATCAAAAGTAAAGTCCTTTGGAATTTAATTTCATAAGACAATTATGCATTTGTTGTATAAGATATTTACGATAAGAATATTGGATTATGCAAATTTTTCGAAAGTGAAGGAAGGAATCATCCAAGTGATTTATTTACCTTAAACTGAAAATTAAAACTTGTTTTATTTCAATGTTTTCATTGTTTTGCGATAATACACGTATTAACATATAAATTGAACTTTATGCATTAAATATTAAAAAGTCGTAACCGTAATCCTATCAAGTAGGAAACAGTTTTTAGTTCTTTTTAAAAAAATTCTTTTATAGATGGAAAAATGGAGTTTACAAATATCTTGTAAATCAGCTTCTCAAAAATGTGGCATCAAAATTTTGATTTGAACAGATTTTACATGCTACAAATTAATTGCATCTTTCCAATTCGGAGTAAGTAAGGTCGATAAGTACTTGTTGATCAATTTTGTAAAATAAATCCCATAGAGTACTAGTACCGTTACACAACCCTACGAGTAATAATAATAGTGATCTATTATAAGACATTCCAATATATTCGAAGGATAGGAACGTAAAGCAGAGAGTCAAATCAACTGGTATTGTTTTAAGTTCTGTAATGTATGGGTACGTTAAACTTGTCACCATAATATTTATCTATAATAATAATACAAGGGGTGTGTGTGTGTTTTAGAAAGCTACTTCAAATTGGAGTAGAACTCTGAAATTTTCAACGTAAGTAGTTTCGGTCTTCTAATCGTGACTATGAAAAACAGAACGTTAAAATTTTAATTAGTTCTTTTTTAATTAATTTTTTTTTTACAAAGAGACTTCAAATAGAGATACAGCTCTGAAATTTTCAACATAAGTAATTTTAGCCTTCTAATTGTAGTTTTGAAAAACAGAGTTTTAAAATTTTGATTAATGAATTTTTTTTAATGAATTAACAAATATTTTACAAAAGTGATTTTTAATAGGGCTACTGTTCTGAAATTTTCAACGTAGGTAGTTTTGCCCTTCTAATTGAACTTTAGAAAAACGAAATTTTAAATTTTTATTTAGTTCCTTTTAATTAATTGTTTAATTAACTAATAAATGTTTTCCAAAACGATTTCTAATAGGGCTACAGCTCTGAAATTTTCAACATAAGTAGTTTTGGCCTTTTAATTGGACTTTTGAAAAACGGAATTTTAAATTTTTCTTTAGTTCTTTTTTAATTAATATTTTAATAATCAATATTTTACAAAAGGATTTCTAATACGGCTACAACTCTGAAATTCTCAATATAAGTAGTTACGACCTTCTAATTGAACTTTTGAAAGATAGAAGTTTAAAATTTTATTTGTTTTTTAATCAATTTTTTTTTAATCAATTAATTAACAAATATTTTACAAATCGATTTCTAATTGGGTTACAGTTCTGAAATTTTCAACACAAGTAGTTTTAGCCTTCTAATTGGGCTTTTGACAAAAATAATGTTTAAATTTTAATTTGTTTTTAATTAATTTTTTAATTAATATTTTCACAAATAGCAATTTCGAATAAGTATAGAACTCTGAAAGTTTCAACATTCAACATAAGTTGTTTTGGCCTTCTAATTTTGCTTTTTACCAACATCACGTGTTAAAATATTCTTAAAGGGGTGTTGTATTACAAATTTGTTTCTCGTCAGGAGAGGGGCTTCTAATATTAAGGTTTTACGTAGCAATTAGTTTTTAGTGAAAGAAGCGAGCTTATGCTTACGCAGCAATTAACTTTTAATCGAGCGAAGCAAGCCCATGCTTGCATAGCAATGAACCTTTCAACGAGTGAAGTAAGTCTGTGCTTATGTGTGAATGAAATTTTCAGCGAGCGAAGCAAGCTTGGTTTTGCGTAGCAATGAACTTTCCTGCGAGCGCAGCGCCAAAATCTCTGACCTATACACCAAGGACGAATTTCCGCAACGCGGGGCCACGCAACATGCTAAAAAATTGCACATGGTAAAATTTCGTAGCGAAGCAAGGGTATTCAGCTAGTTTTGCAATAGTATTTTGTTACAAGATAAATTATGATTACTAATTTTACATAATATTTATGTTCCCTGCCAATTAGAAAAAAATAAAAGCATTTACCATTTTCACTAAACTAATACGAGGAGAAGCAGGTAACATAAAATATAATCATTATGAAGGTTTTAATGGACAAAACATTCTTTAACGAATCAAAAGATTCATTTAAAAAGAATGCAAACTGTCACACTTTTTACAATTTTTTTTTTTTTTTTTCCTTCTAAGTTTTATTTGCTTAGCTACAAAGCAGCAATGCATTTCTTACAAACAAACAAACAAACAAAAAAAAATGCCTGAATAGCTTTTGGTGTAAAATTTACGTCTTTGTTTACAATTTTTTAATAGGAAAGTAAATAAATCTAAAATTTCAGCTCTACGCGACGACTTTAAAAAACCCTTTATTTCCAAAAATAATTTGCCACGGTAATTTTTAAGCTGCGAAGCACGAAAACAGTTCCATTTTCTGAAGAAAGGTGATTGTTCTTCTAGGATGTCATTTTTTTCCCAAAGATTCTTTTGTCGCGCAATTAAAAGACCTTAAAAATGCTCTATTACGTAGTTTTTTCGGGAACTTCAAATGTTTTTTATGTTAGGTTACAGCGTTTGAATCCAAAATGAAGGAATCGTAAAAGTTGTATCCATAGTGAAAAACAAGTCTCAATCAAAGAACTTTTCTAGAACTTGGCTTTTTTTGTTTTTGTTTTGTTTGTTATATGTATGTAAGTTAGAGCAGCCAAAGAATACTCCACAGCTGACCTCGAATGATTTTTTTTCACCCAACCCGTGAGTTTTATTGCAGTTCATTCGCCTTTTAATATCTGTGTTGTTTGTGGTATGCATGTTTTTTGTCATCAATAACGAATCGTACTGTCTATCTAACAGAAAAATAGCTCCCTCTAGATCAGCGTTAGCCTTTTACGCGGCCCGCGGACTGGATTTGGCCCGCAACAGATTTTTCTGCGGCCCACCAGAAATAAAAAAAATTTGAAAATAAAAAATATAAAATTTCGCGATATGGACCTTTTTTTATAAAAAAATAATTGAAATTTATTCGAAATAATACTTTTAACTATGTAACACTGAGTTCTCTACTACGTGCCCGAAGACACTATATGAAGAAGCTTTTAGCAAGGTGGTTTTAATCAATAACAAATACAGGAATATCTTAACTGAATCTCATTTGGACAATTTATTAAAATTGACTGCGATAAAAACTCCAAAAGACATCGACTTTATAATAGAAAAAACTGAACGATTTCAACCACCATCGTCTCACAATTGATATCGATTAATTAAAACAGAGCAATCTAAAAGTACAGTTTAAATACTTTTATTAAAAGTTAGGTCAAGTCGCATTGTCATGTTGAAACAAGGATTCACTTCTTTTTTAGACTTAGATTTACTAATAATGAAAACTATTAATTTTTTTTTAATTATTTAAAAAAAAAAATCAAGTATCAATTGTGATTTTTTTAGAATAAAAAAAAATTTATATTTTATCCAGTTTTCAGAAATACTATATTTTGTTAAATCGATAATAATTAAAGATAAATATTTTAGTGTATCCGGCGCACGTAAAGCTCCAACATAAGTCATACGGCCCGCTTCTAAAAGTTAGTGGCGAATGCTGGTCTAGATGGTGGAGGTTGCTATAGAAACAAAATTCAAAGATTTAGAATAGGAAGTGATTCATGCAAAAAAAAAAGACTAAAAGGTTACATTACGGCACATATAGATGACTTTCTCCTTAAATCAACAGTTACAAAAACTGTTCATTAATAATTACACTTGCAAAAACCATTGCATATTAAACTAACCCTTAAGAGGAAGTCCTAGTAAGGATCATTCTGTATACTAGCTATGTTACGATCTTCTAGCCCCGTTCATTTAGAAACTACTTTGTAGAAAAGCTTGAAATTCGGTGAGTATGTACGAAATCGATCACTTAATGAAATGACATAAATTAAAAAGTTGAAAATTGCTTCTAATATGTTTTATTGCATAAATAAAAATTTAAAAAAAAGCAAAAGACTATTGCAGGTGGCGCCACTGTAGAGGCATTGACGTAAGGATTTCAAATATAAAATAAAATATGTTAGACGCTATTTTCTAATTTTTAATTTATGTCATTTCTTTAAGTGGTCATTTTCATACCTAATCGCCAAATGCCAAGGTTTTATATAAAGTACTTTCTAAACGAACTGGGCTATAATTGCAACATAACGAGTATATAGGAAATGATCTTACTTTTCCCTTGCAATTGTACGAATATGGATTGCTATCAAGTAATTTTTTTTTCTCGATTTTTTTTTGGATTTATGGTCATTTTTGCTGTTAGTTCGTTTCCCAAATGAGATTTACCCTCCTAATGTATTTCCGAAATCTTAATGCAACGTATTCTGCAATTCGAAATGCAATATTCAAATGCACCTTGAAAGGACTGTGTCAGCTAAGCCCAGGGCCGTCGCTAAGAATTTCGGTTGGGGGGGGCGTTAGACATCATTTTGCCGATTGAAATTTAGACAAGTCCGGTGTAAAAGTAAAAAATATCAATTAAGGTGCTAATACTTAAGTAATTTTTATTAATGTAAAATTAATTATAATTAATTTTAATTAATATATACTTAATTTTAGTTCATGTATAATTAATTTTAATTAATATATAATTAATTTTAGTTCATGTATAATTAATTTTAATTAATATATAATTAATTTTAGTTCAGTATAATTAATTTTAATTAATATATAATTAATTTTAGTTCAGTATAATTAATTTTAGTTCAGTATAATTAATTTTAATTAATATATAATTAATTTTAATTAATATATAATTAATTTTAATTAATATATAATTAATTTTAATTAATATATAATTAATTTTAGTTCATGTATAATTAATTTTAATTAATATATAGTTGATTGATAAATAATACACACTTAATTGTTAATTAATTATTAATTAATGTATAAATAATTGTTAATGCATGGTTTATTTAATGGTGAATTATTTTTATTTAGTGGGTAATTAATTTTAATTAATGTTTGACTACTTTTAAATTATAGTTTAAAAAATATTAATACGTAATTAATGTCAAATTCCCATTGCATTTCAATTAAAGTTTATTCAAATTACTGTAATTCATTTCATTTTAATAAATTACTCCTTTCCTCTTGAACAAAAGGGATAATTTTTGAAAACGCTTTTTTTTTTGGGAGGGAGGATTGAGGGTATTTATCACTTGCAGATAAATAGAAGATTATTTCCCACAATCTTAAACCGATTCAGTGACATGAGTACAAAAGCTTTATTTCGATGCATATTTTTTTTTTTTTTTTTTTTTAAATTTTCAAATAACAGTTTCGAATAAATTAATTAAAAGCGTAAAAGTGGGTGCAAATGGCTTTTCAACACACTGAATTAAATAAATGAAAAATACTGATCAAATAGGCGTGTCTTTAATCTAGAATTGTATAAACGTTGATGAAACTAATTCTGGAAAAGTTATTTGCAAAATTCTGGCGGGCTATTGTTATTACAGAAAATAACCCATGCTAAGCATTACGATTTTTATAATGTAGATGCAATGCCAGAGACATAAGAAATACGAACTTGCACTCCCTCCCCTGAGAATTTCGAAAAATAAAGTTATGTGGATTAAAAGTGGTAAAATTTACAAGAAAAAAATATATTTATCAATTCGAACAGAAAATTAATGCACAGCTATTTATAACTAATATCCATTTAGGAAATCCAATTCCCATTTTCGAAAAATCAAAGATTAAACAAAAACTTATGTCGCCTCTTCCCGTTTCTGATCTGAACGTCCCTGAAAATAATCCTGTTGGTGTTCATGATCTATGATGCAAAATTATTGAAAACGTTTTGTTTATTATATCAGTTTTAAATACTTTTTAGCACATTTTCCTAACCAAAAAAGAAAAGATTTTATTTTATCTTGAAGTATATATCTTAAGTATATTAATAGCAAAATTTAATATTTTAAGAATTAAACACAGGAACTTACTTCTTAAAAATAGTTGATAGTACATATTTTTACCAGATCTGCTACTAGATTGAATTTAATGATTTTTTTTCTGTTTTTCGGCAATAATTTCTGGAAATATTACTCGTTTTTTGAGGTATAATAATTTGTTCAAGAAAGAAAGTAAACTTGAAAATGCTAATTTTTTCTAAGCTGGACTAAAAATGAAATAACTTTAGCATTAAATCAAACTATAACAGTATTTAATGCAGAAAGGTAAATTATTTTCAACTAACTCATTACCCTTATGAACTTCGAATTTAGCGACAAAATATTCTGATCTATAAAAAAAGTGTACTATAGTTTTTAGCACAAAAATCCAAACTAAAGGCACAGTACCTGTGGTGTTTTGGGGGGGGAGAGGGGGGGGAGGGTATTCAAATAGTGTTATTCCGATCTTGAGGAAGGACAAAATGCCCATTTGATATTCTAAGCAAAAGAAACGTCAATGTCAACATGAGATTTCCAAAAAAAAAAAAAAAACATTTCCCTTTCCTACCTTTAAAGGTTATGATCGTAATTTGATATCTACTGATTCAATTTGAAATATTTGAAAGGTATTTTGACTATTCTAGTTTATCTGAAACACAGTTTCTTTCCGATGTTTAGTGTATAAAGAGGCGAAATATAGGATAGGCGTGAAAGAGTACTCACAATTTACAATAGTCTGAACCTGATTGTACCGGACAACGTCGGGCCACAGCTACTTGAGCACGGGAAACGTCAAGAAATTTAGATAGTATTATACTAAACCTTTCAATATTTTTCAAATGATTATTTTGTTGGAATAAATACGATATCGCCTTACAGTTTGCATTTGGCATGCATTATTTAGGAAATGCATTTTTAATATATAAAGTATATAACATCATTTATGGAGATCTACTTGACATTAATTGCTATAATTTTGTAAAATGTAGTTCATTTTTCGGATGATAAAATTAAGGTGTTTTGAAATTTTGCATAAAAGATTCAATTCACATGATGTACAATATATACACTTTATGTAAATAACGTTTAATGTGTATATCATGGATTTTGAGACATTATTTGACGTACTACAAATATGTCGCTAACTGTAACACATAAAAATTATCCAATGTCAGGAAGATATCAATGAATACTTTACTGTTCCTGCCAAAGAGGATACACTTACTCCAATTCAAAATTGGCGACCGTCAACTTCTGCATTGCGATCAGGACGTTTTAATACTATTGACAATTTCAATTATTTTTACTTTTTTCCATTAAATATTTTTGAAACATGATGATTCCACTAGGAATTATTAAAAAAAGATATCTCGGAAATTTGCCAACTGCTGCCTTTCTAAAACATTTGACGGGGTGAGATAACGAAGATATCTATATATTTATGATTATATTTGGGTTCGCAGTCAATCACGTAAGATGAGAAAAAGACACCGACATCTCTATTTCTAGAGTAAAAATGACGACTCGTCAATCGATTTTATTGTGGATTGACTTAAAAAAAAAAAAAAAAAAAGGGTTTCGATAAAATTTCTAAAACTTGCCGACTGTGTTCAACTTTCTAAATCTTTGGGGGGGGGGGGGCGAGACGCCCCCTACGACCCCATTCGCGTCGTCCCTGGCTAAGCCCAATTGTTACCTTGACCGAGGGATTTAAATCTCCTTCTTTCTTGAAACAATCGAGACCGTTTTGCAAATGAGATCGCGATCTGACCTTGAAACTGTTTCGAAAACGCGAGGCATCCTCATTGCTTCCTTGTCACGTTTTAATACATTTTACGGATGGCGCTTTTCGACATCACTGAGTACATTACTCATTTACAAAAGGAAATCCACTAAGAGGAACAATGAAAAAATCAATGGCGTCCGTTACACACAATAGGCCTTTGCACTGTTGAACACAATGCCGAATTTACCCATAGGCTGACACCAGACTTGGGAAAAGTGAAAGATGCAGCCAGGGAGGTTCAAGGGTTCGCTTCTCTGACATTTGAAAATTAAAAATAAAGTGTTAAAATTCAAAGATCAAATTAAATATAATATAGATGTAAAAACAATCTATTTTAGTCTTCTCTTGATTCAATTTTACCTCTCAAAGCTCGGCTTGTACCTTATTTTTAATCCTTTCCTTCAATAAATTCCCACGTTTTTGTCAACTCATTATCATGTGAGAGTTGTTACGTCAGCGTTTTTCTAACAGTGAGTCCCATAAATATTATTCAGTATTGCTCATAGTAGCATTAGACTGTTTTCGTTCAAACACTCGTTTTCTGCAGACCTCAACACAATTCCCACGGCGGTATATCCCCCAGTGCGTTTCACGAGACGATTAATTCATTCAATTATCACTTTCTAAACGTTTTAGACGCTCTCTCACACCGAACTTTCAATTAAAGAGGTCCGATACCGAAAGAAAGAAAAAAAACTTTATTTATAAATATTTCTACGTAAAAAATATATCTTACGTATGAGAATCTATCTTTGAGGTAATGTTTCTTCTTTTAAATCTTGGTTTTTAAATTTTTTTAAAAATAAACACAAGAAAAATCCATAATAATTGATGTCGCGTGTATATTCAAAGTGAAAGCTTTTTGTAATACATAATTACATAAAGAAATTTTTGTCTTCACAGAATTTTGATAGGTAAATTAGAAAAAATTCTCAAAGTTAAAATATTGAAATTTTTGCTTTTTTTATGTTATCCTTTACGCTGAATGTTATGTTTTAAAACAGAATTTAAAAAATTATATTCTATGAAGAGAAGATGTTTAAAACTATATAAATTAAATGCTCCAAAAATATGAATGGCCAACTGTTAATGGTTCTGGAGATATATCGATTTGAATTTGCAACATCTGTGAAAAACACTAGAACTCGAAAAACGCACTTTAAGCAGATGCTTCAAGGCGTTACGCCCATTAGTGATGTTTAAATAACAAATAATTTCGTGGCGTTATAATCACCAGAGGAATAAGATACAAACATCATTCTCTTCAGGAATGTCTGAACTATTTTTTTAAATAATAATAAAAAAAAAATTAAAAAATTGAGATTTTTGACGAAATGTCGGTACTGGAACTCCTTAAGGGCGCTATCTAGTCAAACCGAAACTAGAAAACGATGTCAGCGCCTCTACAATGGGTGGAGCAGTAGGCGTGTGCAAAATTAACCGAATCACATCTTCAATTTAGGTTAGGTTTACCCACCCCCGCTACTAGTAAAGAGTTCCGCATTATAACGGTAGTTTTTTCTTGATTAAGTCTACTATCAAGTATTCATTTCACAAATATTAGTCAGAAATTTTTTTTCAGTTCCATTATGACTAGAAATAGCTATGGTTATATTCTTTATTTAAAATACACGTATTGAAATTTGAACGGGAGAAATCCACTTAGTATCTCTTTCACTATAGCCAGAGCCAAGGCCACTTCGAAAGCGTCATAATTCAAAATACAGCTGACTGCAACATCAGCATTTTTGCTTCTTTATATTTTATGGGAGTGTTTTGCAAAATGATCGCGCTGTTTTATTTAAAGGAAAAATAATGATTCCAAGCAGTGGATTGATAAGTAATAGAAATAGTGATATATCTAAAAAATAATAAGTGTTTTATAGAAACAACTGAGAACGGATAATTAAAAAATTACAAAATAATAAAAAAAAAACTTTTAAAAGTGGATTTTTAATAATTTTTTTAAGACGACAAGTTTTCAATTTGTCTTTCTGATCAACATTAATTTAAACATGAAAAAAACTGAATCTGAAATAAAAAAAATTTAAAGTATACGTGAAATGAAAATATTATACAATTGTCGGATGCGTAAAAAAAATTGTAATTAATTTCGATGAGGTAAAAGTTGCCCATCCAAATAAAGTTGGCCCTTACCAAGTATTCCGCCAACTAATAAGGAAATTAGACACTGAGACTGTTTACATCTCGCCACTAACTGCTTTTAAAAGATTCTAAAAACATGTGAACATTACATAAATTTTAAATTATTCATTTGAACTGAAAATTACTAAATACCTATTACAGTCAACTAGCGATACTCAAAGTTCAAGGGACTGGCCAAATTCTTCGAGTTATCGGAAGTAACTCGGGAGTTATTTTCTATTCACGGGGTATTTCATCAGACATCTTTTGCTTTTTCATGTGGATTCCGGAAGACAATATTATGTCTTTTAAACCTTTCTAGCCATCCTGCACTTGCAATAAATCCTTCAACTTTTAATAAACGAGTAAAGTCCTTTTCTTTTAACATCATCCCACTAAGAGGGATTTCGGAATTATGGTTTCGATATGTCTCTCAAACCATTTTAAAAGAGCAGCTTCGACACCAAGAAAGGCACATACCCTCACTCATTTACACGATGGATCGAGTTTTGATGCATGTCTTCTCAAAATCGTCCTCGTTTTTCAAAATGGTTGAAAGAGTATTCGGAGGAATTATGTTCTAAAAGCAACGTCTTTCTTCTTACATTGCAGATTTTATTCAATTTTATTGATCAATTTAACTTTTTGAGTTGGACTAAGGCAATTCAATTTACGTTTTAGCATTATTCAATGCCAACGTAAACCAACACCATTGATTCACACTTTAAATATGGAATGGAATGTAAAGGCAAAAGCCTGTTTACTTTCTATACACGTCAATACGAACGATTTTTTTCTGGCAACAAATTAAATTGTAAAACACGATGTAAAGAGGAAAAAATAAAATTCGTTTTTTTATTAATATTGTGGGGTTTTTTTGTTTTGTTTTTTATGATAATAAAATGTTCACTAAAACTTCGACTTAAAAGATGTACACTTCGAGATGTTTAGATAATTTAATGTTGAAAAACATTACATTGTCTTGGGACTTAATGAAAACTTCGAGATAAACGATTATTCCATTTATGAGACTTTGAGTATTCGCGAATTGACTGCACTTAATATTTCAGTACTAAATTTAATTATTATTTTTGTTTTTTTAAACAAAAACTGTATCCTCCTTGCACCTCCCTGTATGCTATCTGAATCCCTGTTAAATTATAGATTAAAAATAATCTTCTTAATATGTACCACACATTATCAATTAAAAAATCTTTGAGAATTATCAAGGATAATCATAAAAATTTACGTAAACACAAGAACTTTATTACCTTACGAATAGACATTGTCACTCACAGAACAAAAACTCAAAACTAAACAAACTAAGCAAACAATATAAATTAAATAAATGATAATCGATATAAAATTAAATAAAAAATACAACCTGACTTTAACATCCCCTCCTTCCCCTTTCAACACATCTCCCTCGACAAATTATCGTGCCAGTGCTCACGAGGAAACTTAAGCTAAATTAGTAAACAATTTAATTACATGTCATTTTATTTCAAAAGTAACTTATTGTTAATTATATGTTTATTTTTTTGTAGTTGAAAGTGGAGAGTTTTTTTTGTGATGATCCCTTGTTATCCCTTTATACAAACACAAAATCGATAAATGATATACCAATTTAAATTCTAAGACTGATGAATAGTTCATTTACAATCACACATTGTGTTCGAAAATCGAAGTTAGAGTCATAAATAGTTCAAAAAGTTTGGGAATAGTACAATAGATGGGCAGCAGTAGTTAGAAATTGGGCATCCTGAGCCATGGATCGACCGAGCGACGGTATGGTATGGGGGCGTGACCGGAAGTGGGCGTGACCGGATATGACGTCACAGGAAGTGACATCACAGGATATGCCGTCACCGGAAGTCACGTGACCGGGAGTTGAGTTGTTCCCCTCCTGCTGTTGTTTTAGTTTCATTATAAGCTGTTTGTGTATGACGTCACATATGACGTCATAATGTGTTTTATATTAAAGTTTTGAGTGGTGGCAACACTTTTTTTTTTAGTTTCGGTTTATCTAGCAGACGGAGTTGAGTTGTTCTAGGACTGCTTCTTAGCGAATAAGTTAGAATGATAGGTTTTTATTGCGTGAAGTCACAGTAAGTATGACGTCATAATGTGTTGTATATCAAAGTTTAGAGCGATGGCAACACTTTTTTTAGTTTCAATTTACCTTTAAGATGGAGCTGAATTGTTCTAGGGCTGCTTCTTAGCGAATAAGTTAGAGTGATAGGTATTTTTACTAATGACGTCACAGTGGGTATGACGTCATTCTATGTTAAGATTTACGTTTTAAGTGGTGATAACATTGGATATATACCAAATTTAGTTTTCAGGTGTTGGCAACGAGTTCTGATCGGTCAGCTAAATGCTCGCTTGTGACTGATAAGTTTTAAACATGTGACCAAAAGTTAACTCCTGATTGACTGTTTGGTTTTCTAGCGAGTTACTTACATATCCTTTAGCCAAGTTAAAATACCTGCAACAAAGTTACACAAAAAAAAAAATGTTAAATTTGAAAAGTTAATAAAAGGAAGGCCATTTGCTAAGGGTCTAAAGAACCCTAACCCCGAGCTACACGTGACATTTCAATATTTTACCAAACAATTGTTAAAATATCGACTATCGGACGTTGCCTTCATGGTAACTCATCTACCCACCCCCCTTCCCTAACTAATTTTGAATAAGTTAAGACTTTAGAATTACAATTAATAAATTTTGAAAAATTATTTATTAAAGGTGAGGACCCACCTCCAGCCCGATACCTCTTTTAGGAAGAATTGGTACCGCCTCACTCCACCCTAACAAAAAAAAAAATCTTATTCCAAAGAACGTATATTTCTTTGAAACTTGAGGTCACTAATCAGCCATCTGATGATATCTTTTAAGAAGATATCTTCACCTCTTAACAATTTCAAAGTTTTACTCTAAAAGATTAATGTTGGACATAAACTATTTCTAGAATAGAGGTACATTAAAAATTAAATTTAAGAGTGTCCAGTTTTTTTGAAGAAGACTTGGGGAAACGTATATTTCCCAAAATTAAATTTAATGGTCACTAACAAAATCCTGAAAATATACTAATTTTAGTTTTTATAAAAATTAAGTTAATGTAATATTTTAGTAAAAATAATGACTATAGTTAATGAATTGCGAAAAATTAAGTTAGAAGAATTAAATTTAAGGAATTTTGTAGTGACCATACGCATAACTAGTTATACCATCCTCCAACAGGTATCGCTTGTCATCAAATGCCGAGAGCGCTCGCTTTCTTTGCTGGATGGAGAAAATGTGATGTTTTTCACTACCGATCCGATGCTGAACCACAGACGAAGGTTGTCGATTGAGAAGACAGTCTCTATAGGTCTGATGTTTTAGCTGTCTTTAAGCTGCTCTTGCGATCCCCTTGGCCGTTTGTTTCTCACCACACTCGCTTAAAATGGAATACATTTTGGAACGAAGCCCTATAAACTCCAAAGCAGATTTTCCGTTAAGTTCATCCTTAAAGTAGCCGATCTTCTTCTTGTTAGACACATCGTGTAGAGGATGATCTGATGGGTAGTCAGAAAAGTCAAAAAATCCCTTTAACTGATGTAAGTCAGCAGTCAGATCTGGGGTGGTGAGTCCATAAGTGAGTGAATCAGTGTCGGTGAATAGTAGGCGGGCATTACTTCCATACTTCATCATGATGACATTATAGTGGAAATCATACATTAAAACCTTGCTCAGTTCTAAGATGGCGAAACCTGCATAAATGGGTCTATTAAGTGTGAGAGTCTTCACTTTTCTTTGTACTGCTGCCAAGCTGTTATCAAACTCAGTGAAGGCATGGAAGGCAGGAGACGCGACCAGTTTCTTGGCTTTATGCGGGTTGTTCACCAACTGAACATCCACTCTATTCCTCAGATTTTCCATAGTTTTCCCGAACACCGCATTGTTGAGAAGTTTGAAGAAATCTTTTTCAAACGATGTTTTGGCCAGTTTTCTCTGCTCCGTATTAAATGCTATGTAGTCCTTCAGCCAAGGTTGTTGGTAGAATTTTAGAATTCTATGGACTTTAGTTAGTTTCAGTCCCAAGGAAATGTATAGCTTCAGATTACGATAGTGTATAACATAATTCTTCTTTGACTGAAGATTCGGAACGAGTTTCTCGCTGGAAGAAGCTGGCTTCATCTGCATTTCTTCCAAAATCTCGAGGGCGGTAGGAGACAGCATATTTGGCTTTATGATAAAGCGTTCGGGAGCCAGAGGATAATCATTATGGAGATCGTGGAGTTCAGCAGGATAGTCGAGATCCACTTCTAGGATGAAGCCCTCATCTGCATCATCTGCTTGGTCCAAGATGGTTTTAGTAGAGATGTTTTCAGGGTCCACCCACTGAAAATCACCAACAGGTAAGTATTGAGACATGGCCCAACCTGAAAGAAAAATTCAATTAAATCATTCAATATTAACATAGAAGCTAAATAAAAAAATGACAGTTTTAAAGTAAATTCATGCTTACCATAGAGGTTATTGGCATCCAGGTACAATATATGTTTCTTCTCCTCAGCAGCATTATATTCAGGACAGCCTGGATGGTTTGCCTGGCTATGACGATGGGTGATGACGGAGACACCTCCCCGAATACCCTTCTCTATGAAGAGGTGCATGTCAATGTCGGTGAATAAATCCAAACCGACATCTGACATCTTGAGAGCGGCTTGCCACGCTAACCCCGGAGACGTCATCATGTGAGCGGCGTCTAGCTGGTAAAAGTCTAGAGTTAGGCGGCGGAAATTCTCAAAAACGTCTGCGAGGAGGAGCACATCCGTCTTCACGTACAGGTCGTGATATTCGCCAAGGTCTTTGATGCCGAAAGCTTCCCAAACAACTTGAGCGTGGTAATAATCTGCATCGGTAATGGAGGAGTTTGTAAGGGTGCTATAGAAGGCTTGCTGAGGTGGCAGAGATGTTTCTTGAAATTTAGTGAACGAGTCCATGTACTCATAAGGGTACACTCCCTTCTTCACCAAGAGATCTAAGGAAAAAATAAAAATTAAATGATATTGTTAAGAGAACATTTATATAATATTAACATTGACTATATTACGTACCATGGTTAGATGCGATAGAACTCTTCAAAATGTGAAACTTGTCTCTCTCCAGATTATCGACAAGTTTCTGAAGCGATGCGTTCAGAAACTGGAGACTGTCAATAAACTGGAGAGTCACCGGGATCTTGTCAAGTTTCTTGGTGATGGAGAAGGAGATGTATTTCTCCATCGTTGTAGGGATGACTCCAATGTCATGATCAGCCACTTTCCCTAGCCCCTGCATGATCAAATGCGCATCATAATTCTTCAGGTTGTGGAAGACGCAGGGAATCATTTTCCGCAACCTGAAGGCAAGGTTGCATTCATTGTGGAGCACTTGACGGAACTGACCAGTCAAGTGATCGTGGTCGTTCACCCGATCAGTTCCTAGTCGGCCTTTGCAGAGGCCGCAATGAGTCGTTGCGTTGATAGTAATTTGATCCTGTGCAGTGATCTTCATAGGGATGATGGTGGTCAGCTTCACCGCCAGCTCGTCCTTTTCGTCAATAATGCTCTTGATGAAGTGGTCCACTGCATCTTCTCCCCTGTAGACAGAGATGGGTTTGGTCGGCTTACTATCTGGACCTACTATAACGTACGCATATCCACAAGGGACGTGGGTAGCTATCTTCATAGTGCTGGAGGGGGTGGTGTCATCCAACTTCTCTACAAGGGCCTCAAAGTCCGCGTATATTATATACGGGACTTTCTGGGTGAACTTGTACTGACTAAATTTCAGTACACAGTCCTTTGGAGTCGGCATCTTGATGTGTTGGGGTGAGTGCTCGTTACAGTAAGGGATATGTGCTTTGAGAGTTTCCTCCTTGGCAAAACGATGAAGACAGCTATAACAATAGTGGGTCTTGTGTCCATGCTTAGTGAGGTTGGTGAGAAGCCTGGACATACTCTTAATTAGGCAGTAATGCTGCCTCTCTCCTTCTATGATGTAGAGGAGGTTGATAACCTCAGGATCCTCCCTCTTAGAGATGTATAGAGGTAATATCTCATCATCTTCATAGCCGTAGACGTTAATGCGAAGGTTGTTCAGTGCCTCCACAAAACGAACTTTGCAGGGTTGGACGGGACAGCTTACATTTCCCATTTTGAACTCATGCTCGAATTCCAGATAGTGGTCGACCCTATACGGATGGTTACCATGAGCAACTGGATGAAGAGCAGCCAGGACAGACCAGATGAAACATTTATTGTCTTCATTCTGGATGTTGAGAACTGCCTTCTTTGCTGCTAACTTGTTGGGCAACTTGAAGTGGCTGGCAGGGGCTAGAGGTTGATATGTAGCAGTCTTCACCTCTAAATGAATAATTTCATCGAGAACCCATCCAGATCCCCGCTCGATGAATTCATCGAAGGAGGACTTGATTTTGGCGAAGGCTTGGTCGATGTGTTCAGGGAGGTCGCTGTCATCCAGCTCCATATGCACCTTACTCCGGAAATAGGGTGTGGCATATTCCTCGTCTCCCTCATCACTCTTGCGAACGAACCGGATTTTAGATACAACATACCACTTGATGGCCCTCTTCTCTCCCAACTCTTCCTGTAGCACATCCTGAACTTGGGGAGTGCTTTCCCTAATGAAGAGAAGCAGGTCTCCAACTGCCTCTTCACTCGGGAATAAATGGCGGGTGGCAAAGACATCAGATGTCTTCACTTCAACTCTCCTCCTTCTAGGTGCAGGGGATGCAGGTTGAATTCCTCCTACTTGGGCAACTCGAAGGTGGGTGAGAAGATGTTGTTGAAGATGATCCTTACGGCCGAAACTCTTCCCGCAGTCAGGACAGGCATGGGGGGTAGCAGATTGATGACTCTCCATGTGACGGATTAAGTCTGCATTACGTGTGAAGGACTTCTGGCATATCTCACAGGTGAAATTCTTCTTGCCAGCATGATTCTTCAAATGCCTATTGAGATGACATTTCTGGACAAAGATCTTCTCGCAGATGTGACATATCTGTTGACAATAAAACTATGATAAGTTACATGAAATTATTTCACAGTAATAGTAGACATATTATTTAAAATTTGTCTTTTCCTAAAACACATTTTATTACAAAAAAAAAAAAAAAAAAAAAAAAAACTTTCTCTTCTTCTACTTGTAAAATACATCAATCTGAAAGCACTATATTTTAAATCTCGATAAACTGTTAAATTCTACTCTGAAAAGCTATTAATTCTAAAAATTCATTCTCCAAGAAAAAAAAAAAAAAAAAAAAAAAAATACTTACATGAGCTTCAACATTGGAATTCCCAGCATTGGAAGGTCCAGCAATTGAGGATGCAGCATGTTGTGAGGGTCCAGCAGCAAGTACCTAAGAAAATTATTTAACATTTAAATAAGCTATTTTAACATATTCTAAACAATAGTTTATCTTTAGAATGTAATACTTACAGTTTTCTGATGGATTTTCAGATGACGATTAAGATGTCCCTTATGATTAAAACCCTTCTGACAGATGGTACAGACCTGTTGAAAATAGAAATTTTGAGTAACATGTTTTAAAAGTTATTATTCTTTCACCTAAATGATTGAAATAATACTTACATGTAAACCGCGTGAGGTGGATGCAGCATTAGAAGGTCCAGCAGCAGTAGATTCAACAACAACCTCCTAAAGTAAGATATTGAGAAATTATTCTAAGTTTTTTACGTCAGAGAAAAATCGGGAGTGAATTTGGGGCGACTTTGAATAGTTACAACAATGAAAATTGCTAAGTATAAAAGTAATGAAAATTTTGGCGTGAATTTGGGGCAACTTTGAATAGTTACAGCACTGACAATTACTAAGTACAAAAAGTAATGAAAATTTCAGCGTGAATTTGGGGCGACTTTGAATAGTTACAACATTGAAAACTACTAAGCATTGAAAATTTTGGCGTGAATCTTATACTAATATTCAAGTGAATGACATTTAGAAAAAATACCAAGTACAAATTTTGGCGTGAATCTTATACTAATGAACAACATTTAGAAAAAGTTTTAAGGAATATATTATTGACATGAATTTTAAATATAATTGAGAAAGTTTTAAGTGAATAAATCAATTATGCGACGTTAAATAACACAGTTTAAAATTTATCTTAGACATTAAACATTCATCTACTTAAAAGCACCAAGTTTAACCTTATTTAAAGAATATTCTTTTAGATACATAGTAAGTAATTTTGAAATAAATACAATCTATAAGCATTCAAACATAATTTAAAAATATATTACTAAAAGAAGACTTACTTGGTCATTAACTTCCATAACGATATCCATGGGAGAAGGAGAACGTGATGATGACATTATAAATAACTGAAATTTAAAAAATATATATATATAAATATCGAAAGAAAAACATACATTTTCGATACAAGTTGGAAATAATTTTTATGTAATACTTGAATCGACTACTTTAACATACTTAACACATTTTAATATATATATATTACTTAAAAGATACTAACATTTCACAAATAATAAAAAATTTACTTACCGAATAATTCAGATGAAATCAGAAAAAAAAAACTAAAGTAGCAGCAAAATATGATAAACAAGCACAATAAGCAAATACTAAGCAAACACGATGAACGTCTTTCACCCTCAGGAACCTAAGTAGAAATGACGAGACGGCAACCGGTAGCGTTTATATATGAGGGGCGATCACGTAACTTCACCGATCAATCAGATTTCATGGTAGAGGGCGCTGCTTGGTTCTAACCGATCAGAGCGGGTGGGGGGCGAGACTAGGCATGTTTCAACACGCTTCAACGCGTTTGCGAGTTGAGCTGATGATAACGATTGCAAAATATAAACTCATTGGCTTTTAGCACATGACGTCATAATGATGATATGGCTGGAATCTAGCATTTAAACAGATAAGGTATTGGCGCTTATTTATTAAATGAATATTTATTTATAGAAAAATTATCACGTGGGTTTTTAACGTTGATACTTGTTGAAATGGAAAGATTTAAGTAATAGTTGATGAATAATTATAAAATATAATTTAAACTAATTTTAAAACTTGCAGAAAAATTACCACGTGGTGGGAATTGAAGATAGCGTTCTTGCTTGAAAAATATTTATGCTACGTCACAGAGGGGATATAGGGGGAATTTTGCATTTAAACGGAGTTTCAAGGAATTTTAAGGTATTGATATGATCTTAAGGACATTAATTTTATCAGGTTTTGTTCTTTATAAGGTAAAGTTTATAGTTGAATGTGTTAGTTGCAAGTATGGTTCTATCGAGTGAGGTTGTGAATACTGCATACTTGTGTATTTGTTTATGTGTTGCATTATTATTTATTTATTTTTTAAGCAGTAGTGATCGATTCGCTATCGATTTTACGCTTCGTCTCAATGAAACTGGAAACTTATCTATTTCAATGTGAAAATGTTAAGACTTAGGATACAGATAAGAGTTAATAAAATTTCTTGCTGTAATGAATGCGACGTATCAAGACCCGGGTCATGTAGCAAGTTTCGGTGGTATCGATGCATTATACCGTGCCTCAGGAAGAAAGATTCCCAAGAAAACGATACAGAAATGGCTATCGGGGGTGGCTGCGTACACTCTACACAAGTCCATTCGTCATAAATTTCCTACGAATCGGGTGATTGTTTATAACATTGATCAGCACTAGCAAGCGGATTTGGTGGATATGTCAAGTCTTCAAAAGTTTAATGATGGTTATCTCTTTATTTTGAGTTGTATTGATGTGCTATCAAAGTTTGGATGGCTAATTCCTCTGAAACGAAAGAGAGGTATAGATATTGTTGAGGCTTTTCAAATAATATTCGATCAACGAACTCCGAAATCACTTCAGACTGATCAGGGAACGGAATTTAAGAATAATCTATTTCAGACTTTGTTAAAAAAGAAGGGGATTAGATTTTTCACGACATATAATTTGTCGAAAGCAAACATAGTCGAGCGTTGGAATAGAAGTATTAAAACTAAAATGTGGAAGTACTTTACTGCTAAAAATACGCATAAATACATTGACGTATTATAAGATTTAGTGAAAAGTTATAATCATACTTACCATTCAAAGCACATGCGAGTTATGTGAATAAACCATATGCAACTTAGCTAAATTTAAGTAATTAAGTTGTGAAGTTTTATCTTTGCCATAGAAAATATATTTATTTTTACTGATTTTTGTTAAGTGCTAAGACGATCTTTTACAAAGTATGTCTTCTTGCAACATGAGAAAAGATGCGAAATGATAAGGACTTCTCTGGTATGCTTTCAATTCCTTGAGAAATACATTTAGCTTAACTACAAGACTTGTTCCGATTCTGAAGTATGCTATTTCCTATCGTAATTTATAATTTTACATGATACTTGGTTTAAAAGTTGAAAAAGTTTGCACAAATTTCCTATGTAAGTTCTGCTTCACTGAAAAGTTATCGTTCACAAGCAATAAAAATTTCACTTTGTTTGACTATTGTTATGAATGTGTTAATTATCATGAGTATTATCAGTTTTATTTGTGTCTTTCGAAAGCGAGCATTCATAAATTTAAAAGGATATTTCAAACTATTTTCAAAATATAAGTATCTTTTACAAGTTTTTTCCGTAATGAACTTTGCTCAGTTATATTAATATTGAATATTCATCTTACAAAATAAGCGTCTTGTAAAACACATTCCGTTTCAGTTTTCTGAAATTTATGTATAAGTTATTTAGAAATTATGGGTGGAAGTTAAAAATCTCTGTATTAATGATATATTGTCAGCACCTCTCAAATAAAAAAAAAAATTCATGTATAATTTAGTTTGTCCAGATGATGTTCAATTTTACGTAGTAACAAACTCTACATTTTCCAAATTTATGCTAGTTTTTCACAAGAAAAAAAAAAAATATTCTTTAAGTTTGCCTAGCAAACTTTTTTCAGTATTTAAATTTTCTAAGTATATTCCATCACATGAGTAGTTAACTATTTCCACTAAGGAAAATATCTTATTATTTTAGTTTGTTTGATTGATGTTAGATTTTTATGTTTCTGATTGGTGATTTGCATATACAGTTTTAAAAACTTTACACAATTCGTAACATATATGTTAGAAATAATAGTATATCGCATCTGAGATTGAAAAAATTTATAACTATTATCATGTAAAGAAGGTTAAATTTTAAAAACATGTCGTTGAATATGAGTGTTACCATGAAAAAAGTTAACTAAATTACTTGTGATTTCCTTTCAGAGTATAAAAAGTTATATAGTTTACATATAATTCGCAAGTTTCATTCAATTTTTCTTAAGATGTTTTAAAAGTCTTGCAGGTTTTTTTCAAAACTTAAATGCATATCTACAATGTATTTAATATCTCCAATTTATTTAATATTTTCCCCCAATTCGCCTTTCTTAGATAAGTAAAATAAACCTTAGTCAGCATGTATTGCACGAGTTAATACGACACCTTAACGTATATTATTACAAAGTAAATTGTCTAAGTCTTTCTTGAAGTAACATAAATTTCCAACTTGCATTGATTTTCCGATTGAAAAGTAGAGGTGAATTTTTTTCCTTGGAGTATCTATAACTAGTATTTATTTTAAATCTCTTACTATTTTTCTTCTATGTAACAATTTTGTTAAGTTTTACCCGTATTGTAGCATATAATCTCACTGAGTTTGAGCAATATTCAATGTTTTAGACAATAGAAAAGTTTTCAAGTAGAAATGATCTTAAATTCTCCAAGTGAATCATACTTTTTGGAAGAAAGTCCATGCGAATTCTACCTTCACTTACTAATGTGTCTTTGAAATCCACTTCATTCATTCCAAGTTTTCACAAACATTTCATTATGAAAAAGGAAAAGTAGGAAAACGATAATCTCGAAGACCTGCTGACACACCGCAGCATCACCCGCTGCTTGCGCGTCGATGCTGTTGTTCTTGCTGTACAAGTCTCCCGACCTGTTTGAACAAGTATTAGTGTGACTCATCCTCCGGTCTAAAAATGCCGGCAAGTGGCGTATCACCTACCGCTACCCTGATTGGCTAATTACCGTCACATGCTTATCACCCCGTTTAAAGACGTGAATTTTATATGTAAAGTAAATTTTTACGCTAACGCTTAAATTCTTTGCTATCGAAAGTTCAAGTATGTTATTTTTTTCTCTTATATGCTACATTTTAAACACATGATATGAAATTTTTACGTTATGCTTATCTTAGAAATTTTTGAGTATGTTACTTTTTCTTTTATTTAATATTAACCTAAGAGTTTAATTGTATATGAGAAGTAAATTGTCACGTTAAAGTTTAAAGACATGATATTTATATATGAAGTAAATTTTCGTGTAAAGGTTAAAATTCTTTATCTTTGAAATTTTTATTCTGTTAAATTTCCCATTATTTAACATTAACCTAAGAAAATAATTGTGTATGAAATTTTCGCGTATTGTTTAAATTGTTGTCGATGAAAGTTTAAGTATGTTATTTTTTTTTTTTCTTCTCTAATTTAGCATTATTCTTACACATTTTAAAGATAAAAATGTTATGTGTGAAATAAATTTTCGCGTATTGTTTCAATTCCTTACCTTATAAATTTTTAATATTTCTTTTTCTCTAATTTAGCGTTATTCTTACACATTTGAAAGACATAATTTTTATATGTGAGGTAAATTTTCGCGTATTATTTGAATTCTTTGCCTTATAAATTTTTAGAGTTTCTTTTTTTTATCTTATTTATCGTTGATATAAGAGTATGATAGTACATGTAAAGTTAATTTTAACGTTCAATTTTAAATTCTTTGCCTTGTAAATTTTTAGTGTTTCTTTTTTCTAAAAGTTAGAGTTGCCATTATACATTTTAAAGACATGAACGGCAATGTTTGAATTCTTTGTCGTAGAAATTATAGGTATGTTATACTTTCATCCTACATTTCAAATTTAAAGTCGTGATTTTTATATGTGAAGAACATTTTTTACGTTAATGTCAAAGTTATTTGTCGTACAAAGTTTAAGTGTGTTACTTTTTTCTTTTATTTAGCGATATTTCTACATATTTTAAAGTCGGGATTTTTATGTGCAAAGTAAAATGTTATGTTAATGTTAAAGGTATTTGTCGTAGAAAGTTTAAGTACGTTACTTTTCTCTTGCATGTCATATTTTAAAGTCGTGATTTTTATATATGAAGGGAATTTTCGAGTAAAGGTTAAATATTTATCTTAGAAATTTTAAGTAAGTTACTTTTTTCTCTTATTTAGCGATATTTTTACTCATTTTAAAGTGATTTTTATGTGAAAAGTAAATTTTTTACGTTAATGTTAAAGTTATTTATTTTAAAGAGTTTAAGTATGTTACTTTTTTCTCTTATTTAGTGATATTCGTACACATTTTAAAGACATGATTTTTATTCGTAAAGTAAATTTTCACGTTCACTTTTTTTTTATAAGTTTATTTTTTTATAATAATAATAATAAAATCTGATAATTATTACTAAATATTATCTTTATATTTAATAAATTTCATAATTACTCCAATTGCATCAACTGTCTACGCTAAAAACCCATTCGCTACACTATGACGTCACGAACAAATTATCTATCACTTTAACTGTTTCAAGCAAGATAGTTACACAACAACTCAACTCGCAAACGCGTTGAAGCGTGTTGAAACATCCCTAGTCTCGCTCCCCTCCCTTCTGACGGGTCGATAGTCAGTAGCACCCTCTACCGTGAAACCTGATTGGTCGGTGAAGTCACGTGATCATCCTTCATATATAGACGCTACCGGTTGCCGTCTCGCCATTTCTACGTAGATACCTGAGTGTGAAAGACGTGTTTAATACTTCGTGTTTTTTTTTTCTCAACGCGATTTTGTTCGTACTTGTGTAGTTATTCACAGTTATTTTAGCTTCGCAGATTTCGTTTCGATTATTCGGTAAGTGAATTTTTAAACATCTTCTCACTCCAACAAACTAAGAGAGCCTTGTCGGCCTATGACGACAAGCGGTATCTGCTGGAGGATGGTATAACTAGTTATGCGTATGGTCACTACAAAATTCCTTAAATTTAATTCTTCTAACTTAATTTTTCGCAATTCATTAACTATAGTCATTATTTTTACTAAAATATTACATTAACTTAATTTTTATAAAAACTAAAATTAGTATATTTTCAGGATTTTGTTAGTGACCATTAAATTTAATTTTGGGAAATATACGTTCCCCCAAGTCTTCTTCAAAAAAAAACTGGACACTCTTAAATTTAATTTTTAATGTAACTCTATTCTAGAAATAGTTTATGTCCAACATTAATCTTTTAGACTAAAACTTTAAAATTGCTAAGAGGTGAAGATATCTTCTTAAAAGATATCATCAGATGGCTGATTAGTGACCTCAAGTTTCAAAGAAATATACGTTCTGTGGAATAAGATTTTTTTTTTTTTGTTAGGGTGGAGTGAGGCGGTACCAATTCTTCCTAAAAGAGGTATCGGGCTGGAGGTGGGTCCTCACCTTTAATAAATAATTTTTCAAAATTTATTAATTGTAATTCTAAAGTCTTAACTTATTCAAAATTAGTTAGGGAAGGGGGGTGGGTAGATGAGTTACCATGAAGGCAACGTCCGATAGTCGATATTTTAACAATTGTTTGGTAAAATATTGAAATGTCACGTGTAGCTCGGGGTTAGGGTTCTTTAGACCCTTAGCAAATGGCCTTCCTTTTATTAACTTTTCAAATTTAACATTTTTTTTTTTTTTGTGTAACTTTGTTGCAGGTATTTTAACTTGGCTAAAGGATATGTAAGTAACTCGCTAGAAAACCAAACAGTCAATCAGGAGTTAACTTTTGGTCACATGTTTAAAACTTATCAGTCACAAGCGAGCATTTAGCTGATCGATCAGAACTCGTTGCCAACATCTGAAAACTAAATTTGGTATATATCCAATGTTATCACCACTTAAAACGTAAATCTTAACATAGAATGACGTCATACCCACTGTGACGTCATTAGTAAAAATACCTATCACTCTAACTTATTCGCTAAGAAGCAGCCCTAGAACAATTCAGCTCCATCTTAAAGGTAAATTGAAACTAAAAAAAGTGTTGCCATCGCTCTAAACTTTGATATACAACACATTATGACGTCATACTTACTGTGACTTCACGCAATAAAAACCTATCATTCTAACTTATTCGCTAAGAAGCAGTCCTAGAACAACTCAACTCCGTCTGCTAGATAAACCGAAACTAAAAAAAGTGTTGCCACCACTCAAAACTTTAATATAAAACACATTATGACGTCATATGTGACGTCATACACAAACAGCTTATAATGAAACTAAAACAACAGCAGGAGGGGAACAACTCAACTCCCGGTCACGTGACTTCCGGTGACGGCATATCCTGTGATGTCACTTCCTGTGACGTCATATCCGGTCACGCCCACTTCCGGTGACGTCATCGTCCCTCGTCCCATCCCGCATCCCGCCCTGGCCCAGGATCGGCATTTTCTAACTACTGGCAGCACAATAGAGAAGAGAAAATTTCAAATTGAGCACATGGGAGAAACATAAGGTTGGTTGGCTGTTTTCAGATTATCTGGCGCCGTCAGCAACACGAGGGCTATAATGCGCCGAAATATTCGTCATTAGACAAGCCAACATACATTTACAAACACCCATGCCTAACACGGGACTCGAACCCGCAACCTCGCGGTCTAGAAGCTAGCACGCTAACCACTATACCGTTGGAAACATAAGGAATGCTATCATTATTATTATTAATTGAATTATTATTAATTGAATATTATTATTGATTGAGGAAACTCAAGGAATATCTCTCATCAATATAATGCAGTATATAACTACCAAAAAAATAATTCCTTAAGCAATTTTAAAAGCACACGATTATCCTTTATATATTTTATCCACTTACATATTTCACTCTTTTTAAAATTAAATCATATCCTCATTAAGGATTGCATACAGTTTTACATTTATATTTGCAGAAAAATTTATTAATCAACACCTTAAACTTTATCAATAAATAAACTAATAATTTAGAACGTAATGAGAAGACCCATTGCAACTGCGCTTTGGTAATCTAGCTCTTGTACTTCCAAAAAAAAGATTATATATATATATATATATATATATATATATATATATATATATATATATATATATATATATATATATATATATATATATATATATTAAATAACTACTCAAAGTATTATAAATAATAATGTAGCAAACATTCAAAATAATACAAATTCGATTTTAAAATTACTTTGAAATAAAACTAGCATATACCGAAGATACAATCCATTTAAAAAGAAAATAAGGGGAAATAAAAACGAGGTTTTCATTCTAAATCTATTTCTGCGTTGAAAAACGTTGAATTTATATAGAATTTTTAAGCATATAAAAAAATCAGAAAAGTACATACTCGCCTCTTGAAAAATAATTGATATAGAAATCAGTGTTATTTTGTATGAAAGAAGAGACTACAAAGTTAGACCAATTTTGCCAAAAATATAAATGATGGAAGAGAAGGAGTCGCAGATGAAAAAATACTGAAAATCTCTTGTGTTCGTGAAAATATCACATTCACATCCAATCCACTTCTACAATTTTCTACAATAAAGGGGGGGGGGGGGGAAGCTGACTCTCTCCCTTTCCCCTCCCCCTCAACCTGGATCCGCCCCAGGGTATACACGAGGCAAGTGGGGCCATCATATTTCTGGGGGCTCTCTTAAGCTTTCGACGTTGTACTTTCATAACTTTTATTTCAGATTTTTAACTATCAGAATGTGACAGTCGCGTAGCCAGGGGGAGGAGTATGGGGTTATATCCCCTCCCCAAATTTTTCAGTTTGCTATCAGAAGGCAAAAACCAAAGGTTTTTTCATTTAAAATTATAAATTTAAAATTACATTCGAGGTTTTTTCTGAAGATATACAATATACATTGTGATTCATACGTTTATTTAACTTCATTATTAACTTTTAGCAGTACTTTACATATACTTCTTATTTGAAGCTTTAACAAATTTTTATTTGATTTTCGGAAATCCAGAAACTCTTTGCAGGAATATGAAAGGTTAATATTAGTTATTAACAATGATTTCAGAGTATCCACAGAAAGTTGTGTCTTCTCAGAAGTCAAAATTTTATTAATAACTAGCTTAATACCCGTGTTTAGCTACGAAATTTTAACATGTGCAATATTTTAGCTAGCTGTGAGGCCTCGCGTTGGGGAAATCTGTCATTCGTGTATAGGTCCCAGTTTTTGGCGCTTCGCTCGCAGATAGGTTTATCGCTACGCAAAATCGAGCACGCTTCGTTCGCTGAAAAGTTCATGAACACATAAACACAGGCTTATTTCACTCGTTGAAAGGTTCATTGCTATGCAAGCATAGGCTGGCTTCGCTCGCTGAAACGTTCATTGCTGCTTACGCATAAGCTCGCTTCACTCACAAAAATCTCATTGCTACGTAAAACCTTAATATTGGAAGCCTCTCCCTTGTCGAGAAAAAAAAAATTCCCCGTTAATACAATAATACAGCACCCCTTTAAGATTATTTTAACACGTGTTTGTAGAAAGCAAAATTAGAGGCCAAAACTACTTATGTGGAAAATTTTGAAGCTGTATCTCAGTTTGAAATCGCTTTGTAAAAAAAAAAATTGAAAAATTAATTTAAAAAGAACTAATTAAAATTTTAACGTTCTGTTTGACATGTATACAATTAAATGGAAAAAACGACTTATGCTGAAAATTTCAGAGCTCTACACCAATTTTAAGTAGGTTTCTATAGATCCACATAGCCACAGACAGACACACAGCTTGTTTTATTATAATAGATAGAAAATGTCCTTTCAACGGCAACAGCTGTTCCCGGCAAACTAAAGCCGAATTCACAATTTTCATAATATTGGAAATTTCATTTGAGCGCTGGTGGAAATGGGTAAAAAAAAACTCCACCCAAAGCTTATCTCCAGAAACTTCATCAGTTACCCACTCTGTTAGTTTTTCTTGATTAACGAAGTTCTGAAGAAGAATATTTTTGTTTTGTTTAGAAAGACTTTGGCAGGACTCTGTATCAGAAAAGCAGGCAGGCTAATTTAGAGGGACATTCGGGCAGCTTGATGAAAAGCGGGACTTTTCCGCCAAAGTCGGGAAGCGATTTCAATTCTCAGTTAAGAAGGTTGCAGACGATTTGTTCTTCCATGCGCCACAATCTTTCATCTTTTAAAAGTCAACCAAGTTGATAATATATATTACGTCATCAGTGATGTAATATTTATCGCCAACTTGGGACATTTTTAAAAACTGGAAGTATTTTTCGACCATCATGAATAAATATCGTCTGCAGCCTCATTGAAAATTAAAGAACAATGTGTTGCCACATAAAAAAAGAATGCTCTTTATTTGGCAAGTTATGTCTTATTTGACAATTGGATTTAGATCAACTTAATCAAAGTCGATTTTTGAATAGTTTCGGCCATTTTTGCCCCGGCAAACCAGTGGATTCATGTGATCTACTAATATTTCTCTACATTTTATGAAAATTCAGAATGATTTTCAATGAGGTACCTAAACATACAGTTGCCTCTCAGGCTACGAGTTAAAATCTTGATTTTTCAAAAATGAGAATGGGATTTTTCAAAAACTGGACTGGTTCTTCCAAAAAATTATTAATTAATAGCTCTGAATTAGTATCCCGTTTAAATAATTAAAAATATAAATAACTTGACTATTATTTTTCTCTATGGATTTAATAAACATTGGTATGGTTTACATTTATTGTACTCTACGTTTTAAATACCGTTTTATCCTTATTTTAAAGCAGTGGCTGCTATTAGGTGTGACAACGGGGGCGAAAGTGGTTGCTTATTTACTTTTTGAAATTTTAGACATTTTGATAGTAAAATCTAGTTAATGGTTAGTGGCAATCGAGCAATATCGGACTGCAAGGTTAACCTCTTCGCATAAAATTGCACGAGTTGGAAATAAGTATTATTTTAAAAGAAAGTCTGTTACTTGTGAAACACAAATGCCATTCAAGGCATTGATTCTGATTGCGTCGCTTGTTACACGATCTACTGAAACCCGAAATTAGGTTCGTTTCTTCCTTGATAAAACTTACGATCATTTGGGTTCGATTACGACTTGTTTGGGGCTTTTTTTTTCAGTAATTAACTGAAACTTTTCGGACATCAATTACCTGAGCAAAAAACGATAGCCGGGAAATTCCCCATTTTTTCCCCTTGAAAACGATTATGAAACTTGCTCTTAACATTCAATCGATGCTGCATATTTTCCCCATTTCAATAAGCAAAGAAATACAAAGAATACTCTTGTAAGTTATACATGTCCCTTGAACCTTATCTTTCTTCGTGTTTTTGGTAAGATACGATGGAAGGAAAGTACATCGAGGAAACTCATAAAGATCTTAAAGGTAAAATATTTAAAGTTAAAGAAAACTAAACTTGGCCTTGAAAAATACGAGATGGGGAAATCCATGAAAAACGACCAGCTTTGAATGCAATCCACAAGCACGTGTGGTTTTGTTAACATACATATTAAACAAAGAATAAATAATTTGAGAAATTAGTTGCTATTCCGAATGCACAATGGACAATTCTTGCATTTTTTATTTTTTTATTCAATTCTAAATGTTTCTAACAGGCCATAAACACAAAAATTCCTGCTCAATGCGCTTTTTCTTTCTTTTTTTTTTTTTTTTTTTTTTCTAATATGCAATCAAAATTTCCCTGTTAGACGTTGGCGAGAAAACGATTCATTCAATGTGACGTAAAGAGATCCCAAACATCTTGGCTTGAAATGCGGCAGCGGTAACCAGTTTTGCAAGTTTCTCTCAAATCGCGCCAACCTGTAAGTGATACGGCAATGGTCTACCAGCGCCAACTGTTTCAACGCCAACTATTTGACAGAAACCTCACGATAACCATAGAAACAGTAGTAGGGTGGCTACAGAATTTTGAAAACAAAATTCCCTGACATTTCCCTGATTTCCAGAAGATTTCCTTAAAACTTTCCTGATGTGCGCTATAATTAAATAAATAATAGTAATAATAAAATAATGGCCAATTTTAAAATACAAAAACTTAAGTAAATTTAATTCTAAATAGTCAAAGTATACATATATACATTGCACCATAATCAATTTATGGTAACAAATCAAAACAAGCCTCATTAGAGCTAGATCATGAAAAAGAATGGAAAAACATTAAAAAATACAAAATTTACCAACTACAGCCATACTTGCTAACTTCAAAGTAAAGCAAAACCAGTACAATACTTTTCTTTTTAATTTAAAAAATAACACAAATAAAACATGTTATTTTCTTTAATATATGCCATATGCTGTTTCCTGTTCCTAGCATAAATTTAAATTCCTGTCCTAAATATTAACTGAACTTGTGCATTAGGGTAGGGCGATAATGGCCAAAAAAAATTTTTTTTCGAAATCGTTTTGTGAATAGTGCGGAAAAGTTGCCTAATGGGTCAATTAGAAATCACACAAAATTTCATCAATTTTGCTCAATATCTAGCCGCGCTCCTCTGGCACTGAAAATGTAAAAAGTGACCAAAAAAAATCACTTTTAAGCCGTTTTTTGGAAAATTTTGGAATTTTTTTTTAAAAAACCGCCTTTGGTATGGTATGGAATAGTTGCCTAATGTATCAGTTGGAACACACACAAAATTTCGTTCATTTTGCTCAATATTTAGCCGCGCCCCTCTTGCTTTGAACAAAAATGTGCCTAAATGTCGCAAAATCGTAACAGATTCGACTTTAGGGGAAATAAAAAATTGTTTTTTCGAAATCGGTCTTAAATAGTGTGAAAAAGTTACCTAATGGGTCAGTTAAAACGCACAAACAGTTTCGTCAATTTTGTTCACTTTCTAGCCGCGCCCCTCTGGCTTTGAACATGTCCAATAGGGCGTATCGAAAAAAACTTTTTTTGGAAATTCAAAATTTCAAGTTGATGAAAAGTTGCCACTATGCTCACATATTTACCAAAAAAAATTTTAGTTCAATTGAAAAATATTTAGGTCTCCCGGAATGGACCTAAAGTTTGATGTTTTTTGACAAGAACAAATATTTTTAATATTTTTTTAAAACATAAATATAAAGCAAATTTTTATTTTCAAGAATAAAAATGTAAAACTTATAATATTAATTAACAGAAGTAAAAAAAAATATATTTGCCATTTAATATTTAGGTCTCCCTGAATCTACATGAAAACCTTAATTTTTTTACAAAATACGGATATTTTTTTAATTTTCAACTCATTCTTTTGGTTAGTTTCAATTATTTTATTCATAGTCTATGTATAGTAGTACAGCATTTTGAAATATCCGGAATATCATTTTATGAAATACCGTTTACTAAACTCAAGTATTAATTCATATCATTTCAGTGCGACTCCACGTTGGTTGGTGTCTCCAACCAACAAAGACTCTAGGTTTGAGACATGAAGGTAAAGTTATCGAAAATGATTCAATATCCCTGGGTTCGAAAGATGAAAGTGTAAATGATAGTAAAATGCTTCTACCAGAGAAAATCCGGAAAGTTTAATTATTTCAGTGAAATAAGAACTGCCAGAAAATCTACTCTCTTTTTCTAGAGAATATGATCCTAGAGCCAATCTCTATTAGAGTAGAAGCTCAATTAGCAAGTGCTCCTTTGTGGGATATAAATGTTGTAACACTAGAAAACCAGGCAATGGTAATAGACAAATCGAAAGTTTTTCGTGAGAGGGTAAAATATCATCAAGATATTAGTTCAACTATTTTTCACACTATTTATATAATCGGGAGGATGAAGCAATAAGTATACAAATTGTAAGTTGTAAATGCGGTCGCATAAATAAACGAGAAGAACATGAATCTTTGGTATAAGAACTGTATTCAACATATTTTGGACACGCAAATGCAGACATTGGCTCTGGGTGAAACATAATATCATCATTACAATTTATGAAAGAAAGCTGCATTGATAAGAAAACTATTCAAGGTCTTGGTTATGATGCTACTGTATGAAATACTGAAGTCTCTTATTGATCAATTTAATTCTTCGTAAATACTTTAAAATAACCAGTACAAGCAGTTGTTTGTTTATTTCATTTAAATAAATTGCCTCTTAGGAATTTATGATTACTCTCGATGGTCCAATTTATTGACGTATTTCTTTTACTGTCCATTAAGAAAACGTTTAACAAGTTGTCAAGATTTACCAGTTGTTGAATACAATAACATTGATAGTGTTTTTCCAAAACTAGATTTTAAAAAGTTGAACACCGACCAGAAATATTGGAAAATATGTCAAGCTGTACTAACAAGCAAATGCCCCCAAAGTTTAGCAAGCAGAAACCCTTGAAACATCTCCCATTCAAGATGACTGAAAATGGCAAATCGAATTTCACGTATATGTATTGTATCACTTAATCCAACTTCGAAGTTGAAAAAAATAGCTGAGTTTGTAATGGAAATTTTTACTCCCTTATGGTTTACAATATAATGTCATGTAATGATGATTGATATTACGTTTCATACAGAGCCACTATCTGCATTTGCGTGTCCAAAATGAGTTGAATATGTTTCTTATACAAAAGATACATGCTCTTATAGTTTATTTATGCGACCACATTTAAAACTTACAATTTTTATACTTATTGCTTCATTCTTTCGATTATATAAATAGAGTGATTGGTTGGTTGTATTCAGATTATCTGGCGCCGTCAGCAACACGAGGGCTATAATGCGCCGAAACTTTCGTCATTAGACAAGCCAACATACATTTACAAACACCCATGCCTACACGGGACTCGAACCCGCAACCTCGCGGTCTAGAAGCTAGCACGCTAACCACTATACCGTTTGGTCGGCATAAATAGAGTGAACAATAGTCAAACTAATACCTTGATGATATTTTACCCTTTCACGAAAAACATTCGATTTATCTATTTACACTGCTTTGTTTTCTAGTGTCACAGTATTTAAATCACACAAAAGAACACTTGCTAATTGAGCTTCTACTTTAATAGAGATTGACTCCACGGTCACAATCTCTAGAAAAAGAGAATAGATTTTCTGATAGTTCTTATTTCACTGTAATAATTAAACTTTCTAGATTTTCCCTGGTAGAATCATTTTACTATCATGTACACTTTCATCATTCGAACCCTGTGACATTGAATCACTTTCGATAAAGTTACCTACGTCTCAAACCTGGAGTCTTTATTGGTTGGAGACTCCAACCAATGTGGAGTCGTGCAGAAATGATATGAACTAATACTTCGAGTTTAGTAAAAGCCATTTCATAAAATGATATTTCCGATATTTAAAATACTGTACTACTATACCTATACTATGAATAAAATAATTGAAACTAACCAAAAGAATGGGTTGAAAATAGAAAAATATCCGTATTTTGTAAAAAAAATTAAGGTTTTCATGTAGATTCAGGGATATCTAAATATTAAATAGCAGATATAAATTTTTTATTACTGTCAATTAATATTGTAAACTTTACATTTTTATTCTTGGAAATAAAAATTTACTTTTTATATATGTTTAAAAAAAATTTTAAGTCTTTGTTTTTGTCAAAAAACATCAAACTTCAGGTCCATTCCGGGAGACCTAAATATTTTTCAATTGAGCTAAAAAAAATTTCGGTAAATATGTGGGCATAGTGGCAAATGGCATTGACATAGCATAGAATAGTTGCCTAATGTGTCAGTTAGAACACACACAAAATTTGGTCCGTTTTGCTCAATATTTTGCATCGCCCCTCTTGCTATAAGCAAAAAAGTGTCTAAATGTCAAAAAATCGTAAAATTGGACATTAGGGTGGAGCAATTTTTTCTTTCTTTTGAAATCGGTCTTGACAAAAGTGTATAAAAGTTTCCTAACGGGTCGGTTAAAACACTCACAAAATTTCTTAAATTTTGTTCAATATCTAGCCGCGTCCCTCTGGCATCAAAAATGTCCATAACATACAAAAAATGCACTTTTAAGCCAATTTTTGAGCGATTACTTATTTTTTTTTAAAAAACAGTATTTGCATAGCACGGAATGGTTACATAATGGGTCATTTAGAATACACAAAAAGTTTCATTTATTTTGATCGGAATGTAGGGGCGCCCCTTTGAGTAAAAATTTTAAAATAAGGATGAAAAGCAGAGTACTTTGAATGGGTCACTTAGAAACCACATAAAAGTGTCGCCGATGTTGCTCCATATCTATCTACTCCTGGCATTTCAAAAATCACAAAAATAAATAATATGCATATTAAAAATCAAAAAAGTATTTACTAGTATAATACTTATTTATATTTAGAAATCGAGAAATTCAAGTAAAAAAGATTAGGCATAAAATGCTTATAAAGTGTAGTTTTCAGAATAGTACTGTCCCTTATTATCAAATGTTGGACGTTCTCTTCTTGCTTGAATCTTAGCCCGTATATAACTGTCTTTTGCAGCATCACCACAAACTTTCGTTAAAACTTCAAATATGAGTTTAACACATCTCTCGACTGCTTGCGTGTGACATGGAAACTTCTCAAATGGTTTATAGGAACCTGTTTTTGCCACACATCTTCCAATTCTTTATCTTCTCTATACATTGTAAGCGATGGTTCTGTTATGGTGTACTTTGACCAGTCGATGAGATCAATGTAATCAACGGCATTAAAGTTGAGTTCGGTAGGTTATGAAAAAGCGTACCTAATGTATAATATACATCGGTACCAAAAATCCAATCAATGAGCTTCGTATATAATCGTAAAGTTTGTGATTCTGGTTTATGCATCAATGTGGTTCGATATAAAAATAAAACCACATTTCACGGTGGGGCTAGATGATTTTTCTCTGGAAGATGATTTTTCTTTCAAGGAAGTTGCCTAACCATGCCAAGAAAATTACAGACAAGAATAATTTCAAACAATGCATATTTTGCCCATCCGGAAAATATGCTAGTGGTAACGCTAACGGATTCTCATTATCATATCTGGGAATTAGCAGTGAGGTGAATCCTGAACATCAGGAATAAGAAATCTGAAGACATACGCTTTTTCAAACCTCCTGAACTCAAATTTAATGCCGTTGATTACATTAATCTCATCGACTGGTCGAAATACACCATAACACAACCACCGCTTACAATGCATACAAAAGATGAAGAATTGGAATCTAGAGGCGCCATTAGATTCCGATCAACATGGATGAAACTTTTTGTGTGTCCTAACTGACCCATTATGCAACCATTCTGTGGCTATACAAACGCTGGTTTTTTAAAAAAAATTAAGTAATCGCTCAAAAAATGGCTTAAAAGTGCATTTTTTTAATGTTATGGACATTTTTGATGCCAGAGAGACGTGGCTATATTCAACAAAATTGACGAAATTTTGTGTGTGTTTTAACCGACCCATCAGGTAACTTTTCCATGCTAAGTCGAGATAAATTTCAAAAAAAAAAAACAAAAAAAAAAAAATTGGTCCACCCTAACGTCCAATCTTACGATTTTTTGACGTTTAGATACTTTTTTGTTTAAAACAAGAGGGGCGCGGCCAAATATTGAGAAAAACGAACCAAAATTTGTGTGTGTTCTAACGACACATTAAGCAACTATTCTATGCTATGTCAATGCCATTTTTTAAAAATTATTTCCGAAAATTTCAAAAAAATGGTTTAAAAGTGCATTTTTTGTGTGTTTTTGGACATGTTCAATGCCAGAGGGGCGCGGCTAGAAAGTGAGCAAAATTGACGAAACTGTGCGTTTTAACTGACCCATTAGGTAACTTTTTCACGCTATTCTAAGACCTATTTCGAAAATACAATTTTTTATTTCCCCTAACGTAGAATCTGTTACGATTTTGCGACATTTCGGCACATTTTTGTTCAAAGCATGAGAGGCGCGGCTAAATATTGAGCAAAATGGATGAAATTTTTTGTGTGTTCTAACTGACACATTAGCAACTATTCCCTGCTATACCAATGCCATTTATTAAAAATAATTTCCAAAAATTTCAACAACAAAAATAAAAATGGCTTTAAAGTGCATTTTTTGTGTGTTTTCAATACAAGAGGGGTGCGGCTAGAAAGTGAGCAAAATTGACAAAACTGTTTATGCGTTTTAAATGACCCATTAGGTAACTTTTTCACGCTATTCTAAGACCGATTTCGAAAATACAATTTTTTATTTCCCCTAACGTAGAATCTGTTACGATTTTGCGACATTTCAGCACATTTTTGTTCAAAGCATGAGGGGCGCGGCTAAATATTGAGCAAAATGGATGAAATTTTTTGTGTGTTCTAACTAATACATTAGGCAACTATTCCATGCTATACCATAACCGGTTTTTTTAAAAAAATTCCGAAATTTTCCAAAAAATGGCTTAAAAGGTTTTTTTTTTTTTTTTTTTGTCACCTTTTACGTTTTCAGTGCAGAGGGGCGCGGCTAGATATTCAACAAAATTGACGAAATTTTGTGTGATTTCTAATTGACCCATTAGGCAACTTTTCCTCCCTATTCCCAAACCGATTGCGAAATTTTTTTTCGGCCCACCCTATTGTGCATGCAATGAGCATAGAACTTAAATAATCAGTATATTGCTATTCTGTCACAAATTTTACTACGTACATATATTTCATGAAAATGATGTCTTTTGAAGTCGATTAAAGATAAACAATATATAATGTATGAAAGAAAAGGTATGAAATTAACAGTTTCTTATAAAATTAATTGCTCATAGATGTATAGAAATAAAATTTTGTACAAAAAAAATATCTTTAACCGCAAAAGTACATATTAAATGAGGCAAAAAAAAATTTTCATAAAACACGACTAGCACAGGGTTCATACTTTTTTGGCAAAAAAAAAATACATTTTTTTTTTTTTTAATTCCACTGCCCCTTTACTTGAATGTATGAAGTAGCGCATTCAGATTTTTTTTTTTTTTTTTTGGAGGATATTTCAATTCTTTATTTAATTTATATTAAATATATAAATCAAAAACACATATCACTTTCAGTAAATTGTATTTAATAAAATGTCAAAATGAAAGTACTAAAAAAAAAGTTTAGGATCAAAACTTGCTCACTTATGGATGCGTATAGATTTGTTGCACATCTTTAACACAGCAGTGTAAGGGTTAATAGAAGCGAAAAAATCTGATGGAATCAATTTGAAATATTAAGGAATTTAGGGTTCTAATATAGTCTGTTGACAAAAAACGCAAGGCAAGAAGAAAATAACAATAAAATGCAGTCAGAATGACGTTTGAGGATTTTCTTTTAACAATAAGGCTACAGACAGCTGTACTTCTAAGCTATAGGAAAACTAAAAAGCTTACAGAAATAATACGTAAATAATTAGGGTTCCAATTGTCTTCTTGCCTTGCGTTTTTTGTCAACAGACTATATTACAACCCTAAATTCCTTAATATTTCAAATTGATTCCATCAGATTTTTCATCTGATTTTCCATCATCAGATTCGCTTCTATTAATAAAAAAAGCAAGACAAGAAGAAAAGTAATCGTGTCAGTAAAGGATGAAGCCAAATTGAAATTTGAAGATTGTTTTAACAATAAGACGCCAGATGGAGGCCGCGCTGCTAAGTTATAGGATAATTAGAAATCTAACAGAATTAATATGTAAATAATTGTTCCAGACATAATAATGATCCTAGATGATAAAAAAAAAAGAGAAAAAGCAGAACATCAACAGGCAGTTTTCCCAAATCGGCCAAGTAGCCAGATATTGAGGGCTTTTTAGACGGACTTGGGGAAAAGTAGATGGGGGGGGGGGACTGGATTCAATGCGATGACGTCATAGATCCACATCCCATGACGCAAACCGAGATAGATATCCGCACGGGGCATGCGAGGAGGGAAACTCAAACATTTCAAAATTCCCTGATAAAAGGGTAATTTTACGAATTTCCCTGATTTTTCCAGAAAGTGAAATTCCCTGACATTTCCCTAAATTTCATGTTCTGTAGCCACCCTGCAGTAGGAACCCTTGACATCACAGATTTTGTTTTGTGTTTTTATTGGACTGGTTTTGGCTTGGTTATATTTTCTTTTCTTAATATTTAAATAACTATTTTTTTAAAGAACTTTTGTTTAAATATTTAGAATCACAAAGAAATTCTTCATAAATATAAACTAATTTCACTCGTTTTTAAAAAGTGCGGGAATTGTTTATTGGAGTGCTAAATTACAGCATATAACTTTTACAGGGGAAGTGACGTATAAAGCTGATATTTTGGCGGACTACATTTTATATCTATAATAATAAACCAAGCTGTGTTTCTGTCTGTCTGTGGATCTATAGAAATCTACTTAAAATTGGAGTAGAGCTCTGATATTTTCAGCATACATAGTTTTGGCCTTCTATTTGTATACATGTCAAACAGAATACAAAAATTTTAATTAGTTCTTTTTCAATTAATTTTTCTTTTACAAAGTGACTTCAAACAGACATACAGCACTGAAATTTTCAACGTATGTAGTTTTAGCCTTCTAATTGGCCATTTTAAAAACAGAATGTTGAAATTTTGATTAGTTACTTTTTTAATTACATTTTTTAATTAATATTTATTTTACAAAATGATTTCTAATAAGGCTACAGCTCTGAAATTTTCAACGCAAGTAATTTTGGTCTTCTAATTGGACTTTTGAAAAACGGAATTTTAAATTTTTATTTAGTTCTTTTCTAATTAATTTTTTGTAATTCATATTTTACAAAACGATTTCTATTAGGGCTACAGCTCTGAAATATTCAACATAAGTAGTTGTGTCCTTCTAATTGAACTTTTGGGAAACAGAACTTTAAAATTTTATTTGTTTTTTAATTAATTTAACTATAACAAATATTTTACAAAACTATTTCTAATTGGGCTACAGTTCTGAAATTTTCAATACAAGTAGTTTTGGCCTACTAATTGGACTTTTGACAAAAAATATGTTAAAATTTTAATTTGTTTTTTAATTAATATTTTCACAAAATGTGACTTTTAATAGGCCTAGAGCTCTGAAAGTTTCTAAATAAGTAGTTTTGACCTTTTAATTTTGCTTTCACATACACGTGTTAAAATAATCTTAAAGAGGTGTTGTATTATTGTATTAAAGGGATATTAATGGGGATTTTTTGTTTCTCTATTAAGGCTTTACGTAGCAATTAGACTTTAATAAGTGAAGTGAGCTTATGCTTACGCAACTATGAACCTTTCAGCGAGTAAAGCGAGCCTAGGTTTACATAGTAATGAACCTTTCAATATTAGTGAAGTAAGCCTGTGCAATGAACTTTTCAGCGAACGAAGCGAGCTCGATTTTGCGTAATGGTGAACCTTCCTGCGAACAAAGCGCCAAAAACTGGGACCTTTTTAATTCCAAAAAACTTTTTAAATGCTTACTGAAAACACTTGATGGTGATAAACCTTAAGCTAACTATTAACACTTTGCCATCTGGTGTCTCTCGAAAACTATCTGGCAAATGCCGGCGACACATCAAAAACTATCGTTGGAAAATTAATAAATGAAATTTTTTTTTTTTTTCCCCAGAAAAGGTCTATTTTTAAAGAAACTGGTAGGGTGGAAGTACTGCCCTTTGGAAAATGGCTAGTATGATCTGTTGTTTTATAAAATGAAGGATTATTTTTAAAAATTTAATCATGATGTATTGATGCTTGACATGTGAAAACAAATGCAATTTCCTTATTAAAAAGAATTATTACTTAATAAATTGCTAAATTGTGTTAACAACTATTCAAAAACAAAGAGTTTTATTGGAAAATTTACAAATTATATTTTCTATACAACATTCATTTCTTTCTTCGATACCTATAAAATAAAAAAACATATTGATTCAAAATAATTTATGCTTTTACTATAGCAAACTTAAGCATAAAACATTTACAAAAATAACAAGACTTAAATGTCTTAACAAATTTATTCTTTCAATTAATGTCTAAAATTAATGTTACAATAGATGCAATAGGACCTGACTATAATTTTAAAATCCCTTAAATGTTTTATGAGATTTGAGTGTAAATTTGTTAAATAAAAAGTCATTCATACAAAATTATAATAAGATTAAATATAATATATATTATTTAAAACGGCTACTACTATTTAATGGAATGGCTTATTATTGAAAGAACTCATGTCCATTTTCTAAAATTGTTTGATTTGTACATTTTCCAATTGTATTACGATTTGAAAATTTCAGTAAATGTAACTAAAAGTACACATTGGGTACTTCGAATTCCCATTTCAAAATCTGAATATAAGAACACACACAACATCTTTGTTGAATGGTGAACAATAATGAAAAATTGGACAATAACAGTTTCAATAATAAACAATTTAATTAATATATTAAACTTTTTATCAATCTCTGTAACAATGTAACAACATAATTAATAGAAAAGTACACAACAGATTTATTTATTTTTGAAGAATAAAGATTGTATAGTTAACTTTAAAATTTAATTAATTTTACATTCCATTTAATTTTTTTCAAACTTTTACATCTTAAAACTTTTTTAAAAGTTTAACTATTTTAAAAATACAATTTGCTCAATTTCTTTTCTGGGGGATGGCTGAGGGATGAATTAGTAGGTATTAATTTTTTAGTAATTTGATTAGTGTTATTTTTTTTCTCTTATGTATTTTTGATTTATGTCCTCATAAAATTGAAAAAGTGTTCAAATTTCAACAAATTACAAAACTAGAATAATGAATTATGAAAGATTATCTAAATTCTAACTTGATTATTTGTATAAATGTACTGTGCACTTGTAGTTGGTGGAGTAGAAATTTCAAACTGCTATTGGATATCTCTGGTCAATAAATTTAATTTTCAAATTAAGTTTTAAGTAATAGAGTAGGCAGATAATTTAAGGGGAGACAAGAGTTAAGGACAACCAAATCAGTCGTATTTTCCTTCAACTTCAACATGCTCTAAATCATTTAAAATGCAATATTTTTAATTTATTTTTCGACACAGACGATAATAACATATTTTTTTATGGTTATTACTAGATAATTTTATTTTATTTTATATATTTTTTTATGCAATAAGCCTATATTCGGACTCAGAATTTTAAATTATTTTAGGCCAACCTTTGGTTAGGTACACTTTTCAGAATAAATATATAATAAATTTACATAAAATTTTTACCAAATGCAAATAATCTCTTTATTTCAAACAGTGAACCTATTTTTTTTAGCTAGTATATCTTTAAAATTATATTTAAAGCAAAAATATAGTTGGCCTATACAAAAATTTTCATTTTTCATAAGATAAAATATCACATAAAATGTTTAATTTTCCTAGTTTAAGAAAAACTTTAGGTTCACTAGATAGATCTTGTACATTATCATGGAAAAAACCAAATTAAAATATTCAATAGAATTTGAGAAAAGTGTACCAAACCCAAAATTGTCCTTAAAATTCTAAGTCTCAAATGTAGGCTTATTACATAAAGTATACATAAAATAAAATAAAAATTGGAAGTGTAACACTCATAACAAATATGTTATTATTGGCTATGTCAACAAATAATGTAAAAATATTGTATTTTAAATAATTTAGGGAACTTTTTAAATTGAATGAAAATACGACTGATTCGGTTTTACGGGAGTCTTGTCTCCCCTTAAGTAATGTCATTTGAAAAGTATATATCAGAAAAATTTTATCATGTTTCAACATTCCACGAAATAGATTTCAGTAATTATTTCTATGAAAATACAAAATATCATATTTACCTGCTCTTTGACTTAAACTTTTTGTTAGCTTTATTCTTCATTGTCCTTTGTTTCTTGAGATTTTCCATTTTCTCATGATGTGTTGCCCTGTAATTTTTTAAATAAGTGTTATATATTAAAAGCTTTTTTATTTATTAATATAATAAATTCAATCAAAGAAATTTAAGAAAAGAATAGACACATGTTTAATTACTCCAAATTATTACAACTAAGAAAATGCAATCATTAAATAGTTGAAACAGCATGTTTCTTTAATATTCAAAGTTTGTCATTTATAGAGATAAAAATAATTCCTATTAAATAAAATTAATTAATCTATTTTAGATTTTATTCCTTTTCATTTCACTAGTGCACATACCAACTGTGTCAGAAAAAATTGTGATATTTTTGACTTTTATTTTGCTTTCTTCTACGTCAGCTATTCCCAAACTTTTTAGTTATGCAGATCACCAATTTTCTAAAAAAAAATTAAAGCCCCACTAGCTAATGAAATATGTGCGTCTGTTAGTAAATAGTAAAACATACTGTACAAGAAGTATTAAAAAGTAATTTTTATAAAAGAGAAACTTTATTGTAATCACTTTGCTGTCACAAAAAAAAAAAGTCAATGGGATTTTTTACATTGTTTGCCTGCCACAAGATAGTCAATATCTGGATTAAAACTGTGTACTTAACCATGCTGTTGAATTCACTCTTTACACCATCAAAAAATTCAATTGATTGACTCAATTATTCCCATCTCTACCTTAAGCTTTAATAATATTTATCTTAGCTTAGATTCTTGACCAGCGTTATCACTTCAGTACCAAGCTACTCATCGGCCATGAGTTGGGAACTGCTGTTCTAGGCGATTTCATAAGAGTTAGACTCGGTGATCGTGGATGGATTATCCAAAAAGAATCAAACATGTTTTAAACACAACTGAGAAGAACCAAGTAAAGTCTTGCTCACTAAAGATTAGAGATGCTATTTGGTTTATTATAAAAATAATTACAGTGCATCCAAATAGATTTAGATAAAACAGTTATTTAAAATTGATATTTAGAAACTAAATGGTAGAGATTGGGCATCATAGAAAGATATTCATATTGAATGAACCCTTTATCCTGCTTTAACAAAAGACACCAATTTTTCATAATATATGTTTAGAAAGTAACAACTACAAATTAATCAAACATGAACTTTTGAAACTTTTAAATGGGTTTCACTTACTCGTATCTAAACTTTTTAACTGCTGTTTGACTTGTATCTCCCAGTTCATTATCAAAAGACCTTTTAGATGCTTTCTTCTTCTGTTTTTCTGTTTAAAAAAATATATATATTTAATTCTGATTTTGCACTTTACAATGAGACCAATGCTAACTTATTTCAAGTATCCCCTTGATAACATCACTGTGTTTTTTAAATTTGATTATATTTTTTCTTCAAATATTTCAAATGCTTACTTCAAGTATATTATTTTTATTGCAAAGTAAATTTATTCAGCAATAATAAGTCTAACAAAAACTAGATCTTGATTGTATAGCAGTATATGCAGTCGTTTAAGAGATACAAAGACTTAATTGTGTACTCTCTTGCACATTTAAATTTCAATATTTTTATTTAATAATCAACAATGCAGCAGATTCATACTTATGTTTTAAATTTCTTGGTGATTAGTTAACTATTTGGATCATTTTGTTGATTTATAATGTCACTTTCATACGAATATTAATTAGCAAAACTTACAAATATTAATTTGTGTATATATTTATTTCCACTGATGTACAATCAACTCTTTTATCAATCTAACAATTCTAATAAACATATTCAGGATTCATACACACTAATTGTGTCAACAAAATTTCAATTACTACTTAACCCTAGACAACTATACTTCAATCAGTGCTACTGACTCTATAACTAATCATTCGACTACGAATTAAAAACAGATCTATTTTTATATTTCCTTCATTTACTTCAAATAAATTAGCATTTCTTAAGATAAGTATAATAACATTTCAATTAAAAAATAATAACTCTTTGCAGATAAGATTAGATATATTTAGTAATATCTAGGGTTAAAACTTTCGAAAAATATTTTACTTAATTTTTAAGGACTAAAAATAACACCCAAAAAATTCAAAGTTGAATAAAGAACTGAGAGATGTCATTTTCTTTAACTTGAGATTGAATTAAGAGTGGCTTAAATGAGTGCAGCATATTAGACTTTACAAGCGATTAAGACAAATAGTGCCAAGTAAACACAAACTTAAGTGTGAAGCCATTGAATAGGTTTTAAAGGTAACTTACTAAATTTTGGTTTGCTGTCATCATCATCAGTCACTGCCCTAATCCTCTGAGGCTTCATGGCTCTCTTTGCCTGTCTTGCTTGAAATTGAGCTGCTTTCTGGAGCTCTACCTCAATACGGTCATCCGTCTAAAAATGAAAAGTTGCTTCTTTGTCATTTGTAAAAAAATTGTAAAAATATTCTCTGAAATTAGTGAAGTTAGCCATTCAAAATGAATCTAGGGTTATCACAAAATTCAGGAAAAAAAGTTCCCTGTTCTCCGATAGATTTCTAAAAAATTGCCTGACTTTAAGGCAAAAATTTTTTGAAATTTCATTAGGTTTTCCAGATGTGTAGATACCCTTTTCCTTTATCAAATAGAATATGTATGCCAAAAGGATAATATGTCTAATTGCTTAAAAATATTTTTGGCAGAAATGAAAAGTTTAAATTATTCCATAACATTAAAACTTCTAACGATTACCACCAGAATTCTCAGAGTAAATGCATTCCCCCGATTTTTCCACGAATCAGAAAGTTCCCTGACATTTCCCTGACTTCCAGGTTCTGTGGCCACTCTGGCATCAATACCCAAAATCATTAGTCAATGTATATGGTCAGCCCAAATGAAACAATGTAGAAACTCTGGGGTTGCTGATGGCTCCAGTTTTCCATGGCATCTTAAGGTCACAGGTAAACCTCTGACCTTACAGACTTTTTTACGGAGCCAAATGGAGTCACATGGGGTGATATTGGAGCAGTAAGGAGGATTCTACTGTATGAGCTCCACCCAAACCAAAATTGTGACACTGTAGGCCACAATGTGCACTTGCCAGGGGTGCGGCAAGTCCTTGATGTTTACATGTCTTGCTTCATAATAATGACACCATCTGAATAAGGTGCACCCTAGAAAACACTGTGTACACCTCCTTCATCCTGAAATAAATTTATTCGTGCATGCTCCCCTTATGAGAGAAGAAATTGGATAACTGCTCTTTGTACTGATTTGAGGGAATCCATCATGACCAAATGCAACAAACTGAGAAAAAAATTATCCAGAAATGAGGATAACCATAGTGATGCTAAGCCACTAACTACACAAACATGGGAGTGGAAATATCACTATGTCATCTATCCGTTAACACATTAACTGGTATTTGATATAAAGCCGCTACAGCTAAGGTCTCCTTTTCATTTGGGCACACCTTGCAGTAAGTGTTAATAAACTTGATTCATAACAGTTCATTCTTAAAACCTTGGATTTGTTATTCTTTATAACCTTTTACACACATTTTAATGACTCTCATATAAATTATTCGTTACTTAGTAATTACAGATAAGCTATATAAAAATAATTTTTTAATGTAAAAGAAATGTTTGGTATCTATTCTATTTGGGTTATTAACGAGGAACTTTTTTAACTTCCACATTAAGTCAAATAGGGTTAAAGGGTCATAAAAACATGAATGAAATCTAATCATTCATGAATGTAATAAATATTTTTTACTTTTTTAAAATCCATATTAATGTGACAGCCAAAGTTTTATTTTCATTGCATTTAAAGGTTTATCACATCAATTTTTATTATCATGGATACCTTTTGAATTTCAAAAGTTAAAATAAAACAGATAAATTTTTTAAAGATATGACTAATATGGGACTTACGGATGGCTTAACTCCTTTCTTGCGCTTATTTTTTGGATTACCTAACTTCAATGCCACTAAAAAGAGAAAAAATATGAAACAAATAATAAAAAAACTTATCAATTTGAACAATTTAAATAACAAAGCATAAATAACTGAAATAGAAATATAAATTTCTATCACATACCAATGCAAAACTTAAAAGTTGTAAATTGAATCATATGTTTCAAAACTCATTAATAACAGGTACATATTTAATGTTTAAAGTGAATTGTTCTGCATTCACCAAGAATTGGATAAGAATTATAACTAGAGAACTCTGCTTCTGCTTGCAAACAGTCACCATGGTAAGTGATTGGATATGCTAACAAAATGTCAAAAACCAGGTAAACCCTAATTTTCGCTCAAAAATATAATTTAAATTTACTTATTAATTACTTAATTTCTTTTCTACACTAATTCTTTTGGTTTCTATCTTATTTTTCACTGTATACAAATCTTTTTGTATGTTTTCCTTCAATGTAATGGGTATCCGAGTCGCGAATTTGATTATGTTCCGGAGGAACACACACAACATCCACAAAAATTAAAGATTTTTAAGGATCTCTAAGCATTTTCAAGGACTTGAAAACAAGCTCAAAAATATTGAGCACTTTTAATGACTTTCAATGACCGTGGGAACCCTGATATAATAATTACATTTCAAATATTAGGAGTTTCTGAAGTAATCTGTGAGGAAAGGGGAGCCAAGAGGGAAGATCTTTTGTTTAGACATGAGGAAAAGTATACTTTCGGCAGGAAAAATTGGTTCAGATCAGAAAAATGCGGATCCTCGAAACAGGGACAAAGAAAAGGAAAATGTTACATAAAAAACAAAAAAGGAGGAAAACTCTCATCCCTGCATCCGAGATGCTAGTGAAGCTTTCTGCCCAAGTAATATCCGGTCGAGAATTGACTATCCCTCGTCCCTGAACCATACCTGTTGGAGCAAACTCCCACTATCCGGGATATTAGTGAAGATTTCCTCCCAAATACATGCCTGTCCGGACACCTTTCCAGAATCAACCAACCCTAATTGCTAAACCCTTTCTGGCCGATGCACCAGACTTCACCCTCTTAATTCAAAACGACTTACGAACACTTCCTGTCTGTACTTAATCAAGATTTCTTCCCCAGTTCAAGACCCCTTTCAAGCCATCCCTAGTTTCGCACCCTCCCATCTTCCATAGCCTGTTTAAATCCTATCATTTCCCCTTCCTGCGACAACTCCTCTACCAGCCAACTGGAGATGTAACTTCCCTCGCTATCATAATGGAACAGGTGTTCCTTACAGGAAACTTTGTATTTCTAATACAGAGTTTTGTGCCATTTTATTTCAATTGTATTTCTACTTTTTTTTTTTTATTTAACTTGTCAGATCTCTCTTCCGGTTTATTCACCTTTTAAATACAGGGTGGCCCAAAGTTCAGGAAAAAAAGTTCCCTGATAATTCCCCGATAGATTTCTAAAAAATTCCCTGATTTTAAGGCATTTTTTTGTTCTTACTTAATTTACTTAATTACTATAAATTTACTTAACTTGTCCAGATGTGTGATCAAATAGAACATGCATTCTAAAGAGATAATATGCCAATTGTTTCAAAATAGTTTCGGCAGTAATGAAAAGTTGAAATTATTCTGCAACATAAAACTTCCAAGGATTACCTCCACAATTCTCTGGGTAAATGGCACCAAAATACAGATAAACTTCAGAAAAAAGATAAATTCCCTGATTTTCGAGAAATTTTTTTAAAAAACTGCCATTTCCCTGATTTTTTCCAGAATTGGAAAAATTCCTGATTTCCAAGTTTTTCAGGTTGTGTGGCCACTCTGTAATTGTTTTGGTCAGCCACTAAACAGTATCCGATCCTTGACTCGGTCACCCACTTAATCATGTTGTGAATGCTTAACGTTTGATTTATTAGTTTTGATCTAGATCCTTGAAATAGAGTGATATATTGTAAATCTTTAACAATAATTTGAGTTTGCCAACTGTTGACTTGTAAAGAGGTTAGAGTACAAAATAAAGCCTTAGTTATTTTTCGGTATCTTTTGTAGTGGAATCGTTATTTTACCAATTTTTAGAGTGGTCTTACTTATTATTTTTTCAGATTTCTTATTTTTTAGTAATTTTGGGTGCTTGTATTAAGTAAGTGATTAATTTTGTGATTTGATCATGGCTTAGTTTACTTTTAGTAGACAATTTAGCTTTTGCTTATTGTCTTCATGGAACAACACAACAAAGTGCACAACTATACTTATTCTTGACAATTTAACCCCATGATTTTAAATTTGTAAGAGCCAGAAGGATGCAAGTCCCTACCTGACAGTTAAACCTGAAAAATTTCCCCAGAAGCCTACAAGTACATACATAAATTAACAGTGCTTACTCTTTTCTTTCTTCTTCTCAGCTGGGGTCTGGAACCACCCTCTCTTCGCTTCATCGCCTTCCTTCCCAGCAACAAATCTCTCAGCTTTCTTGACATGCTTCTCCATAGACTGCAACTCTTTCTCCTCCTTTTCTTCACGCATCACTCTTGAGAGGTCATCTTCCAATGACAGCAGCTGCTCCTGATACTTGTTCACAATATCTAAACACAGAACAGGGTATTAAAAGAATTGCAACTTAACAGTAACTAACCCCACTACAGCTGATATTATTTGACTGCATATAGTAGTATTGAAATTTCACTTTTAATGGATAATAAATAAGGTAATAAAGTTAACCCATTTTGAAAAGAGTAAAGACAGCAACTCGAGGCAATTTTTGCATATTTGGTGGAATTTCCTTACAACTAACTTAAAATGATTTTACACACAATTTAATGTTTAAAACTTACATATTCCAACGTTTTACAAATCTTTATACTTCAAGGAAGGATATTTATTAAACATTAAGCTCTGCATTGTTGCTTTGTGTGGTATTTTATAAAGCAATCTCCAAGATTCATCCTTGGCTTGCAGGAGCAAGTATCAGAATAATATGTGTCTTTATATGTAGTCAGGCTTAATTTGTTGAGAGCAATCCTTCATAATTCCAGTAATCATAACAACAAGTAGCTTCCTATTCATTAGGATTTCATCGAAACTGCAGTGCAAAGTAGAAGCTTGTTTTTGCACGCCTCTCAATTGGTCAACCAGAAATTGTACGTAATGAGAGTGTCAGTTCATTAATCTGCTTCTTTACTGATTTATAAAGAAAAGAATTGATAATCTTTAAATGCCCGAAAAAAATGCCATTTTAAGAACTTGCATATATTTTATGCAGCTAGGGTTTTATTACTGTAATTTCCATACAGCAAAATCCTTTTTATGGGAGTATAATAATAAATCTAAAATACATTTCAAATTAAAGATTGGCAGTTATTTTATGAGCATGTATACTGCCCCTTTTTACTTAGCACACTTTTTAAGCAATACTGCCTAAACCAAACCTAAACAAATATTGCTACTGCTTGAATTATCGCAACAAACTGAGTTGTGATCGAGAGTCACCTCTCAAATTACTGCATCAAATCAACTTGTAGCCAATAAATCACCACGGGTTTCAAATGGAATTTTTTTCGTTGTTTATTAAGTTTACTTTTGTTCTTTTCTTGCCTTGTTTTCATATTTTTTTTTTTAAATCTTTTGGAAAAATTGCAATTTTTAAAAAAGTAGTAGAAAAACTTTACATTCTAAAAAAACATATTGAGTATATCAAACTTAGTGGCATTAAACCTGTAAGCAGTTTTTGAGTATTAGTTTAAGAGAAATATGTATAACGGTCATTTTTTTTCATTCAATAAATATAGTTTTAAAAAAAAATATATGTTTTTACTAAAAAATATGTTAATTATACACTATTACTATTATCATACATGGAAAATTCATATAAAAAGCATTTCAAAATATGATTTGTTTGCATGGTAGCAAGAGGAAAAGTAATTTTAATATATCTGACAGTTCCCACTTGCCAATACTTTTGCAAAAATACAACTTTAGACGGTTAAAGAAATTTATCTCACAAAGAGTTCAATTTATAAGTTTTCGAAAAAATATTAACTATCATACATAAAACATCAAATAAATAATCTAAATGAATGAAGAAGGAACAGAATAACATGTTTGGGAAAACATTCTTTTTACTGAGGAAAATTTTTCTGTAGGATTTTTAATGCAAAAAAAGTCATTCCTTAACTTCATATAAAAAAAATTATAAGTTTCTTGATATTTCCTTGTTTTTTATATTTATAAAATATAGCACACATAAATGGCAGACAAAGACTGATAATCTTCCTTCAATAGAAATAAATGTATTTTTAATGTTTTATTGTGAGGAATTATTTAGGATATTAATATTACTGAGCAATTAAACTATTCAAATGCAACCAACGACATACTTGAATTTAAATAATTTAGAAAATCAATTGGTCATAAGTTCAATAATTCTTCATAGAATAGAACCATATATAAATATACATTTAGACCATACAAATTTTGCTTTATCACTGTAAAAGAAAATTGGAGGAAGTACACGATAACCATTAATAATTTGGAACAAACATATTATTAACAAGTGTATTTAAAAAAATAATTAAAAAAAAAACTGAAAACATGCATATGTTCAATGATTATATAAAGAAAACATCTCTAAGCCAGTGACTTTGATATCTAAAAGAATTAGAATTTTGATATACTTAGATTTGATGCATATTTGTAATGTTATCTGTGTAATCTAAAGGTGAATTCATAAATGAATCACTTAAACATTTTTATATATATATATATATATATATAAATACTAAAGTAGAGACATTGATAAAATTTGAATGCAGATTTATGTACATAAAAAAAAAATCGCATAGTTTGAGTATGAAATCTAAAGTTTCAAAATTTTATTCTTACATGAGTTACTAAACATGAGAACCTCTGCAAAATTAAATACTATAAGGATGCCCATGAAATTCGGAAAAAAAGTTCCCTGCTAATTCCCTGATTTTACAGAAAACTTTTTTCAAATTTTGCCCAATTTTTCGAGATGTGTAGATCAAATAGAAAATTTATGCCACAGCGATTTTTGTCAATTTTTTTTAAATAGTTTCGGCAGTAATGAATAGTTTAAATTATACCGTAACATGAAACTTCTCATGATTACCATAATTCTCCGGGAAAATGGTGCCAAAATACAGATGAATGGGGAAATGTACTTTCAAAATAATAGAAAAATTCCCTAATTTTTGCAAAATTTTAAAAAGTTCCCTGATTTTTTCCAGAATCAGAAAGCTCTTTGACATTTTCTTGATTTCCTGGTTCTGTGACCGTCACTATGTATTTTTTTTTTTTTTACAATAGTATGTGATTAGTAGTCAAAGGCGAAAAGAAACATGTTTGAAAAGTGGATTACCAGATGGAACAACTCTATGCTTTACAGGATTTCTGGCCTCCTTCACAATTTCTTTTAGAAGTTTTCTTTCCTTTTCCCCCACCATCGAAACAGATCTAAAAAGTATAGGGGTATGAAAACAAACACTGTGATTGAAAAACTCTGATATGAGTGTTTCATATACAAATCGCAGAGTCACAAGCACGTCCTTAAGTGATTTGGAAAAAAATTTTAAGGTTAATTTTTAAGAGAAAAAACTTTTCATAAACAGTTCATTTTAAATCTACATTTCAAATATATATATTTTTTTTATTAATCAAGAACAAATGCCAAGTAATTGGACAGAACTGTTTATAAAAACTGCAATTTCTTCTGAAGAAATGTCAATAAAATAAAATTCAATATACATTTTTGAAAGTTAAAATGTGATATTTGTCTAAGCAATGGAAAAGCTTCCTCCTTAAAAAATAACTTTCTTAGGTTCCTAAGAGTAACAGAAACTTATACCGTAAACAGATCTACGGTATAAGTTTAACACGAAACAAAGAAATTAAATTTGTGTATTTTGAAAAGTACGGCTAGAATCTTTTTGGTAGAATAAAACGAAATTTTAAATAAATGGTTTCTTGATATAGAAAGGTGTTTATGCAATGACAAACTTTTATTATAGACAGTAACAAATTAAATAACTGCAAATCAGGAAATAAAAATTCTGTGATGGTAAAAAAAAATGTTTAAGGCTGATAAAGATGCTTTTATTATACCAAAGCTGCACTAATTTGTCATATTTGAAATTACTTAAACCTAATTAAAAAACTAGAAAAGGACTCAGAAAACTAGACTCAAGACTAGACTAGAAACTAGACTCAAATTAAGTTAAGCAAGTTAATTCCTGCAAAATTTAATGTTTTCTTACCGTCCACTTCTTCCTGCTCTTGCAGTTCTACCAACACGATGTATATAATGCTGTAGGGTACATGGCAATGTAAAATTGATAACCTATATAAAGATCAAGAAATTAAATTCAGCAAAACTTAATGCATACAAGAGCTCAATAAATACTTATAATATTCTGAAATAATGAATTTATATTGAATAATACAGTAGAGTATCTCAAACCCGGAACCGCAGAGACTTTGTCGATTCCAAATTTCTAAAAATTCCGCATTTTAGAACATATAATTATTTTACACAAAATCAATAAAATAAAACATATAAATGGAATAAACTAAGAAAAATCCTTATATAACTTGGTGAGATTTTAAAAAAACATTTGTTTTAAAGTTAGCTGTTTTAATAGTTTTGACTTTTAGTAAAACTCTTCTCCTGTTTCTTGGATCCCCATTATTTCCCATTCTAAAATTGTCTCTTTGCTCTAGACCAGCGTTCGCCACTAAATTTTAGAAGTGGGCTGTATGACTTATTTTGGAGCTTTTCTCAAACTGGATACACCAATACGTGTATCTGTAATTATTATCGATTTAACAATATATAGCATTTCTAAAACCTGAAAAATATTGATTTTTTTTATCTTTATAAAATTACAATTGATATTTGGTTCTTTGTTTCAAATAGTTAAAAAATAACAATTTTCATTATTAGTAAATTAAAGTAAAAAAGAAGTGAATCTTCTATTCCAACGTGACAATAGGATTTAACCTAATTTTTAATAACAGTATTTAAACTGTACTTCCAGATTACTCTGTTTTAGTCAAAATCAATTGTGAAATGATGGCGATCGAAATCATTCAGTTTATTTTATGATAGAGTCGATGCTTGTTGCAGTATTTGTTGCAGCCAATCTTAATAAATTGTCCAAATGAGATTTAATTAAGTCATTCCTGTACTTATACTTGTTGAAAACCATCTTGCTGAAAGCTTCTTCATATAATTTTTTCAGGCACATTGTGGAGAACTCTGTTCTACTTAGTTAACACATACTATTTCAGACAAATTACAATTATGTAAAGAAAAAAGTCCATACTGTGAAATTTAATTTTTTTTTCTTCTACTTTTTGAGCCGCTAGCGGGCCGCAAAAAAATCTGTTGCGAACCACATAGTGGCTAATGCTGCTCTAGACCTTTAACTGCAGTGCTTAATACTAATTGATCCTTGGGAATTTAATCCTCAACCACTTCGTTTTGGCTGTAATTACTTTCGGATACAAACTTCTGTAAAAAAATATTTCTTTAAGATAGCAGTACTAGAAAAGGTCCAGATTTTAAATTTTTCTGGATTTAGGAAGTCTGGATTTCAAATATTTTACTGTACCACCTAACAAAACATTTTAAAATATGGTTTAAGTAAGGCATAAAAATGCAAAGCATTGTTTATTTTACAACCATATTTACATTGCAAAAGAAATTTCTTAAATCATGCATTTTTAACATGTAATGCAATTGATTCGTTAAAATAAATTTCCAGATTAATTTTTAACTTGTGATATTCTATAATTTCTCCTATGAATCTGCATTTTGTTCACACACAAAAAAAAAAACTTTATTCAAAGAAGATGAAATTTTACTAGCTCTTAACATTGAAATTTAGTTTCTGCTAGAGGAATAATGAGATTATCAAACCAATTTTCAGTACACTTAAACACTTGAAATGCAAGTGCAGTATTATATATGGTTTTAGAAGTTAGCAATGATATAGATTAGTTATAAGTCGCAAGTTAGTCCTTGTTGCACACAGGACATCAATCGTATAAAATTTTATTCACAAATTAAAAGACGTTGCTCGTCCAAAGTGCACAATGATGGCACAAAGTTAAATTCTGATATCTAATATAAATTAAGTACACAATTACTAGATTATGCACAAGATGTCAACTTAAAAGTAAAATTAAAATTAAAAAAAAAAAATAGCTTACAGTTTTCACACCAGGTATATCTAAACCTCGAGAAGCTACATCTGTTGCGACCAGAACATCCACTTCTTCATCTTTGAATTTGCGAAGAGATTCCAGACGTTGAGGCTGATTTAAGTTCCCATGTAATTCAGCTGCTTTTATGCCCATCAAGCTGAGCAAAATATACAGTCTGTGTACTTGCATTTTTGTTTGTGCAAACACCATTACACGATCTTGGAATGTCCGAGAAAGTAGAGCTGTTAATATAAGATTGAATGTTACTTTAAACAAAAATATGTAAATATTATTTTCCTCCTCCATGGTAATATATATTGGATTTCTTACAGTAAGAGCCACAAGGGCTACACTGCCTAAAAATGTTCTAAGAAATTCTTTTAAGAATAAAGGGGGATGTACATCATTTTCCTTCCAAAGGCAACTTAGGGGCACGGATGAGATTAGCAAAAAAGCCTGAAATCATACGTGAACACCAAAAAATCGACAAAAAAAGCATGTGATTTATCAATTTTAAGGATACAATGAAATTTCTCACCCATATAATAATTAGATTTCAAATATTTGGGAAGAAATTAAAATGTGCTAATTATTGTTCTAAAAAATTAGTATTCTAGTAAGATCCGAAAAATGCCATCCACACCAACTACACATAAAATTGACTAATTTAAAAGGTGCATAAAAATCTGCTTATTTTGTTGCTGTAAAAGGGCTGGGATTTGACATAATGAACCATTTTATTTAACATAGCAATGTTAGACAATGCTTTCTAGCAAAAGTACAATTCAGTCAGAATGAAGCATTATATTTATAAGGAAAGTGCTTCAATACCAAGACAACAGTAACAGAGATTCATATTGTGCGACCGGATCTACAACTTTGAACATTTATTAACCCATTAACCGCTGGCGTTGTGTTCACTTAACGCTTAGAAAAAGTAACTATAATAAATATTTAATCAATTTTAAACTAATATTTGGAGGTTTATGTTCATTGGTAAGGTTACACACTTTAATTTCGAACAATAAAAATTATTCTAAACCGTTTTGTTTTCTCGTAGTAATAACTTAAACATTTCCAAAATTCGCTAAGTTAGATTCACTAAGTTAAATAGATTATGAAAAAAAAAAGGGAAATAATTTTTATTAGACATAACATTTCATATCTCCTTAGTTCACTTGAAGGTCACACGCAAATAAAAAATGTTTTGATGAATTCATCTTCAAGCTACGATGTTGGAAATACTAGTGTTGCGCTTGCGCATCGTCAGCTGAAAAGAGGGTCAAAATTTTCTGAACTTTTTTCTCACCGCGTATAATTACAACTACTTCATTTTGATTTGAAATATCTCGAAAGCACTATCTCACGCTTAGTGAAGCTCTGGATACTTTTTACACCATTGATTCAGATGATAATGAAACGGTCATTGTTATTATTTCACCAGAAATTGGCAAAGTTACTAGCAAGAAAGAAGGGGACAATACAGTAATAAGTGACTCGAACTTTTTACTAAATGACAATTCTGGTAAGGTTGAATTACATTCAAATAGAAAAGATAAGGACCAAAATAATATGGATAATGCAAAGACAAAGAAAAAAAATTGAGCCTTTGAAATAGAAGAAAATAGATCTTATTTATACATCGATACCACAAAATGAAGAAACATCACTAAGTTGAAAAACTGAAAAGAGAGAAAATTTAAGTTGTGAGGAAATTTTCGTTAAGTTTTTTGACTCTGATATTTATGCATTGCTCATTAACCAAACTAATATATATGCTCAGCAAAATAATCGCACTGACTTTTTGGCTTCTGAGAGTTACCTAAAAAGGTCTATTGGTTTGCTTCTTCTTACTGGATACCATGCATTGCCACAGGAAGAAATGTATTGGTCATTATATAAAGATGTATCAGTCCCGTTTGACGTATTCAGTACAGGAATATAAAACAAAATTTGCATATGGCAGGTAACATCAATATTGACAAAATGTCAAATTGTACAAAGTGAGAGTACAAGAGTGAAATTTGTTGAATAAGAAATTTTAATAGTTTCAAATATTTGCACACGACCTAAGTATACACGAACAAATGATTTCTTATAGAGTAAAACATTCTGCAAAAATGTTCCTAAAAGGGAAACCTGAATGATTCGGTTTTAAAACTTGGACCCTTGCATCGCGTGATGGTTTTTGTGTTGATGGATTTAGTTAGATCAACTAATGGTAGACCAAGCAATTAAGTCTTTCTTAGGCAGTACAAAATAAAAAAGGACATTTTCTTATACAATCAATTGACAATAAAAGACTTTGCTGTAAACATTGTCACAGTCAAATTATGTATCGCTGTAATGGTTGTGAAGTGGTTTTACATCAAGAATGTAGTCAATATTTTCATACAAAATAAAACGTATTAAATAAATGTATGTACTTAACATAGTACGACAAGTTTATATTTTTGAAAAGAAGCTTTAAATTATAGCCTACTGTTAATTACAGTAGTTGAATATTCAACATTAACGGAATATGAAATTCTTGAAAACTGCCGATTATAACTCGGTTTCACGCTGACGTTGCGCCAACGCAACAGTCATTTTCTCTAAAGATAAGTAAAATATTCCAACTTTTTTTTTAAATATGTTATATATGACCCTAAAATCACAAATGTTATTAATACTGACCATGTTTTTTAAAGATTTCGAGTTTTGGCGGTTAATGGGTTAACTTACATTTCCGGTGAATTTAAATCTCTGAAATTAGGAAAACAATGCAAATGTGCCATTAACCAAGTTTTTTGAGATTATATACTTTATAAGAAAACATTTTTATGTCAAAGAGCAATATTGTAGTGCTTTGTATTCTATCAACATTTGTTTTGGTTGTCTATGCACATACAAAGAACCCCAAAACATCCATATGCTCACGTGACTTCAATAACCAATTGTAGAAGGGCAGTGCCATTTCAGGGTGTCCACAAAAAAGTTATTTTGAAATTCCCTGACTATTCCCTGCAACACCCAATTTTTTTCCGATTATTAGTTATCGACAAAAAAAATTTATAAATAATAAACTTTCAAGCAAAAAAACATTCAAACTTACCATCATAAAAAAAAAAAAAAATTATGATACATGTACTGTTTATCTTTACACCTTTATGACACAAAAACCAAATTGCTCCATTAAGTGTAGTGTACTTGTACTGTACGTACTGTACATGCAAGTGCAATTATACTTTAAAATCACACTTTTTTCATTACTTACAATCTAATCTCAAGAAAAGAGGACTAGTATTAAACTTTTGATTTAATAAGCTATTTTCTAAGTAAAATTTAAAAATAAAGACAAACCATAAATCATGTCAGTGGATGAAACATTCAACAAATACTCTATATTTTATTAACTATTTTTATTTTCTAATACTTGAAATTCTAATAAAAAATTTTAGAAAATCAATTACTTTAAAAACTTTTTGTAGTATAAATTTTTTATTTTTATATTTTATGCAAATAAATTTGGTAAAAAAATTAAATATCAATTTGTGTATTTAAAAAAAAAACCTGTCTTTAAATGTAGTTGGATTGGGGGAGTTGCACTATTTTCTTTTCAGTTTGCATAATTTCACTGTCCAAAATGTTCCCTTTCATCAATTGATATTTTTTTTTATTTGTTTAAGTTCAGTTGCAGCCATTGTTTAGGTAGTACAGTAACCAAGCAAAATTTTTTACAAAATGAATAAATTTTCACAGGACAATTTTAAACAATTAAACAAAAAAATTGCTTTAACTTTTAAACTATTACTTATATTTATAGTAAAAATTTAAAACTTTTTTCAAGCTAAAATAAACAATTTTACTTACAATAGTAGTTAAAATTATAATTTTAAATAAGGATATACAGTAAAATTGAGAAATTGGAAAAAATTTCTTCCAAAAAATTGAATTAAAATTCTGATCATTCTGCACCAATTTAAAATAAACAGAGAAAACGATCCTAACATATTCACTAATCACGGACATAGTAGCTATCGTATCAGTGGAAGCCAAGGTGAATGACACCAAAAGGGAGTCGAGAATCTCGGAAATATCTGCTATTAAAACTGCTTATACCTGGGTGAAAATTATCACTAATCCAACATAAATATTGTCGATGGTGGCGATCATAAAAGGGTAAATATCGGCAATTACATTAAGGCAACAATCGGCAAAAATGACCATCACACCAACGTAAAAATCAACTTTAGCACCCAATATATCGGTGGAAATCTCTGAAATAAAACGATTATACCTATGTAACAATCAACCAAATTGACTATCACAACCGTAAATCTAGATAATAACGACAACTATAGAGGCGCAAACCTTCGGAACAGTGGCTATTATATTGGCGTGATACTCGCCGAAATTTCGACGATAGCATTCATACGGAGTAATGCAAATCTCAATAATAGCAGTCCTCCCGTCATCGTAATGCTCAGTAAAAATAATCACCATGCACTAACGTAATCACGTAAATAATGCCAATTAGAGATGAAAATCTCTGCAATAGAGCCAGTGACTAGTATTTCAGCGTAACATCCAACGAAAATCAAGCAACAACGCGATTTCGCCCTCCATAATTATGAAAGTAGCGGCTTTTCATCCCCCTAACGCCCAAAATAGCCATCACATACCAACATAAAATAATGCCGATAGAGGCTATGACCATAACAGAAAAATACTCAATCAATTGGTGGTTTTTGGGCAAGTCTGAACGTATACAGGTTCTGTCTTGAATTATTTGTTAGTTGTTGAAAATCATGAACTCAAGTAAAACTATATATCCCCCAAAAAACACTTTTGAAAAGTAGAAAACCCACCAACCTCAAAAACACAAAAAACTTTCTTGCAATAAAAAAATCAAGAAACATGATGAAAATTTTCAGCCACAAACACAGTGATATAAAAAATGGCCACAACTCTGATTACAACTCTCGATTGTGACTAGCCTAAGAATGTATGCTTACTTAGTTTATTTTTTAAATTTAAGTTCCGCTCCCATAAAAATTTACGCTGCTTGAGGTTGGCGCCCGTCATAGGAATATTAGCAATGCTTGTGTATAAACTAATTTATGGCTGTTTGCACGAATATCGGATGAGATATGATTTCATTTGGATGGGTAGGAAATACAAAGTAGTGTAAATCTTCATGTTCACGTAATTTTCAAAATAGTATAAAGAAACTGTGCTCAAACGCTCGCATTTGAATCTTTATTAAGAATTTTTAAGTAGGAAACTGAAGTGTTTGTGGTACGCTTTTGTTTGGTTGATACATGCATTTTGGAAAGTTTTTATTGTTTGGGGAGAGGAGGGGGTTAAAGGTTAGTGATTAAGATGGGCGCCAACCACAAGCAGCGTAAATTTTTATGGGAGCGGAACTTAAATTTTAAAAATAAACTAAGTAAGTATACATTCTTAAGCTAGTCACAATCGAGAGTTGTAATCAGAGGTTGGCCATTTTTTATATCACTGTGTTTGTGGCTGAAAATTTTCATCATGTTTCTGATTTTTTTATTGCAAGAAAGTTTTTTGTGTTTTTGAGGTTGGTGGGTTTTCTTCTTTTCAAAAGTGTTTTTTTGGGGGATATCGGAACTTTTTTTTTAAACACTGGCGACTTCTATTTTTTGAATTTGTCCGTTTCATCGTTTTCCTCTTTATCACCTATCCCTATGGTACACCTGGTACCAGGAATATTCATAATTCTTCAAACTGAGTTCAACGATACCTTCCATGCAATAATTATCTTTAAAATTGATTAACCAGAAGTGGTACCAATAGCATACCTGGTACTTTAAACATTCATAATTCGTCAAAACAAAAGCCCAACATGCCATATTTATCTTGGAAATTGATAAACCAAAAGTGGTACCATGAATATTCATATTTCTTCAAGTTGAGTTCAATGATATCTTACATGCCAAAATCTTCTTGAAAATTGACAAAGTGGTTGAATGCGGAAGGCAGTAACCATCAAAATCGACCTCAAACGAGTAATAGAAACTTGTGTATGGCAACTCAACCCCCAAAACTTAATAAAATACGTTGACATCGACAAAGAGCCTGTCTGCCAAGTTTCAGTTCGATTGGTTAGTTTGTACGCACAACGACCTATTTTAGTGCATAATAACGACTAATCAGTCTGGGACGCATTTAAGCATACCTCACTTTGATTCAAACCACAGAAGGGAGTGAGAGTGCGCCATTGGCTGATACGTTGCTTTCATGGAAGCCGCTAAACATCTGACAATGTTTACTGTGCTGACACAGAGAATTAAACGCAGGTTTTAAATCTTGAGTTTAGGAACTGATTTTTAAATGGCGAATGTTTTATAAATGATCATTTTATTCCTGATTAATGTTTTACTCCAATTGAATCTAATTAACTGCTTTTAACAACAAAGTATAAATTTTGGATATTTATCTAGGAAAATTATGCAGCTGGAATGTATTTTTAAAATTAATTTTTTTTTTTTTTTTAAACATTTAGACGTAAAAGAAAAATTTGGGTGACTCAGAAACTCGAATGCTACTTTTGAAATTATCAATTCTTATTCTTATTATTTTATTAATAGTCATTTGTTTGCTGCCATTTTCTGCCTTGGAAGAAACTAAAATATTTCTGAATAAATGACACCATCAATGCGAAGCATAAATTTTTTAGAGCCTTTTTGTTATAGTAATCTTTAAGGCACAGATGCAGAATATGACATTTCTTCGACATGATTTTATATAGGTGTTGCTTTTCCGGATAAATGCGGTTTCTGGAAACAGATTTAAGTTTTATTTTAAATTGATACTTTATATTATTTACATTTTCACTTAATTTTAGCGTTATTTTAATTTTATTACTATTAGTATTTTAATTATTATTAATATTTTAACCTTATTACTATTAGTATTTTAATTTAATTATTATTAATATTTTAACCTTATTCCATTATTATTTGTATTTTGATTTTGACCCTTTTTGCTATTACCAAATAAAAAATATCGCTCAATCTCCTATACACTACATCTGTTCCATTTTTATATAATAATAATAAATGTTAATAAATATTGAGCTTTTTTAATATTGCTTTGTATTTAATAAGAAATATTTTAATGTGCAGTCTATAATATTATATTGGATTATAATATTGTGAACATAAGTTATGACAATTAATTTATATTTATCTATTTTATGATAGATGAAGTTATAGAAATTATAAAAGTGTCTATTCTATAATTTAACTATAAGTAAAAAATAAAATATAAATATAATATAATTCGACTATATTAATTATACTAATATTTTTTCATATAAAACGTCTTCACTGAATATTAATTATCATGACTCTTAGATGGTAAAAATATTCCCTAAAAGCTAAATTGGGATTTGCTAAATTTTGATATAGATGGCACCACCATTCAAATTTTCGATTAATTATTATTAAAAATCAGTTTTACGATTATTTATAAGTATATAACAGTTTTGAAGTTACAAACTAACTTAGTGTGACTATAAAATCCTCAAACTTCATTAAAAAAGCTACGTCAATAAGAAATACCAGCAAACATAACTTTTCCCATTTAATAATAATATCACTTCTTCGAATTCAGCACTTCGTAATACTGTAAAAATCGTCCACCCAGGATTTTTTTTCATACAATGGTTTGACGTTGCTTCTAATGAAAACAATATCTTCCTTTTTTTTTTCTAATCATATTTTCAAAAACAAACGAAGAAAATACGAATTCTCTGTTAGAACTATCAACTTCCCATTCAGCATACAGCCGTCATTTTGTGTGGGCGTTACTTCTTCCCAGACTGACAGGAAGATTGACTAATGGCGCACTCTCATTCCCTTCTGTGGTTTGAATCAAAGTGAGGAATGCTTAAATGCGTCCGGGATCCACAGCTTAACGTGGATTCCGAATCACAACGAACATCCACACCTAGCCCAGGAATCAATTCCGGTACCTTTAACATACAAGGCCAGAGCGTCCATCCCAATGAAAATTTATTCCAATAAATTGTTACAAATAAATATTACAAGTTTTTTACAGTCTAATTATTGCAATATAAATTATTTTTACTATACCAAGCATTATTTTGGTTCACATAATAACCCATTGATACTTGACAAAATTTAAAATATTTTCTTAACAACAATTTTAAAATTCACTATGAAATTATAATTTTGATGATATATGATTCTACGATTTCATTTTTCAGCAGGAAGTAAACAAAATCAACACATTTTTAAAAATGAATGACATTTTTGCAAATTCCATTAGCCAATCGCAATGCGTGTTTCATTTGGTTCCGCTGTAATGAATTGACTGTGACGTCAGCTCGCATAACCTCCACATTTATACTTTGTATTCAGCCCATAGTACCTTGCAACAAAATAGGATTATTTTCATTTTTCAACAGAGATTTCCCGAAATTAAAAATGTTTTTGAAAGTTAACTCTCTATATTATCATACAGTTCAAATAACACATGCAACTTCAAGAACAAATATTATTCTTTAACTCTGTCTCTTCACAAATTAAATTATTTCAATTTTAAAGATGTTATAAGCCATATAATTATAGTCTAATTCGTTCTGCCTATACATTAACGGTAAGCGTATTCTCACTTAAGCCTAACATGTCGGAAAAACTAACTTCGAAATTATAGCAAACCTGTTTGGCAACTTTTGGCATATATTTCTGAACTACAATTACAAGCTGATTGCCTTTATCTGTCGCCAAATTATGAAATGAAAAAAAGTGGTTTTAAATTAATTAAAAATAGAAAGAATTATTTAATGAAGTTCAAACCACTTAGGATTTTAAGTTGAAACATTCGGCATCCTATAATTCAATCCGTTTGAAGATCTATAGCTTAGTTAGGGCTGGATTTTTGTCTAAATTTTTACATCAAAATCGGGCTAAAACTCGTTTTTTTATTTCGTTTTGGAAATTTCAATACTTTTTTTTCTTCGTTGTCTTTTATCCTAGGTACTCAATTTTTTTTCCTTTAAAAGATATCACCGAGACAAATCTATGGTATTTTTTGTATAATTATGTGAAGTTCCGTAAGCACGCTAGAAAACCGTCAATTTCGGCTTTTTCACTGGAAGTTGTGCAGAGAATTGATACTTACTGTCATTTCTGCCTTTTTAAGGTTGGCGGCAAAACGACCGTTTTGTCTGATAATAACATGATATTATACAGTAACACTGCATGAAAATGAGCATCACGCAAGAACGTAATTCACAGTGATAGCGCCTGCCATAATCACGAAAATAACGGCCATTTTATTGCAGTAACAGAAAAATTACCACCACATATCAATGTAAATAATGCTAATACAGGCTATAACATTAGAGGGGAAATTTTAATGCAAGAAATTACGTGGTAGGTGGTCTTGCGATTCAAATTTTCGTTGTTTATCTCTTTGAAAAAAAATTCTAATTTTTTTGCGAATTGTTTGCTTGTTTTGTATCTTCAATTGGCAAAATTAAAACTTTCCATTTATTTTAAGAAAATTTCCTGATTCCTTAAAACTTTTTGACAAAATCCATGATAATTTCCTGATTTTTTCCAGAATGCCGAATTCCTTGACTTTTCCCGATATTCCCGGTTTTCTCGATCTGTGGACGTCCTGCCTTTGCAACCAATCACAGCCAAAGTGTATCCTGATCGTCAAGCGCTTTTGCCCAGACATGAGAAAAAGTATACTTTTAGTGAGAAGAATAGGTCCAGTTGGAAAAAAACGTGGATCCTTGAAACAGGGACAAAAAGGCTGGAAAACAGGGAAATTTTAAGTAAACAGCAAAAAAGCGGAAATCCACCAAAAGGTAGTAGGTCTCTATGGGGGAAATGATGCATACTAGAAAACAAGGAAAACTCAGAACCATGCAGCCTCTCACTCGAAAAAGACTATTTGCCACAATCGCTGTCATGTATAGACATTTTTAAATAAAAGTGGGGTTCCATTGAAGAAATATTTTAGTACAATATACGCCTCAATTTTCAAAACATAATTTTTTTCAAAAAGTTCTCCTTTAAAAACTGAGGTTAATAAATAAGAATAAAATATGCACTTTATGATTAAATACCAATAAAAAAGGAAACTCAAGATATAAATTGTGATAGTTATAATTTTTGGTTTATCTCTCATATTTATTAGTAAAAACAAATAGTATTAAAAATTTCAATTTTCCAAGAGAGTACAGCAATAAAAACTTTAAATTGTCAAATAACTTTGCATTAAAAAATGGAATGGAAGTGCACAAAGGCTATTTTTATGTATACATTCGATGTGTAATGTGAATAAGTAAACTTTTCAATGTTTTAAAAAGTTTATATGCAAAAGAAAATTGTTAGTAACTTGTCTTTTTCATTTTCTATTACACATATTAACATGAACTGCAATTGAATAACATACTGGTTCGAACTAATAGAAAGAAAAAAATTTAAATATTACAAAATATAAACCTCACGAAAGATAATTTTCTACTATTTAAAACAAGCAATTCATGCACATTAAAAGGGATTACACCTTAAAAAACATAAAAGTAATTTCAAGAATTATAGTAACAAATACTTGATGAAAAAGTGATAAAAAGATTAATATTTTATTTACTGTTAGATTTGTGATCAAGATATGAGCAAAATATTACCTGCTACAATGGCTTCCCGTTCAGATTCTCTGTTGGCTCTGATACGAATGAATTCTTGATGGAGATTTAGAGCCACTTCTGTATTGCTGTTGATGAAAATTTTCACAGGGGATTTCAGAGCTGAAGCTGCAAGATCTTTTACCTAGAAATATTATTTGCTTGAAAAATAATTCTGATAATATGTCACTAAAGATGACGTTAAACAAAACTAATAAAAACTTACTTCCTCATTTAGAGTTGCAGAAAACAACATAGTTTGCCTTTCAAAACAGCACTGCTTTATAATTTCTTTCATTTGTTCAGAAAAATATTCGTCAAGAATCCTAAATATAAAAGCATTGATTAAAATAACTTTTCAAAATGAACTATTTCATTTGCATCGTATACATATGTATAAGTTACTAAACTAATATAATTAAAGTAGTAAGTTAGGAGAAAAATATGTTTAAAAGTAGTAAATCATAAATTTGTCTCAATAAATACACCTACCAGATGAATTTTTCATTAAAAAAACTATTAACTTCCTATTTAGAGATTAAATTACATATTGGTATAAAACATTTCTCCACTATTACCAGGGTTTATACTCAATTACAGAAGAAAAAAAATTGCCGATTGCCAGAGTCATGTTTTCCATTGCGGAGTTAATTATTTTTAGTCAAATAAATATAGTCAAACCTCGATTACACAAATTTTTCCGATAACTCGAAAAAAGTCTTTTTTCTTTAAGAATAACTTTCTACAAGTCTATATTATTAAATAATTCTGTAACTTAAATTCCTCGAGTTAAGAGATAAACAAATAGCACCTAAGAATAGAAATTTTTCAGAGTAACAATGATTTTTCCAGATTTTAAGCGAGGGGGTGGGTCTTTTTCCCTGAGATTTTAAGACTGACTAATTTTTCCTGAGTTTTCTCAGTTCTTGCTGAGCTGTACGAACCCTGATAACTTCTGCACTACAGAAATATGAATTTAAGATTTTTATATGCAGTAACAATTCCGCTATCTCTTCATAAATATTCTTCAATAATATTTTCATTCCTATTGTTGCGTTGTACGGGTTCGAAAGATTTGACGCCAAAGCAGATCAAAACTTGCAGAAATTTATTGCAAAATAACTCTTCACAGTTCTCTTACAGCTCCAGAACTTCTCGTTCTAGTAAACACAATACAGCTCTTTTCACTTCAATAGAGCACAAAACAGCAGTTAAAAACTTGACAAACAACTGCTAAATCGCCGCAAAAGACAATGCAATACAGTTCGCTTAGTATCTCCAGTCAACTAATTCAGTGACTCAAAATCCAAGAACTGACTTCAGTCAACTATCGGACTCAGCTAACAACTAGCTCCGTGACTCAAAATCAGTCAACTAACTCAGTCAGGAATACAGCTCTCACAATGAACGTTGAGAGACAACTAAGTGATTCAAAATCAACTAACTTCAGTCAACTATCGGACTCAGCTAACAACTAGCTCCGTGACTCAAAATCAGTCAACAACTGACTAACTAACTGCATCACCCGCTCTCCCAGAGCTTTTATAGGGTGAACCTGAGAACATACGTGAACCTTCTTGAAACTCTCAGAGGTAGATGTCTGGAGAACTTTCCAGAGAGTAGTCGAAAAGACCTATATAGGATATGGGATACATGTACCTATACATGTACCGAAAATGTTGCCAAATGGTCGCCAAGTTTGGCGACATTTGGCGATTTCTCGCCAATTTGGCGAGATTCCCATTACCATAATGTTAAATGGCCTGCCCCTTGAAACTCGCTTCCCAGAGTTATCTCTGTAAAACCTGTTATCAAGCGATAACACCCCTATTGCCGGGAAACAAACCATTGCATTGCCTTATGCGAAATGTATGCATTAAAAGTATTTGAATGCTTTATTTATACAGAGAGAGAGAAAAAACAACTTGAATTTCCCTGAAGATTCTAAGTCATCTGAACTTTGACAATAATTAAACGGTAGTGTTGTCGTGATATTTAAGAACTAAAAATTTAGAGGGTGATTAATAATTATAGACCTCGTACCTAAAATTGCATAAAGTTATACACACTTCTCCACAAAACAATTATTAAGTAAAGTTCTTCAAAGAATTCACCAAAATTACCAGAAATTATTTTATTTATAAAAATATCAAAAATATCAAACAGAATATGAAACCATTAAACGGTTATAAGTAGTGACACAACAATTCACTAAAGTGAATTTAAAACAAGATTTTAAAAGAATTACCTAAATGGTGAAAGAGTTGTTTTTCGTTCCCCGTGAGGTTTTAAATAAAAAAAAGTTAAAATTAAATAATTAAAATCAATAGGATAAATATAATCCCAAAATTTAATTCCTAATGGAAGAGAGATCTGGCAGGTAATTTACCAAAGAAAAATTTTCACTAAAAAAAATAAAATCACTGGTTTGTTCGGGAGAAACAAACTACCTGTTCTGAACTAAATCAGTTCCATAAAGTGAGGGTCATCCTTAGGGGAATCCTTGATGAGGGAAAGTCTGGTCGGATATGTTGCTGGTGGCTGGGTGCCTACAATGGCTGACTGGGAGAGATGGAGAAGCGTTGCCGGCATCCATCTTGAATTTTGGATTGAAGGTTCGGGCGGGAACGTTGTTGGAAGTTTCTTATCCTTGAGGAGGGAAAGTCTGGTCGGAGATGTTGCTGGTGGCTGGGTGCCTTCAATGCATCTGGGGAAATTAGGATTAAAGGTTCGGGCTGGAACGTTGCTGGAAGTTTCTCATCCTTGAGGAGGGAAAGTCTGGTCGGAGACGTTGCTATCGCTTTCCACGGCTACTGAAGTCTGGCAAAAGGTCCATTGGGGAGGACCGGAGCCATTATGAGGAAATGGTTGAATCAGTGTGGTTCTATGAGGACGCCTCTTCCCGAGGAATGTCGGACGCGCTGGCCATTTTGCATCTTGCGTATTCGATCTGCTCCCTGGCTTGCGACTTATCCTAGCGACAGAAACCACAAGAATGCCTGCCAACGACAACGTTCTTTCCCCATCTTGGCGATTGCTTGACCAATCAGACGTCGGGAAATCTGCTGTTGCATCAGCTTTCTCTCCAAAAAGAGGTGAACCGGTCCTAAGACCTATCGAATGTGGCGGAGCAACACATGGCGTCTCTCCCAACCGACGAAAAAAGATAAGGAAATGGCTAACCGCAAATTCTTAAAAATACAAACCTCCCGATGAACGAAAATCAACTCAATCACCCTCAAATTGATGGCATTGTGAAAAATAAAAACGCTAACACATCAGCACACCTGTAACACGTTCAGGTACCGAAAAAATAATTAAATACGATGTTTTAAATAAATACAAGGAGGTAAACAAAAAAACCTGGAAAATTTAATATTTGAAGAAAATGAAGCATGTGGGAAAAGATATGATTTTTAGTTGGGAAAAATGTAATAGGATCGCAATTCTAAGGTGAATTAAATCTATAACTGAATGAATAAATGTTTTTTTAAAGTCTAAGATCTGAATTAAGAGATGAATTTTAAGTTGTTAGATCTAATTAAGGCGTCTTCTCACTTTAGGCACCTCGAAAATAGGCTATTTTCGCGATTTTTTTTCGAGGATTTTTGCAAACAATTATGGGATAAAATGGATCCTATATAATAAACACATCTTTCAAGTACAAGAAAAAAGAAAATTTTATTTTTTTGAACAATTATTATAATAAAACAGTAGCATCGAAAAACCTGTGTAGAAATGTAATGTTCGTGGCTTGTTGATGAAATTTCGGAAACTATCCGGCCGATTGTCATGAAATTTGAATGACATATTCTTCATAGTTATGGCTATAGCGCATATCGTCAGATTTTTGAAATTTTGATTTGAAGTATTTTTTTTTACAAAAAACTGCAAAAAAACGCATGTTTTTTTTTTTACTTTTTCGAAAAACGTGTGCCATTTTGTTATTTTCGCGAATATCAAAAATCTGATGATATGCGCTATAGCCATAACTATGAAGAATATGTCATTCAAATTTCATGACAATCGGCTGGATAGTTTCCGAAATTTCATCGATAAGCCACGAACATAACATTTCTACACGGGTTTTTCGATGCTACTGTTTTATTATAATAATTGTTCAAAAAAATAAAATTTTCTTTTTTCTTGTACTTGAAAGATGTGTTTATTATATAGGATCCATTTTATCCCATAATTGTTTGCAAAAATCCTCGAAAAAAAATCGCGAAAATAGCCTATTTTCGAGGTGCCTAAAGTGAGAAGACGCCTTAAGAAATGAATTTTAAGTCTAAGATAGAAATTAACAAATGAATTTTAAGTCATAACCGTACTCCTTAAAAGTTAAATTTAAAGAAAATCATTGCAGAAAAATTAATTTGTTTATTTTTTTGTCTTTAAATACTAAAATATTAATATAAAATATGATTTCTAGTTTTTGTGAAATATTTCTTTATTAATTTTTAAGTTACAAATGAAGAAAAGTGTAATTCCCTAACTAAGCAATATTTTTTTTTACAAATTTCTTGATATTTCTAGGAGTGATATTTCCTGAAATTTTTCTGGTTACCATATTTTCTTAGTTGCTGTGGAATACACTAATTTAATACAGCTTTTAAAATTGAAATAGATCATTAAATAAAAAATGCCAATATCTATAGTATTATAACGTATCAGACGAAACGGTCGTTTCGCCGCCAACCTTAAAAAGGCAGAAAAGACAGTATCTATTCTCTGCACAACTTCCAGCGAAAAAGCCGAAATTGACTATTTTCTAGTTCGCTTACGAAACTTCACATAATTATACAAAAAATACCATAGATTCGTCTCGGTGAAATCTTTCAAAGAAAAAAAAATTGAGTACATAGGATTAAAGACAACGAAGAAAAAAAATATTGAAATTTCCAAAATGAAATAAAAAAACGAGTTCTAGCCCGATTTTGATGTAAAAATTTAGACAAACGTCCAGCCCTAACTAAGCTATAGATCTTCAAACGGATTGAATTATAGGATGAGGAATGTTTCAACTTAAAATCCTACGCTTGTTTGAACTTCATTAAATATTTCTTTCTATTTTTAATTAATTTAAAACCACTTTTTTTCATTTCATAATTTGGCGACAGATAAAGGCGATCAGCTAGTAATTGTGGTTCAGAAATATATGCCAAAAGTTGCCAAACAGGTTTGCTATAATTTCGAAGTTAGTTTTTCCGACATGTTAGGCTTAAGTGAGAATGCGCTTACCGTTAATGTATAGGCAGAACGAATTAGACTATAATTATATGGCTTATAACATCTTTAAAATTGAAATAATTTAATTTGTGAAGAGACAGAGTTAAAGAGAAATATTTGTTCTTCAAGTTGCATGTGTTATTTGAACTGTATGACAATTTAGAGAGAGTTAACTTTCAAAAAAAATTTAATTTCGGGAAATCTCCATTGAAAAATGAAAACAATCACATTTTGTTGCAAGATACTATGGGCTGAATACAAAGTTTAAATGTGGAGGTTATGCGAGCTGACGTCACAGTCAATTCATTACAGAGGACTAAATGAACCACGTATTGCGATTGGCTAATGGAATTTTCAAAAATGTCATTCGTTTTTAAAGATGTGTTGATTTTATTTACTTTCCGTTGTAAAATGAAATCGTCGAATCATATATCATCAAAATTGTAATTTCATAGTGAATTTTAAAATTGTTGTTAAGAAAATATTTTAAATTTTGTCAAATATCAATGGGTTATTATGTGAACCAAAATAATGCTTGGTATAGTAAAAATAACTTATACCGCAATATTTAGGCTGTAAAAAACTTGTAATATTTATTTGTAACAATTTATTAGAATAAATTTTCAGTGGGATGTATGTTAAAGGTGCCGGATTTGATTCATGGGTTAGGTATGGATGTTCGTTGTGATTCGGAATTCACGTTAAGCTGTGGGTCCGGGACTAATTAGTCGTTATTATGCCTTAAAATAGGTCGTTGTGCGTACAAACTAACCAATCGAGCTGAAACTTGGCAGACAGGCTCTTTGTCGATGGCAATGTATTTCATAAAGTTTTGGGGGTTGAGTTACCATACACAAGTTTCTATTACTCGTTCGGGGTCGATTTTGATGGTTACTGCCCTCCGCATTCAACCAATTTGTAAATTTTCAAGTAGATTTTAACATGTAAGATATCATTGAACTCAACTTGAAGAATTATGAATATTCATGGTACCAGGTGTACCATGGGTGGTACTACTTCTGGTTTATCAATTTTGAAGATAAATATGGCATGTTGGGTGTCGTTGAGCTTGTCTTGAAAAATTATGAATGTTTAAGGTACCAGGTATAGCATAGGTAGTACCACTTTCAGTTTATTAAATTCCAAGATAAATATGGCATGTTGGACTTTTGTTTTGACGAATTATGAATGTTTAAAGTACCAGGTATGCTATCGGTACCACTTCCGGTTTATCAATTTTAAATATAATTATTGCATGTAAGGTATCGTCGAACTCAGTTTGAAGAATTATGAATATTCCTGGTACCAGATGTACCATAGGTGATATATAGAAAAACGATTAAACGAACATATTCAAAAAATAGAAGTCGCCAGTGTTTAAAAAAAAGTTCTGATATCCCCCAAAAAAACACTTTTGAAAAGTAGAAGAACCACCAACCTCAAAAACACAAAAAACTTTCTTGCAAATAAAAAAATTCATAAACATGATGAAAATTTTCAGCCACAAATACAGTGATATTAAAAATGGCCAACTTCTGATTAGAACTCTTGGTTGTGACACGCTTAAGAATGTCTGCTTACTTAGTTTATTTTTAAAATTTAAGTTCCGCTCCCATAAAAATTTACGCTGCTTGAGGTTTGCGCCAGTCTTAATTACTAACCTTTAAAGCCCCCAGACAATAAAACTTTCCAAAATGTATGTATCAACCAAACAAAAGCTTACCACAAACACTTCAGTTTCCTACTTAAAAAATTCTTAATAAATATATTCAAATGCAAGCGTTTGAGCACAGTTTCTCTATACTATTTTGAAAGTTACATGAACATGAAGATTTACACCACTTTGTATTTCCTACCTATCCAAATGAAATCATGAACTCGAATATTCGTGTAATCTGCCATAAATTACTTTAAACGCAAGCATTGTTAATATTCCTATGACGGGCGCCAACCTCAAGCAGCGTAAATTTTTATGGGAGAGGAACTTAAATTTTAAAAATAAACTAAGTAAGCAGACATTCTTAAGCGAGTCACAACCGAGAGTTCTAATCAGAGGTTGGACATTTTTTATATCACTGTATTTGTGGCTGAAAATTTTCGTGTTTATGAATTTTTTTATTGCAAGAAAGTTTTTTGTATTTTTGAGGTTGGTGGTTCTTCTACTTTTCAAAAGTGTTTTTTTGGGGGATTGATAAGTACCAAGAAAACGTAAATATATATTTAAATACTGACAAAATAAAAAATATACCTATCTGCTTCATCCATTATTAGAATTTCAATGGAATGAAGACTGAACGATGGAGTGTTTTCAATATGATCCAATAATCTACCTGGTGTAGCAATTATAATGTCTGGTAAACGCCTTAAAGCTAGCTCTTGAGCTTTTAGCTCCATTCCACCTGAGAGAAAAAATTATAAAAGTATAGAACAATTTATCAATACATGCAATATAAATTAATAATATAACTCATACAACAAAGGTTTTAGTATAAAATTTTTATATGCATTGTTAATTTTTATATTCATTGACATAACGCCAATTTTGTTGTCAGTGTATGATAGGTGTTTGCATCTAATTTTAAATAATGAAAACATCTTTATCAGCAATATATGAAGTAAACTATGTTTCAAAATTAATGGTATATATTAGTATTCCAAAATGACTATAGAAACATGCGTAAAAGTGAACTTTAAGTGACAGCCTCCAAAACTTGATCGAATGCCTTGTCATCAACATCGAATCTAACTGCCAAATTTTAATGCATCAGATGATGGCAAGTGGGTTAATTAGGTTTCCACAACTTTGCCCAGCATACACAGACACAAAGTTAATATAAAGGATTTAAAAATAATTAGTTTCTAGGAGCATTGAAATATTATTAAAATACTCAATATTATGCAAGTTTTTTCCAACTATAGAAAATATAAAAATGATAGAAATATTATACATAAACACAAACATAGACTAAGAAATTATTATTTTAGAGGTACATTTAATCCTAATTAGTAACCTGAAATTAAATTAGTGATACATATACTTTTATTAACAATCTTTAAAGTACTTGAAATGCTTTAACTAATTTAATAACAAGACTAAAAGTGAACATTAGGAATACTTTGAAATATAAGAGAATTTAAGAGAATATTAGAGTATTCAATTCTTTTCAACTATTTATTAATTTGGAACAAGTACAAAATGTTCTGATTTTTTTCAAACTATCAGAGAACTTTCTATCATGAATCATGATCGAGAAAAAGTATTAAAAAAAATTTTAAGATTAATAAGGATTTTTGATGAACTCAAATGACCTTAAAAACAATTTTTGTGGGCTTAAACTTATAAACTTTTTTATCAAAGATACTAAAATATATCGTATGAAATTAGTGAGGTAATTTCGAAACAAATGTTTGCACAATGTATTTTGAAAGCAGTTTTTATGTTGGAGTACAAAATTTCTTTAGCAAAAAACCTAAAATCAGATTTTTCATTTAAATGCTAAAATGATTACGAGTTTCATCACCAGTGGTGTTTAATTTAACACAATTAAAACATTCATTATAAAATCTTTATTAACTTTAAATATACAGCTATTTTATATTAAATATCAATTTGTCAAAATATTTAGCAAAACAGTTAAACCACACTTTCTAATTTTAGCATATAAGAAAGTTCTTAAGCATTTTGCTAAAAAAGCACCCACAGCTTTATCATTGTTTGAAAGTATTTAAGTAGTAGTGAATTATCTTGCTTTTTTTTTCCCCTCTGCTGGTGCACAAGAAAATTTTGATACTAGGAAGTTTTTGATAATTTTCAGGTCTCAGGAAATGATTCAAGAAATATTATTCAAGATTATCAAATCAAAATTAAATGAAATAGATTTTTGTAACAGAGGGTTAAAATATTTGAAAATGAATAATCATAAAATTTTCTGCTAGACTTGACTATTAAGATAACTAGGTAAATCATTAGATTTTTTTTTATAGCTAACTTCTAAATCTGGTTCAAACTTTATTAAGAAAATCTTAGGGAAGAGCTTATTGGTGTGCATAATCCTATTTAACAATGCATTCTTAGTAAAAAAGATGAAGAGACGATTTTGTTTGTGAAATATTTATATTTCATTAACTACATTACAAATGTAGATTTTTCAATTTTTCATAGTTGTATTTTTTTTTTTTTTTTTTTTTTTTAATGCTTTATAACACCACCATTTGCAAAATATAAAACTGGCATTAAGCTATAAAATTGATAAATTAGAATTCGAGATAGTATTTGAAAACTAGGAATATATTTCAAATGAATGACATAACTTTTTAAAAATTAGGTAGACGACAATTATTATAATTACTTTGGGAAATGCAATTTTGCAGCTATACTTAACAACCTAAAATTGCTGAAAGTTCAACCATTTATAAAACGTTAACTTTTGTATACTTGAACTCGGAACCAAAAAGACTTTGCATTTAATTATATTGGCATATTTAAGTTCCTTCACTAGTGAAATGGATTAAGTAATCAAAACTACATACCAGCTGATAAAGCAATTTCAATGCTTGTAAATTGTGCTAATTGTTTTGAAACTTGATAAACTTGAACTGCAAGTTCTCTTGTTGGTAACAAAACCAAGACACGGGTTGTAGGTTTGTCTTTTGGTTTGAAAAGTAAGCGCTCCAAGACAGGAAGCATGAAAGCTGCCGTTTTACCTTAAAAAGAAAAGAAATTAATTCTACAAACTTTAGATATTCAAAACTTTGAAATCATAGCCAAGCAGCAATTTCAATGAAGAATATATTAATTGTATAAAGTAATACAAGATGAGCTATTCATAAAACCTTTAAAAGACAAATGAATTATTAATACCCAAGTGATCTATTGGCACCCAAACTTAAACGTGAAAAGGAGAAAATAAAATAAATGATGGTTTGCACCAAGCATGCTTGGGAACTAAACACTGAGGGGTTTGAGTCAGACTGACCAATTGACCATCTTACAGGAACATTGCTGAATGGCACCCCTGAGCCCACGGTCAAGTAAGCTGGTTTAGACACAGCAGGCCAAGACTCCCCACGGGGCTGTTGCGCCACTGAGTTTAGTTTTTTTAAGAAAATACAATTGTATTGGGGATGTAACATGGTACACAAGAGGGGGGAGAGGGTACATCATACCTTATAGAAGGCTCTTGGTGAACTATAGGGAAATTATTTAAATCATTGATTAAATGCATTATGTAATGTTCACGATTTTGTAAACTTAGAAAGAGTGGTAAGTCAGGAAACAGTCTACTAAGGTACAGTCAACATATTTATTAAGATGGAAGATTGGAGAGAGGAAGTTATGAGTGACCAGGATGACAGATATGAATTGAATTAATGAACTGTGAGAATTGTACTGAGGGCTGCAAAAAATGAGTGTCTGAACAAAAACAATCTGATGCTATGATGATCAATACTGAATATTAATTATGGGACTCTGTTAGAAAAATGCTGGCGTAAACAAATCTCACATAAATAGCTTGCCGAACGTGAGAAACAAAGTGAAGATATGTGATGGGATTGAAAACATAATAGGCGTTTTGAAAGGATAAAATAAATTAATGTTGATACTAAAAATATATTTTTATTACATATATACTTCATGACAAGATTTTACATTTAAGTGATAGCTAGGGCTTGCTTTTTTATGCTATTTAGAAGTAAACTCAAGTAAGGTGGTACAATAGTTTATTTTTTTATCAGAATAAAAAGTTATTTTTGAACCACATACTTTCTGCCATTGACCTACTAAGTAGAATTAATTTATTTCAACAACTTACGTTATTTAGAAAAGGCAATTAATTTACTGGCAATGTAATAAAAAAAAGAAGAAAACTAAAAATTTACCAGTTCCAGTGGCAGCACAACCATAAATATCTCTTCCCATCAAAGCAATCGGAATTGTTGCAGCTTGAATGGGTGTTGGACGTAGAAAATTCATACTGGTAATGGCCTAGATTAAAGTAGAGTTTTTAATGCTTTTTATTTTTTTTTAAAGGGAAAGATATGAATTCATATAACCAAATACAAAGCAATAAATATTTCTTTTTTTTTAAAGTATGCAATTCAAATTGGCATTTCCCTTAGTTAATGAAACTTACTGAAGGAATTATAAATACTAAATAAGACAAAATAGTGGGACTAAAGTAAAAATTCAGTTTTTCAGTATAAAAACTAAAACACATCTAGAACAATTACTAATATCCCCAGCTTATCCAACATCGTAAGAGAGAAACACACTACTCACAAAGAAATCACAAAAACTACAAAAGTTCTATTTTTAAAGTTTGAGCTGCATACACAAAATCATATAATTTGCTTTTATGTCAGTTTTTAGAAGACTCAGCAACAATTACCTAAAAAAAATACTCGTAAAAGTTGACAATTAATTGAGCCCACCTTTTAGAAAAACATTTTTAGCCAGAACATTGCAATGGGTAAATATAAAAAAATAAAGGGATTTCTTGTCCTGTTGGCAATTTTTCCTTATGTTTGTGAACCAGCATTCCACATGCTTCTGATTACTACCATATTCTGTAGCTTATGATTACAATTAATTAACACAATTTCAATCATATGCCCAACAAAAGTCTTTCTTACTTTTTGTAAAGGTCTTGAAATATTCATTTGTTGAAATGTCATAGAAGGGTCATATTCTACTTCTTCTCCTAAGATGTCCCCATCAATCTGTAAAAAATTTCAAAATAAGACTACATTTTAATAAAATGCAAGATCTCATTCAATTAAAATATAAAAAACTGCAATTAAATTTCGTAAAGAAAAAAATAACTTAATAGGTATCATTCAGATTTGGCCAACAAATTGTAAAGTTTATATAATATGATGTTACATAGCCAAAACTTCCATGCAACAGTTGGCAAGTACAATAATAGACTTGAAATATTACCATAGTCATTAAAAATTTTAACAGAACATAAAATGAAGGAATATTCAAGGAAGTCTTTTTGAAAATACTTACAGACACAACTTTATCAGATTCAAACATGCTTTTTCGTTTTTTCTTCTTTTTCTTTGTTTTAACTACATCTAAAACATCCAAGAAAAAACACATTGAATTAAAATTCTGCACAAGTTACAAGTGAAAGTTTTTATTTTTAATATTAATAAATAAAGATGCAGAATGCCAAAATATTTATGTGTAAGATTAGAATTAAAAATATGATTTTAAGTATTTTTCAAAAAGATCAATTTATTATTGAGATGACAAATTAACAGTACAATTTATTTAACATTGAATTTTTAAGTTATTAACTCTTCACTCTCTCAAAGAAAAATAAAAGGTGATAACAACACTCTTGTTGAAATATCACTTTTTTTTAAACTAAATTTATTCACTCCTTTAAACAATATTTTATCTTAGGTTAGTTGTTAAATACATTCAGATGCAACACTAAAGGAACGGCAAAGGAATTGGGTTTCTGTTAAGGAAGCCAATTGGTGAAAATTAATATTTCTTGGACTAGACTGAAAATATTACATAAATGACATGAATTGTAAATTTGATTTTAATTTGTCTAACTACATTTAAGAATTAGGCAGTGATCATCCGATAATTATGTCAATTTTGTTTATCTTTTAATATTCTATTCTTCATTCTTGGCTTTTTGCTAACAAATATTTAATTTCAAATAAATGAGAACTAATAGACATAAGAAGTTGAAATAAAAAAAAAGATAATTAGTTTTAATTTAATTAGTACTAGGAGGCTTTGCAACTTGCTCACCAATCCCTGAAAGAAGAACCAAAAAAAAAAAAAAAAATTATTTATAAAGGGACAAATATTTACCAGTCAGCATTGAAACCTTGACAAACTTGTGCTTATCAATAAGGCACAAATTTCTGAATAAAAGATACAAATGAATCAACTTCCTAAATACAAATTTAAATAATATAGTAGAATTCCAGTGGTTTTTTTTGTTTTTTTTGGCGGGGGGGGGGGGGATATTAAAATCCCCATGGATAAATAAAATGGTCTCAGGTTGTATGTGAAAAAAAGGATGTAATGTTGGACAATAATAGATTGAGATACGAAAAATAAAAAGTTTCCGCAAAGAATCTAAGATAATCCCAATGATAGTTGCCAAAGCGGTTGTAATTTTTCCATCTTTCGGTTTCCGCATTGCCAACTGTATTATAAATATAGCATCAGTACAATAACTAAACCTTTACATACCATAAAATTCCGGATTGGAAATAGCAATAACTTTAAATTATCAATATGCAAACTGAAAATATTTACAAATTATAATAACATACAGCTTATTCTAAAATATTACCACTAAACTGTAATTTGAAAAACTCCTTGCACTACCATTTAATAAACAATAGTCAAAGAGATTTACAACACATCTCCCTGTGTGATAGTATTAGGATTCACTAAACTGTCTTTCAATTTCTTTCATCATAGTATTGTTCTAATTAGTCGATAGTTTGCTCTCAAAATGAAGAGAGCCATAATTTTATAATTATTGTGACTTTATTTTTTTTTAATATGCTTCAACGGTTAAAATTTGGTACTACAGTCGAACCCTGTGAACGTGAAGTCGATGGGGCCGCCAAAATTGTTTGCGTTAAACTAATTTCCTGTTATACAAAGAAATTAACATTAAGTTTTAAGTATTGAGAATTGCTTTTACTTAATGTTAAATGGGACTTCGTGTTACGCAATTTTGCATTGACAGGATTTGACTGTATTAAGAAAAGAAACTGAAATAGTCAATTATCCCTTTCCATTAGTAAGTACCAATTCTTGTAAGGGACAACCTAAAGATAAGTTGCCACATATAAGTAAAATAAAGCTTCCAGTTTCGCAACTGAGAAAATATTGAGAAGAATATTTATCCTATGAATTTCATTCATAATTATTCTGAATGCCCCAAGACCTAAATGTTTTGTTTGAGGAGAAGTACTTTTCAATGGTAGTATGAAGCTTTTGCTATTTACTCATTGTTTGCAAGTTAAACACTCGGAATTAAAAAACTTGAATGTAACTTTGTAAAACATTTGCTTGAAAATAAAAAGAAGTACAATATAGTTATGTATTTGTCATCTGATTGTATGTTTGTTCTGTTGACTCAAATACTAAAAATTTGGTTTTGCCCAGCATTAAAGACATAGTTTTTTGTAGGTTCGGTAATGTGCATATTGATTCACAAAATTAATAATATCCTTCTCTCCAATAACAAAGTCTCTAGCACAATCAAAGGAATTTCTTATAATATGGAGACTACAATGATAATAGAAATCATGAATTTGTAGACGAAATTTTACTGTCATCTTTTTCTGAACGTACTACAGGATCAGATATTTCCTATGCTATTAATTCCTACTTTACAAAAAAGGGAATGAAATGGTTGGTAATGTTGTGTTTTAAGTACTGATAATAGCAAGTTATATAAATTTAAAAATATTTTTATATTAAAAAAATATATCCACGGACATGACAAATTATGCCTGTGCACTGTCACAACCTCAGAGTTGCTTGCTTTATCAGTATTTTAATTTCACTTCATATTTGCTTGATATGTATATTTATTCATTTTTAACTCGAATGTATGTTATTAAGAGGTATTAAGCTTTTATGAGTAGCAATTTCATTACAATTAATGTAATACGTCTTGTCGCAAGGCTGACGCTTCATGTCAGTGGACGGCAGTTTTTAGTTGTTTAACAGCCCACCAAGTGACACAACAAGTCAACTGTGATATTGGAAAGAAGTTGAACATAACCATTTTGGTTCCAATACACATTGCTTATTCTATTTTTCAATACAAGAATGATATTTTATTATTTATATAAGTCAAAGCACATACGCGATATTTCATTTCATGGAAGAGGAATTGTGATACTCTCCAAGCTCAATTTTACGGAGATTGCACAGAAACATAATGAGTTCTATTTGCTTTCGCATGTTGGTGTGTAGTAGTTAGCTTTGCTAAAAGTTACGCTGATGTAAGGAGTGCTATTACCGAGAATCATGCTGTTAAGACGGGAGATATCGCCGATATTTACGCTGTTGCAATGTTCTTTTTCGGCGAGTGTTACGCCGATATATTAACCACTATTTCAAAGGTTTGTGCCTCAATAGTTGCATCGACGACGACATTTACATGGTTATGATAGTCAATTTCGTAGAATGTTACTATTGCATAAATTTCCAAATTTCTACCGATATATTGGGCGCTAACGCTGATATTTACGTTGGTATAATGGTCATTTTTGAGGATTGTTACTTTGATGTAATTGCCGAGATATGCGCTGGTAAGGTGGCCAATATGTGTGTTGGAATAGTGGTAATTTTCACCTAGGTATAAGCCGTTTTAATAGCAGATATCGAGGAGAATTGTGATGCCGTTTTGGTGTCATTTGCCTAGGCTTGTGCTGGTGTGACAGCTGCTATGTCCGTGATTAATGTGAAGATCGCTTTCGGTGTTTGGTTTGAATTTATACAGAATGATTAGAATTTTAATCTAAGATACAATAATTTTAAATATTTCCGTTTTAATATTTACTTTATTTTGCCAAATTTCTATGTTTATGTAAATCAGGAATTTTTATAAAATTGACGAATAAGGTGCTTATGTATTTTATGCAAACTTAAAAAATAATAATATTACACTGCAGATTATTTTCCAATACCCAAATTAGTGTCGCAAACTGGCAGAAAAGTTTCTGCAACTGGGTGTCCATGGTCAAGATAAAATTAGTTAAGAAAAATAAAATACTTATTATTAATTATTTATTTAATAGTATTAGTTACACAGAAATCAATTTAATAATCCCATGTTTATAAACCTACAGTTCCATTCGGAACTAAACAATAACAAGGAAATCGTAATGTCAGTAGACATCAATCAGAGGCTAAACTATGGGCAATCTCTATATAATATCAGACGATCTCTGCCAATGTCATGATTGGATTGTAATTGATAAATTCTATGGGAGAAAAAAATTCTAAGCAATTAAAAAAATGATTTCAAATTTTTTCTTCTCTCCTGCTCCTGAAATAGTGCATTCTGTGGAGAATGACCCATACACATTTAATTTTTAAAATACAAATTGTAAATGTCAAAATCAAAATAACCTTTTTTTTCTTCTTCCTCAGATGATAAGACAGTAATATCTTCAGTTTCACTCTCAAGGATATTATCATCATCGTCATCTTCTTCGGCGTCTTGGCTAGCAACATCACTATTATTAGTTGATGGTTTGTTCAACTAAAATTAGATATAAATTACTTGTAGAATTTTTGTGGATTATTTTATTGAAAAAGCAGAATTCTCTTTCATGCCTACCATTTACATCAATGTTCATGAAGATTCTCACTTTACTATTAACACATACAAGTCAATACATATTAAAATATACTACAATGATTATTGATGTTCTTTCTACACTAATTGATTAACTCTTTGAAAACTTATATTTTGTTCAGATAAAAAAAAAAAATCCAAAATTCAGTATGCCTCATCCTTGAAGATTTTATAAGAGCCATACTATAATGTTAAAGCAGCATCTATGTAAGAAAAGAAATGTAAGTAAGGAAAGGATTTTCAATGAGAAACTGCCCAAGGTCTTGAATGGGAGATTGTTCTCCCATTCAAGACCTTGTCATTGACATTTATCAGTATATTGACATTGTCAAGACATTTATAAGGTTCTCTTCAAGACCTTATAACAAGCAATTTTTCTAATAAAAATTATGAACTTCCTTTCGAGAAAACAGTGTTTAAGCTAAGGCACCAAATTTTTTTAACAAAAAAAGCTAAACTTGCAATTTTGCTTTGAGCAAAATACCAAAATAGTTACTAGTTCCATTACTTTTAATGTTTAATCTAATCTAATCAAAAAATAAAGCATTTTACCATAAAACCCTCATACACTTTAAACATGAGACTATTTACCAAATATCAAATGGAAGAATACTTTTCAACTTCGTTGGTTCTGTTAGATTAATGACCAGAGATTAAGCTGTGGGTGCTTTTTTAGCAAAATGCATAAGAACTTTTTTAAATGCTTTGATTACAAATTGTGATTTAGTTCTTTTTCTAAAACATATAGGTACAGCATTTTCAAATAATAATTTTTGTTAACTGAAGACTATTCATTAACCTAAAAGAACAAACAAGCCGAAAGTTGAAAAATATTTTTCCAGTTGACAGTATAAAGTAGCTTTATATACAAAGTTCACATAACAATTTTATAATAAAAAGTTCTTTAATTAATTTTAAATTTAACATCTAGTGATGGAACAGTAACCTGAGCATTACGCCTGTCTTATATTGTTAAAAATTTTGTAACACTTATAAATTTCATTGCAAATAGTGAAGGATATCTAAAAAAAGTGGTTTGAAGAGCCAAGTTTTCTTTTTGTGTTAAGCGGGATTTCACGTTAGAAATTAGCATTAAGTTAAAGCTTCATCGTACTGGAAACTATTTATATTGCGCATTAAACAGAATTTTGTGTTTGTTAGACTAAAGTTATTTCTTTTCTCGTACCCAGTAGTTTTCTGATCTTTAGCTTTTTAAGTAAAGAGCTTGGGGTTTTTTTTGCCTTGCTCATGCACAGCAGTTAGTTTTCTTTTTCCTTGATTCGTCGTATTACATCATCGGAGACATTAAGTATGGTACACACGAATATGATGCATGCGACAAATCATGGAAGTACACCTTTCCACTTTCATGAATGTGCTCCGTGAGCATGAGTAGTCGCGACCGCATCTCACCGGAGTGTATCCATGGGCTGGAAAGGTGTATACAAGAGTTGGTTTTTGACTTTAGGTTTCTCTCTGACTGGTATCATGTATTGTAACATGTCAGTAGCAGGCTGAAGTAGTAATTGTGCCTGTATTTATTTTGGTGAGTCAGAAGGCTGCCATTTGTTTGAACTTTTCTTAATCTTTTCCGTACTGGCCAGACTTTTTTATATTAAATTTATTTATAACTTGAACTTTGCCGTTGTCAATTTTTAATCACACCAACATGTTCAAACTCCTTTACAGTGATAAGCAATTTTACATTAACAGGGTTTGACTGTAATATACAGGGTTTTTTCCAAATTAAAATGTCACAAATCCATGACTTTCCAAGACTGAAGCAAATAATTTTCCATGACTCAGGAAATCAAATTACAAAAAAAAAAAAAAAAAAAATTATAATACTAATAATCTAAATGAATTTTACTAACACGAACATAGTAAGTAAATCAATGCACCATAAAGTGATTTTTATAAAGTTTAATTTTAAATTAAGTAAAAAATCCTTGTTTCATTAACTTTCAAATCAGAAGAAAAAAGGAGCCATAATTTTAAATTCTTTGATATTTCAGTGTTAAAAAAGCTAATCAATATTTAATAATAAAGAAATATTTGAAGAAAGAATAAGTCAATAATAATAATTATATAATCAAAAATCAAATGTTTGGATGCAAACAACAATGCAAAAAAGAAGACAGAAAAAAAAATTTAAAAATTTAAACACAAGCTTATCAAAATTGTTCAATTCAGTTGTCATATTCAGACATTTTTTTACATTTATGAGAGCTTACTCATGTGATGTCACAAATTTGGAGTTCAGAAATGTTTTCATTGGCCACGTTTTTTAACTGCGACAGTTGTTTCTATCAAAATGTAAATAAAAACATAGATGAATTTTCTATGAGCTGAATAGCGATCATGGTGTTTATGACGTAACATTTATGTGATTTTACTTAAAACATTTAGAAATTCACTGTATTTCCATGACTTATATTTTTGCTCAAAATCATGACTTTCCATGCCAAAATTTACCCAATGACCAAATTCATGACTTTCCATAACATTTTCTGACTTTTCATATGCGTAGAAACCCTAAATATAAAACTTTAAAAGAGAGATATATTTAGATTACAAATGTACTCACCTTCATTTGACGTCGTTCTTCTCGGATTTGAGCAATTTTCTCTTCTATAGTACTTGATTTACCCTTGACGTATCTCCGAATGTCATTCCATGCACTATTTTGTAAAGTATCATCGTCGTCAAAAGTAAAGTTTGAAGTCAACTGTTCTGTTTCAGCTTCTTGTTCATCCTAAACAAGAATAAGTCATTTTAAATAATTCAACTAAATACTAAAAAGAGGGTATTAAGGAAGCATCATGATCACGTTTCATGTTTTTATAGTAAACATGAGCTGAATATATGGTATTCGGTCAGGAAATTTTAAAAACTTTTGAAAAAATGACACTCAATTTATAGCATCTAAAATAAAATTGTAATTCTAAAAAAAAGAATAAAATTGTTCACCATTTCAAGGTAACAAAATTATGGATAGTACAATAACCAGTAAATTAAGTAGGTCAATCTATTATATACATGATACAGCTTTCTAGCAACAAAATCTAAATTCCTCAAATATAGGATGCAAATCAACAAAAACGGTCACATTTTAAAAAATGTACACAAGTAACACAAATTTTCAATAAAGTTACATATTTGAGTAATGCATATGTAACATTGAAATATAAACAAATCCAATTAAATAAAATTTGCTAATTTTTTTTACCTGCATCCGAAAAATTGCAATAAAATCAATTGCTTTGACTTTAAGTTATGGTTTAAACACTTAGCTACAATAGCTCTATGATTAGCGGCTGATACATAAGTGTCCTCATCCAAAACAAACTTGTCAACAAATGAAAATCTCAACCAAACAATCCATTATGTTGTTGAAATCTTAGCAAAATTGGCTAGCTCATCAGGTATTAAGTTGTTAGTTTTTTTTTAGCAAAATGCTTATGAACTTTCTTCAAAGCTAAAATTAGAAGATTTGATTGAGATCTTTTGTTAAAACACTGAAACAACAAACTTAGCAAAATCTGTATTTTTGTTACCTGAAAATTAGAAATAGACCTAAAAGAACAATCAAACTGATGGTTGAAAAGTATTGTTCCAGTTGATGTTTGGTATAAAATAACAGTGGCGGCCTGTGGTTGAAAATATTAGAGCAGTCAGAAACACGTGACTGCTTTTCTTTGAGAATATCACTCACCTTGCCTTTTTCTGAAAAAAGTTGCCATCCACATGGATTGGTAAAATTGAGGGTTTTCTTCCTCCACAAAATACAATACGTGGAATCGTCCCTTTTAAAATCAGCAGTCGTACATGCACACTCGTGTTCAAATGCACTATTTTTTATAGCTTTCTTTGCATTATGCAAATATTTAAAATTATAGCCCTTTGATCTCACTCCTTTAATAGTTTTATTGCAATCATAAATAGTGTTCAGCTGGGGTTTTTTAACTCTTCCTTAACTTCTAACAGATTTCCTATTAAACTGTCAGATTCCCAAATTATTTCGGTATAGATGTTCAAAATGAACCTGCGGTTTTTTAGTAACACTTTTAGGAGGATATCCGTTTTTGCAGCTAATAAAATAAAAGAAGAAAATTAAGGTTATTATAACAATTTTCGGAGTGAGATTAAGGTTTTAACTTAAAAAAAGAAATCGAAAACCTGCATATCTTTGTTGTGCATTTGTATACCATATTTATTTAAACTTTTTGAAATGAATAGAAACTCGTTTCCTCCAAACCTCAAAATGTTTCAAAAACTAGTTTTCTACGAACAACTCAATTAGAATACCGAACTAAGTTAAAACAATATATAAATTTTATCACCCTGGTCACAAAATCACTTAACTGAATTTCAATAAATAGAAAAGAATGAAGTGTAAATAGAAATAGTACCTCGTCACTTTCGCCATGGGATTCCTCTACTTCTTCGTCACTTTCTATTGTTCTGATTAGACCGTGATCATTCAAAAATTTCGACTCCATTATCTGAATTTTGAAAGAAAGTTAAAATATTGAATTATTTCTATTTCTTTCCACATTAATTTGAATCCAAAGCGACGTCCAAGAAAGCATGTAAACAAATCACCACATGGAGAAATTTAGAAACCAATCACGGTTGCAGCTACCACAGTTAACGAGCTAAAGTAAATATAAAAATCATAAAATAATAGTTGCATTACATTAATATTTTCTAATTTAAATATTGTTATTTTTGATTCAAATAAATTAAAAATCCCTCATCGTATTTCTGACAAGTTCAGAAATGAATTATCTAGCATCTTTTAGTGTGTACCAAGTTTGATAGTTTATCGCTAGATTGGCGAAAAATTTTGTCCAATAACTTTTTATACTTTTAAGTTACCAATGATAGAAAATTCAGGAAACAAACACTGTTAATTAATTTAACAAAATTTTAAGGGTCTCTAAATTACCTGAAAAATTCTGAATTAGGAAATTATGATGTAAATACTAATATTCTGTTCAAGCGCACTTAATCAATGCCATAAAATTTGAATGTATATTTTAATAACTCTTATAAGTTATTAAAGTATTAATATTAAATGATAATAGACGGTAATCACAATTACCGTCAATATTTAAATAACATCAACAATCGTCGATGGAGGGCCCCGTCTACTATACGGTGTCTAAAGGAAAAATTCAGGAACCAAAACCTATTAATTAATTTGAAATATTTTTTCTTTTTTTCCATTTTCTTATTAAATCTATCTTTAACTCTATCAAATACTTACACATAAAGTGGAAATTGTTGATTCAGAAACTTTGAGGTGATGTCTGACCATCTGTTACGGTTTAATTAAAAAATAACGAATAAAGCAAATGAAAAATATTTGCTCTTGTACAAACTCAAGCTGATTTTTTTTAAGTTAAATTGTTAAGGCTGAACTATTTGTGTTGCGATTTTTTTTTAATTACAGTATAAATTTGCTTCTAATTATTATGAATTGAAAGTGTTTTTAATATTGAGTTATGTGTAGAAGTCATTTTGATTGTTGAAAAAATGTTTAGAAAAGTTTATAATAATTATGCCGAACATTTGTAACTAATATTGGTGAGTTCGGCATCCATGGCAAAAACTGGAGGAGCAGCTACAAAAAGAATAACAAAAATATAAAACATCCTCTGTTAATTGCATACTGTAGTATTAAATCTTAGTTAATAGATACCTATAATTCGGATTCAAATTTACTCTTCTCTGCAATGCAAAAGTAACTCTAAACAATAACTTTTACTCCCACAATACTTTGTCCAAATAATTATAAAGATATTTTACAAATAATTTTTACATAACTATTTTTACAATTTGTCTTTTGCACTTATTATACTATAACGAGAGTTTCATTATGCATTTCCACGTCGGATCAACCAGGCCATGACACCCAGCTCCTCCATTTTTTATGAAATTTGGTGTGAGCCCTTTTCTTATGGGTAATAAAAAAATTCTCAAATATTTTTTCGATATTCCTGTCGGTTAAAGCTTTACTGCACTTTAAAATTTACGATTTTGTCAAATTTTACTTCTATTATATCTTTATGGATTTTTTTTTTTTTTTTTTTTTTTTTTTTTTTTCAATTTAATAAAACTGTGCAAAATTTATATATATATATAATTACACCAAGTTGATATAAAATTTCACAAAAAGTTATCAAATTGTTCATATTCGATTTTTTTTTTTTTTTTTTTTTTTTTTTTTAAAGAAAAACATGTTTTTTGTAATAAAAAAAAGTTGAATGTGGGCCCTTTAGGAACCAATTTTTTTTATATAAGAAATTAATACAAAGACATATATTATCTATCTAAAGAATCAAATTAGTGTGTTTCGGCTTTGTTATAGTAAAAATTTTCACTTTTGACAATTTTTCTGAAAAAAAAAATGAGTTTTCTATAACTTAGATTTAAAGCATTCGAAAATGACTAAATCCGAAAATGTTAGCCATGAAAATGACCGTGAATGTATGTACCATCTTCGTGAAGAATAAAATTAATCGAATTTTACATCTTTATGATTAAAATCTAAATGTTCAAAATGAGAATATATACAAAAATAAATCTTACCATTCAATTTGATATTCATCAATAATCTGGTGAGTGGTTTGCATTTCGCTTCGGGTTTTTTTTTTTTTTTTTTTTTTTTTCATACTCGACCATGAAACTTAAATAAACGGACCGGGTTCTTAATTTTGGAGTGCACAGAATCTTTTTCTTGAAAGTAATAAAAATCATCACCAACTTAAACGTTACTCGTGATTCTTTATGGCTCGTATGGCTCGCTTTCTGATAAAGACACACAATTATATGCACACGAAATCATCACTAATTTATAAGAAACTAGCTAAATACCCGTGCTTCGCTACGAAATTTTAACATGTGCAATATTTTAGCTCGCTGTGAGGCCTCGCATTGCGGAAATCTGTCATTCGTGAATAGGACCCAGTCTTTGGCGCTTCGCTCTTAGGAAGGTTCATCGCTACGCAAAATCGATCTCGATTCGTTCGCTGAAAAGTTCATGGACACATAAACACAGGCTTATTTCACTCGTTAAAAGGTTCATTGCTATGCAAGCATAGGCTCGCTTCGTTCACTGAAAGATTAATTTCAGCGTAAGCATAAGCTCGCTTCACTCACTAAAATCTAATTGCTACGTAAAGATTTAATATTGGAAGCCTCTCCCTTGTCAAGAAAAAAAAATTCCCCTTTAATATAATAATACAGCACCCCTTTAAGATTAATTTAACACGTGTTAGTGGAAAGCAAAATTAGAAGGCCAAAACTACCTATTTTGAAACTTTCAGAGCTCTAGGCCAATTCGAAGTCGCTTTTTGTGAACATATTAATTAAAAAACAAATTAAAATTGTAACATTCTTTTTGTCAAAAGTCCAATTAGATGGTCAAAATTCTTGTGTTGAAAATCTTAGAAATGTAGCTCAATTACAAATCGTTTTGTAAAATATTTGTTAATTAATTTAAATAAAAAAAAATTAAATTCTGTTTTTCAAAAATCCAATTAGAAGGCCACAATTATTTATGTTGAAAATTTCAAAGCTGTAGCCCTATTTGAAATCGTTTTGTAATATATATATTAATTAATTAAAAAAATTAATTAATAATGAACTGAACAAAAATTTTAAATTCTGTTTTTCTAAAGTCCAATTAGAAGGCTAAAACTACTTATGTTGAAAATTTCAGAGCTGTAGCCCTATTAGTAGTCATTTTGTAAAATGTTTATTAATTAATTAAAAAAATTAATTAAAAAAGAACAAAATAAAATTTAAAATTCTGTTTTTCAAAAGTCCAATTAAAAGGACAAAACTACTTATGTTGAAAATTTCAGAGCTGTAGCCCTTTTAGACATCGTTTTGTGACATATTTATTAATTAATTAAAAAAATTAATTAAAAAAGAACTAATTAAAATTTTGACATTCTGTTTATGATGCATAAAATTAGAACGCCATGACTACTTATGCTGAAAATTTCAGCGCTCTACTCCAATTTTAAGTAGGTTTCTATAGATCCACAGAGCCACAGACAGACACACAGCTTGTTTTATTATTATAGATTAAACACAAAACTTACTTCTTTTTATTTAATTATCAAGTTTAAATAAATTCTTGAAAGAGCTATTAATTCATGGTGAGCAATAATGAATCGCAAAATCACATTTGTATTTTAAGGATCACATGAGCATGCAGACATTTTAGTTTTCAGGAAACAAAATAGTTCAAATAATATTGTCAAAAATACAAATTTCAAATGTAATTTTATTCTTCACGAAGATAAAAATAAGTACATATCTATTCACGGTCATTTTCATGTTTGATATCTTCATATTTAGTAATATCCGTATGCTTCAAATTTAAATAATAAAAAATAAAAAAACACGTTTGTTTCCAGAAAAACTGGGAAAAGTGAAACATTTTACTACAACAAGGTCGAAACTACAACATGAACTCAGCGGAACCGTAATTTCAGTAACTGGCTGTGTCAACGCTTGGAGAAATACTCTCTAGATCAGCGTTTGCCACTAATTTTTAAAAGCGGGCCGTTAGACTCATGTTGGAGCGATTTAGAAATATATAGCGTTTCTGAAAATTGAGGGGGGGGAAATTGATTTTTTTTTATCTTAATAAAATTACAATTGATATCTGATTTTTTTTTTTTTCAAATGATTAAAAATAGTAATTTTTGTTATTAGTAAATCAAAGCTTAAGAGGAAGTGAAAGGTCTACCGAAATCTATGCAATTTTAAGGGATAATTGAACGATTCTCCTGACTTTAATTTTCAACATTTTTGCTGGCGATTTTTTGCATTATGCAATCTAAAAGGTTTTCTACAACTTTAGAATATTATATTTTGATTTTACTCAGACAGTATTTTTAGAAAAGTAATTAAAAAACGACCAAAGTTTACTAGATATTTAAAAATATATATATAAGAGAAATTAACTAAATTCTATTATATATAAACTTGAAATACTATTTTTTATCGTTTAAAACAAAAAATATCTCAAAAACTTTATTTGGAACCAAGAAATAACAAAATAATTCAAGAGAGATTTCATTGATTGCCGGTTTATTCCGAAGATATTTCGCTCTGGACAAAGCGCCATCTACATTTCTTCCCTTTCAGAGGGAAAATTCGACCAGTTAATTATAGAGCACTTCCCTTCAGTCACCATTGAATAGGGACCCCCCGCTATTATAGGAATGGTCCCCGTTTGCGGTTAGCATCCCCCTCCCCCCAAAAGAAACTCTCCAAAAACTGTTCTTCCTCTACAATTTCAAGTGTGGAGTGTTTTGGATTATTTCAGTAATATTGCAGCTATTTATTTCACAGCGTTTTAAATCTAATGTCAGTGTTTATTATTGGAATTGACTCTTTATTTGTTCCTGAATTATTTTTTATTTTTCAAAACCTATTTAAAATTTTACTTAACAGGAAGATCTTTTGCCCGTAAATTTTGCAATTAAGAGGGAGGGGAAGTAAGAAGTCAGATATTTTCCATCATTTTCTTTGAACATTTAAACAAAAGTATAATAAGACACTTATATCACTGCTTATATACTGTCATATTTTTGATAGGCTGTCATCAGTTGCTTTTATTTCATACCGAACAGAATGTTATTTTATTGATTTTTTCATATTTGAGTTTTTTACAGACAGGCGTCGAAATAATTTTATGTGCTCCGTTTTGTACATTGACATACGAAACAATCGATTTATATAAGGAATGCAGGGAAACGTTTAATTTAATAACATATTTTCATACCTACCAACTGTTACGGATTAGCCGTAAATATATGGTTTTCGACCATTTTTGTATGATTGTACGAATAGCTCTAAATTATCCGAATTTCGCTTTTTTAGGGGCAAAGCCAGCGGGAGGGGGGGGGGAGTGTCAGAACTCACTCTGGTGGCGCTCCTAAAAGAAGCGAAGTTCCGATAATTTAGTGAGCTACTCATACAACCTTACAAAAATGGTCGAAAATCATACAGAGGTGGGGGGGGGGAGTATCAGAAACCCCTCACTAGGGCCCTAAAATTCCCATATTTTCTGATGTATGACTAACAATCACATAATAATCGTAAATAATTTCAAAAAATAATACGTTTCTAATTTACCATCATTCAGATAGCATAATCGCACTAAAATAGCTATAAGGTCCTAGATCTTTGAAACAACGTATTTGTAAATATCATAACACCAAAAAATCGTTATACAACAGTTTTGATCTACTTAGGTCTAACGTAAACTGGAAAGAAAAAAAAAGTTCGTTTTCTAAGTGTTATAATAGTGTTTCAATTAGGGATGGAACGGATGTGAGTTTTGCCGGATACCGGATTTCGGATATCCGGGGTACCATGTCTACCGGATACGGATATCCGAAATGGGTTTCACCGGATACCCGGCCGGATATTTGGTCTATATACTAAAAACGATAGTTATACGATATGCTATACGAAAAAAATGGTTATGATATGAAGTATCAAGTAAATTATAATTAGTGGTTAGCGCACCGCACTGCATGCCACAGGTCCATGGTTTGATTCGCGGACTGGGCAAGGTTGACTTAGCTGTTTATACCTGAAAGAAATAAACTGAGGAGGACCATGCATGCTTGGGAACTAAACACTGGGGTTCGGCGTCAGAATGACCATCTGACCGGAACATCTGTTTGTGACACACAAATGCCACAGTCAAGAAAGCTGAGCTGGGCCCAGCAGGCCTTGGTCCACACGGGCTGTCGCGCCACTGAGTTAATTTTTTATATTTAAACTTTAGTTGATGAGTGAAGGAGATCTTTGTTGCTGATTTTATATCTTGTAATATTGATACTTTTAGTTTTTCATATAGTTCTGGCAGGGATTTATCACGAAAATAATTTTTACTTGGAAGCGGATAACGAGGAGCTAGGTATTTTATTAACTGACCAAAGCCTTCTCTATTCACAATGGAGAATGGTTCAGCATCAAGAGCCATTAACTCACCTAAAATTATATTAAAAACATTTTTTACAATGTTGAAGTGCAAAATATAGCTACTTTCAATTTACTTCATGCATTGTTTATAATTGATAAATGATTACAAAATTATACCGGATGCATTTATTAATAACAAAATATTTATTTTAAATATTTTATGAAATTGAAGTCTATTTTTTTTTTTTTTTTTGTAATGCACCTAAAACATTACGGATTTAAAGAAATCTAGTTGAAAACTTAAATTGGATCTATCGGAATATTCCGTCTTTAAATATAAACTTAAAAAATTTCGAACCCAAAATTCATCAACATTATGTTATACCATATTTAAAATATATATTTAATATAAACAAACAAAATTAGTACTTACATATTTTTGTGGTTAAGGCTTTTGCTTTAGGATCATCTAAACTCCACAATTTTGGTACAAATAATGTCGATTCCAATGTTGTCTGCGTGCATTTCTTGTTTTGATGAATTGTTTTTTCTTGTTCATCAATATTTGATGCATTTAGTGAGTTTTCATAAGCTTCGGTGAATTTCCTTATGCATACTTATTAAATGGTTCCATAAGGATTTTGTGGAAAAGGATTTTTTGCTTTTGCCGCGCACAATATATTTTTTAAACGATTCTGTGGAGCAAGTAACACATAGGGCTTTGCTTTCGTCATTTCCATTAATTTTAAAATACTTCCAAATGGGTGATTTTAAATGAGCCATTATTAAAAATTATAAATTGGATTATAATTGGAGAAAACTATGATTCAAGACATTCTAGAGAGCTAAATATAATTCCACATTGTGGCGCTGCGTTAAAGACCTAAAAATTACAATACTTCATTTTACGTCAGAAAAAATATACCAGCTTTCAACTTCTGCCAATGGAAAATCAGAAATTAGACCATACCATTCACAGGATAAAAAGGGGTAGGGTATTATCGTCGATAGAAAAAAAAAGCATTGAGGAGTGCGCATTGGCTATTTATTGCTTTTTACTCGCTAGCAAATGTCAGAAAAAAAGGAGGAAGTGAGAATAACTAAACCTCTTATAACTTATGTTATGGAAAAAAAGTACTATTTATTAGTATTTCGGTTCGTGTTTTACGGAGAAGCATTCAAATATAACATCTGGAATTAATCAGATCATAAACTTGGAATGACAAGAAAATATTGCAAAACACGTATGAAGGATGTGTATGGAAAAATATTGGAGGAATGGTTTATGCTTATCAACTCGGCGCCAATAATACAGCGAAAGCATAGTTCTCACGAAGGAACTTTTTCGTTTTCTAACTTGACTGCAATTTATGTCCAAGAAAAAAAAAATTAAGAAAAAAAAAGTGTAGGATGCGGTGTCCCCTTTGTCCGAAAAAGATCATTATTTTTTGCAAAAAATTACTTCTTGTGGATACCTGATGGCCGGATATCCGAATGAAATTATCGGATGTTCGGTATTTCAAATCGGATATCCGACGGGGTTTCGGATATTGAAAAATAAACCGGATATGCCGGATATCGGATATTTGCCGGATATCCGTTCCATCCCTAGTTTCAATGCTACATTGTCTTTATATTTCAAGCGGCATACATATCTGATAAAATCAGTCTGATATGATATTGGTATTTATCTGTTCTCCTAAAAATATTACTCTTTCGCCAATTGAATATAAACAAAACAAAAATTCAAATTACTCTATAATCTAGACAGACAAAATGGATAAAACAGGATATATATAAAATAAAGTCCCCCGTTGGGGTATTTTGTATAACTCGAATACTGGACTATTTTGCAATATAGGTAGCATATTACGAAACTGCAATAATATTGCAACTTGTGACAAATATGGATTGAGAAAGTTCTACATAGATTCCCCTCCCCCCCCCCTTCTTTTATAGAGAAATACAGGTTGAACTAATTGCTTGATTGAAAACTCCCAAAGAAATAATTTTAACGCGCCCCTGCTTCTTTTACGGGAGACAAGTGTTCGAGCATGTTCATTCAGAATTGCGGAGGACTTTTTGATTTGAATTGGTTTAGTTGGGTAGAGTAATAATTTTACAGCTATACACGCTCCATAACATTTAAAAAATAAAGTAATAATCACCTCATTCAAAATTCCAATGTTTGGTGTTGTACGAGCTTTTGGTTGTTGAAATTGAGGGCCTGCAAAGCAAAGTGGTTCAAGTGACTTTTCTTAACTTTTGAGGAAATACAGTGCGACTCATAATTAAAAGGACAATCATAGTTTCTCCCAAAATAGCAACAAAAGAACTTCGAATGAGCAACACGAAAACGATAAGATAACTTAGTGTAATTGCAACACTTTTAGCATACTTTTCAGCAAAACACATAAATAAATTATTCTGATATTTAAACAGTTCTATATTTTTGTCATTTTGTATTGGCTCATAATTGTAAGGACAGCTGATGTATTTTGCCACAGCTACCCTGAGGGTTAAATTGTAGGTTAATAATGATTTTATTATACTGTAGGTCGGAGATTGTTCTTCGTTCAGAACCATTTTTGACCTGATTTGTTTTAGAATGCCTCGTGGAAAAAACTTATTGAAATTCCAAATATATAGAATTTCTTGAAAGTAGTAAGTCTAAAGATATATTAGTAAAGTTATTGAAAGATCGAAAGGTTCTATTAAAAATGTATCAAAAGAGGAATTAATGGTTCAGGACAATGGTTCGAACAAGAGCGAAACCCAAGTTGTTTCAAAGGGATCGGAGACGAATCGTCCGCATGGCTGCCCCCGAAAAACATGCTTGCTCGCCGAATTGCCGATGATTTGAGTAAGAAAGTTTCAAAGACCACTGTTTCGCGGGTTTTGAATAAATGCAATAAAGTGAAATACATAAAAATGTATTAAAAAAAAAAAAAAAAAAAAAACTATACTTGATGAAACGACATCATCAGCTTTTGCGAAGAGATGCAGTATTAAGATGGATGAAAGAAAATGTGAAATGATAAAATTTCCTATTTTCTGATAAAAACGGTTCAATTTGGATGGCTGTGACGGTGTATTGATGGACAATTTGCCCTCCACTGGACATGTGAACCCCTGTTGAGAGGGGTGGGAAAGGAAAATAACATATCACACGACCCCAAGAAAGATAAGGGAAAAGATAGGGGAAAGTTTCCCTTACTGGTGGATTTTCCCCATTAATTAATCCCTCACTCAATCAGCTCGCACTGCCATCTATTGGATTACTTTCAAGAATTTTTCTGCTTTGATAGTCTGTTAATAAAAAAGAAGCTAATAATTTGTTTCAACGTGATAATTCGACTTGACCTAACTTTTAATAAAAGTATTCAAAGTGTACTTGACCACGAGGTTGCGAGTTCGAGTCCCGTGTAAAGGCATGGGTGTTTGTAAATGTATGTTGGCTTGTCAAAGGACGAATGTTTCGGCACATTATAGCCCTCGTGTTGCTGACGGCGCAAGATAATCTGAAAACAACCAATCAAAGTGTACTTCCAGACTATTATGTTTTAATCGATATTAAATCATGAGACGATGGCGGTCGAAATCGTTCAGTTTATTTTGTGATAGATTCGATGTCTGTCGCTGATTCATCTAATTTCTTCAAGCAGGTTTGTGGAGAACTCTATTAAATATAGTTAAGAAATTTCGACCGATTGCAAATATAAAGTCCATACCTGGATTTTTTTTTTTTCCTTCTTTTTTTTTTAATTTTCTGCAGTGCCAGCGGCTGCTGGCAGCAAAAATCTATCGCGGGCCAAATCCTGCCAGCGGGCCCCATAGTGGTTGATGCTGCTCTAGATGGACTTGTAGATCGCTTGGAGGCAACGTTTGGGTTGATTTGAAGGGGTTTTTTTTCTCCTAAAATGTGCGTCGAAGCAACAGGTTTACTATTTATTGACGTTTTATTCCCTTACCGTAGAAATTCTATTTTCGTTTTCAATTGTAATCTTTATTTAAGAAAGTTAGTATAATATATATTTTTACTTTTAAACTTATAAATTTAGATGCAGCCCGGCTGTACTGACTGTACCCCATGAACCGCCACTGGCTCTAACTAGTCGATGTTATGAATGCTTTGGTTTATTTTTTCTCAATTAGAATTTAGAAAGCTTACATTTTTGCTCAAAAGATATGTAATGCTTTTTTTTTTAAATAAGAAATGAGGAACTTGCACAAGTGGGAAAAATGAATATTTTTTGTATTTTATAGTGTTATCCAACGAATATATTTAAGCAGTGCAATTATTTTTTTTATTTTTATACTTTCAATTAATCAAAAATCGAATTTGAAATCAAAACAAAAGTCACGTGACCAAAAACGCATAAAAAAAAACGTGACGTTGTTACGCATAGATTTCGTAGGAAATCCGAGGAGGAAACTGGTCTAAAACAGGTTTTAGACTGATTCATCATCTGCGCTTTGACGTCACACTTAAAAGTAGCTTTTTCCCGCCAAATCGCAAAGTGAAAAAATAAATATTTTTTTTTACTATTTATCGAAGCTCAAATTCTTGAAAGAATGGTATTGTTTTTCATGACTTTTTCTCTACTTTTATTTAAAAATAAAACCAAAAAATCCTCATTGTATTTGCTTACTAAAAAAATATTTCTTCTATGTATACGAAAAAAAGTACAACAATTATTTCTATAAATATCTAATTTTGAGAGAAATATTCATTATATTCATAGATCCCACATAATTTGTCATCTTTTTAATAAAAATTTATTTAGGTTTATATATTTTGCTTTGTAATGAAATAAACAAGATCGTTTGGCTTACCTGTTACTGATACAACTGATTTTGAAGTTTAAGGGGCAGAACATTGCAGCTTTTCTACAAATTGTTAAAAATTAATTTTAGACACAAAATATAAACACTAAACCTTACAAGAAGATTACTAGCAGAAGGAATTTCGATCTCCATGAACCAACACCAAGGGTGAAGGGTTGTCCCTTTACCAATCGTCTTTTCCTTTAGTTTTCCAATTGGTATGTTTTGGTATATTGATATCGAATTGGTATGTTGGGTTTCCAGTGGTAGTTTTAGTATTTGTAACTTAGATTTATTAAATTACCATGAGGTTACACATCTTACATTATCCTATTTAGACCTTTAACTTTTTATATGCACATAATTTGAGTTGCATCTAATGTATTTATTTAAACTTAAGGAATGCTTAACTATGCAAAAGCAAAGAAATGCAATAAAGAGGAATTATTTTGATACTTTGCTTCAATACTTCGTAAAATGCAGTTTACCTTTACAACAACTTAGATTTTAAACGATTTTGTGGGAATAATTATTGATTTCATGCGTCAGCTTGATATTTTGAAATGGGTTCCCCGATTAAAAGGCAGGCTTTCTTTAAAATAAAAATCAAAAAATTTAATTGAAAAAACTAAATAAAATTGTAGCATTATAATTACAGACCTCTACACCTGTTGGAAGTAGCTTTGTAAAATAACTTAATTCTTTAAGAAAGTAACATTCTAATAATGCAAACCAAAATTATAACGCCAAAACAACTTATGTGGAAAATTTTAGAACTCTGCGTCTTCTAGAGGTAACTTTTGTTGATTGATGAAAATTTCATTACTCAAGACATACCTATTTTCAATCTTATATTTTCCCTAAAAATATTTGTTGTTTAGTCTAGACCCTTTTTGTTATTTATGGAATGTACCAGAAAAATTCGTTTATTGTTATTCTTATAAATGGAAATTTTAGACAACTGAATGAATCAAAGATAATTAATGTTGCAGTATATTAAAAACAAGTTTAAAGAAAAATTCAATCAAACAGAGTTCTTTGTTACATACAAATTTAATTTAAAAATGAAACAAATAAATGTCATTCGCTATTTTATCAAATTTATTCACTGTTCCCAAATTTATTATTAATTAATTATTATTTGTGAATGATATTAATTAAACAAATAAATATCATGCATAAGATTTAACGCTACTCTACATATCCTTGCAAATAATCCTGCTGGCTCCCATGTTCGATTTAGATTAGCGCTTAGTAGAAGAATTATTGTGGTGTGAGTTTTAGCATTGTTGATCCCTCTGTTATATTTGATGTCCAAACAATAGGGTATTTGACACCATCAATAAATAATTACCAAATGCGGCCTATGAATAGTATTTAACGAGGTAATAATAATGCAAGCATTTTTTACTCGAAATAATTGCTCAAATTTTTATAAATCGAATTCTAAAAAATGGTTTTCTGAGCGCTTCGTCATGTGACCAGAAACGATCGCTTAAGCTCCTCCCAGAATGTGACATCAATATTGTGGAGTGGAAGTTTGTGAACAAACAACTTCATACGTTTATTTTTAAGCTTGGTTCGTCTTTCTTCCTACTTTATGATTAATTATGACTATTAAAGGTGAATTTTAGGAAATATTTATTTAAAGAAACTTTATTGGAAAAATGTATGACAGTTTCGTAAAGGCAGACAGTTTAAATTTATCCAAAATAGACGCATTGATGGTGGGTTCTTTTTCAAATCCAGCGCAGTTTTTTTTTTTTTTTCCTACTGTGTTTAGAAATGTTAAAACATCTGTGTATATAAATAAATCGCCGTTATTATAATTTGTAGAAGAATTATAATTTTATAATTATTATAACTATCACAGTTATAATAATTATAAAAACATAAGCAAAATTATAGCGTTTAAAATAATCGGCTGAACACTGAATCGGAAACCTTTTCAACTTTCAAAGTAAAAATCCGGTGTAATAATCTTGTTAACGAACTAATTTTTGACTTTGAAACGGATCATACCTTCTCATATGATGATCAAACCCAAAAATGTTGAAAAAAACATTACTTCAATTTATTTTGAATTTATTCATGGTGTACCACATCACCTAGCAGAAAGGGGAGAATCGGAACACTCGTTATAATTTATGTCTGATCTTATTTAAACATTTACAGGGTAAAAAACAAAACAAGTATTAATGCATTGAAGTGAATAGGAACATAAGATTACCATAAAAAAAAAATGCTACAGTAAAAATCCGCCATAACTTGGAACGGTTTTATGCAGACAATTCTAGGCGCGAAATCCTCTATATGTCAAAAATTGGAAGTTTTGCCCAAATTAGTGTTCAGCTGTTAATTGAAGTACTTGTACAGTGGGGTACAACACAGTATCGGCAAGAAATTTCCTCAAACAAAATCAAAAGGAAAATAACCCATTACGGCTACACAATCTCGCTTGAAACTCATTCGCGATGTTGTTTATGCAATGTTGACGTCACACAATCAGATGGATTTTTGAGCAGCGTTTTAGGGGCGGGGCTTCTGCTTGCATTTTAAAATGCGATTTTTGGCGCTTTGCGGCATTATTTTGGAAAAAGAAAAAATACGTATCTTTTATTTTGGGCATATGCTTTATTTAAAACATATTTTGAAAATTTGTCAAATACCCTATTACAGAGATCGCCCGCTTTAAATACATTACTATTCTCTTAAAGAAAATTCCGACTTGGTTTTATTTTCTTTTGCTCTATTTGCTAAAGAATAGAAAAACAGCTAAATTTAAATAAATATCTCGGACCCGTTGAACTCGAATTCTGCTGTTTCAGGAAATGTATCCCACATAATGCCCTCCCATCTACTGGGAGAAAGAGAACCGTCTACTTTCATATGCATTTGGCGTCAAAAAAACTTCGCCAATATTTTCATCAAACATGGCAACCTACTAGCATCTTCAAACAGGTTCAAAGGCCAACCAGTTTGCACGTTGGTGAGTGAGTTGGGTGTGTTGTTTAAAGTTAGTTTAGGTTGATTTTTTTTATATATGTACAACAATTGTAATCATGGACTATTTTTAAGTATTTAAGAAGCTGAAATAATCTGGATAATTGCATCAGGTAATATCGAAGTTTTTCCTTTTATGCTGAACTTAAATCGTTCAGGTGAAATGTTTTTATTTGTGCTGTCACTGACATTCCTAAGAGCGCGTTTTTAAATTTTTGGCTCTGTTGGGTTGATCTAATCATTTCAATTATTTTCTTTATTACATAATTGTGTTTTTTACAAGCACCCTCTTGGGTAGTTTAGTTGGCGAGTGTTATAACTTTGATAAACTTTAAATATATAAGTAACTTTTTACCGGTATGTAATACCTCTGTTAATGAATGATTGCATTATATGTTGATCACATAAAAAGACTCTTGTTTTGACGAATTTTGCATGCGGTTCTTTTTTATATTGGCCGATCCAAATAATGTTGAGCAATTAAAAATATAAGTTAATAAACCATGGAATATACAATTTAAAGTTTAATGCTCTAGATGACAGGTGAATAACACTGATCGCGACCTGGAAAATCACCTGTCTATAGTGACTTCTTTCGTAATTATTTAATAAAAATTGCGCATTAACATTCTTTTAAAGAATGGTTCTTATAATAAGTTATTCAATTCGAGCATCATTTCGTGCAAATAATTTTTGGATTATATTACCAGAGAGCTCAATTCAACTCTGAAAAAAAAAGTTATATCTTAAACTGTTGCTACATTTTAAACATTCTTTCCAATTTATTTAAAGCTTTATTCACATAACTATATTGGTAATTTCCATTTTATACTCTGATGATAATCTAAGGTAATAACGTGAAAATTCCATACTTAGGGCATTTGTGAGAAAAAAGGTCAAATTCTAATTTTTTTATTTTTATTTTAGACATCCTTTAAACATACATATTTCAACATCCTTTAAATTTACCTTCTCATGATTTCAAAAGTATATATTAAGACATTGAACCTTTTTCTAATAAGACTATATTGCAGTACTCATTTTATTCTATGGAAGGTCCATAAGTGTCTAAGTGTTATAAATACAAGAATTGTCACTTTAGATGAACCAATTTATTCATATTGCTTTCTATATTGTATACATTATTTTGTATAATTTATATTTATGATTGGGTACTTACGTATTTTGGACCATATTAAATTGGAAATAAACAGAATGAATATGAATGCCTTTTTTTTCAAAAGCCTGCCTTTTTTTTCTCAAAAGCCTGCCTTTTTTTTCAAAAGCCATTAGCGGAACTTTTTTTTTTGCTCTTCTTATTTTGAACTTTGTCTCAAGATATAGAAATTAATAATCGATAGAAGTCGGTAACACATATCAGCTGCTAGTTATGGCGTAGACGTCACATCAAACTTCATAGATATTACTTGGACAGTGGTCTATTCAGGTTTTTTTTACAGGGTCCTATTTTTGGGAAAAAAATTAATTTTGTGAAATTTTTTTAATTTTATATATTTTGAGCATATGGTTTAGCAGCATTCATGATGTCACTTCCTTCAAATCAACATGTGGGCAAATGAGCTGTTTTCTCCTTTTGACAAAAAATAAACTTTGTGATTTTGTAATTGGTCCATTTGCACTGGAAATATTTGAGATGTCCTTAAACGGACACAAATTTCCTTCTGCATAGACTTCTGTTCGATTATTACATAGATGTTACTTTGGTCTTTACATCGATGTCACTTCGGTCATTACATGGATGTTACTTTTATCATTACATGGATGTTATTTCGGTCATTACATGGATGTTATTTCGGTCATTACATGGATGTCACTTTGGTCATTAAATAGTTATCACTTCGGTCATTACATAGATGTTGCTTACTCATTATACAGATGCCACTTCAGTCATTAGGTACATAGATGCTACAGCAGTTGGTACTATTCTGTTCACTGGGTACTTACCAGATAGAAACTGCCAAATTGCAGACCTATTTTATTTACACTAGCAACCTTCAAATCACTTATAATTCTTATACAAACCATTATATGGTTGCTGTATCAACATTTATGCTTTGCGATACATTTATGCATCATTTAAACGTGTAAAAATTTAGGTGTGGCAGTAACTGGTACCCGCCTAACGGAAGAACGCCCGACAATCATTATAGATTTTATGCCAGTCTTTAAATAGGATGTCACTTTGCTATTACATGGATGTTATCTTAACCATTGTACATAGATGTATGTTGCCTTGTCGATCATAGTGCTTTAGTCAGCTCAGTTTTGTATATTTTCGCTTATATTTCCAAATAAACAAAAATGTGTCCAATCATGGAAATTGGATAATAGGATAGATAATGTTTTTTACATCATACCTATGTTTAAAATGTTAAAACAGTTTCAAAATAAATGTGTTCATATCTAAATATAGATATAAAAAAGTTCAAACAAAAAAATTTCCCTATATTTTTAGGGAAATTTTTTATTTTCCTGAATTAAAATTTTTCCAATCTCTCAGTTTTATTGAGAATAAATTTTTTATGTTTATATTTTTTTTGCTGAAAAAAAGAAATAAAATAAATTCCTAACCTTTTGGCATTTACCCTAGCTTTGAAACTTCACTTCACCAAAATCATTAATTAATCTAGCATTTTTGGAAAAAGTAAGATTGTTAGTCAAATATTGAAATAAGAATGAATTTCTTTCTTTCAATATCTGATTCTAGATATTTATACAGACCCTATCATAATGCTTAGCTTAATGTATATCATCATATTATTCTCCAAGACATTTCACTTTTATGTTTATGACATAATAGAAAAAAAGCAATACTGGTTTCTTTTGGAGATAAACATACTGACAAGGTCCAACAGTTTTTTAACAATTTTCTCCAGGAAAATAAACTAATTTAGAAAACAAGTTGCGATTATAACTTAAAAAGATTCTTTTTAGATATTTATCCTCTATTTTTTATCAAGCTATAGAAATATTTTTTCAGTTAGATTATGGTATTTTATGTAATTGTTTTAAATGGGGCATTTGTAGCTATTGAGATATGCAAACAATTAAAACTTATTTAAGCTATTCAACTTTGTAACTTTATGCTTATTCTTTTAGGTTATCAAGGTTTTCCACCTTGTGTGTTCCTAGTCATCATGATTCATATATCTAGACATTTCTTACCATTAGTGTTGCTTCTTGTACCAGTGGTGGCCATTGTGAGGATATCAGTACCTCACGACATCCAACCGGGCTACAGTATTAAACATATCCATTCCAAAGGCCGAATCAATCTAGTTGAAAATGAGCTCACCCCTCATTTTACACTTCTCAGTGACGGGTCACTGGTATCCACATCTAAGATCGCAGAATTGGCAGGCAAACCTGTTGATCTCTTGATTCAAGAAGAGCTTGAGGGCAGGACACATTTTCAACCCATTACCGTTCATGTTAGGGACCGTAGCAAAATGCTATCATTTCCCCAACATGATTATTACGGTTATATCTATGAAAACGAAGATCCCAATTCGGCGGTTGAAATTGTGGGTAATTTGGCGGCTCGAAATGAAATCGGCGATGTTACGTATTCTCTGTCTGGAAGTCCAAATTTTGATGTGCTGTTTAAGGATGGTGTTGTATTGATAGTTTCAACCAAGAAATTAGATAAGGAAGTAAAGGATAAGTATTCTTTAATCCTCAATGCTACGGATTCCGATGGGGGTATGGCTAGCACAACCGTTTCCATAATCGTTAAGGACGTCAATGACAATTCACCTGTCTTTCACAAGAGTCATTATGCATGGAATATACCTCACGACAGCCCCCTTTACTCTACTGTCGGTGTTGTTAAAGCTAAAGATGCTGATGGTGACAAACCCATTTATAGTTTTGTCAGCTCCAACAACCACCCGTTTGTAGTCGTTCCTAAATCGGGTGAGATTTTGCTGATGGGTGAACCTGAGCCGAAGATTTACAGTCTGCTAATCCAGGCTAATGATAACCGTTACCCAAAATTGTACAGCGAGATAATACCAGCTACTGTTATCGTTGATAATTTTTATGAGGCTGATGGTATAAGAGAAAGCGAAAGGCCATTGAGGAGGCAAAAACGTTCGACACGTCAGACGAGAACGTATGAGCATTTCTTGGAATCCGATGGTAGCACGCCTGGTAAAGTGATGTTTCGCCTGGATAGTGTTCATCCTGACGAAGTGTTCAATCTTGAGAATTCGAGTAGGTGGATAGACGTCGACCATAATGGGGATGTGAAAGTGAAAGAAGCTTGGGATTATGAGCAACTGGAACGGGAGAAGACCATTGATTTCTTTGTTCAAATAAGGGCTCCTCAACAACCTGGTAAGTTTTTTATTGAACTAGTTGTAAACCCTAATACAATTATCATATTTTTAGTATTTCCAGCAGAGATGTATCCAGCAATAGGGGCAATATTGGAAGTATTTTCTCATAATTTGTAATTTAAAAATGATAAAAAGAAATTCCCTTCGAACAATAGGATAAAATTTTCCATCAATAAGCAAATATTTTTTATAATATTTGTTTTTTTAATTTGCTGACAGCTGCAAATTTTAGTATTGCAGTAAAAGTTCGGATAACTGGGAATAGGTAAATTCAAAATTTTTTCTCTCTGGTCATCTTGAAATTTAACAATGAATTATCAGGAGTAATAAAGAGTCCATAGTTTCCACTTACAAATTAAAACTAATAGTATTATGAGTAAAAGCAATACTGTTAGGAGACCCAATATGGAAATATGAGTGAATCATTGAAGTTTGAATGGTATGGTAATCTTTTGGTGGCAGTAATGACAATTTTAACAGATATGTTTCTTTGGAATAAGAGGTTAAAGGTTTTCAAATGAATTAATTTGATTAATTAACAAAAAAATTAACAATTATTAAAAAATTAATTTCAAATTAATGTAAAGACCTCAATACAATTTAAGAGGGCTTTTTTTTTGTTAACAGGAATATTTGGTAAATGAGAGTTGGTTAGTTATTTGGTTACTGCATTGTTAAGACCGAAAGGTGGGGGAGAGAAAGATATGCATCATACACTTTTCCTTATCAAATATTCCCCACACTTTATTGGGTTTCAGAACACAATTGAAGGCCAAGAAACTAAAGGAAAAAGAAAAGATTTTTATCACTTTTAACTTGTCTCCAATAAAATTAAAATTCCTCTGGTTCTTTCATTCCAGCGTAAAAATTTAAGAAAAAATAAGTATACACTGGTAAATTAATTCTAATAATGTATATATAAGTATAACAATGTTTAAATGAGTGTATAAGAAAATATCAAATTTAATTTTAAAAATGTATAAAAGAAGGAATAAGAACTTTTTTGTTTCTCTACTAAAAAGAGCAACCTTTTATTTTCTACACAGTTAATGTTCTTGTCTTTGGCAGCAATTTTAATTTAAGTAGATGTTGAAATATGTCGAATATTTTAGTTGTTTATTCAATTGATGGTAATTGTTTTAGAATTTTTTCTCCCGTGTCCAGCTGATGTTATTGCGAGTATCACTCAACCTTTTTTGTTTGATATCATGACTAACAGGAACGTTGATAAAAACTTTCTTTGTGATTTCTATTTAGTTGAACTGGGTTATTATTGCAACAGTAGTTATTTTTGAGAAGTCAAATTTTGATAGCTGTCCCAAATAAGTGGCTAGTTCATCACTAAGTCCTTACTTTGATGTGCTAATAAACTTTCTGCTAGTGTGTGTTCGACTATGGCCAGCTAGACGTGCTTAAGCCCTATATGACAAGCACTTGGTCAATTAAGATTGGAAATTTGGATTATTTAAAAATGATTCACAGCACAAGGTACATTTCTTAAAATTGCTTCAATTGGTAGGGAGAATTGTTATAATTGTTTCAAAATTAAATTAAGAATTTGTTTGCTCTTTCCACTGTTGTTAAAGCTTTTTCAATGAATCAATCATGTTTGCGGAGAGTCTTTTAACTATGTTTTTCTTTTTACAATTGGTGTTCAGCTAATTTACTTTTTTTTGCATCTAATTATTTGTATTGCGTTAGAAATATGAGAAAATGCACACATTGGCCGATGGATTTGAAATCATTGCCCATGTCTTTTGTCTTAAAACGTTTCATTTTTATTGTACAATCTGTTTGAAATCGTTTTGGTGAATGGTTTTGTGAATTCGGTTCAGCCTTAATGATAAAACTCGCGATGAGTTCTCTTTACATGAGGATTATGGGTTCGGTTTCCCACTGTTAAACACATTCGAAATCTCCAACTTTCAAGAGCCAAGTCAGTTCTTTTGTTTTAGCAATCCTGGATCCAGCTAAACAATACACTTTTAACTAATTAATAATTCAAAAATCCTTATGCATGTACTGTGAATTGTCTTAATTTACGTATTTATTTTCTCAGTAACTTATATCAAAGTTAGTGAGAAAATAAATACGTAAATTAAGAGTATTTAGCTTCTTTGTATGATAAATTATGTAAAATATTGTGAATTTGCTTTTTATAATTGAAAAGTCACAGTTAGAGTTACTGCCACGATCGGGAAATTTGCTTACCGTAATATTTTTTTTTTTTAAGCCTAAAACAACCCTGTTCGTATTGGCGTTTTGCTTAACCTCACCCAGCCTACATTTGAATAAATGTTCATGAGTTTACAATTGATTTGCTAGTAAGTGTAATCGAATAATAATGTCACCAGGAACAGGGTTGTAGTGCTAAAAAAAATTCTCCGGTATGTACGCAAGCTTCCTGATCGTGGCGGTAACCCCAACTGAAGCCTGTGATTTTTTAAATATAAAATATAAATTCACAATATTTATGATGTAAAAAAGCTAAATACTCTTAATTTGCGTATTTGTTTTCTCACAATTTATATCATAACGCATGCATAAAGATTTATGAGTTATTATTAATTAGTTATTAATGAAAAATCTCCCAAAAGTACCGGTACGCCGTACCGACTCTGAAAAAAGTACCGGTACGCGCCGCCTACCGGCCCCATTACACTCGCCTAACCAGGAACATGCAAGGGGTGCTGTCCTTGCACTCTTTTGTTTTTTAAAACTAGAAGATAAAACCGGAAAAGTCACGAAAGAAAATATATATTAAACTTGTTCATTTTAACAGAAATTCACATTACTATAACTTTTCATTAGAAACCCCATTAAATTATTTCTACCGGCGCCCACGTATGGGCGTCGCCAGGAAGGTGCACTTGTACCCCCTGGATTTTTGAAAGTGTAAAACAATGTGGTGAAAAGTGTTATGATTCACTGGAAATAGAAGTATGATATAGGTTTTAAAATATTTAATGAATTTGAAATGTAATAATAACTATAAATTAAAATTTCATTAAGTTATCCAACAAAGTTCAATTATAAGACAAAAAATTAACCGGTATTGCTTACACCCGTGTAACACCTGCACCTGCCTGAAAATACTTCTACCGGCGCCCATGCGCTCACGAAAAGTAATAAAATATATGGCGTTGTGATACATTTATTTTCAAATTTAACTCCTTAATTGTAATTTAATTGGTGTGTTCGTATTAAATTCTACAATGCCATTTTGCATGCTATTCGTCGGAAGTATTAGCACTTCACAGGAAGTGTAATGATGCAGAGACTGACGATATTCTCTTAAATTCTGGTGGATTGGAAGTCCATCATGCTAGCTGCTTTCCTCTGAACGTTAAGTAAATTTAATTTTTGTTGATAGTAAAAAAAAAATCCGTTCGATTTTTACAAAGGTGGTTATTCATATTTGTATCCTGCTTCACGATCCGATTACTCAGTCGTCTAAGTAGCGTGACGTCATTTGGAACAGATGCATTTAAACCATTCTCCATTGTTGTGCTATTAATTTCCGAAAATGGCAAGTTAACTTTAGGTTACGGTTTTGAGTGTCTTGGGTGAACTGAAATCCCTGTTCTTTTTCACACCTTGCGGTTTTTTTCACTCTGCGGTTGGCTATTTTCAGTTTTTCTAAGTTCCTTTACCTTTGTCTTTCTAAATAGACCTAGCCTGCGTTTCGAATTTCCTTTGTGACAAACGTAGTTTTTCACTTTTCTGTTGGGATGTGACAACCTAGTCATCCACGAATTCTGAAAAGAAAGCCTGCTCTGAAAGAATTTTTTTTCTCTAGGTGGGAACACCGTTTTGCTATTTGTTGATCGATGTTTGAACCAAGGGTCTATCCAGAATTTTTTTACAGGGTCCTTTTTTGTGTGAAAAAAAATTAATTTTGTGAAAAATTTCCAATTTTATCTATTTTTGCAAAACTTTCATGAAATAATAATAATTTTTTTTTAAAATTTCTATAATCTTTAATGTTAAGTTGACACTCATAAATATTTACAATGATATCCTTCTACTCCAAGATGATTTGAATATCTCAATTTTAGATGTATATTTTAACATGGAATTTTACAAAAGGTCTGTTTGTTGGTTGTGAAATTTTGTGAAGGGTCCTTATGTTTTGTGAAGAGTCCTTAAAAGGACCCAAATTTCCTTCTGCATAGACCCCTGTGAACACACCATCCGATCGGCTGCATTTAAGAGCAAAGAAAAAAGAAAGTATCGTTTTGATTGATTGGGAAATAAATGTTCAGTGACGGAGAATTTACGCTGGAGCTTGAAGCCCTACACATGTGCTTTCATAGTGTATTGAGGCCACGCGACGCATTTGACCGTTTAAGCACCCACTCCTCCGTTGTCACGTGACGATCCTGGAAACACTAGCACAAACCACGTACTCAGAGCAAATATTGTATTTTTGTTTGTCCTCCAAATTATTAGTTTTTCGCTTCAACTGATTGATTTTATTCGTTTTTCCGTCGATAATGTGCTGTATTGGATTATTGGACAATGTAGCTTCTTCGGAAATACATGGCGAATAACATTTGAAAAGTTATAGTTTATTAGACTCGTTTTTGCCTTTTCATTTGAAATAACTGATTCTTTGCTTTAATAGAAAAGTTCAAAGAGTGAGACAGCTGATTTCAATGTTAATTATATATCTGATAAATGTGTGATTTTACTATCGAAAAACTTCCTTTAGTGAATATGGGGACTCAATTTAACATTACTTGTGTCCAGCGTCTCAATGACGCTAGTTATTTTGAAGAATTTATCTCAACAAAAATCTTCATTTAGGACGTTTATAAATTTTTAAGTGAGGAGCACCAAAAGTATTCTAGGTGGCATTGTTGTACGAGATGTGTTTGAAACTTAGTCCTAGTAATCATGAAAAATGTAGTTGAATGCGGAATTGCTGAACTAAATGCAACTACGATATATTTTTCTAAGTCAGGATCTTAAATTTCCACGGCCAGTGACTTTTCTTACGAAAGTGCGTGCTTTCTTATCCATTTACCACGCTTCACCAGTGCTATGTTGTAAATGCATCCTCACGATAATACCTTAATTGACTTGGAAATATACATTTAATGGGGATATTTTCGAGTAGTTATGTGCTTTATTGTCACTTTAGCCTGCTTAATTTTTTTTTTTGCAAGTTCAATGTGACGCGTTTTGAAACACCCATTCAACAGACGTTGAAGTGTCTTACTGGTTGTATAGTGTCGTGCGTTAGAAGTAATCTGAATATGGAACGTGAACTTTAGAGCATTCTTCTCAACACAATGGCGCATTTTGTCCGGAAATAATAAAGTGGTCGCTGAAGCTGTAAAAATCATTATACAATGCTTTGCTTCTGCTATAAATGCGTGGGATGCAGTAAATTGCATCTGAGGACTTCCTATTCCATTTAAACTTATATGACTTAGGGATTTATTGTAATGGACTTTGTTATTTGTTTAAAATTATTGCAAATATTTAACTCATTCGTTTATCAAAAATTTGTCGCTTCCTGTTTTGACTTTTCGATTTCTTGGCTGCAATGAAATATTGACAATGGTAAATTATTTTCTTTCAAAATGAAATACGAGATACATATTGGACAAATAACTTTAATCTTCACCTTTGTAAGATGAATGTAAGAATTTTCTCAGTTTATTACTCTTATTAAATTGGGGACTGAATCTGAAAAGACTATTCTTTTACAGATTGTTTTTGCTCCCACAGGAAACAATTAATCGATGACCATTTTCTGAACTATTTTATTTTGTCAAGCTCGACAAAAGGTTTTATATTATCATTAGTAAGATTTTTATTGTTGAAGTTTGTGGATTTGCTTTTTAGATAGAAAAGGAATTTTTTTCCCCATTATTCTTTGTTATTATAGGAGTAACTGACCCAAACTCAACAGAAAATTCAATTTCTTTAATCAAATGAGAACCCAAATCAAACAACCGATTTCAAGCTTCGATAGTTTAAGGAATTCTCGATTTCATTTCAGGTCTTTTTTTTTTGTTAGAAAATTTTAATCCTTACTTTTTTTTTACCATAGAGAATTTTTTTTTTTTTTTGATGCTTTGGTGTCTATTAAATTGGTCGCCACCCCAATTCTAATAATTAAATCCATATAAATTAATCTTGAAAGCGACATTTTCAAAGAGGAAAAGAGAGGGATTTGACAGCCTTTACTGGATGGTCCCTTAGCAAGAACTCACTTCGCACTCCATAATTCACCCGCTTTTTTACCCGTTTTTTTTTTTAAATGGAACAATAGGGCATTGTGTGCGCGTTTACCACCTATTGCACTAAATAGTGAATCAGCTGTGGCGTGAAGCTGTACAATATCTGGAAACAGGGAGGGTGGAAATGTTTATTCGCGATTTCGTGACCCTCCTCTGCGTTTCCCGATCCCTGAGCTTTTTGGATGACGAGTGAAAGCTGGGAGCTGAACAGATGGGCTTCACTTTGCATCCTTGCTAGCGACATTTGGGCGCCACTAGACAATTTTTTTAAGGGTTTATCTTTCAGTTTTGAAGAGTCTCTACAGTTCGATGAAAGATGCTAGATAAATGTCTTGAGGCTGTGCTTGCAGGGTATTATTAGAATGGAATTATATATGCAAGCTGTATCTCTATTTCGATCACGTTTATTTTTTGAGGGAATGTGACGCTGAAGGTTGAAATATGGCTTAGATATTGATACCAAAAATGAAGCTTTTGTCCAGAAAGACATTTTTTAGTGTTATCCACTAATTAATATTGAGAGCGAAAGTTTTTACAGTGTTACATCATTTTTCTGTTAACTGAGGATGTATTGAAAGAGGGACACTTGGTTTTTGTGTAATTTATTTTTATGTGATTGCTGAATAATGCTCAGTTTCAATTTTAATCTGGTTGATTTTTTAAATGGTTGAAGGTGATTTTGTCGATTGAGCTTTAGAAATGATCTGAAATAAATGACTTAACTGCATTTTCTTTTGTACATTTGCATCTTCAATGTAGAGCATATTTTAATTTTTAATTTTTTTAATTTAGAAGGGTGGACTCAGGCAAATCAATATAAAGGGCGTCTAGTCATTTTGGTAATTCCACTCCGAAATAGTTTCTAATCTGTTCTAAAAGCTATTATTCGAATATATTACCTGAACAAGCCATAGCGGATTAGGAATCTTTGAATTTATCTCAGTTTTGGCAAAGACTTAATTTTCTATTTCCTCTCCACACTTATCGTTGCTGAAATCTCTACATGTTCACACCGAGTACCGTAATTAAAAATCAGCCAAAACCGTTGCGACCATCCCGATGGAACGCCGTCACGTTGTTACATATCTTGCGTCGGTGGGTCACGGTCTTCTATCACCTGTTAAATATCACTCCTGCCATTAAGTGTCCGCTGTTTCCTGAGACCGGAATACACGCGGAAGTCTGTCCGGAAATGCCCTTTTGCTACTTCATCGCTCGAGCGTCAAAAGCTCGTCCAAAGATGACTTTTAGATTGTTAGTCGGAGAAGGAGATTGCAGTTGCTCATTCACCGTTTTAAACGAACTTTTCAAAGGGTTGATTGCTCGCAATCTGCAATTAACCTCTGATCTGCTGCAGCGCGCGCTTAGCGGGAGATGTGATTTCTGAGACTTCGTCATGACCTTTACCTTGTGGAAACAGGGTCGATTTCTTCGTTATGGGGATTTCATGTAAATATTGGGATGACGATGTTGCCGCTCTGTTATGCGAAGAGATTTTTTTCCCCTGCATGATACTGGCTAGTGATGTCATTGATACTTACCAACAACTTACATAGGTAATTGTGTACTAAGGGAACTATGTTTTTTTGCTGTTTATTTGTGAAGATCCTGAGTGTATACGCATTTTAACGCGTTAACTGGTAAAGTACAAAGTAATATTGCCCAGATAAATGTCCATTCACGTTTCAAGTTGCTGCGTGTATGTCTCATGGAGTTATACAACTAGGATTCGGTCCCCGAAACCCGGAAAAAAATGTGTATGAGGGTAGTAAAGTGTTAAAATCACTTGCTTTCCTATCTAAGAGGGTTCCAAATCGACGCTTTCGTTGTCTAAAATTAAGTGGGCGGGCGTTTTGTGCAAGAAAGAAAAGAAAAAATAATAATAATAAAGGCAGTTTTTTAGCTGCCTGCTGTCATTTAATATTACATTCCGCCCCTCAACCCCTCCCAAATAAAATGAATGGTATAATAAATTATCTAATTGTCTTCGAGATCCAGCATCACCAATTTGAATATAGTTAAAGAAAGCACTAAATTTCGCCAAATGTAGTTGTGGGAGTACACAATACTCTTTATTATACCTTTTAAATTTCAAAAACTGTAGGGGAAAAAAAAAAAAGATGTATTGAATAAATGACGTGAAGAAGTTTTAAATTTAAAGGTCGGTAATTTGTGAAAACAACGATTTTTTACTTGTGATGATACAAGCTATTGACAATGGATTCAATAAAAAATGAGTTTTTTGTCTTACAGTTATCTCTTGCCAATTTGAATTGTCAAAATCATGACGAAAAATGGTTCAGAGAGGGCTTTAAGTGTAAAAAAAAACAAAAAAAAAACGAGTCAAAAATAATTCTAGTTTACAACCTCGTTTCTCTGGCATTAAGGTCAATGTTTCCGTGATGGGTGGTTTGCCCAAGTTTGAGACACTTCGATTATCGCGATATTTCTAACTTGCATCACGAGTACGCAATTGTCCATTCCCGGATGCCATTGTGTCCAGATAGTGTGGGCGGGAATATATATAACTGGATCTTCTAGAACAAAAGATGTATTTAAGTATATAAATGTAGAGTGCACTTAGTTGTGTGTCAAATAAGATCGTTTTTCATTTGTGTTTTTAGCTCTTATGAGGGAACTTCAGTCTGTCTCTGTTCGATGACCTTACGTTATATTTTTTCAGCTACAATTACTGCCAAAGTATTGCTTTGTAGCATATGAAATTTTATAACACGCATAACATCAGTAATATAATTTCAATAAAAAAAAATCTGAAGTCAAAATAGTGCTTTTTTTAGTATTACACTTAATGAGTTTTTATAAGCTATACTAAACTCCAACTTAACTTGACATCACTAGACGATAGATCTTCACCGTGCTCATAGGCAGTTAATCCATTTTAGCGGAGGGAAGACATAATTCTCGCCAAACCTTATAGCCTTTTGTTCTCTACAGGGTTGTGGTTTGGCGAACATTATGCTTTCACACTGCCAAAATGGATTAAATACCTATGAGCACTGTGACAATCTACCGTCTAGTGATGTCAAGTTAAGTTGATGTTTAGTATAGCTTATAATTATAAAAAAAACCCTCATAAGTTTTTTTTCCCCAATTTTTTTCAATTAACTTTTATTACTGATGTTACGTTTGTAATATTTCAAATGCGTCCACGCAATAATGTGGCAAAAATTGTGGCTGAGAAAAATATAGCATTAGGTCTATGGGACAGACTTCTATATACTAATTTTACTATTCGTAAAATTGTTGAAGTTGGATATCGGTTTCTTACATGCTTTCGAGCAAGTTTATTTTCGTTATGGTTGTGTTTATATTCAATTTCGTTCGATTTTTGAGGAATTTAAATGTTTCCAAATGTTCTTCGTTACTATCTTCAAAGTCGATTTAAATTTTGTCATTTTTTAAAAACTAAAATTCATTAATTTTTCTATTAATATGACAATAGCTGACCACGATAAAAACTTCTCAAGTGTGAAATTGCCCAATAACAGAATAGCTTAATTTGGTTTCGACAGGGGTTTAATCTGGTATTTTTACTGCAGCACGAATTAATTTTTAATGTATTTATATTGTCTAGTAAGTAAATCATTGTTTGATAACGCTATCCTAGTAAGGTTCGTCGAACTTAAGAGGAACATAAGGAAGTTATTTATCCAGCCGTCCCTATAAAATCTCTGGTAGAACGAAATAAGTATTTTAAGGATCTGTAAACTGATATTCGAAATGGCCTTGTAATCCTAAGTGCTAATCAAATCTCCCCTCCCCATATACTCAACCTTAGTTGACAGAACTAGGTTGTTCATTTCTATATCAATTGAAATTCTAGGTTTTTCTATTACGGGTTATGCTACTTTTAGTTCTACAATCTCAGCCCTTATTCGTTCTATGGGTAGCTGACAGCTTTCTTTCAGAGAAGTCTTTTCTTTCTTTTATATATGTGATTTGCTTGGGATGCGGCAGCTCGGTGCCGACAGACATGGTGCAGATTGGATTTTTTTTTTCTTCTTTAGAGTAATGGGGAAGTAATATGTCGCGTGTATGAAAATTGCTCTTTTAATTTACGATGCTGTTGTAGGGAGATGAGATAGAAGTAAATATAGCAGGCAGAGCTCTGTGATGGAGGGTTTGAAAAGTGTACTTTTTTTTGTGTCACCATTTAAAAACTTAAGAGGAAGGAATGCTACCTTTTTCTGAACATAGAGACAAATGTCTTTTTATGGATTGGATTTTTTTTTTTAATCTGGTTTGTCAAGTGTGTTTCGTTAATTTTTTTGTTGTTGTTAAACTTATGATCTTTTATCAAAATAATTAGTGTGGATTTGGAGTTGAGATTTCACTCTTTATGCTTCATTGGAAAAAAAAGCGCCATAATCTAAACTGTTTAAAGCAGCGTGAATGAATTCTACAAAAGGGGTTTGGGGGGGGGGGGGGAATGCATAATCTAAAAATTTACATTCCTAACATTTTTGGCATTGGAATTTTATCTGGAAATATAGCTTAAATAGTTAGGTTTTATTTTATTTTATAATAAATGATTTTTACGTGAATTATTTATTGTTGCCTTGATCAGCCCCGGATTGTCGTTCAATTTGTCGACAATGTGCTTTATGTAAGCTTAATTATAATTTTAAAGCCTATTTTTCAATATTTGATTAAGCTTTGTAAGTAAATCCCCACTCTTGCCGACCAAACGGTATAGTGGTTAGCGTGCTAGCTTCTGGACCGCGAGGTTGCGGGTTCGAGTCCCGTGTTGGCATGGGTGTTTGTAAATGTATGTTGGCTTGTCTAATGACGAATGTTTCGGCGCATTATAGCCCTCGTGTTGCTGACGGCGCCAGATAATCTGAATACAACCAACCAAATCCCCACTCCACTCTTCCACGTTGTATTGAAAAAAATTGTAGTAGTAACAATAATAATAATAAAGCATGGGCAGGTGAACTCTCGATCAGAATTTTTATATGTCTCAATCATGTCGTTCAGTCGATTTATATAATTCTAGTTTGAAGTTAATTTTACTTGAATTTTATTAATTTCTTTCTTCTAAAAATTGCCACATTCATATATATTCACAAAAAGTAATTATTTGTAAAAGCAACTAAATGTGCGGAAGGTTCTCCATAATCTCCTCTTAGAATTATTAAGAATGCAGTCACATTATCAGTTTTAAATAAAAAGATGAATAAATAATAAATTAACAGGAGTGTTCGACACTTAGTGAAATAAGCTTATTTCTGCTTGGGAGTTCTTTTTTAGGAATATTTTACCTAGAAGTTTTCTTGATATTCCGATTTCAAAATTGTGATTAATTTCCTTTGATTCTGAATCAATCTTTGCGTTACTTTTTTTCCCTTTGTTCGGAATTTCCTGTGAAAAAGTCATTAAAACAGTTATGAATCAGAAAGATTGCAGGTTAATGATCGATGACTACCTAACCGACTTCTATTCCCAATTTTAAACTAAACTAGCACAAGATTTGATTGAAACTAAACAAGCAAAGTTTTAAACTAAACAATTTTTTTTTATATAATTTGCTTTCAAAGCTACATTTAAATATGCTAATCCACTGTTTTCGATAGTTTGTATACCCTAATTAATTTAATGTTGCACTATCTAATAAGTTTTAAATAAAGAATTTTTTTGCCTGTTTAAATAGATTTTTTTTTTAAATGAGTTGAATATATGTTTTTATAACAACGAGCAAAAAAATTAAACTTTCTCAATCAGAAATCTTGGCGAAAATGGCACTTTATCGCGACGAGTGCCGGAAAGTAACTTTTTATTACAAGGTGCATAAAAATTGATCGTTTTAATCAGAAATCGTGGCGAAAGTAGCACTTTACCGCGATGGGTGCGTAAAAGTAATTTTCTCGCGCTAGTGTGAAAAAGTATTTTCGTGCACGTTTCGTACCCAAATTTTATAAATAGTTTTGTTATAGAAATGATATTTTTAGAGGAGATTCATTAACTGGAGTTGACAACATTAGTTTGTATCAGTGGTAGAAAAGAGAGAAAAAAAGTGGGGGAATGCCCAAAATTTAGTGACAAGTGCACCTCCACCCCTCTTCCCTCCCCACTCCAACTATACATTTTATAATTTCGTATCTTATAATAAAAATATATATGGTCCAAAATTTATAGCTGTTTTAATGAAATATCCTATGACTTATTTTTTTCATTGGAAGTAATCACCATTTTTTTCTCAGTGTCATTGCATTTAAATGTTAATGTTATTTTTCTTTAGTAGTTTTTAGATGGATTGAGTGTTGTTAAAAGTTCAAAAGTGGGTTGATGGATTTCAGTAGTTTTAGAACTGGGGAGACGCATGGGTATTTTCTTGAAAAGTGGGGGACGCGTCACCCCGCGTCTACCCACACTTCTAGCACTGGTTTGTATGTGTATTAAATATATTTTTTGCACGTGATTATTAAAAAAAATATTGTTTGCAACACCAACACTATCCACCAACTACACACACCAACTATCGCACTCGCCAAACTACTACTCGCTAAATTACTACTTTCTGAACTAGTTGCATAAGTAACTATTCTTACACGTCTCGTGCTCGAATATTATATATTCTTACTATTGAAGTGACATATTTTTAGAAGAAATTCATTGCCTTGAGTTGTCAACATTAAGAAATATATGTATTAAAAATATTTTTTTGAGAAGTGTACTATATTCATGACATCTTCTGCAAGTTAAGCAATAAAGCAAAGTGCATCTAACTCTTCAAATTTTCACTCGCACCAAGGATTTTTGGGAGAATTAGCTCATTAAAATCAAAATACTAATAGGGTACGATTAGAATAATCTTGCTTTCCTCAGCACTTAGATATTTATTTTAGAATAGGGCACTTCCTTTTGATTTTTTAAATGAGTTAGTTTCCAAATTAGCATTCGCCCTAAAATTTCCCATGTTCCTTAAATTTTTGTTGCTCCCTAAAATTTTTAATATTGTACTTAGATTTTTCTATAATTCCCTTTAAAATAAAAATAGGGAACTTAAAATTCTCCGATTTTCCTCCAAAACCAGCGAAAAACTCCAGATAATCCTCCAGAGTAGAAATTCTTTTCTGAGTTTTTAATACTTTTTTTTTTTTTTTTTACCGGTATTGAAACGTGCTTTGAAAAAAATGTATGTGTTAGGAGCCTATGTTACCTTTAAAAGAAATATCCCTAAATTTTTTAAAAAATTATTCTTAAATTTTTTGAAATTACCCTAAAATATTTGGAATTACCCTTAAAATGTTTCTGAAATTTTTGGAATTATCCCTTAAATTTCTTCGCTTTCTTCCTTTACTCACCCGAGCATTTAAACAGTTTGTTGTATTCCACTCAGCTACAAATAGTTCCCATTCTTGCCATACTTATAAGATTTGAAGCGTAAGCCTCTGGAACGATGGACTCATTCATCTTGCATTTAATAGCCACCACAACTTGTAATACCTTTCTCTTCTACAATGCAATGGCGAATTCCTGGTGATAGAGTTGGGTGAGCAAGGACGTGCCGATCGACGACTGAGTCAACAGTGAGTTAACTTGCACTTGCACGTGGTTCTTTGCACACGCGATGCAGCTTTTCGCCGGAATGTGCCTATTTTGAATTCGCGTTTTGTTTTGATTTGTGCTTGACACAGTTTTAGTTGTTGTCGTGTGCAGCGAGTGGTTTTATTGACACTCTCTGAGGGAATGACTGGAAAAACGGGATCGTGTTTTAGTAACAACATATTCTTTTTGTTGATTCAGGAATTGCCAAGGCCTCTTGACTGAGTGAAATGATATTAACTCTTAGATAACTAAACTTAAATCAGTGTTACTGTGTAACTAATCATTCGACTCGTAGACTACGAATTAGAAACGAGTACATTTTTATATTTTCTTTATTTCAAACAAATTACTCTATCTTAAGAGAAGCATTATGATATTTTAATTAGTAAATAGAAATGTGCAAACATTTACGTTTCGGAGAGTGAGGAGAAGTTTGTGCTATCTGTAATCCGCTAAACTGGATGTCTATTAGTATTAGACAACAGACGAATGCTTAGCTATCTAGTGTTAAGCGAAATGATAACAGCCTGGTTTGTTCATTATTTGTGTTGACAGTGGTACATTTATTAAAATAATCGTTCGATTCTACTAAATAATATATAAGATTAATGATGACTATCATTGTTATACCAAAAAAGCCATCATCACATCAAGTGCTTTTAAAATTTCGAAGTTTTTCTTAGGATACATGTGTCAGAGTGGCCATAGAACATGAAAATCAGGGAAATGTCAGAGAACTTTTTAAAATTTCACGAAAATCAGGGAAATTTTCTTTTTTCTGAAGGTGCGTTTCCCCGTTCATCCGTATTTTGGCGCCATTTACCTGGATAATTGTGGTGGTAATAGTTAGAAGTTTAATGTCACTGAATGATTTCAACTTTTCATTACCCCCGAAAATAATAATAAAAAAAAACGGTATATTATTATCTCATTAGCATACATGTTCTATTTGATCGCACATCTGGAAAAGTTAAGGAAATTTGAAATTTTTTTTCGCAAAATCAGGGAATTTTTTAGAAATCTATCAGGGAACTTTTTTTCCTGAATTTTGTGGCTTCCTGTGTGAACATTTCTGTTTGGTCAAAGTTAGTCGCATTAATTCAGTGAACAAAATATAATATTTATGATAGCCCGTGTTGTTATCTCATTCACGTATGCATTTGCATTTCAATAAAGTCCAAAATGGCCGCCCATGTGTCCACTGGCCATTCTCCGTATTACAGTGTTTCGAAAACGCCCATGAACTGGGGTGGCAAATTCTTTTGTTTTTGAAATCGAAAGTAAGCGAGATTAAAACGGGAACAAAAGAAAATCGCCTCGCAACGTGCGTCGAATGCGCAATCCGAATGATTCCTTTGTTCCGAACATGGCAGAAGGATCGGAAGATATTTAACTTTTCCTTCTTGGAAGATGTAAATGCATTCGATGAAGGCGGAAATATTTGAAACGTGATTTGTTAATAAAAAGGAATGTCAACGTTTTGGCTCTTTCGGTATCGTAGCCACCTTTTGAATCTCATTTGTATAGCTGGGGTGTGAAGTGGTCATTCTCATAGAAAGAGATTTACGTAACAAAGCAAGTTCGTTATGAATTTTAAATTATTACAAGCACAATATACAGATAACTTTAAATTTTGTGAGTGTTCTGACATCCTCCGAATATTGAGGGAAAAAAACACAGGAGTTTTCTTGTAATTGTTTTTGGAATGTTTAAGGTTGCTTGTTGGTAAATTTGCCTTTTCTTCAATTATTTTCCAATTCCAAAACTACCAGTAATAGAAAGAAAAATATATACAACCTATGTTTAAAAAGTTCTACCTTCTAAGACCTTAAGTTGAAAAAATTATGTTGGAAAAATTGTTTAACCTGAGAACAGATCCTTTGATTCTTTTTTTTTTTTTTTTTTTTTGTGCTATATAGCTGTACGAAAATTTTTTCAACTTCGAAATTTTATAAATATTTGCCACATTATTTGAACAGTAGTCGAATACTTTATTTACTATTTTGCAAAGTGTTTCTCATTCTTATTCAGTGAAAGGGGAAAATTGATAATAAAAGAAATATGAATTAATATTTCTGTCATGTTATTAACCCTCCGTCGGGCGCAACCGGCCTTACAGGCACAGCTCTGACGCTTTCGTTTCCCCCTCCTCTCATAGAGAGGTAGGAATCTGCCTCTCCTATATCCGAGAGGCGACTGCAATTTTTCGACCCCATCGAACATCATTCTGATTTTTTTTTTATAGAAATTAGAGAAAATTGAGTAGATAACGAATCCACTGGTCTGCCGTGTCAAAAATGGCCGAAACTGATAAAAAATCAACTTGGAATGAGTTGAATTAAAATCCGATTGCCAGATATGTCATAACTTGTCAAAAAGAGAACAAACTATTTCGTCTGGCAACCCACTGCATTGTGATTTTCAGAGTGGAATATCGGCTTCTGAACTATGCACTACAATGTATAAATTTTACCAAATTTTTTGTCTTTGTTATCCTGATAATAAGACAGTTTAGTTTAAAGCTGAAAATTTCTTGTAATGTTTTCTAAACATAAAATGTGTTCTTTTTTTAAACAAATTTCATATTTTTTTCTTTAAATATTCCTATAGTAGTCATTGATTACTTTTAGAATACTAAAATTAAAAATAATGATTATAAATTTGCGATTCATTTTTATGCGTCTGTCAAGCATATTGCGCCCGAACTCGTCGGGTTCAATACTGCGCCCGAACTCGTCGGGTTCAATATTGCGCCCGATATAGGGTTAATAATGGTACCACAAACTGAAATTTCTACTTATTGCTTTTCAGAATTTGACGATTGAACCTCTTATTTTGATATTGTACAAATTCTGTATTCAAAAAATTTCGAGTCGCACATTTTAATGAACATGTGAGAACATAGAATTTGTTTGAGACTCCCTCTAAAGCGTAATCAATTTCTTATCTAATTCTTAAGTTGGCTACCAATATAAAATTGGCACCAAGGTTAACTACGTGGGAATTACAACAGCCCCTTTATCCAAGTATCATACCCGGTCCCGCGTTCCCTGAAAGCGAGTGAAGTTTTCTTATAAAAGCAGTCTTTCGCAAGTTGACCGAAGACAGATTTCTGAAGAACGGGATGAAACGAAAGGCGGAGATACAGAGATGAGTGATTTCTCATGTCTAAGGAATGCGGCTACGTCATTTCCGGATCGCCAATGCATTCTTACTCTGTCTGCGGTGAAATGTGGTCTGCTTTCGAAGAATGTTATTCAGACAGGAGTTAACTTTTTTTTCTTCTTCACAACCTGTAAAAGGAGGACTGAGGGAAAGCAAAACAGGTAGATTTAAGTTGGAACCTGCGGTGCAATGGGGTGTGGTAATTTCCATACTATAAATGAGTACGGGGTTCTTACTGAGTTAGGTTTTTTCTTTCCTGGCTAATTGATGGGAACGCTTAGTATTTATATCTGATGACTGGATGATTGTTGGAGTTTCCATGGCGATTCTCACGCCTGCCTAATGAATGGCTTAAAATATGAATTCTTCTAACTTTGAAGGTCACTTAATGCCTAAAATGAACGTAACATTAGTTCATATAGAAAAAAAATGTGGTCAGAGTAGCTAAACATATGGGATTTTCATCCATTGTTTCCTTTTCAGATTTGAATGCATGCATCACCCAGGAAAAGATTTTTGTTGATATAGCTTGAATCGCCTTCAAGGATATAGATTCAAGATTATTTCTCAAATGCGAAGCATGTTTACGACGTTAAGTTGGAAGATTACTTCTCAAATGCGAAGCATGTTTACGACGTAAAGTTGGAAGATTACTTCTCAAATGCGAATCATATTTACGACTATTCGAAACAGCAAGCAGATGACAAGAGATGGAACATCTGTTGATATCGGAAGAGACGGTTGGGGTAGTTGAGATGCTCTTGCTCGAGTTTCGCAACTAATTTGAAACAAGAAACTCAGTTGTTTGAGCATAAAGTGGCAGTTGAGCTGAGTGCATAAATCTAGATAACGAAAATACCCCGAAGACATTTGCATTTCTATTTTATGTGTGTGTGTTACCTGAAAAGCAAGAAGTGATTAGAATTCAGAAGATACCCCTTCATTTTACGCTTGAGCCAGGGTCGAAACGCGTACTGTGGTTACAGAATGTGGACGATGGTAAATTGAAAATACAAGCACTGAAATCCAAACCACTTCATGTAACTTAAGAACATTGATTTAACTTAAAAATTACTTGTCTATTTATGAATAAAAACGCACCAAAACACCAAAACGAACTGAGCAACAATGAAATTTTGCGTACGTTAAGCTACCGTCTTTGAACGTCACGAAGTAACTGGACGACTTACTGCCCCCTCCCTCCTCTCTCCTCACTTTCTTGTAGTAGCCTACCTTGAATACCGTGAGTGAACAAAGCACTATTATCCAACCAGCCTGTTCTATGCCCTCTTGGGATATTATTGGGGGGGGGGGGGAAGGGGTAGAGAAGTCGGATGGTGGGGGTGAAAGAACAATTCAATGACCGGTTGGCTGAGTCTTTTATGCTTGAGTTTATCTTTGTGTGTGTTTTGCTCTCTGTTTTAGTTTCTTTAGTCTTGGTATATGAGCATTGACCAACTGCTCAGAAAGGTGTGCAAATGACTGTTATTCTATTGCTTGAAGGCCTTTTTTTTTAAAATCCTTTGTACTCACTACGATTTTGTGTGTGGTGTACAAATCTACGGATGATTAATTAACCCATTTTCCGTTATTGAATCGACCTGAAACTTGGCATATAGATTCGATGTCGATGATAATGTATTCCATCAAGTTTTGTGGCCCTTCACTATCACTAAAAGACCGCTTTACATACGTTCCTATTATCGCTTCGTAATACTAATATAATAAACCCACTTGCCGTCCGCCCTGAAATTTGACAGATAGATTCGTTTTCGATATGAATGCATTCTATCGTGTTTTAGGAGCTGTCACTAAAAGACCTCTTTTACATATGCATCTATTGTCGCTTCTATTGACAAATTAACGATTGCCTTCATCCAATTGAGCTGTTACTTGGCAGATAGATTTGATGCTGATAAGAATGCATTCTATCATGTTTTTGGTCTGTCACTAAAAGATCACTTTTACTCCTGTGTTTATTGTCTTTTTGAATGACTACTTAACGTTTGCCTTCATCTAATTGAGCTGAAACTTGACAGATAGATAAACAATGCATTCTCTTAAGTTTTGGAGGCTGCCACTGCCACTAAAAGATCACCTTTGCATACGCTTCTATTGGAGCTCCGGATTACTAATAAACCTACTTCTCGTCATCCAATCGAGCAGAAACTTTGAAACTTGCCAGATACACTGTTTGCTTATGACAATGCACTCTATCAAGCTTTGGGGCTGTCATTAAAAGCCGCTTTTACTCACGTTTCTGTTATTTTACGTCAGACTTATCAGCTTTTACTCATGTTCTATTATCTTAATTCAAATATGTACAATTTGGATTTATTTAGTGACTGAAACCATCCTCTAATAAGGTTGACGAAGCAAAATCTTCGGTGGGCTAATTAATCTACTTGCCATCATCCAATCGAGCTGGAACTTGGCAGATAGACTCATTGTGGATGACAACTTATTTAAACAAATTTTGGGAACAAAAAGAGTAAATAGTCGTAAATTAGTGTTTTCTTCGTAGTGGGCAAACACTATGGCAATGGATTTATTATATATATAAGGATTTATATTAAAAACTTTGCGTTTATGAGTTATATTATTTAATACTGTTTTCGGTTGGTGTGTTCCTGATGAAAGATTTAAAATTGTTTGATTATAAATTTCTCATTTGTGACAGAAATGAAGTAAATATAGTTTTTTCAGTGATAGGAACAAGTTATGATATTTCTTTTAAAGTACAATTATATAGGAAGTACACTCAACAAGAAAAAAAACTTAAATAAAAAATAAAATCTGTTTGATTGATACAGCTTATCTACATTAATTACGACGACGTATTTTTCTATACATTGTACAACAATTGCAATCAAATGGTCATTTCTTTTACCTTACTTTTGAATCAGGATCATCTTGAATCTGTCCATGCAATTCCTCAAGTAGTTCTAATTTTATTTCCTGGTAGTTCTTCGTGAAGAGTTCACAGTAAAATTAGCTGCAGTTATTAATACTTAGGGAATAATAAAAAGTTTTCCCATTGTTCACTCAATCATTAATCTTACCAGTCAATCCAAAAGCTTTTTACCTGCTTACTCAAACCAGGTCGCCAGTTTTTCCTAAATCTAGTTTGACTTCTGATTTTACAAGCGTCGATCTAAGTTGCGAAATTTGAATGGAAAAATTAATGTGATAACTTTAGGCGTTAACTTTTAACTTATGACGTTAGGCGTGGTTTCTGACAATGAATCAGTTTATTTAAACATTTTAAATTTGTGAAATTTCAATTTTTTTTTTCGTTGTTATTTTTGTCTTAAAATGAGATCAGATTAATTCAGGTTGTCAGCGTGTTTTGAAGATGAGTTGATATAATTTTGGTCTTGTCCAGGAGAGGCCAATGATTTATGTGTAAGGGGCCGTTCAAATATTACGTAAGCACCTAGGGAGGGAGGGGGGTTAGCGATTTGCTTATTTTTGCTGAGAAGGGGGGGGGGGGAGGGGATATGAGTGATGCTTACGTAAGCATTTAATAATCCCTTTATTTCTAAAAAAAAAATTGAAACTTACAAAAAATTTCACTTTTGTACACCGAGTTCTAGGATAGGCGACTTTCCATTCAAATCGATCTAAGGGATTTAAACTTACATAAGAGTGACGTACTCTGCCTTCAGCCAATTACAATCAAACATTGATGATGCAAAATGCTGCAGTTTCAAAATGAATAAAGGGGATTTCCCTCTTTTGGGTGTTTGGAGACGTGAATCCTACATTAAATCTAACTTATGTGACAGACAACTTATGTGACAGCTAGAGCAACCCTGGATAACATCTGACTAGATAGACTTAATTGATTATGAAAATTACATTTATGTGCCATTAAAATTGTGATAAACTTAAGATTTAAAAAAAAATTAAAAATATATATTTTTTCCCCTTTTAAGGCGAGTTAAAAGTTCATTATTTGCATTGAATCCTAACTTTTTTTTAGATTACTAGCAGACCCGACAGACGTTGTTCTGTACACACGTCGTTAATTCGAAAATTTCAAACATTCTTCAATAAGCTGTAACAATCTGGACTGTTTTGATGAAAATTATTATTCAAGAGTTATTTTAATATCTAACGTCATTACATGTACACTTATACAAATTCGACCGATCGGTAGCATGTGAGTATATACTGTGTGTGTAAGTATGCATATACTGTATGAGTGAAGTGAAATGTAGAAGCTGTGTTAACTAAAAAGATGCATCTATTACCACACTCCACGGATGAAATTTGTAGACTGGATAATAGAAGCCACTGTCTATGATTATTGACACGGATATTTCTAGGCGTCACCGAAAATTTTAAGTGAATGAAATGACTGATTACAGGTTGGGATATTATCCGTGGAGTGTGGCAATAACAGCGTCGTAAATACAAACTTTAATTTGTTTTAAGTAAAGGTAAAAAATCTTATACTGAAACTATTTTATAACATTTATTTATTAATTTACAAAAACTTAATTTATCTTAATGCTATTGGATGTACAATATTTTTAGTTAATCCTTGAGGCGTATAAACAAACAAATTCGATGGTTTTCCAACTCTGGAACACGCAACATATAATTGACCGTGAGAAAAACACGGATTTTCTAAATCTAAGCCACAAATTGTCATCGTTTGGCCTTGTGACTTATTTATAGTCATAGCATATGCCAAGCGGATTGGAAATTGTAAACGTTTGAATGGTATAGGCGAATCTGAAGGAATCATTGGGATCCGTGGTAGAAGTACAACCTCACCTTGAAATTTTCCACTCAAAATAGTAGCTTCAAGAATGTTGCCCATGATTTTTTTTATAACTAATCGCGTCCCATTACATAATTTCGGAGCATTCAAATTTCGAAGCAAAATTATAGGTGAACCAACCTTCAGTCGCAAATTATTTGGTGGCATTCCAGGTAAATCTAATGAATTTAAAAATTCTACAGGATAGTTAACAACTTCATCAGGATCAACAACAGTGTCGATCGATTTAAATGTAGTTTCATTACCAGGCAGTAATTGCTGTATTTTGAAATTGATGGCATCAACATCTAAATTTTTCGCAGCTAAAATTGCTCGCTCTCGTAGCCATCGATGATTAGTACAATCATGTCTCAAATCTGGAAAGATACTGTTTATTAACTCATCTTTGGTAGCCACCATGTTGCAAAAATTCTCTGGAAGTCGAATATATTGTGTATCTTCATACAATTCAATTTTACCAGACAGGGTTCGCACGGTCAATAAAAGTCACTAAGAACTACATAATTTTGGTGAGTTAAAAGGGCCCTTAAGGTTCTTATTTTTCTTTGTAGGTCAATTTATCCTTAATGTTTTGTTTTTTTTTAATTTTTTTTTCTGTCTCTAGGTTTGATTTTCCTATTTTCTACTTTGTTTGGAACTATCTTCTATTGGAGGAAAAATTTTATGCTTCTTCTATAGGAGTTTGCTTGGAATTGTAGATTTTTCCAGGTTGTAGTCGTTTAATAGTGTAGTTTAGTAAAAGCCCATGTTGGAGTAATGTTTTAGATTTTTAAATTTAAAATTTTAGATTTTATTCGGTCTTTTCGTACAGTTCATGTCAAGGCAGAGGTACTTAACATATTTTAAATTGCCTTAAAAACTTCTTATTTTTTAATTTTAAAAAGCCGTATGAACCTTGTCTAGCTCTCGTTGCTTGAAAATATATGTCATGCTATTTTCGCAAAATAGTCAGGATTCGTAAGTTACCTGATAAAAGTTGACCAAAAGTTATTTATTAAATGATTGCCATATTGAACGTTGGTAGGTCATTTCTAAAAATGCTTAACTTACGAATTGACTAGCTATTTCACTGTGTATCAATTTTTCGACTATGGCCTTAGAAATATTTAATGTGATTACAGTACACATCAAATATTTCTTTCGGTTATAGTCTGAAGTTCAGCAAAGTTTTGCTTTTCAGTGAAAACAACGTGATAGAATTCCCTTCCGTTTCCTCACATTGAAAAGTGACACTTGTCCATTCGTTTCCTAACTTTAATTCTCATGTAATGGCAAATTTAAAACTGTTCTATTGTCTTGTCATGCTTTTACAAGTCACGGAGTTGTAGTCATCCACCCAAGCTGGTTGTTCCGTGGTATTTTCACTCCCTTTTATTTTTGGTTGACGGTATCTGGAACAAGGTTATTTAGTATGCAATTTTATAAATTCATGATGTATTTCCCTGAATTGAAGTTTTACATCAAATATTTCTTTGGCTTTTGTTAGTGTTTGAAGGGAAAAAACCCCAAACTAATGTTTTTTTTTCAGTTCTGGACTTTGTAAAAATTGGAAGTTGTGTCGATGAAATTCGTTGTCCTCGAAATTCGATGTATGATTAAGGTTGCTTTAGCAGTTTTTCAGGAGATACACTTTTTGACTTAAGTGTTGCACTTCTTGACTTAAGTTCTAGGGGTAATTTTTCAGCGAAAATATTTAACTAAATAGTAATTAATATAAAAACAAACTTTCTAGTTAAGGAGGGCGTATCTTGCTTTTATTACTGGTTTAAGTATTTGGTAATTGTTTTTCAATAACAGATGGTTTGTCGATATATCGCAGTAAATGCTTTCCACTTTTTGTCCTGAGTTTTAGTCGTTAATGAGATAACTGTAAATAATTAAAATTTCCTCACCCTGAGAAGTTCTGCTATACCCCTCCCCCTCCTTTTTGATAAAGAGTCGTACTCACATAAGGGAGGGGTGGGAAAATTTTCTTACAATTTAAATCGGTTTATAAAAATAATATATTGGTTATTAGCATCATATTTCTATTTTTCAAGTAAGTTGAAATGTTTCAAGATGTTATTCTGAATGTTTCAATGTTGCAACAGTAGAATATAATTTGAAAGAAATATTTTTTTGTAAAAAATTTCCCACCCTCCTTCCCTACATCAATCTAATTATGCTATGTTAAATAATGTCAGTTTGTGTTTTAAGCCTAGTTATTTCCGTTAAGATTCGTTCAGTAAACTGAGACTGGCAAAAATAGTCTAGAAGAATTTTGTATTTATCTTAAGTACATAAAACTGTTGATATTGTAGTCTACACCCGACCAATCTCTGGCAATCTGTTTAATGTTGTAAATACGCGATAATTTTCCGGTATTATTCGAACGCTACCCGTGCCCGAACAGACCACATCTTTCTGAACCTTCTTAATTTCATGACCTTAGTGAAACGGGTCAACATTTTTATCTGTTTTCCTCCACCCATGAGATTGATCGAAGTTCGGTTCTGCAACTTCTTTTACTTCCATTAGCTGAGTTCCATTATTCCATTATCTTTGGATAACTCGACAGAGAATGTTAAAGGACATTTTTTTGACACATTCCTCAGTTAAACTTTACTTTTGAAGAGTCAGAGCGCAAATTTGAGAAACTAAGTTGGTGGTCTGGTAAATTTTTGGATACAAACCTGCAAGATTTGACAAGGTAGCACAGATAAAGTTAATCGGGGGTTGCTTTGTAAAATTTCTAGTTCTTTTTTATTCTTGCCTGCTACATTTTAATAAATTCACTTATATTTACGATCATTACCCGGTTTTTATTCATTCTTTTCTTTTGATTGTATATTTGTTCTTTTGAAACTTCATTCTTTTGGATTTCTGAGGAAACACAGACCATGCGCCATTTGTTTTCTTAATCGTGCAATTTTCTTCATAGATCGCTTGAGTGATACTACCTTCCTTTCTGTGGGGTTTTCGATTTCTACCTTTAGGGTATGGAATATAAAGACCCATCCACGCGCAGCTAAACATCTCGGAACACAATTTTGCTGAGAAAACATTTTCTCTTGAGCGTTTATTGTGTGGTTGGCGGACCGACCAAAAAACCAAGTACTGGATGTTTCACTCCGTTGACTGTGAAATGAGTAGATACGTCGAAGAAGACAGAGCACTTGGCTTTTCTAAGTCTTCATCGAAATCTCTGTTTTTTCTTCTTCTTTTTTCTCTTGTTATGCGGATTTTCCATTACTTTGGTTGTAATCAATCACCTCTTTTTTACCTTCCATAATATTTTTTGTACTCTGTTTATTTATGTGTGGTGAGATTGGATGCGTCCATGAAACATACGTTTTACTTTCAGTAATTTTTCATTCATTGAAGTAGCGTTTAAATGCACATTATCAATGTTCTTGGTTCGAACTTCGTGCATGGGAGTGTTTAATTAAATCGAGCGATCTGTATTTATACTAATTAAAAATTGTTTAATTTTTTTTTAAATAATGAAATAAGCACGAAGAATATCCTCTACTGTTCCTCGCTTTAGCGTTGAAATGGAATCGTCTGAATGCTTGAACGCCTTAATAACTTTTAAGCAGAAAGGTTAGACAAGTGGAGTTTGACTAAAAGGAATATAAATCTACACTTAGGCGTTTCTTGGTTTACATTTGATACAAATCTATAAGGTTGGGATTGAAAAAGGAAATGTTCTGTTTTATTCACTCAAACACTGCCTACTTCATTTGCCGTTTTCTTGATACTGGCAGCAAGTACTCGAACAGTTAAGAGATTAACTGTATCTGCACAAAAATCTTCAGTACCATTTACTTCTTGTAGTAATTAACATATTTTCACAAATTTTTGTTTACTTTCTCTTGCAATCGTAGGTGAATTATCTTTAAAAAAAATAAAGATTTTGATAAAAGAAATAGTTCAAATTTTCATCAATGGCGATTTAAAGATCAGTTTCGAACAGCTCTATCTGTTGATTAAAATTTAAACTGATATTTATTTTCTTAGAATTTTGTTATGATTTCAGTAGGTAGTACATATGCAACATTTTATGAAAGACTGTTGAATATACTGGTCCCTAGACAACTCTCAACAGCTGAATTTTAATTACGAAACTTCGGTGAAGCTTGTTTTACGGCTGTCTCTGCTGTGGGAATCCAACTATACCCTTCATACGAAAGATTCAATTCAATAGCCGTTTTGTTAACATGGTCCGAGCAAGAGGTCAAGCGTGAAAGTGAAAAAGTTTCTCATTTCCTTTTATTTGTTAGTGTGTTCTTGTATTTAGTTGTTTTAACTACGTATCAACGGCCCACAATAAGGGTTGTTGATCCATTCTACGAAATCTTTGCTGTAGCAAGTCCATTTGACTTTTATAAGCTAAATTATGTTCCCATTTATTTCGTTAGGTCGGAATAGATATCTAGTGGGCAGGTGAGAATGAATCTAAAGTGTTTCAAATCTACGGCACGTTGATTATGGAAATTCGATAAATTTGTGACACTTGTCCGGTGTGCGCCTCCAAATTCCGTGTTTTGTATAGGCGTCTCAAAGGATAAGAAAAACAGTCTGAACGCCTTTTTATGTTTCACCCGATTCGGTTCAAATTAGTTTAATACTTTTCTATTGCGTCGCGTGATTCTGTAATTTTAAAATTAAGCAAGTACATTGGAATTCGTTCTAACCTCTCGAAGATTTCTTCTCTGAAGTAATCTTTTAATGCTCCTTCTCTATTTACATAAAGAAATGATAAAGCATTTCTTTTCCCAAATTATTTATTGGATTTTAAAATATTGAAAGGTGTTTTTGCGAGACTGCGCTCTTCCCGGTCATCTAACCCGGCTACCTAACATATTCTGAGAATTCGCTCGGAAGCATAACCCGTTTCGTAAGAAGATCGCAAATAATTTCTTTTAGTCGTTGTTTGTCTCGTCCTTTCATCCTCCGGAGAAGAAAACGCAAGTTCACCGCACACCTTTTCTTCTGCCCGTTACACTGTGTTTCGGCTGGACAAGCCGTTAGCATTGCCCTTGATGAAAAACCAGTGGTGCGTGCCCGGTTGTAGAACTTAATAGAAAATACAAATCGCGTGATTTCGGTTCCATGACGCTTTGCTGACCTAGCCTGATGCCACGGCATCTACAGTTCTGTGTTGTGTTTCTCTTTCCCGAGATTGTTGTTGTTGAGTGGGGGAGAGATTGACGCTGTAAATTCAAAGAATGGATGAGTGCTTGTCGATTTTGTCCTTGTGGTATATGATTTGGCTTTTAATTGGTGGTATTGGAAGCAGGACGTTTCCATCACTTTCTACTAAACAAAATTTAGTTAAAAAAAAAATATCGTTTTATTGTAGAAAGGTTTTCTCACTGGTTTCTTCATTAACCCCTCAAAAACAATAGTTCTAAGTTCTAATTACACACACACACACACACACACAAAAGGGCTCATATGCTATCACAGTTCGTAGTTTGTTTTACAGTTGTTTCACGGTAAGATTTATATAGTTTCTTGTTAAGGTTTGCATTGAGTTCTGCCGTTATAAGTTTAAAAGACCCTAAATACAAACTAATTCACATGCGTATTTTGACGCTTTTACGTTCGTCCTTTGAAATTTCATTTTTTTTTTTTGTAATGTTGTGTAGCGTAGTATGACCCAAGAACTTGAGCTATTCAATAAAATAAAACAATTATTGTCTATAGGCTAATCGGAAAGTGTCAACATATGCAGTAGATATTTTTTATTTATTAGGGCGGCCTTTTAGCTTATTACGGTAGAGTTCCCTGCTGATCTGTCTGTTTATACATCACTTGTGTGCCTTATCTGTCTGAGTAGATCCTAGAAAACCAAACAATAGTTTAGGAAAATTTTTGCCGAGATTGTTTTGTTAAAATATTTTTTGTTTCGTTTTTTAGAAATTTTGGTTGGATACTATATCTTCAACTCATAACTTTTAGATATGAACTCAAATTATTCGATGAGATGAAGTGAATTTATTGAAATGAAAGTTATAAGAATATATAATCATAAGAGAGTATTCCTTAAAATTCTTTTAATTTTCACACACATTCTTTAAAAAAAAAAAATTGTTACAAAATCCGAATAAAATTTCCCTTTTATAGAATTTAAGCACGTGGATGAGTATCACGAAAATTGAACCATTAAAAGTAAATTAAGTTAATGTGATTTTTATTAAAATTTGCCCTTTTTCTATCAATTGATATTTCGTAGTAAATTATAACAAAGCTAAGAAATAATAGAGTGCACACTCAACATGTATAAACACTTGTATACAAGGAATCCTATTATTATTTTTTGTTGTTGTTGCACTATCCTTCCATACTGGATTTGATTAAATGTAATGTTTCATGCTGAAATAAGTGAAAGTTTTAAAATAATATGCTTTACTTCACGGTTGGGTAGTTTGCTTGTGAGATCACCTTGAAGGTAATTGGACCAATTGTGCGAAACCTCTCATATTTTACTAGTTTACCTTGATACCTATTTTTGATAACTTCTTACTCTCTTTAGGTAGTACGAGGAATCTCCTTTTCAAACATTGCAGTTTTTGAAATTTTTATTAACATCGTACGTTGCGTTTATGGAAAACACCACTTAACTAAGTAACGAAAACAAAAAGCACTAACTAGTTGTTCAAATAATGTTCATAATTTATTATTTACAGTGAGTTGATGTAGTCTAAGTATTCTCTTAACATATGGTCAAGGTGACCAATTATGATCGACATTAATTTAGTATTTGAGCATAAAAAAAGGATGCTTAACCCTTTCATAGCAGTTTTTGTTCTGCAATATAACGCTCTCTATTTTTCTATTAACCTTTTTTGTAAACCCTTACTTTCCCTCCATATCTCTGACTCATATATCCATCTGTCAAGTTCCGTGAGGGTAAACGACTGTCTACTTTTCTTTAGGTGAAGTTGACATTGTTGAACTTTTTTACGTGAAGAATTCTTATTCTTCACGGCTATTATATGGACCGCCATCTTTTCGTCTTCAAACCGTGAAACGTTCTTTGTGACCCCTGAAATGTATTGTAACACAAATGGGGAGTAGGAGGAAAATATTTCTTTTCTCAAAATCCTAATCTTCCCTTCCTCGTGTTCTTGTTACCTATCGAGGCCCCCCCCCCCCCCTTTAAAGTTTGGTAGAATGACATCGGGTCTGACTGCTGCACCATTTTTTTTTGCTCATTCTTAGCATGCCTCACGTCATCTCTGCCTTGTACGGTTGAAGTTAATGCCTCTATAAATTTGTCTCCACTTTTGTGGTAGGATGAAAGAACTTTAGTCGACAGTTTGTGGATAACACTTGGAGGTTCAACTTTATTCCATGAAGTTATAGAATTTCTTTGTTGTTCTAGGCTAAATGTTAGAATATCGGATTAATCAATCTCAGATTTATGTGATGAATGGTATCCTTTGGTTGATGTATAATACCTGTTGTTTTGGTACATGCATAAATAAATACGATGGGAAAAAAAAAGGCAATTTTCCTCATGCTTACTTGTATTTTGTCTAGGTGTAACCATTTAAATAATGATTAATATTTCTGCAGTTTTGTTGATGCTGATTTATATTCTGAGGTTTTCTGAAAATATAAAAATTTAAATACAAGGGAATGAACATTGTTCTAAATTTGATTCATATCATGTTTAAAATTAAATTTGCTGACTTGAAAGGGATCGTAAATAAGTTTGTAGATGGAAGAAGAGAAAAAAAAAAAAAAAAAGAAAAAAAAAAAAAAAAGCATTTAAACATAATTAAAATCGAGATCATAAATAGTATTGGTATTTTGTAACGTTTAATTCAACTTCTTTTCACAACTTGCCTCAAAAGTTTATTTTCGGCTTTTGTTTGTTTTTTAGCTTTAAAGTAACTGGATGTTTTCCTCATACTACACTTTTGTTAAACACATGCAGGCGAAAAAAAGTAAAAGAATGTCCGAAAATGCAACTTATTTTCTGAGATGTTTCAAATTACTTCACTATTTCTTTCCAAAACGTATTTGCCAGGAGCATATTTCTCTTACGTTATATTGGTGTACTCTGATTTATTTCTGAATAAGATTTGCATGCTATCTGCATATAACTGTGCCTTTCGTAATAACTTTTCTTTGTCCGTGGTTCGTAGAAATGTTCCATGGATATCAATTTGCAATCCTTATTAATATTCATTGAGGTTTTATACGATATCTGCAGTTTACAATTGTTAAGGATCTTTTAAAACATAGTCTTTTAACCGCAGAAGCATTTCTACTTTCGTTAAAAAAACAGTTGTAATTATTTTACGTATCCATTTCTTGGAAGCGTGATTTTTTTTTTTTCAATGGTTGTCGTGAATTAATAAGGAGCCAGTGCATTTTTCTCCTCTTTCCCAGTTAGTATTAATATTTTCTCACCTGTTATATTTGAGAGAATAATGGTCTAACAGAGTGTCTACCGGTCAAGAAAGTCACGAAAAGGTCAAGAAATCAGAGCAGAGGTCACGAAATTTTCACGCCGATTGCAAAACTGAAAAATTCGGTAACTCCCTAAGAAAATTCGACAAAAAAATTCGCCGACAAACAATTGCTCAAAAAGGCAATTTTTTTTCCAAAATGACGCGAAATTTTTAAGAGCGTATAGCGTTTTTTGCAACCATTCCTTTCTCTAAAACCGGCCTTTATCGGCCCGTAAACAAACGACAATTTTTTTTTTTTTTTTTTTTTTTTTAATTTATAAAAATTTGGGATTCCGGAGATTATTTTTGTTAAATATAGTTTGTGAAGTTTAAATATTCGTAGAACTACAATGTGTGGTGCACTTCTGCGGTATGCAAGTGTGGACTTGCTATACAGGATCGACAGGCGAAGTGTGAATGGAGGAGTTTCGTAACTTTTTCTAGTTGTATTTTCGGCACGAAAAATTAACGATAAAAATCTGCGAATAGGCAAGAACATTTTATTAACTTATTTATAAAATATTAATCAGCAAAAATCACAAAACTAAAATATGATTGGTGAAAAAATTCCTCTGAAACTTTTGCCGATCGCTAGGCCTAACAGCACTTGCTTGTGGTTTTTTTTTTTATATAACTCTACATCGTAATTTTTAATTGAGTTGTCGTTATTTCGCAATAAATTCCTGTACTAAAATTACTTATGTAATAAATTGTGCATTTTTTATTTTTTAAAGTCATTTATTTCACGAGGAACAAGAACCTACGATGCAACGCCACTTCGATTATTTTACGGACTTCCCGCACTTTTGAATCACGAAGCAAATTCAAAAATTCATCTTGGAATATTTTATTCTATTAAAGATTATTTTATTTAATTTGATTTTTGCTTTAAAGTATTAACTTAAGTTCGGAAATAATTATTGGAAAGCAACGACACAGCTGAGCCGAACGGACTTCCGATTTTCTTCAAATCGCGGCTTGATTATCGCGCTTTCGCCGAAAGTCAGTTGTTATCCCTTTTGTTTAAGACAATTTTTTTTTTTTTAAATCTTCATTCTCTAGCATATAAGTTGACCCCCTACTTTTTAGTGAACATTTTGGCCCACATTCTCGACTTGCATGCGAGTATATATACGGTATATTGTCAGGAAATATAAATGGACAACCTTGTTGGGCCTCAAACCTACTGTTGGTTGTTGATGTACTTTTTGAGAAAGCTGGATGGAATCCGATAAAGATCTACCTAAGTGGTTAATGCCTGTGTTACTGGCCAAATATAAAGGATATTGTATATTTTGCAAATCAAAATTTGATGTCAGTCATAGTGAAATGGGGTTATCTCATCAAAAATACATCAAGACTTAGCCTGTGTAATTTTAACAGGCAAGCAAAGAATGCTTAATTTTCAGTCTTTATCATCACATGTAGTTCCATCCAACAATGCAACTAATAGCATCCTATTACCATCCCAAGAAAATGTTATTGTTGCTGAAGCAAGCAAACAATGTGAAGCAACTGTAAACACTTTGACTTAGTCAGATTTTTCATCTGCTAGGAATTCTTTTTATCATTAATGAAGAAGTTATATGGGCATTAATCCGAGTAATGTGTCACACATCTGACAGAAGTACATGTAAAGGAAGTGAATTGTTTGCTGTTATGTTTCTATAGGAGGAGGAAGTCCAGTTATTAGATATTGAGATTGCTAAAATAAAAAAAAAATGCTGAAATTGGGGTTGCTTAGTGTTATCATTCACAATACTAAATTTTATGACATTATGTTTTATTGTTCTTGCTGTTTTCTTTCACGTGGATTTCTCTAATTTTCTATTGTAATTAAAACAGAATTTTAAGCATTTCAGTGAGTTTTTTTTCAGCAAATTAATGCAGCAACCATTGTTATATTGGTAATATATTTCATACATTTTTATCCGAGAGAAGAAGAAAAAGGTTAATTTTGGGGGGGAAAAACAATTTTTTTTAATATAAGTGCACGAACATTCATAGTTGTGGCTTCAATATAAGTTAAATATGTTGTATTGTATCTCTGATTTTTGTCTTTTTAAAAGTATTAAATTTTTATGGTTTGCCTTTGTATTTTTTTTTTTTTTTTTTTTTTTTTTTGTCAAATTGATTATTTAAACAATTGCAAAATTTTCTGAAAAGGTCAAGAAATTTTTTCTGAGGTCAAGAAAAGTCAAGAAATTGTATTTGAAAAAGCTGGTAGACACCCTGTCTAAATATGCTTTTAGTTTTTTTTTCTAGAATTATTTTGTCACAGATGTTGTTCTAATTTTTGAAAAGGTATACGAAAGAAATGTCAAGTTTAAGATTGATAATTAAGCAATTTACTTTTTACGCAGCAAGTGAAATTGTAGCAAAATATTTTGTCGGAATCACGACAGGAATTAAGCTGTGGCTGTTTGTTTTTTCAGCAATATGCTAAAGAATTTTCTTAAAGACTAAAATTTTGAAATTGTATTTTTTGTCTTTCAGCTAAAATATTAAGTCACAAAATTTAAAAAAATATATAATTTTTGTTATCCGAAGCTTAATCATTAACCTAGAGGTTAAAAAGTATTTTTTCAGTTGATGTTCGGTATAATCATAATGATTTGTATAGCAAAAAGTTTATTAAATATTTTATATTAAATATCAAAAATGATGAAACTCGTAACCATTTTGACATATTTCGACTTCAGCATTTTTCTTTCGGGGGGGGGGGGGGGAGAGAGAATTATCCTCCTGCTTAAACACTGATTCACGATCGGGAGCAGATTGAACATGCAATAAGTCTCAAGATCAAACATCGACTTCGCTCTAAAGTCTATTTTCAAAGGGAGTAGACTCGGCCGTGATTGTGAGTCTTGCGTCAGTTGCTCAACTGGTAGAAGTTTCTTAGGTTTCTCACAAATCTAGAATAGTCTCCATGTAGCTTCTGCCCTGAGAAAATCTCCAATGCAACTAAAGCTCATCACGTTAATTGTGGGACGCCATTACTATGGAGTATCCTCGTACGTAACTGTTTTATTGTTTCTGATCGAAACACAACAATGCGATACAATTTTGCTGTGCATAATTTAGTGGCAGTCAGTTTTCACCGCTGTTTTTTTTTTTAAATGTCGCTAAACGAAAGTTGTACAACCATTTTTATGCCTAGATAAACGCAACATTACGTGGCAATTCTAAAAGAATACTGGCTGGTTGCGTAACTCAGTTACTTGAAAATAAACTGAAACTCAGAAAGGTTTAACTCTTGTCTGTCTCCATTCTTTCTGTGGTCTCTGCATTCTCACGGCAGACTTCTCCAGCTAACGATGCCCCGGGGACAGAGTTGTCGTTACTTTCGCTCATCCTTACCTAAGGTCCACCGTGCAAAGCAGCAACAGGTTCGGACCCTCGATTATTCCACAATCTTTTTATATTCCACTTTCTTGTCCTTTCCCTCCCCTCCCACTTGCTTCGCTCACTAACAGTCGAAGACGTTGTTGTGGGGTCGACAGCCGGGTCTTTTTTTTCTTCTTTTTTTTTATTCTCTATTATTATGGCCTGAGGAAATGTGACCTTGTGTCAGAAATTCTGCTGGATCTTCAACGTTAGCGTTACTCGAGTTCTGGTTGTCAACAAGACAGGCCCCGAACTGAAGTGCACTGGATTGCCGTGGGAGTGTTGGCAATCGCATTGATTCTCTCAGTGGGATGATTGTGTAGGGTGGTGATTGTAAATGATGTTTAAAAGTGGAGCATAGTGTTTTCTGTTGGTTTTTATTGATGTTTGTTTAAAAGTGTTATTTAATATATCTGCTAAGTATATTATGGTTGAGTGACAGCCAATGCCTGGCGACACTTTCAACTTAATGTTTAACGAAAGCGATTTTTTTTCTTCGTAACTTAATTTATCATTGTAAAAATAACATCGACTTTAAATATAACATGCAATTATGATTATTAAACTCTCAATTATGCATTTTCGAAAATAATAACTCATTTAATTATATTTTAGAACAGGTCAAAGCTGTCTCAATGAGCAGGTTGAACACTCACTTCATTATCGGAATGTATGGCAATTTTAAAAATGTTTCTTCTGACCTATGATTTGTTCTCAAACGTTAAACCTATCCAATAACATACGAGAATTAGATATATAAAAAAAATTAAAAAGAGTAGCTTTTTATTATAGATAAACTACCTTTTTCACTGTAAGATAAAATTGACCACATGTTTGTCTCTCTTTCCTTGTTTGTTTTGATAAAGCATTCCTTTTTTCAGAAAAGTAATCTGTTCTACTTATCGCTATATTTGTATTTCGGGATTTATTTATCTTCTAGTTTTTTTTTTTTTTTTTTTTTTTTTTTTTTTTTTTTTTTTTTGCCCATGGGAACACTTTGTCGGTTTACTGAGTACATTTAGTTATTATAATTTGTCCGAGAACCGTCGACTAATTAAATAAATTTGTCGATTGATAAGTTTAGGCGATATTGTTGTTTTATAAATTGACGATTTTTTTTTCTTTGATAAGACCAGCACTTTGTCCGTTGATGCAACAACTCTCTTGCAGTTTCTCTAATTGGTCTGGGAGATACTGGCTAATTAAATAAAGTTGCCGACTGAATCCAATGTCAGGGTTCAATTGCTACTTTGCTTTATTCTGCTTGTTATCTAATAAGGGTCAGGTCCTTTTTGGAGCTTTCAATTGGGTGTATAAGCAATTGGAGACCCATATGAATTGCGAAGACACATTGTGTTTGAACAACGTATTCATTATGAATATATTTTTACATCCATAAACTTAGTTTATTTATTTAAAAAAGTGCTTGATTTGCGAATTATTTCTCTATATGATATCTTAAGATAGACTTATGTGTTTTTTTTTTTTTTTTTTTTTTTTTTTAAGTTTAAAATTCTGTAAAGGAATCGATCAAATTTATTAAAAAGTTGATTTTTTTTTCTCTGAGAGTACTATTAGGTCGGAGCTCGTAAAATCTATTCTAACTAGGAGTGTGGAACATCGCACACCTTTCAATTACTTTATAATACTGACGTGAATTTGTGTCATTTAACGTTTTTATATTTTCATCATTCATTTAGCAAATATGACCAGTGAGGTGATATTTTTTTCTATAGTTCTTGTATGGGGTCTTCAATTAAAAGAAAAAAAAAACTCCGCCAAAATGATGATTTTGGTTGTATACTTTCCGATAATTCTTGTATTCTCCTTTCATGCAAGTGAAACTGAGGAGAGAAGAAAAACCGATCGTTGATGAGGTATTATGCTCAAGGAAAGAGAACTCTGTGTTAAATGCGTTTATTTTTCAACTTTTTACGCTATTAAAGCATTTTTTCTGGAATTTCGGAGGTGGGGATGTTGAGAACATCATAAGAAGCATTAGTACATGGATTTTGAAGAAAATCGTTAGAGCCGTTTTTTTTTTAGCAATTACTGAAAAACATTATTTTTTTTCAATGGCGGCTACCTTATGCGCATGTGCGATTTTAACAAAAACTTGAATGGTATGTCCTTGTGCCACCACCAACCCGTACACCAAATTTGAACATCGTTGGTCAATTTGTTCGGGAGTATTGCTGACCACGTACACACATAATCACAGACAGACATTTTTTCAAAAAAAAAAAAAAAAAAAAAAAAAAAAAAAAAAAAAAATCGATTTTTTTTTTGCTGACCGAAACTTTAATTGTTGTGAATTTCCTTTTATTACAGTTCTACCTGGTGGACAAAAATTAACATTTTAAAGTGATACTTCATCACAAACCATGAGATGCAAAAATAAATATTACGTCTTTGAGATCAGAGTAGTCTGCATGTGATCTTTACTTCGTTTTGTGAATGTTTCTGAGAATAAGCTTGAGTTAATATATAGTTTTTACCTGTCAACTATATTTTTTAGGTTAACTTGAATGCGATTGCCTTTAAATTAATTGTACCTTTAAACCAATCTATCACGATTCCACAAGGTTATTGATCACTCAATTCCATGATCAGTGTTATGGCTATAGTACAAAATTTCTTTAGCTAAAAAAGTTGAAGTCATAATTATCTTTGTAGCAAAATACCAAATTGATTACAAGTTCTTCACTCTTGATGTTTAATTTGAAATAATTAAACTTTTTATTTTAAAATGTTAATGTACTTTAACTATAAACCTATTTTATACCAATTATCAATTGGCAATATACTTTTCAATTTGCAGCTTGGTCATTTTTCTTAGGTCTTTTAGGCTTCTTACATTTTACACACAACTGTATGAGATTTGCTTGGTCAGAAAGGACTATGATAGGAAGGCAAATGTGTTTGAACGAGTCAACTCATACTATGTTCTAAGTTAGTTATCTTGAAATGGCTGCCGGAGTATCTGAATAATTAGTTTGGACGATCGTATTTTTCCAATTAATGTTTAAATTGTAAATATTCCTATTTTTATTTGCAGTATTTCTTGCTTGCAGATATACTTGTATAATAAATATGAATCGAATGTACTAGTTAACTAATTCAACTGCGAGAGGCCAAACAGCGCACCTGGATTACAAAGAGTAAATGTATGAAAATAACTACTCCCTTATTATATCTGAAGGAAATGTTTCTCTCTCTCTCTCCCCCCCACCACTCCAGACGATTTTTTTTATCGTGTTTAATTACACCCCTATCATTTACCTTATTTCCGGTGTCACCGGTGTACGTTTTTTCCGCCAAATCTTCTTTTAGGTTGGCGGTCATCCGTTTCGCGGAAGCCACACTACGAAAGACATGCTTTACGGTTTTGGCTGGCATTTTTTTTGTATTCCTTTTTTCCCCCTTACTTGACATTTCCTTTTGCTACAGCGTCGAAATCCTGACCTTTCCATAAACAATGCATGAAGAGATTGCCGTTTTCTGACTAATATGGAATATTTGTTGTTTCATTTCCTTTTATTTTCATGTGTTGGATTTTGAATCGACGGAAGATTGTTATGTTTATGAGAATATTATTAAGTTATACATCGAGCAAGAGGTATTTAAGATAATATAAAACATGTGAGTTGGGAAATTTATATAAAAAGCGAACTATTGTATTTGGAGGGGGGGGGGGGGGGAGTAAATTACTAAAAGTCAGATATAGATATTATATGAAGATTTTAAATACTTTTTTGAAACATAAATATATATATATATATATATATATATATATATATTTTTTTGCAAACGTTATTTTTATTGTTTTAAACAAATATTTATTTTTAATTTTACATTGAGTTAGACATTTTTCATTTCAAGCTCAATGCTCAGTCTAGCACATGCTGCACTGCATGGTATAAATAAGATTTGTGAATATGTAAAATTTTTAATATTTTACTTGCCTAGTAATTTTTCCTGAACTTCAAAGAGTTAGTGGTTGTGCAGTCAGCATATAAGTTGTTAAAGGGATGCATGCTATTCCTTAAAGATTTTAAGAACTGGAGCTTTTTATTTTCTTTTGTCTTAACCAGATGATAAAAACAATCAGTAAAAGAGTAGTACTTGTACTTATCTATGTATATGTATACTATTGTTATGCAGTACTGATGTGTGGCTGCTTCTTTCAGATCATTTAAAGTCTATTCTTTTATTTAACAGCATAAAAGTAATGAATTTTTGTGCTCTTTCTAAATGTGTCATTTTGTTAGAATATACAAGATTTGCTATCATATTCTACTTAGATTATCTTTGGATAGGAACCCTTCTGATGTTTTTACACATTTTTAAGATAAAAAGTACTTTATTTAAAGCTCAATGCATGCTCTTGTACTCTATCTACTAAAGAGTCATTCGTGACGTAACAGTCACTCATCCTGACCTTAGATTTCAATGAAACCTTCAGGGAATATTTTTATAATTTATTTTTTTATCTCTAGGATGAAAAATAATATTTATGGCTTGCACAGATATCTATTGAATATAGCTTAAATGTAGGATTAAACTTAACTCTTAAGCTGACAGAGTTTGAGAAGTTCAAGATTGTAAATGTATTCGGCAGCTAAAGAAGGGGGGGGGGGGGGATTTTTTAAAAGATAAAAAAAATTATTTACACAAATAATAAAGCATATAAAAACGTATTTATAAATTATTGAGAATGATCCCTGTAAAGTTTTATTGAAATTTGATATGATGAAGTTGGAATGCAGAGAATATGACAGGAATTGAACCTGAGGCATCCAGTCGAAACTATAATCATTAGACAATAATGAGATTGCCCATGTCGAAGGGAAGTTTCGGGGGTTTGAAGTGACCACCTCAAAATATTGAATTTTTTTAAATTTGTTTTGACATGATGGGAGGGGACACTAAAACACCCATCTAAGCCTTTATCATTACTTTTCTAGAACCTGATCGCCAAAGAATCATCATCCATGTTCAAGATTCCAATGATGAGAATCCATACTTCATCAACCGTCCTATGCCCATGCAGGCCGTGGTGCAACTCAACGCCCCTTCTGGAACGTCAGTATTCAAGTTGCAAGCAAGAGATCCAGACTCAGAAAGCAATATTCACTATGTTTTGGTTAGAGATAGAAGTGAGTATTCCTTATTCTTTGTATTCTATACCTACAAGCTACAATAGGTTGGCAAAAATCAAGCATGGTGATGATGGTAGAATTTTGGATTGATCTTGAAGATGTAAACACAAAATGTGGTAGACAAACAAGGGCTCATTGCCCATTGTATCTGTTTTTAAGGTTGTTTACTTCTCTTTTGGGAAACTACTTGGTATCAAGCTGGAGTAATATATAATAGATAGGAATGTTACTAACTAACTTTGAAATATCTAACTTATATAGATTATTAGTTGGATTTTTCTACATGCACAATTGGGATTTGCGTCTCTTTAATTTAAAAATACTAAAGATTTAAAAGAAAGTTAAAAGATTTAAAATATTGTCATAGAAAATTATTTCATTTATAAGGCAATATTATTATAGTGATTAATTATCTGCTTGAGTAGATTAAACTAATTTATGCAATTTATACTTACAACGTCTTGTTTTGTATACATTAAGAATTTTACACCTTCAATGTTCAACATACAGGGACAAGATTTTTTTATCTTTTTGAAGGATTTCTTCCTTTTGTTCCTGTTTCAAGAATCCACATTTTTCTGATATGAACCAGTTTTTTCTGCTAAAAGTATATTTTTACTCTTGTCTAAACAAAAGATTTCCCCTTATTGCTCCTCTTTTCTCTCAAATTATTTCACAAGCTCCTCGGGGTACACTTCGTTTTGTGATTGGTTGCAAATGGCATCTTTTTATAACTAAAATTTGGAAATACTAGAGTATAATGTTTTGAGAATAATATGTGTCACATGTTAATTTCTTCTCTGATATTTGAAATGTAATTATTATATAGTATGAGAAATTTCACTGTATCTTTAAAATTGGTGAATCATCCTTCCTACATACTTTTTTGTCGAATTTTTTTGTATTATTCCTTCCACAAGCTTTTTTGACAACATTTTGGGTATTGTCTCTACCGCTTGCTTATTTAACGAATTTTTGTATTTCCTCCTTCTTGCTCTCTGATCTGTTCTCTGATCATGGTTCTTTGGCCTCTCAATCTATTCTTTTGCCAAAAGCTGAAAATTAGCCCCTTTGCAAAATAGTCAAACAGAAAGTTGGCTTCCCTATTTGGCTAGAGTTTTATAATTTAAAATAGTTGTCAGTACTGTGAACTTCAGTATTTTCTCTAAGTGGTTTCTCTATGTTAGTTATCATTATGAATTTTGGCAATTTTTATTCGTGTATTCTGCAGTATTTTTGCTTAACTATTGCATTCATTTACTTTTTACCCATGCTTGAGTTTTCCTATATAATCCAAGGATAGATAATTCGGAGGATTTCTGCTAGTACTTTTGGATGTGTTCATCACTTAAATCCAAGCCTAGAAAGTTGGGTATTGTTATTAAATGGTTGGTCAATTTAATCCCTTAATGTTGACTTGGCTAGCAACCAACTGTCGCTTGATTGTTACCAGTGTGTGTGATTTCAAGTTATATTGTAAACAAAGTTTCTTTTCAATACCCAGTTCAAATTTTTGCAAACTTCAGCATCTCAGGCAATAGATTTTTCAACCCCTGTTACAATTTTTTTTGTTCTATCTCCTCCTTTTCTAGTCTAATTGTTTTAGCAAGACATATAATGATTTATACATACAATGAACAATCTGATAATTTATACTTACAATGAGGACATATTACTTTTAACAGTTGATTGATTCAGACTAGTCTTAAAAGTGTTTTCCCAAGCATTCGAAAAAATACCTCTCTCGATCTCTTGGATCTCAACTTTGTTCAACGAACTTCATAACAACCCTGTTTAATTTCCCGCAGCTGGTGGTCGTTTTGAAGTGGACGAGATGTCTGGTGAAGTGAGAACTGTTGGCAACGAGGCCTTCATGCTCGACCAGGAATATGTTCTCTATGTAAAAGCTGAAGATCTCAACGGGATAAAAGTAACTGGCAGGGAGCAATCTACTGGCGAGGAAAGGTTGTCCATTATTGGGGGCAAGAGACCACCCCAATTCTTTATGCAGTCGTATTCTGCCACAATACCCGAGAACAAGAAAAAAGATTCAGAGTGAGTGACTGTTTTGTAATGTTTTTTGTGTTTGTTGTTGCTATGTTTAAATTCTTTTAAAAGACATTTTATATTTTCTCATTTTGCTTTACAAGGGCTTGGTTCGTATCTTTTGTTAAATGTCTCTTACTTTATTGAGTTACTGTGTAGATTGAGTAATAATTACTGAGTATTTCTTGTTAATTATTAGTATAGAATTTATTGTTAAAGAAGTTACTTGAACACTTAAAAATAGGTACTTAAAATAATAACCAATGAAAATAAAACACTTTTTAGATAGTGAAATTTGCAGTAATAAATGTAGCTAATTTACAAATGATTGCATACTCATCTGAATGCTGTTTTTTTTTTTATTTCTTGAAATTAAATATTTTTAATCATCAGTATTTATGAAATGTAAATTAAAATGTCTATATATTATCCTAAAAAGGAGTAGTCAGATTTAAGTAATATTTGGAGTAAGTTTTGGTATATTACTTGTGTCTAAGAGGGTTTTTTTTGTATTCCAATGCTGCACTTTTATAATAGCTCTAATAACTCGTAATATATATGTTTCAGGATTATACAAGTAAAAGCCATGTCTTTTGCTAACCGTCAGATAAGGTACGTTTTAGGGAGTAAAGGCCAGGGAGCAGGAACTTTTACCATTGGCCCAACTGATGGTATAGTTAAACTGGCCAAAGATTTAGATTATGAAGATCTCCGCCAACCAAAAAAGTACTCTCTTCCAATTACAGCTACTGAAGATTCTGGTGGATTTTCAACATCAGTAGAGGTGAGTTATAATTTCTTTTTCATTTTTAACCTGAAGTTGAAAAAATAGAATATAATGTTCACTACTTTTGTACCCTTCAAACTTTTTTTTCTTTCTTATTTAAGCCTTTAAAATTATAATTTTTGCATATTTGGAAGTATTATTAAGTAAAAACTAAATTTTATTAAATAAAAGTTCACATAGTGCTCTATATTTAAATTTTTTTAAATTAAAAAAAAAATTCATCAAACTTCAAATTGTACCTTTTTTATTTTGATACATTTTTTTCTTGAGTTTTTTTTAAAAAAAATTCCTAGTAGTATACTCTAACTTTTTAGGCATCAGATTTAGAATAAGTAAAATAGTTTACGAGAAAAAAATAATTATTGTACCTATAGGTAAAAGAAACTTAAAAAAAATATATAGTTTTCAACATTTAAATTTGTATAAAAAAGGTTTATATTTTATTCAAAAAACCATGCCTAGTTTTGTCAAATGGATATTTAGAATGACACAAAAAAAATTTCAAGTTATTTCATTCATATTTGCTGAAGTTTTAGCATTTTGAGTAAGGTGGGAATTTCAAAAATCACGAACTGTGAAAAATGCGTTCGAAACATCGAAGGAGCTATTGCAGCAATGCTAAATTCTTCATAAGAATATAGTTCTTTGCAATTGCAGTTATTGGATTAGCTTAAAAACTTGCCAGAATAAGGAGGAAGCTCAAAGATTATATTTTTTCATTTTTATTTAGAAAAGTGATATTTTTATTATTTTTTGTGAAAACTAGGTGTACCAAGTCCCTTTAATCTAAGTACAGTTGTACTAAGTTCCATTTCATTTGTACTTTTATAACATTTTTACTAAGTGGGGTGATGTAAATAAGATAAAGCTAAAATTCTTTATTCTTTGTATGGTTTTTAGAATAAGATCATTTTAAAAACTAATAAATGTCCGGAACATAACTTCTAATTTTTAAGATTTTATCTCAATCTGAGCTAATTCAAATGTCAGTTGTATTGTATTATCTGTGTTTATGTTTTTGATTTTTAGAATATAATTTTCTTTCAATTTTCAGCTTACCATTGATGTTACTGATGTGAATGACAATCCCCCTCGATTTGAAGTTCCAGATTACCAAGCTTATGGCGTACCAGAAGATGTCCCCATTGGAACATCTATTTTGCAAGGTAGTTTTAAATTCCTTGCTGACTTCCTGTACTGAGTTTAATTGATTTCAGAATACTATTGTTCTGTATTTTCTGCTTAAACTTATTTATGCGAATACATTTTATACACTTGTCTTCTTATTAGAATATTTAAATTTGGGTATCTTATTTCATGATTCAGGGTGACCTGTTAGTCGCTATTCAAAAGACCTTTTGAAGTATAAATGCTTGCAAAGCGTAGGGTATAAAGTTATGTATGGAATATTGGGGACAAAAATACTAATGTTTGAACAATTTATACCTGAATTGCAAATGTTTCCTCTTCTTTAGGAAGCTCTATTTCAAAAGTTTAAAAACATTGAACAATTAATTAATCCTGATTCATAAATGAATTACTGTCAGAGTTGTTTTTTATCTTTATGTGATGTACTGATCATCAAACAGTCATTGTTCATTGTAGAAAACTGCAAATTGAATTTTGGCTTTGCCTTATGTTTAAAAAATCATATTGGTATTGAACGTTCTTTCGAGGTCTGCTGTGTCACATGATTGACAGCCGCATTAATGTGTTAATTTAAAATTTAAATGGAATTTTACAGTTAACCTTAGTTATATTGGGTTCTGTACCAACAAGAATATTAAAATATTTAAGTATAACAGGTTGTTTTAAAGTAAATAATTGTCTTTGAAAACACTTACCTTTACTATATATATCATTTTCACTTTTGACTAATTAGGATCAACTGAACTATTTGTGTTAACATTGTTGAAAAGTAGAGAATAACTTTAAAGGTTTTGTTGGAAAACTGTAGATTTGCAGTCTTTTTTTAAATTTTATTATATTAACTTCATTTAGTGTGTTGATGGCAGCAGAATCTGCAAATGTCTAATTAATCCCCTTGTCGTCATCCAATCGGATTGAAATTTGGCAAATAGATTCGATGTCGATGCATTCTATTAAATTTTGGGCTGTAAATCACTGTAAGGTTGTTTTTACGAAATACCAATAAAACAACTGCTGTCATCCATTCACGCTAAAATAGTATACTACAGACCATTGAAACTCTTTTCTGTTGCCACATTTTTTTTAATGAATAAATAATAAAATTGTTTTAATCGGAATAAATAAATAATATTTGGATGTGAGTGCATAAGTTCACAGTGCTATGTTAAAGAAAATAAAAATTGTCAATCCATTTAAAAGATTTTTTAATACTTGGCATTTTTCATGTGAGATTTAATTTTTTAAATATACTATAACATATAAAGTTTACAAACCTCAAATACTCTTAGCATTCTATTAATATGGTATTTTCAAATATTTCAGTATCGGCAACCGACACCGATTCCGCGAAAAATTCTGACATCATATACTCCCTTGACAAAGAAGATTTTACCATCGACGCTCGAGGCGTTATTTACTCCAATAAGCGCCTTGATGCCGACATCATGAGCACCTATGAACTGACAGTACGAGCAGTAGACAAAGGCGAACCACCCCTCACTGGAACTGCCACTGTTCGTGTGTACACAGAAAACAGGAATGATGAAGCACCTAAGTTTAGCCAGGATGTGTATACACCAAGTGTAGATGAAAATGCAGGACCCAACACCTTGGTCACAACTGTGGTTGCTAGTGATATTGATGGGGATAATGTGATGTTTGGTTTTTCCGGGGGGAGTACCAGAGCTGGAATGTTCGAGATTGAACAGAGAACTGGTGAGTTAGCTTTTTTTTTTATTACTGTTGGAAATTTATAGTACAAGTTATTTGCCATGTTTTCCTTCAAGTATTTGGTTAGTAGTTTGTATAAAAAAAAATTCTGGGAAAAAAGACTTTTTTTTTTTAATAAGATAAATTGAATATCCGAATGATTGTAAGCAATAGCTAGTAAATATGACAATAAACAACCTCATCTTAGTTTCATTCTGATTTTGCATTTTTTAAGTTATTTTTCTTGGGGAAATTTATGTATAAATCTATTTAAACTCTTTTTTTTTAAGTACAAATACACATCTTGTCTTTGATCTATAGGTTTCTGGCATCTTTATTCTGTAAATTAACATAACATATGGTTTCCAAGTTTGGTTATTTGTTTTATGTACTTGATATTTTCTCAAATTACCTGAAATGTACAAACTTATATTTGTCTTGTAGTATCTTACTTTTTAAATATTATTTTGTAACTGCAAAGAAAAACGGCCTTATCAGATTATTTCTTGTATTCTAGATCATATCTCTATATTGTTTGATTATTCAGTAGTATTTTCAGTTTAATAATTATTTAGAATATGTTCATTATAAACTATTTAAAATTATATTTATGTAGCATTTTCATACTGTAACATTTATATATCTTTTTTTTTTTTTTTTTTTTTTTCTAAAGTAAAGTTTTTTCTAATTTTAATATGAAATTTTTTGTCCTTTCTAAGATGTTTTATTTAATGAGTATCTTTTTAAGGTAATACTTAATATGCTTGTTATCTTTAAGAAAATTTATCTATCTAAATAATCTTTATCTAAGTTTTGTGTAAAGAAACATAGTTGACAAGCAAATTTGGTATGGTTTGCACTATATTAATAACTTTTTGAGTGCTTATTGTGTTTATAATATAGTTTTTTTAATCACTTGGGTCTTTTTCTCTTATACACAGCTCTTTGGATGTAGGATGCAGGTATTCTTAGCCTTGTAAAAGTTTTCTGTATTAACTTTGTTTTCAGCATGTTTAAAGTATTTTTTTTTTGCGCTGTATGCAATTTATTGTAAAGCATGTTAGTCTGTAAAAATCTAAAAATATTTGAACTTCTTGCAGTCCAAATTTGTCATTTATCTAAACGCATGAGGAAATTTCTTTTTAGTATCAGACATATTAAGTTTGAAACTGAAAAAAATTACATATTTATAAACAAAACAAAATATTAATATTTACTTGGTAAATATTAATAATTTTGAACTTTAATAAAATAAATGATAAAGTTTAAACTTCCAATTTTATTACATATTTTATTTATGGTAGTAGTTTGCTCACAGCTTTTGGTAGTGCTCTTGCCTTGCATGTCAAAGGTGCTAGACTCAAATCCAAGGCAGGCTTGAATATTATTGTTCAAATCCGCATTGAGATGATGTTCTGAATTCTGTTTAGTTTTTGCTATAATTTTTTTAGCAAGATGGTCATTAATAATACAAACTCCCACCATTTCATTATAGCCAATTAGAATTTTGATTTTTAGCTGAATTTTCATAAACTGCAGAATACACAATTACACTTAATTCTCCAAAAATGTTCAAACTTCCTTAGTTATTTTTAAATTTATTGAATTTAAACACATTTGTTTAAAAAAGTTGAAGAGAAGCTGATATGTAAATTAGAGCTAACAAATCTTGCTCTGTTTAAAATTTACTGCACAAAATCTAAGATATTGATTGATATGTTTTTTTGGAAATGGTAATTACAGTACTTATTTTTTTTATGGTAATCAATTTTCTTTAAGTTGTGACTCCCCCCCCCCTCCCCTTTGAAGTTCAGAGTATGTGAAATTTTAATCTAATTTGTGCTGCATGTTCTTTAAAATTGACTCTTTAACATTTGATGCAGCATTTGTTATATTAGTATTCAAAGTTTTAATATCGGGATGGTGTGTTGTATGTTACAGAACAGAATTTTAACACATACCGAGAACTGGATTATTGGACGGGACATATACCTAGTTATAAAAGGGGCGTACATTGAATTTTACTAAGATAAATTGATAAGAATCCCTCCCCCCAAAAAAACCCCAAATAAGTATCAATTAGTATAATAGTTTTCATTTTATAGTTTTTTTTTTTTTTTTTTAAATCTGGGCAAGACTTACTGTTCATCTTGTACATTAGTAACTTGGACATAGTTTTACAGTAATTAATAATATGGAATAATTTTGCCTAGCTTAACATTAGTGTTTGAATTTATAGAATGTGTAAAGCATGGTTTGCTTTCTGAATGTTTCTTTGAAACAAGAGTTTTTTTCTTTTCTTTGTTTTCTTTTTCAATGTTGTGCATGACTGTTAATTATAGAATTTTCAATATAACTTTCTATTTTCATACTTTCATCTTGTAACTGGATTAATGTTGTAGTTTCCATAATTTTGTCAAAAATTATATCCAAATTTTAAATAAGAATAAAGATAATGAGAATAAAGATTTCATTGCTAATTTTCGATATAAATATTATTTTTCAATTGAAATATTGGCTTTGTCATATATTTAAATATAAAGTCCTGACTGGAAGCAAGATATTAATTTTTAAAGAAATTTGTATTATCCTCTCTTATGTTTTAGGAATATTTTTTGCAATTACTTCTATAAAAGAATTTCTGTTTTGAGTCTTTCAAATCTGAGTTTTTGACATTAAGGATATTAAAATATTTATACTTCAGTTCGAAATTTGTTACTAAACTCTTGTCTTGTTTTTGTAAATTTTAATGTTCTACTTCTCTAATATAAATGTTGTTTTTTTTGTTTTTTTTTACTTTAGGCGTCATTCGTTTAATTGATGGACCCATACATCTGGATAAAGACAAATACGAATTGAATGTCACTGCAAAAGACGATGGTGCTTGTTGCAAGAATGGAGCATCAACTACCCATACCAGTACAGCTCTTGTTGTCGTTTTTATAACAGATGTGAATGATAACAAGCCAGTATTTGAATTATGTGACAGCTATACTCCTAAAGTTGAAGAAGGTGCCAAAAGTGGAACATTTGTCATAAGGGTGTGTCTTTCATTGCTGTTGTAATGTTAATAAATTACTCATATTTATATTTTTCAGCTTTAATCCTTTTTGCGGAATGAGGGGGAATGAGGAAATTCGTGTACTTGTTGGTTATTTATACTGCAAGGAAAATGTTAAATTTAGTTGCAATTGGTTCAGGAAAGTTTCATGCTTTTAAGATAAATTTAAATTATTAAATGATAAATAGTTATATCAAAATAGCTTTTGTAATGTTTCCATCATATATTCAAGATTGTTAAAATTTTGAAGAATAGTTTTTTACCTCCTGCCATTGCTTTGTATTTGAGTTGACTTATCTATTTCTGTCCCGCGGACCGAGCATGCACCAACTTGTATATTTTTTAGTGGAATATACTTTATTTAAAATTTATATATAGACATGATGCTTGAAAACAATTTTTCAAAGGTCCTTAAAACATTATTTAGGTTCTTAGAAGTCATTGATTTTCATTCTGTGATATGAGTGGTAACCCTGTATTAGGGAAATAAAACTATGTGTATGTACTGAAATTCACATGATAAAACTGAAATGTTAAGTAAAATTTAAATTGGATTCGTTATCATTTTTAAAATAAAATAATCATATGCATGCTTTCAAATAAGAACAATTGAGATTCAGCTTTTTTTTTAAAGTTTATCCGACTTTTGTGATGTATTTATTTTTTTCTGTTGTAAAAACGGAGCTGTTATAATATGTTCGGAAATATCTTAAATGCAATATGTGGTTCTATAGGTTGAAGCTACTGATCAAGATAAAGGGTATAATGGGCAAGTGAGGTACTCTGTTGTGCAGCAGCCTAATCAAAGGGGAACAAAATTCATTGTTGATGAAATTTCTGGTGATGTGAGCACAAACAAGGTAGTTTATTTTAACTAATTTAATTATTTGTAATCTTATATATCATTTTTATTTAAAAATGACTGGTCACATTTCAAATTGTTTAAATCAAGGTATTCTTGTAGATAAGTTTCCCTCTAATATTTGTTTCCTTTCGTACAAATTGTTGTCTTGTAATGGACATGCTAAATTTCACATAACCTTAAACTTGTTGATTGTGTTAATCATATTCTTGCATCCTTTCTTGTGTCAGTGATATTCTCAATTTAACAAATGAAAATGAGCGTGATGCTGACTAATATGCTTGTGTTTGGTAAATAGAATGTGTAACAAGTAACATAGTGTTTTTGTATGTTATGTTAACTTATAAAATAATATACTTTTTAGTGTAGTGCATGTACTTTATTACTCTACTTGCATAAAATATTTGTATCTTTGCCTTACTATGCCACATTTACTGGTCCCATTACTAACTTACTAATTCAGTAATTTCATTGCAATCCGTCTTATCCCCCCCCCCCCCCTCCCTATAAAGTAAGTATGAACATATACAATCATTTAGTGTCTTATTATGGTTGTTTGAAAATAGTTCTGAATGTAAATAAGATAACATTGTAAGTGCTTTGTTCTATCTGCATCATCCAACATTGTTATCTAAATATAAATATTTGCTCATGGTGTGTAACTTTATGTTGATAAATAAAGCATATATTGTCACTCAAATTTATGATAATAATCAGTGTTTAAGGTGACAAAAAAACTTAAGCTTTTTTTTTTTCAAAGAAATTTTGTGAAGTTACAATTTTCTTTTTAGCGAAATGTTAAAATGGATATGAGTTTATCACTCTTGATTTTTAATCAAAATAATTAAGAAACTTTTTAGTATAAATTCATTATGAACTGTAAATATAAAACTATTTTGTACCAATTATCAACTGGAGCAATACACTTCAATCTTCAGCTTTTGTGATTTTGCTAATTTTGTTGTTAAATGTGTTAGTAAAAGGCTAAATCAAATTTTTTTAATTTTAGCATCCTTGGCTGCATTTTGCTAAAAAGACCCATACCTTAATCCCTGCTAACAATACTAGTTAGGAATATATTGTGTATTATTTTTCTGGCTTTTCTGTGTAGTACACAATATGAAAAATATATTAGTGTGGCTATGCTTTTTCATAATGTATTTATATTGCTTTTATAACAATAAAAATGTTATTATAACTTAATGAAAACAGGAGTATGCAAATTCCTCAGGTAATAACTAACCAACAAAATTTAAAATTTTACGGTTTATCACCATTAAGGAACGTTAGTGTGCTATATAACATATAATAATGAAAATATTATTATAACTTAATGAAACGGGAATTCCCACAGGTAATACCAACAAAGTATCAAATTTTATGGGTCATCATCTTTAAGGAACATTAGCATGCTATATATTTCAGCAGTAAAAACATAAAGGTGTGAGTGGCTTTACTGATTTTTGAATGAATGTGTTTACATGTTTGTATAGGTAACATAAATAAATGCAAACATTTCTAGGTTGAAAAGGTTAAGGAATGTAGGCTTGCTTTTTTCTTTTTATATTTGACAAGTATAAGATTGCAAAAGTTATATTTGGTTTTTAAAACAATGTAAAATGGAGTACATTGTAATATTAACTAATTATAGGTGTAAGTGAATGCAAAACTAACAGATATTGCAGAATTATGGTCATTCACCCCAATTCAATCCTCTTACAATTTTCGTTTTATTTTTTTCGACAGGTTTTTGACAGGGAAGGTGAAGATGGTCGCTCTGTGAGTGTTACTCTAAAGGCAACTGATCGTGGCAATCCTCCTTTGGAAGGCGTTTGTTCTTTCAAAGTGGAAATTGCTGATGTCAATGATAACGCGCCGTTGTTCCATCGATCCGAGTATCACGAAAATATCAAACAAGACACTCCAGTGGGAAACAATGTGTTGCGAGTTGCTGCTTCGGACGAAGACGCTGATAACAACGGAGTTGTGGTCTACAGCCTATTTGCTCGATCAGCAGATGATGACGGCTATTTCGAGATAAATCCTGAATCTGGTTGGATTCGTTTGAAGAAATCTTTGGATGTAAGGAGTATTTTACCCTTTTGATAGAGAAATTTACTGTGTTTGATGAAATTTAGCTGGATAAATTGGAAATTAAATATTAGCTGATTACTGTTAAAAGATGTTAGTAAAAATACATGCATACATGTAAAATTCATTCTTGATTTCCTTTCAGTAATTTGTCCTACTTAATTTGTTTTCAGTAATTTGTATTACTTAATTTGTTAATTAGTTTTGAGGAAGTATTGTGTTTTATATTAAAATGAACTTTTTGAAGTAATTGATCAATCATCAATTGACATATCTTGAAGATGTCAATTATTGGATTTAATACTTTTGAAAAACTTGTTATAAATACATAATTGAATTGGTACTTTTCTATTAAAGGGGGCCGTTGGCAATAGATTGGTAACACTTCCAAGTATGGTACAGATTCTACGCCAAGGTGATTTTTGCCAATAAATGTCAGCAGCTGCCATTTTTTAATAACAAGGGAACTGCCTATGGTTGCCATAATTTGGCGCTGTTTTATGTAAACAATTCTTGGCACAGAATCTGTGCCGTGCTTGGAAGTACCAATGCCCCCCTTCAACGGAAAAGTGCCATTAACTTTTAATAAGTTAAGTGTAAAATTAAGTTGATAAAAAATAATTTGTTTCAAAGACAAATATATAAATACAGCTGTCACAAAATGTTTTGTCTAAACAACTATTTTGCAACAATTGTGTAATCTTGAAATTTAAAGTGCTAATATTTCAATTATGAAATTTTACTTGAAAGAATTCAATTAGAATCCAATATGTCAAATTAAATAAAATCAAGATTTTCATTTAATTAGTTGTATATTACTTTGCTGTTGCGTCTTAATATAATTTAGTAGATTATAAGAAACAACCTAGTTTTCTTTGTGTAAATAATGATTTTCCAATATTTTTCCAGCGTGAGCAATACTTTTTGAGGGCTGAAGCAACTGATAGAGGTGTACCATCAAGGAAAACATCAGTTAATGTAATTATAGAGGTTGTAGATCGAAAGAATAATCCACCTATTTGGGATCAACCAATTTATGGACCAATATTCATTGAAGAAAGTATTCAACGTGGGCAGAAAATTGCAGCTTTAAAAGCAAGGTATGCCATATTTCTTTTTAAATTTCTTTTCTAAGATAATTTAAAAAAGATATTTGGTTAAAACTAGTAGTTGTCAAACATTTGTATTTATTAAATATATAGGATTGTTAATATAAGCTTAGCTAGTTATTTTATTTCCTAGATTATTACCAAAAAGTACATTTAATCAAACTTCCAAGTGCTGAATACTTAAACAGGTTCATGCTTACGATACATAAGATTTTATTGAACTTCAATTGTAGTATGATGTCTGATTAGTGGTTATTTTATGGGCAATTTTAAATATCTGGAAATCATATAATCCTTATGTTTTGAGTTTTTAGTATCTGTTTGTGACAGTTATATTTATTTTAATGATTTTTAACAATTTTATTTTGCTTCAGCATATAATTTCACGTTATAATGTTTGCTTTTATTACAGATCTGGAATCCCTGACAACCCTCGGGTATTTTACACCTTAATTAAAGGTGGAACAGAACAAACTAATGGAAAGGATACTTTTTATCTGACACAATACACAGAGAATGGAGATACATGGGCAGGCATATATGTAAATTATGTGTTGGATTATGAAAAGGTTCAGCAGTATAATTTGACAGTTCGTGTGGAGGTATTTATTCTTCTATTTATAATAGTTAATACATATTTTTTGTATTAATCAAATAGGCTATTTGTTATGTATTAAGGCACAGATACAATCATAAGTAAAAATTCTTAATTAATATTTATTTTAAATGCATAATGAGTACATAAAGATGGAAATATTTCGTACTTTTACTTTGAAATGGTCTAAATATGTAGTTTAATGTAGCTTTTAATTGTTTTTAAATATTTTCTTATGTTTATTCAGGGTGTTTAAAAATGATTCACTATGTTTTAAAATTAACTTTTAATAAGTGCTGCTCTCATAGATTTTAAAAACACAGTATGTATATTGAATAGTCAATATAATTTTAATGACCATCCAATAAATGTACATGTAGTTTCAATCACCTGTGTTTAATGGTTTTCAAGATGTTTATTTTTAAAAATTGATTTTTTCTTTTGGGATACTCTTTAGGTGACTTTTATAGAATATGCTTTCTCCAATTAGTTTGTTGCAAATTGATATTAAATTTAAAAAAAAAAAAAAAAAAAATGCATTTTTAAAAATTGACTCATGAAACAATAGCAGAATTGTGAAAAAATAATTTGTATAAGTTTCTAAATAACTTAAGTTAACTTCAATTTTTACTTAGAGTATTTAGAATTTTTTCACTGATTAGCTTGCTAAAATTGTCAAAAGTGTGCATTAGTTTCTTAACATTAAAAATATGTGCATCCTGTAAGTTTTTTATGTCGAGTTGTTTTTTAAAGTACTTATCATTATTTTCAGAATAATGGTGCCCAACAATTAGCCAGTGAAGCTACTGTGTATATTCTGTTGACTGATGTTAATGATGAAATCCCACTATTTGTTGAACAAGAACAAGAAACTGTATTGGAAGGCATGCCTATTGGAACTAAAGTTACACAGATACGAGCAGTCGATAAAGATGGTACTTACCCAAACAATAAGGTATGTTGGATAGTTTAATATCATACACAATGATCTGAAAATGTCTAATTTTAAAGAAATTGTTGCATTTTTATTAAAAACAAATATGTTCTGAATGTATTACCTTAGTAAATACTAGCAGCAATAAATAATTTTTCTGAAATTGACACTGTATTTCGATCAATTCACAATTAATGCGATAGAAATGATACCATAAGCAAGATATTTTTAATAATGAAGCTGACTATTAATTTTTTAATTAATTAGGAAAAAAAGCATACCAAATTTCAGAGCAATTTTCCCCCTATCAATATCAATAATTTTGTGTATTGCTTATGAAACTCATCATCTATATTTTAAGACAAATTAGCTTTTATTAATAGATTTCCAAAGTAGTTTCATTGTTATAAAGCAGCATATTTTTCCTTTGTCATTTTCATATCTTCTCACATTTTTTTGATTGAAATGTATGATTTAGGTGTTGTGCACAGCCAAATTAAAATTACGATTATCAAACATCGATGAATAATGTCTAATAATTGCATCCATTTTGTTGAAAACTAATCCTAGTTTTGATGGTGTACCCTATTCCTTAATTGCTCGAAAACACTACTGTCTTAATTCCATAAATGAACTGTAATTTATATTTCAATAGGCTTTATTTTATAGTAGATCAAGTAGAAGTTTACCAAATAAGTATATTTTTCAGTGACCCTAAGTTTTCCTACATATTATTATGTTAACATTACTTCATATTGACAATAATGTAACAAAAAATGCACATTATCCATTATAAATATTAAAATTGCACTTATGAAATCTTTGCTTTTAAACATTGCTATGTCTATGATCCTACTAGGCCAATAGTTATTGTATATCAAACTATATGTTATTGTATATCAACTATACTATTGTATATCAAACTTGGTTGTTTGCAAATATATGTAAGTGAGAGATATTAGTTTGAATGAAACATTTTATTTGTAACATTACAAATGACATACACAGACTCAATATTTTTTTTATTATATTACTTGGCTCGTGGAGTTAAATGCTACTAGCAAAACAATGCCAATTTGATGAAGGGCATTAGAGATCCCCTATTACAATATTTCTTTTTCACATCCGTGATGGTTTGAAGAAGAGAAATTCAATAAAAATAAACAATTTATTGCATACAAAAGGTTTGGATTGCCACGATCAGTTGCCTTTAGAGTAACACTCACTGAGTGACCATCTTCACCTTCCTTGTCAAAAACCTGAAGGGGGAAAAAAAAGAGGCTAGGTTGTATTTTTATACAAAATACCAATTTTTGATAAATCCAATTATTATACTCTGTGCAAAGAGGTATTTTTATACTTTCAATGAAAACTTACTAGCCAATCATTCAAAAATGTTAGGTCAGAACGTTGTTGCTTGTTTGCTATGTTTTGTAACCAATTTCATCCCAAGACATTTCCTAATTTATGACAATGATCAAGACAATGGCAAATATGACAGATGGTATCTGCTCAATTGTTGGTCTGTCTTGTGGAAAGGGATTTCCCTCATTCAAAGTTAGAATTCTTGTTGTTTATGAAAATTCTTTTTATTGATTTCTAGTGTGCTCTAACCGATTTGGATTTGAAACGACTGTCAGTACCAGACCAATAGACCAGTTTTGTGACAACAGGGTCTTTTAATGAATATGTAGATAAACTTACTGTTTTTTTTTCATTTAATAGTACTTAAGCATAAAGAAGCTAATAGATATACCCAAAAATTTTCCTCTAAATAAATGTTTGATATTCATATTCATGTAAATTTTTGAGGAAAATTCTTACGTATAATTTGTTTTTCACAGCTGAGTACATAGTGATAATTCATTTTAAAGTTGAATTTTATGTAATTTCATTTCTTATCCCCTCCAGAAATAAATTCCTGGCTATGCTTCTAAGCAGTGGAGCCTAATGCATATAAACCTGTATGAATAATATTGTATAACTATATTTGAAGTTTTTTTCTTACATAAGGTTTCCATGGTCCTTAAAAGTCCTTGAAATTTTTTTGATGAAATTTGGTCCTTGAAAAAAGGATAAGGTCCTTGAAAGTCGTTGAATTTTTAAGTGACCACCGATTTTTTTTGGCCCCCATTATGTATTTTTATGTCTTAAGTATGTAATTTTATGGTCCTAGAATTTTCTTAAAAGGTCTTTGAATTCTTTTAAGAAGGTCATTGCAAGTCCTTGAATTTTTTTCTTCAATAAGAATGGGATCCCTGTACAGCATAATTTGGTTAGTGGACACAAATTTGTCGGACTTTGCATAGTTATGTAGCATTATGCAACTTCAAAGAAACTCCATTGGTCTACTTATTTGTGTCCTCCCTGTTTATTTGAGGATTATAGTTTTTTTTCTTTTTCTGTTTGCTGTTGATTAATTATTGTTAGAAAATGATTTATAATTTTTTTAGCAAATCTAAAATGTAATTCTACATTCTTGGGCAAAAATTACTGTATTCAAGAACAATACGAGTTTTATAAAACAGTGTTGAGTCATTAGAAAGTGAGGATTTGCTTTGGAATGTAATGTTTTATGAAATATCTTTGTAAAAGAAATGCTAATATTGTCAAATTATTTTCTTTTTTTGCATTATATCCTAAAAATGCATTTTTGGCATTTTCTTGGGACTTAAAAAAAATTCTTTTCCAGGTGTACTATTCAATTGAGCCTAAAGACGATGGAGACAAGTTCCGTATTGATCGAGAGACTGGCGAAATCTTCACTATGGAGGTTTTTGATCGTGAGGAGAGGCAGTCTTATGTAGTTATAGTAAAAGCTGAAGATGGGAGTCCCTCTGCAAGACCCAATGTTCCTCATCCAGAGCCAAATTCAGGTATGTTCAAAAGATGTAACTTTAAAAACGCTCGGATTACTAAAAAAGGTTATTTTTTAAAAATATTTGAAAACCGAAAAACAGCATGACAATGCAAGTTTGACCTAAAAGGGAAAGTAGAAAAATAGCATGAAACATCAGATTCAGCTTAGTTAATTAAAAGAAAAAGATATTTTCAGCAGTGAGAAAACATAACCTTGGAAACTTAAATATTAAAGATTTACGAGGAAAGTTTTTAATTCTAGAAACACCAGAAAAACTTTTAAAATTGAATATATCAGTGAATTTTTATGTTTTTTAGACAACTTTTTTTTTTGACTTAAATTTATACTGGTTAAAATTATAGTGTGTAAACATTCAAGTAACTTATAAATGGATAAAGCTAGAGCTGAAAAACAAGTGTGCCCATATAGCAAATAATTAAGTACTATCATTTGAGATAAATTTTGAGTGGTCATCTATGAATTTTAAAGGCCAATCTGAAAGATACTTAAGAATCATATCGATATGTTTTATTAATAACACTTGATATAGCTAGATGCTGTATAGTGATTAATGGTTCATTTCATTTGTTTCATTTCACTTACTTAAACTTAAAAAAAAAAAAAAAGTGTGTGTGTATTAACGGAAAGTTGGAATATGGATGCCTATTTGCTTAAAATAACTGTTTTAATACTATTATTTAAAAGAACGGAAGTTTGAATATTTTATAGCATTAAACTTAATGTTTTTACTTGAAAGTGGGGCATTAAATTCGGTTTGGGTGTTGTTTTTAAATCTTGCATTGAAAGAAGATTTAAATCTATTTTATCAATCAATACAAATAGTTTCTGAAAGAAAATTTACTTGCACTGTTGTAAGAGTTTAGTTATTATAGATAAATATATTTCAAACTTTTTGCAGTATGCTACATTTTGATTTCACTTTTCATGATTTTTTATGAAAGTTCTGTCGGGTAATTGGACATGTAGCCTGTGCTTAGAATGTTGACCTTGTGCAGATGAATGAAGAGTTTTTCAAGACTCTCAATACAGTGCAGTGTAGCAGTTGAAATGGATTTCAGATAAAAAAAATATAGTAATTATCACAGCAAAATTTTTTCACTTCTTAAAATGACTAATACTAATTTAGAAAACAGTACATAATGCTATGTTGGGTATAAAAAAAAACACCGCGGTTTTGTTTCTATTTTGTGCATTGGAAATCAAAATAAACTTTGAAAAATTGCTTATTAAATCAGGGAATTCAATTTTTGTCATCATATATGTAAACTAAAATGAAATCCCTACCAGTGGACAAAATCACCTTTGTAACAATAACTTCATTCTTTAGTAAATGACAATAAATGTATTTTTTATGTAATAAATTTTCTTAATTTTGGTCAGTAATGGATATTATGGTTATTCAATTATGGCCATTAGCACCATAGTAAAAGTGTAAGTGACTAGGAATTTTTAGGGAAGAATTAGAGATATTCTATTTGTTTTCTCCATGAACACCCTGTTTAATTACTTTCATTTACTAAAGTTTTATTAACTTTCAATTACATCTTGAGGTATCAGTTTAGCTTCAACGCTACAGTATTGTAGAGAGAAGGTTTTTCTAATTTAATGTATCTTTTTAGTTAATGTTTATTAAGAACTTATAGACAGGGTTTCGGCACATATGGAAAGTCACGAAATGTCATGGAAAGTCATGAATTTGGACATTACAAAATTTTGTCATGGAAAGTCATGATTTAGTGCAAACAAATTTCCATAAGTCATGGAACTACAGTGAAATTCATGGATTTCTAAACATTTTAAGTAAAATCATGTAACTGTAACGTCATAAACGCCATGATCACTATTCAGCTCATCGAAAATTTATCTATGTTTATATTTACGTTTGACGGAAACAACAGTCACAGTCTTCAGTTTTGAAAAGTCATGGATTTGTGACATTTTATTTTTACAGAAACCCTGTATATAGATGTATAAAATATTTGGAACAATTGTAAAATTGGGATTTATTACAAGTGTAATTAAATGATGGGGATTAAGATTTCTTTTACATCACAAGAGTGACTGGTGCCATCATTTGAATTGTTCAAGTGGCCGGTTCAGAAATGTTTTTCAGGAGCCAAATATTACATTACAGCTGTAATCTCAAAAGTACAAAAGTGAATATTAATAAAAATGCAAGTGTCAAAAGTAAAATTAGTATTTATCGATGTTTAAAACAAAAAAGTAAATGATAAAAAAAAAAGTTGCATTTATTCTATTAAATTCATAGTGATCACAAAATCTGGAAATCAGGGAAATGTTAGGGAATTTTTTAAAATTTAACGAAAATCAAGGAAATTTTCTATTATTGTTTTGAAGGTACGTTTCCTGGTTTACCTGCATTTTGGCACCATTTATCCAGAGAATTGTGGTGACAATTATTAAAAGTTTGATGTTACAGAATAGTTTAAACTTTTCATCATTGCCAAAACTATTTTTTAAAAAATTGGCATATTATCTTTTTAGCATATATTGTGTTTACGTACCTGGATATTTTGGGGAAATTTGAAAAAAGTTTGCACTTCTGTGAGGGAAATCATTAGGAGACTTTTATTCCTGAATTTTGTGGCATCCCTGATAATTAAACTTTTGAAGCATTATGCATGTCATTTATATTAATTTATGTTAGTTTTGAATACTTGAATTTAATTTTATATACCCTGGAATATAGTCAACAAGTGCACTTTTCTACTTTTCTCTGTCTGATCACTGCTCTTCGACAATTTCTGACAGTAGACTTTACTTTGTCTGATACTAAATGATTAATACAATTTAAGACCGCTATGATATAACAGGAAGAATGTTTTAGTTTTAACTTCTCTGTGTTTGTTGATTAATATCAATTTGTTTAAATTTTGTGTGGGGTACGGGGGTCCTTTGCACACCTTTGTAGACCACTTAATGTGGCCTTGAATGTTCCCGAAGGAAGTCAGATTTGATGTTTAGGTTTCAAAAGTTATAGTCAATTGTTGAATTATAAACTAAGAGCCAAATTTACCATGACTTTCTGAATAAAGAACAGGTTTTTATTACTATTACCCACATTCTTTAGTTATGAATGAAAAATTTAAGGCTTGATTTTTCTCCTTGTGCCATCTAAACACTTATTTTCCCAATTGTTAGAATTTGAAGAGATTATTTTGTCATCAATTTCATAAATCAATTCTTAATGGCTTTGCAAAATTGGCACTCTTTCAATATTAAAGAGCATGGTTGTTAGAAATAAAAGCCTATGCATTATTTAGCAAGTTATGGTAAATTTTACTATTAGTTTGTAATTCAATTGATTCAATAGTCCGTTTTTGAATAGGTCCAGGTATTTTTTCTTCTCACTCCACTATTTTTTCAAAGTACTTATATTTCTCTTCATTCTACAAGAAAAATTAATGATGTTAGATGGAATACCAAAACTTGCAGCCATCACTTGGATTATTGGAAACTGCCACCAGCAAAAACAAAAACTGATGTGGATAGTCAAATCAAATTTAAGAACTTTTTTTATGTTTAAGCTTTTTTTAATTTAAGCTTTTTTTATGATAACAAATCCTCAAAACTTATTTACAAAAATTGAAACTAAGGATGCTTTCTTAGGTTGTGACAACATACAGTGAATTTTCTTGTTTTAAGTTGTAATTAAGTAGTCAGATGGAGATAGTTTAACTTTATGAGTATATTTTGCACTTCTCGACATTTTAGTGTGTACTAAATAAGTCACTCATATAAAAACAGTTTTTTTCTTAACCTGACTTTACGTTTAGTGTCAAATAGAAGACTTAAAGACTATCTGCAAGTTCAATGTACACAAATTGAGGGATTTAGTGTTAACATAATTATTAAAAATTCAGCAGATACAGGGGTCGCAGACGTCCTATATGTCCTATAAATCCTATATTTTTTTAAAAATTGGTAAAAATGTCCTATATTGTCCTATATTTTACAATTGTCCTATATATTCTATATTTCTACATTGATTCGATCTATATTTTCTTCGAATTCGTAATAACGACGCCGTTTGTTGCCATTTTTTAATATTTCGGATTCTTTGGCGCGATCGTAGGTGAAAAAGACCCGACAAAAACGATGTTTGTAACGGCAGCGCGGCGTTTTATCTCTTGGGACGTCACATGCTGCATAACCTACAACTCAACTCTACTGGACCGGCGGGAGTTGTGAACATGTGAACATTTCCATAACAATCGGTCTTGAATTTCTGATCTGATTTCTCCTCCAACGTAATAAATTCATTGGCCATAATGCAGAGAGAGTTACAACAACAAAACTCTGCCTCGAGAAAAACGGATAAAAACAACTTGTGATTAACTTGCAGGACTACTAAAGAACATTTTGAATGCTCAGTCAATAATTGATGAAGGAAACAAAAGGGTTAAGATTTACTGTATGATGTCGGATGGTGATTTTTTTATTCCGAATCCTGTACGGATTCTACGCCACGAATTGTTTACATCAAACCACTCCAAATTATGGCAACCATAGGCAGTTAGTTATCTTGCTCTTAAAAAATGGCAGGGCTGCCATTTTTGGCGAAAATCGCCTTGGCATGGAATTCGTACCAGATTCGGAATATTAGCCACGATTTTTTCATAAAAGTCGCCAAAATTGAAAATTACGTCAATACGTTGTGTTGTCAAATCCAAACGATCATTAGGGTTGCTTTAAAACCAAGTGCCAGGTTCGCCACATTCGGCGATAAATCTCCCACTTTTCGCCGTCAGTCCAGCCGACACTGAACAGTAAATCTGAATCGACAAAAGACTGCAAACAGGGATAAAAAGAAAATACTTAAAGAAATTGGAACAGTTAAAAATGCTGGAAGCAAAAGACTCATGATTGCAAATAATGTAATTAATAAAACTTGATTTAGGGATGGAATATTGTGGCAATAACGGATCACGTATTCAGGATCAGGCGATTTCTTTTTCTTAAAGGTGTGTTTTCTATTCTCTTAAATTCAATATAACGAGTATATAATAGTATAACGAGTTAATTTTGAAGTTCAGTAGCAACTGTGTGCAGTTGTTTGATGTTTTATATTGTCCTATATTTTTTTTGAAAAAATCCTATATATTCTTATTTTGTCACTTTGACCCCTGGCAGATAAGAATGAATAAAAAATATTTTTTTTACTAAGAAATTGTTTATTCTTATGATGACTGTTGATGAAACCTGTAATGTAAATGTTGGCTGGTTAAACTTTCTAAGATCTGTTAGAGCAAAAATTATCTTTTTAATCTTAAAAAAGAGTTTACATGAATTTATAAATACAATGGACTCTTATTAAGCTACTTAGGCACAATAAATATCAAATTTATTTCTTGCATTTAGTCTTTCCTCAGGTAGGGGAAGGTGGTTTTTTTTACCACTTTGTAAAATTTCAATTTTCTTAACCTGAATAATACCAAGGGTAAATTCAATGATCTTATTTTATTTTAATCAGCATCATATGGTTTATGATGTATAATTTTTCAAGGTTCTAGTTTTTTATTATTTTTTTTTCATTAAAAAAAATAATGAGTTCAAAGGTACAACATATAGTTCTACTTTTGACCATGGGTTGTTGTACCTCTGATCATGTATTTAAAAAACACAACATAGAAGAAAGCAATCATTTCATTCGGTACAAATAACAAATGTAAATTAAATACATATTGAACATAATAACAATTTTGTTAATGATAGTGTTTTAAAAGTTTTGTTTATTCATTTTTATGGGATGAAAAGTCCACTCCAAATGAAAAACATTCTAACTGTCAAGCAGATCCAGTAGTAGTAATAGGATGTGGAAGTTTAACCACAATATCCTTACAACTGTGTCATTTAAAGTTTGTTTTTTCAAGTATTGGATCTGAAACACTTGATAGTTACTAATACCACAGATATCTGCTACAAAATAGTTAACCGTTTTTTTTTTACTTAAAATTTTAACAAGAAATTTTTTTTCTTTTTCCAAGTCATCTTTCTCAAATTATAGCTGATCATTTAATTAATGGCATTCGTTTGACAGATTAAAGTCACTCTCCTGAAGAAGTTTTGGCATCACTATCAATTTCAGAACTGTTCTCAGGGGCAAATGTTTATTTACTTTTTTCGGGAGAGATGTGTTTGTATGTGGTGTCTTGTGTTTAAGGTGTTGCTTTTTTTCTTTCCAGCTATATTAAGCTTTTCATGTGTATCAGTCAAAATAAGGGATTTCTCTTTAGGCCAGCTCCTACTTGACTTTCCTTTGTCTGGTCTTTTGCATGAGGTTTTACAGTTTCAGGTGTAAAAATAAGAGTTGATAGATCTGAACTGCTATACAGGATTACTATTGCCAGTTTGAGCTGCGCCACTTGATTTATCATCATCATGGTTCACCAACATCAAAAAGAGAAACATTCTCAGAGGTGTGGATTTCTTGTGGCATCTGTTTGTGTTGTACCTTTGACCTGGTCAAAGGAAAAACAACTGATCATGGTGAAAGGATCATGACAGTGCAAATTAAAAAACATGCTACAGTTTTACAGTTTATCTTTTCAAAAGCTCCACAATATTTTCTAAAATCTATAGCTACTATGTTGAATGATTTTTTTTTTATCAATAATTAATATTATATCAATTTAAAATATTATTAGGCTTAGTATTATAAAAAAAAAAAAAAAAAAAAAAAAAACATTTTTATGATGGAAATGTGTTAGTATTATTCATAAGAATATTGTTAAAATAATCAATAGTAGGTTGGTAAAGCCCTCTAGTGAAGAAACTATGCACTAATTAAATTTCTTAAAGTGTTGCTAGGTGAGCATCGTAGGTTTAGTGGTTAAAGAAACAATATAGTCAGAAGTACACCTTTCCCTACGAATAGAAGGACAGATGTGTGAAAAGGGTTGTATACCTCCTACAAAATTTCTAATATACAAATTGATATCAATCAAGAAACACTTAACATTGTAAACTAAAGTAGTATTTTTTGTGCTATCATTCCATTTTTAATTTCTATTAATTATTTAATATCACACTTGGTCATATAATCTTTCTGTCAGAAACTGGTATGAGTGATTTGCCATGAGGAGAATAAGTATTAACTTATGTTCTTTATTCTAGTAGTATGGGTAAAATTAATTTCATTATAAATGTTATGTATAGTGCTTGAAAAGCCTAATTTAATATCTGATATTTTAAAAATCAAATATACCTTTTTATTTACTAACCTCTAATAATGCCGATTCCATTTTTTAATTTTTTTTTAAACATTACATCATTGGTTTTCATTCGTAAAATACATTTCCGAGCAGGACATTCGAATAGTTTTAACGGTGGCACACCAGTCACTTTTACAATGTCCAAAAAATGTTAATTTTCATTCTTATAATATTCTAAATTCAATTCATAATATTCAATTCTAAATTAAAACTTGTAATTGCCTTTTGTCCTATAAGGAAAAAAAAAAATTGTTAGTTGTATAGAATATGTTATATAAAATTAGTTGTATGTGTAAAATTTATGACAGTATCTGAAAACTACATTATAATTTAGCATTGAAACTTTTTTTTGAACAACTTACCATCATCATACGAGATAAAGATAGAATGTATATTCCTTATATGTATAAGAAATTTCAGATTAAAAAAAATAAAAAAAATTGACTTTTAAGTGAATTAATCTAACTTATGTAGGAATTTTAAAACCACTTTTCTGTGATTGTACCTGCAAAATTTCTTATTTGCTACTTAATTTATAGCTTTGGGTTTCAATTTTTATTATCTTTTCTTATTCCATCTAGATTTAATAACTAAAAAAACAAAAAAAAAAAAAAAAATTTGAATTGTAGAGAATCAAATTTGATTTGTTATAGGAAATGTCCATGCCTCTAGGTTTTATGTGGCCAGAGGTTAGAAATTTAAGTAATCTGAGATATTATAAAATAAAAATGTAATAAAAGTATATATCCTCTAAAATGTTAAATTTATAGTATATTTCAAAAATAAAAGGTTCATACAAAATTTATAAATAATACTCATGAGAAATTCCTGCCATTTTCCTTGATTGCTTGAATTTTTCTCTTAAATACTGATCGCATGCAAAATACCGGGCGTTCAATTGCCTATAACCTTACCTGCTTTTCATAATAGCTAAAAGTTCGAAACCAAGCATTTCAACTTCCCTCACATGTTTTATTTCTATCTTTCCTGCCATCAAATTAACTTTGAAAGAAGACACAGTTTCATACTTCAAGAAATGGCTTCCTTCCATTGCTTTCTCAATGCCCTTTTAACGGCCTCGTGTACTCTTTTAAGCTCTTACTGTCTTTGCTTCGTTTTGAGGCGAGCTTCTTCACGGGAGGGGGAGAAAAAAATAGAAACCGTATACCTAAAATGAAATGTTCTGGGCATCCGTGAATAAAACGATGCCCTTTAAAAGAACTTGTTTTTCCCTGGGTTTTGCGATGACGATGAACGAAGTACGAAGCCATATGATGGGATTTAAGTAACTTCGTTATGGTACACCGCTTGTGAGTCTTGAGAACCATTACAGGACGTTTTTTGCTGTTTCAGACGATTTTCTTTTGGTTTCTGACGGTGAGGCCGGGCTCTAGCCGTTTTTCTTTCAGTACTGGGTTCTGCATAAATAAAACACTAGTTTTTATCTTAGGTGCCCCTGTAAAAGGAAGGATCTTTTTAGCTCCAACGAATTTTGGCTCGTTTTGGGTTGACGTATTGGGAATAAGGAGGGAGCCCAATAAAGAATTGAGTCGCAACAAAGTCGCTGAGTTTTTATCGCCTCTCAAGTTCGATATCTCGTTTTCTTGTAAGATTTTCTTTTTTTCTTTTTCGTCCACCTCCTGTGTTCTTCCTTTTATGTAATGTAGTTTTTCTTATCAAGCATTGACATACTTATTTTAAATTTGGATTTGATGCTGAATTGCTAGAATTCAAAATTTCCTGGAAAAATATTTTTAGAATCAATTTTTTCTGAAATGAAAAATTCTTGACTTTTACGTATACGGTAATTGGGAGGGCTTTCTTTTATAAACATAACTTGAAAGTGCCTCTATTATGTCGGGGTTTTTATTTCCAGTACATGACATGTCATTTAATGTTCTGAAAGTGTTCTTATATCAATACTAAGTGGCTCAACTGCGTTTTAAGTCATTTGAATTATATTGATTTTATTGCAGTGCTCGATTTTATTTGCAGTCGTTGGATGTACTCATTTCTATAACAGCGTTTTAAACTAACTAGCAATTTCTGAAAATTGCTTGATTTCATTCGATAGAAGCTTTCTATATTTTCCGTATTCGTAAGTACTTGATGAATTTCCCATGATTCTTCCATTCATTAGATGGTCTTGTCTTCATTTCCTAGTTAAAATAACTTGCATATGAAGCAGTGCCAAAGATTTGGTGGACACACAGGTCAGTTTCCACCGCTTAATAACCATCTTTTTCGGAATTATTCCAAAAGATCATTTCTTATTCCCAAAGGATGTTTTTCTTCTATTTCAGCGTAACGTAACTTTTTAGCGATTTTAGACTTTTCCTCTAATCAAATCGTATTTTTGTTTTGATCAATAATTCTTTTAACTCAGTTTTTAATCTGCAACTAGTAAAGCCATCTTGAAATAGTCCAGTCAACTTTTAACTTCCAAATATCCCGTTTTATAATCCTCCTCCAACATCCGAGGGGGGAGAAAAAAGCTACTCTTTTAAAAATTGACGGATAATAATGCTTTTAGAAAAAAAGGCATTTATTTCTTGGATGTCGAAAGGGAAAGAGAAAGTACTTGAAATAAAATCTCCCCGGGGTGGAACCATGCACTAATAAGCTCTGAGTAAATAAAAGAACCTCTTTCCTAAGAAAGAAACAGAAAAGCGCAACATGTGGGGAACTGTTAGATCGGAAGTCCAGGACCTTGCCTGTTCTCATTACATTTAAGAGCAGTATTATTTAAAAATCGATGGGCAGCAGCATTCCATCTTTTTCTTGATTATAAGCAAAGGAAGAAATAAATTGGAAATGGGCATATTTTTTCCGACTTCGAATGAAAGCTTTCGTTTTGCCTAGATTTGGATGCTAAGAGCAAAGGCTGTCTGTAGGGGCTTTTATTTCATTTTTTTCTTCTCCCTCCCTATTACATGGTATTGATCTTCGGACTTGCTAACATGGTGGATGCTTGTGAGTGAGTTGTCGCCTGAAGGTTTCGTTGGAGAATGTTTGCCTGCTGGGAGGATTTTCTACGGCTGGTGGATTCGTTGATGTGAATAATTTATTTCGGAATTTCTTCGGTTTTATTTGAATTGCTGAATGTCTAGTTGACTTTCTTTTGCTCGTAGTTGGGTTGATTGAAAAGTTTAAAAGTTCCCTTTGTCCGTGTTTTTTTAAATTTTTATTTTTTTATTGTTAGCATTCAAGATCGTGAAAAATTGAGTGCCAAGAGTTAAAAATTATGAATTGCCTTTTGGGTATTCTAATATGAGTGGAAAAAGTTCGAAAATATATATATTTTTTTCAATGTTTTATAATTTTTCACCAATTTGGTTACGAAAGGAATCTCGCTTAGTAATGAATCTATGGATTTCAATATTATCAGCTTTTCACTAGGAAATATTTTTTGCATTAGCGTTAAACAAATCGATGCATTTTTAAACGCAATGTCCATTTTTTCAATGATCCTTCCGCCTCCCCCCCTCTCCCCCCCAAAAAAAAATAGTTTTTAAAAACCGATGTGTGTGATGTGTTAATAACACATTTCCCAGAACGTAACGTGTTATTATGTACACATTTAGTATACAAATATTACATATAACACAATGTGATAAGGGTATTGTCGAATTCTCACGTGTGTATAATGTACCTTCACTTTAATTTTTTTTTTAAATTGGTCCTTCAAGGACTTATTGATAGGAAATTAATTTTTAAGGATTAAATGTAACACCAAAAAAAAAAAAAAAAAAAAAGAAGAAAAAAAATCCTAGGTTTGCTACTTTGGCGATATTTTGGCATTATATTTTTTAATTAAAATAAAATATCTTAGCTTTTTAATTTGTTCCAGTTAACTTTAGATTACATTTATTTATACTTGTGATCTAGAAAAAATGTCTGTCTGGTCAGCAAAACTCCCGAACAAATTGATCTAGAATGCTCAAATTTGGTGTGCAGGTTAGTGGTGACCATGAGACCTCAGGGTTCCCACGGTCATTGAAAGTCATTAAAAGTGCTTAATATTTTTCAACTTGTTTTCAAGGCCTTGGAAGTGCTTGAAAATGCTTGGAGGTGCTTAAAAGTCCTTGAAAATGCTTAGAGGTCCTTAAAAGTCCTCTTGCAGATGTTGGCCAACTGCAAAATTTATAAAAATACAACTCGGACTTGCTATCCCCGCGTGACCGCCACTTATCTTCACCGTATCAGAATTTTCCGACATATTTGTATTACGCATCCACTAACTTGTTACATTTTTGGCAGAATTATACTTTATTTAAAATTTATATATATACATGATGCCTGAAAATAAATTTTAGAAGGTCCCTAAAAACATTAATTAGGCCCTTAAAAGTCATTGATTTGCATCCGGTGATTTGAGTGAGAACCCTGGACCTACCATTAAGGTTTTCATCAAAGTCGCGCATGCGCATAAGGTAGCTGCCATTGAAAAAAAATTGGGAAAAAAATATATATATAATGTTTTTCACTGATTGCAAAAAACAGAATACCCCCCCCCCCCCACGGCTTTAATGATTTTGATCAAAATCGTTGTGGGTTAAGGTGTTCTAAGGTGGGTACATCCTCACCTCCGAAATTCCCATAAAAATGTTTTAATGGCATAAAAAGTTGAAAACAAATGCCTTCAACACATAGTTCTCTTGGTATATCGCCAAAATCACCATTTTGGCGGATTATTTTTTTGCCAATCTGGCCACTTTTTTCAATGAATGATAAAAATATAAAAATGGTAAATGTCACAAATCCACGATAGTATTATATTGTAATTGAAAGTTGTGCGATGTTCCACACCCCTATTTTTCTTCAAGTCAACATTTCAAAAGTAAAATAACTTTTTATAACTGAAATTATCAAATTGAAGATTCAAACATGGTAATCAAGTTTCTTTAGATATCATTTCCAGACCAAATGACGTTTATTAGAGCCTGAAAAAAACTCTTTGTTTGTGAGGTCATAATAAAGAATTATGGCTGGAATAAAAATTCCAACGCGCTGAAAGTTTCTTGTGTTACACCAATGTGAAGAAGCAGCGGTTGTTTTTATCACGGTTAACAAATAATGAGATTCCTTTGTCTGTAATTACCCTATGGAAATGAAGATTATCTTCGGAATATTTATAACTCCTATCGCCTGTTTAGAAATATAGAAAAAGAAATATAAAAAAAGCATTGTAAAGAGTAATTGTTCCGGTGTTTGTTTCCGTGGGGAATCGGTTATAACAACAGATATTATTCGCCGTTCGGATTTCGGAACATTCGGTTATCTTTTTTGCTGGATATATTATGCAATTAAAGTACATGATTTTGCGATTGTATTTTGTTGAAAGTGAAATCTCGAATTTAATTACGAATTAAAGTTTAAAATACTTGAGGAAGCATTTGTGTGTTGGTCTGTTGAGATAAATGTGTTTTGTTCCTGGAGCTATTGGTTTAGTTTTTATAGTTATTTCCAAAATGTCGAACACGTTAGTAAAATACGCTCGATTATTATTTATTTGTTTCGTTGCTAGAGCTGCTCCCAGATGAAGGCATTAACCAAAAATGAGTTCAGCATCATCATTCATTTAATTGAAAATGAGTAATTCAAAGGCCCAGCAGCAGGAAGAATATGAAAAACAGAGAAATTAACAGGGATTTTTTTTTTTAAATTTCATTTCACCATGAAATTATGAAAATAGATAAAAAGAACAGTGATAAAAAAGAAATTACACCAAGAGCTTGACAAAACATTTCCCTTATTAACTTATTATATTTTGTCATGAACTTCATTTCATTAGTTTATTTTCTATGTGATAAAATTTGGAATAATCTCTTTATTTTGATTTTTTTTTTTTTAGATATTCAATAAATTATTTTAATATTTTTTTTTTAGATAACAAACTTTATTTTTTGTATCATATATTCTTTTAAATTTGTTTTTCATCGTATTATGCAATATTGCAAAAGTTCTCATAACTGAGATAATCAACAAAATTCAAAATGTTTTCCTAGACACCATGCAATTACATCTTATCTCCTAATGCGTAAGTTGAAATTATTTATTATTATCTTGTTAGAATAAATGCTCCCATCTTGGGCGAAAGTAAAATTTAACTTAATTATTTCTCAAATGAATGATTTAACTCAACTGCTTAAAGAAAATTTTAATGTAAAAAAAGTTATCTCGTTAACTAGTTCAAACAATGCCTCGTTTTGCATTAATCAACTTTAACTGAATGCTTGATCTTAGTTTTAGTAAAAGAGAATAAATTATCTTAAAATTTTAATTTACTCTCTTTAATTATGTCATAAGACGGTAGCGTAAGAAAAACTAGGGGTGTGGAACATCTCACAACCTTCAATTACTTTAGAATAAGACATGGATTTATGTCATCTGTATTTATATTTTCATCATTCATTTAAAAAAAAAAAAAAAAAAAGGCCTGTACCTTTGCCAAATAGATAATTTTGGCGATATACTTTTCAATAATTCTTATATTATCCTTTCTAATAAGTGAAATTGAGGAAAGGAGAAAAAATGATCGTTGATGAGGTATGCTCAATAGGGTGGTTCGAAAAATAATAATTTTTTATTTTTTAAACGCATGAGATGAAAAAAGTTGATACATACCTTGATAAGAAAAACTGTAAAAAAAATTAATAATAATAATAATATCTTCCGATCGCGCATTTTCCTCCAAGTTTGAAGAAAATACAAAAAAATAACTTTTTCCTAAATTTTTAAAATTTTTTAAACGTTATATATTTGAAATGCAATAGTTTGCAATGTGTAGTGAAAGGGTGGTTATAACACAGGAAAACACTATTTTATGCATTTTTAAAACATATATTAATAATTAAAAATACTTAAAAGTAAAATTTTTTGTAAGAAATAATAATTTTTATGTGTAATGGGTACTAATGTTATTTCTTACATTTAAAAAAAAAAACAACAACAACATGCTGTTATATTCATTTGGTTCACTTTTTTCTCGAGCTGCTTTTTATACCAGTGATACACTTTGAGGGAAGCACAATAATTTTATCATGGGAAAAAAAACCGCCAAAAATGGCAAGATTGGTGGTTTTATTCGATGGACATTACATTGTTCTTGCTTGTGCGTGAAACGCAAAAAAAAAAAAAAAAAAAAAAAAAAAAAAAAAATCAATCGTTGTTGAACGATGCTCCAGGGCAGAGTGCTCTGTGTTAAAGGCACTCATTTTTCAACTTTTTACGCCCTTAAAGAACTTTTACGAGAATTTCAGAGGTGGGGATGTTTAGAGCACCTTAAGAAGCATTATCACAGCAATTTTGGATAAAATCGTTTGAGCCGTTTATTAGCAATTACTGAAAAACATGATTTTTTCAATGGCAGCTACCTTATGCTCATGCGTGATTTTTACGAAAACCTTAATGGTAGGTCCCTGTGCCATCACCAACCCGCATACCAACTTTGAATATCATAGGTCAATTTGTTCTTGAGTTATGCTGACCACATACACACATAGACAGACATTTTTTCTAGATCACTTTTTTGGAATTAGATGGTTCCAAAACGTGGAGAAATGCAAAAAAAAAAAAAAAAAAAAAAAAAATATATATATATATATATATATATATATATATATATATATATATATATATATATATATATATTATAGCACTTTGTATGTGTATCCACTTATTTAAATAATAATAAAAAGTGTCATTTTTTTTATTTTATACATTTTTAAACGGGAGTTTATTATGCTTGGGAGAGGTTTCCTTGAAATATTTTAATATTTTATCTATATTACTACGCATTTTGGTTCGGTTTTGGATTTGGTCTTTAATATACGGAAACTTTACTCGTCTTTTAAAACGTATTTTTATTTAAAAACTACATTCCTCAACCTTGTGTCGTTCTCATGTTTGAGGTTATTTGAAGTGAGAGGGTACCTATACTTAAAAGTTCGTAAAAAATATTAAAAGCAAATTTTATTAAAATTCCACTTGCTAATTTTTCATAAGTATTCAAATATATCTTGGTTTAATCATTCTCTTCATAAACTAGTTAATCTTACCGTCCATTTGCCGCCTCGGGCAGCGACCCGGCTTGCCACCCCCTAACGCCTGCCCTGAAACATGATTTAAAACCGTGAATAATTTCTACGCTATCTTATAATGCAGGCATACATTTTGTTTATAATGAGTGGTATTTGTTAAATACCTACGTTCGTAATTTTGACAAAATGGCGATTGTAGATATTCATCGGTGATATATTCCTCCTCGATGTAAGTTACCAAGGCAAATCTCTACAAATGTCCTGCAGCTGCTTGAACAAGTTTTATCCATCGAAATTCTTGTTTGGCTGTCTATAAACATTTGCCGCAATTTTTACGCCGCCCACTTCCTTCTCTTTGTGTGGACTCTTTATGGAACGTATGCTTTTGCGGCAAAGAAATCCAAAATTAATGAGTACTGCGACATAACTGACTAAATGAAAAGAAAAATTGTCAGCTCTAATCAGCGAAAGTGTCGAGTTGTATTAGAAAAGGGGGGGGGGGGATGTCTCTAGAAATGATATTTTTTCTCAGGAGTTCGTTCGGGCAAATAGAAATAGAAATAACTTTTTTCTGATGTGTTTTATTTTGTTTGTTCGGTCTTACCTCTGGGAGCGAAGTGTCTCTTATTGTGTGTTTTTAAACATTTGTAGTGGTGGGTTTTGATCGGGGGTGTTCTTCCGTAAAATGGAGGAATGATCTATGTGCGAAAGAGTTATTTTTTCTTCGATTTGTGTCATGTTCCTTGTGCCTTTTGCGCAGATTTTGGCGTGTTAGGATTGATGGTTGGCCAAGATAGCTTGATTCTGTAGTAGCTGTTCTAGAATAATTTTAAATCGGATATGATTTTTTACACATATCTGAATTTAAATCAGATTGTCTGCTTTTCCCTGATGGAGCTGTCATTGGACGCACTAATGATTTGTTGAAAAAAATATATTTAGTTGATTTTGCATCGAAAAAGTCTTGGATTCTAGAAAATGTACATTGAGCATCTTTTGAATTACGACACAATGTTATTTTTTTTTTAGCATTCTGTTCTTTTCTTGTCACATATCACTAAAGCAATTCTATTTAAACCCTTTGATTTTTTTGTTCCCTCAATTCTCAAGTTGTACTTTAATACGAAACAGTATATTTGGTAAGTTCATTTTCACTTTTGTAGAGTACTTTGTAAAGATTGTCCGGGAAATATATTGTATGGCAATATTTAGGTTTACTTTCCTGCGAGTGATAAAACTAATAAGTACTGTCCCGTAAATAATTCCAGTCACTTTTCAATGATAAAGAAGAATTCTAAGCCTTTTACTTAGTGTCGAAGTAATATCAGAATGACTCGTAAAGAAATAATATCCATTGAATTGGAAATACAATTTTCTAAGTTTCTGTTTATCAAAGGGAATAAGAACTTACTTCATAACTCAATAATATTAACTCAAGAAGTTGAATTTGAATGGTATTTTGGGGAACGCAATTGAGTAGGATGTGTAAAGACCTAAAATCCAAACTGTCAGTTATATAAAAGGTTTTTCTTAAGCTATTTTGTTTGGATATCCAATTATAGCTACTGATTGAAATATACTTATTTCAAGAAATCCTACATTATTTAAAGTACATGCTCGTTTTGATTAAAAAAAATTAACGTGTCTTATTTTCTAAAACCAATTGGAAGAAAATTTGAGGAGGGTAGACGTTTAGGGATTTTATTTAGTTTCAAAAAGTATTTAGCTCTTCTTAATTAGGTTCGATTCTAAATAGTTTTTGTAAGCCTTCATAGTGTATGGAATGACTAGCAGCTGATGTTAAACAATAATATTTATGGCATTTTGTTTCAATGATTAGGCTTTTTTTTTATGACCAATTACTGTTGACGTCTTTATCGTCAGTCAAGTTCTTATCACGCATTAAGTTTTTCTCCCCCCCCCCCCCAACTTTACTTTTGAATTTTATATATATTTCAGTTTTATATAGTAAATAAAGCGGTATTTCTCCAAAAGGGCATCCGAGGGAGAGATTTATTTCTCTTTTCTGGAAATTTTTGGAAAAACTGAAACCAATTTTTTTCACCATTGTTGTCTAGACGCTCTTTTTGGGCAGGCAGTAAGTACATGAGACCTCTCCCCTCTTCTCATCTGCCATCCTTTTCGACTTAGCCTTTGAGAAGCGAGAAGGCTCTCTGCAGAAAAAGAATGCAGTTGAGAAAGTGTAAAAGACGAATTGTAGAAAAAAATTCTGAAATAAAAAAAAATAATTCTGAAATAAAAAAAGGATACAGAAAGATAAGAGTTGGAGAGGGATGCTGCCAAAAAGGATACCAAGCTTTTGATTTTTTGTTGTTGTATAGTTCTCTTGGACACCTTATTTTTTGAATGGGTTTTCCTTTTGTTCGTGAGATGTGTTTGCAGGTTGCTAGAGACTTACTTCCCAATGTCGTCAGAATTTTTTACTTTGCATATTATGCTTACAATAAGAATTCGGTAAATATTTTAAAGGTTGGTTTCTTGTGTAATAATAATAAAAAGAAGCACCCCAATGGGTTTGAAATCGAAAATTTTTCGACGAAGGGTCGTATTGCAGGATTTCTGTTCGATTAAGTATGCTAGAAATAAACGAGTTTCTGAATTGCATTTAGTGGCCTTTCTTACACTAAGGATTCTCTATATAAGGCCTTTGTTATACTATATAACTTGACAATAAGTTCGAAACTTAAATAGTTGATTAACTTGGTGACCGTTTGAACCCACGCAGCTAATGTATAAAATTGCTTAAATTCAGACACAAAAATAATTTTCCTTACTTTCGGTCGGAAATTCCGATCGAATTAAAGTGTTTTACCGAGTAAATATTGAATAAATTGTGATTGAAGTAGTTTTCAAACTTTCAAACCATTCGGTGGTAAGAAATTAGTTAAAATTTTATGCGTTAGAATAGCTTTAGTCCTTTCAATAGCTTTCTTAATTTGAAAATCCCTAAAATTCTAGAATACCTCATATCATATAATACTTTTCAGTCATTATGGTGGTGAATATAATTCCCAATCACCATTTTAATACTCCCCATCCTCCAACAAAGCATGTTGCCATAAGAAAGCAATTGCGTTGATGTCTTCTTGCTTCATTTCACTATTAAGTAATCTTGTTTGTTCATCATCTAATCCTGAGCATTGTATCCGCTATTTATAAATATATGAAGTACTCTATTCGAAAGCTGCTTCGGGCAACACACCACCGCTTCTATTTATTATCAGACCATATCGCCCCAGTACCATTAGGATTAGCTTCCTCAAATCCCCCAGTACCGGACAATCTTCCTCATTAGGCAATTACCGGAACTATCCAGTTGTTTATTATTCACTCCCGGACACCAAATCCCCGGACCGACGCGGGTTGTCTCAACCCCTACCCCTTTTAATATTATAAGACTTTAATGGGGAAATAGTTTTGGTGGAATGCCGGCGCAATTAAGCTTTTAAATTGGGAGGGTTCGTAATTAAATATTGTTATTGCCTCGCGCAAGAGTTGCTGTTTGTGCATGGGATTCGTGGAGGCTAATTGCGGGTTTTGTTCTGAACCGAGATGGTGATGGGAAGAATTCGCGGGCAGGAAAGATCATGCATTGTTTTCGGTTAAGCTACTTATCGTGTAATTGTACGGTGGAATGAATTAAAAGGTGCCTCGTTCTGGTTTTGGAGTGTTTGCTTTTGTGACGGGTTGACGAGATTAAGGAATCTTAAGAGAGCTTGGAATTCGCTTGCTTGGCTCGTGGAGTGATTCTAGTTTACAAGGTTTTTTTTTTCTTTAATTCTTTGGCTTTCATTAAAAATCATTACAGGAGTTAAGTAAGGAATTTTTTTTAAAAAAATTGTATAAATGAGAAAATTTAATATTTTTTTGTTAAAGTCAAATAATAAAAAGAAATTTTTGCAATTGCAGGAAATAACACTTTCTTAGTAAACTTTTTCTGTTCCTATTTTTGTCATATAATTCACAATAATAAATTTTCTATTTTGTCAAAATTTTGAAAAATCTTTTTTGAATTTCAATATTTGATATTTAATCACTAAATTTAATATTTTTTGGAAAATTTGCAATCAACTTAATTATTATATGCGATAAAGTTTATAATCGTTTACATGTGCAATGTTGTAAAAGTACAGGTGACCTTGAAACATCAAGGAAATTTAATGATTTTTCTCCACGTTTTAGAACATCCTGATTTCAAGAAAGTGATCTAGAAAAATTGTATGTCTGTCTGTGGTCAGCATAACTCCCGAACAGAGTCAAAATCGCGTATTTTCATAAGGTAGCTGCATCATGTTTTTCCAGTGGTAGAAGTGGGTAAAAAAAAGTGGGGGGATGCCCAAAAGTTGGTGACAACTGCCATCCCCCCTTCCCCAACAATAAATTTTATAATATTGTGTCTTATAATAAAAATATTAACTAGTAAGAAAATAATGTATACTTCCTAACAATGGCATTGAATAAGGATTCAAAATGTATTGTTATTTATAACGAATATTCTGAGACTATAAAACTGTTCCTTTTAACTGTTTCTTTAGATTTAAATAGTGCTTATAAATGAGAATACTTTCACGAAATAAAATTAATAAATAACTCTATTTTTTAAAAAAATAGCTTGCCTTTATATGAAACAAGAATATAAATTGAACTTAAAAGAAAGTTCCTCCAAAGTTAAAAGTTGACCAAGTGTAACAAGTATAATATGTTAATAGATAATGCTATGCACATTTTTTTTTAACATTTCAAAACTTTAAATCACTTTAATTACTAAACTAGAAAACCTTAAGTCACTACATTTAAAGGTTAATGTTATATTTCTTTAGTAATTTTTAGAGAGATTGAGTGTTTTTAGAAGTAGTCGGAGGTATTTTAGTAGTTTTAGAAGTGGGGAGACACATGGGTATTATCTCGAAAAGTGGGGGGACGCGTCACCCCGCGTCTGCCCATACTTCTAGCACTGTTTTTCAATTATTGCCAAAAAATGGCTCCAACGATTTTGATCAAAATCGCTGTGTCTTAAGGTGTTTTAAGCATCCCCACCTACGAAATTATCTTAAAAATGCTTTAATGGCCTAAAAAGTTGAAAAACGAATGCAATCAACACAGAGTTCTCTTTCCTTGAGCATACTTTATCAACTATCGCTTTTTCTCCCCTCAGTTTCACTTATAATAAAAGATAATATAAGGATTATTGAAAAGTATATTGCCGAAGTCACCATTTTGGCGGAAGAGAATTATCGCAAAAATATCGCCCAACCGACCATTTTTGCTAAATGAATGACGAAAATATAAAAACGGTAAATGACACAAGTCCTCGTCAGTGTTATAGTTTAATTGAAAGCTGTGCGATGTTCCACATCCCTAGTTTGTATTTGAGATCTGAATTATTGCACTGTATATATTCGATTTTAAGTTCCAATCTACTTTAAATTTAAAATTCTATTAGAAAAATTACTACCGGATTTAGTTAAGTCGTTTGTGCTAATTAAAATCATTGCTCTATGCTTTTTTCTCTCAATTATTTTATGCGGTAAAACTTTTTGCAATTAGTGATTCGAGTTAATCCACATTCTCTCGTCTTTAATCCTTCCTTTCTGTTTTTTCCATCTCTCTTTTCCATTAATTTGTTTCCATTTTGTGTATATGTGGGTTTTTTTGTGTGGATTTTTTTTGTTAGGTTTTTAGATTTAATAGCTTGAAGTAAGTCCAAAGTACCCGAAGATACATATGGTTTTTATTGTAAAGATTAGGGCTTTCTTTGCCTGAGGTACATTTAGACGTTATTAAGTATTAGTTATTTAAGTTTTTAATTAAGTTGGGTTTACAAGATAGGGATAGTTTAAAATTTAAGAGATTTATTTACATGTTTTTAATCATTCAACATTTGGAAGAAGGTGCCTTATTCTACTATGGATTTTCGGATAAAATAGTAGATAAAATAATGTTCTTAGTAACAAAAACTAATCCGATGTCTTAAGTTGTAACTTACTTCATATTTTATATTATCAAGAATATTGAAGCTTTAGTTGTGGCTAATATTTTTCCTATTTCTCCTAGAGAAATGACTGTCAGTAAATCATGAGTTACTGAAACTGATTTTATGGTCCAATAAAACTTCTGCAAACGAAAACGTTTGTCTGCGATTTAAACTTCGAAAATAATGGGCGGAAAAATCGGAACAGAAGACCATGGATTCTAAATCTTAATTTAAGATGAATATCTGCCCAATATCTTTCAATTCATTTCTTTTAAGTGGGCGTACGAAATAAAGGAGAAATAGTCGACGAATGTGTAGTCAGCTATCTTTTTTTTTTTTTTTTTTTTTTCTTGCGTCTTCCAGAATATATGAGAAATTCAACCATGCGATGAAATTCTTTTCGTCAGGTTCGGATTTCTCCCTCTCTGAATTCGTTATTTTGTTTTTCTTTGGGATATGTTTCCCGTCATTGTTTCTTATAAGTTTTTAGGAGATTTTCATTTTTTTTCCCTTTTACCTCACGTAATGTTTTTAAATCTTGTTGCAGATGTTGAGCCTCCATTTCTGGCACATCAAAAACGTGAATGGAATTCTCAGAATGGGGTATTCGAAGTCGGAATCGTTGAATAAAATTTGTCGCCAGATTTTTTCGAACGTGGATGCTGTACGGCAGGGTATCCAGATTTCGACAATCGAGTAGACATATTGCAAACACGTCTACCTGCTTCTCGTGAATCAAGATTTCCGGTTGGCGACAGTTTGATTCTATTTTGGCGAAAATTCGTAAAAGTGGACTTAAATAAATAGTGTCATTTGCACGTCTGAAACCATAGACGCATAAAAATAAATGTTCTCGCATCTTGTACTTTCCGTTTTTATGCACGTGCTTTGGATTGAATATAATGCATTTTGAATGCATGTAGTGTATGAATACTATCTTGTTTTCAGTTTATGAATATTCAATGGATATGATTTTTCCCCCAAGTCTCTTTGAGGAAATTGCTCTTCTTGAAATTCTGGAATTATTGCTTTTCTGTTTACATAATTTAAAAAAGTTTAGCAAGAGTATGGTTTAAAACGAAAAAATAATGATTAAAAATTTTCAGATTTCCAAGAAAGTTATATTTATCTTTACGACTAAGTTATCGGTGATTTTGTACTGAGGAATCTTTAAGTGGATTCGAGTGCCATGTTTTGAAGTGCGCCTAAATATTTTTGGGAATTGTGAAGGTTTGCTCTGTTGTAAGTCTTTCGTATTAATATAATATAAATAATGAAATTAAAAGATATTACTAGGGGTGTGGAACATCTCACAACTTTCAATTACACTATAATACTAACGTAGATTTGTCTCATTTACCTTTTGTATATTTTCATCCTTCATTTAGAATAAATAGCCAGTTTGGCGATATTTTTTGCGATAATTCTTGTACGGGTCTTTAAAAAAAAAAAAAAAAAAAAAAAAAAAATTGATAAAATGGTGATTTTGGCGATTTACTTTTCGATAATCCTTATATTATCCTTTATTATAAGCGAAACTGAGTGGAGAAGACATAAAGATCGTTGATGAGGTATGCTCAAAGAAAGGGAACTCTGTGTTGAAGGCATTCATTTTTCAACATTTTACGCCATTAAAACATTTTTACGGGAATTTCGGAGGTGGGGATGTTTAGATCACCTTAAGAGACACTACCACAGTGATTTTTTTTTATCAAAATCTTTAGAGCCGTTTTTTAGCAATCATCGAAAAACATGATTTTTTCAATGGCAGCTACCTTATGCGCATGCGCGATTTTGAAGAAAACCTTGTTGGTTCCATGGCCGCCACTAACCCTCATCCCAAATTATAACATCGTAGGTCAATGTGTTCAGGAGTTATGCTGATCACATTCACACATAGAGACAGACATTTTTTCTAGATCACTTTTTTTAAAATCAAAATGTTCCACAGCGTAAAAAAAAAAAAAAAAAAAAAAAAAAAAAAAGATTTAAATTTTTTTTTTTTTTTACCGAATGCTATACTATAATATGCCCTATGTATAATATACATATGGGTAATTGAAAGTAAAAAAGTATTCAGTTTCGTAAATATAAAAAGATATTAGTGTTTTTTATTTTTTTTATTTCTGAAAATCTCCCATCAGTTCCAATGGAGAGCCGCTGAAATATATCGTTTATTTAGAGATTTAGTTGCGCCGAACTGTAAAGGTTTTCGTACTTAAATTATTCACAATTATAATTGATTCAGTATTTAATTTCTGTTGGGGAACGTCTTATTATGTGACTCTATCGTTGACTGTCTCATTTACTCTATCCCGTCAACTTGTCTCTTTCCATCTGTAAGATTTCATTTCCATATATGTGATTATCTTAGATACCATTATGAGTTTTGAATAATTGTTTTCGGACTTCTCCCCTTCCTCTAAACCTTCTGAAATGTAGTGTATGCTCTGTAAGTGCTGCTATCTGTTTAATAATTCATTTCGATACCTGATTTGAAATTGGGAGAGGGTATATTGATTTACGAGAACCGTTGCGTGTATTTTGGCCGAAATAATGAAAGCTTTGTCTGATAAGGTTGAGGTATAAGAAATGTTTTTTTATCCTACTAATAACACATAGTTTTTTGCAGAAATATTTAAAAAAAAATCAATGTTTTAAATTATGATTTTTTAAATAATTTTTTTTGTAATAAGAAATTTGTAGATACGATGCATTGATTTCACTGTGTTTTATATGGTTCCACAATTTCAATGTCTCTCTCTGTTAAAAAGATAAAATGTCTAAATTAAAAATTTTAATCTTCCTTTCTATAAAAACTAGGGTTGTAGAACATCGCACAACTTCCAATTTTTCTATAATATTGACATGGATTTGTGTCTTTTACCGTTTTTATATTTTCATCTTTCATTTAAAAAAATGGCCAGTTTGGCGATATTTTTTACTATAATAGATAATTTTAACGATATACTTTTCAATAATTCTTATATAATCCTTTTTTATAAGTGAAACTGAGGAGAGGAGAAAAAATGATCGTTGATGAGGTATGCTCCAGGGAATAGAACCCTGTGTTAAAGGCATTCGTTTTTCAAATTTTTCACCATTAAAGCATTTTTACGGGAATTTTGGAGGTGGGGATGTTTAGAAGACCTTAAGACGCATTACCACAGCGAGTTTGGACAAAATCGTTGGAGCCGTTTTATAGCAATTACTAAAAAAAAAATTTCAATGGCAGCAACCTTATGAACATGCTCAATTTTGACGAAAACCTTAATGGTCTGTCCCATTCCCATCACCAACCCGTACACGAGATTTGAACATCGTATGTCAATTTGTTTGTTGGTTTTGCAGACCACATACAGACATTTTTTTCTAGATTTTTTTTTTTTTTTTTTTTTTTTTGTATGCTATACTCTCATTACCCTATGTAATATATACGGGTAATTGAAAGTAAAAATCAAATTTCTCAAATAAGGTTTAATTTAAGAAATAAGGACAACAGTCATTTTTTTTGTTTTGTTTATAATCATTTATATTTGTGGCCATACTCTTTTGAGGACATGCCTGTTTGAGCATCAGTAATTTCTTTTTACAAATGTTTGGCAAATTTAAATGCATTTGGTATTTTAGTTACATCCAAACATTGAGGTATTACGTCTCACCTCACAACTGCAGTAGAAATGGGGTCGACAAATCAAACTAAGTTCTTTAGCCTGCAGGGGAAGTCTTTGTTGGGTGTGGAATGTTAAACACAAGTGTTGTATTGATACCCTTTTATTCGTACGACATACAAGGTTCTTTTCGATCGCATTCCCCTCGACGAATTTGGAGTATTTTCTTCTCCCTTGCCTCGTTGGTATTCTTGACGCATTCGGTCTCCCCTGTCCGAGATTGCCTGTTTCGTTTTCTTCTTTTTCCTCTGTTAGTGATTCTGCAGTTGCCTTCAATCCCTGCCTGCAATTTACACGTCTGTAGTGGCCCACGAACTAACTGGCAACTACGTTAAAAAACGCGGATTTAATCTTGAATGCTTTTCTGGAAAACAAAGACTTGGGTGTCTCCCGCCGTCTGTCCGTGGTATTTTGGCGTTCTTTTGTCTGTTGCATAGCAATGATCCTTCTCTCAGGGCTTTCTCTTCTCAGTTCTGGAAAAGCAAAAGCCGAATCTCCTTAAGAAAACATTCAATTGATTGTTTTGTCGGAATAAGGGAAGCAGAATAATGTATTCTGTGGTCAGAAGTTTTGAGGAATGTATTTTTTTTTTTATTTTTTTTTTTTGCGAATGTGTAAAGCTTTATTTGTGGATCAAGATGCAAGTAGTCATTTCATGTAGTTGCGGATATCTATTCAGCATTTTTCGATTTGGTTTGTTCAGATTTTTTTTTGTGTGTGGGAATTTTCAAATAACTGAAGAGTTTACACTAGATCTTAAAGCGATTTTTAAGTGCTTCTAATTCTCGCATAGAATATAACATTAAAAGAAAATTTGTCCTAAAGGTGAGAAAACGGAGCTTTAAATTGGTTACCAGGAATTGTGAATTTTAAAACGGTGTGTATACTTAAACACTCCAGTTGTTTGAAGCACCTTCTACATTAAATTGTTTGCTTAAGCAGATTATATCAAACCAGTGTAGTTGGTACCTGCGCAAAATTATTAAAAATAGGTATCTCTAATTTATAAAGCGGTGCATATTAATCTTTAAATTTTTACTGTGGCGTAGTTCAAACCCTGTCTTATTAAACTCTTAAGTTTGACCGCTTTCTGCTTATTCTAAACGATAAACATTAAGATGTACACTTTTGTATTCATGAAATTGTTTATCAGAAGCTTAAGAATTTGCTTACGTCTTTTTTTATTTAGTTGGGCATTGTAAATCCTATTAACAGCTTTATGGCGGGTTTTAGTTACCTAAATAAAATATCCTCAGCAAAATTATAATCAAAAAAGGACATCGGAAATCCTAAACAAAGGCAAAAGTTAATCCCTAGCTTATATCTATTCCATATTGTCATCTTTTATACTTCTCCATTTCATTCCGTTTTTATGAATATGTAAGCAAAGAACTCGAGATCTTGTAGTGGTAATTTCGTTAATGTCTCTTTCTTGTCCTCTTTCCCGATTCTCGTCTCTGGCAGTTGTTAAAATATAATTTGAATATTTAATCATTTTGGGTCCCATTGATTTTCGACGCCTCTCTCATTCATATGCAGATGAAGTAAGCAGAGTTCATTTCGCTTAAGTATACATTGGCCTGGATTATATGGACAACGGGATAGCTATATGTAGTCATTGCAGCGCGTGTTCTTGCCGTCAGGCATGTTAGCTGCGGTTGATGGAACTCAACCCTCCTGATTTTGCATATATATATTCATATACAGATGCTTCTATTGATTTTGTGGATTTCTTTGTATTGCAAAGTAGCTGGCGACATGAAATCGCATATTGGAGATATTAAAAATATAAATGATTGTTCCTCTGCCTCCCTTATCCTGTTAATTAGCATGCCTGTTAATTAGAAAGTGTAAATTCACTTTCATGTTGTCTCCCTGAAATCCAGGTGGTTTGCCTTATCTATAAGTGTCATTTGATGATGAAAAAATGTATCCCAACTGCTCTGGTTTGTGTAAGAAAGTTATTAATAATATAAGCCTACCGCATGAAAAACTGTTTTATCGGTCGAGATTTCTTGGGTTAGTTTTAGTAATGCATGCAAAGTAGTCGTTGGTGGGATTTTCTATTGGTTATGAAGATTTCTTTGTTACTTTCAATTACCCATATGTATTCATAGGGTAATGAAAGTATAGTATTCGGTCAAAAGAAAATCCCCCCCCCCCCTTCTTTCTTTAGCTTTCTCCCATTAATTCTTTTTACTGCAAAAAAGCTAAACTATCATTTAATGCCTTTCACTAAATTTGATAACTTATAGACTTAGAGATAATAAATGAATCATGAAATTTGTAGCTCAACAATTTCAAAACTTAGTATAATTCAGAAATTCTAAACTTTTTTGCATTTTGATGTTGGTGCTTACGGAATTATTAAATATCAGTTCGGTCGTTTATGCCTTATGTTCTCTGTTAGTCTAATGTATAATTATGGGTTTCACTTTCTATTTTTTACAGCCCATCTCATGAATTAGATATTAAAGATAAAAACCCAGAAAATAATAAATATATAAAAGTAATGGAACTTTTTTGTTTGAAGAATTATTCGCAAAAAAAAAATAAACGATCATTTTCAATATGAGATTTTATTTCTTGCAGACTTTCAATCAAATGTTGAGTTAGAAGAAGAATGTAAAGAAATCGAATATTTCTTTGCATATCTTCCAAGATTTTCTTGGAATTCCCCGAATAGTTTTTTCGGTTACATTGTGCTAAAATCGTACACCAGGAAGGAAACTCTGTAATACTGAATAAATGAACACTAGCCATGCATAACTTTATCAACAAAATATTAGCCAATTCTCATGAGTAACTTAGTTTTCATAATGAGTTAAAAAAAATCTTAAGTTTTACAATACAATTTTTTTTTTTTTTTTTTAAAAACCTCAAGATGAGTAATGATTGCAACAGAAGTTTTGGACAATAAATATTTGGGTCTTTTGAGATTTTTTTGAAATAACGTATAATGATTTATTATAAACCTTAATGGTTTATTTATCTTTCTTCAATGGCTTTGGAGGCTGAAATGTTTTTTGAAATGCATATAAGGAGTATCTTTTTATTATTATTTCTATTTATAGTAGCAAAGAGAATATTTACGACAATTCTGTGTTTTTGACATTGGTTATTTCTCTCAGCTGCATTGTTCACCGGTCATGGAAATATTATCAATGAAATAAGATAAAAACCGAATAATGCTTAGTGCGGATATTTGCATATGAAGGGTGATTTATATATCTTTTATCGCATTTCATTAAACGGAGTGTTTCCTAAATTTATTTTCATGCAAACAAGCACCAACATCAACGTGTAATTTTTTCCTATTTTTTTTTTCATTCGACTTTCTTTGAATATTTTACGACCTAACAAAAGGAGCTTAACGGTACTAAGAGATAGTTTGAAATCTTTCCGGAGAATATTATTGTAAATAAATTGTAATGAACTATTTGATTGACTAAAATTGCCTTTAATTGAAAATAAATATTATATATATATATATATATATATATATATATATATATATATATATATATATAAATAATTCGATTTTTTTTCTTTCTGGTTTTTATCGCTTTTATCAGTTCGTTATATTCAGCTTTTTTTTTTGCTTAGAAGTTTTACCATTTGAAAAAAGAAACGTTCTATACTTGTTATGAAACGAAATAAGGTGTACATCCAATTATGTTATTTTGCAAATTTCTAAATTATTTAGTTAATTAAAAACATAATTATAAGATTATAATGAATTTTAACTATAATTAACATTTATTATACTCATTCTAATTATAAGTTATTATAATTAAGATTTACTGTAATTAATGTTGTTGAGAATCGAGCATTCAACTTGTATTGTGTTCAGTTGAGTGGCATCACTAATTTTTGTGTTAATATGTTTTGTGTATCTGATGGCAACACTTTCTACTTCCCTTTTTGAAAAAATTTATGTCCACAGTAAGACGTACTGTTCTTTTCTCCTTTTTTTTACCGTTTAAATCCTAAATTCAAATTAGCTATCACTTTATTTCGATAATTTTACAACAAATGTTAATTACAAAGATCATAATCATAATGTTATTTTAATTATTACTAATTATGCCTCTTTAAATTGTAGTAAATTTGATACTTCAAATTATTTTAAATTACTTTTCAATTTCCGTTTTCTTATAAAGTACTAGTGCTAATGGGGTAATTATATTTGTAACTGAGTAACGATTTGTTCTCGCATTAGCCTTGTTAACAACAACCTGTACATTTGAAAGGATTAATCATTCTCATCAATTTAAACTAAATACAAAATTGTAAATTTATAACAAATAAGCCATATCATAAGTAGATTTTTGCATGCATAAATTAAATGATTTTCTTTTACAATCGCGAAACTTTAAATTTTTAAGAATTGAAATAATTTCGCTTTATTTTTCTTATAATAACCGATATTCGATTTTTCGTCACATTGGTCGTTTTCAGTAAAGCCAACGTAAACTAAACAAAAGTCCAAAAATTGAATCGGACTTTTGACGAATCATAACTTAGCATCGGAACAATTTACCATCCTATTTTCCTGAAAAGTATTCTGTCGAATCCAAGCAGGTTTCTACCACTCCAATTCACCTTAAATCAATTCTGACTTGCGTGCTTTTACCTTTCCGGAATCTCATGACTAATGACGAGCACTCGCCAAAACCGAGGCCGAGTCACACGGTAACTCGCCAAAACGCTTCGAGAATAGCATGCCAGTTGTTGTATGGCGAATTATTATCCCGTTTTCCTATTCCTTCGGAATTTAATGTATTAAAAAGATTTCTCCCGAGCCATTGTACGAATAAAACATCTGCGAATGGGGAGATATGTGTGCGAAACTTTTCCCAGATTTGCCCTTAATGTTTCTCTTGCCGTGAAATAATCTGTTGTGGGTTTGTGGATGCTGTAATATGTTTATTTCCTGTGTTCTTGCCTGTAAAAGGACGTGGAAAGGGTTTGTTGTTAGTCGGGATTCATATAAATCTGTCTGGGCGATGCTGGTTGTGGCTCAGAGTAAGAACCCCCTTTTCAAAACCATGGGAATTGTGGGCCGAATATCTTTTGAAATGTTGCTTTAAAAATCGATGGCTAATATTCAGAAATGTGGCTATGTTTCTCTGTTTATGACACTAATCTTGCTCTTCTGAGGCACTTTAGATTTCGCTTTATTTGACGTTTTATTGAAAGAACCTCTTATAATATGTTTACCAAAACTTTTGCTCTTACAATTTTGTATGATAGTATGCAATTTTTTTTTATCAGATGTAACGTGGTAACTAACAAATTTTGTTCTGAGAAATTGTTGGCCTTTTTTATTTTTGTGATTCAAACATTCGATTGGAACACTCTCATTGACTTTGGGCGCAAATAGTGACTGTTTTGTCCACGCCATCTGTTGGAAAAGCGACAGAACGGGACGTTGTTTTATTTATGATGATTAAATAAAACAACAAACTTGTCATTAAATTATATATTTCAGTCCCGAAGTAATTTAATTCGACTTTCGACTATTTGAACTTGTAAAGATTCTTCTTTGTATCTGATTTTCTTAAACTTTAAAAAAAAAAGAAACTTCGTCTTGTTGCACGTAATTTTTTTTCTTACTTTGTACACTTGTGAAACCTTTTAAGAACTGTCAGATCGTTTACTCAGAGGTATAGGTGAGTGATTGGGGAATGTATTAAATAAATGACTATCTGAACAATTCGATATTTTTTTTTCTTGGAGGAACTTCCTGATTCAAATCGATCTAACGTTGTTACTCTGTCGGATTTTTTTCAGTTCTTGAGTGAAATGGTATTTTTTGCTAAGTCTAAAAAATTACAATTTACTGTCGCTTATTTTTTTCTTGTCTGTCACAAGAAATTACAAAGCTCTTGAAGATGTTATTGAAATGGCATTTATTTGCCTTCAATTCCAAACATTCAACAATTCAACTTCGATAATTTTATATTTAGCATCTTATTTCGGTTTCGAATTAAACACTTTATTGTAAAATCTAGTTCTTTGAAGCGCCATTTTAATCGTTTGTTGTTACTGTACTTCACCTTTTAAAAATAATATCTTCTCGGTAATAAAACTGGTTTAACATTTGGCGGAGTTACAATTTCAGGAAAACTCTAAAACAGCCAGTTGGTGATACTGAAGTAGGATTTTCTTGCTCTTCCTTTAAAATTCGTAATTATGGAAGTTATAAGGTTGAAAATGTGTACTTACGCCAAGTCTATCAATGGTTGGCGACTATTCAAATCAAATGCAATGTACTAATTCCAACTATATATAGCAATTTCTATCTTGACCACTATTACAGTAAACTGCCTGGTGTAAGTTTTCCCAACAAATTCATTATTTTTTCCTAGTGACATCTTCAACTAGAGATCCAGGTCATTTCCTATGCCATTTCGCTGGTGAAAAAAATCCACTCGAGAGAGAAACCGGACAGTGGCCGGACGCGTCTTGCTAGGGCGTAAATTAGACCGGCTGCCTGCCGGATATTTATTGAATCCGGTTGACTCTACGATTTATTCGTTCCGGCGTCACTGATCGCTGGTTTTAATTGTCGCCAGGGGTTCTAGTTTCTGAGTTGGCATCAGTGACTGTTTATTATTTACCGCATAACAGTAGATATATTGAATTTTGCTCATTCCTTGCAATGCGTATTCATAGTCAGATATAAAATAATGTAGTTTGAACTAATTTTTTAATGTAGAGGGGTTATAAGTTTAAGCATGTTAACAGCGTGCGAATAGAAATCGAATAATCGTTTGGTAACTGCCTCTCTGCATAATAAGGTTCTTGAAATATGGTCTAATTTTTTAACCTAAATAGCAAAATACTCATTAAGCCGATTTTATTTATAGTTGCCAATAGACAGGTGTTATTGGTGATTTACTTCTGAATGAAATTTGAGTTTGTGTTGGACTAAATTATTATGTTTGGCTTATCACTCAGTGAGTGTTTAGTTTCTGAAGCCTCACAAGTCGAAACACGGATACATTCAAATCGTTCCTTGTTTTAACCTTATAAAAACCCTCTTCGTTTCTCATGAGCCACGGCGTAATGATTACATTCCGTTCGTTCTGGTGCAGTGTATACTTGTACGTTTGTTACCTTTCCGAAGAAGGAGAAAACTGTCTCATTTTCTTGAAAAATGAGTGGCGTTGTAAATTATGACTTTCTTTGGGCACCAACCACGCTCCTATTAAATATTTCATAATGACATTTATTGCGTTTCTTTTCACCCTGGATAGTTCACAATCATAAATTTAGAGTTTTTTTCTTCTACGATGCCTTTTAATCAAAAGAATCATTGCAGAATTACATGCTTGCGTTGAAAAATCTTTTTATCACGGCGTGATATATTTTGTGAGAAGACAATTACTTCAGTTTTTATCCCATAGTTTCTGTCACAACCTTATATTTATGTAGTGTTGTAAGTAAAAAAAATATCTAATTAATAGTTAGTGCAAAAACCTTTAAGCGTTTTATGATTAATTTCTGATTGCTAACTTTGCCCGCCTCAGCATAAACTATTTGAGGATCGATGGATACTATTTTATGTTCATTGGAAGATAATTATTTTTGTTTTGTTTTCGCTTATTATTTCATGGCCATGCAATTATGGTCCTATAATTTCCACCTCGAATTAGTTAGGTGAAGAAATTCCGAGGCTAATTGTTTGCAATGTTCTCTCTAAACGAAATCGATAATTTCTATACTTAACCTCACAACCGGATGACCGAATGTTAAACTTATATGGCGGAAAAAAAGCTATTATATAAGAGTGTATTTGTTATTCTTTGTTCTTCACTTCTTTACGAAGTTGCATTAATTTTATGGGGATGATGCGATTAGTTTAGTTAAGAAAGTTTGAAAATGTTGGTTCTACAAGACGATTGTGAAACTGCCATAATAAAAGTCTTTAATAACTCTCAGTGACTTTTGGTCTAAGTGCTATCTGGTCACAAGAAAAAATACTTTTGATCTATTCCCTCTCTCTCTTAATGACGTTTTTTTTTTTAAAAACTTAATACTACTAACATGTGGAATGAATGTGTTCTACCCTCTCTTAACACTACATTTTCTGATAGCTTCATAAACTTAATTATTGAATTTCTGCTCAAAGTTGGACGATCTTTCGTGGATATGCATTTTTAAACATATTTAATAAACCCAGCGGGATTTAGTACGGGTAGAATGTTACAATCTCCTTTCTTATGATACTGCAATAATAGCTTCCCATGGCTATAAATGTGCTGTATCAGATGCATTATTTTGTTCGATTGTACCATAAAAAATTACTTTTGATATCTTACACATTCCCTTGGCGAAATTCCATTCCTGTGACCCATCAATCACTTCAATTTCTTCTGATGAATTCTAGATCTTTTAGAAGAAAAATAGCCCGGTGTCTCCCGGCTATTATGACTGACCATTTATTCTCTTTCTTTGATATCCTGATTTTATGTTTTTGCTCTTTGGCCAGCGTATCGATTTGGACTAGCATTTAGCATGCCGGCGGGCCACACATAAACCAGTGCCATAAAAGTAGTGTGGTACTTACTCATATCTTTTATAAGTATGCCTTTCTATCTTGATATGGTAGCACCTACCTATTTAACTTGATTGATTGCTTTTAAGGTTTTATTCCTGGTTATATTTATTTGTTCCTGATTTAATGCGTGTAAAAAAGTTTCATTTAGTATCATCAGTATTGAATTGGTTTTTACACGATGCTCTCTAGTCGCGAATCCAACTGAAAGACAAACGGGCAATTCTCTGGTTGACGCACCGGACACTTTGGCTCTTTTTTTCTACTCGTAAACAGATAAGAATTATAAAATTAAGATGAATTTACTAGTTATGTTTTCATTTTATATCATATTATAGGGTGACAAAGCTATATGAAAATACATTTATTTAATTAGGTCAAATATGTATTTATATCGTCTGACCGTCAGACGATATAAATGCATATTTGGCCTATTTAAAATAATTATTTTCCCTTATAACTTTGTCACCGAGTAGATCTATATAAAACAAATGCATAATTGCTAGATTGATAATAATTTTAGAATTCTAATTTGTTTACGAGTAGAAAAAAGAGCTAAAATGTCTCGTGCTTACAGCAGAGAATTGCCCAAACGTTTTTAAAATAAACTTCCATTTTTGTTGCTAGTTAACACAAGAATTAAAGTGCGAAGCGAATGATCTCGTGTCATGAATGGTTAATATGGAACTTGGCTAATAAAACTAAAGTAGCAAAGTTGTACTATCTTTTAAAACGGTCGTTTAAATAGCTACCCTCATATTAATTCATCGAAAATCTTTTGGTATTATTTAATAGTTCATTAATTTCCTAAGGTTTAAATACTGATTTTCGATTCAAGTTTATTCCATCTCCAATGCTATTTACCACCTCTCAGTGTTGCCCCTTGAGAAACCTTAAAATTACCATCTGTGATCGAATCCTGGCTGCGTGGTAACGGAACCATCCTTTGTTAATGTCCTTTGGACTCGGAAGACGCGGCGTACGTAAATTGAACACCCCAGAATTTAAATTTGAAAACTCATTCAACGCAACATCTATTTACCATTTCCCTCAAAAGGACTTCAAATCAAGGAACTACAAGTTCTTTAAAAAGTCCAATCTCCGATCTTGATACCAGTTTCTCCTACTCTTTTCCCGTTTTGCTTGTAAAGCACGAGGATCGGAGAAATCGCATTAAAGCTCCTTTTGTCATCACAATTACCTCCCGGTCAACTGATTTCAACAGGATCGATTGAATTTGCAACTTATGTTTTTTCCCCTATCTCCACTGTCACTCAATCCAACTCCTATCTTCTGTCTTGTAGAAAAAATCTTTTTGCCACCGTCCTATGGATTTCAATCGATTTCCTCTTTCGGAATCCATTCTTTCTGGTAATAACTATTTCCCCGGATGCTTTTCTGTTATCCTTGTCCGCCATCAATAATTCATATTAGATATAGGATTATTTGTTGCAGAAATGTTCTTTTGCCGTTGCTGGATGTTTCAGCCAGAAATTACCTGCATCGCACCAATTGTTTCTGATAAGGTTATTGGTAATGGACGTATTTTTGTGTGTGTACATGAGTAATGGCCGTGTATTTATTTATGAGAAACAATTTATATCACGTGCTGACTTGTGCCACTGACTTGTACATCGCACCAATGTATCTTAAGAAATAAATCAGCGTGGATTGATCTATCTTTGCATTCACTACTAGATTGAAAGGCTTAGAAGCGAACTGTCTAATCTAATGCGAAAGTATGGTATTGGATCTTTCTAAATGTTATAACGAGTTTTAGAAAATGGTATTTTTTAGTTGATTTTAAATAGAAAAGTAAATATAATAACTAATTAATAGAATGACTTATCTAATATAAAAATAAATGTAATAAATAACGCGCGGGAAAATTAAATTAAGAGTTAAAATGAATGTAGACCATGTTGTCTAAAATAGATGATCATTAGCGATTTCTTGTCAAGTTAAAAAAATGCTCACAAACAAAAAGTTATTCCTCAACTAGATATTTAATATTTGGGGAATGGGCACCTCTTCATTACACTACAATGTGACATTTTTGGAATACTTTCAGGCTTCGTCTAGATAAAGTCTCGGCTGAAAATAAACCATACGTTCCTGGGCAATCACCTTCTGTAAACCACATTTTAATTTAACTTTAATATGACTGCCTGCGATGCATTTTATATCCTTTATATTAACTTCGATTTTGTTTGTGTGTGGGGGGTGTGTATGTCGATGGCGGGCACATTTGCGGAGGCCTAATTAACACAATTGCCGTTATCCAATCGGGCTGAAACTTGACAGATAGATTCGATGACAATGCATTCTATCAAATTTCGGAGGTTATCACTGTCACTAAAAGGTCGCTTTTACGGAATACTAATAAACCAACTTGTCGTAAGCCAATCGCGCTGAAATATAGCATTTAGCCGATCATTGAAGAAACTCTTTCCTGTTACCTAAATTGTTTGAATAAATAATAAAATTATTTTAATCAGAATAAATGAAAGGTGTTTGGATGTCAATGCATAAATTTACATTCATTTTTAATTAAGACATTTTGAAGAGTAGTTTGCTGCATATTTTGCTGATAGAGATTTAATAATTTTCTTTACTTCATGACATGCTATATTTCTTTAATGAATTATGACTCTTCAAAACATGTCCGTATAGTTTAATTCCGAACAATAAACATTTCAAGGGGTTAGCCACCAAGTAGTGTAATATATTGTAAGCTGCCAAAAAAAAAAAGGGGGGGGGGGGGCAATGGAATCGCCCTTGTTTGCTGAATCCCTTGAAATGCATTTATTAGCTATCCACATCCACTCATCAGGTATCCTTATAACTTGAATTTAACTTCAGTAAAGCTCTAGTTGTTCCACACACACACACACACACACACACACACACACACACACACACACACACACACACACACACACACACACACCAAACGCTTAGTATTGTTTACATTATAAAGGAATTGCATTCATGGTGTATTCGATGTATCCGATCCGAAGCAATCTGTTCGAAACGACTCGTCTCTTTCGAAGCGTGTTCTCCTCAGGATACAGTACCAATGATAAACGAGGGTCAGTCTCCACTTGGATTATCCTCACTTGACATGCTCGGATTTAAGTTCATTATTGACCGCTACTGGATCCAGTGGCATGACCATCCATCACGCTACTTGACGTTGCTGCGCATGCGCTCCCTATGTTAAGGCTGCCACGTTTAACAGTTGAGTGATGTGCAGTGTCCGTCGAGATGGCCTTATTGAGGGTAAGGGATCGTCTCTGAGATCTTTGTGGTCGTCGGAAATCACTCGTCGATGTTTGGGCTGTCATTGTCTGACTTCTGCAGTGGATAATTAGATCGTTGATCTCCAGTGATGCCAATTATTGCTTATTGACCTGCTGTTTGCTACTTGTAATGGTTTTCATTAGCTTTAATTTGTCAGCGTTTCAAATTTCGATAAATGGGGGCATTGCCCTAAAAAAATGTGTTTTATTTGACTATTTGGAGTTAGGAATTTCAATTTAAAACCTTACGAAGGTACCAAGGTTAAAAAGCCAATATCAAGGAAGTTTTTAAATTCGTGTTTTTTGGAAAAGATACGCAAACACAAGTCTTTGAATTTTAATTCAAAAACTTTTTCGCAAATACAGACTCATATGTTGAAAAACGACTTTTAATAAGTTATTAATTAGTTGTTGGCGATACAGCTTATGATGTATTAGTACTACCTTCTACGTATGTCAGGAAATCGTTCTAAAAAATTATATCCAATTAGAGTTTGTTTGAGTTAAATTTAATTAAAAATTACGTTTCGGAAATGTCTTTATTTTCTAATTAATATTTTTTATTTACTTATCTTCTGGATCTTGTTTTTGAATAGCAGACAGCGTATGTGTAGGTTTTTCTGTAGATAACTTACAATTTCTATTTTTGATTTAGTCGTATAAAAGTTAACTATTATTCAAGAAACTTCCAAAGAATATTCTTCTATATTCTTCTTGTCTCAACGATTCTTAAAGAAAATTGTTTTAATTTTAATGTTAAAGGGATTTTCTTGATACACTCTCATGAAATAGTCGAATAAGACATGCGTGAATGGCTTTCTTGGCGTCTTGTTTGCGAGATGAGGTTGGTTGGTTGTTTTCAGATTATCTGGCGCCGTCAGCAACACGAGGGCTATGATGCGCCGAAACATTCGTCATTAGACAAGCCAACATATATTTACAAGCACCCATGCCTAACATGGAACTCGAAACCGCAATTGCGAGATGAGGATGTGATTATTATATTTTTTATTGGGCATCGCCGAATTCTATTATTGATTTGATATACCCAAGTGGACTGTTTCAGGAAATTCAAGGGTCGCTTCTGCCCTAAAATTTCTAATATTCCTTACTTTTTTGCTTCCTCCTAAAATTGTTTTTTTTTCTTCCGATAATTACCTCAAATTCCTCGATTTTCCACCAAAACCCTCTAAAAACCGAGATAAACCTACAGCAGGGGTAGCAGACGTCCTATATGTCCTATAAATCCTATACTTTTTTAAAAATCGACAAAAACGTCCTATATTGTCCTATATTTTACAATTGTCCTATATATCCTATATTTCCATATTGATTCGATCTATATTTTCTTCGAATTCGTAATAACGGCGCCGATCGTTGCCATTTTTATATTTCGGATTCTTTGGCGCGATCGTAAGTGAAAAAAACCTGACAAAAGCGATGTTTGTAACGGCGGCGTTTTATCTCTTGTGACGTCACGTACTGCATAACCTACAACTCAACTCTACTGGACCGGCGGGAGTTATAAAGTGTATACATATGAACTTTTCCATAGCACGTGGTCTTGAATTTCTGATTTGTTTTCTCCTCCAACGTAGTAAATTAATTGGTCATAATACATAGAGAGATGCAGCAACAAAACTCTGCCTCGAGAAAAACGGATGAAAACAACTTGTGATTAACTTGCAGGACTACTATAGAACATTTTGAGTGCTCAGTTAATAATTGATGAAGGAAACAAAAGGGTTAAGATTTACTGTGATGTCGGATGGCGATTTTTGTATTCCAAATCCGATACGGATTCTGTGCCACGAATTGTTTACATCAAACCGCGCCTAATTATGACAACCATAGGCAGTTATCTTGCTCTTAAAAAAATGGCAGGGCTGCCATTTTTTGTCAATCACTGTGGCGCAGAATCAGTACCGGATTCGGAATATTAGCCACGATTTTTTCATAAAAATCGTCAAAATTGAAAATGACGTCAATACGTTGTGTTGTCAAATCCAAACGGTCACTAGGGTTTCCGGAAAACCAAGTCCCCGGTTCACCACATTCGGCGCTAAATCTCTCAATTTTCGCCGCCAATCCAACCGACACTGAACAATAAATCTGAACCAACAAAAGACTGCAAACAGGGATAAAAAGAAAATACTTAAAGAAATTGTAGCAGTTCAAGCAGTTATGCTGGAAGCAAAAGACTCAAGATTGCAAACAATGCAATTAATAAAACTTCATTTAGGGATGGAATATTGAGACAATAACGGATGACATATTATTTCTTGATTTATTTTTAAAGGTGTGTTTTGATTCTCTTAAATACAATATAACGCATATATAAATGTATAACGAGTTAATTTTTAAGTTCATTAGCAACTGTGTGCAGTTATTTGATGTTTTAAATTGTCCTATATATTTTTTTTAAAAATCCTATATATTTTTATTTTGTCACTTTGACCCCTGCTACAGTGAACAACAGCTTTTCTGAGATTTGAATTATTAATAAGCAATTTTTTTTGTCGGTTTTGGAACATGCTTTGAAAAGAATGTATGTGTTAGGAGCCTACGTCATCTTTAAAAGTATCTCTGAAATATTTTTTCAAATTATCCCTAAAATTTTTGTAATTTCCCCTAAAATTTTTGGAATTACGCCTAAAATGTTTAGAAATTATCCCTAGAATAAGAATTATCCTTGAAATTCCTATTTAATTTTTTTTTAGAAGACCCTCGGCGTCCCCTGGAAACTTCAAAATGCAATGTACAACACGTTGTTCAACGATTCACATAAAGGCTTCTTCCAGACAAACAGTTATATCAGGAAACAGTAGAATCGCGCGAATAACACAATTTATTTAATTCCGAATCTTCCGTACCGTGAGTAGATTATTTTGAAATGTCAAATGTTTCCTACGCTCCATCGTGTTTCACAAGACTACAAACGAAGTTGATTTCATGTTTTCCCAAGGAAATCAATGAAACGCCTCGTTTGATCGGCATTTTGTTATGCTCAGAGGGAGACTCGTCTTCTACATAACTCGCGTTTAGTGTTTTAACTAATGCATTTGCTAAAGGAATTTTGCAGACGTACCATGAAATAATCGAATACGATGCATATGTGTGTATGATTTGCTGGGCATTTGTTTTGCGAGACGTGGATGCGATTATGCTCTCTTGGGTATCTTCAGAGAAGAGAATATTAATAAGGTTTAATTATTAATTTGCTTCCCTTTGCTATAGAACGCGAGATAATACATGTTTGAATCTCGGGTTTTTAAAAGTAATCGAATTCGCTATATTTTAAGGTTTTTGTTGATTATGTTCGGTTTTCTTTGTTTTTGCTCGTAAGTCAATTTTTTTAAGTGTAGGTAATATAAACAATATATGTTTCAATTTAATTTTTACTGCAATTTTAAAGTAATTTTTTTCTGCAAAGACAGCGCATTCAAATTGAAGATTACAATTTTACTTCGTTATAGACAAGAAGATAAAAAAGGCTAACCTAGGCAACATTAGTCTATCTTCTATATTTCTAAAGATTTTTCCAAAACTCAAGCTTTAATTTTAACATTGCTCACAAAAACACAAAAATGCTGTACTTTTTCGAGAATATATTTCATATTTGTTTTAAGCAACCAATTTTATTTTCGAAGTCAACAGTCTTAATTTGAAATATGAATATATATTATCCTTCGGTGTATCTCTTCGTCTCCATTTATTTATTGAAGTAGTACATACTTTGTTTTCAATAAATTTAAAAGATTTTTTTTTTTTCTTTCTAAGAAAGGGGAAATTAATAACGTTTTTCAACGAAAGGGACATCAAAGTCACTATTGGATTATGCTTTAAAATGTTTGGCCAGAGCATTTTTCTTACCCTTCAAAAAATATCTGTTTTTCACCGCTGTGACTGATAAAAATCTGGGGAAAGCCGCTCAGCGTTATTTTTCCATTCTCAAAATCGATCCTCCTTCTCCTTTAAGTCCGTTGGAAGATCTAGTTATCGATCTTGAAATTTCTTTCATTTTTCCTTAAAATACATCATTGACGGAAACCTTTTGGCTTGAGAGAGCACCTCTCATCAAATTTAATACGGGGCTGGGCCTGGAACACATGAGAGGTGCCGCTCAGCGTTATTTTTCCATTCTCAAAATCGATCCTCCTTCTCCTTTAAGTCCGTTGGAAGATCTAGTTATCGATCTTGAAATTTCTTTCATTTTTCCTTAAAATACATCATTGACGGAAACCTTTTGGCTTGAGAGAGCACCTCTCATCAAATTTAATACGGGGCTGGGCCTGGAACACACAACATAAAGTCCATTATTGGTTCTAGTGGAAGTACTTACGAAGAGGAATCTAGAGCAGTGAATATTTTTCTTGTCTTAGTAATTAATCGCTTGATTTGTTGGAAAAGTGTTTCAGAGTGCTCTTATGTGAGCAAGGACTTAATGAAATCATTTCGCACAGGGAGGGTTTTTTTTATCTTTTGTTCGGGGCTCGTATTACTTTGTTTTTCTAGTTTTATAACTTTGACGGGAAGTGAAACTAGTAATTGAATTTGGGATCGGGATCGGTTGTGTCAGTTAAGTATGGTAAGCGGCTTGTTGATTTTGGCTGGTTTTTTTATTTTTATTATTATCATTATTATTCTTGATTCGATCGGAGAAATGGGTATATGCGTAGGAGTGTGCCGTTAATTGGTCTCGATTTAATCTTTGTATTTTGTGATTTATTCTTCTGAGGAAGTTTTATCCGCAAAAAGTGATAATCCGAAATAGTTACATAGTTTTAAATTTATTTTAATGAAATGGCCATTGACTCTATCTCTACCCGATGTTCATTTTATTACTGGTTTTCGTTATGGAATTATTTAGCTAATAATTTAGAACATTATATAGGGTGTTCACAAATAAGTTGGGCAATTAACTTCAAATAGATCTCTTTAATTTAATAACTAAGCGTGATGAATTTTTTTTTTTTTGGTGAACATAAATTAGTTGGAGAAAAAAAAAATGGTTTATAATTCCTGGTTATTAAGTTAGTTAATAAGGGTTCCTACGGTCATTAAAAGTGCTTAATAATTTTGAACTTGTTTTTAAGGCCTTGAAAGTACTTGAAAATGTTTAGAGGTGTTTAAAAGTCCTTGAAAATGCTTAGAGGTCTTAAAAAAGTCCTTAATTTTTGTTGGATGTTGTGTGCCCAACTGCAAAATTTATAAAAATACAACTCAGACTTGTTCTCCCGCTTGACTGCCACTTACTTATCCGCACCGTATCGGAATTCCCTGACATATTTGTATTACGCATGCATCAACTTGTAACTTGTTGGTAAAATATGCTTTATAAATTTTTTTTATATTGACATAATGCCTGAAAACTAATTTTCAAAGGTCCTTAAAAACATTAATTAGGTCCTTAAAAGTCATTGATTTTCATTCTGTGATTATAGTAGGAACCTTGAGTTGTTAATGCTTAGTTATACATATTTATTTGAATTCTGTTAACCAACTACTTTGTGAAAACCTTGTATTATTCTGCCCTTTCGTGTCACTATGTTAAAGTATGGATAAGTTCATAGAATTCTTTATCTTTTATTCTGTTATATATATATATATATATATATATATATATTGAAGAATCATATTTTTTCCGTGTTTATTTTGTCAATGTACCAGTGGTGTGTGTTGATGTTCTATCGTGGAGGGGGGCGGGAGAAAGAGAGTGTCTGTAATTTTACCAGTTAAACCGTTACAAGTCATTACAATCAATGGGGTCGGTTCAAACAAGGGGGGGGGGGGGAAGAACACTGTTTCTGGGACACTTAATAAAACAAGATACTTATCACTACACAATTCGAATAAAACCCCGATTTTGTTTGATTTTTATTAAGAAATTCTATCCTTTGACTAGATCCAACGATCGCCATCAGAACTGATCAAGAAACTCAGTTGATCTTGAAAATAATTATCCCCGGCTCGTACTCCTCTACAAACATGACCTTTCCATCCCTTCTTATTAAGTCCTCATGATACCGATAGAGCGCGACACTAATATTAACCTTTGGGTTAATTGCATTTTTCATCTACTCCATTTTTAAAGGCAGGAAAACAAAACGCCCTTCTTTCGTTCAAACCGGCGAGTAATATTACAGGGCTGAGGAAGGATGAGTGTAAGAAGAATGGAAAATGAAAATATATAAAGCTCTCTCTTAGGGTTCGGCCTTGGCCCCGATTCCTCACAGCTCATTCTTCATTGAAGTGTTTTTCTCCCGGGAATGCATTGCTGTTTATTAAATTATTGATTGCACTCAAGCTTTTCTTTCGCATAGGCGCTGTTGGTTAACGCCACTCCAATTCTGTTCTTGCGAAATAGTTTTTTGTTGTTATAAAAAGCTCTTAACTGCTTTGTTTTATGAAATGGTTTATTGAAAGGAAGAACTTCTTACGCTGTTGGCGCCAAAGGGGTTATAATTTTAATGATGGCGAATCTGTGTATTTTGAAACGGAAAGGATGGCGGGAGGTAATTACTGTAGCTAAGCTTGCTGCTCTGCTCGGATTTCAAATGCATATCCGTATAGCGAACTGATTTTCGATTTTAACTTTAAAAAAAATGTCCCTAGCATGTTTATTAACTGCTGCATTCTTTTCTAAAGGTAGCAACAACAAAAAGGGTCTTGAAGAAAACTAAATGTTCATTGCCATTTCTTCAATTTCTTTGCTTCGTGTCAGAAACATCACATGTTTTAGAGATTTTTTGATTTTTTTTTTTAAAATTATCCATACTTTATCATAGGGTAACGAAAGTATTAGATTCTGTCTTTAAAAAAAAAAAAAAAAGTATTGTAAGAAAAATTCGTCTGTGGTCAGCATAACTGCCGAACAGATTGACCTGCGATGTTCCTACTTTTGTATACGGACTAGTGCTTGATATGGGACCTGTCATTAAGGTCGTCAAAATAGCGAATTAAACAAAAACAAAAAAAAACAAAAACAAAAACACGGATCTAATGATTTTGATGAAAATTGTTATGGGAATGCTTTATAGAGTATTTATTCTAAATACCTTTATCCTCAAAATTCTCGTAAAATTCGATAACGGTATAAGAATGTTAAAAACGAACGTCTTTTAACACTATTGTCTTCCCGAGAGCATCGCCTATCAACGAATGTTCTTCCTCTTTGCCTACTAAAAATATCGCCAAATTATCCCAGTTGACTTAGATCTTGAATGTTTATAGTGTAATTGAAGTGCGGTCTATGTTCGACTCCCCTATATATTTGGACAATCTTACTTGAAGTCAATGAATACGCTACAACGATGTGTGAACCGGTTTTACTACGACCTGATTGGAACGATGTGTGTCCAATTCGTTAAAATCCATCGTTCCATCGTATCCATCGTTAGAAGAGAAAACCAAAATTAATTAAAATTTAAACTAAAAGCGCTTATTTTCGTTTAGTTATGAACGTATATTTAAGTTCAATACAAAACGATGTGCGCAGGTGATCAGTTAACTATAAAAGTTGTGATTTGTCGGGAACTATATCTTTGAGCGGAAGGATACATCTTACATCGTATACTCAAGGCTCAAGTAATGTTGTCCCGAGATATAGTTTATTATGTTGTGGCCGAACAATTACAAAATAACCAGATTTCATGAAAAGCTCTTTGTTTTCAGTGTTTGTGAGCTTGAGTTGATCATTTATAAGAATTTCTCAGACTACACGCGAACTGGATAGTGCAATGCGATGGAAATCGAGGCTATAAATAAACAGTGACCGATTCAAATGCATCTTTAGGCCCAAGAATTGTAAATGAAAAATGAAGAGCTCGAGAAGAGTAAATAACCAGAACATATTTTTCATCCAACATTCTATTATTCCTCTTCCCTTTTTATCTCTCTTCAAGTTAGATGGAAAACCATTCATCAAGAAATACGGCAAGCGTATGAACTCCTGAAAGATTTTATTCTCTGGAACTTTTTCTGTCACAGAACTATTACAGATATCCCTCGCCTTCGTACACCATCCTACAAGAATCAAATCGCATAAAAACGTCTAGCTATATCCGATTTGGTACAACCCTTGTTACAATTTTAGTTACTAATGGAACTGTACGAATCTGTACAGCACTGTTTGGTGTTGGAGGGTGTTTCCATTGTTCGGCAAGAATTTGGAGGTTATTTATCTTTTTTTATTTATGGATGGACTATTTTTGGAATTTCTTTATTAAAAAAAACCCTATCAATATATCATCTAAAAAGGAAGACAAGTCTTGAGAATTGATGACTAAGTAAGAAATATAAATGATCGCGGAGATTTGCTGTTAAAACTCGAGAAGTTCGTCAGCGCAATTTAATATTATTTTACTATTTTAGGGATAGTTTGTAAGATATAAGTTAAGGGAGGAAACGGATAGTGCTATTGTTGAGAGCTTTTAAAACAAATTAGGCAATAAGTTATGATTGCAAACACTATTTTTTAAGCATATTTATTTTATGTAATTATTCCAATGAACCAATCAAAGTGAAAGCTAAGAAATATTTCTTAATTTTAAAATAGGAAGGAAGGAGAAAGATTTTTTTTTTTACTGTAAGCATGTCTTATAAACCTATTACATCGGTGCAGGCTGGGCGTTGTTAAACAGAAATCAAAAATTAGTGAATCGTCCTACAAAATAGAACATCACAATTAATTCTGGACTGGTTGTGTGTGTGTGTGTGTGTGCGCGCGTGTGTGTGCGCGCCAATCTATTTTACTTCCCTTTATAAACAAAGCCAAAATTGATAAATGGTATACCAATTTAAAGACTAAGAGTTATTTGATTGAAAATCAAAGTTAGAAAATCATACTTTTTTGAAAAAATTTGAAAAGTTGTAGTAGTGTGCAGTAGATGGCAGCACGATAGAAAATAGAACATCACAATTTAAGCACGTTGAGGAAGCCAAAGGAACCTGATATCTTCTAGTAATAGAAAACACAGTATTTAACTCTGATGAGCTTCCAAAAAAGTAATTCCTCCACGCAATCTTAAATGTGCAGGTTGCTCATGCACCCACTAGTATTCATTACTTCATTTAAAAATATAAGAACCTAAAGCTTTATCATAAACCAAAGTTCCAATGTTTGCTCATTCGCCTTATGCAATTCATCCAAACCGTCCTAAATTCTGAACGTCAATCCGTTCAAGAATCGATACAAAAGAAATATCTAAAACTGGATTGAGGCCACAGGGACCCTCTCTCTTAAAATTTATGGTCCCATGCGACCGGGAATCTCGATTTCCGATACGCAGCGAAATTAGGATTGGGACGAAGACACTGGAAATCGAAATACCCGAAGAACCTAGTCTCATTAAGGATCATTTAAACATTAAGAGAACTCCTTCCCTTTTTTTTCGTTTCTTAATGATGCAATCTTAAGTGAATCATCAAATCAGTTATGTATATTTCATATTGGGGTTAATCAAGCGTTAAGGTCATTAAAAATAATTATCAAGCTATCGTCAGTACCATTGACCATTTATAATAGTGGGCTGTGAAAGAGAAATTCGCATTGCGGAGGGATTTTGTTATCGTTGTAAATATCTCAAAAAAATTTTTTTTTTACATCAATTAACCAAGTGAGACGTTGTTTATAACTTTGTATATTGGACATTAAAATGATACACTATAAATACTATTTGTTTTAAAGGAAAGAGAGACAAAAGGATTTTCGAATTATACATTAAAATTCCATTTTACTTATTTAAAATAATGTATGGTTTATGACTAAACTGTTGACGATCAACTGCCAATTGTTGAAATCAACATATTTTTGGGAATCAATCTGAAGAATTTCAAGTTTTTAATAAATTATTTTAATTGATTTTCTATTCCAATGCTAATTTCCCACAAATGTGTTGATTTCAACTCTTGACGGTTGATCGCCAACAGCTTCATTATAAGCAACACATTATTTTAAATAAGTAAAATTGAATTTTGCAGTATGTTTCGATTATCCTTTTTTCTCTCTTTTCTTTGAAACAAATAGCATTATGCATAGTTGATTATTTTATTTTTTATATCTACACTAATTCAGTGAGAAGCTAATACATAGCTTTGTTCATCCGTCCATCTGAGGTCAACATTCTCAGACAAATCTACATATTCTGTAGATACGACTATATGTCAAATGAAAGGTTTCATCGAGATGAGCTCACCTGCCAAAGTCCAAAACAGAAGTTACAATCAGAAGTAAAATGAAATGATGCCCGGAAGTCAATTTGCAATAAGTTAAGCTTAAGTTATAGTTGCTACAGAATGTGGCATGTCAGTTAGAAGGCATCGATTAGGTTAGTAGAATAAGATTCAACAAATTCATAAGATTCAATCGGAAATGCTTCAAAATTCGACCGGAAGAATGTTTCCATTGTAACTCTATGAGAAGTGCACATTTTGATTATATGTTAAATATTCGATTACAAGTTTTCTTGTTAACTTTAGGGCCAAACTCGTAAACTTGGGGGCATTTTTATTTTTAAAAACTCCAATTAACAGGGTTTTTTTTGCATGTCGTCAACTTTAATAGATTTAAGTGATTAATGTCGTCTAATTATATATGCTTGATATGTGGACCTAACGTACTGCAATAAAGCATGTGTAGAAGCTGTACTTTAGTGACGAGTACTGTCACAATCTAACTTGTTTAAATATAATTTTATTTTCGTTTAGGACTCGTAAAAGCTGAAAAATTCTTCTCGATCAGCATCACTTAAAAAATTACGTTTATGTAACTTTTCGTTTAGACGTAACTGGAACATTGACACCAAACAGACCATTATTCGATACCGAGTCCTAGCAATGGAGGTCTCTATTAGAAATAAAATATTAAGGCATGTATTGGAGAACGTAGGTATTTTAAAAGTGCCCAGTACCGAAATTTAGTCAAAAATCAAAAAAAGTTTTAAATTTCATTTAAAAATATATTTCATACATTCCTGAAGAGTGATGTTTTATCTTATTCCTCCGGTGAATAGAACACCAAATTACCTGCTATTTAAATACCACTAATGGGCGTCGCACCTTGAAGCGTCTGCTTAAAGTGAGTTTTCCGAGCACAGTGTTTTTCACAGATGTTCGATGCAAATTCAAATCGATGTATCTCCAGAACCATTAATAATTGGCTATTCCAATTTTTAGAGAAATTAATTTATAGTTTTAAACATTTTGTCTGCACAGAATTTCATTTTTTAAATTCCGTTTTAAAATATTCCATTTAGCTTAAAAGATAACATAAAAAAAATCGAAAATTTCAATATTTGAACTTTGAGAATTTTTTTAAATTTTTTCTAATTTACTCAGCAAAATTATGTGACGACGAATATTTTTTTTATGTAAATATGTATTACAGAAAGCTTTCAATGTGGGTGGGGGGGGGAATAATTTCTTTACTTATATCAAAATACGCAAACATCAACTATTATAGATTTTTCTTGGTTTTTAATTTTTTTTTTAAATAAATAATCGCAATATTTAAAAAAAAAAAAACATTTTCTCAACGACATATAAATAGTATCTCATACATAAGATAAATTTTTGGTATAAAAATATTTTTATTTTTTATTTTTATTAAATTTTTTTTTATTTTTGGTACCAGACCCCTTAAATAATTCTTCTAAATGCAAATCTTGCATTTCCTTCTACAGGTCCTTTTTCTTCGCCTCCCGAATTGGTAAAACATTAACTAGAGTAACACCACACCACCCGCGAAAACGATCAGTTTAAAATGTTTATTTAAAAAAAAAAAAAAAAAAAAAAAAAAAAAAACTAAAAAAAAAAAAAAAAAAAAAAAACTAAAAAAAACTCACAAACTCCATCATTTTCCCAACCGCATGGAAAGTACAGCGTATCGCTTTACGAGCACCCTTCCAGACCATCTTTCGAACAAAGCATCTTTCGTAAACAAAATGAATTGGAGTTTTCCGCAAACTAAGGAAGAACTCCCCGCATAATGCCTTCTGCCATAATGCTCTTCTCCCACAAATAAATAGGGAAAGAGCCTTCAAACTCCCTCCCATTTCACAAAGAAAAGTAAAACCGGGATATTTTTCCTGGGCAGTTAAAAATGGGTAGGTCCCCATCTATTCAGCTGCGAAGGTTTGGTTTCCACAATGGGATTTATATTCCCTTTCATTTGAATAGACCGCAGAATAATTCTAGGAATTGTTGCCGAAGGGTTGGAAGAAAGAGTTGAAAGCGCCATTAAACGGCATAAACACCCTTTGAAAAGGTAATTTTATATATTGGGGGGGGGGGGGGGTTTACGGGATTAAGTTTGGGGAGGGGTGGTTGGTGGCTTCAGACACCAGGGCGGCTGCTGTGGAGAATAAAAGTTAATAAATTGGAACCTCTTTAAGTTGCTCGGTGAGTTTTGCGAATTGTTCCGGGTCAGACCTCGATTTGGCATTCTTGTTTTGTGTTAAGTTACGAAATAAAATGTCTTTAATTTCCTTAATCGGCAGCCAAGTGTTCTGTACTCGTTCAGTAAGAAAGTAAATTCTTCGAAAAAATTTGCACTTTAGAATTTAGCTTTTGTACAACGCAGTTGTAAGGTTACTATACTAACAGAGTTTCCACGGTCTTTAAAAGTGCTTGATATTTTCGAACTTGTTTTCAAGGCCTAGAACGTACTTGAAAATGCTTAGAGGTGCTTAAAAATCCTTGAAAATACTTAGAAGTCCTTAATTTTTGCAGATGTTGTGTGCCCAACACCAATTTATAAAAATACTACTCAGACTTGCTATTCCTACGTGACCGCCACTTATCTGCATCGTATCGGAATTCTCTCATATTTGTATTAAACATGCGCCAACTTGTAACTTTTTAGATAGAATATACTTTATTAAAAACTTATATATAGACATGATGCCTGAAAACCAGTTTTCAAAGGTCCTTAAAAATATTATTTAGGTCCCTAAAAGTCATTGATTTTCATAGATTTACGTCCTTAAAAGTATGTGATTTGAGTGGGAACCATGTACTAAGGTTCTGCTTATCTGTCTGTCATTAACAAGGGCCGTCAGTTCGTCGCAGCCCCATAGAACTTATGCTTTTTTTTCTTCTTTTTTTTGTAGGGTAGGTGGCACAGAGTTTATACCATCTGAAAGGTTTCAAATTGTGTAGAAAAAATGAATTTTTGTTTCTTTATTACGCTTTAAAAAGTTTTTATACGCGAAGGCTGCCCATATTATAGCTCAAAATATAGTAGTATTAAATCGGGCAGTAATATTAGGTCGTTGACGTTTCCCGTTGGGCATGACGACTCTTGACATTCATTGTCAAAATTACAAAGGCTTTTACAAACTCCCGGCGCTGTATGTAAAGCTCATGAAGCTCCCTGGTTGGCTGTTAACACATTCGCAACAATTACAGGTTTTAATGGACAGGTTAGTTAGTTAAGGCATCGGTCCTGCAAGGGATCGAGCCAAATTCCATTGAATTTAACCGGAGGTTTTGACCGCCATGTCACAAAATGTGCTAGTGAATAATTTGTATCAATAGAAATTATTTCCCAATGGCGATTCATCGCTAATAAGCCGTGGCTCTTTCATTATTCTAGTATTTTATGTATGAGTTTGGTTAATAAGTTTTCACTAATTGGAAGTTTATTTTCATTGAAACATATAGTATTAACAGCGTTGTTTTATTCCCATTTTGCTGAACGTATCGAAAATATTCTATTCACCGTTCTAAATATGTATGAATAATAATTTAAAAAAGAAAAAACTCGGCGTTTATTGTCGTCGATTCCGATCGCAATTCAGCCAACCATAAAGTATGATAAGCAGTTTGATCATTAACAAAAATTTATCTTTATAATGGCGTCTTTTATCACATTTCTGATCGTAGTTAAATTACTCTTCCTGGTGGGACTTTTCCATCAATTAACGTTAATTTTTAATATGGAAATAACTGCGCGGCTTATTTTTTTTCCACAAATTAAGGATGTAATTATATTTGATATCGCAAAGCTATTTTGTACCAACTTTTCATTATCCTAAATGAGGGTAATATAGGTTTTTACGTACCCATAAACCATCAACGGAGAAATTAAAACTTTTAACTTTAAAGCAAGAAGACTCTATCATATTAAAATTGTCTAGTTATTATCTAGAAATTCTTGATTTTCCCATACATTAAGTAAATTAAACCATTTCTTGTATATTCATTTTGTGAACTATCTAATCTTAGATTAGACTATTAATCTATCACATTTTTTTTATTTATGAACATTATTTTTATGCGGACTATAAGTACTTTTATAATGCTATTAGGGTTTTACTCCGAAACAACTGTTTCTTATAATAATTTCTCAAGAGTCTTTGCAAGTTTCTTTAAAATCTCAAAATTAGATAGCTGTAAATTAATTTTCGATCACAACTTCTTCAAGTTTCCTCAATTTGAAATTTTGTTTGATTCATTCTCTCCAAAATTTAAAAATTCCCCAAATTTGGTAAAAAAAGATGTCCTTTTCTGCGTGGTATTCCAAGTCGAATGATGGAACATATGTATTTAAATGGATATTTAATAGTATTAATACAAAGTACAAACGCGTCCAATTTCTCCTATCAAATACAGAAATTTATTGCAAGACAGGGTTCCCACGGTCATTGACAGTGCTCAATATTTTTTTACTTGTTTTTAAGGCCTTGTTTTTGGCCTTGAAAATGCTTAGATGTGCTTAAAAGTCCTTGAAAATGCTTAGAGGTCCTTAAAAGTCCTTTATTTTTGCAGATGTTGTGTGCCTAACCGCAAAATTTATAAAAATACAACTCGGACTTGCTATTCCCGCTTGACTGTCACTTATCTACACCGTATCGGAATTCTCCAACAAATCTGCATTACGCATGCACCAACTTGTAACTTTTTTTGGTAGAATGTATTAAAAATTTATAAATAGACATAATGCCTAAAAACAAATTTTCAATGGTCCTTAAAAACATTATTTAGGTGCTTAAAAGTCATTGATTTTCATTCTGTGATTTTAGTAGGAACCCTGCAAGATCAAATCTGATTTTTTCCCCTTCAACTTATATTCTTCATCAAATTGATTGTGTGAAAGTAAAATATTTGACTAAGATGAGAAAAAAAGAGAGCATAATGCACTTCAAGACAGACGCTGCCCTTATGTTCCAGCAAATGTCCTAAAAAGTTATCCTTGTCTGGTTCTCGCAACCAGAATGCATTATTTATCCTCAGCTATGACCCTGTGCCAAGACTGCTATACACTGGCTGTCAAAAAGAAATCTCATGTTGCGACCATGCGTATACAGTTACCCATTTCGGGCGCTCTTATTTCTGCCCACCATCGATCTTCGCTGGCCCCCTTGTAATTTATATGCTGACATGTATTGTCCCCTTAGGAAGGAATAAATTTGTGTTAAAAAGGCATATGCGTGCAGAACTTAGGTTGAAATACGGATTTTAAGTTGACTGCTTCGAATTACCCATCTCTTCTCAGTCTCGTAGTATGTTTCGCTAATTGGCCAGATGTGAATGGCCACCTCGTAATTTAAAAGCTTGTTTATGACCCTGATAATTTATGCCGCGTGGACTTTTTGTTTCCTTCTTGTTTTGTTCTTTAATTTTGAGTCATTCCTTACCGAACGTTCAGAGTTTTTATTTAAAGAATAAAATAAAAAAAAATAAAAAATAGCTATGTGCCTGTTTTGGTCTTTTTTATTAGTAATTTTTTTTTTTTTTTTGGCTAAAAAGTATAATAATAGTAGCAACAAATTATTTCATTGAAATAATTCTGGAATAACTATGGTTTTTGTCACCATGAATGATATTATCACTTTTATCAAAAGTTCTGCTTTATAAAGTTTAGGATGTAATTTTGTATAATTTTAAATGCGCAATATCTCTGATGGATGGATAAATATTCTTTTCTTTTTAAAACGTTTTAATTTTTTTATTATTATTATTGAGCCTTAACATTTTCCCATTTGAATATGCAGTACAAAACATACTTTTATTTAAATTTGCACATCATACTTGAATTTAGTGTTCTTCACTTCCACGTTTAAATTACAACCAAACTTAAACTGTGATTTTTTTTTTTTTTTGTATCGAACAGTTGCCAGATCTTCTTATTAGTAATGTATTTCAGATTAGATTTAAGAAAAAGCTAAAAATAGGAAATAAATATTTTTCCATTGAGGGTAACACTTCGACGTTAGAAGGAAATGCTGCTTTCCAGTGACTTGTCTAACTATACATGACGCCACGCCAGTTCTCCAGGCTCAACCGCTGTTAAATTCAATAGTATTAAAAAAAAAAAAAATCTTGTAGGATGTAATAAGATATGTAAAGAAAATACCCATCAAAGAATGTATCTTGTGTTTGCGTTATTTTACTTAGTTTATAAATTTTTTGATTCTCAAGATAATTATATTGAGAATAAATGCTTTACTATTTGAATTCAGCGGAACTTGAACATCATTTATGGATATTATTTTTCTGATTACTTCTCCATGAGCCGTTTCCTCATTCTTGAAGCTAATGTGCATGCAACCAAGTTTTCCTTTCTGGAAGTCATTCCAAAATCTTTACTGGGCCAAGCAATATTTGATTTGCATTATTTGTCATTACAAATTCTCTCTGCATGTCAAGTCTTTGTAGTTGGTGTTTGACGCTAGCTTAGAGAAAATCTTATTCAATGTACTACGCTCACTGACTGTCTTGGAATATTTATTCTAACTTTAATAGGCTTATGTATAATGTTTTAACCTCAAATCACACATTCATTTCTTAGCATTGCCTATTGTTCTAATCTTTGTCGCGTTCTTTCATCTTAATAATATTAGTAATTCATTATGTAATAAATGTTCGACGTTATGCAAATAAAGTTCGACATTATGCAGGAAAGCATATTGCTACTTTTATATAACTAAGCTCCTCTAACCTTAAGCAGACAAAAGGGTAATTTTTAATTGAATATTTATTACTCGTTTGTCCTTTTTTTTTTTCCTTTCTGTTTTACCTTTTAGAACTATGCGGTGAATCAATGTTTTAGTAAGATTTAAAGTAATTTATACTTTTATGCATTGTGAAATCTTCCATATTCGTTGACACGCGGATATTATGGTTTAATACAGTTTTAAAACATATTTGTTAATTGGCCAATCTCAGCCCTTCTTTCCAGACAAAAAATTAATTGTTCTGCGTTATACGAACCCGCATATATCAGCATAATTAATTTTTATGTTTATGAAAACTCCCAACAACAGACTCAGTGATCCTCTGGACATTAGATCTTAAAATATATTTTAAAAATACCCTTTTCTCCTGATGCACCGATTGATAAACTGTCGGTTTATTGCCTCCAGCAACTGAAGTATGTCTTTTGGGTTTCCTCCCAACGAAGGCAATAAGTTAAAAACTATACCACTGACAATACTTGTCCTTGTTACGACATTGCTTGACGACTACAGTTCTCGGGTATTTTATTACTTCGCCGGCTATTTTTACGTTGTCTTCCGCGTAAAGGTTTTATTTTATAGCCCCTGTCCCTCGCCATTTTGATGCCTGAAATCTCGGGCTTTCTTGTGGTGAAATCGATGGCTGGCTTGTCCTTATTGTTTTTATCTCAGCAGTTTTTTAATACTTTATTTTCACGTCTTTTCTGTGAAATATGTTCCTCGTTTTAGTGTTTATTTATGGAAATGCTGGGGGGGGGGAGGGAGAGTGCTTTGAGTTGTTGAAAATCGGGATACGTCATGCGCAGGTATAACGTCCCAGTTTTTATTAGTGGGTGCTTTGAATGCGTTTTTGACGGTTTGCGTATCTGCCTCTTGGTAAAGGTGCATATGGAAACTTTTTCCCCCTCCTGAAATGTGTATCCGAGTAAAATGTGTGCTTTGTTAGTTTGTTTATTTTTTTTCTTTCTGTGGTGTGGCTCTGTTGTGTTCTAAGTAAGGCTTCTCTGAGAAGTATCGTAAAGGTTTCGAGTTCAAGAACTGTCTCTAAAAAATCCATTCTCTAATATAAATTAAAGTAGTAAAGAAAATGCTTATGTAAGTGCGTTAAATACCAAAAGAAAAAATTAGTGTACCGTTTCTATAATATCACACCCATTATTTTGAATGAAAAAGTTAATGCTATTTAAACATGTCTTTTTTTCTGTCCGTGAATGAAATCTCAGTTATAAAGGGTCCGGTAGAGTGTTTTTGGTAGCATGTAATAAAGTATTACCCTGGTTAGTAATTTTTGAATGAAAGTAGTAAAGTAGTTCATTGTATAAGAATATTAGATTTTTGAAAGTTGTCATTGCAATGGACAATTTCCGCATTTTTTTTTTTTTTTTTTTTTTTAAAGCGAGTGAAATTAGTTTATATTTATGAGGAATTTCTTTCTGGTTCCAAATATTTAAACAAAAGTTCTTTAAAGAAATTAGTTATTTAAATATTTAGAAAAGAAAATGCCCCAAAATTGAGCCAAAACCAGTCCGAGCAAAACACTCAACAAAATCTGTGACATCAAGACATCCTTCCGTTTCTATGGTTATCGTGAGGTTTCTGCCAAATAGTTAGCGTTGATATGGTAGACCATTGCCATATCCCGTACAGGTTGACGCGATTTGCGAGAAACTTGCAAAACTGATTTCCGCTGCTGCATTTCAAGCCAAGATTTTTGGGACTCTTGACGTCACATTCAATTCTAGTCGAATGAATTGTTTCCACCCCAACGTCTAACAGAGGAACTTTGATTGTAATTAAAAAAAAAAAAAAGCGCATTGGGCAAATTTTTTTGTGTTTATGGCCTTTTCGAAACATTTAGAATTGAATAAAAAAATATTAAAAAAAATGCGGGAATTGTCCATTATCCAACCTTACTTTTCCTTTCAAATAATTTATTTTTGAAAGATATTAATTTTTTAATTACATAGTTATCTCCTGACTGCTTTTGATTGCTTTTTAGTAAGTTTAAATACCTTCTAATGCCTTTTGGTTAAGAGCCAAACTGCTCGTTTGCTAAAAGGTTATGGCTTAGTGTATTTTTTTTATTTCCAAATTTCCTTTCTTTTTATGTTGTTCAAAAGATCCAAGAATACAAATAAGTACCACCTGGCTCTCATGTCAATCCCCAGTTTGCTTGTATTGCATTTTTAAGTCTTTTTGGTGATTACAACTAGTTTCTGCTCCGGCTATTTTTTTCATTAAATGCTTTACAAGTTTCCTATTTTTATTCGTCCCTTGTATAGCGTTATTCGGATTGCGTCGGATAAAATTTTTTCAATAAATATTTCGCAGAATAAATTTTTCAAAACCTAATAACTCAATTTTGGAAGGAATAAGATATTTTTTTCACGTCCTGTGAATACATACCTTGAAATTTTCCTTATCTGGATTTATCCGGACTGTTCTGACCTGTTGTTCGTCGCTCGTTCACATATGTTCGTCTCTCATGTATTGGTTAGTTTTTCGTTCTATCATTTTACTTTCTTCGTTTTTTCGTTTGTTTCTTGTCTTCCTTGTATCCTCGTTCGTTGTTTTATCTATCGCCGTTTGCTCATTGGTCGTTCGTGAAATTCACCCATTGTAATTTACATCTGAGTTAGCACATTCGTATCACCATTACTTGTCGTGGAATACGTTTATATGATCCAACTAGCTGAATACCCGTGCTGCGCTACTAAATTTTACCATGTGCCTTTTAGCAATCAAAAGACATTCATGTATTCTACACTTCAGACGTTTGCTTCCATTTCGATTTCGACAATTTGTATTATTAAAATAGGAACTTTCCTTTGTTGAAATTTGAGAATATATTGGAAATGAGACATTTGAATATCCCTCGTTTAAAACGTTTAACCCCCTTTGGTTCTTTTTAATAATTTTAACTAATTAATTTTTAATAACTAACTTTTTCTATATTTGCCCTTCTTAACATTTGCACCAAATATTAGAATTGTGACAACATTGGAAATGGGTCATTCGGATATCCCCCGTTTGAAACGTTTAACCCCTTTTCCACCCTTTAAAGAGGGTTAATCGTGATAGCTTGCTTTTTCTATGTTTGAATTTGTTGCCATTTGCACCAATTTTCAATGTTGTGACCATGTGGGGAAATGGTGCATTCGAATATCCCTCGTTTGGGACGTTTAACCTCTTTTCCACCCTTTTAAAATGGGTTAATCGAGATCGGAATAGTTTACTTTTTCTATATTTTTCTTTGTTGTCATTTGCACCAATTTTCAGAATTGTGACCAAATGGGAAGTGGGACTTCGAATAACCCTCGTTTGGAACGCTTAACCCCTTTTCGACCCCTTAAAATGGGTTAATCATGATCGGAATAGCTTACTTTTTCTATGTTTACTATTGTTAATATTTCTTCCAGTTTTCAGAGTTATGACTAAATGGGAAGTGGGATATTCGAATGTCCCTCGTTTGGAATGTTTAACCCTTTTTCGACCCCTTAAAGTGGGTTAATCGAGATCGGAATAGCTTACTTTTTCTATTTTCACCATTGTTGATATTTGTGCCAATTTTCAAAGTTGTGACTATGTGGGAAGTGGGAGAATTAGTGATGAGTGAGTCAGTGAATGTTTTGCCTTATATATATATAGAGATAAACTCTTAACGGGTTTATCATATAGCTGCAACATTTTAATGGGTATTACATTAATGTCCGAATATACCAGTTTTCTCGTAGTTTATTATTCAGTATCTAATTAATATTTAGTATCAGTACCAGAGTTCGCCAAAATTCGTGAAATGTGCGTGAACACGCATTGAAAATCAATTTTACCCCATAGAATTAACCTCATACGTGAATTCACGCATCGGCACACCATGGTTAAAATTTTTAAAAATGATCCATTTTAGAAAATCAAGAATTATCCTGCCGACCAAACGGTATAGTGGTTAGCGTGCTGGCTTCTAGACCGCGAGGTTGCGGGTTCGAGTCCCGTGTAGGCATGGGTGTTTGTAAATGTATGTTGGTTTGTTAAATGACGAAATGTTTCGGCGCATTATAGCCCTCGTGTTGCTGACGGCGCCAGATAATCTGAATACAACCAACCAAGAATTATCCTAGCCGTTTTTCGAAGGATGGCGTTACCTCTCTGCCCTTTTCCTTTGAAAATAGCATCCTTTTATGAAAAAATGCTAAGTTTTCGTTTATTTTCCAACGAAAGTGCAACATGCAGATCAACCCCTACGAAATTGCCCGTCATGCATGCGCATTCATGTTCAAACGTGCCTCGCACATACCAGTGACTGACTGAAGTCATTGAATGGCTGCTAATACCAGGTGCGTCATTAGTAGGTGGATTGTAGGGGGTAGTCCCACAGTTTTCAAGTGCCATATCGCACGTTCCTTTATTAAGTGTATTTCACCGTCTTTTTACCATGCCTTCTTGCACAAAATAGAAAGAATAAAAAAAGGTAACCTCATGCGTGAATTCATGGAAAACGTAGATTAATATTATGTCGTTCGCACGTCGAATCGTGTTTTTTTTTTTTTTTTTTTTTTTTTTTTTTTTTTTTTGCGTTTATAGGACTGGTTCAGAAGTTCGGATCACTTCACCTTTGCCTATCGCCTGTGCTTTTTTGTGGTTTTCGGGATATCCTAAATCGTCAAGTTTTACTTCTCCGTCATTTGCGCGATAGTTTTCGTAGTGTTGCCAACATTTCCCCAATGATTTTCGAGGTGTCGCCAGCATTTGCCCGACACCAACATGGTGTCACCGAACGGCATAGTGTTAATAGTTAGTTTAAAGTTTTTAATCATTAAGTGTTTTTATAAGCGTTTAAAAAACGTGAAATCGCGATCGTGCATCACTTTTATTGTTGTAATTAATTTTATAAAAATAACTTATTTTGCTTTAGTTTAATAATAATAAAAAAAAATTGAGTTTAAGAAAATAACCTTGGGATTTTAAAAATACCCCTTTAAATTTAGAGAGGGGGTAAAAATACCCTTTGGGAATATTTAACTGGCGAACACTGATCAGTACTATTTAGTATTATCAGTATTATATATATATATATATATATATATATATATACACAAAAACACCCTGGAAATTTAAAAGTATTATTCCTTTGCGTTGTGCGGAATATTTCATAAGTAAATATAATACGAACATGAATATATCCAGTTCCCAAGGAAGTAATTCGAATTCCTTCTCCTCAACCACGAAAACTTTCTCTGTCTCCAACGCCAGAAATATTCTGTCAACCCCATTATTCTCCCTGACAGAAATTTAATTTAGTCATTTCGCTGCCTCTTCATTCATGTTTGATAAGGGAGCATATGGGTACCCACCAGAGAAAAAAAAAATCCCGCAAAGGCCTTGTCCGATACGTTTACCATCGCCAAAAAATTCGTTAAAAATTCACTCCCTTCCACCAAGTAAGTGATCCATCAGCTCGGCAACGCAATAAAGAATAAAGATGCAGATTGTTCTTCTTAGGTGCACGGTTATTAAGGAGGGTAGAGGGTCTTGCTCAACTGATGAGTTAAGATGGATCACTGCTTCTTATGAGGTTTTCATTCTTTTTTTTTTATCTGCTGCTGGTATTCCTAGCTCTTATTAGATGTGTACGTGGTGTGATGGTGAGCTTTTAATTGTCTGTTTGGGGTTGCCTCAGTAATATCATTTAGGGATATTAAAATCATACTTAAGTGTGGAATTGTGATGGTAGTCTTTTAATTGTCTGTTTTTGGTTGCTTCAGTAATATCATTCAGGGATATTAAAATAACTGGTGGATCCAGCGAGGGGCGTTATTCATGAACCGCCTACGTTTCAACGTACTCTGCTCTCAGGCTTTGGATAAAATCAATCAAGATTTGACGAAACCGCACTGAACATTTTTAATATAAATGTTCTCATCTAAAAAAATGGAGTTGAAAAAACCGAGGACGAAGCAAGATAACAAAGAAAATTATAGTTTGAAAATGTTACAACGTGTATATGTGTACGTTGTTAGATTGTTCTGTCTATCGTATTTAACAATATTTTTTCCCGAATCAAATAGTTGTAGACAACTCTGATTTATTGTCGTAAATTCACACGTAACCAACCATTATGTCACCTTTATGTTATTGAGACTTCTTATCTCTTTGTAATATATTCTGTATAAACAAAGTTATCCCATGGTGTACTAATATAACTTAAGAGCAACACAATTTACCCAAGCTATTCTCTACAGCCACCGCTCCCTCCGTAATAAAACTCCGCCATTAATTAAAATCGTACTTAAGTGCGGAAGTGTGATGGTAGACTTTTAATTGTCTGTGTGGGGTTGCTTCAGTGATATATATCATTTAGGGTTATTAAAATCATACTTAAGTTGCGAAAATGTGATGGTGGGCTTTTAGTTGTCTGTTAGGGATTGCTTCAGTAATGTCATCCAAGGACATTGAAATCGTACTTAAATACGGAGTTTAGACATCGACATGTTTGTTCGATGGTATAGCTGCCTTTAAAATATCACTATTCACATGCTTGCTTTGAAAAAAAAAAAAAATATGTGTTGGTGTATTTATGAATGTAAAACGAGTCGAAATAATTATGGGATGAACTCTGGGAAACACTGATTGCTTGGCTTTACGCTGGGGAAACGAAGCCGTTGCCACCGCGGTAGCGAGATGCTTGGATGGAGGAATTTGTTCTTCTGACGATGTGGATTTTCTTTGATCTTGATGGTATATTTGTCTTACTTTTGATATTAGGCAAGCAAATAGAAATTAAGAATAAAACATATTTGAAGAAAATTGTTTTACTAATAAATATAACTGATCAAAATAATTCTAAGTATAGGATTTGTGTGTTTGGAACAAACATTTGAGATTAGTTACTGTCGATATCTATTCACGTGTTTTATCTTTATTGATTTTAATTTTATTCTTTAAATTTTAAGTTACGTCAATTAAATGTTTTAAAAATAAATTATTATCTTTAAGTTATAAGAATACAGTAAACAAATAAAAATAGACTTTAAAAATATATTTATTTTAGTAGTAGAAATGAAAGATAATTGAAGAAATACAGTAAACCAGTTGACAATATGTAACAATAAGATTGCAAAATACGAATTCATTTATACTATAATAATGTAATACAAAGAACAACTTAAATTTCAAAGGCAAACTATTATATTTATTTTTCATACTCAATATTATTATATTATATAACTTATGAATTTAAATATACACGTTTTGAAACTTTTTTTATTGCAAGTCAAAGACATATATTTGATCCATTAATCCTGAAGTGTGAAAAATTTAGGAAACTTTACCAAAACTAAATAATTTCAGACATTGTTCATAATAATATTGCAGAGAAATGTTTTTGAGGATTTCAAGCTAAAAATCAAATACATTTCATAGTTTAATAATAATAATAATAATAATAATAATAAATTGAAAAGGAGGAAAACATTAAAAAATAGTCGGGGAGCATAATTAAAAAAACTATGAAGAAACTCGTGCCTTCCTGATAAATAAACACTTCAATTTTTCTTAAACACACTCATTTAATAAAAACACTTAAATAAAATTGCATAAACTTCTTTAATTTAGTACAAGCATCTGTAAACGATTGCAAGAGGAGAGACAATTTCTCTTTAAAATTCAAGGGTTACATTTATAAACAGAAATAAAACTGAAATACAAATTGCTTTCGACAGTTTGACGGGACTTCGAATTCCAATAAACAGTTAAAAAACGACTTTGTTTTTAAATTAAATACGTAAGTAATAAAGAAATTGATAAACTTTGCAGCTCGCAGTTTCATTATTAAATAAATTTACAACAGAACATTAGCATTTTGAGTTATTGTTTCTCTATCCATTTCATCCCCCCCTTTTTTTTTAATACAGTTACTAAATATTCATGAGAGCGTATAAAAACATATATTAAATAAACATATCTAAAACAAATTTTCTAGTTATAAATAAACAGATTAATTATTTTAATTATTAAATGAGTGTAGAATAGAACAATAACAAGTAGAGTTTTAGTTTCGCTTTCATTTCCCATTTCTTTGACAAATACGCTTGAAAACGCATAAAAACAAGGATTAAATAAATATAAATCAAGTGTTTTATTCCAGATCATAATACTATTTGTACTGAATTTAAAATAGATTATTTATGCTATGAACTGCCATATAAGAGATCAACCATTAACCACGAGCGATCAATGCTACGAGGGTCATTTTATATATTTTTCAAAAATAAATAATAATAAAAAATACATTAACATATTTGAATAACTATTTTTTATTTACCCGGTGAAAATTCTGTTTATATTTTCTCAACTTGGCGGTTGTTGCAATTATATTCAACACAGAAATTAACCATGATTCAGGAAATCGTTCATCCATCGGCAGGAAAGCAAACATTTCTACCGACGCGTTTTCGCCTTGCTTTGCCATCGGAGCAGTCTATCATATGTTGTTTTGAAATCATCTTCTGCTTATGGCTTACGAGGCATTTGAAAAAGTTATTCATACTGCGCATGCGCAAATCTTTTACATTCACTTGAAGTACGTTACGTCTTAGTGAGATAGTTTAAACTGTCTGTATTGTCTATAAAATACCATTTTAAAATTAAAAATACGGTATCTTTATCAAACCGAATGAAAGAATAACCTTCAGCTAAAGATTGTAATTATTATAAATAAAGATCTAAGTGGAGTATGATATTTTGATTTCTGCTTAACACTTTTAAGAGTAAATGGATTTTTTTACTATCGAGTTTCGAATTAAAAATCTTCTTCAGATTAATATACTTCACTACAATTCAATATGAACTATGAATAAATCATAAGACTGATAATAATATAAATTGTTTTCTTTTTCTTAGAATGGTAGTGCGGATTAAATAGAAAAATAAAATATTAAAAAATATGTTAAAAAAAATCTTGCTGATAATTTTGGAAAGTGGAGACAATTCCATTTAAAGTGACTAAATTTGCTAAAGTTATTCAAATTACTTTAATTTGTTTTTTTTAATTGATTTTTCCCTTAGTTCTGTTAGTAGAAATTATGCTTTTTTTCCCCTTCAAGATTTTAAATGTTACATAATTATTCAATTTTGAATTGTTGATAGAAGCAGTAATAAACACACACGTCAAACAAACATTACCCCCCTCCCCCCCCCCTTCCCCGCGCGCTTCTTAATCTTTTTCGTGCAAATTAATGTTGCTCGTGCATCTGCATTTCCTCGCAATTTTTTCTTATTCTTGTTACAAACACACAGTCCTTTCGCGGATGTTTATTTTCTACCTTCTAGTTAATTTTTCAAAATTTGCATTCCTACTCTTTCCGGATTAGCAAGAGTTTTCCTCGACCTTTCATCCGAAATGCCGTAATTAATTATCGATTGCGTTTGGTCGACGATTTGCCGAGAGCATCCTTACCATCCTTTCTTATTATCTTTTCTTTTGGAGGGGGGAAAAAACATGCTTGCATCGGGATTATTAGGTAGTGCTTTCTTTAAATCCTTGTCGTGGTCTAGAGTGGAAATTAGTTTTATAGTGTATCGCACTTCAATCTGCTTTCGTTGCGAAGAAAAACCATTGCTTTTAAGGCCATTGTGTGTCTTATTGTTTTTGATATTAGTTGATGGTTTTTTTTTTTTTTTAGCATTGGTAGTTGTAAAGTAATCAGGTTGATGATAACAGCTTAAGATTTTTATCGAACAATATTTGGACGCAATTAGAGCATTTGAAATGATAAGTGCTAATGTATGTCAGAATTAAATGAAAAAAAGAAGCTGTTTTTCTGTTTGTGTTTCCTTGAAATTGTCTTGTATTAAAAATGTGTATTGGGTTTTATGACTTGGTGGTATTTAATTTTTCCCATTAATTTTGTTTGAATAAATTGTGTAATTTAGTTTTATTGTTACCAATGGGGAAAAAAAAAAAAACTGATGTTTTGAGTTTAAATTGATTTTTTAATTGCTTTTTTTTTGTTTTTCAGGTAAGCCTTATCATTCATGTGATTTGTACGGCAGAGATCTCTAACAAGGGTGAGATAATGTTTTATACTTTTTTTTTTTAATACTTTATTTTTATAATATTTTTACGCACATTGGGTGTCTTCTATTGGCTACTTCTATTGAAACATACTTCCAGAGAAACAGTGACGTGTTACTATTACTTTGTCAAGAGTTTTAAAATTAACGAAGTAAATATTTTCTTTTACTTAGTAAATTTTACTATCCATTGCACTTGAAGATGCAAATTTCCAGATAAATGACTTTTATAATTTCAATTAAACTATTTGTGTAATTTTAACTAAGTCGATGCAAGTCTTTTTGCCCTACCAGTAAGCAGAGGCATATAGCCCAAATCTTTCTCATTTTAAATTACCTTCCCCGAACTTCAGTACAGTCGTAGAAATTGATTGAAATCAATCAAATCCGAGTGTCGATCCTTCCTCATCCTAACTAAATGCCTTGTCAACGGACTTTTAAATAGCTTAAACCTAATGGGCTTCAGGAAACCTCTCGAGCGAGTTAACCCAACTAAAAGACACACACAAAAAAAAGTTACATTCTACGTATCGCGAGCACATTAAGAATTCCTCATCATAATAATGGTAATGGATAAAACTTGAAAATCCGTCCCATTTCTCATCGTCTAGGCTTATTATGATTTTAAATGAGGGCAATTCTCGTTTTTGGCTTGCAAAATTGATTCTGGATTTCACCATTTTTTTCTCTTTTTTTTTCTTTCTCTCACAATGTAACAGTTTCAGTGTGTCTTCAGAAGAGGAGTTTTAGGTGCTACGAATCAGAGATGTCTCCCTTTTCATTTAGGCATTACGTTTTTGGAAGTTTGCCATTTTTTTTTTTTTTCTTCTTTTTCTTTTTTAAAAAAGTGAGAGGAAGGTGGGGAAAGAGAAATGACAATTTTTAAACGCCTTTCGCGAGTTTTATGCTTGGATGGTAGTGAGAGCTAATGACAATGTTCGAAAAAGAATTTCTCTCTATGACGAAGCGTATTTATCGCTGGGGAAAATTTCCATTTTTTAATTCTTTTTCTTTCAAGAATTTTTTTCGTATTAGCCATCGGCAATCTGCATTGTTTTCGCAAAGTGTGCTTACATAGTGTCTTTTCTTTTTTTAATGGGCGATAGTTCTTTTTGTATTAAAAATTAATTATAATAAAATTGGATGTTTTTAATGGATTTATCAGCGTCAAAGAAAGCAAGATTTTTTTTTTAATATTTTTTTTATGAATTGTCCTTTATAAAAATGAAGTTGTCTTTGTCTCCTATATTAATCCTTTTGATAATAGGCTTATTTAAAAAAAAAAAAAAAAAAAAAAAAAAAAAAATCTGCCTAGTGTGTGTAAAGTATTTAAAAGGTTTTATTTGCGTATTAAGTAATTTGAAATGTTAATCACCAAAAGTTATTACTTTTATTATTTCCATCATATTAATTACATCCTTGGTGATATTTAAAAGAAAGAAAAAGGTTTGGCTCATCGCCTCAGTGGTTTGAGCTCCACCTTTTCGCGACTGCTTTCAATGTTTTATCGCATTAAGTTTAATTCATATTGCATGTAAGATTCGCATGGGGTTTATGGCCAAGTTGCTGGGTTCGAATCCTTATTTGAATTTTTATTACTTGCAGTTAATGATTTCTGTAAAACTATTCTGACCCTTGTAAGATTTTGCACTGAGAAGGGGGAGAAAAAGCGAGTTACAAAAATGCAAAAATATAAAATTTTCTTACATTAACATAATATACTCCAGTTACTAAAAACATTTCAATTTAATAATTACTCTTTTTTAGGCTGGATTAATATTGTCACTGAGCATTAAGAATTATCTGTTTTTGCCATTCAAAAATAAAAGCGAACTTAAGATTTTCTGTTTTATTTTTAAGTAAAAAGACTTTTCAATATTTGTTGATATTTATTTTTCGTTTCGAGTTAGCAAATATTTATCTTTTGAATTTTAGGGCGCATAGCGATCGTTATGAAACAATTTTTCACTTCTCGTGTACTTTTCTAATTCAATAGAATGACTGTAGTAAATATTTGTTCTCGGGTAACGAGGCGTGACTGTTGGATACGCTCGCATGCTTCCCAACCCCAACACTCTGCTAAAGGAAAAACAACTTTTACAGATTTCTTTTCGGCAGCTGACACTACTGTCTGTAGTTATACAGAAGAGATCCAAGTGTGCGCGGACCCTTTTTTTGTTATAACTTAGTTAAGTTTATTTGCTACATTGTTAAAGAGTTAAGTTAATACATTGACGTTTTGATTTTATTATAAGTACACTTTGATGAGTTAGCTTTAGGGGGAGTACATAAACTACGTCACACAAGACTTTGACTACCAGGGCTACATTTTTTGCTGTCATCTCCTTTTCTTAAAAACTTGAATTCCTTTTGTCATCTCCCCCCCCCCCCCCCCCTCTATTTTTTTTTTTTTTTTTTTTTTTTTGCTGCATATATATATATAGTTTTGAAATTAGCCAGGTAGAATAGTCCAACTTAATGGAGATTAACTTTTAATAAGGTGATTCTTGTTAAAATTATTATCAAGTTTGGGGTAAAAAAAAAGGAGGAATTTTTCCCGATAATTGAAGTAGCAAAACTGATCATCGAAATTGATTGACTATCTAGATTTGAAATAAAAACGTATTTTCTCTTTTCTTTCTCACTTTGTTTAATTATCTCGTTGAACACTTTGAAAACCACATGTAACTTTGTTTTCTAGTATTGTAGTCGATGGATGTTTTGTATACTTTAACCTTTTGTCTTCAACGCATTTTAAAAACAAAATTTGTACACCTTTAGTAGCGATCATGGTTCGTACGTTTTTAAAAAACCTTGAAAAGTGCTTGGAATTTTTTTTTTTCATTTTCAAGTGCTTGAAAACCTTGGAATTCTGCAAAAATACGTTTAAAGTGCTTGAATTTCATTTTATTTTCTAAAAACATCAATTCAAGCTGATTAGAAAAGCCAGAATATAACATTGAAGCCTATGTATTAGATTCGCACTTAGCGCCATGTACTTTGTGTGTCAAAAATGTCATAATAGGAGAAAGTGCTTGAATAAACTATGCAAAGAGTAAAAAATGGATTCAGTTTCTTTAAGAAGTTTGATGGGGATTATTCGAACTATTTCTAATGATAAAAAATACCCCAAAGCGGATGTATTTCACAACAATCAACGTCGTCAGCTTGATGGAGGCGCATGTAATTGAAAACGAAATTTTAGATACGGAAATACTATGGACAATGAAAATTATTAAAAAAATCACGGCTCTTATGAATTAAACAGGGTTCGTACTCCTGAAAAACTCCTAAAATTTGCTTTTTTTAAAATAAGGGCCCTTATAACGCCTGAAAATTGTGTTTCTGCTCCTGATATTTCTTTTTATCTCCTGAAAAATTTATCATCGAAGGATAGAAAGATTAGTAAAACCTTGAAACGTAGTGTTTTTTTACTCGATTAAACGTCTCTGAAATTCGAAATTGTTACCTTACTTTATAATCTACTGTGCATTCGCTTCGTTACTACAGCCGCAAAGGAAAACCTTCACACAGTCCCAAAATGCACCACAACTCTCGACAACCAGACGCGTAGAGGGAAATTATATTATTAAACATGTAATCTCCCCCCCCCCCCCCCCGTTAACTCCTGAATTTACTGTACTTAACTCCTTAGTAACTCCTGAATTTTACTATCATAGATTGAGTATGAACCCTGATTAAATGAAAACATTGATAAATTATGTAATTGCATGTTAGCCAATAGCGTGATCGCATTTAAATTCTAATTTTTATTTATTTTTTTGTGGAGAAAAAAATTCCGTATTTTACAGTATTTGTAATCAAGCCTTCAGAGTAGATTGGAAGACAGTTTAATCAGTAAGACTTTTGTATTATTATTTTAGACAATTAAACGGATGTTCATGTACGATATTGGCGTAGTTACCAAGTCAGTAATTACTACTTTACTTCTGTTTTTTTTTGGGCATAGTACTGCTTCTGATATATTGTAAGTTTTTTTTTTTCTATTGGTTAAAATTTTTTGTTAGGTGAAATCTAAAAAACATTTTTTCCTCTATATACTCGATTTGAACATGTACCGTTTGCCAAAAAAAAGGGGGATTTTTTTAAATGTATTTGTGTTGATAACGCTATCTTTGAAAAGTGCTTAAAAAGTCCTTGAATTTTTTTCTCCTTCAAGTGTACGAACCATGAATGATCTAATCTTAATGTATTACCAAAAGGTATGAAAAAGCGTTTTGATGTTTTTGAAATTTACCGAAAGCACCTTCATTTTATTAATGTAGAATTATTTTACATTATTCATACACTCCTCTGCTTTCAAAGATAAATTTTAATAATTAAGACCAATATTTAGCATCAAAACTAATTATAAAATTATACTATGTTTTCCTGACTACTAAAATAAAGAGAGCAAACACCATGAACGTTAAAAAGAAATTTGAATAGTTGAATAATTTTCGTACGTTTCAAGCAACTTTTTTTTTTGTTAGTAGTGAGCAAATATTATGAGAGAAAAAAATGCTTATTAAGAAATTGTTTTTTTATACTCGCAAACATAGAAAACAAAGTAGTCTACTGCTGCAGGGAACTTAATTATGAGAAATCTTTAAGTAACTAGCAGTAAATAATTAAAAAAAAAAATTGCAAAGCGAGTAACAAAAAGTTATCTTAAAAAAGTACCTCACGCCATGAAAACTAATTATTTTATATAAAAGTTTTTTTTTCCCTCTTCAAATACGGAAATAAAATCAACACCTGTTTAGGAAAAGAAGCAGGAATGAACACATGTGTGAGCAAGAGGGAGGGGGAAAAAAAAGAAGAAAAAAAAAACAAAAAAACAATTGAATTAATTCCGAGTAATAACACTGATGTTAAATAGTTTCTCCGTTTAATCTAACAACGTGGTTTCTTTCTTTCACCCGGCGAGATTCTTTATGACAAATACTTGCGCTTTATCACCAAAGATAAGTTATGAGATTCGCCAATATCTGCGACCGAAATCCCACAAGCGACGAAACTCAATTTTTCACCAAAGGGAAATATGAGCAATGATTCTCGCTGTTCCCTAACAACTGTTATATATTTTGGTGCTTTTTCCTCCACTATATTTTGTTAGATAATTCTGCAGCACGGAATAAAATATCTAGGTTAAATATCCTTTTTTTGAAGAAATATTCTTTTATGATTAATTTTCTTTACTTTTACTATACTATATTACTAGTGGACCATTGCGCATTTAAAATTGCTTAGAGGAGTTACTTTTTTGGGAGATCAGTAGAGTTGGATGTATTTTATTGCTGAAAGATATAAGGTTCTTTAGGTTTCCAGAACGTGCTTAAACTGCTATATTATCTTTTCTATCGTGCTACTGTATACTATCACAACTTCTAATTAAAAAAAAAATACTATTTCTGATTTTTTAAAAATCTTTTATATCAACTTCAATTTTGTATGTGTGTCGATGAGGGCAAATCTGAGGACGCATAATTAGCCCTTTTGCAATCATCCAATCGTGCTGAAACTTGGCAGATAGATTTGATGAGAATGCATCCGATCAAATTTTGGGGCTGTTACTGTCACTAAAAGGTCGCTTTTACGGAATACTAATAAACCAACTTGCCGTCATCCAATCACATTAAAATAGTATTGAACCGACCATTATTGAAACGCTTTCCTGTTGCCAACATTTTTTTTAAATAAATAAATAAAATTGTTTTAATTAGAATAAATTTAAGATATGCGGATGTGAGTGGCGTTCATTTTTAATAAATAAATTTTGAAACGTAGTTTGCCTTGCATTTTGCTGATAAAAATGTTTTTGATATTTAAAATTAGATGTTAACACCAAGCACGCGCTGTTTACAGAATCGGCGCTGTGTTAATGAATATAAAAATTGGCAATGCATATAAGGGAAAAACTTGTAACCAAGCTTGTTTTGCCTAAGTAAGCGATCAGAATCGTGATAAACGAATAGTTTTTCGTGTAAGATTTTTTTTTTTTTAATTTAAATATTTTAAAGTTTTATTTAAATAAATATATTTTAATTTTATTTACAACCTATTCGATTATCATCGTTTTGCTAAGCTTATTGAATATTTGAATTATTCTCTTTTGCATTGCGTATTAATTCGGTACTCTTTAATGAGTAAATTCAATAGATAAATATCTTTCATAAAATAAACTTTTAACTGCTGCCTTATCATTCATTAGATAAACTTTTTAATATTAAGTTAACAAAATGCGAAACAATATAATACAGTTTGTCCATAAATGAATGTCAAAGTTATAATTTTTAATAGTATTGAATGTGTGTACTTTATATACACAAATGCTTAATTATGAATTTAGTAGTTTAAGCAAAACTAGGTTAGTATTCCTTCAAATTGATTTATGATTTGTTGTAAATAGTCTAAATTAAACTCTTATAATGTACCATTGACTGGGGCATTCTTTTGTGGACACCCTGCATTACAAAGGGTTCACAATATATTGTCAAAAATTAAGTCGAAAATTGTGTACCTCAACCTTTAAAAAAAAGTCTTTTCACGCGAAAGTCACGTTTGGAAGTATAAGTAATGACCTAAACCAACATTTCAACAAAAGCAGGAGATGATTAATGCATTCGTTGATAAATGTTGTCATTTTAGGCGCTGAGTGTTTACGTACTCCTTATGCTATGTAGTGCAATTAAAACAAGAGATGATTTTTCACACTTTATCTCGGGATTTCGAAATAAAGAACGCGCCTTTTGTCAATTTGGTTTTCTAACCAAAGATAGCCGAGTAATTAAATGCATTCAGAAAGTGCAACGTGTTTATCTAAATAAACTTACAATGGCGTTGAAAAATTAACTGACGTAATGAAGAAGAATTTACCGTCTTCAGTTAACTTGATTTAATAACTTAGGATTTTCCTTAATAATTTCAATTCAATGTGCGAGTTATGTATTCATGCATAACATTAGCTACGAGCTAAGCTGTGTAAGTGCAGCATAATATTTAATACGTTCACGATAGTGATTCAATAAGGTAAATACTTCCAAATAGCATAAAGGCCTAAAATGAGTTGAATAATATCCCTCGAAATGAAAGACTGCCGATGCGTTATTTTCCTATCGATGTTTAACCCTTATTGAATTAAAATCCAAGTATAGCATAAACAAACGTCACAAATCGGTTTGCTTTCAATGGTCGGTTTGGCTCAAAAGCTTTAGCATATTTCAGTAATGTAATTTTACCTTACAATTTCCATTTTGAAAAGCTTAGATAAAAGCTAGGAATTTTGTTATAACGGAAACTTATTTTACTTTATTCCGAGTTACATGGTAATTGTATCCCGGTTTGTACATTTTATGGCTTATTTATTCCTATTTACAACGAAATTAGTGCATTTCATTTTTGAATGATCCGATCCTTTTTCATAATTTTATTCCATTGTTATAAATTTGTAGTATTTGGCTCTTTATGAAACATTCATTGTGACACCGCTGTTGAAGATTTTTGAGATTCAATTCTGAAAATTTTACTCTGTATCACTTTTAATCTCTTATACAAGGAATAGTGCCGTACAAAGCAATTTATATTCATAGGGCAATTGAATAACCCTCTGAATATAAATTGGCTTTTACAATGAAATTACTCTTGTGAGTTGAAGCCATATCATTTAAAACGTTTTCGGGAAATTATTATCCAGCAATAAAAAATATCCTTTGAATAACTTTTTCTATATAAGACATCAATTTTTTTCTTCAACTATCATGCAGAGTATTTTCGCCAAATGAAGCTGAAGAATAAAAACTATAACAACTCATACCATGAACGTGTACGTTCATTTTTTAGTGATCAATTCACTGGTGAGATCGGTTACTGACTACTTCTGTCACACAACTTGCATTGTACTTTTCCTTTTGTTTATCTGATTGGAAAGATCTTGAGATACATCGCCTAAATGCCTAGGCATTTTGGGTAGCTCCCTTGCATTTCGGCCAATTAAAGCCTATGCAATGTAAATCATTCAATTGTTTTCAAGTTAAACGCAATAGAGTCTTCCGATTTATTTTCGTTTCAAAGAACTCGACTAAAGTTCCAATAAGTTATTACTTTCAATTACTCACATGTTTACGTGAGGGTAATGAAAATATTGTTTTCGGTAAAAAAAAACACACAATTTTTCCCACATTTCTCCACGTTTTGGAACATCTTGACTTAATAAGTGGTCTCGGAAAAATGTATGTCTGTGAATACGTGGTCTGCATAACTCTCCAACGAATTGACCTACTATGTTTAAATTTGGTGTATGGGTAAAAGCGGCCATGGGACCTTCCATTAAAGTTTTCGTCAAAATTGCACATGCTTATAAGGTAGCTGCCATTGAAAGAATAATGTTTTTTTTTAGTAATTGCTAAAAAACAACTCTTAAGATGTTTATCAAAATCACTGTGGTAATTAGTGCCTTTTAAGGTGTTCTAAAGATCCCCACCTTCTAAATTCGCATAAAAATGCTGCAAAGGGGTAAAAAGTAGAAAAGCGAATACCTTTAACACAGAGTTTTCTTCCCTTGAGCATTGTTCATCAACGACCGTTTTTTCCCTCTCCTCCGTTTCCCTTACAAGAAAGGATAATGTAAGAATTATCAAAAAGTAGATCGTCAAAAGTCCATATAAGAACTATCGCCAAACTCGAAATTTTTTCCCCTAAATCAATGATGAAAATATTAAAACGGTTAATAACACCAATTCATGTCAGTGTACTAGTATAATTGAAAGTTGTGCGATGTTCCACACCTCTAATTTTTCTTCAGTTTGCAAAAGATTTAGAGCGTAAACAAAGATACACCGAAAACAACCCATACCCGTAAAATTTAACCACATGGAAAATGTCAAGTGGCAGTTTAAAATTAAACCGATGTCACCCCCCATTACTTTCGCATTACATTTGTTAACTTTGCGTTAATTACGGTTTAATGACTGTTGCCCTAAAGGCCGTGCCTGAAAGTCAGTATGGAGAAAGTCCCGGTCGCACAAGCGAGACCTCGGAATTAATCGCCAAAAGGGATTCCCTTTCAGATTACAAACTGTTCCGGCATTTTAGACAATTTATCTCATACTTCGGGTTCGGTTGATTAGGAGGAGTTGTGGGGCAATTCGACCGATTTATTTCGGTTTCATACCCTGAAGACATGCTATGTTGTAATGAAGTCCCGGTGTAATGAAATGGATTAATTAATTCAAAAAAATAAATTGGAATGCGGAGATACTCGTCCCTGTGGAACCGTAAACATAATAATGGATTAGGACTGAAGCTTCTAAAACAGTGAAATGGAATGTATTAATGTTCTTGTTATTGAGAAAGAAGATGATATTCATTGAAAATTTCCCATTCATTCGGTTAAAATAATTGTTTTTCTTAAAAACGATTAATTGCAATAAATAAATAAATAAATAAAGCGTTTTGTTATTTTTAACTGTCGAATTCCTTTTCTTTAAATCTTAAAAATAAAGTTATGCTCCCTTTAGGATTTTCACAATCTCGATATATTTAATTATTTAATAAATAACAAATCCTGCAGAACCAATTTGGATTTACATAAATGCTAAGGCTTTAGTATCTTGGAATTACTTTTTATCATACAAAATAATAATGAACGCTAAGAAACTGATTATTTTAATTAATAGAAATAAAGTAAGGTTGCTATTTTGGAAGAATATTAATAAAAATAGCAATTAAAATATCCTATTTCTATTATTTAATCATAAAATATGAGTATTGGCATCACATATAATATTCAAACAAATGAATTAACATACGTAAAAAAAAACGTTTAAAAATCAACTCGCTGTGAAAAGAAATTTGATAAAGCACTTTAATTTGATCTACGTTCGTAGCATAAATTAGTGATTGTGATTACAGGTTTAGCATGGATACACACAGCAATCAACTAAGTCAAGCACTTTTGTCATTAGTCTAAAATGTTTACAAATTTGGCTCCGAGATGAGCAATCCTAATTAAAAACGGTACAAGTAAGAAATTTACGTTTTTGCTTTTTTGTATGAGTATATTAACTGCAATTTAGTATAAGTCATAGAGAGAGTTATAATTATTATAGCGTTCAGCTCTTTGACAGTAACTTTTCTATTATTGACAACTACAGAGGAATTGAATAAAATAAAAAAAAAAGGAGCTTACCCTCTCAAAATTGTTTAAATGTGCCATTTATCGTTGGTTTTTGACAGTGCACAAAAAATTGCGAGTACCACAGCATCCAATTTCCCCAAACATCCTAACATAAAAAAAAACTATTCCCACACAAAACACCAAAAGATGTGACAACCCGATTTCTAGATCTCAAAAAACAAAACCACCGCAGTACACGGAAACACACCGCCTTTTATTTCCATATACACCCAGGAGGAAGATACAACAAGATAAAATAAAGAAACACCTCCTACCGAAAAATACACGGGAATTTTTCTTCTACTCTCCTCTAAAGAAAAAAAAAATTCTGCATAACAGATTTTTTTTTTATGTATTCTTTTCTCTCGATACCTGTCTCTTCATACATCAAAACGGCGTTCGCCTCACATCGGGAACGTGCATGCTCGGAATGGCAGAAACTGAAATCCCTTGGACTTTTCTTTTTTTCTATTTCAAACCTTTCTCCTTTTTTTCCCTCCTGTTTTGTCCAGTAGGAAAGAAGAGCCAGAACTCGCGCAATCGGTAATCAATCATCGAGTTATCCCTCCACTGACTACTATTCCCCAGTGGAATTGAGCTGTGTTCTTTCTCCGACAAGTGTCCCATGGTACGTAGATAAAAGGCGGCAATCCTTGCATTTTTTTTTTCACTCCTGTTACCTATCTTGTCCGTGTTTCTGGGAATCCCTCCCTCCTGAGAAATGTATCATAAGCCCCGAGGGCCATGCGCTGTGTGCGAAATTAGTTTAAGAAGGATTTCTGTATCCTGCTAACGTATGGATAATTTCAGAGTATGGATCTTTATGTGAGGACAAGCAACGCCGGGGAAGTTTGAAACGCCATGTAAGTTTCGTTACCAGAGGGGTAATGGATTATTAAAAGGACTAGGATGCTTCTCTTGAGTGAGAAAATTGTCAGATATTTTGAAGGAAATGGATTGGATTCCTATAGTTCTATAATGGTTTTCAACACGCAATTTTTTTAGAATATTTTCTTGGACTATCAATCAGTAATAAATTCTAGTACTATCCAACCTATATTTAGTAGGTGTCCTTGGTTTTTAGTCCCAAATAGAGACGAATAGTGTTTTTAACTGCTTCTATGTATTAAAAGTTATTCCATGAAAGATCTAGCATAAGCCCTAAGGAAAGGGTTCAGAATCTAAGTTTAACTTTATTGAACACCAAGCTTAGTATACCCCCCCCCCCCACATTACAAGCGTCTTAAGTAATGTCACTATCTTGTTTTCGTACTATGACAAAATTATCGAATATCTACTCACAGGTAACCAACTAAGAAATGGTGGATTTGTTTTCTTAAAAGTTCAAAGAAACTTGTTTCTTGAAGGGTATAGTTCAGTTGCCGACGTATCAAAGAATATTGTTTACGATTTCTTTTTTTTTTTCTTTCTTTTTCCATTTCCTATTTTGGCTCAGGTGGTCGGTTGAGGAACCAGAAGTCCCAGGTGGCTTCCTTAACGCATTTCCCTTTGGGATTCTTCGCGGAGATTCTTAACTGAAATATATAAGAAAAGAAATATTATTTAATAGAAATGTTGCTTTCTTTTAGAGGTGGAAATTATTTATCGGATTTATGAGAACCCTCTTTTGACATCATCTGTCATGGCAATTATTTTGTAGTTTATCGGGTCCGGTGATATTATTAGGATGGATATATATGTTTTTACACGTTCAGCTATTTAAAAAGTTTAATTTATCAGAGTGGCCACAGAACCTGAAAATATCAAGGAGCTTTCTGATTCAGGGAAATAACAGGGAGTTTTTTAAAATTTCACGAAAATTAAGGAAATTTGCTTTGGGCACATTTCCCCTTTCATCCATATTTTGGTGCCATTTTCGCGGAAAATTGTGGTGGTAATCGTTAGAAGTGTAATGTTACGGAATAATTTAAACTTTTCATCACCGCCAAAACTATTTTTTATAAATTGTCATTTTATCCTATTAGCATACATGTTCTATTTGATCAGGGTGTCTACACAAACACATCTGGAAAAAGAGAGGAAATTTGAAAAAAAAAAAAAAAAAAAAAAATTGCCGTAAAATCAGGGAATTTTTTAGAAATCTATCAGGGAATTACCAAGGAACTTTTTTCCCTAAATTTTGTGGCCACTCTGTTTATAGTTATCATACACAAAAACTTACTTCCGTACCCTTTTTTTTCCTGAAATTTACAACATTATGGAACCATAGGCGTTTTTTGGTTATCTTTTTATTACTCTGCTAATATATTTCTACATCCAAACATTTCATGCTTTTAAATGCATTTAAAAAGAGCAGTTTCTCGATGCATCGTGGTTCAGCAAGTTTCTCGCAAATGCTCTGTAAGGCGATATTAAGCGGGTATTTTTCAATGCCGGTATCATGTTGGGCCAGTTTCCACGTCCAGCCACTGCAAATTACTGTCGGCTTTACTGCAGGAAAGCGGACAACAATAGAATTTTTATGACTAAGCTTAATGGAGAGTAAGGGTTTAGCGCCGCTGTAACGGCGTTTAAAACCATTATAACGAATTGAACATAAATAAAACGCTGAGATTTCACCCCGACTTCTGATTCCCGTCGTTTTACAATTTTTTTTTTTTCCCCACCTATTAAGGCCAGATAATTTTTTTCCCCGCCCATTAAGGCTAACATTACCCCCCCCCCCCTTTTTTTTTTTGTTGTTGTTGTTGTTGTTGTAAGTGGAATAAGTTCGATTTGTATTTTGTAGAGTAAAATTCGCGGATTTGTATTCAGTTTCTGCTTGTTAAAGCCATAAATAGTTCGTTATAGTTATTAATTAACTTGTTTTTTCTTTAATGTAATTTTTGTAGTGTGTATAAATACGAATTGAAATGTGTGGCGAGAACGGATTTGACATTCTTTAATGAGAATAATCTTAAAGATATAAAAAAATTGTAATTTAGTATCGATAACTATTTCAACTCTTATTAAAGAACTGTTGCTTTTGGAAAAAATCGTGTTTTCAACTTGATTTCTTAATAAAATAAACACACATATGTACATGAAGACGGATTTTGTATTCATTATACATGTTGCTATATTTGTTTTTCTAACATTTAACCAGGTCTTAACAGCAAGCCACGGTAAAGCATCCGAGTCGAAACATTTCCACACAGTCAATCTCTTAGTAGTCTTTACCCTAAACCTCATTGGTCAAAATCAGATTTCCCACTTCTATCCGATGCAGAACTGTCATTTTCTACCTACTAATATCTCTTTAACAACTGCATATTTCCATACATTTTGGTAGTAAGACTGAATATTTTGAAAGACAAAATTTAAAATTCCTATGATATTGTTAGTCGCTAATAAAATAAAATAAAAATAAATAATAATAAATAAAACTAGTGAAACCTTTTCTGATTTGGCACAGAATCACTTAAGTCATTCAGCCCAATTTGATCCCTTCCAAAGTCATTCCGTCCAGTCCCGAAGACAATTGGTGTCTTAAGATGGACCAGTGCTCTGTAAGATTTGGAGGGATTTACCAAGAGTTCCACCGAATCCTCCCTTTCTCCTAATTCGGTTTTTTTTCCCCTTCTTACTTTTTACCTCTCCTTGCCTTTGGGCGGTTAAAAGACGCGGGGGGTGGGGTTTTAGAAAAGAGACTTTAATCAGAGTGACTAAATGGAGTTGTGGCCCTAATTACCTTTCGCTTAATTACATTACCGCTGACCGTGCTTAAAGCTTTTGCTTCTCTGCGGAACTATTTTTTTTTCCATTCCTTTTTAGTTTTCTTTTTGTTGCTGGGGAAGGTAGCGGTAAATTGCGTGTTAAAGCCTGTTTCGTGTATGCATGTGTAGCCGATTTCGAATAGTTTTGCGTTGTTCAAAGGAAAATTAAACTTCCGTTCTCCCATTCAAATGTTTTGGGATATTATAATTATGTCCTTTAAAATAGCGATTTTTTTATTCATGCTTGCTGTTGCAAAATTGTACTCCCGTTGAAAGGAATTTTTCCCCAGATGGCAAATTAAATATTTTTTCTAAAGACAACTTATGTCATCACTTTTGTTCCTGTAACCCTAGTAAACTGTATTGTGCATTGCAAGTGTGTATTTGTTACCATATTTATTCAGAGTGGCCATAGAACCTGAAAATCAGTGGAAATGTTAGGAGGTTTTCTGATTCTGGAAAAAATCTTATAATTTTTTTAAATTTCACCAAAATCAGGGAAATTTTCTATTTATTGTAGTATTAAAGGTAGATTTCCCCGTTCATCCGTATTTTAGTGGCGTTTACCCGGAGAATCGTGGTGGTAATCGTTAGAAGTTTATTGTTACGGAATAATTTAAACTTTTCATTACCTCCAAAACTATTTAAAAAAATTGGCATATTTTCCCTTAAGCATATATTTTTTATTTTACACATCTGGACAAGTTGGGGAATTTTAGAAAAAATGGGGGAAAAAAAAAAAAGTTTGCCTTAAAATTAAGGTATTTTTTAGAAATCTTATCACCGAATTATCCGGGAACTTTTTTTTCTCTGAATTTTGTGGCCACTGTTATCCATATTACTCTCGTATCTAGTTTTCCTTATTTGCAAATTAAGGAAATTGATCAAGCAAAATTAGTGGGGTATTAAGGGTCACTATGAAACGGGCTTAGAAGCTATCAAGAGAAATTACTCTCGATGCAAATTCAAGAGCCCTCCTATCCTATTTAAATGAACGAGTTAGGCTACGATCATAAGACTTCAAGAAGGGCTTGAGCGAAGGACCATTGAATTAATCGGCTTACGCCCCTATTTGACCCTCAAGTTTACTTTCGCATTTACATTTTATGTTTATGTATTCAGATTTAGCAGGAATTAAACAAAATTAGGATTTTTAATTTTTATTAGTTATCTTTTGCCTTAACATAATAATGTAAAAACTTTTCAATTAGTTTTAACGAACGTTAATTAAAATGTTGTGTATTTAGTTCTCACCTGCAATATTCTATAATTGAGCATTGACTCTCATTATTAAGCAATGGATGGGGTGATATATGAAAAAATGAAGTTAATTATTCTCTTCGTTGTTGGGCTCTAAAGATCATGAGAAGCTTTTCATCCGGTGATTTCAGATAAAGTATTTTGTATTTTTCAGATGGCAATAAATCCATAACATTCAACAATACTGGGTTTTCAAACTGCACGATGAATCGACTTAAAACAATTGAATACACAACTCAAATTATTTTGTATTGATTGCTCAATCATTATAGTTTTTAATTTTTGGAACATATTACTTGCAATTAGATTTATTTTCTCTCTCCTTTAACCTCTACCATCAAAACCATTTTCTAACCAAAATGCCATAAAGTTAATTATACTTTCTCAATGATGGCTTTTCACCCGCGCAATTACGTTAAAACCGGCCCGATTTTTTAATGGGCTCCCACCTAATCCCTTCTAACAACTCATTAGCTACAAGAGGGGGTCGCGTTATTTCACCGCAAAAGCTGAAAAATTACTTCTCCATCCTCTAGATTTCTAATTTGCCATCGATGGGTCCTAATTGCCTCGCTCAAAAGTGGGCCTCTATAAAGATAGCAAGTGCCTTTCAACCTTTCAGAGAGCGTTATTAATGATCTCTTGCAAGCTATGTCTTAAGATTGGCTTCTCAAATTTTTGGTCTGCAGAGCTCTGTTTGTTGTTAACATGCCTTCAACAGATCGGTCGCTAATCAGGCTTGACGTCAAACCACCGCTGGTTTAATTGCTCTTTTCTCCTCGATTTCTTTCCTAGTGATCGGTCCTCGCTACTAATTAACAAGACGTCGGCGGTGGTGTATTATTTCGGCCATTCATCACGGAAGTTTTCAACCTTTTTGTGGTGAGATACCGGGTACTTTCTTGACTAGGTTGAATACATTGAATAGGTTTGAAAGTTGTAGATGCACTTAATCAATGTTCTGGCTTCATGGTGGAAATGTTATGTTCCTTACACTTTTATATTGTTTTAATTTCTGCGAGTATAGTTGCTTGTTGATGTGAAGCGAGATATACCTTGTTTGAAGAGGTAGCATGCACTTTTATCTTAGTTTGTCAAAAGACTACTTGCCGGACAACCACATAATATCCGTGTAATGAACGAACATATTGAAGGCTTAAAGCAAAATCCACAGTATTTCCAGGAGAATGTATATCCATTTTTGTAAATTTTCGGAAAACGAAAAAGATTTTGAACTTGGCTGGAACTGTGCACACAAACCTTATTTTAAAACTTGCACCAATAAATAATTATGTGAAAGGAGCATACAATGTTTTTGCTGGAGGAAAGAGATGTTTGCATTTTTACACTGGTACCATTATCTCATCTGGGTAAAAAAAATATATACAACGATTATACTTTTAACAATCGATTTAATAATTTTCAGTGGCACTCGCCTGAGAAGATCTAAACTCGTATAACGCTTTCATACCCCCTCCCCTCCCAGCTGTTAAGACCACTATTTACCTCAACATTTAACTCCAAAGCACTTTCTTATTTGGTCTAGAACTTTAAAACATGATTTTTGATATCTATTTTATGAATTTTTACTTACTACACTAATTTCAGCATGGTATTATGTTTCATTTTGAGAGGAGATGAATTTACGGAGAAGTAAAAGAAAGTGAACATTAATTTGGAGACGTAATTAAAACATTTAAAATTTTCCTAAGTTAATTTTTGTAATACTTATCAAGTTTCATATTGATTCCTACATTCGACAGTAAGTGTAACTAACTTGACTAACTTGTAAATAAGAACTTAAAAGACTATCTTGAAAATACAAATCGCGAGCGAATTTTTTATTACTTTTGGGTAATATAAGGTCCATTAAATATTCCTGAATCCCAGCCAAGATCCTTAAAACTTAAGGTATCTACCTACCCTTGCTATTAAAGTTGCACTTCCTGCAAATCGATTCTTCGCACGATTACTTCGAGAAAAGTCACTTAAAACAAATGCCCTCTCTGCAAATTAGAATCGGACTTATTAATCGCCATCGGTATATGTATGTATCCATAATTAACATTGACAATCTTCATTAACCCTCGCTGCTGGCATCGATCTTGAGTGCTGCATTAATATCCCAGCAAAGGAAACGCAGTGGGATTTCTCATCAGAAATGCGTCAAACACTCGCTATTACCTTTTAGAGGCAATAAATATTCACAACTGAAATTTCGCGCGACAAACTCAAAACTTAACTGCCACAAGAAAAGCTTTTCTCTGGAAATTAAGTGAGATTTAGTGGGACTCCCTGCCCGCCCATTCCTCGACGGGCGACTTATTAATCTGCTGCCGTCGATAAGGGGGACATGCTGTTCCCGCCTTTAATGTGCTCGCTGACATTAGCGCTCCTTCACCATCTAAATTTTGTGAATACAAGGGGTGGGGAACATGCTTCAATGTCCAAGGCTTTCGGATGAAAAAGAAGGCTGTCTTGTACTTTTCCCTCTGGAGTGGAACTTCATTTGCCGACGGTTTTAAGAGAACACTGAGGTTATTTAAAATTTTGAGTTTGATGCAGATCTCATTTCGAAAGCTGTTAAGAAACAAAAATTGTGTGATGACAAGGTTGAAGTGGAGCCGACATGTTATCATTTCAGTCTTTTCTGATTTTAGTTAATTAACCTCACATTGTTGACAAGTGGCTCTGTCAGAAATAGCTTTACGGTTGCGTTAACATTCAGCTGCTGTGGTTGGTTTAATGTGTCTGGTGCAAGACCAACATGTGGGAATTCTACGCCAAGTAAATTAGTGAACATCGGTTTAAAATTTAAGGGAAATTTTTTTTTATTGGTGAGGAAATATAAAAGTCAAAGATGAAATATTTTAAGGAGTGAAAGCGTTCCACGAAAAATGATTCGCGGTCTATTAGACCGCATACCGCAGTTAAAGGTCAAATAGTCTGGCCTGTTTAAAACAAAATGCTTTAGCAAAAAAGCTAAATTACATTTTTGAATTTTAGCATTTAAGAAAGTTCTTTATCAATTTGCTAGAAAAATCACCCACAGCTTAATCCCTGTTAACAACCTATTGGTTATGCGAATGTCATATCACTGATGTCGCGTAATACGACGTTAGCAGATAAAATATAGTTGAAATAAACGCTTTGTAAAATTAAAATACGAATTATTTCGTACATTTTTTTTTTTTTTTTTTTTGACTGATTACTTTTTCTATTGGATATTTCTGAAATATGTCTTTTAATGTAGCTCACTGTGACGAAAAGGGAATAATGGCATCTGAAATGGCGGTTGGGAACAGCTTATTATGGTTAAGATATCACCATCACTGTTAACTCGGCTAGCCTTGGAGTGGAACCATGCTTCAAAGTCTATAAATCGCCTCATCGATTGGCGATTGGGATGGCCCGTAATTGCAACGTCGTCGTGTAACGGGACACTGTCCCCGTTACGTGGGCTAAGCTGTGTTTGTGTGGGGATTATTATGGAGAGATATTGAAGTTTCCCCGGAAAATGCTTGCGTGAGAGATTATCTCCGGCTGTAGTTTACTTTCTCAGGTTGGATGGATTTGTAAAGTGGTTGGTGAGAATCGGACCGCTGGACGCAGTTAAGGATCTATTATGTTTGGGTTGTATTTTTGGCCTGGTAATAAGTGTAAGTAGGGAATGTTGATTGGTTGTCTATTGATCGGTTACTGTGTAGGAAATTTTGTAGTTATTATATTATTATTATTATTTTTTTAAATCTTTGTATACCGATATTGCGTCTAAGATAAGTACAACCTTTAATCCAATTTTTATTTTTTTATTTATTATTGTTATTATTTATCTATATAATTTATTCTAGCAACGTTTTTGCAGATCAATATTATACAGTTTTGCAAGAGTAAGTTTGCTTAACACCTCAAATTATGGTAAACTTCTCTTAGCTAATTCAAAAGGAACAGCGTAATGAATGGCCGCAATTGCAGTTTGAGTGTATAATACTTTACATTTAAAATTTAGAACGAATTTGGTGACATTGTACATCTTCTTGTGAATTTTAGGAATTTATTTCAATGGAACCCGGTTTAATTTTAAGAAATTAAATTGCGTGTAACAACCAGTGTTTATGCTGGAGTACAAAATGCCGTTAGCAAGAAAAGCTAAAATCATGTCAACTATGATTATGATGGATGCTAAATCAAAAATTTTGATCCGCGAGGGATGGAAATCAGATCACTTACCATACAGTCATAGTTGGTATTGTTCCTTTTTTTTTTTTTTTAAATAAAAACAATTTGCGTAATTTAGTAAACGTTTGCATTTTGATTGATAACAAAGTCAAAGTGTTTGTTTGAATATCAAAAAAAGAGTAACGGATTCCTTTTACTGCCTGACATTCTATAAAAAGAGATTTGGACTATGTTTAGCTATCGAGAAACTTAAATCTGTCAGCAGATCTTATTCCATAGGGAAATAAGTTAAGAGTATTTTTTTATTTGAAAATTTGTCACTAACTTTAAAACATATCCTTTTTTTCTTTTTTTTATGGCCGAAGTGGCTTCTTACTGACATCTTTAAAAAAAAAAATCTTTAAACCATAAAACCATTAACTCCACCAACTTAATAGCTGTCTAATGGGAATACCCTGCAAGTGATCCATTAAAAAAGCTTATTTCTTGATTGCATCCAAAGAATGCAAAAAATCCTAGAGGAAAGGAAAATTAACACCTCAAGGTTAATTAGTAGCTCTTTTATTTATAAAAAAAAATGACAGAAGACGGAAACTTGACGATGAGATTGAATGAAATCGATGGGGGAGTTGAGGTTGTAAGACATTTCTTTTCAAGTCATTATCTTAAAATTTCCGTTATTTGCTGAAATTTTCTATATTAACCAATTTGTGTCATAAAAAAATAATTGTTTTGCTGCAAGGAAACGTATTGCGTTTCATTAAGAAAATTTCAATAATTTTTCTCTAAGATTAAGCTTAGTTTCAACGAATGTTCTACGTGTTTACACTGAATTGCTTTCCTAGCTAATTGAAAGGAAATGCATAGTCTCTAGATGTTATTTTTATCCTATAATTTTGTTTTCAAGTTAGCCTAGGTCTCTTGAAGCGTTATCAATGTCCTGATACTGAAAGAGCTGGGATGCTTGTTGATCGTGGAATGGTAGTTGAGGTTCGAAATATGCTCCAAGTTTCTATTTAACAACATAATAGTTGTCGATAATTTTTAACTTTTAAAAAACGTTTTTCTTTTCATTATATAATTCGTGAAATATTACCTCTAATACAACAACTTTTGATAGTAACTTTACGTTCGCTTGGTTGCCGTTGTATTTTCATTTGCTTGCCTAATAATAGCTATACAAAAGTCAGACTCAAAATAAGTATTTGGATAAGGAATATATTTCATGTTTTGAAATCCAAACCCATTAGTACATGCTTGCTAAGTACTTGAAACCAATTTCACAACAACCCAGTTCGCAGACTTCTCGCATTTTTTATTTCTAGAAAAAGAAATGTGGCGTGCATTTACATTCTGAACCCATCAGTAAATTGCAATTTACAGACATTTTATACCTATTCTAGACTATTCCATTTTTAAATGTTCACTAATAATTCATTTTCGAAAACTTGCGCTCTCTGAGCCTTATCCATGGCTATGCCCTCTTTCTCCAAGTTACTCAAACTTTTTCCGTCTCACCCATGGAGTCTCCCCATGGTTTCTCCCAGTACAATTCTTTTTTTACTTTCTCATATGTCTGACGTATTATCCGTACGTGCCTGTGATTCCAGTCAGCCGGGTGAAATAATTTGTGTGACTTACCCCTTGCCCCATTAGGCCCCTGAAGGGAACAGCCCCCCTCCCCCCCTTTTCCAGATCGTGCTGTTATTTAATAGCTGAGAGGGGCGAAGTGCATTTGGCGTTATGTTTTACCGTCTTTCTCTCATTTTCACGCCTTGATTAAACACATGAGCGATAGAGATTTCTTGTTTTTAGTTTACGCTTAGGTGTGGATGTTTCGTATCAAAACTTTTTCTCGCTCTGTACGCTTGATATGGTTTTTCCTTTTGTAAAAGGGGGGGGGGGAGGGAGGATTGTCTGGTGCTTTGATAGGACTTGGTACTTGGTTAATGTGGGAAAAGATGTGTTGTGATGATGAAATGGATTTAATGAGTTCCTGAGTTGACGTGGACGACAGTCAAGGGCTGCTATCTTAATGCCTGCAAATGATTACTATCATAGTTGATGTGAAACTAGGGACAAATTCTAACTTAATTTGCTCTGCTATGTTTAAAAATTCATTTGTTCCAGGTTTTAGCAGTTGCTGTGGCTGTTTGACAGCAATTTGGACTGTTTTTATGATATGGTATCTAGTAAGTGATAAAAACTAAATTTTAGTTAAATGTAGTCGATCTAATCCATTTCATAATAAATTTTTTCATTTTACTTATTCATTTGTAACATTATTTTAATTTTGCAATACTTATTACAATTTTAATTGATACCGTCTTCAGTCTACTTGTACTTTGTCGAATATTTAAGTTAATATATTTATACTTTTTACTGATTTGCATTTAATTACTGTATATTAATTTCCATTGTCAATATTTTTTATAATAAAATACGAGAAACGACGTCAAAAGTTTAAAATAGAATTTTCTTTTCATGCCCATAAAATATAAGAAACGACGTCAAAAGTTAGATCAAATTTGTTCGCAGTTTCAGTTATGCAGCTTCCTTCGATAAGTAATTTGAAACTTTCCAGAATTCAATAAAACCTTCGTATCTCCACTTTAGAGTTGCGTTATTTTCTCAGTGTACCTTTACATTCCTCATGAAATCTCAATTTTCTATTTCATTGATCTTGGGATGCCGCTCTTTTACCTTGGCAAGAAAGCAGGAGAGAGGACAGAAGTTAACGCCGAATCGATTTTTAATCCCACCAGCTTCCATAGATCTGTTTTTAACAAACTCCACGGCTTCATGAATCTTCTTTTTCATGGTTTAATGTTGCCACCTTCTTCTAGAATACGACTTCTTGTTGTGCTTTGGACTTTTTAGGGAAGAAAACATATTTTTTCCCTTTCTCTGTTCCCTTCTCCTCAAAAAAAAGTTCTACCATTATCATTTTTTCCCATGGCTTCTATTTCTAGTCTGGAAGTTAATGGTGGTCTATTCTTTGCCATCGCTTAAGAACTTTTTCTTCCCTTCATATGCTTAGTTTTTAATGTCCCCTCTTTTATCCATTCTTCTTCGCCGGAACTTACGCCAGAGGGAAGCTCCCTAATTCCAGCAGCTTTGTTTACGAGTTTGGAATAGACTTTGCCGGACCAGAAATTTCGGAAGGCGTCGAAAGAACTAGCTGCCGATGTTATTCAATTAGCCCATTTAGGACCCTTTTCTTTCTTTTGTGTTCATCTTGTTATTGATGGTTTTTCATTTACTTTCTGTTTGCGCTTTGTCCGATTAATATAGAAAGTTTCTTATAATATTAGCGCTTCGTGCTTTTTCTGTCCTGTCGTAGTTTACTGTTAAGGTTAGGTTCATTTTGAGAGCTGATTTGCCAGCGGTTAACTTAATTTTTAACTTTGTTATTCAAGGAAGATTTTAAGGCTAACCGTTGTTATAATGCTAGCTGAAGCATGTAATTATAAAAACTGATTTGTAAAAAAAAAAGGCTTTGGCTGTGTGAAGCGTTCCTAAAAGCCTAAAAGGAAGAAATAAAGACGGTTTTTATTCGGTTTATATATATAGTGCACGGTTTATATATATATATATAAACCGTGCGTGAACCTGCCTATTTTCGATATATATTCTGTCCAAAGTCCATTGGTTCTGCATTTTCATGCATACTCGAAACACGTCCTAATCCTCAATTTCCTACAATCCTATTCAATACACTCCGTTATTTGCGTTGACACGCCAAGATATCGATCGATTGTTTTCCATCCCTTTTTAAAAATGGCCTAGTCAAAAAATACGCCTTCCTGATTAAACTCGAAAAATTCCATCAGATTTATTTGAACCTATACCCAGCCCTTATACAAAGCTTGGCACCACAGCCATGTATCTGCGGCATTTGCATACACTGGCAAAAGTGCCGATTGGTGCGACACGCCGATGGCAGGAAATGTAAGCAGCATGCTGTCTCATTTGCTGGAGTTTTTCTTAAAATGGGGGTTGGGGGGAGGGTCTGTTTTTTTGCTGTTTTTATTGCGTGGGTGGAATGAAGAACTGTCGGTATTCATCTTTCAAAGGTCTCGTGTTTATCTTTATTCAGCGATAACATGATGGATCACTTGAATGGTTTTATTCTGTGAATATAGGCGTTGGGGTGTTGATATTCATACGATTTGTTAAACCTGTAGAATTGTCAACAGAACTCGGTATACGCATTTGACGCATGTTTTATTTTTTAGATTAATTTCACATATATTTAAAATAATATCTCTAAGGGTTATGTTGGTATGTTATGATTCATTTTTTCGGAGGCAGTAAGAAGTGTTCCCTTTGTTTTCATATTAAAATGTCATAACACTCAACACAATGAGGAATTTTCACGTTTTTGGGTTTTATTTTTAAATAGAAGCAGAGAAAAAATCATGAAAAACAATACCATTCTTTCAAAAATTTCAGCTCGAATAGATAGTTAAAAAAAAATATTTAGTTTTTCATTTTGCAATTGGTCGGGAAAAAGCTACTTTTGCGTGTGACGTCAATGCGTACATGGTGAACCAGTCTAATAACTTGCTAGACGAGGTTGGGGTAGGTTCCGTTTACGGATTTTCGACGGTATCTATGCGTAACTACGTCTCGGGATTTTTTTTTAATGCGTTTTTGGTCACGTGACTTTTGCTTTTATTTCAGCTAATTTGAAACTCGATTTTAATTTAATTGAAAGCATAAAGATAAAAAGTAATTCCATTGCTCAAATATATTCGTTGGATAACACTAGAAAATACAATAATTATTCATTTGCCTCACTTATGCAAGTTCTCCATTATAAATTTTCACCCATTTAAAAAAAATAAATAAAATATTGCATGTATGATTTGGATCATTTTCAAAGTTCGTTAGAAACATTTCTATGCCCTCATCAGAATCCACTGTTATATTAAGTTATTCAATCGTAAGGGTCAATATATTCTTATCTGTCTTAATCTAAAATTGATATCCAAGATATCATTAACGAATGGGATTATGATGACATGTTTATGAGTTTCGACGGATAATACAAGCTTTTCAAGTTCACTGTATTAAATATGAATCTTCAAACTATTACTTTTCTGAATTGAGACTAACAACACTCCCACCGTCTTATCATACTCCTTATACAATGTTTTTAAAACTCCTAGAACATCCTTTACTTTTATTATAAAAGTAATTTTATGAATGAGCTCTCCTTTCACATATCTTTGTTTTATTTCTACCTCTTTCCTGCATCTTATTTCAAATCCCAAAGGGCGTGTTAGAAAACAGTCTATCGCCCACAATGATCGCTAAACCTGAAGCTCAACACACGGTTACTTTGTGCTTCTTCATGTTTGGTTTCTACCAAATAACATTTCTTTTCCCAGAAGTTCTTATTTGGTTCGCTAGAAGATCGTTCAACCGTTTCTTGAAATGTCTTCTCGACTTTGGAATTTTCTTTTGTTTTGGAGCGAAGGATTTCTCTTGATTATCTATCCTGTAACTCTTTTGGATTTTTGATCGTAATAAGGAATTATGTTATCAGATCTTGTAAGAAGATTTTTCCGTGACTCTCATAGTTGTGATGGTAAGCTCTTTTTAATTTCAAGTATAACCATTGATAAAAAGCAGCATGTCATCGTATTAAATTTCGGCCAGCAAATATTTGCTGGAATAGAAGTCTTAGTTAAAAATTCATAAAATACGCTAGACACATACAATCACATAATTAAACTTTATGATGTTGCGTTTAGAACAGAGCATAATAAATGTAATATTAATGAATAAATATGTACTCTCAAAGTTTGTAGAAAACAATGCATTTGAAACAGAAAAAAAGCTCACTTGAGCTCTCAAAGTAGTATTAGAAAGTTAAAAAAGTTAAGCTTCGTATCGACATTGTGAATTACGTAAAAAAATATTAATTCCGACAAGTTTTTTTTTTTTCTTGTATAATATTGTTATCAGATCTGTTTATTTTTATACTTAAAGCTTACTTTACCTTAAGCGAACTTTAATTGATTTAGCTACGAAAAAACCCACGATTATTCGAATCAACTTGGAAAAAATAATATCGAACATTTTCTTTATTTTTTCTGTTTTACAGATCAAACTTAATCTATGCATTTATTTCCATGCTCCGCTTCTTTTCTTTTTCTTGACTTTCAAATGTCGCATTTTTCAGTAAGATGCAAAAAGCAAATTCTACAGGAACATCTTAGTATAATTTTTCCACTTCATTTCTAAAAGCAACTCTAGAAGAAAACCCCGTTTTATCCTGGTTTTTTTTTTTTTTTTTTTTTTTTTTTTTTATCATCCGGGAAAACAAATATGTTTTCTTTCTCCTGCATTTTTCTTCCTCGTTTCATTCGTAACGGGGCGAGCACATTATTAAGTTATACAGTCTCGTTTCGCAGTGGAAGTAGAGAAGAAATGCTAGTTCTGAGGTCGCTTCGACCAGTGGCTGGGGGATAAGATGCTTTTCTACTCTTTCTCTCTCTCCTTGACACATCTGCTATCTTCCGTCATTCTTTCTGTTTTCGTCTCTGCTTTTTAATGATTGATGAGGGGGGTGGGCTATGGGCCTTTGCATTAGAGTCAGGATATGTTTCGTGTTTTATCTAGACTTGACTTTGTTGTAGTGTCTAATTTGAAGAGGAAGTTTGTTCTGAATCGAAAATTGTTACACTTGGAAGAAGTTCGGGTAGCGACATCAAGGCAGCTTTTGTCGGGGGGGGGGGGGGGAGAGATTAAGTGTGATTGTGTTGGTAGATAAAATATGATCTAAAGGGACAATTTCCGCATTTTTTAAAAAACGAGTGAAATTAGTTTATATTTATGCAGAGTTTCTTTCTGATTCTAAATATTTAAACAAAAGTTCTTTTAAAAAAAAATTAGTTATTTGAATATTTAGAAAAGAAAATGTCCCAGAACCGAGACAAAACCAGTCCGATAAAAACACACAAACAGAATCTGTGATGTCAAAGCTTCCTTCCGTTTCTATGGATATCGTGAGGTTTCTGCCAAAGACCATTGTAATATCCCGTACAGGCTGGCGCGATTTACGAGAAACTTGCAAAACTGTTTTCCGCTGCCGCATTTCAAGCCAAGATGTTTGGGAAGCCTTGACGTCACATTCAATTCGAACCGATTGAATCGTTTCCTCGCCAACGTCTAACAGGGGAACTTTGATTGCAAATTTAAAAAAAAAAAAAGTAGAAAAAGCGCATTGTGCAGAAATATTTGTGTTTATGGCCTTTTCGAAACATTTAGAATTAAATAATAATAAAAAATAAAAAAATTAAAACAATGCAGGAATTGTCCATTGAACGTTTATTTTAGGATTATTTTATATGCCATCCCTTCTTTGTAAACATTTTAAGACTGTTTCGTATGAAGTAAATATTTTTGATGGTGTTAATTTCTACAATTAATAAGCAACTTCAACCGCGAATGATTAATTACGTTTAATGTAATGTGCTTTTGTACTTTTTAATTTATTAAATAGCTATTTGAATACATAGTATATTTAGTTACTCTGAGTGGTCCGTACGTTTTCTTGTGGGCGGAATAAAATGTGTTTGAGATATCGTTAAATGAATTGTTAATGAATGAACACAAACAATGGCCTTCAGGAACCTAATGTTAATCCAATATGGTGTCAGCCTTAGTTAACTTATTGGATTGTAACTTGTCTGCTTAAAAATCGGCTAATTGGGTGTTTCCTTTTCTGTTAATTTTACACGTAAAAATCACCCGTGTGGTAAGCTGAAATGCTAAATATTCATCAAATAGCTTTTTTATTTTGTGTACCTATCATTGTAATGTTATTCCGTTATTTAATTTTAATTTCTAAAATATATTTTAAAACATTTTTCATTTTCTTAGTTTTCTTTTATAAAAAGATGAAATGTATTATCCCCCCCCCCCCCCCTATTAATATACCTTTTTCAAGTAAAATATCGTAAAATAAATTATTAAAAGATTTTTTTAATTTTACGACTTTCGAAATAAGAATATTTTTTATGTTATTTGAGCTGCGATTCGACGTACCACGCATTTTATTTTCGTCGTTCGTTGGGTAATCGGTAAATAGTTACCGATTCTGAAACCAAACTTTTGCTGGCGTCTTTTCAAATGGCTGCTTTTTGAAAAACGACGAACTGTAACCGTACACTGAAATTTATTTGAATTCGTTCCCCTTTATCTATTCCGAAATTGCGATGTGAGTTTTAGCTAGCGTCAGCGTTTTTGCATCTTGATGGTGACCAGTGAGATTTGCATACCCATTATATAATACTTTGAAGAAAAGTTACGTAATTTTGCAGTACAAGATTTTAAAGTCGTCTCTTCTTTATCCCCTGAACTTTTATTACTTCGCTTTAGGGAACTATCTATGCGTTTCTAAGTACCTTCCGTAACTTTTTCTCATTTCTTAATCGGGCCATTTCAGGTCCTTCTTTAAAACTCTTGTTTTTCCCACGCAAAGTTTTTCAATCATATATAGAGACTCTAATCCATTGCAAAGAGTTCTAAGAATTTTTAGTGAAAAGAAATGGTTCGCGTCGAAAAGGTAGCAGTTTATCCTTTTAGAAAAGAAAATTATATTGATATTTTTTTTTGTTAAATTGGTTCTCTATCTTCTGAAGCAAGAGTATAAAATGTTGGTGCGATTTAAATGTAATGTGGGATTTCGATCATGCTTTGCTTCCCATTTGTAAGATTTTTATGTTATATACTTTTTCTTCCCCACTGAAATATGTATTTTTGTTCCTATGATAAGTTGTTAACTTTATTAATGATATTAATAAATTATATATAAAAAAAAAGTGTTTCTTTTTTTCCCCATTAAATATACTTTATTTTCTTGTAAAGTCACGAAAATAAGTTTATTAAACTATGTATCGAATATTAGTTTTTGAATGTCCAATTTTCAGACCGACAATTTGGTAAAAATTTCTTTTTTCATGGATGTTTGAGAAAGATATTTTTCCCTTCAAAAGTAAACTTTAGTGAAGGGATCAGTTAAACCGTGAAATAATCCATATATGTTTCACTGCACTCAAACTAAATAAATACATCTCCATTTGGCAATTTTGAGGTTTATTTGAAGACAAGACGTCACAGGAAGACAGGAAAATTAATTAATATTTTGAATTACAACGGATCCATGCTGACCCCCTAAACAACTCAGGGTCGCTTCAAGATCCAATCTAATGTATCTCAAGATTTCGACACCAGACGCTCCTGTTACATACTAAGAAAGCGCCATCTACAATTTTGAGTTACAACAAACCGCCAAATATTTGCTTAACTAATTCACCAGTGTTAAGAATTTAAAATTTGCTTAGTTACTGAGCAATATAATATTTTAAAGAGTAATTTTAAAAAGAATGAGAGAACTGCTTTCTCTGTCAATAATCGCCCTTTCTTTCAATAATTCCCCGATTTAAACCACTTTAAAAAACCACCGATTCAATTCTGAACGGCATTTTTTTGTTGTACATCAAATCTATTAATCTCTTTTCTTGGAAGATTTTTCACTTTTCAAACTAATCCCACTTCTCTCTCATCCAAACAAAAAGCTCTTGACAGCACAGGCGTCAAGGGGGGAAAAAATATTCCGGTAGAACAAAAGTCCATCGTAATCCCATTATCTCCGACCCCCATCTTCGCAGTGTGCTCACTGTTCAGTCCTTCGGAAGGAAATCACAATGGAGGTAAATTACTCCCTCTCCATGTGAAAAGTGAGGATAAGCTTCAAATTAGGGTGCACGGTCAGTAGGATTTCTGAGGGGTGTTCCACCATGCGTGCATGGTGGCGCATTCGTGCCTGAAAACTTTTTGTGCAAAAGTGTATCTTCACATGTATATTTGCCTCCGAACATAAATCTCTTGAGATCGATGGCGGCCTTTCTACAAGGTTTTTAAAGAAGTGGATGGCTTCTCATAACTTGAAACCCCTTCATGTGAGGTTGCGTCACAAAACGGCTGCTGGAAAGGAAAGTAATCTATCATTCACTTGAAAATAGTGTGACGTTGACATTGCAAGTACAGTATTAGCTTTTAATCCGCGGTGTAGTTATTGCTCCAGAAATAGTCAAATAATACTAACTTTTAATAAAGCACTCCCAGAATTAGGAATTTAATAATAATAAAAAAAATTTGTTCTTCATCAGTATTATTGTCATTGAGTAAGTTAAACAGTATATCAGTACAATAGTAATTTTCTCAAGCAATATTCGTTCATTGTTCGTAATATATTTCAATACACAAATAGTATTAAATCTTCCCCCTAAACAGAAACAATCATTTAGTGATATTTTTGCATTTGAGAAGGGGGGGGGGGGAGAGAACGTGATTTTGTGAGTATTCCATTGTCACTTAAATATTACGTTTCAGCAAAGCGTTTAGTTATGAGATAATCACTTTTAAAACGTCATAAAATGTTGCTGGCTTCTTCTAAATAACGGTTAGTTTAAATGTATTTGCTTCTTTTGGTAAAAAAAAAAATTATAGTGATAAATAAAACGGCAAATACTCGACATTTCAGTGACAATATTAACGCTTAAATAAATTTTATGTACGCCACTGAAATAGAGAAAAAGTATGAGACAAGCTTCCTCGTGCCAACCTTGTCCATTCCCAGTGAAATAGATTGCATTCCTTGCCGGCGTCGTTATCTGGCCCATATAGGAGAGATGGGTGACCCCCTTTTCGGAGTAGAGAGCAGAATACACTTGAGGAAATTTTCCACTCATCTCTCACCGTTTTACGGGTGCCCGAGTTATCATTTTGCCATTATCGGGAAAACCCCGCGCGAAAAGTTTCTTCCTGAGTCCCCACCCCATCCTGAGAAACAGTTCTGCAGGTTGGATACGGTCGGAAGGGGGAGCGGAAGGGGCTCACTTTGGGATAAATTTATTATATTTTGTAACTTTCTTTTGTGCTTTATATAAGGGTCGTGACGTTTTTAGGTCTTGTAGATATTTCTGTATTTTGTTTGAGTTGAGAACCATGTTCAAAATGGTGATTGAATGGTGACCATTGACGAATTCAAAATGGAAAAGATTTGGAATAGGAATGAGGTCTAAGTCGTAGTATTAATATTGTAAATTACTGGGGCATCAGGTTACTCCCGAGGAGATACAAAGCTACTCCTGAGATAAAGCTACTATTTATTAGATAAAAACTAAATAAATAATATCCCGAGTTAAATTTTGAACATTTATTGAAGGCTATTGCATTTACTCCAATTCCCGATTTCTGCTTTAAGAAGGTACTCATTTTGGTGAATATATGTGTTCTCATTCGAATTGTCCCTGAACTGCTCCATTTTAGCGATTTCTCCAAGAAAAATATGCAGATGACAAGAAGCTGAAAAGTATCACTACTATCAGAGACGATTTCTCAAAAGTTGGGGGAAAATTGACGGAATTCTAACCAATGACATCACAGAAAGAAAAAAAAGTGACCAGTGCCACACTATTATTTGTTTTGAGTAGAATAGCTATAGTAGTTCTACAAATTGTGCTTTAAACAATATTCTGTATTTAATATTTTCCAAAATTGCTAATCATTGCTGTTCGATTACTAAAAACTTTGACATGCTATTCTGAATTAGCCTATTTGTCTGCTTCAACAAAACTTTACATCGTGCCAAATCTTTATTTTTGTTGTTGTGAAGCATTTGAAGGCGATCAATACTTCTTGTTGTCTCTAGCAACGTACGGAAATTTGAAATGTGAAGAAGTTCATTGAATCCGTATTTTTGCATCGTATACAGTTTTAACTGCTACCACTAAGTCACAACATGTTTGATCATTGTGCCATCACAAACATGTTTTGAATACAATAACCTTTTTCAAGTACCAATTAGTTATACGTTCCTTAGTAACTTACATGAGAAATGTTGATAATGATGAAGCTATTTAACGTTGACATAACGTTAGCAATTTTCAGCGTCTCGTTAAGATTTTCTTATATCGACAATATTTATGTAATCACGCTCTTCAGCTGCAATGCTCTTTTATTTCTCAAGGTTTTGTTTGTTTATCGTATAAGAAGCGGATGCATTTTAGACGATTTCCCACCCATCTCTTAGCGCTTACGAGAACCAAGTTATTATTTTGTCATTATCGGGAAAAAGGCCCTTCTGTGGTACTGCTGTCTTCTCAGCCATCTAAAAGTTTCTTGGTCGGGAAGTTTTCCGAGGCTGCTCGAAACTACAAATGAGCCTTGGTATTGCATTATTTAATAAAATTAGCGGGGTTTTCTCCCTCCTAGCCGCCAAATTATGGTTTTGAAAAATCATCAATTTCATGTTCTGAGGAAAAAGCGGTGCAAGTATAACCATTGTAAATTATTTGTGATGGCTAAATTACCGTTACGTAAAAGTAAGTTGCACAACAGTGAATGTAGTATGTATGTTAATCAAGGGCGAATGAAATAAGTCAAGGGCGGATCCAGAGTATCAGAATGGAGGGGGCGGAACATTTTTTAGTTTTGGGCTGTTTAGATAAATTTGTTGTTTTTTAATTATACTGCTATACAAAGGGGTTCAAAAACAATAATTTCCCATGTATTGAATAGAACAAGTTTATATCTAAACTACAAAAATATTACATGTTCATTCGCTTATTATGTATATAAATTAAATAATTGTGTTACTTTCGGACGCCAGTGTTAGCCTTTTGTTTAATACACTCGTGATAAACAACACATAAAATATTCTTTCTCATCTTTAATGTTATTGCTATTTAACTCTGAATAATAGAGGGGGCGATCGCCACCTTCGCCCCTCGCTGTATCCGCCATTGAAATGAGTAAAATTTAACTTCATGTTCAATCGTTAAGTGAATTTTTACATGTTGCCATTCAAATTTATTAAGAATGAATGAATTAATTTTTGGAGAAGGTGAAGTATTACAATAAAACGAGGTCCAAAATAACAATAGCAATTGATTTTTATTGATTTCTATATTTTATATATTTTCGTAAACCAAAACCGTAACTGATTTGTTTGAATAAATTCGCGTACATATTTTTCGTTAGTTAATTAAAAACTGAGTTATATCTTCTGACTGTTAATCTCTTCTATTTGGCCTTCTTATGCAATATTTTGTTGATAAATGTGTTGAAAAGAGTGATACTTTGGTGATGTTTGACAGGCAGCATTTTTTTTTTTTTTTTTCTTTCCAAAACTTAATCGCTATCGATAATCGAACGTTTTGCACATATCTGAAAACTTCGTAGGTTATTGGTCCAGATTATCGGAAAAATGGGAAACGAAATGGCGCGTTATCACCTTTTGGGTCTGCGTTTATCGGTTTAATACACTGATATATATATACTTAAAAATTGCAATTTTTAACTAGAGATTTGGTAGTATATTTGCATAAACGATTTATATTAAATATTGTCACTTTCAGAAGTATTATACAGGGTTCCCACAGTCATTAAAAGTGCTTAATATTTTTTAACTTGTTTTCAAGGCCTTAAAAGTACTTGAAAATGCTTAAAGGTCCTTAAAAGTACTTGAAAATGCTTGGAGGTTCTTAAAAGTCCTTAATTTTTCTCATTTATCCCGACAGCATCAAAAAATTTTGGTATATTTAGATTATGCATGCATCAATAGAGTTCATACGCTTCAGGGAAAACCTGGAAAACTCAGGGAAATTAAATCAGCCTTAAAATCTCAGGGCATTCTTAGGGAAAAAAGAAAAATCTCATCTAAAACCTGGAAAAAGTCATTGTTACTCTCGGAAAAAATCCTACTCTTCGGTGCTCTTTGTTTAACCCTAACTCGAGGAATTGAAGTAACAGAAGTATTTGATAACACAGACTTGCAGAAAGTTATTCTTCAAGAAAAAATACTTTTCCGAGTTATCTGAAGAATTTGTGTAATCAGGGTTTGACTATATTTATGTGGCTGAAAATAATTTACTCCGTGATGGAGAACACGACTCTTGAAAACTCAGGGAAATCTCGGAGATTTTTTTTTTCTTCTTAAATTGAGTATAAACCCTGATCAACTTGTACATCGTTTGGTTCGTATTTGCTTATCGGTGAAGTAGAAATCAAATGGCTTTAGTTACACACTGTACTGACGAACACGCGAGATTAGTATTTACGTTTTGGGAGTCAAAAGATCAAATACCATCATCAAAGTCTATTTGTAAGGCAAAATGCAAATTGCGCTAGAAAGATTTGGATATTAACGCTCTGCAGCTATAAGTCACACGTTAAGATCTTGATGAATGAAAACAAATTTTCAGAAGTCTTTAACAAATATTATTAAGGTCCTTTAAAGTCCCTGAAAAGTCATTGATTTCTATGATTTCAGTGGGAACCCTGTTTTAAGATCTTCGTGCTAATACTCTTTCTCTAATTCTATGTTTAGATTGTTATAGAATTTGGGTCTGGAGCTTTTAAGTAGCTTACCTGCATTTAATCTGTATTTGGAGTGAACGTGACTCAATATTTCTTCTTTTAGTATTTTATTTAGTATTAATCAGAATGTGGCCTAATGATGTCATATTACTACTGTATTGAAAGTTATTTTTTTACTGAAATGGCAGTTATCGGAGATATGTACTCAAATAGTGCTTTTGCTCTCGTGTTTTATCGGCTTATAACTATATTAAATAAGTATGGGATTTTACTTTGAAGATGCATTCGGCAAGGTAACCTTGTGTGTATGCAAGCTATGGCGATTTGTACCATAACCTATAAAAAGAAATTGCTAATATGATTAATTTGCTGTCTTGCTTTATTTTGATCGCTTTAAGCTTATAGTTAAAGACAATAATTAAAACTCGATTAATTTTCTTCTTAGATTGTAAGTCGGTAAAGCCAGTCAATTTTCAAAGGGATCGCATTCGCCCTAAAATTCTTAAAATTGTACTAAAATGTTTCGATGATTCATATGGGGGGGGGGGGGGAAAGAAAGGAAAAAAAAAAGGAAAAAAACTCGAAATGTCCCCGATTTTCCTCCAAAATCCGCGAAAAAAACGAGATAATGCAGAATATCTGGTCTAAGATTTTAATAATAATTCAATTTTTTGAAAATTGCAGGTTTTTTACAGATATTGAAGCACACTTTGAAAAGAATGTCTGTGTTAGGGGTCTATCTCAATTTTAAAAGAAATATCCCTAAATTTTTTGGAATTAACCCTAAAATTCCTACCTAATTTTTTTTAGAAAACTCACTCCGCCCCCTATAATCAAATAAATAAGAAATTAGCAATATTTTCTTAAGCCTTATTAATGGAATGTTTATAGAACAGAATCGGAACACTCTTTGTGATTTCATAAACTTATACGGTTTTCCATCAACATCATCTCAATTTTTCTTGTGTAAAGATTCCATTTGGTATTTCTCTTACTGACTACTAAGCACTCCTACCAGAGTTCTTCCTACAAAATAAGCATTTAACGGATTAAATGCCCCTGCTTTCCTATTTCGTCCGTCTCTATCAATTCGAAGCGATCCCATCGGTCTCCGGAGTACACCCCTCTCTCTCCCAGCATCTGAAGAAGACTCCTCAGCGAGGTAATTGACAGTCGTTAGAATTACGTACTGGAATTGCCCCTGGTCTGTCCATTTAACCACCCGTTTGCCCCCTTCTTTATTGCCCACGAAATGAGTTTTCCCTCTCACTGGATTCCAACTTGCAATTGCCCCCTTTCGCAAGAGCAATGGCCCCCTCTCGGCCACTCTGCCGAATAGTGGTTGTTGGTTTTGTTTTAAGTAATCGGAGAAACTTGTAGGCGGGATTGATTAATTTGTTGTAGTCCTGTATGTGTGTGTGAATTGATACCCAAGGTTTGGCTCACAAGTATATATTGTTAGTGGACGCTTGTTTGACACCCAATATCGGTAGTTCGTATTGGTCTTCCTAAAGAGTGTTTTCTCCCTTACGTGAAAGAAATTATATAGTTACCCTTAAAAGGTCCTAAAATTCTACTTTGCTGTTCAGCTATGGTTCCTGTGCAAAATTTATTTATTTCATAATGAAACTCCTAAAAACAATAAATAGCACGTTTGACTGTTGTAGCTTCACTTCGCATTATGAAATTTTTAATTTGCTTTTTCTTGCATTTATGTGATATTCTGAAGGGTAGACCCATCTATAAAATAAATGTGTTTGTGTTAGAAATGAAAAATTTATAAAAACACTGTCTAGTTAATATGGTTCATAGATGACGATTTGCCTCAAGAAAGTCTGAAACATATTTCTACTAAACTGAAGAAAGCTTTCGCATGACTCAGTCGAGTGGATTCAACTCCTGTTACGGATCACAATGTTTTTGATAGTTATATTTTAACTATATCTTGATGCGCACAGCTCCTTTTTAATTTTTTTAAAATACCCTAAATATTTCCATAAATATAACATTTTATCCGAACAGGCTTTTTGATATTGATGTAGCGTGGGACGTCACGTTAATAATGCGATAATGTGCGCATAACGATGCAAGGGAGCTGGAAACGATGGCCATGACATCATTAGTTAAGTCATATATGGTCCACTTTAAAAGCATATATCTTTATGATTTTTTATAAATGACATATTTCTGAAATAGCTTCTGGATTTAAGTGAGACAACCACATTCAATTATTTTTACGAGCTTTGCATTAAAAAAAAAAAGAAGTTCGTGGTACTTAACAGTGCATTATTTAATTTTATCATATGCGTTATGATAAATTGAATCGAGGCCAAGATATTTTTTGGTGAAGACTTCATAATATATTAAAATATATTCTTGGAAATAATAATTAACCTTCATCATACTTTTGTAATACATTTTGCAATACTTTTATAATTCATCATACTTTAATAATTTAGCAGTAACTTTCGTCCTACTTATGAACTACAAGAAAAGTATTTTAACACCAAAAAGTATTAAACACCAAATTGAGTTCCAGAGTATTCTGGCACGACACCATGCAAGTTCAATGACCAGCCTTACAGCCTTTTCATAAACAAAACAACTACGATTCTTTTTTTTGTCAGTTATAGTCATCAGTATGTCTAGGAAACTTTTATCCGTATGACGAAAGGGGTGGGAGAGCGTACCGAGCGAAAAGTAAAGCAGCAGCACCCCCTTCTCAGTGCCGGCGCGGCGTGTGTTCGCTGGGATCGATGTAGTGTGTGATGCTACCGTCGCGGGATTCGGACGCATCTTTTCTGTTCGCTGTGGATACCGCGTGAGAAAGGGGGGTCGACCCCCCTCAGCCCCCCGATGCTAGATGCCCTCAAGTTGCTCTTCGTCCTCACGGGAGCCAGCACCTATTTGGGTGAGTTGTTTATGTGATTGGAAGTGAAGTTTCGATTCAATTATGTTGTTTACGAGTTGAATTTGAGTTTGTTAGAGTTTTGTTGGTTTGTTAGAATTTTCATTTTTGGTGGGTGCAGAGTTTTGGAGTCTGTGAATGTCTTTTTTTTTTTTTTTTTTAATTGAATAAAATTTCATGTCTTGGGATATCTTTGGATTAATTTTGATTTCTTATGGTTGATTCCAAGGATAATGAGTTGCTCAAAATTTTGTCTTGAGTTTGAATGTCTTGGGATGGTTGTTCGGTTTATTGGAATTGGAATATTTTGAATTTTTGGGGAGGATCATTGTTTTTGGTGTGTAAATTTCTTGTAAGGTTTATTATTATTATTTTAATGCTTAATTTAATCAGTGTCTTAATAATGTCCCTTTGAATAATTTGGATTTTTAATCATAATTTGTAAAATGTCTTTTTTTAAGTAAATTTAGTTTCAATTGGAATCGGAATAACTTACGTCTCTTTAATTGAAATTTGTATCCAATGTCTTGTGTTTATTTGAATGCAATATGTGTGTTTTACACTGTCTTGTGTTATTTTGATTGATTTTATTTTTTAATGAGAATTTGATTAAAAATTAAATTTAAAGATTTTTTTTTCTTGGATGTTTTCCGTTGAAACAAATTTATTAGCTTATGTCAAGAATTATTTTCATTGAGCTTCAGTTCTTTATTATTTTATATTAAAAATTTAATCAATTTGTTTTTTGGAAAAGTATGCAACTGGGATTTTAATTGCTTAGTGTCATTTTCTAATGTTTAGAATATATTTGTGTTTGCATTGTCTTCTTTTCGTTGAACTGTTAAATATACTTCCTTTGTTAATATTTGCATAGAGATTCAATTTAAAATTTGTTTGTGTTCATTAGCTATTGTTCCTTGAAAATAAGACATTCTAACTTTTTGTATGTTTCGACTGCTTTCTTCTTCTTTTGTTACTTGGCATTCATTGTATTGTTTGATATTGTAGTACTGAAATTGTGTATTTATTCATTTCCTTGTTTTGAAATTTCCTGTTTGAAATGCAACTTTTCAAAACTATTTTAGATTTCAAAGTAAAACCATTGCGCTGTTCACAGAACACTATATTCTATGTTGAATTGTTTGATAGTTAATGCATTAAACTAAAAACTTTTTAATGCTTGGCTTAGTATTTAAAAATTTAATAATGCTTTCTAAATTTTAAAGCTTATAAGTATTTTAAATACGAGTGCTAAATGTTTATTTGAGTGAAATACCGTATCGCATTAAAATGTTTCTTGATAGAGTAATGCAAAAGTCATCTTAACAACTTCTTATGTTCGTATCAGCAGAGCATTCTGTCAACGTTAATTTTGACCATAATATTTGAATGTTAAAATACTATATATGTGAAATAATGAAAGTCGTTATAGATGTAGCATGTTGCGCATTTAATTATTATAAAGTACATCTTCGAAATTTTTAATATCTATTAAGCATTTTTATTATGCACTTGCACAGCATGTAAGGTGTTGATGCATTATAGACCGAATATATTTTATAAGATTTAAAATGGAATAGATATTTCAAATCATTACGTGGATTTTTTTTTAGATTGAAATCTTTTATTATACATCCGTATTATAGGACGCATATACCGAATCTTTTCATATCCACGTACGTATTATAAACTTAATATATATTTTATGAAATTTTAATTGAAAAGGTTTGAATTTCGAGGAATTGATTTTTTTTTCACATTCTAAAATTGTTATGTAAAATACTTTTTAGTTATTTGTTCATGACTAGTGTTTTATATGAGTAATGCTGCATTATACGCATCAAGATAAAACGGTGTCGGTATTGTACTTGCAATATTTTGTGTGCAATGGTATTTATAAAAAAGTGTTCTATAAATTTGTTTGATATTCTAAAATCTTAAGTATTGCCTTTTTTTTTTTTAACGATTTGTTGATTTTGTTACGTTATATTAAAACTGTTCTATAACACAGTTAATTAACTACTTCAGTTCGTACAACTTCTTATTGATGATTCAAACCCTACAGAAGAAAGCGCTGAGCTACTTTCAAAACAGCTTTAAATCTGTTACCTCTCGGTTGTTTTTATATCCTCACGTGTGAACTTTCCCGAAAATCCAGAGCAATCTATCTGGCTATCAGCACATGCTGTAAAACATAATATTTGCGATTATATACAGAAAAATTGCGTCACAATATTGAGAATTTTTCTTTTTATTTCGAATTTTATTACCATGTTTTTCGCTCTTTCCTGAAATCATTCTGCTACAACATCTTAAATAAAAGTTTTCTCTTTTTCCATTTCCACCAGTAGCGTCAGACCGCTTTTCTTTTTTTGCTTTGGAATGCGCATTGAGCCTTCTGTTTATGGACTCCCTAGACCGGTTGGTCTATCTTGTCATTTTTAAATTGGATTTACCATGTTTCTTTCTCTCTCGACTCCAGGGAAATCGGTATCTTCAGTGTATCACTGACTGAATTTGTGAAGCACTTTTGCTTCGGTTCTTCTTTCTGTATTGAATGAGAAGGTAACTGGTGGAAGTTGTTCCTTTTAAGCGACCGTCCCTTTTTGACACCAAGGTATACTTAAACAAAATAGGTTTTCTGTTATCTATCTATCCGAAGAAAATGGTTTTCAATTTTAGTATAACTTTCAAACTTTTATGTTCGTAAAATAAGTATTTGTCTAGAAAGTTTCTTCGTTTACTAACAAAATTTAATAATAAGGAAAGAGGTGAAAGGTATTGTAAATTAGAACCATAAAAAAATATATATATATGGCGTTAACAATGCTGCTTGTAAATGCTTTAAGAATAAAAGCTTCCACAATGCTGCTTGTGTCGTTATAATATTACTTGCGTTGATTATCTGCTTGCGTTGATTATGGCTCAATCACGAAGAACTTTTGTTTTTGCCTTGGAATGTAGCTACAACAAGATGCTGCTCAAGTTGAAAATTCGATTAAAATTTTTTGTTTTGTCATCCAATGTTTTATATTCTTCGCAAATACCATGTAATCAATCGCAGGGTTCCCACGGTCATTGAAAGTCATTAAAAGTGTTTAAAATTTTATTACTTGTTTTTAAGTCCTTAAAAGTACTTAGAGTTCCCTAAAAGTCCTTAATTTTTCATGATGTTGTGTGCCTGACGGCAATATTTATAAAAATTCAACTCTTATTTGCTTATTCCCTCGAGACCACCACTTATCCGCGCTGCTCCAGAATCGACTAATATATTTGTATTTCGTATACGTCAACTTGTATGTTGTTTGGTTTTTTAGTAGAAGCATAAAGTACAGTGCATATGAAAAATTGATTGCAGCATCATCAAAGTCATCAAAAAAAAAAAAAAAAAAGATTTTATAAAGCTTAAAAGATTTTGATATAAGCGCTAGCCATTAAACACGTGCCTGAAAACAAATTTTCGAAGGTCCTTAAAAATATAATTTAAGTTCTTAAAAGTATTTGAAAAGTCATTGATTTTCATTCTGTGATTTCAGTGGGAACGCTTAATCGCATGCACAAAACCATCACCAACTCATCAAGAGAATTTCCGTATTGGAATTGAGAGGAAGCAACACAAAATTCTTTAAACTTCAATCAACAGGCGCTGCCTCCCTACCTCCTCTTTTTAATGGAGCTTTTACTATTGACTCGGAAGTCCCATTAATTTGGCGATTCTCTTCCCGGTCGGAAAAGTTCACCGTCACTTCATTCCGGAAAACGAGGCATCAGGCTGTTGTCCCATCAACATTTCGGAGGCGATTGTTAATGGGCGAACCTATCAATGAACTTCCAATCAAAACGGGAAATTGATACACCTCCCCCCCCCCCCTTCCCCTGGCTGTAAATTGGAAGGCTGTTAATCACCATAAAACTGACGCCTAATAGCTCGCCATCGATCCTCCCCCCATCACAACAGAAGCTGAGCATCCCATTGACATCTCTCCTCTGTCTATTTGTCCCCTTCCATTTTATGGCCTTTGTTTTCTCTCTCTTACTTTGTTGGGTAACAAGTTATATATGGCGAGAGAGTCGCCATAAAAAGTCACTTTGTCTCGCCAGAAGCTCCCTCTGAGTTATGTTTCTTCTTCCTTGAGTTTGTGAACTTGGAGGACAAATGGAAAAGGCTCTTTTGCTCATTGAGTTATGAACACTTTTCGTGGATTTTTGAGGACATAAATTGTGTGTGGTGGCTCGGGTTTTTGAGCCACCTGGTCATGGCTCGTCCCCCCTTCCCCCTTGTTTGGAATGAGATTCTTGCAAGGCTGATGAGTTGAACATTAACTGCCATGGAGTTGATCTTAAAAATGACTAACAGTATTGTTTTAAGGATATAGGACATAAAATCTGCAAAATGTCCTCCATTTGTTGTTTGCTGTTTTAAGTATTCATGTTTACAGTCGTGCGTTGAATGTGAAACCAAACTTTACCTTCATTAGAGCTTATGGTATTAGCATAGTGATTGCCGCTTGCGATTTACAGCAAACTTTAAAGCTATTTATGTTGATGCTTTTTTTTTTTTTTTTTTTTTTTTTTTTTAATCATCTTTTGTATTTGTTTGTATGGCAAAATCTGCAGAGTGCTAATTTAACCGTTTGCTGTCATCTAGTTGATCTGAAACTTGGCAGGTAGATTCGTTGTCGATGACCTATCATTTTGAGGATAAAAAAAAGTTAAGGGCAAAGAATCCAAGGTATTTTCTTCGTTGTGCTCAAATACTATGAAAAGTAGATCTGAGCTCAAAATTGCTTAAATAGCAAATTGCAATTGCACATAAAAATTGGTAATGCATAAATAAAAAGAATTTACATTAAAAACTTTGTTTTTATTTCTCCTTTTGAACTATAACTCTAGAACCGCTTTGCAATGTGTGTATAATATATATATATATATATATATATATATATATATATTAAACGTGTTATTTTAAATATATTTTTCTTAATTTGTTTTCTTGGTTATTAATGTATAAAAATTCTAAAATTTTTAGGAAACTTTTGTATTGAGTGTTTTTTTAATGATGTTAAAGAATAATTAAAAAGTTTTTTTTAATCACTAGGAGTTATTTAAAACAAACATTTTAAAATTAAATAATTCTCATATCCTATTATTCAACATGCATCCAACCGTAAAAAAGTATGTTTTCCTCTTAAAATCTGACAATTTAAAAATTTGCTCCTTACACCCTCTTAAATTTAATGAGTGTCTGTAAGTACCTCACATCCATTCGATTTATACTCATTCTAAACCTTATTTACTTCACTTGAATACCATCGAGTCCTAACCCGACTGTTGATGCTGAAATGCCAATTGGCATAGGGTAAATGCATTCGTAAGTACAATGTGTGGCCGACTTCAGTAGCTACCATTCCATTGTCCTTTTTGTGTGCCCTGTCCATATCCCTTTGTCTTTCCCATATTTTGAAAAGAGATTAGTGCAGAACCCTCCTTTATCCTCTCCTGCACGCGATGTCAAGTATTGGGCTTCGCGTCCTATATTTCTGCATGAAAGCCTTTTGACTTCTGTCAAATCAATCCGTTTTCTCGACCATCTGTCCTGGACATTTAATTTGCTTAACATAACTTTTGAAATTACGTTTCAATAAATATGGATGTGAATGTCACATTGTTGTATCAGACTAGTCGAGCTGCAAGGCATTAAAATGGAGTGAATGCTTTGATTTTATGCAACTGCTTTGCCATGTGTGGTTCTAGCTTTAAATTAGATTAGAGCCCCTATCGAAATTCGTTTTCCGTTCTCAAAATGGAAATCGAAATCACGGACAGGTTTATTAACAGGGAATCACACTTCAGAAGGTCTCGTTGTAATGTTAATTAATTTTGGATATTTTATTTCTAGTTCTCTTTATTGCTTTATGTTTTGCTATTTTTGGCGTCTTTGAAACATAGCATTAGGATATATTTACATATGATCGTCTTTTTGTTTTTTCTTTGGAATATGCTCTTTTGAAAGATGAAAGGCTTCATAATTAATAAATTAGTTTCAACATGTGCTCAAATATTTGTTTTCTGATCTTTGCCTAACTCGGTTCTCATTCTTATTTATTTGATTTAAAAGCGTTTATGAATTGAAATTGAATGTCATATTGTTTATAATAACATTCTGTACTGATAAGTTATTATACTTAATATATATATAAAATTTCAGCATCTACTCATTTAATTAATAAGCAGGTTTGTGTTTGAAGTAATTTTGAAACCTACTCAACCAAGTTATAGGATTCTTTGATCCTATCTTTGACCAACCATTTAATTAAATGCCGGCCCTTTCTGTATCTCTTTTATTTTAACTTTACCATCCACAATTTTACGATAAATTTTGATTTATATACTGTAATATTAAACTTGTATACGTTGTACTGAGATACTTGTTTAATATCAAGTCACAGGTATCCGGTTCATAATATTGTATATTATTTTGGAAGCGTTTTATAGATTTTATTATATTTCAAGATTTATTTATGTTATTGAAAGTGGTTTTGTTCGTTTGTTTAACTATGTGCTGACTTCTATTTTAATTAAAAACTGCTTATGCTTACTTTGGGTGACTAAATTGATTTAAAACAGTCGTGTGTAAGTCATTTCATTTTTAAATAGCGTTTGAATTATAATTTTATCCCTAAGAGTTTAGATTTTAAAAAGGTATTTTAAGTGAATAATGACAATATTCTTTGAATACTGCATAAGTATTTTTAAGTTTTCAGTTTAATTAATAAACAATTCAACACATCAATCTTGAAAATATCACTAAATTTTTTTTTACTTTTTGAATGCAAGTAACTTTTTAAAACTGAATTTAAAGTTTAGTCGTACAGACATCTTTTTATCGAGAATTACAGCGCGATGACTTTTATTGTAAAGTAAAGCCTTGTCGCCTTTAGAAGGAAAAACCTTTTCTGGCTGTGAAATAAAAATTCTCCAGTAGCTTCTTGACGATCCAGTAAGAGCTTTTAGTCTAAGATGCCCCAGTGTTCTCAATATGTCATATTCCATTTCTCATGCCCTGTCAAGGAAAAAAAAACACAAGTTTCTTTATTGTCGCGAGTAATCATTTTCTCAATGAGTTAAACCTTCACGACCTGGGCTTTTAGCCCAGCGTTCCAGAAATATGCAGGTGAGAAGAATATGTTGGCTCCTGGGCCAAGTATGCCTCCCGCTGTTATGGTATCTTCACGCCTCGTCGCCAAGGTCGTGTTATTCTTTAAAACTCCTCTGGCATGAGTATTTGATTCTTTCACTTCCTGCATTCTGATTCTTTGTCTATTATTATATTCTCAAGAGCACCAGTGTTTGAGCTCGGGTACAAATTTTTTTTAAAGCTAAAGTCGTAATTTTCTTGTTAGCAAAATAATTTTAGGTTAATTATTCTTCGGATAACAAAAGTGGTAGTTTTGCAAATTTTGTGGCTAAATGCTTCAGCAAACTAGGGGTGTGGAACGTCGCACAACTTTCAATTACACTATAATACTGACATGGATTTGTGTCATCTACCTTTTTTATATTTTCATCATTCATTTTTTTTTTTTTTTTTTTTTTTTTTTTTTTTTTTTTTTTTAAAGGCCAGTTTGGCAATATTTTTTATCATAATTTTTTTATGGTTTTTTTTTTTAAAAAAAAGAAGGGAAAAAAAATCCTTTGCCAAATAGATAATTTTGGCGATATACTTTTCAATAATTCTTATATTATCCTTCCTAATAAATGAAACTGAGGAAAGGAGAAAAAATTATCGTTGATGAGGTATGCTCCAGGAAATAGAACTCTGTGTTAAATGCATTCTTTTTTCAACTTTTTACGCCATTAAAGCATTTTTATGGGAATTTCGTAGGTCGGGATGTTTAGAACACCTTAAGACGCATTACCACAGCAATTTTGGACAAAATATTTCGAGCTGTTTTTTAGCAATTACTGAAAAACATGATTTTTTCAATGGCAGCTACCTTATGCGCATGCGCGATTTTTACGAAAACCTTAATGGTAGGTCCCTGTGCCATCACCAACCCGCACACCAAATTTGAACATCATAGGTAAATTTGTTCGTGAGTTATGCTGACCAAAGACACACATACACACATTTTTTCTTATCATTTTTTTTAAATCGGGATGTTCCAAAAAGTGGAGAAATGCAAAAAAAAATGGTATTTTTTTTTGACCGAATACTATACCAGGGTGTCCACAGATCGGGAATATCGGGAAAAGTCAGGGAATTCGAAATTTCTGGAAAAATCAGGGAATTATCAGGGATTTTGTCAAAAAGTTAAAAGGAATTTTCCGAAATTAAAATGAACCTTTTAATTTTGACAAATAAAAATACCTTGCTACCAAAAATATAAAAATCAATTTGAAATAAATTAGAAAAAGTTAAAAAAAAAATAAAAAAAAAAATTCGGACCGCAAGACCGACCACGCAACTTTTCGCATTAAAATTTCCTGATAATCACTGAACCTGCTTGCGTTCAGATTTGCCTCAAATCGCCGATGGAATGACTACATTTCTTCCTCATTTTTCTCTTATATTATAGTAGTCTATCGGCATTATTTACGTTGGTATTTGATAGTCATTTTTCTGAACTTTACGATGGTAAAATGGCCGATATTTTCGTGATTATAGAGGGCAAGAAACACGTTCTTGCATGCTGCTCATTTTCGTGATCTGTCACTGACGCTATTTCAGAGATTGCACCTGTCAGCCATGGTACAGTTCTGCTGAAACACGGATTTCAGCATTTTTTGTTGAAATTTCCATCATTCCTGAGACGGATTCAAAACTGCATTACAATTTTATTGGGTTTACTTGCTTGTCTGACAACCAAGGAACCTACATACTTTCAGACTTCCCCAAACTTGTGATGTAATGACCACTTTTCTTGCTGATTGCCAGCATCTATCGCTGTTATTTATGCTGGTGTGTGGTGGTTAGTTTCGCCGAACATTACTCTGATGTTAAGCTTGTTATTGCCGAGATTTTCGCTGCTAAGAAGGGAGCTATCACCGAGATTTACATTCTTGTGATGTTCATTTTAGACCCTATTAATCACTATTCCAAGGTTTGCGCCTCAATAGTTGTCTATATCGCCGAGATTTACGCTTGTGATTGTCAATTTCGTAGATTGTGACGTCGATAGAATCGCGTCTATTTCAGCGATTTCCATCGATATATTGGATGCTAACGTTGATATTTACGTTGGTGTGATGGTCATTTTTGCCGATTGTTGCCTTAATGCAGGGATGTGATTGCTTCCACCGATCTTTTCGCTTTCGTGAATTTTTCTTATTTTTCCACTTATCAAAGTTTTCCCACAATTTTCTCATTGATCTCGGAGATTAAAATTTCCTGACAATCATGGAACCTGCATGCGTTCAGTCTTCCCCAAACCACCGATGGAATTATTATCTCCTCCCCCCCCCCCCTTATTTTTCTGTAATGTTAGACTCTATCGGAATTATTTACATTGGTATGTTACAGCCATTTTGCACAACGTTACGCTGATGAAATGGCAGTTATTTCTGTAATTATGGCAAGCGTTATCGCCGTTATTACGTTGCTGTGTGATACTCATTTTAGTCGAGTCTTACTCCAAAATAATAGTTACTGACGTTATTGCAGAGGTTTGCATTTGTCGGACATAGTACAGTTCAGCTAAAACTCGAATTTCGACTTTTTTTTTTTAATTGAAATTTTGATCATTCCTGAGATCGATACAAATCTGTATTACAATTTTGTTGGACTTAAAAGTCTGACAATCACGGAACCTTCTTACCGGGCATTTCGCCTGCACCGGTACGGGCATTTCTGCCGATTGTTGGTTTAATATAATTGCCGAGATTTGCGCCCGTACGGCGGCCGCTATCACCGATATTTACGTTGAAGTAGCTGTAATTTCCCCTTAGATTTAAGCCGTTTTAACTGAAGCTATTGGCGAGATTCGCGACGTCGTTTTGGTGTCATTCGCCTAGACTTCCGCTGATGTGAAAGCCGCTATGTACGTTATTAGTGTGTATGTGAGGATCGTTTTCACCGTTTGGTTTGAATTAATGATGAATGATTAGAATTTTAATTTAATTTTGCACAAGAAATTAATCCAAATCGTCCCAGTTTTTATTATGTATCCTTATTTAAAATTGTAATTTTAACTGCTATTGAATGTAAAATTGTTTATTTTAACTTGAAAAACAATTTTACATTTAACTATCGATGTAAGTAATAGTTTAAAGTTAAAGCATTTTTTTTATGTATAATTGTTTAAAATTAATTGTCTGGGGAAAATGTGTTTATTTTGTAAAAATATTGCTTGGGTATTGTACTTAAACAGCGGCTACAGCTGATCTTAAACAAAAAAGAAAATTTCAAATAATGCAAATAATGAAATTGAACAATTTGGACAACAAAATTATGCAAACTAAAAAGCCAATGAAAATAGTGTAACTCCCTCAATCCAACTACATTTAAAGATATTTTTTTTCAAATGCACAAATTGATATATAATTCATAAAATATAAAAATTTTACTTTACGAAAATATTTTAAAGTAATTATTGATTTTTGAAATTTGATTACAATTTCAAGTATTCAGAAAATAAAAATAGTTAATATAATATACAGAGTATTTGTTAAATGTGTGTGTGTGTTTGATCCATTTTGACATGATTTATGGTTTGACTTTATTTTTAAAATTTTACTTAAGAAAACAGCTTATTAAATCTGAAATATAATACTAGAGTCCTCTTTTCTTGAGATTAGATTGATATGAAAAAAAAGTGTGATTTTAAAGTATAATTGCACATGCACAGTACAGGTACACTATACATACACTACACTAAATGAAGCAATTTGGTATTTGTGTCATAAATGTGTAAAGATAAACAGTACATGCATCGTAATTTTCTTTATGATGGTGAATTTGAATGTTCTTTTACTTGAAAGTTTATTATTTATATATATTTTGTCGATAACTTATAATCAGGGAAAAAATTGGGTGTTACAGGGAATAATCAGGGAATTTTAAAATAACTTTTCTGTGGACACCCTGTATACTTTCATTAATTACCCTATGTATACATATGGGTAATTGAAAGTAAAAAAGCTCAATCACAATTTTTAATTTTAGCATTTAATAAAGTTCTTTAGAATTTTGCTTCAAACATTTAGTCGTAATCCATTCCTGAACAGCACTAATACACCGAGGACGCAAAACTTATGATATCTAGGTTATGTATTAAAGAAATGTGGTTCGTTTTATTCACCCTTCACAAAATGTCAATTTAAAAAAATGGACCGATAAGAAAATGTCCAATAATAAATAGTTTGAAACATCTTGTATTTAATTACCATCTGGGAATTGGATTATAAGTTGTCAGGAGACGTATTCGACATCATTTATTCACCGAGGAAGAATTGTGGTCCCTTTTTATTCAGCTTTCACAAAATATCAATTTTAAAAATGGACCGATAAAAGAAAATGTCCAAAAATAAATAGTTTGAAACATCTTGTATTTAATCACCATCTGGGAATTGGATTATAAGTTTTCAGGAGACTTATTCGACATCATTTATTCACCGAGGAAGAATTGTGGTCCCTTTTTATTCAGCTTTCACACAATAACAATTTTGAAAAATGGACCGATAAAAAAATGTCCAATAATGAATAGTTTGAAACATCTTGTATTTAATTACCATCTGGGAATTGGATTGTAAGTTTTCAGGAGAAATACTTTTACATACTCGGCATCATTTCTTCACCGAGGGGGCTCTATAAAAGAAATGTGGTCCCTTTTTATTCAGCTTTCACAAAATGTCAATTTTGAAAAATGGACCGATAAAAAATTTTCTTTAAAGTAAACCGTTTGAAGCATCTTAGATTTAATGGCCATCTGGGCATTGGATTGCAAGTTTTCAGGAGAAATACGTTTCTATGCTCGACATCATTTCTTCACCTACACAAATCACCGGCTAACTGTGGGAGTTTTGTCGTATATTAATCAGTTTATATCCGTTACAGTTAAACGATCAGTTGGATATATCAGTACGGAATCTTAACAAAATTTATTCTAGCTTTCAGATTTTCAGAATGAATCACGTGTAGCTAAATGGTAATTAATAATCCTTTGCGATACGTTTGCTTGTAGTTAAAGTATGTTAACTTTTCTTTCCTTTGTAACTTTTTTTTTCAGTGGAGCAGTGATACATCGAACATCATCGGGAATATGGGTTTTAAAAATGTATCATTTAAGCTATGAATTTAAAAAATAATTTAATGAATACCAATTTAGAGCAAATGAATGTCAAAATTCCTTTAAGAAAAACACCAATTTGACATATTTCATAATTTATATTTTCCTTTCGTGCTCATACTGTTTTGATTTAATTATCCGTTTAGAAACAACTTCTGATCGCTTCAACTAAATGATTATTGCTATCCCATATTTTTATCCGTCAAGAATTCCCCCCTTTGAGAGTAGAAATTAAAATATCAGTACACTGTATGCAAATTACTAGACGTTACTTACTCCACTCGTTTTTTTAAGAGAGTGAAAAAAAGTCATTTCCTCTCTCGAACAGATTGTGGCAAATTTCTTCGCCTTACTTTAAGAGGAGGGATTGAAAAGAAAAGGGCGAATTATAAAAGAAAGTCAGTAACATTATTTATGTAAATAAATAGCTGTGAGCAGAATAAAATTAAATCTCTTGCTCTTAGAGTAAAAATGTCTGGTAATATCTTTCGCCAAAAAGTCCACTCATTTTATATCCTAACTCGTTCTCTTTCCAATTTGCTTTTCTTTTTCCCTTTCTCTTTTCCAAAAGATTTCGGTCATCCTTAAATATTTGTGGAGGTTGTAGGGGGGGAGGGGGAATGAGTTTAAATTAAAAGTGGAACGTGCTTCGGAAAAATCATAGCTGGGAGTAAATTCAATTTTCCCCCTTTCGGCGACACTCTGAAAAATGTAGTGACCGGAGTAGTTTAGAAGGGCTGCCAACTCTGGAACTCGCCAAACTTGCTGTGGAAAGTCGCCAAGTATCAAAAACGCTGAAAATTCTGTCAACTGCGAAATTAACACATAAAATCCAATTTCAATTCTTTAATTGAAAATAAAAAGAATGCTGAAAAAAATTATTAAATGTTCAACTGCTATCCAGAGACTTCGTAGCAGAGAACGACGCAGCACTTAACAGTAAATCAGCAAAGAAAGTTTTGTAGTTTTCAAATAGGCGAAAGAAAATGTAGTTTGTAAATTTCTGGCATGAGTTTCTGTCTAGTACAATTTCAAGCAGCAATTATCGCCATATTGGCGATCTTTCGCCATATTAGGTGTAGCGAGTGAGGCAGACACAAATTAAGCAGTGGTGTTATGTTTTTACTTGCAGGGTATTCATAAAGGAAACCAATGAGTAGGATTTTTTCCCTTTGTGTTAACATTTTTGACGTTTTTTTAAATTAGCTACTAGAGAATGCTGTTAGCAACGCTAAATTTATTTTGATTCTTTTTTTTTTTCTTTTTCCCCCTTCTGAATTATTAAGAGTTTATACTTGATATTTTTCATCTTCTCTCTCTCTCCTTTAGTTTATGAAATTATTTTAGGGGCTTCAGACTAAAATTTTTTTTGTCTTAATATGTTTTCTAAGCAAAATGCCCAGCTTTGCTTGGGCGGTAAATGTAATTTGTTGTCAAGGTCTGTTATATTTGATAAGATTTTCTGGTAGAAAATTTAATTCTGTAAAGAACCTGAAAACCATTATATCAAAAGCAAAAGATTCCCCGTGAGCTGTTCTTAACTCTATTAGCAGCAAAATTCCTGAATCAAAGAATTTATACTTTCCCATTTTAGTTTTTATATAAACATCTTAAATATTGGAGCTTTCTTTAAAATATAAGCTGTGCATTTTGATTTATATTTGTTGGTTGCATAGGTTTAGTTGTCACTACAAATGTGCATGAAATCATGAAACTTCAAAATTAATATTTTAAACTATGATTTCAAATGACTTCAAAATACCATTACCAGATGTTATAAAGATACAGTCAAAATCCGTTAACGTGAAATCGCTTAAAATGAAATCCCATTTAACGCGCAGTGAAAGTAGCTCATCGTACTTAAAAGTTAACGTTAATTTATTCGTCTAACGTGAAATTCGGTTAACGTGAACAATTTTGGCGGCTCCATCGACTTCGCGTTAACGAGGTTAGACTAGTTCCCGACATATAACTAAACGTATATTTACTCCTTTTTTTTTTTTTTCTTTTTTTTTTAATACTTTTATTATTTATTGTGTTACTATAAATTCTACTAACTAGCTGAATACCCTTCGCCATGAAATTTTACCATGTGCAATATTTTAGTTAGCTGTGAGGCCCGCGTTGCTGAAATTTGTCATTTGTGTATAGATCCCAGTTTTTGGCGCTTCGCGAATGGACTCGATTCACTCGCGAAACGAACTAGCTTCGCTCGCTGAAAGTTCATTGCTAAGAAAGCATAAGCTCACTTCACTCACTAAAAACTAATGCTACGTAAACCCTTAATATTAGAAGATATTTTAACACGCTCAAGTGAAAAGCAAAATTAGAAGTCCAAAACTACTTATGTTTAAAATTTCAGAACTGTAGCCCTATCAGAAATCGCTTTGTAAAATATGTGTTAATTAATTAAAAAAATTAATATAAAAATTTAACTAAAAAACAAATAAAATTTTAAAATTCTGTTTTATAAGTATCCAATTAGAAGACGAAACTACTTATGTTGAAAATTTCAGAGCTGAAGCTCTGTTAGAAATCGTTTTGTAAAATACTTATTAATTAATTAAAAAAGAACTAAATAAAAATTTAAAATTCTGTTTTTCAAAAGTACAATTAGAAGGCTAAAACTACTAGGCTTATGTTGGAAATTTCAGAGCTGTACCCCTATTAGAAATCGTAATCTAAAATATTTGTAATTAATTAAAAAAAAAAAAAATCAAGATTTTAAAATTCTGCTTTTCAAAACTGCAATTATAAGGCTAAAACTACTTTGTTGAAAATTTCTGAGCTGTACCTCTATTTGAAGTCACTTTGTAAAATAAAAATTAATTAAAAAAGAACTAATTAAAATTTTAACATTATGTTCATCATAGGCACAATTAAAAGACCAAAACTACTTATGTTGAAAATTTCAGAGTTCTACTCCAACTTTAAGTAGCTTTCTATTGATCCACAGACAGACAACTTTTATTATTATTATTATTATTATAGATGAACACGTGTGCAACATGCACATTTAATATTGCTTAGAAGATGGAGCATTTAACATTGCTTTGGAAATTCCTCGTCAAAGTTAGATATTAGAAGAGGTATAAGTTTCCTCAACGTACTTATAATTGCGGCTTTTTTTTTTTTTTTTTTTATATATATATATATGTAGTGGTGCCATCTTTTCCCCGAACATTAAGAATTTTCTCCTTTTTTTTAATTTCGACTTTCAAGCAAATAACGCATTGAGAAATTGTAAACTAACTAGTCATCGGATATTGGCCTTAAAGTTTTAGTATATTAGTTTCTAAGTTTTGTATAAAGAGTTCGTCGCACATTAAAAAAAATCCAGGAATAGTATATAGGATTACAATATATATAGGATTTGACACTGTATAATGTAACTTTAAAATTATTATTTTTCCAGAGTGGGCTCAGAATCTGGAAATCAGGGAATTTTTTTTTTTTTTTAATTTTACGAAAATGAGGGAAATTTTCATGCGCAATCTCCCTTTCATCTGTATTTTGGCACCATTTATCCAGAGATTTGTGGTGGTAATCGTTATAAGTTTAATGTTACGAAATAATTTAAACTTTTCATTACCACCAAAACTATATAAAAAAAAAAAATTGACATGTTTTCTCTTTACTATAGATGTTCTATTTGGTCAGGGTGTCTACACATCTGGAAAACTTTGAAAAGTTGGCGAAATTTTAAAAATAATTTGAGGTAAAATTAAGGAATTTAGAAATCGGTTGGGGAAATCAGGAAACTTTTTTTTTCCCTTCAGAATTTTGTGGTCTCCCTGTTTTCGAAGATTATCCTTTTCCTGCAAGTGTACAAAATTATTTTGATGAAATTCGATTAATAATGTACTGTCTTTCCAAATTTTACTTATACAACTTAAACCTTTCTCACCAATCAACGACCGCTTTTACCCATCAATGTTCTCACTCACCATCCTTTAAAAATACAAGTAAATATTAACAATTAGCAAACTTGTACTCATCGCTTCAAGGATACAAAGAGGTGTATGATTAAGTGGAAATACCTCATCGATTTACCAGGCATATGGCCTTTTCTCAAGATTGCCACTAAGCATGTGAGAAAAATGAAACGCTATTTTGAATACCCAGTGGGTGTCTTTTCATAATAGGTTTGTATTTTTGAACCAACGTTCTACTCAAGCGACTATAATTATACTCTCATCTAATGATTAAAGCTGTTAGTCTTGTCTTGGGGGTGTTGTTAGGCTGACAAGTTTGAGATTAATTGCCGTGTATCAGCAACCCTAAGTCCTTTATCTTGCATATTTTTCGGTTTATGTTGGCCTTGCTTATTTATTAGTCAGTGTGTAGTTGTTTTAATGGAAGGAGTCAACACTGTTTATGTGTATTATTCTCAAATTTACTTGGTTATTTCCTAATTTGTTAAAAAATAATTTAATTTTTAATTAAAATTTGAATATACTTTAGCGTCGTAAACTTTAGCGAATACAAGGGCTAGCCAAGCCAAAATTGATCATGTGGCAAAACGTCCTCCGTGTTAGACCCGAGACTAATAACATTGGGCAAGATAATACAATAACACCCGAGACATATAAACAGCCGCAAGAAAATACAATAACACCCGAGACATATAAACATCGGGCAAGATAATACAATCAGAGTTCATCCTAGAAATAAAAAAGGGCAGGGTGCTATTTTCCAAAAAAAGGGCACTTCCTGTTTACGAGGGCACTTTTATGGCAAATTGTAGAAATACGCGTTTTCTGCCACAATTTCAATATTGTTATACTTTTCTACCACGATAAATAATTTTCAATATTCTGAAGGGAAAAAAATTATAATGCAAAAATCCGTGAATCAAAAACTAGCTCAGAAACTTAAAAGATATCAAAATACTGATAAAATGCTTCAGTCCTAATTCTGCTGGAATGAGACTGAGAAAATTATTAAAATTAATTTGCAATATACACAGTAAAATTTTCATCAAATAGTAATTTTTATAAAATTATCAATTTATAATACAGTAAAATTAAGATAAGAATGTTTTAGTATAATGAAAATGTGTTAAGGTAAGAACTTTTCACTCTTTCAAAATTTTCTAAAGTTTGAATGAATCAACCTTAAACTTCATCTCTTAGTTTTGCTATTGTCAGATAGAGAATAGAGTTTCTCCAAATTTAACATTATTCATTATGGGATATAACAAGGAGTATTCCGACTAAAGAACTTGGACTATGTCCTGAAATTTTTGCATTTTTTTATTTTCAAAATCTGATCATATTTAGCGTCAAAACGGCGATTTTTTTGCCGTGCATGCCGCTATTATGTAAGCTATAATAGAAGTTTTCTTTTAAAAATCGGAAATAATCTGGAATTTTGGTTGCATTCCTGTTATGTTTAATTTTAAATATGAAACGGATGTTTAAAAATTAATTGGTAACAGGCAAATTACCAAAAACACCCCCTAAATTTAACAGGAAGACATCGCGATTACGCGTGTCCAAACGTAAATATTCTTTTTAAATTCTTAGTGTAAACATTTGATAGTTATAAACCTTTAACTAAGTTATTCAAGTCTTTCAAATTCCTTTCTTCACTATTTTGAAGGAGGCATGGTAAAAATCCAGCGAAATACACTTAATCAAACACGTACGAAATGGCAATCGGAGTTTACTAATGTGCACTTGGGAAATTGTAAGACGGCGCCCTACAATCCACCTACTAATGAAGCACGTTATATAGACATCTACTCAATGGTTTCAGTCCCTGATATATACGTTGCGCGTTTGAACATGAATGCGCATGCGCGACAGCCGATTTCAGTAGGAGTGATCCACATATTGTGTACTGTTGGGAGGGGAAAAAACGAAAGTTTTTCGAATTCTTTCAGGATGAAATTTTTTCTGATAAAGGGCAGGAAGGGCGCTATTTTTATAAAAAAAAGGGCAAGAAGGGCGCTATTTTTATAGAAAAAGGGCAGGCAGGGCGCGCCGCCCCTCGAAAAATGCCTAGGATGAACTCTGATACAATAACACCCGAGACATATAAACATCGGGCAAGAGTGACCGCTGTTGTTAAAGAGGCTTTGGTGAAGCGATCGCCACAGTACTCAACTCGCAATGAGTCGGTCGGAAGAACTACTGGTTTAAACCCGTGGTGTGTGCCAAATGGGTGCCACGAAGCGTATCGCATTGAAATGCAGAAGATTTTTTCGAGTGTCCAAACACCACGATATGGTCACCACTCTGGTGAATACATGAGCCAGACTGGAATTCATCTAGAGGCAAGACATCCACTTTGCTAGGTTCCATCAAAGCGACCACTGTTAATCAATATAAGTTTTACAGTGACCGCCACATAATTATCGCCGTTCGAACCTGTTTATATATAAATATATCTAGCCGAGAGCTTTTGCGAAATTTTATTACGAATTATATTGTTTTAAAAACACTGCTCAACAAAATTATTCGAACTTTTGTTTGTTCCTGACTTCACAATGCGGAATTTCACAAGATGGAGAATACTTAAAAAAATATATATAATTACAAATTGACTATAGAACCACTTTGTATCAAAAATCAATGGACAATAATGTTGAACAATGGGGATGTGTCAAAATCCATCACGGTTAAATGAAAAGTAGTATTAATTGATTGCAATAACATCGATAAAGTCTGTCATTTCACTAGTTACTGACTACGTTCTATAAACAAGTTTCAAAACTGTCAACCTTTCATTGAAACGGCATAAGAATCCCTCTTCATCGATTCGTCTTCAGCTATTTCTCGAACTCACTGTCCCCAAAGCATCACAACCTATTTATAACCTCATTCGAACTCGGGCTGGAAAAAAAGAAACCCAACATCGTCATTGATTTCTGTTAAATTTAATCAACAAGAATCCCCCAAAACTAGCGAGTTCTTTTCATTAGACCGCTGCCGATGCCTCGTTGCTCCTTATTCAGAATGATATCTTCTAATGGAGTGTTATTTAACTTCTAATGACGAGGATGCCACTGCTTCGGTGGATTCTGTACAGTTATTATGGCTGCTGCCGCCTTGGGGAGGGGACGAAAAATAAAAATTAATTTAATCACCCGCCTGAATATCCAGAGATTTGTATGGCTGTTAATTATCAGAATGCACCCGAGATTCCTAATGAGCGTACAAATGGTGGGTCCAAATATGATTACCCAGTGGAGAGTCCCGATAAACAATAATAAAATGGCATAGGTTGATATTTGGTTTTAATGTGCATGAGCGGAATGATGTGCTTTCAGTATTTGCCGTTTGGGGGTTGAGTAAATTAATGCTAATATCTTGTCGTTTACGTACTATTACATTTTGAGATTAAGTTGGTTTCTGATTCACTTAATTAGTCTGTAGTCATTGTAAGAGTTATTGATAAATTATAGTTAATGTCTAATCGAGAAATTAAAGTATATTTCAACCAATGTTTTTTATTTGGCTTTAGAAGTATTTGCATTTATTCTCGTAACGTACTCCTAAGCATACTTTTATAATCTTAAACAGAACTTTGTTTTAAGGACGCCAACCTATACATAAGTATATCAAAAACCCCAATTCTCAGTTACGTCTTCATTCATTTTTATCACTGGAGGTAATTTGCAAAGATTACTCTTTATACGTCAATTTGTATTTAAAGCTTCTAATGCTGAGCTTGCATTTCAAACCACTTTTTTTCTAAACAAAATTATCCGTTTAGACTCTGTTTTCGTTTTTGTGTTCTGAAATACTACACTTCCATACTGTCGATTTGGATATTTTTCGAGCAATACAATCAAAATTGCATATTTGAACATCCTGCTCGTATGGGTCAGATATTAATAGGATACCATGAGTTTATACTCGTTCAAACTAATTCGCTTTCTACATTTAATTCGGATTTTGTAAATCTCTATTAGATTTTGGGACATTGTATTGGTCTTGGTCAAACCCTTCAGTTCTGTCCTGCACTAAGAATTTTACACGTTGATATACTCTATCTTAATTAGCGAATTAGCGTTGCGGGTGTAGGACCTCGTCGTGTTAATTCGTATTGGGAAGTTTCTATCATCGATTTGGGATTTCGATTCGTCGTTGGCAATGTAATTAATTCGCGCTTGTGGAATTCTCCAGATTGGATGTTTTCCTTTCAGCCAGGCAAGGGAATTGCCGGCTGTGATGGTTATACTCGAACAGGGACTATTTCCGTATGTCCGATCTCCGTACGGCCAAAATATTTTAAAATTTTGTCCTACTTCTGTACCTAAGATTGAAAACAATGCTTTATACACTTCCTTTTTTAAACTTCTTTACTTTTTCTATACATTTGCTGTGATAAAGTTTTAATTAAATTTATTTAATGCAGAGTGACCACAGGATCTGAAATCGGGGAAATGTCGGTCACAACTCACTCGCAGAATAAATTAGAAAATGTTAATTTCATTTGTCAAACATTTTTTTTTTTATCGCATCGTCTAATAGAGATATTCGGGACAATATACTAAAATTATTTTTTTAAGTAAAATTTTATTAAAAAATTAGTAAATGTTGGCCAAATTCATTAAAATTTAATTGACAAGCACTTATTGTATTGTACGTTTATGTAAAAAAATGTAAATAAAAGAGAATGTGCTTTAAATAGAGTCGAACCTTATTTTTGTAGAAGCGCAATGAATAATAACTCTGAATTTACCGTCTACAGATAAGACTCGTTTTTCTTATTTATCTGACACATTGTCTGCAGTTAAATCGGTTGCTTCCCACACTGTCTGGATGCAGTTTCCCATAAAACTATATATTTTTTTTTTCGTCAGTCCCTATCTTATTTATACTAATAAAAATTCCTTGGTGATGGATACAGTAGCAACTGCCTTCTATCGTTTTTCAAAGATCACCATATTTTACCACCAAAAAATCGAAATGAATTTTGTCGTCTTCCCGGTCGACCGATAAGAAATCATTTTTTTCTCTACACAGTTTTTATGCTTTTTTTTTTCTCCCATAAATAGGAAATCTATATGTGCCTCCTTTGGAGTAACGTTTTGTGGCATAATTAAATTCCCATTACTTTTTAGAAAATGTGTTTCTAAGGTTGGTGGAGATAGAGATATAAAATGAATGGTTATTGACAACTTAGAAATGGTAATTTATTTAAGATTCGTTTAATGTTCCTTTCATGTACGGAAAGTGTGCCTTTTGATCCTCGTTTCTAATTGATGAACATTTGAATTATTCATGATTTTTTCTCCCCTTTTTGTAGGCTTTTATATGTTTCCTCTCTCATCCGGAGATAGTTTTTTTTTTTTTTAATATAGTAGTAATGTTTCAGATTTATTCAGAAAAATTCCTTTATTGCTAATTTGAGTTAATTGTCGCAGAAATGTTGAATGTAACTTATATTTGTTCAAAAGTTGAAATGTATCTTTTGTCTTATTCATGTAATTTTTTTTTTATTTGTGCTCACGTTGTCGGTTTTGTTAGAACTTAATTTTACTATTCCGAATAATAATTTTTCTATAATTTCTTTACCTGCTTACCTGTTCGCGTACGAAACATCCATATTATGTACACTTGTTAAAAATATTATTTGAACACAAATTTTGAAGAAAAGGAAACATTTTGCTTTCAAACATACGAATCGGGAAAATGCTCACGATTTTTTTTTTTTTTTTTTTTAATTTTCGGCTTCCCCCCCCCCCCCCCCTTTCTTTTTTTCTTGTCCTGGATTAATGAAGTGGAGCTTATACAAACGCTCTGTCTGAAGTCAACATCCCCAGATAAAGCTACCAACGGTAGACACGTGTGTGAAGTATCAAATGAAAGGGCTCACCGAGAAGAGTACCAATACTAAATTTCAATCGGAAGTACTGGAAAAGCTGATCGGAAATCAGTTTTTAAATTGTTACATACATTTATCGTATATCAATGTGAAGGTTTTGATAAGATTAGTAAAATGACATAAAATTCAATCTGTAAGTGATTTTTATTTCGTCTGGGTGAGTGCTCCAAACTCATCTTGGCTCTAAGCAGAGATATCGGATAGGAACTTGGATGTTCAGTGAATAGTTTGTCACACTGATTGATATGGTGTTATTTTTGTTATCAGATTTGACAGATTTCGTCAACCTTAACTGGTCATTAAATTTTGACCAATTGGACATATTTTATTATGTCATTGCCATTTCATCTGAACCGGTTGTACCATAGGAAAAATGAATTTAGAAGCCTTTTATCGTCAGTTACTATCACAATCCATTTTACTTGTATTTTGTTCAGATGTTTCTCTTGTGTCAAATATTGTTCTCATTTTACATTTATAATATTCAATATTTTAAGTCCTGGTAAGAATCATTCCCTCTACTCGCTATGTTGCAATCTCTAACCCAGTGTATTTAGAAACTGTGTTGTATAAAAACTTGGAATTTGGTGAATAGGTACGTAAACGATCGTTTAATGAAGTGACATAAATTTAAAAAAAAAAAAAATAATAATAATAATAATAAAAATAAAAAAATAAAAAATAATAATAAAAAAAAACTTTAAAATAGCGCCTAATATATTTATTCTATAATTGAAATTCTGACGTCAATGCATATGCAGTGGCTCCACCTGGTTTTGCCTATTGCTATTTTAATTTTCATTTGCAATGCATAGAGATTAAATGAAAACAATGTATGTCATTTCATTGAGGGATCTTTTTCGTACCTACTCGCCAAATTTCAAGGTTTTATACTTAGTAGTTTTTAAATGCACTGGGCTAGATGATTGTCACATAGCAAGTATAGAGAATGATCCTCATTAGGACTTCCTTATAATACGATATATGTGTAGCTATGCTATTTATTAATATATGTAAAAAAAAATATTAATTTCTTGTACTTGTTAATAATTATTTATTTTATATCATGATAATCAATTCAACAAATATGCTAATTTAAAATTATAAATGGTAAGAATATGGTGGCTATGGCCAATCTGTTTGCATTTGAACCTTCGGAGAACATGTTGGTTTTTGCACTGTTCGATCACACATTATTTCTATTTCCGAATTGGAAAGAAACACCGCATTTTGAAAGGGGAGGGGGGGGGGGGAGAGACTTAAAAGAACCCACTAGACGATTTCTTGCAGCTGTGAAATAAATGGAAAACTGTTCATTTGCAATTCAATTATGAATACATGCATATTTGGTTATCGCAGCTGGGGAACAAGTTTTTTCAGGTAATGGTAACCAAGCGTATAATCTTGGGACTTGTTATAGTATTTTAATTTCCCACTAAGTGTGAGCCGTGGCTGCTAATGTTTATTAATTATAATAATAAAAAAAAATGCTTTGCAAATTGTACCCAAACTGAAATGTTGTTTTAGAGTATACTAACAAATCTTTTTCGGATGTATTTAAATACATAATTGTAAACTTCGTTAATGATTAACTTATTTCTATTAATGCACATTTTTATCGGCAATCCTTAACGAGGTTTTCAATGTCTAAAAATCAATTAGTATATTAAATTATGTTTAAGAATTGGGTTATGAATTGTATCTCACAAATAAACCTGAAAGAAAATGTTAATCTGTCGTTCTCCATGTATATTATGGAATTGTAATTGATAACAATTTTAATAATTGAAAGCAGAAATTTAATTTACCATCAGATATCTAGCTAAAGGAATCACGTTCCCTTGATTGACTTCTCCTAGTGCATAAATCATTGCAGATATTTCTTTCTCTTATTTACGATACGATTTTGTACCACATGTCTATTAAAATAAGGTTATTCTAATTCTAACTCTTTTAGCTGGTATCCCAACGAAAACTATCTATTCTGTGTAAATAATGTTTAATCTTTACTAACCCTTTCCAAAATAGTCGTTAAATTTCGCTACTGATCAGGTCATTTGAAATCCGGTCGTCCATTACCATTCCTCAGGGCCATCCTGATAGCAAAAATTTATCCTGGTACCCTTTCATGCCTCTCTGCGCCTTGACTCCTGGACAATAATATGCCGTTGAGTGATTAATTAGCCGGGTGGGAGGCCGGGAACAATTAGAAAAGAGGCCGGATCTATCCTGTTCCTGCTTCAGTGCTCTGCAATGGGCCCTGGTGTGCTTGCTTCATGCTCACAAATTACTGAGTTTGAAGTGATAAGCTCTTGTTTCTATATATAAGAAGAATAGATCCTTTGTGTTTCTTGAGTTGCTTGAAGACTGATGGGTTGGTTCTGTCCAAGTTAGGATGATCCAAAAGTAAAAATACTTTTGAAAAATCCGTAATATACGACCCTATGAGTGTAGGACTATGTAATTTTGGTGGAAATGCTGGGGAAAAAATAGTTCTATCTCAGTTGTTCAAGAAGTTTCATTTCTTTTTTTTTTAATTGTCCTGGTGCTTTTGGATTTGATAAGTAGACAAGGTTTTCACTGGAGAAATTTCTGCGGTGATTAAGTTCATTGAAATGATTGAAATTCGTCTTGTATCCAACCTACTTTTCCTTGTATGGTAAAATGCACTAGGACAAAAGATTATGATGTTTGAAAGTCAACTAATGTGTAATTATTTCACTTTTCTTCCTAAAAAACATCTCAAACAGAAGTTCATAAAGGATTCATTGGCTTCAAGTAAACTTTGATGTTTACTTAAACGTTGAACTTAAACGAGTATTTGAATTATTTGTGATTTAAAATGATAATTGATTGATTTTGAAAGCATTCCTATGCGTCATAATTTTTCATTTTCCCCCTTATTTACTTCATGGTTTCTAAGTACAGGATTCAATTTTATGGATTTTTGGTTTATTTAGAGGATTTCGTAGAATTTTTCGTTTAGTCAGTTCAAAAGCTTCTAAATTAGTTTTTTGTGTAACAGTTGCTAAGTTTGGTTCTAGTATCTGCTTATTTACGTTGCATAGCATAATGTTAAACCATGCTATTATTTCTAAGTCTTCTTCTTCCGTTCTTTTTGAGCTCCCACTTTAGTGGTTGCCAAAACTCTTTCTCAAAACATTTTTAAGGTTTCCACTTCTTTGATAACCTTTTATTGTCCTTAGCGAACGATGCAAAGAAAATAATTAACCATGTTATTTTTGGTAATTCGAACCCTTTTAAAAATTTCAGCTATGTTTCGCAATTTTTTTTAATGTTTTGGGCGTAACTAATTAAATTGTTTTTTAATTATAATCAGCCGTTAAATTAAAGGAATTTTATTAACTTGCATTCTAATTAAGAAAATTAATTCGTTCTTATTATTGAAAACCTTTTTCATTTGTCACAATAAGGCTTTTTTTAGTATTTTTCTTACACTTTATTATTATCATTTTTGTGCATAAAATGTTTTATTTATAGTAATTGAAAATTATATATGCATTTCATTATATATGCTTCATATTTTTCTGCTTAATAATCACGAAATCAAAATGGTGTATTTTTTACACGTTAAATATGTACTAGGCACACATTGTTTACTTTTTTTTTTTTTTAACTAAATCCTTTATATAACTTCGATTTTGTTTGTGTGCGTGGGTATTTATTGAACACTAAATCTACTACAGACTAATTAACCCACTTGCTGTTTTCCAATCATACTGAAACTTGTCGGATGGACTCGTTGACGTTGATTATGTATTCAATCAAGTTTTGAGCGCAAAAAAATAAAAGTTCATGTTATGGAATCGATGGTTTTCTTTATGGTGGTCAAACACTATGAAAACTCAATTTCATCTCAGAAATCGCTTAAATAAATTGCACATAAAAGTTTGCAGAAGGATTTATAATTAAAACTTTATTTTTGTGTTTTTTTCTTCTTAAATCATGATTTTAAAGCCTTTGTTGCTCTCTCCTAACCTTCAGCGGCCCCATTTTAATATTTAAATCTAGCTAACACAGTGAATGAAATAAGTCAGTTTAAACTTTTTGCCATTTAAAAAAAAAAAAAAAAAAAAAAAAACCCCACACACACAAATTTAGCAGAATATCTTGGCATCAAATACTCAAAGTTTCTCCGATTGTGGCGAGTAACAATGGTGCGGGCAAATGGCCCTACTACTGTCTTCACAGCACATGAGTGGGAGTATGCTGATGACCCAAATAATGGCCGAGTTGATAGAAAGGGGTGTTGGAAATGACGATTTGATGTCCATCCCGTTATCGGCCATTTGAAGAGGGAACTGCCCGGTAATGGCCGAATTGCCCCGAAGAACAGCCCTGCCAAGAAAGGATATCCTATTGGAGGGCAATAGATAATTAGAGCTTCTAGAGTCGCATCGTCTTCTTGAGACTAAGTAACAAAGGTCATTGATTAGTCCTCTTTAGATTTCTTTCTGCGCTATTTCTGCGTGGTTTTTTTTTTTAAGGGGTGCAGATGATAGGGGTGGCGCCGGTTCAGGTGACAATGATGGAAAGGAGTTCCCCTGACATTAAAATGTGAAAGGGGAATGTGTGCTAAAGAGGTGCAAGTCCGTTTTGTATCTCTGGAGCTTCCGCCGTTCTGCTAAGTTTGTTTTTCTCTGGGAAGAGTTGTTATTGGAGAGTTTTACTTCTTTAAATAACAAAGTTCCCACCATCATTAAAAGTGCTTAATGTTTTTAAACTTGTTTCAAGGCCTTAACAGTACTTGGAAAATGCTTAGGGATTTTTAAAAGTATCTGAAAATGCTTAAGAGTTCCCTAAACGTTCTTAATTTTTACTGATGTTGTGTGCCCGACAGCAATATTTATAAAAATTCAACTCTTATTTGCTTATTCCCTCGAGTACTTGAGCCGACCAAACGGTATAGTGGTTAGCATACTAGCTTCTAGACCGCGAGGTTGCCCGTTCGAGTCCCGTGTAAGGCATGGGTGTTTGTAAATGTATGTTGGCTTGTCAAATGACGAATGTTTCGGCGCATTATAGCCCTCGTGTTGCTGACGGCGCCAGATAATCTGAAAACAACCAACCCTCGAGATCTTTAAAAGTTCCTGAAAATGCTTAGAGTTCCTAAAGGTCCTTAATTTTTACTGATGTTGTGTACACGACAGCAATATTTATAAAAATTCAACTTTTATTTGCTCATTCCCTCGAGACCGCCACTGATCCGCTCTGCTCCGGAGTTGCCTGGTATATTTGTATTTCGCATACGTCAACTTATACGTTGTTTAGTTTTTTAGCAGATGCATTTTACAAGTAGTATGTCCGGAAAATGCACATTTAATGTGCTATGGGCCAAAGTGCATATGAAAAAACTGATTGCAACATCATCAAAGTCTCATGAGGCAAAATGCAAACTGTGCATAAAAGATTTTGATATTAGCTCTAATTGCAAAGCAGCTGTAAAATCACACATTAAAGACTTGTCTGAAAATAAATTTTCGAAGGTCCCTAAAAATATTATTTATGTTCTTAAAAGGCATTGATTTTCATTCTGTGATTTCAGTGGGAACCAACTACAGGAGTCACATTATCCCTAAAATTGTACTTACATTTTTCAATAATTGCAAAAAAAAAAAAAAAAAAAACTTGAATATCCGATCTTTTTCCATAACCCGTGATGAAAAAACCAGATATTCTTCAGAGGAGAAAATCTTTTCAGCAATTTTAATTATTAAATTCTTAATTATTGACCAACAATTTTAATTGCAATTGTTTTAAGTTAAATGTATATGTAGATTCTACACGTTAGAATATATGTTAGTTAATACATTTTGAAAATATTTACAAATGAAATTTTATTAATATTAAAATAAATTTAGAGTACATGTCTTTTACAAGTTAATGCAGTTTCTGGATTATTTCTTTCTACTTGAAGTTGACGGATAAATATATCATAGAATAGTAATTAGTTTATACTGTAAAATAATACCGTGTATATAATGGATTCATTTTATGAAAGAAAGTCAGGCAATCTTGAAAGTTTACATTAGCTTAATTACTGAATTTAAAAACAAACTCATTTTCGCACAAAGAACACTAATTACACCCTTTGCATTTTCGATTTTTCAAATTAATTCAATAATAATGAATTCTTGATTCTTTTTTACCGTCCACTGATCATCTCGGCATGCCATGTTTGCACTTCAGGACTCCAAAATTATCTTAATATTGACTCTTTTTCTTTTCGAAAACGTATGTTTATCTTTCGAATAAAACACTGAAAGTCGAATGCGTAGAGAACTTATGCCACTCTCCACTTGGCGAAGAATTGGTTTCTCGTTTTGGCTCACTTTTGGGGAAGTTGACTTAACTTCCTTTTGCTTGATAACTCTTGGAAATCCTCCAGAGATTCTTCATTTTTTAGTATCCTTTCTTTCGCCAAGTGTGCTCCATGGCACGAGACTGGTACATTCGGCAAGAATCTGTTAAGGAAGGAGTAAATATGCGTTGTGCAAACAAAACCGACTTCTGGGGAAGGGGGAGATGTCTTTAACTTTTTTTTTGGTGTCTTCTTTTGTTCAGTTTGAAAACTTTTTGTGTGTGTGGAGGGAATAGCTCTTGAAGATAAGTTTGAGAACTGATTTGCTTGTCTTGTTTGATTGCTTCGTCAAATTCTGAAAAACTTTTGATAATTCGGAGGGAAATATTTTAACTATACACTTTTCTTTTTTTTCCTAAACCGTCCAGGACTTTAAAAGTAGGATTTTTCTTCTGAAATATGATACTTAAGGTGTGTTACAGCGTGTTATTAAAATGTTCGGTTGCTTATTAAACAAGATTGAAAATCAATTGTATTGATGCACAAAAGACTGTAACAGGATACAAGTACAATATCTTAATGGAGTGGATGAATATTAATGTAAAGTGCGATTGAAAAGCATATCCTCCTATTACTTGGCTCAAAAGAAATAGTTTTATTGCAAAATTGTTTCTGAATGGCTTAGTTTTATGCTATGTGGAAAAAAAAAAAAACGTATTGATTTTTATGTTTTCGATGGCAATAAATAAAAAAAAAAAAAACCTTCGTAAATATCAAGATGTTGCGAAAATAAAAGGTTTAAACATTTCCTTTCAACAACAGAAAAAAAAAAAAACTTTTAAGTATCCTTTTAATTTTTCTCATTACAAATCAATACTTTTTTTTATCCAACTGATTTTTTATCGAGTAAAATTTAGTAAAAATGAAGTAAATATTTTTATCGGCCATATATATAAATACTCAGTGATCTCTCATCAATGAATGCCTCCACATCTCGTTTCTTTACATTTTATTAATGCTTCGACATTATTTCTGTATTTAAAGAAGATAAGGCTTCTTTTTCCATTGCCTATCCAACCTTGTGTGAAATGTTTTAAATTCTATTATCAACATGTTCTCGGATATCTCTTCACCTAAGCATAAGAAATGCATGGAAAGAAATTGCGAAAAGGGATGGATGTATAAGAATTTATTTTTTATACATCTTGTTAGTTTGTTCTTAACGCTTGTGAAAACCATTTATCCATGAATAAATTCTTCCGAATGCTGAAAAAGAAGGATGGAGAAAATTTATTCATGAAAAAATAATACTTTTCAGCATGTAGAAAGTACAGATGGATAGAGATAAAAACTTATTGGGGATCAGTGTTAAATTTGTAACGTAATACTCGTGGAAACACGACGAATAAATATTAATCGCACATTTAATAAAGAAAATAAACGTTTCGAAATAGATTCCTGTGCCAACAATAAAAACAACTATTTTAGGTATCTTGTTGTAAGTATTTCATTTGTCATTGATTTTATTAATACACTTTATACCATGGATTTGCTCATGTGTACACATGTATTTAAATTGGTCGTTAAAAATCTGTTTAAGTCACGTTTAAAAGAAGTACGTTATGTTTGATAAAATAATATATTACTTCTGGACTGTGTTATTTGGGTCCTATTATACAAAACCAAAATTTACCAATTTATTTTTTTTTGGCTAACACCTCCCGCTCTGGATTAAAGGTTTATTTACAATGGCACGTTTTGTTGTTTGTTCAGAATCGAAGTTAAAAAAAAAAAATACAGAAATATTCTTAATAGTTAAACATGTTGGAAAGTTGCGATAGTATACAGTTGAGGGCAACACTGTAGAAATGAAAACATTGCAATTTAAGCACGATGACGAAACCCAAGGTATCCTATATGTCTCTTTTCAAAAGAATACATTATTTATCTACGAACTTCCAAACGAGTAAATACAAGTAAACAAATTTCAATACGTTATGACGAAAGCACTTTCTGAAATGCTCTGTAACTTAGACGTTCTACAAAGGAGCTCAAGTTTTCTAAATTGATATATATATTGGTATTAAGTATAGGCTTTTGATTGTGATATTGTGCAAGTCGCACTTTAAATGCTCTTTCTTGCCTTTGATCACTAAAGAGAATTGGGAAGTAACAGTCCGTCTGATACTCGTTTTATGATTTTTTTTTCCCTTTCATGTCGTAATGTCTGGAAAATTTCAATGGGGATTTCGAAATTCGCCAGACTACTCGGCGGAATTAAATCAGTGTTTATTTTTTTAATATTTTTTATAAGATACTAGCTGAATACTAGTTACGAAATTTTAACATGTGCAATATTTTAACTAGCTGTGAGGCCTCGCGTTGCGGAAATCAGTTATTTGTGTATAGGTCCCAGTTTTTGGCGCTTCGCTAGCAGTAATGTTCATCGGTATGCAAAATCGAGCTCGCTTCGTTCGCTGAAAAATTCATTGACACTTAAACACAGACTTACTTCACTCGTTGAAAGGCTCATTGCTATGAAGCATAGGCTCGCTGAAAGGTTCATTGTTGTGTAAGCATAAGCTCGCTTCACTCACTAAAATCTAATTGCTTCGTAAAGCCTTAATATTAGAAGCCTCTCCCTTGTAGAGGAAAAAAAAATTCCCCGTTAATACAGCACCCCTTTAAGATTATTTTAACACTTTTTTGTTGTAAGCAAAATTAGAGGCAAACTACTTATGTTCAGAACTCTACGCCTATTAGAAGTCGCTTTTTGTGAAAAAATTAATGAAAAAAATTCATTGGAAAACAAATTAAAATTTTAACATTCTTTTTGTCAGTCCATTTAGAAGGCCAAAACTACTTGTGTTGAAAATTTCGGAACTGTAGCCCTATTAGAAATCCGTTTTGTAACATATTTGTTGATTAATTAAAAAAGAACTAAATAGAAATTTTAAATTCTGTTTTTCAAAAATCCAGTTAGAATACCAAAACTACTTATTTTGAAAATTTCAGAGCTGTTGCCCTATTAGAAATCGTTTCGTAAAATATTTATTTTTAATTAAAAAAATTAATTAAAAAAAGAACTGAATAAAAATTTAAAATTCTGTTTTTCAAAAGTCCAATTAGAAAGCCAAAATTACTTATGTTGAAAATTTCAGAGCTGTAGCCTTATTAGAAATCGTTTTGTAAAATATATATTAGTTAATTTAAAATTTAATCAAAAAAGAACTGAATAAAATTTCAACGTTCTGTTTTTCAAAAGTTCAATTAGAAGGCTGAAACTACATATGTTGAAAATTTCAGAGCTGTATCTCTGAAGTTACTTTGTAAAAAAAAAAAAAAAAATAATAATAATAATAATTAAAAAAATTAATTAAAGAAGAACTAATTAAAATTTTAACATTCTGTTTGACATGTATACAATTACAAGGCGAAAACTATTTATGCTGAAAATTTCAGAGATCTACTCCAATTTTAAGTAGGTTTCTATAGAGCCACAGACAGACATACACACAGCTTGTTTTATTATTGTAGATTGAATAGGATACTGGGGAAAATAAATATCCGAATTATTTATTGTGCTAAGAAATATCTACCTAAGTTTGATGAATAAATCGCATTCATTTACTTGAAGGGAAACACTTAATTTAAATTTTAAGTTTGTAATGTGGTTGCTTCCTTCTTCTGAGTTATGTTCAAGAACAACTGCAAGAACTCATAATCTACTTTTTGTGGGATAGTGGACGTCTATCGAGTTGCGTGATGTAAATTAAAAACCAAAGTGTTATTATACAGAGTGGCCACAAGACCTGGAAAACCTGAAAATCAGGGAAATGTCAAGGAGCTTTCCGATTCTAGGAAATGTCAGGGAATTTTTTTGAAATTTCATGCAAATCAGGGAAATTTGTATCGTTTTGAAGGTATGTTACCCCGTTGATCTTTATTTTGCCACCATTTATCCAGAGTAATCGATAGAAGTTTGATATTGTGGAATAATTTAAACTTTTCATTTGCCACCAAAACTGTTTTTTAAAAATAAAATAAAAATCGGCTTATTATCTCTTTAGCATGCCAGGGTGTCTACACATCTGAAAAAAAAATTGGGAAATTCGAAAAAAAGTGCCGTAAAATCAGGGAAATTTTTAGAAATCTTATCAGGGAATTTTTTTTCCTGAATTTTGTGGCCGCCCTGTTATATCCTATCCATTGTCTGTGTGACCGATCGAAACTTAGTAAATCTCGAAAAATTTTACTTGCCAACAAATAGTTAACTCAACCCAACCCCTTCAAGTTTTGTCTTTCCCAACGATATCTTGGCTTCAAGCAAACTCCTATTCCACCAGATGCACTTTTCCGTCTTCCTAGTTCGATGTGGCAACAAAGCAATACCGCGGTCAATCTCCTCGATTAAGGTGGCTTCGAGGCCCATTACTGTCGCCCATCCATCTAAGAGGAGGACAGAAACAACGGAAAAGATTTGTCCAAGTAGTGCCCTAACAAATTACATCGGCGGACGAACGGGTTAATTTCGTTGTCGTCCTTCTGTTTCTGCTACCGTCATTTTCTTTCTCTTGAAGCGAATACAAATTAGACAGATCTTCCTTCCGCTGAGTTATGGGTTTGGTTAGCGTTGTAATAAATTTCTCTTTAACCAAACTTTCAACTAGATTAGTTTTATTCAAGTATTCGTGTTTTTTCTTCTTCTTTTTTTTTCTTCTTCTTTCGATTTTCTCTTTTCTATTGTGCTGCCATCTGTTGTACAATATCGTAACTCCCGAAAAATTTTAGGCTGGTTATAATTTAACTTCACATTTCAAACAAAAAACACAATGCGCAACTATAAATAAACTATTCGCCGGAACTAGAAGATTTAGCTTCTAAATTGGTATAGTATTCATATGTTTTGTTTTTGTAAAAAGGGGGGGGGGGAAACACTTTTCCAGTTTAATATATAAAACCTTTGTAAGAATGTCAGCAATTCTCTGTCAGAAGGTCTTTAAAAAATTTTTACAAATAAAGATTATAATAGCCTTCATCTTATCTCCTCCACACTCTGTTTGTTGGGCAATGGGTCTTTTTATATTTAGATTAAATCCTAGATGTTTCAAATTTAAATTCCCGTTAAAAAAGTTTAACTTAGGGTAGTAAAAGAATACATTTGAGGATAAGATTTAACATTCTTTTCCTGTTCCAGACAGTCGCTACCGAAGTAGTTAAGGGACCTATTTTACTCTTCAAAGAATTCCACCTTGCAACACGGTTTCCGCCTCACTAACTAAAGGCTACTCTCTCGTGCAATCGGATTTCCAGAGCCGTAAAATGTTTCGAATCGACTTTGCATTCCTCGTGTCTTGCCCTGGGGGAAATTCGAAAAAGCAGATTGAAGGGGGGATGGTGATTTCTAAGGGAAATCCAATAAACTGCCGGCCGTCCTCCCCTGCTACAGTGTGTTATTCAAGAAATATCAATTGAGTGCAGATGCAATTGGGCACAGCTACATTCCAGAGTGATGCTTTCATATTCACAAGCGTGGCTTTTTTACTTTTTTTTTTCAGTGAGAAACATTTGAAAAACGAGTTAAAAAACTTTTATCCAGAGATGCGCATTTGATAGAGCATTTCACAATCAATTTGGAATTTACGCGTAAATATTACGCGAGGACGCGGGTTGAATTTCCTTGGAAAGGATGTAAACCATGTCTCGGCAACAGATGAATAAACCCATTTATGTTGGACAGTCACCGTTGTGCGCACTAGCGCGCTCTAAATAGAATTAAAAAAAAAAAAAAAATCAGCGTTAAATATTCGGGCAATTCTCTGGCATTTTGGCTCTTTTTTTCTTTTCGTAAACAGATAAGAATCATAAATTAAGATAAATCTAAAAGTTATGTTTTCATTTTACATCTTATTACTTGGTGACAAAGTTAGATGCCGTGTCCCGTGCGTCTGACTATATAAATGCATATTTGACCTAGTTAAAATAAATATTTTTCCCATATAACTTTCCCCAAGTCAAGTTATATAAAAAAAAATATAATCGCTAGATTGATAATAATTTTAGAATTCTAATTTGTTTATGATTAGAAAAAAGAGCTAAAATGTCTCGTGCTTACAGCAGAGAATTGCCCATTTATTGGTTTGTCTTTACATACAATTTCGTTTTATCTCTACTGCATCCAAATGTAATTTTAATTGATGCATAACAATGATCAATTTTTACTTATTAAGAGAACTTGAGAACTAAGAGAATTTGACATATTTCGTGTACCTTTTTCTCAGAAAATAAATGACATGGATGCCTAAATTTTTTCACAGTCCATTTATCAGAAACTTTTTTATTCTACTGAAGTTAGCTTTTGATTGTACTTCGTTTACTTTTTTTTAAATTAATGTTCTTGAACGCCACTCAAATTTGTTAAAAATCAGTTTTTTTTTTTTGTTTTTTTGTTTTTTGCCTAAATAAGCCAAAACTAAAAATACTTTTATAATAACAACAAAATCTCGTTTCAATTTATACAGATAGGAAATATTAATATGTGGTAAAAATTTTAGGAAGATAGTTTGTGCAGTTTCTGAGAAAAAGGTACATGAATAATGAAAAATGTAGTTGTGAGAAAAACACTTTTCAAAAAAAACTTTAATTACACTAACAGTTATAAATTTTGTCTTAGAAAAAATTATTAAAAATACATATAGTTAAGGTATTATTACAAATGAGGTATCTTTTTAAAGGGGAGAGTTTAAATTTTGATCTCGAATTTCAAATCAAAATAGATTATTTATAAATTTTAGGGTAACAACTCAATAGTAAAATTTTTTTACGTAATAATAGAAGTTAAAAATAAACTTTTCATGTCTGGTTCTCTTTTAAAAAGAGCCCAATTATAAAAATACTATTTTAGGTTACACCCACCAATTCCTGTAAGATATTGAAAATCAGTTGCAACTTTGCTTCTAATTTTCAATATTTTAAAGGAATTGGTGGGTGTTACCTAAACCAGTATTTTGGATATTAGGCTCTTTTTAAAAGAGAACCAGACATGAAAAGTGTATTTTTAATTTTGTCGGTTTAATTTTCTCAAATAGAAAACATTCTTTATAATCTTCTTCCCCTCCGTCATATTTGAAAATGCCATATTTATACAAGTATTAATGTTAAGTAAGTTCTTATTTAAATATAATCGCCGCGTTTGACATGTTTATTCCTTACAAACACACATCTTTGAGGAGTTTTAATAAAATATAGCTATACAAATCTTTTGAAAAGTTTTAATGTTACGAAATAATACAGCAATCCTTCTAGTTATATACATTAAAACATTTCTATTGAAAATGAGTACGACACTTACTTTATGAAACGAATTCGTAAAGGTTTTTAAAAACTGACTACTAACACAAAGAACCGGAAAACGAAGTAAACTTTAGTCACGGATTTTAAACGAACGTTCAAATATTTTCTTGAATCTTCCAACACGCTTCAACTCATTTTTAAAGTAACACTCTTTTAACCCGCATTCAGTTTGATTACCGATCTGTCAAGAAACACGATGCAAATTACTTTCAAAATGTTAAGCTTTCCAGCAACAGATAATTATCCCCAGATTTCTTTAAATGCTGGTACTTTTTTCTCAAAAGCTGCCTCCGATTTCACACTTTTAAAATATCCTTCCAGAAGAATCACTGCTATGTATCTTTTCCTTGCATTCGCTTCTTAATGGAACTCTCAGAGAATGTCCTTAATTGGCTGCTATTTAAAGAACTTTTCTCTGCCGCTTTTAAGATTACCGTTTTTCATTTCATTTGGTTTTTAAATGACCTGTTAGTTTTTTACTTCTTCACGACTTAAAAGGAATGATTCACACAAAATTGTTTAAGTACGCAGAAGTTTTAACTATTTCCTGCGTGCTCTTTTAAATATATTTTTTGGAACCCTTTGCGTTTTGTTCTACTCGTGAAATGTTGTGAAGTTTGCATTTAAATGCCGGTTCTGTGCAGTATTTCAATTGGAAAAATGGAGTTTTAGATACTTTTTTTCCCTTTTCTTTTGGTGAGCTTAACCGGCTTTTCGCGCTTAGACTGCCTTTACAATCCTCATTCTGTGGAGAAATGTCGATCTCGACCTAATTGGATTTTTTTTTTTTTTCCTTTCTTTTTTCTCTCGTTATTTCTATTCATTCACAAAGAAATGTGCTTCCTATTTAAAATAAAATAAAATATTCCTATTTCTAAATTACGAGATTAAAAAAATATATATTTGTTTATGAGATCTTTTAATTACTATCTAACGTTCAAGTCATTTTGGGAGGTTAGCAGACCTTAGCGAGTTATGAAACAGTCTTTTAAGTTGCAGTCAAAAACATTTATTCAGTTAGGATGGAAGATTGGGAAAAAAGAGGATTCAAACGTCTTAATCCTTTTTAAAGTGGCAATCGAATGAATCAATCGTCCCCGTGGGAGAACTGGATGCCAGCTGTAACGCGTGGGTGTTAGTGCCTAAGCTTATGTCAGCAGAAATGAGTGTGGGAACCAAATCAGTATGACGTAATGACGAGCATTAATTTAAGCCATCAATGCTTGGTTTAACTGGGAAAGCACTGACATAGACTAAATGAAGAGCGTGGAAGCTATTGTATGATTGAAGAAGGGACTAAAAATAAAAGATGCCTTGAAAGGAAAAATTAAATTAAAGGCGATACTAAAATGGATTGTTATTACATACCTCCTCTTTTAATAGTTTTCTATAACAGTTTAGCCTACAATTACCTTCTCTATTATAACCTCTAAGAAAAGCGCGTGATTCGAATCTACTCCAAATGTCAAAATATGAAGATTTTGAGCTATCTAATAACTACTTCAAAATAATGAGAAAAACGTATCATGAAAATTTTGATATATCTGTATAAAGCTTTTTTTTTTATTATGACCTCTAGTATGAATTTATTTTAATTAACATACAACCCATGACGCAATGGCTTTAATTCCTTATTAATTGAGGTACTTATTCATTTTTATTTTGAAGATATTTCTGCCATCATTCTGTTGTAATTCTAGATTAGTTACAGTATATAAATCCAAATTTTAAGTACTTTTCTTAATGTCACATTCCACTGCTTGAAATGTTAATTTTTAATAGGAAAATGAATTATCATTATTATGTTTGTAGACCTAATTGTAGACATTGATACTTTGTTACCGTATAGATATGTAGTTGAGAATGGATGTACCTTCTATTTTATCGCCACAGGGCATCTTTCCAAAAGCTTTCCTCGCTGCTTACAGCAAAGGCTCTGGCGATGTTTTCTGTTTCTGAATTATGTCCAAACATAAAAAGTCGATGACCTTTTTAATCACTTCCCCCCTTTCCTTGGCAAAAGAATAATGAGTTTGTGCTTTTCTTGGCAATGTATACAATGCCAACAATCGTTTCACATCAAGGAACTTGTATAATTTGCTTTAAAAAATGACACCTTTTACGTACGTCACGTTCTCCTATTTGTATCAATGCAGCTTCAAATTAATGTAACATATCTTTGTGTAAATGGTACACAGAGAGAGGAACAGAGAGTACTTAGTTATATTATAAACCCAATTGTCTTCTCGAAAGCCTAAAAATTTTACTAACTGTATTTCGGCGATGTCATAATAATACTTGAAAAATGTTTCGTACTTAAAAATACCCCAGCGAGCACAAATGAAAATTTGGTTACTTAAAATTATAAATGTGGGTGTTATTTTTTGCTTTTAATAAAAAAAAATGTTCCTTGATAAATTTTGAACAATGTTGTAAAGTTTAATGCTAATTTAATCAAAAATCGGATTAAAGATTTTTGTTAATTAAGCATTAAAAAATATATTACATAAAAGTTCGAAGCGGTGATATGCTAGAAGTATTAAATCCTAAGTACTCTGTCTTTAAATTGTTGTCTCAAGTGTTCCTTTAGTGCACCCTTCTCTTTTCTTCATACAAGTCTTTGAATCTTCTCAACTTCCTTTCTTTGAAGATGAAAGCCTTCACTGGCTCTCGAAACATCTATTTCATATGTTTTTAATTAAGTTGTTCGTTGTTTTAAGTTTTTTTGTTTATTTTTTCCAGTGACCAAGTACATCCGCATCGGCATTGGCGACAAGAACGACAACCCCCCTTACTTCGAGCAGGCCTCCTACGAAGCCGAGGTAAACGAGGACGAGGACATTCAACACACAGTCATCACTGTCACGGCCAAGGACAAGGATGAATGTGAGTACCGCATTTTGCTTAACTGTCATAAAGCCATAGATCCAAGTGCTTCAAGTGCACAAATTACGATTAAGAAATAATTTTGTTTGAAGTTCATTAGAATTAATTACACTGGCTGACTGACAAGTTTTTGCTTCTATTTGATGATTTCGTTATACCTTACCTATGATCTGTATTTATTTTCAATAATTAATGATAAATCAATGGAAATATTGAAATTACTTTATTAGGCAATATTTATCAGGATTACCACGGTCATTGAAAGTTTTTAAAAGTGCTTAAATTTTTTGAACTTGTTTTCAAGGCCTTGAAAATGCTTAAAAATCTTTGAAAATGCTTAGAGGTCCTTAAAAGTCCTTAATTTTTGCGGATGTTGTGTGCCCAACAGCAATTTTTTTTAAAAATACAACTCTGACTTGCTATCCCCGCGTGACCGCCACTTATCCGCACCGTATCGGAATTTTCTGACATATTTGTATTACGCATGCGCCAACTTGTAACTTTTTTGGTAGAATATACTTTATTAAATTTATAAATGGACATTATGCCTGAAAACAAATTTTCAAAGGTCCTTAAAAACATTATTTAGGTCCTTAAAAGTCATTGAAAAGTCAGTGATTTTCATTCTGTAATTTGAGTGGGAACCCTGTTTAAGGCTTTAGATAGGTTTTCTAAAATTATTTTCCTAATATCTACAAGTAGTTGTTTATAGCTTATTGGTAATTTTTTAGTCGCAAGCGAAGTAGGGTAGTTTGCATGGGTGTCGCTAGGAAGTACCAACGGGGTGCACTTACACCTCTTGGTATGTTTGAAAATCCAAAGTAAAGTCGTGGAAAGTAGAAAAATTCATAGTGAAAAAAGTTTAAAATGAGTTTTAAATTGTTCATTTTAATGAAAATTATGAGCATACCTATTAAGTAATATTTCAGTAGGAATACGAATTATCGTTTTTTGAAAAATCAAAGTTTGAACTGGGTTTTAGCCGCTTTGCATCTACCTATATACGATTTGCACACTTCTGCTAATAACCCTGCTGGCGGCCATTGTAGTTTGTTTAATGTTTCATTCGTAAACTACTTGGCTTGCAGTACGTATTTTAAATTTCATTTTAAAATTCATTTAAAATTTCATTTTAAAATTGTTATACAATGGTATCCAAACAAAGTCGAGAATGTTATTTGAATTTAGTTCATATACTCTCGAAACGGATAAGATTATGAAGATTTAGGAATAAATTCTAGTTGCATGAATTTCTATTAAAAATAAATACTACTTGGTTCCGAAAATATTTCAAGAGTTCTAGGCGTTTCCTTTTTCCCGTTAACATTTCCCGCTTGAGACGTGCCGATTAATCCTCAGTTGCAGAAGGTCTAATTGGAATTCCTGAAATACTCGGCTAATCCGTTTTCCATTTCAAAGTTTGTCTGAAGTTATCTGACATTCTTGGTCTAGAAAATTATCACTTGGAGCCTGCATAACATATTTGCTTTCAATCAGTATGAGGATTTACTAATTCAAAACTTATGTGGACATAGACGAAATCCTGGAAATTGCGTTGCCCGGATAATGCGGCATCGTGAATTTTATAATTTTACTGTTCTTTTATTACTGAAATGAATGAAAAATGTACAAAACATTTGGAATATTTTTTATTGTTTCACGACCTTGAATTGAAGATTTGTAGACAGGAACGCAAGTGATTGGAGTGGTTTTTATACGGGTCATGTTTTCTCTTTTTAAATATTCACCAGACAACGAATCATCTAATAGTCCTCGATCTACAAAGGGTGACCCATGTGAAACTTGGAAGACCAGTGAAAAAAAACTTAAGCCATTGACCGTATATATATATATATATTTGTAATTTTGGAATTTTGGGATGATTTTGGATCACGTATGGGATGTCCTGTGTATCTGGAGACGGATTTATTAGTTTTGATACTGAGGTGTTTCTTCCTGAGTTCTATGTACTACATTTCTAAGGCATCATTGAAGCTACAAAGGAAATTATAAAAAAAAAGTTTCGATAGTCACATCGCTACCTGTTTGAATGAATTTTGACTGTGAGAAAATTTGCATAATCTGGTTTCACTAACCTTTAAATATTACTGGCTCTTCAGGAAAGTCAATTGAAGCTGTTTAGTTATGATACAAAAGAAAACCTGCACATAAGTATTGATCATCGCCCATTACAAAAAGATACTCCAAGTTTTACTATTTATTTTTTAAGTTAATTATTCAAATGTATATCGCTTAGAAAATAAAGGGAAGAGTTATATTTTTTCAAATGATTTTATTGAAGGACTTATGATGATATTTCCTATTAAGGAAAAAAAAATATTATCATGGCTGCTTAAGTCTAATTAATGTTCTTTGTTTGATCATTAGTCCGGGGAAATGTTTTTGTCTCTTTCATCTTCGTGAATGGTCTTCTAATTACCTTTACTTAGTCGATATAATAAGTGATTATATGTCTGAATTCTTGTCAAAATTTTTTCTTAATTAATAGTAATTAGCGTAAAACCTCTCCTTTTCAGTTTCCAGACACTGCGTGAAAATTATTGTCCTTTCGTTACAAAAATTACTTTTTAATGTTTTTTTATTTTATCTTTGACAGACGCCGTTCAGGATACGTTTTGCGTAAAATTAATTTTCGTAGTGGGTGTTTGGCTTCGACGTTTTTGTGGGCAAAATGATAGGCTTTTAAGGACTTAAAAAGCCTTAGTGAATACTTATAAATTGTGTATATTAAGTGAATTACTTTGAAGATTAAGCATAGTCGTCTATTGCCGATTTTTTAAACAAATGTTCTTGGTGATATTTTTATTTTTTTTGCACGTGGCAAAAGTTGGTAATAAAAAACTAATAAACAGTTTGTTTGTTACAAGTTATGTTTGGTCGACGTATCTCCCGTAAAACCACTTTAATACGTATTATTACCATATTAATGGTAATTTTTCATAATTAGCTAAGTCCATTTCTAAAATCTAACCTCAGACCCAAAGAAGTCAATCCAAATTTGGTAATTTTTCTATCTTATCTTAAGCTGAAAACATTTCGACTTATTCAATTATATCTTAAAACTTCGTTCTCTATCGAATCTACCTAGTAAGAATAGAATGTAGTTTTTTCTCTCCTATAAATTGGTTCAATTATGCCAGTTTCGTTTGGTCCTGATATGACGAAATATTGATTCGGAAATGAAATTCTGCATCGAGACAGGTGTGTTACTTTCACAGTATATATCTTGGGTGGTTCCGCATAGTTCGAGAACCAACGTTTTTGAAAATGAACAGACATGCTAGGAAAACTAAAGCTTTCCATTTTACATTCTTTAGGGCAGTGTTCGCTACTAACTTTTCGAGGCGGGTCGTATGACTTATGTTGGAGCTTTTAGCGGGCCGGATATACCAAAATATGTACCTTTAATTATTATCGATTTAATAATATATAGCTTATCTGAAAACTGGATAAAATATAAATTTTTTTTATCCTAAGAAATTATAATTGATATTTGATCTTTTTATTCAAATAATTAAAAAAATAATTATAATTTTAATTATTAGTAAATCCAAAATCAGAAGTGAATCTATTATTTCAACATGAGAATGCGACTTTACCTAACTTTTAATAAAAGTATTGAAATTGTATTTACAGATTACTCCTTTTTAGTTGATATCAATTGTGAGACGATGGCAGTCGAAATCGTTCAGTTTTTTATGTAATAGAGTCAATGTCTTTTGGGGAATTTGTCGCAATCAATTTTAATAAACTGTCCAATTGAGATTCAGCTAAGTTATTCCTGTATTTATTCTTGATGAAAACACCTTGCTGAAAGCTTCTTCATAGTTTCTTCAAACACGTAGTGGAGAACTCTGTGTTACATAGTTAACACATATTATTTCGGATAAATTGAAATTATCTACAAAAGAGTACATGGGGTGAAATTTGATTTTTTTTTTTTTTTTTTTAATATTATTATTATTTTATCTTTGTGGTGCCGTCGGGCCGCAGAAACATCTGTCGCGGACCATATCCGGCCCGCGGGCCGCGTAGTGGCTAACGCTGCTTTAGGGGAACGGAACACACACACATTCCAACAAAAATGACTTGTCAATTCAATGCTTCGTTTCTCTAGACAACGTGACGAGCAAATCGCCAAGCAATGGCTCGCAGCGAAGATAGTTCTGAAATCAAGGTTCTTCCACATGGAACAGAACTTTATTTTATTTTGTTGCTTCTGCTCTTGACAAATGACACAAAATAAGGATGACCGAGCAAGACATGTTCCACCATCTACGCCAGCATATCTCAAGGCATTTTGTCGTCCAGTTCTATCAATTTCCCCGCACATAAGTACTATGGTCTGACCCAAATGCTCAATCTTCTTGTGTCGGAATAGTCTGGGCTAGGTATCCCCCCCCCCCCCTTTTCGACTCTTTTAGACACAAAGATTGATACTTCTGTCGCGGATAGTGTACCAAACAAAATGGAAAAGTTGGCAAAAGACCACAGGGCATGGGTCGGGATGGAGCACTTGGATGAATTGTGGTCGAATGATTTTGTAATTTTTTTTTTTTAAGTGGAAAGATAGTAAAGAAGCAAATGACGTAATGCTATATTAATAGATTTTAGATTGAATTAAATGTTTTAACTTGGGCTTTTCACTACATTAATGTTTTTGTTTGATTTAATGTTTAGAAAGCCAATTTAGAATTCGTAACATAACTTCATTTGGATGTGCATTGTTTCTATTCTTAACTAATTTTATGTACTTTTGAGTACATTAGTAAGAAAAATATACACTAAACCAAAACATCCCCTCATTCGATATGTTACATGCGTGTCATTATGGTATAATACAGTGAAAAATAATTCAATAAATATCAAATTCCAAAATGAAGTACTTCTCCAAATAGAACTACAATATAGATATCTAAAATATTCAAATAAAATTTATCATTACAAATGGAGAATTTTGCTTCTGTATTAAAAGGTATTTATATTTTATTTTTGTTCGATTTCCAGTCTATTATTATTGTGTAATTTTGTTAAATGTTGATCTGAGCGCAATGCGTTGCAAGTCTGACTTTTGACATCTCCGATGTAAAGGGGGAGGGGGGGGGACTTTTTTTTATTTTAAAATCTCCCCTTGTTCGAATTTCGTACGAATTCTTAGAATTTCAATGGAACGTCACAACGCGACTCATTCAGCCGCAACGGAACGCCAAATTTCAAATTTGTTTTATGCATAGATAGAAAGTTATTGCATAGAAATCTGTAGCTAAGGTAGCCTCAAGCTCCCCAAAAATATTCTTTTGTGCGGCAGAAAAAGCAAATTTTTATTCCCCTACTTTATTTTTTCTCTCTGTAAACCATGAATTCTGGCATTCTTCTGAAATACACAAGTCTCTTTTGCCTTCATTTCCTATTTTGCATATTTGGATTGAAGAATTTTTGCCTTCGGAAAAGTAAAACATCAATAGCACGCGATAAAACGTACCCAGTATCGGAAGTTACATGCAGTATATTAAATTTCCGACACAATTCAGCATTTAATATTCTGATGCCAAAAAAAGAAAGAAACAAAGAGACAGATTAGTGGCGCACATTTGCATTTCATTACGCTCCAGCACATGAATAAAATAAACCCCGGAATGTGTGGCGTAAAGTTATGTTTGTTCAATGTTCAGTCTTTCGTTGCAATTGATATCTTTTCTATAGTTGATAGTTCGTGGTATTTTATTCAAGTCCACATGACAACGCCTAATAGATAGCTACATGTATCCAGAACACTTTTTCTTCCTCTTTGTGTATATCGGATGGTAACTTTTTGCTTACCGGGAAAGATTATCGATCATGCGTGTTTATTTTGCGACTGGCAACATTCTCACCTATCAATATCTCCTTTTTGGGGATATAACTGCCTTGTTTTCTTAGAGATAGATGACCAACGCTGTCGGCCTTTTCTGCTGTGGTCGTTGCTTTTTCGTATGTATTTTATTGTTGTTTTCCATTGCTAGTCGGAAGGAAGATGAGGTGATAAACCATATCTGGAATTGTTATTGCCCCCTATTTTGCACCTGACGATATCTTTTAATAGAAGACGATATCAAATGACCCTTTATTTGGATCAACGAAACCATTATTTAGTAAGATATTGATATGAAATTATTTAGCATAGAAGAATCATTACTTGATTAAATGCAATGATTGAGTAATCAAATGATTTATGAAGTGGAAAAGGTTTCAGCTTCAAAAATTGGCTTTTGGAATAGCCTACTGTTGTAATGGAGATTTTTGGAAACCGGGATATATTTAGTTATATAAAAGGACGTTTTCCTCCCAATGTCATTTTTCTCGTCGTTTTATTAGAACGTCATCATTTTAGAAGAAACTCCGTATAAGAACCATCCCCTATACTCGCAAATGTTACTATCTTCTAGCGCAGTTCATTTAGAAACTAAAGTGTATTAAACTCTGAAATTTGGTGTAGGTATAAAAATGATCACTTAATGAAATAATATGAATTAAAAACTCGAAATTACTGTATAATATATGTGGTTTTTTTTCCAATTTATTTTTATAAATGAAAATTAAAAAAGCAAAAGTTTATTGCTGGTGGAGCCACCATATAACCATTGATGTAAGGATTTGAAATATAAAATAAAAGTATATTAAACGCTATTTTCGAGTTTTTAATTTGTCATTTCATTAAGTGATCATTTTCGTATCTATTCACCAACTTTCAAGGTCATTTTACCCTCTGAAGCAGAGGGTCTATTTTCCCCTATATATATACACACACAATATATATATACACACACACACAAATATATAGGTACACATTGACCAGCATACGTGAAATGTGTAGGAGATGACTTGTCTGAATTTTAGTAACCTAAATACCAATTTTTGAAAGATATAAAATCTATAAAAAGTATCTTTTTTTAAACGTAACTATTTTATCCGTTAGATAATCCACATTTGGCATGAATGTAGGTTTTTTTTATTTATTTTTTATTATTATACATAAAAGGATGTAGAAACAGAATTCACCTAAAAAAATAAACATTGTGGGATGGTCCTTTCTGACTCTCAACGCCCCGATTGTCACTTTGCATCATGCAATATCCAATTAGCATTGAAATAGTTGGAAAAGTCCAAATCCCAATGTAAATTATTGCATGAAACATAAATTAAACATAAAATATAATTTGTAATAAAAAAAAAATACAATATTCATGAATATGAATATTTTTTTTTTTTTTTTTTATTATTATTATTTTTTTTTTTTTTTTTTTTTTTAATATTCATGAATATGAATCCATTTCCAGCGTAGATTCCACATATGAAGGCCTTAAATTGAAAATGAAATGATTTATGAATTTTTTCCAGTTAGATGTGCAATCCGTGCCACTAGGTTTTTTTAACAAAATAATTATAAATCGCCTGTTTTGATTACTTGGCCGGTCTTTTTACTCTATACTGGGATTGTTCTTGTTTTTTTCGGAAATTGGTCTTTTGGTGAACCTTCATCACTCCAGTTGGAATTATCAGCTTCAGTCCCCGGTATAATTTTGATTAGGGCATCCCAAACAGAAGAAGGTAAGAAATATATAGGTACGAGTTGCTTTTCTCATTCCAGTTACGTCACCATCCAAGATCATTAGCAGCCGAAAGGAACGTTCGTTTTTCCGATCGAAAATTAGATGTCGGGTGCATCTGTTTTTTTACTGGCCTGAGTAATAATGATGGAGTGGTGTTATGTCGCGAGTCTAGTGTCTGTTTACGTCGGGTTGCCTGATGCATCTTTTATCTTTTCTTTTATCTTCCTCCGCTTCTTCTTTTCTGTTTTCTTTCTGGAGGATTGGAAGAAATGTGCTTCCTTCGACGAATTGCTATGTGCGGATGCCATTAGCGGAGGTCCTATTTCAATGAATTTTTTATTTATTTATTTATTTATTTATTTATTTGTGCTCCTTTATAAGCTGCAGTTGAGCTTTCTTCTCTTTAATTTCACCCTGGCGCCTTGATTAATTGTCCATTTTCAATTAATATCCCCAGCAATTGAAGTCGTTAGCTGATTTTTTGTAATATTTTCATAAAGTAATCTTATTAAACTGATATCTGGGTAGTAAAATGATCCATATTTTGAGTGACAATTTTTGGTACATTTACAACTAATTCCTACAAAGTATGATTAATAAAAGTCGGAATTTCACTAAGCTCATAATTTTATTTGTTAGACTTTCAAAATCACACGGTTTGGGCATTTGACCTAATTGCACATAAAACACACTTTTTCGATAAAATGATATTCAATGAAAGTAAAAGATGTAAAAAAAAATGCACTTACGTGATTGTCCGTGCCATTACCCTTTTTCAACTGACGCTTGAAGTAAAAGCGAGTGAATTACCCGATCTCAATAAATATCCTGCGATGAATAGTTTCGAGACTAAACCTTAATCGATAAAAGTTCCCCTATTTAAATAGCAGGTTGTTGTCGGTGACTAATACCGCCATACCTCCACTGTCGTTATAAAAAGAAGATAAGATCAAGGACATAAGCCCAATCATCCCAAAAGATGGATAAGAAGTCAATTTAGACAGATTCTATCTCTCTGATAACGATCAGAAGTAAGCCCCCTTTGCCATCTGGCGCAAATATACATTCTTATAGGATGGTATATTTCCTTCGAAAGCCATCGAACGAAATGTCCCGTAATGATATCGCCGTCGTTTGACATAGTGAAGAAAGATTCATAGTCCTTATATCTTGTTATGCTCGTCTTCACCAAGTTGTAACGACTGTTGATGAAAAAAAAAGCAAAAGAAGGAATTGATTTCAAAGAGTGGTGTCTCTTCTTTGAGGAATCAAAATGGAGACAACTGTCAATATTTCTGTTTCCAATATGTGTTTTTATTTTATGTTTTGTTTCGTCGGCTTTTACGACTTGGTATGAGGCTCCGGGTTAGTGTGGAATGGGGTGCGATATAGGCAATATTGAATGGCACCGGGATATTTCTTTTGAAAGGAGGGTGCAAATAGGACTATTTCACTCCCCTTTTTTCGATTTGAGAGCATTGCTGTTTGTCGTTTATGGAGTTGGAAAACTTCAGAATGCCGCCTCCAAACAGGTTTATTTCGACGACGATGGATGACATATCTCTCTTTGACTCGTTACCACGTAGTTGCTATACTTTCTGACCCGGTAAGTTGGCTATTTATTCGGATAGTTTTGGACGTATCCTTTTATTAAGGTGTCTTTTTTACAGGCACAGATACATAAAAAAATATTTGCTCGGTCGTTATAATAGTTTGTAAATAAACAAATACTTTTTTTTCCTATATCTCTCTTTTGGGTTCTTATCGAAAGCGTAAACTTTTTTTAATTGGACATCTTAAATGTGACATTTAAAGATGTTAAAAGGTACTGTTATTCGAAAACGTCTTTTAATTTATCGCTCCTTCTTTGGTATTTCGTAACTAAATAAACAAAAATGTGCATATTGCAACTTAAGAATTCAAATTGATAATCACAAATTCAAATATTTGACTTAACGATATTTTCCTGCTTGAATTTGAATCTTGTGTAGCTTCTGATTAAATTCATCGAAATGAATGTAGTTTTACTTAAAACAGTTGCATCGCCTGAAACTTTAATTAAGTAATTTTTTTACTCTGGGAATTGTCGGAAAAATAATTAACTTAATACAAAAGAAACGATTATTTCTCTCTTCAAGCGATTGTACCAAAACTTACTATTTTATCCCCTTGTTGCAAACGCTTAAATAATCTATTTTGTTTCTATCAGTAAAATGAGTATAAAAATACATTTGCGCCGATGGTGCAGGTAAATGAATTCTTTGCTTGAGTGAGTTTTGTATTAATACGCATAGCCGAGGGGAATATTGTAATTGTTTCTGAAGTATTTTCTTTATATTTTCTGTTGCGTTTTGATGGAAATGAGAAGTTATGTCTGGATAGTGTTCGTTCGTTAGTCATAGTAAAGGATTTTTTGTATCATGAATTATAATAAATCGTAAAATATTTCAATGAAAAGTAACAGTTATAATAGTGGACTGTTTTATGTCATTTCATTAAAATAACATAAAACATTCCAATTCTTTCCATTGATTTTCAGAAACTGCGAGGGGTTTTTTTTCCCCTACTTTTTTGCAATTACTTGTTAACTCTTGTTTATTGTTTGTAAATATTTTATTCGTTTGCTAAGAATTTCAAAAATACACGTCCACAGGTTTGCTATATTTTTTCAAAAAAAAAAAGTGAAATTCAACAAATTATAGAGGAATCGGATAAATTCTTCAATGCTACGATTCCAACAACGCCTAACATCAAAGGAAATTCCGACAGTTATATTTTCCCTATTTTTCAAAAAAAGTGTCTTTGTTCCTGTAACTCTAGAGCCTTCACATTCACTGTATATAAAGAAAATAGAAAGTAGGGTTGCTCACAATCGATTGTAAGGCTTCATGATTTGTGCGCAGGAGGCAAGCCTTCTCCAAATCGTGGGTGAGGAATTGAAATCTGGAATTTGCCTCCTATTGAAGACACCACAAACATTTTGAATAGCTTATTTTCTCTCCGCTTTTCCTTCCAACCCGGGCTTAAATATAAATAAACAGCTATACTTTTATCATTGAAATTTTTTCCGTTTTGGATGCAGCCGGAAACACTCGGTGAAAATTGTTGGTTGACGATACTCTGCAATGTATTGGTGCCCGGAGTATTTGTTTTATTATTATCATCATAAAAGCAAGCAAAATGAATACTGAAATGCTCTTCTGCCTCTTTGACTGAGTACATAAACTAAGTTGTATCGCATTTCTATAAATATCGATTTAGAAGATCAAGTTTGAGTTTAAAGTCAAATGGTATCTTCATATTTTTTTCCACTCAACAAGAATGCAAAAGTGAAGGTTACCTTTGTAAGAAAGGTCAGATGATAGTCATTGTTTTACGTTTTTACAAAACTTGATAAAATCATTGTACTGATAATGGCGCAGCATGCCCCTAGTGTTGCTTTTGCGCCTCAAAAACTAAACAACCAACCATTGTACTGATAAGAAATTAATTTATGGCTCAGAATCAAACATCTTAATTTTACGTAGGAGAATTCTAAAAGATTTCTTCTACCTATATTTAACTTTCAATTATTACCTTTTTGGCCAACTACTAATTATCAAATTTAACTCAAATATTTTTTTTAACATGGTTCAAAAATCGAAAACACTCCTTGAGGAAGAAAAAACGAAATGAAAACTGTCCCCGTATCAATTCACAAGACATTTGTCGATATTGCTGACGTCAGCATTTCATTTAGAGTACTATTTTGAAATTCTCGCCAAAATACTATTTACGACCGCAGTATCATTTTTATAACTAGTTAAAATGCGTAGAGTCAGCCTTTGTTCCATTTGCAAATCAGAATCTTACATTCCACCATCGCGCAATTTTATTTCACTTTTTTCTTCAGTACATTTATTGCATCTCCTCAATATTAACCGACATCTGTAATTCATTTAGAGTAGAATTTCTGCCCAATTGCAAGCTTGCAAATCCACCCCATAATCGGACACATATTTATGGTCATAATATAGTTTTTACAACCCGAAGACCAGCCGTTATTGCATTCCAACGTTCTACATCATCTCACCTTCCATCCTGCTTTGTCACCCTTCCATTTCTTTTCGAAATGAAAACTGTCCCCGCCATTCGGACAAGACCCTCTTTTCGCATTCGTCCCGCAGCTGTTACTTTGATCGCTCTCGTCTGTTTGATTCATGTCCAGCTAGTACCATTCTTGCACCCCGAGTGACACCTCGAAAATAACATATTTCTTTCATATGTAGCAAGGGAGTGGAAACAAATGCGTTCAGAACGTTGAGAGCATTTTATCTGGAGTTCTGACACTCTGAGATATTTTTTTTATTATTATTTAGAATTCAAGTTTCTTGTTGTTCACGTCAATAAAAATATTTCAGAACTCGAAGAAAAAACATGTTTGTTTTTTTATTAGAAATTATATTCTTTAGCCATTTTTTGGTTAAAGTGGATACTTGAAATTAATTGGTTGTTTTTACTATCCCTTCATAAGCCACTTCAGCGAGGAGTGTAATTATTTGTCTTGATCTCAAGAAGCTCGTCTTGAGGACTGGTGTATTTTTTTTTCTCGGGAGATGGAGGGGGGGGGGGTAATTGTTTAGGTGAGTACTGTAAAGTAGGATCCACCTTTATACAATACATCCAATTGTTTTGCCTTATTATTCTTTGGATTGAGAAAAAAATATTGTAATCATCCCTATTTTTTATGCTCACATGTTAATACATGAACATTGCTTTCATGCAAAATCTTTAGGATATCTTTAGAAGTGAATGCTTTTTGAAAACTGAGTAGTTTTTAAAGTTCTTATACTAGCTTATAAATCTAGTTTGAGGAATGCCTTTGAACTTAAAACAAAGTCCATCTCATGCATCCCAAACTTTACAATGCACGTTAATTTCCTTATGCTTTTCAGGTATTTCCAGTTTAGTTCTCGCTTAAATTCCTAGTATTTCCTACACATCTTATATTTGTTTAACTGGCGAATTTCTTAGTTACTATTTACTTTTAAAATAGCTAAGCTAAATTATTTCTACAAACTTGCGACCTTATAATCTGATGCCAGATAATATGTTAAAAAATTAATGTATATGCCTGACTGTGTTTTTTTATTATTTATTTATTAATTAACTTTATTAGATTTATATTCGTTGGGCATGGTGACCTCATTTTTTATATTTCTTTTCCCTGCGCATTTGGTTTCGCGTTTGTTCCAGTCAAATCTCATTTTGGATAAAATCCCGCTAATCTACTTTGTCATGACATAATAAACAGGCCTGAATCTACTTACGTGTACATAATCTGTATTCCTCCCATAGTCCCATGAGGCTTAGTTTGTTTCAATCTCTTAGATTTCACATAAGGTTCCTATAGTAACTGACTCAAACTTGCACTTATTTCTGGCGTCGAGGATTTTTTTTTTTTTTTTTTTTTAATAGTTTGTGCTTATTGTTTGACTTAAAGTTATTCCATTAGTAAATTCGTTGACCATTAGACATTCCATTGAAGGATTTTTCTTTTGTTTACGTGCTTGAATTATTGATAAGCATGCACTATGTTTTAATTTGCTGGTATCTTCTTTTTGCGGCAAGTAAATATATATAGTAGTCCTTTAAGGAATAATTTCGAATTGTATATTTTGAGCCATGGTCATCAATCGCTCATTACAATAATAAATTGAATTATAATAGGAATACAAAGACAAAGTGAGATGTCTTATTATGTGTTGAAACTCAGAATTGATAAAATTATATGATTTTTTTGTCTTGTGTTAGACATACTCGGTAGAAAAGCTAATTTTTTTTTTTTTTTTTTTTAATTTTAATTTTGGTCATTAACGAATTCAATGCAACTCTTTAAAATTACATGATCTTGTTAGTCAGCATGTTTTGCTAGGATGTAGCGTGTCGTTTTTATCGTTTATTTTTTTAACCCAAAATAACGTAACATTCGTCTAATGATCTACCCACCCCTGCCAGTTTTGAGAATTCCAGATTTTCCCGTTGTACTTTAACAAGTATATAAAAATATACTTGTTTTGAAACTGAGGTTCCAACGGTCATTAAAAGTGCTTATAATTTTTTAACTTGTTTTCAAGGCCTTGAAAGTACTTTGGAAAATGCTTAGAGGTGCTTTAAAGTCCTTGAAAATTCTTAGAGGTCCTTAAAAGTCCTTATTTTTTTAGGATGTTGTGGGCCCAACTGCAAAATTTATAAAAATACAACACCCTGCAAAAACTTGCTATCCCCACGTGACCGCCACTAATCCGCACCGTATCGGAATTCGCTGACATATTTGTATGTGCAAACTTGTAACTTTTTTGATAGAACATACTTAATTTAAAATTTATGTGTAGACATGATGTTTGAAAACAATTTTTCAAAGGTCCTTAAAAATATTATTCAGGTCCTCAAAAGTCATTGATTTTCATTGTGATTTGAGGGGGAACCCTGTGAAAGCTTTTGTTTTCATGACTGACTAGTTTTCTAATTAAATATAGCCCTTTTTATGTTTTATCAGTTTTTTATGTAATTTATACCTAATGTATTACCATATTTTTACTTTCAATTACCCATATGTATACATAGGGTAATGAAAGTATAGTATTCGGTAAAAAAAAAAAATTGTCTGTGGTCAGCATAACTCCCGAACAAATTGACATAGGATGTCCAACTTTGGTGTGCAAGTTAGTAGTGACCATGAGACCTACCATTAAGGTTTTCGTCAAAATCGCGCATGTTTTTCAATTATGGCAAAAAAACGGCTCTAACGATTTTGATAAAAATTGTTGTGGTGATGCCTCTTAAAGGTGTTCTAAACATCCCCTTCTCCGAACTTGGCGTAAAAATGCTTTAATGGCGTAAAAAGTTGAAAAACGAATGCCTTCAACACAGAGTAAGTATTCTTTGCTTGAACATAGCTCACCAACGATCGTTTTTTGAACACCCCTAGTTTTTTATTTAAATGCATCTTTAAAGTAAAAATCCAATTTAAGGACAATCCCTGATAGTTTGTAATTTATAAAAATAAACAGGCTCATTTGTAGAATTTCAGATCTCCAAAGAACTTTCTGAAGCCTGAAAGATTTTCAATAATAAATTAAAATAAAAACATTCCGTTATACTCCTCCTTAGAATGCGAAGTAGGAAAGTTTGCGCAAAAACTTTAAAATCAATTTGTTTTCATTTAATCGAAAACACAGCCAATGTTATTGGGGTAATGGACCGACAACTTCCTTTCTATCAGCGAGGGCGATTATCGTATTACCAGTATCGATAAACGATGAAAATGGTTTATTTGGTTTTCATGAACAATTACGTCCTTTTTATCGATTCATTCGGAATGGAAAAAACAGTATGAAAGTATTCCACTGTTTAAATATAGTGTTTTATCAGAATGTATGTTGGAGTAAGTTTTTTTTTAAAGTTTTTTTAATTTAATTGCTGTTAAATGGCGCAGTTAAGGTTGCGGTTGTAGTCAAACTTTTGTAAGTTATGTAATAAATATTTTAAATGGCGAATGCGTTATAGTTACATTTTATAGTTAGAACACGCAATTTCAAGATTTCCTTCGAAATGCTTATTTTTGGGCAAGGTCATTTTATGGTATGTTTTTCGATTAATAGAATGTAAAGAGGGAAAAAAATCCTATTAAATTTATAAAATATCTTTTTATTATATTTCGTTGCAGCAAAATCTTAAAAAACAACATTTATGATAGTACTTTAGTTTCTTTATTTTTTTGGTTATATTCATTTACGAATATGTTTTGCTGGTCTTTTTCTATTATCTACATTTCTTACATTTTCATTTCTATTTTTTTACGTTTTCATATCTTCAAAGACACCGTCTGACTATTAATGCTACAAATAAGTCTAAATATGGTATTAATAGTTTCTTTAATAAATTATGGCATGTTTTTTTTCTTTTCTTTTTTTTAAAAAAATATAAGAAACCATAAATCTTCCGGTGTATAATTTGATGTTTTAATGCTTCTTTGAAAATAAATGAGTTCTTTCAAGTATGGCTCAATAAAAAGAAAACGCATAAAAAGTATCTTTAAATCTTTTAAGCTGATTATAAACAGTTACATTTTTCGATATTATTCGTTTTCATTTTTTTTTTTTTAATTGCTGCAAAAATGTGCTTTAAATATAAATTGAATCATCAGGTTTTACAAAAACAACTATTTGTTATTCATTTGAAGTTCGTTTTTAGTTGTCATTATTATTTAATGTTCCATGTTCTAGTTTTGACTCTTTTTGTAAATTCTGTTACATAATTTACATTAAGTATTTAAATGTATAGTTAGTAATATATGCCCCTTTGAAGTAATTTGGAATTACTCTTTGTCATTGGGCTAATTACTTTCAATTTTGATGAACACTAATCAAATTAATGATGTCAGTCGAAAACTAAATATATTTCGACAGCCGTTTTTATTGCCTTATTTTATTGCTACAGCCCTTTATTTGTTTTTCTTACGTAGTTTCTAAGTTGGTGGAGCATAGGGTCAAATGTATACTTATGCGTTAGGAATACCCAAATGTGACTAAAGTATGCATTATTGTTTTGTTTTGTTTCAAACTATTCCCGAATTCATTACCTTTAATATACCATTTTTTTTTCTCTCTTTTCTTTTCTGTGACTCAAATTACTTTTTAAATTACAGTGGGTTTTGTGAACCTGTTTCGTATCACATTAATTAGTGCTTTAAACGCGTTTTCTGAAGAATGACATTTTGGTGTTGTATGACTTGACGCCAACGGTCATAACTTCATTATAAATGGTCCAATTTACAAAATTCTAATTATGTTGTGTCGACAATAGTTGTGAATATTTTTCCATAAAAAATCTAATGTATATTGTTATAAACACATTTTTTATTTATATTCTAATCTTAATTTTTTGGTAAAACTATGTATTTTTAAAAAAAAAAAATATTTAAAAATGTATAACTAAATAAATATGGAAGCCAAATTCACAGTTCTTTATGGAAACATGCATCAGTATAATATTTTTTATTTGCAATAAAAATCATACCTTTAAGTTAATTACAAGTTTATTTATGTCCGTTCGAATTACGTCCTAATTAGTCATTTTAATTGCAATTACCTAATTAAGAAATTAACGGGAGAAAAAACTTTATACACATAAATACATTATTTTTTAATTCGGATATACTGCCAAAAAGTTTGAAATTTTAAGATAACAATTAAATAAAATCATCTCAGTTGCATATGTATACCTTTTTGTTCAAATATGTTTACACTTTGGGTTGCCTTTATAGATATCGGGTAAGGAGCACTCAAGAGTTTCAATTTTCCCATTTGGTCGCCTTTTTTTTTTTTTTTTCTTTTTTTTTTCTTTTTTTAAATGTCTGTGGAATTATGTTAAACTTTTTTTCTGTCTTATTTTTTAAACACTTTGCATTCAGACATTCTGTTCTGTATCCTTTTATACTTAACTTGATATTTCTTAAAGCCTTTTTTTAAAAAAACGCGTATTTCCAACTTTGGAGTGAGTTAAGACTAAAAGATACAGAATATAATACCTGAATATGAATGCTAAGCTCCTAAAAAATAAGACGAAGAAAAAGTCAATATATTTCCAACATACCCATATAATTCATAAACTGTGTGTAAGAAATGCTATATTTTGTTTTAGAATCGTTATTTTGTACAACTATTCTATACCAAAATTGAGATTTCTTACACGTTGTTTATGAATGATGCACAAGCTTTGTGGATTTGCATCATTTTATTAAATACAACTTTATTCATCTTCGAAAATTCATGAACAATTTACGCCTTCCCTTGTAATATAGAGTTTAATATGGCAATGTATCCGAAATCATAGGAGAAAGTCCTAGTAAGGATCATTTCCTATAATCGCTATGTTAATCACTAATATGTCCAGTGTATTTAGAAATTACTTTCTGGGCAATTCTCTGCTGTAAAAACGAGACATTGTAGCTCTTTTTTCTACTCGTAAACAAATTAGAATTCTAAATTATTATCTGTTTACGAATAGAAAAAAAAGAGCCAAATGTCCCGTGCGTCATCTAGAGAATTGTCCTTCTATAAAACCTTTATATTTGTTGAGTTGACACAAAAATGATCACTTAATGAAATGGCATAAATTGAAAACTCGATTATAGCGTCTAATATATTTTTATTTTATATTTGAAATCCTTACGTCAATACCTATGCATTGGCGCCACCTGGTTTTGTCTTTTTTCGGTTTTAATTTTCAATTATAATAGATACATATTAAATGAAAACAATTTATGTCCTTTCATTATAGTCCGAGAGGCGACTGTAATATTTGGACTCCATCGAACATCATTCTGATTTTTTTATAGAAATTGGAGAAAAGTGAGTAGATTACGAATCCACTAGGTCTGCCGTGGCAAAAATGGCCGAAACTGATCAAAAATCGACTTGGAATGAGTTGAACTAAAATCCGATTGCCAAATATGTCATAACTTGCCGAAAAGAGAACAAACTTTTTCGTCTGGCAACCCACTGCATTTTGATTTTCAATGAGAAAAAGCGCAAACGATTTCAGATCTCTGTCTCGGAAAACTTGTATCGTTTAAAAGTAAGCCAAATTGGCGACATCAGTTACGTCATCCGTGACGTAATGTCTATTGCCAATTTCACTCTTTTGTGAAAGATGCAAGTAAGCCATAGCCACACATCCGAATCGTCTGCAACCTTCTTAATTGAAAATTAAAGAGTGAGGGTTACCAAATAAAAAAATGCTCCTTATTTGACAAGTTATGGCGCTTTGGCAGTTGGATTTAGTTCAACTTATTAAAAGTCGATTTTTGACCAGTTTCGGCCATTTTGGCAACGGCAGACAAGTGGATTCGTAATCTTCTCACTTTTCTCTAATTTCTATAAAAAAATTCAGAATGATGTTCGATGGGGTCCAAAAATTGCACTCGCCTCTTAATATATTAATTGATCATTTTGGTGCCTACTCACCAAATATCAAAGTTTTAAAGAAGGTAGTTTCTAAATGCACTGGGCTGGAAGATTGTAACATAGCGAGTATAGGGAATGATCCTTACTAAGACTTCCTCTTAAATAAAATCTGTTTCCAAATTAATAATTAAGCTCAACTCCTCCCTACAGGGATGAAACATTGCCTGTAGCTTAAATTAACCAGAATTACACCGCCTTTTGTGAGGTACGAGAAGACATCGTTTGCATCGTAACAGCTTGAACTGTTACTTTCGATCCCGATATTTTTTTTTGTCCCCTTTAATTTACAGGGAAGAAACCTGGGTGTTTAATTCAAGAATTTTGACAAGATGATTCAAATATTTATCCCCTGGGAAATGTTGTTTGTCGAGCACGGCAGATCTTAAAAAGAAATTAGTGCGTCATTCTCCCTCAAGAATATGTATCGTACATAATTAGAAACTAGCTTTGTTTTAACAATTACTTTGTTTTTGGATTTCGCTTGTATATCACGTTTGCCATCGCATAAGTTTGTAGTTAATTTTAATACTTAGAGACTTGTTGTGATGAGATAGGGAAAAAAATTGAGATTAAGCTTTTACTTCAAAGCTACTTAATTTAAATTTGAGAGAACAGTTACTGACTAGTTGCTTTGGCGCCCTTTGTGATATATTTATGTGTCATAACATTTAGATATGAAAAAAAGATGAATGAACGGGTTTTGGTCTTTTTTTTTCCTTTTTTTTTTTGTTATTATTATTATTTTATTGTTGAAACCTTAGACAATTTTTACACAAGCATTTTCCTTGTAGTTTTGTTGATTTGAACGACACAACCCAACTTTATTTTTAATGTAAATAAGATTATTATTGAGTACCCGAATCGAATCAACTGCTTTTGATGAAAGAAAAAATTTCTTGACGGGGTTCATTTTGTGACGATTCCTTTTTCTCATTTTATACAAAGCCAAAATTGATAAATAATTTATTAATTTAGAGGTTATGATCTCCACTTCTGATAGACAATTTATTTACAATCTCACTTGGTGTTATTTGTTTGTAAATCAAAGTTAAGTAAATTAATAATAGTCCTAATATATTGGAAAGTTATGATTGTATAAAATAAATGGCAGCACAATAGGAAAGAGAAAATAACGATTTAAGGACGTTAATGAAACCTACTGAATCTTATCTTTCAGCAATAGAGCACAATATCTAATTCTAATGAACTTCCAAAAATATAATCTCTCTATGTAATTTTAATGCGCAAAGACCCACTATAATATATCTTGGAAAATAAAGTAGTGTGATGAAAATCTCTTGCAGTTGCTGAAAATCTTATGCAATTACTTCATATCCTAAAAATATGCAGGCTATAAACTGGAGCCATGGATATTTTCCGCACGTTTTCGCATAATTTCCATCTAACGTTTTCTTCCTAACCACTACATATATTGAATTTAGAGTTAACGCTTTTTTTTTCCCCTTCCCAATATTCGTTTATCAAATTTATACCATAAAAATTGTTTTGGAAACTTTTTTCGGATGCGTCAGACGATGTAGCTTTTAACTTTATCCGTCGTCAAATATATATGGGGGGGGGGGGGATTCCTGGCTATTATTTTTGTCTTGGCACTCAATCAAGGTTTAGCATTCTGACAATATTAAATTCCCGACTGATAGGTCGGAACTATTTCTCGAATACTAAATAGGTGCTGTGTACGGTTGCCAGTTAACTTTTATGAGGATGAGTGGCAGGGAGAAAATTTAATTGGAGAAATATTTTCTTCTTTATTACTCGGTGAGGTTGGAGGTGTCTTAAAATGAACGTGCTATAAATGAAAATATATAAGCAGGGATTGGGTGACGATTATTTCTAGTTCACCTATGCAAGAAGTCGAATCGACTTTCGTTCGGCAGTATCTTTCTTTCAAAGTGAGTTGACACAGCATTATGACAGTATTGATGCCATACTGTACATAAGTACAATGCTTATTTAAAAAGCAATAGATGTGTAATAGAAATATCCCACCTGGTATTGTTTATTTTACAAAATCACCCCTTAAAACCTTGCAACAAAATAATCAATTGGCAAGGTCTTTATCAAGTTGATTGTGAGACTTTTATACAGAATTATTGCACGTACCTGTAGAATTTACACAGTTTATACTAAGTAATCTGCAAATGAATCTTCGGAACATCTGGTGGATTAATCTCAATTCTGGGGTATATATCAATTTTGAAACTTTAGATCCAATTGAATATCCGAATTTATTTTCCATGATTGTTTTGTCATGCCAGATAGCCTCCTTTGATGAAATAATTGCTTGAATGATGAAACTAGGGTAGACGATTGAAGAATATTTAAACAGAGAGCATTCCCCAAAGTGCATTTAAAAGTATTATTTCATAGAGTGAATAATTTTGTATGCGTGGGTTTATATTTAAACTTAATTGAAATAAGAAGACTGTAGGATTAGTCTTGAAATTACCTAGGGGGATAAATGAAATGCCTTTTAATTAGTTTATATTGAAACTGGGGGGCTTGGAAATAAATCCGTTATCCAAAGTAACGACTTTGAATTTTGCCTGAATTTTTGAAAAATTTATACGGTTGAGAAAAATCAGCTCCTATTTCATGGCGATGTAAACTTTTAACTACATTTTTAAAATAGATCATTTTAAGAACGTAGTTTAATTCTGTAATTACCTGTTAGCTTGCTAATATAAACTTGGCAATCATGAAATTGGTACCGATTTTAAAAGAAACTCTACATTTGCTTTTCGCTCAGACATGATTTCCTTCTTGCTTAATTATTAGCAGTATCAAATTTTTTGTTAATTAGTATTCCGAATTTATTCCCTTTCAAGAAACATCGAAAATTAGCACTAAAACCGATAGGGAATTAAACCTTTCTTTTTGTCGGCAGCAAACAAAAATTACTTCAAACTATTTCGAGCTACATGAATAAACAACAACAAAAATCTCCATCTGAACGTGATATAATTTGTGATCAAGTCTGTTTCCTACCACTTAACCTAGAATAAGGAAAGAAGGGGGGAAAAAAATTAAAACATTCCTTTCTGAATTCAAATAACATTTTTAACCACATTATTCTCTTTTCATTGGCTTCTTTACCTCCGTCAGGTCATGAATACTACCGATAAAAGTTGAAGAGGAATGTAAAAGGTTTTAACAGTAATTCTTTGTTATCGTGCTTAAATTGCAAAGCAGATTGTAAAACGTGTTTCGATTATAAGTTAGCGTTTAACATCACCCTTTTCCCAATCTTTACACTTATTGTCTTTTGCCTTCTTTTCCCCAATAATCGCTTAATGTTTTTCTTGACGTTTGCTTATTTTTTGCAATATTTTACTCGTGTTTTATCGTTTGGCTTTTGTTTACCTACCTAATATGTACTTTTTTTAAGAGATGCATCATGAGAGATTATTTTTATCGGATGAAATTAATTTTCCAAGATTAGCAATGTAATTATCAGACACGTTAAGACCCTTTAAGTTTAGAGTTTTTTTTCCCCCCTCATCAGCTAGAGAAGCTTTAAGAAATAGTCTTCAGTTGTCTTATATACTACTTTTTATTAGCAGAAGAGTAAGGAAACAATGTTTGGGATCTCTTATTTGTGGATGTTTTAAAAACACTTACAACAATGTATGATTTTAAAACTGCAATATTGAAATGTCGTTCATTACAATCATGTGGTGAAAAAAGATGTGCAGCATTTTTTTCCCCCTACTAACTGCCTAAAGGAATTCGTTTTCTTTTGTGATTTATTGATTTCGACCGGCATTACATTATAAAAGTTATTTGACATAGATCTTTATCAAATCTTTTATAAAACTCTAGCTACAAACACTAAAAATATATATATATTTATACAAGTCTTTTATAAAAGTTTAGATATTACATTATGATATTTAACTCTCAAAATCTTTAGTAAAATATTTTTTTAAGGGTCTGCCAAAGAAAATATCTTTAAAAAACATTATGTATCTTAATTGACGTAGAACTCTTCAAACATCTTTCCATTAAGTCAATTCATTTTTTTTCCTTTGTAATCGTTTTAAACATAGTTTTTAACATTCTTTCTGAATATTGCTTGGTTCTTCAAAGATATATAGTTTGGATACAGAACTGTGAGCTCGCAAATTTTATTTTTGCAGTTTTAAATTCAACAAAAGAATACGCATTTATTACAAAACATCAAATCTATGAGTAACAATCGACAGTACTACCATTCCACGTAACGTGCTGATATTCACCGAATGTATTGGCATAGTGGGAGTTCATAAGACAGTAGAAGTTCACTATATCGAATACCCATTCAACGGATTTGTTTCCATTAGTTCCTTCTTGTAATCTAATGCGAAGCATTCATATGAACTCTGGAATATCAGAAATACACATCGAAATTGACTTAGCTGTTCATTTGGTCATCGAATCAAGCAGCTAATCACAATCCTAGATGCTTGAAAGTAACTGATAATGCGCAAGTAAATTAATTCCGAAATAAAGCCATTTCATTCGCTGCCATGTGAATGTGCGCCATTGAACAGCAGAATTAATGGGTAGAATCATATTGAATGAACGTACTATTTGCTTAATGCAAATGCATTAAAAATGCTCCCTGCGCTAATGGAACTGGAAGCTGTAGTCTTCCGTTGAGATAGCTTAAATAACACACGATTGGACTGTTCCATAATTTGAGCAGCTGCGCGGGATTGCGTTAAAAGTGAGAATTCTTTAATGAAGATACGTTGGTGACATTAAGTTATTTTATAATTTGAATTTTACCATGGTTCGTACGGTCCTTAAAAGTCCTTAAAAACTCGAAAAAATTTCTAAGGCCCTTAAAAGTTCTTATTTTTTAAAAAAATCCTTAGAAGTCCTTATTTTTTTCCAAGTTAAAAACCAATGTTAACGAAATTTGGAGATCATCATTTAAAGTGTTTTCATCCTTCCTACCTTTTTTGTTAAAAAAAAAAAAAAGCAGTTTTTCCTCCGAAAATAGCATCTTTTCTGTTCTTTTCTGAAAAAAAAGAGCAAAATTTTCAAATGAAATGCAATATGCGGATCACCCCTACCGATATCGCCTGTTGCGCATGCTCATTCATGTACAAACGTGCCACGCACAGACCAGTGACTCGCTGAAGTCATTGAATGGCTTTTGATGCCAGGTGCATTATTAGTAGGTAGATTGCTGGGGTCCGTCCCAAAAATTACGAGTGTTAGTAAGCATGTATGCCTATTTCATACGTACCTTGATTAAGTGTAGGTCTCTGGATTTTTTTTACCATGCCTTCTTACTCAAAATAGAGAAGAAAGTTATTGGAAACGATAGTTTAAAACTTATTCTAAGGTATGTAAACCATAAAGTGTTTTCAATCTGACTGCATTATTTAGAGACATAATTATTTTCTCCTTGCCTCGCGTTTTTTATCAACAGAATATATTAGAACTAAAATTATTTACATATTATTTATGTTAGATTTTTAGTTATAAGATAACTTAGAAGCGTGGCCGCCAGTAGCCTTTCGGTTAAAAAAATCTTCTAATTTTAATCTAACTGCATCCTTTACAGATATGATTATTTTTTTTCTTGACTTGGATATTTTGTCAACAGAATATATTAGAGCTCTAAATTCCTTAATATTTAAAATTGATTCCATCAGATTTTTTTTTTTTTTTTTTTTTTTTTTTAACCTTTTTAGCACTGTGTTACAGTTTTGCAACAATCCTAAAAGCCTAAAAGCATTCATAAGCAAAAATGCTTAGATCCTGTACTTGATTTTTTTTTTTTTTTTTTTTTTTTTTTTGTGCTTTCATTTTGACATTTTACTGAACACAATTAACTGAAAGTGATGTGTGTGAATTTTTAATCTTTTAATTAATGTTTTCCATTCTTTTTCGGGAATTCTTTTTTGTACTCTAAAGATGTTTGTTTTGATTTTTAGTGTAAATTTATTTTGGAGCAATTATGCTTAGACTATTTAAAATTACATTTACTTATAAAATTTGTATGTTTTTAAATTAGCCATTATTTTCTGTTTCTTTTTTTTGAATGATAACATCAACAGAGAGACATCAGGAAATTTTCTGGCAATCAGTGAAATGTCAGGGAATTTTGTTTCTTGAATTCTGTAGCCACCTTGCAAATGAATATTTTATGAAAATCTTACTAAGTGTAGATTTTTTTCTTTATATTCAATAATTTTCTTTTAATCACATTTCAACAGAGGTGGGACTGGAGCATTTTTAATTGATATTTTAGTATTTTAATATCATTTAACTTTTGAGTTTTAAAATATTTTCTGAAGAAGTTTTTAATTCCTGCCCTTTTGAGCATCATTGTAAAAATTTTGAAATCATAATTTAAATGTATTCATCGTGGTAGAAAAATAAAATAATGTAGAAATTATGGCAGAAAACCAGTTACGAAATTTTGCAATTTGCTTTAAAAGTACCCTCGGAAACAGGAGATTATTAAAAATATGCATAATTTATATTGCACTTCAAGAATTTAAACTACATTTAGTGAAAGTATATCTATTTCTCAAAATGATTGGTTATAATCATAAGGAATTAAAAGAAATTTCATTCATGAATTTTAATATGCATTAAAATTTTCTTTTCATTCAATTTATCCCCATCGTATAAATCACAAAGAAAGTTGAGGTCCTTAAAAAAGTTAACAAAGTACTTAGAAAGTCCTTAAAAAGTCCTTATTTTTTATTTTGAAAATCTGTATGAACCATGTTCAGGGGTCGCAGACGTCCTATATGTCCTATAAATCCTATATTTTTTAAAAAATCGGTAAAACGTCCTATATTGTCCTATATTTTACAATTGTCCTATATATCCTATATTTCTACATTGATTCGATCTATATTTTCTTCGAATTCGTAATAACGGCGCCGTTTGTTGCCATTTTTTAATATTTCGGATTCCTTGGCTCGATCGTAGGTGAAAAAGACCTCACAAAAACGATGTTTGTAACGGCGGCGCGGCGTTTTATCTGTTGTGACGTCACGTGCTGTATAATCTACAACTCAACTCTACTGGACCGGCGGGAGTTGTAAACATGTGAACATTTCCATAACAATCAGTCTTGAATTTCTGATCTGATTTCTCCTCCAACGTAATAAATTAATTGGCCATAATGCAGAGAGAGATGCAACAACAAAACTCTGCCTCGGGAAAAACGGATAAAAACAACTTGGGATTAACTTGCAGGACTACTAAAGAACATTTTGAGTGCTCAGTCAATAATTGATGAAGGAAACAAAAGGGTTAAGATTTACTGTATGATATCGGATGGCGATTTTTTTATTCCGAATCCTGTACGGATTCTGCTCCACGAATTGTTTACATCAAACCACTCCAAATTATGGCAACCATAGGCAGTTAGTTATCTTGCTCTTAAAAATGGCAAGGCTGCCATTTTTTGGCGAAAATCGCCTTGGCGCAGAATTCGTACCGGATTCGGAATATTAGCCACGATTTTTTCATAAAAGTCGCCAAAATTGAAAATTACGTCAATACGTTGTGTTGTCAAATCCAAACGATCACTAGGGTTGCTTTAAAACCAAGTGCCAGGTTCGCCACATTCGGCGATAAATCTCCCACTTTTCGCCGCCAACCCAGCCGACACTGAACAGTAAATCTGAATCCACAAAAGACTGCAAACAGGGATAAAAAGAAAATACTTAAAGAAATTGGAACTGTTAAAAATGCTGGAAGCAAAAGACTCATGATTGCAAATAATGTAATTAATGAAACTTGATTTAGGGATGGAATATTGAGGCAATAACGGATCACGTATTCAGGATCAGGCGATTTCTTTTTTTTTAAAGGTGTGTTTTCTATTCTCTTAAATTCAATATAACGAGTTTATAAATGTATAACGAGTTAATTTTGAAGTTCAGTAGCAACTGTGTGCAGTTATTTGATGTTTTATATTGTCCTATATTTTTTTTGAAAAAATCCTATATATTCTTATTTTGTCACTTTGACCCCTGCATGTTTACAAATTACATCAGTATGGCCACCGGAGAATCATGAGTTGCTTTTTGATTTTAGAGATTTATAGTATTGGCTTCATGAGTTGAAGTTAGATTCGATTTTTTTTTTTGTTTTTTTTTTTGTACTTTTCCGTTATAGTTAGGCCACTTGGCGATATTCTTTTGGCGTTAATTTATCATTGGAGTGGTATCTTTTCATTACCCTGATTGGATAAAACCTCTTAATACTTCAAAACACGCGGAGAAATAGCCCATTCAAGTTTCGACTTGAGTTTTAGGTTCTCTTTGAAAGGCCGCAAATCGCGCCAAAGAACATGGCAGGCAAAGATGTACCGAATGTTTTGTGCCCTCCTTTAAACCTGAACTTTTAATGTCTCAAAATGTATCAAAACAATAACATGTGTATCTCTCGCCTTCCTAATAATTTCCAACTTTTTTTCTGACCTACTAATATCTACTTAATATTATAAAGTTCAACGCATCCAGATTCTAAGTAATTTAATTTCTCATTTTATTGTTGGCTTATGCAAATGGCGTGAAAATTAAATAACAATCCCTCTTCTTAACAATACTTATTGCTACATTTTCAATGAACAAGCCTTAATATACTTCTAATTTTCGTCAAAGAAAAAACCATAGTTAAGCAGACTTTGCTTTCTTCTCAAGTGCCTTAAATTAGTTTAGTCCCTTAGCGATGGACCTCAGGAAATTTCGTGTTGGTCCAGAAGGGGTCAAAGAAAACATTTCTGTTTATTTCTTCTGATGTGGAATCCGAATACACCACCTGTGACTCCCCAGAGGGCTTGATTGATTGAAGCCGAAGTGAGAAACAACAAAGGGCGGATTTTGACTCCATCCCCAGGGGATATACCGATATATATATATTTATACTCTCCACATCTAAATCCATACTCCCATGCCTTTCTTAGAGTTTATCTCTTTCTCTCTTTTTTGCTTTCTTTCCGATCCTGATCGGTCAGCGGGTTGGATTTCGATGGGACCTTTCGTTGAATGGTCAGATGCAGACTCGGCACTTTTTTTTCCCCCCTCCACTCGGTGTCCTTTTCCAGGGAATAAAGTTTTGTGCTATGAGTGCAGGCTCTTATATATGATGTTGATGGATCCGTAACTGCGTGAAAAAGACTGATACGTTTTCCTTGGCGACTTGTATTATGTTGACAAGAGGATTTTTGCGTTATTAGTGCTCCAACTTGTTGTTTTATGTTTTAATGATGAATACGTCTAGCTTTCACGTTCTTGAAACCTCGTTTATTGTATTTTAAGGATAGTTCAGATTCATGAGTTGGAGCATCAATCGTTTCTCGAATGCAGACCTCAATGTAAAGTAAATTTTCTGTCTCGCTTTCAGATACCTACCTAGTTACTCATCGGGGAGAGGGGAGGAGAGTAGACTTAGTCAGAACCTCAAAGAGGCGTTTCTGACAAGACTAACCAGCAGTTAAGCTTTAAATGTAGTCTTAAACCCGGGTGCCTCCATACCACAAAGTGAGAAATCAATGCACAAATATTTATTTATATATATATAGAGAGAGAGAGAATGTGTGTTTGTGTCAATGTACAAATAAGAAATGTAAATCGTAATAAAAAAAAAACATTAAGTGGAATATGCAAATTTTTACGACTAATGGAATATTGATTACTAACGATAAAAGTTCCACCATTCTCCTTGAAATGTGACCTTCGTCTTGTTGCAATAGACCGTACATTGAAAGCATATCACTTCTATCAGTTTACAAAAGCAGAAATAAGAATTTCCTTTCGAAAGCAAGAAAAATTACTCGCTCTGCCCACTCTATCCTAAACAGCCCGTTAAATCAGATACGCCGCAGTGCACGCTGTCCCAAGTAACCTGAATGAAATTCCTTCGACATTCCGTTTATCTTTTGCTTTGGAAAGCAACCAGAAAACGAAGATCTTTCCTGTCAGAAAAATGCATCCCTCCCATAATGTACACTGTGCTGCTGCCTTCCTCTCTCAATCAGGCCATTTTATCCCCTTATCGTCGGTCACTTCTGGATCGATGGTCGCATCAACCAGATGTATGGACGTCGTCATCTTTTGGATAAGAAGAATCTCGATATTAAAAGAAGAGACAAGAGAGGGAGTAGGCCGTTGGAAAGTCTAGTGGTATAGTGCCCAGACTGTGTACCACGTCCTTGCAAAAGTGCCGGAAAAAAGTGTTTTCTAATTAATATATATGACATACCTTGAGGAGTAATCTGATATGTTGTGAATTACAAAATTATGGGTTTTCTAGATTTTGAACCTTGTGTGAAAGTGGAACTGGGAACTTGATTTTCTTGTTAGAGCGATGTGGGTAATTACTATTATTTACATTCACTAGGTTGGAGTGGAGAAGTTTCTACTAGTTCTATTTATATACATATATCTATATAAGCTGTTATTTCAGAATTGGTTCTCTGTAAAATAGGTATGTTCCCGCATATGATGGTGTAGTCACTATATTCTCTTTAATAGCTTTTATTTAAAATGTCCTTAGAGCAGAAAAAATCTAAGTGATATCTCTCAATATTTTCTTCCAAAAATGAAGTTTAAGGAAATAATAATTTGAAGACTGTCGCTATCAAATTCTCCTATTTGTGTACCCCTTTACTACATCTTAATTTGTCTAACCGCTAGGTGCACATTGTCAGCCTTAACACGGACTTCTTAGCTGTCATTTGTCTTTGTCGTCCAATAGGAGAACCACCGCCTTAAAGCTTTGGTTCTCACAATCTGTGGACATGAACCATTATGGCTTTCAATTGCCCTCTTATCCTAGCTTTAAACGCATCATCTTGCGATGTTCCATCTTCTAAAAAATACCCCTAATATTCGCCGCCATTTTTCCCGGAGTTAATCGGTAGGAAGCGATCCAGTGATGTTCAGTAATTTATGGAATAGATAGATGAGAGGAGAGAAGATTCACTGGACCAGACCAGGTTTCCATTTTTTTCGTGTGTGGTTATTTCCTGTATTTTTTTAACTTTGATGTGTATTTATTAAAGTTGCTCGTGATGGATGAGTTATGAATGGAGTTTTTGGATAATAAATTACCATCTTCGCTTTAAGATGTTGGAGGATCGATGGATTTGAAGAGCGGTGGATATTGACTATACGGGTCAATTAGTTTGCCCGTTTTGTGAGGTAATTTAGCCCATTTGCGGCGGGGAATTGGATCGAAATGCGTACGTGGTCTGAATTTCGAAGCAGAAATGCAGTCGAGAGTTAATTGCTCGACAATACTTTTAAATTGTAGGTTTTTACGTGTTCAGGGGTCGCAGACGTCCTATATGTCCTATAAATCCTATATTTTTTTAAAAATCGGTAAAAACGTCCTATATTGTCCTATATTTTACAATTGTCCTATATATCCTATATTTCTACATTGATTCGATCTATATTTTCTTCGAATTCGTAATAACGGCGCCGTTTGTTGCAATTTTTTAATATTTCGGATTCTTTGGCGCGATCATAGGAGAAAAAGACCTGACAAAAACGATGTTTGTAACTGCGGCGCGGCGTTTTATCTCTTGTGACGTCACGTGCTGCATAACCTACAACTCAACTCTACTGGACCGGCGGGAGTTGTAAACATGTGAACATTTCCATAACAATCGGTCTTGAATTTCTGATCTGATTTCTCCTCCAACGTAATAAATTAATTGGCCATAATGTAGAGAGAGATGCAACAACAAAACTCTGCCTCTGGAAAAACGGATAAAAACAACTTGGGATTAATTTGCAGGACTACTAAAGAACATTTTGAGTGCTCAGTCAATAATTGATGAAGGAAACAAAAGGGTTAAGATTTACTGTATGATGTCGGATGGCGATTTTTTTTATTCCGAATCCTGTACGGATTCTGCGCCACGAATTGTTTACATCAAACCACTCCAAATTATGGCAACCATAGGCAGTTAGTTATCTTGCTCTTAAAAAATTGCAGGGCTGCCATTTTTTGGGGAAAATCGCCTTGGCGCAGAATTCGTACTGGATTCGGAATATTAGCCACGATTTTTTCTTAAAAGTCACCAAAATTGAAAATTACGTCAATACGTTGTGTTGTCAAATCCAAACGATCACTAGGGTTGCTTTAAATCCAAGTACCAGGTTCGCCTCATTCAGCGATATTTCTCCGACTTTTCGCCGCCAATCCAGCCGACACTGAACAGTAAATCTGAATCAACAAATGACTGCAAACAGGGATAAAAAGAAAATACTTAAAGATATTGGAACAGTTAAAAATGCTGGAAGCAAAAGACTCATGATTGCAAATAATGTAATTAATAAAACTTGAATTAGGGATGGAATATTGAGGTAATAACGGATCACGTATTCAGGATCAGGCGATTTCTTTTTTTTAAAGGTGCGTTTTCTATTCTCTTAAATACAATATAACGAGTATATAAATGTATAACGAATTAATTTTGAAGTTCAATAGCAACTGTGTGCATTTATTTGATGTTTTATATTGTCCTATATTTTTTTTGAAAAAATCCTATATATTCTTATTTTGTCACTTTGACCCCTGCGTGTTACAAATCAATTTCATATGGATGAGCGGGTTTTTCAACTTACAATTTGATATGAATAAACTAAAAAGTAATGTTCAAAAGAAATTAGACTTTTTTCTATGTTAATTATAATTTCTTTGAAAAATTTAACTTAACCTTATATAAAATGACCCGATTTTTTTTTTTTTTTTTTTAATTTAGTGGTTTTAAAAAACGCTACAACTCCAAAATTGTCGAGTTTTTTTCGGCATGTGCAAGATGAGTCATAAGTTGCCCGTCTTTATTGCATTCCGCAAATGTTTAACTGAAGCAAATTCCAATTATACTCTATTATTAAAGCCATTAAGCTGTTGTAAGATTTCAATGGTTTAAACAAAATTCAAATGCGTTTTTCTCAAAACTATACTTTTACAGTTATCTGTAGTTGTATCATTAGAGTGACGATATATGAGGCGTTGAGTGCTAAACCGGATCATTTGCTGTTTCTATCCTTTCTCCTTCCCTCCTCCCCCCCCCCCCCAAATCATTCGTTCTAGAACGGACCAAATGTTTTTTCTAATTGCCGACTATAAATAAACCACATTTGATTCGTTCTGGCATAAATGGTTTTGAAAAAACGGTGTAGAAATAGCCAACATCAAATGGTGGGATGGATCGTTTTGGCGTTTAATGCCTCATATAAGCAAGTAGAAGTTAACTCACAAATATTTCTAAATACTGGCAAGAAATTGCATTCTTTATAATGAGCAAAATCCTCGCCTTGTGTATTAAACAATGTGATTATTTAATTTTAAAACCATTTCATCCAGCTTATGTATACTCCAAAGTTTATGTCTCTTTCCATATCTAACATCGAATCGAGAGCATCTAAACAGGATTTTACACTTATTTCAGATTTTAACATCCCAACATAAACTCGATTTCATCTTACCTCCTCGGGCTCTCTCCTATAAAAGCAACATCCACATTCCATAACTTCTCGACGTTCCAACTTGACCGAGATTTTATTTCTCCAAAATCCTTTTCATTTCCATCTGCAGGCAAAATACGCTTCCGATCGTATCATCTTCTCCTCGAAAATGTTGTCCAATTCTCCCGGAGAGGAATGATTTATCGTCATCTTTGGAAAGAAATCTCTTGAACAAGATTCCCTACTCCTCAACCTCTCTCTTTTGAAGATGTAATAATTGAGTCGGGGACAAAGTTTCCACTCTCTTTTTGGAATAAAATATGGCATCTCCTTCTCGTGGCCACTTTATGCGCACTTCTGCTTCGGATTAATCAATTCGATTGTGAAAGATATTCGATAGTTGTGCATGGAATTTGGCAGTGTTTTTCAAGTGGGTTGTCGTGAAATGTCCGCAGTTCCTGAGTTTTCATTCTGTTTGCTGTTGGAGATAGATTGTTCTTTAGCTTGGCAGTGATGAATGAATTTCTATTTTCAGTCTTCCATTGAAGGTACATGGTAATGATTTTGAGTGACTGAAATGTTCCATCAAAATGTATAAATCAAATAAATATGTTGTGTGCTGATATTTACCATTATATACCAAAGGCTGATTTACACGTTTCCAGTGGTTGAAATGCCTGCCGATAAGTTGATTGGAAGGTCAATGTCATGCGTTGATTAGAATGCCAACTTTGGATTTACATAGTGCCAACAGGTGGAACTATCTAGCTATTGGGCTAGCATTTCGCTGCTTGGCGGTGGTCACGGGAGAGCAATATTTGGTTGTTGCCAGCAAATATAAAATGTTTTCACTACTAAAGCTGCCAGTTATAGGCGAAAGATGACAAGTTGACTTCTCCAGTGACTACGTTTACAGGGTGACATTTGATGACTGGCAACTTCAACTGGTACACCGACTAGTAACGTGTACTTCAGCTTAACTGAAAAGATATTGCTCGATATTTTTTAAAATTGAGTATATTTATAAGCAATTGGTGGATTTACTAAACATTAACTGTTGAATACTTATTTGCTATTTCTTATATTTATAAATGTATTGCCTTTTTAATTAAAAATTTAAATTATTTTGCTAAAATTGCTATGATGATCAAAAGTTCTATTTAAAATGAGGCGACGGGATGAATGATTCTTTTCTTCCGTGTTTATTTTTGAAAATCAAATGTTGTAATATTAATTATGAAAAAAAAAACATAATTTTACTTTATTTGCTTGTTGATTATTGTTTTATATATTTCAAATAACGTCTGATCGCTCTTGTTTGAATTTTTATTTATTATTTATTTCTCGGTATTTCGAATGTTGCTTACTTTTTACAAAATTTTCTAATGAATTTATTTAATTTCTCTAAACTTCTATTTAATATTGAATTGGCTCTTGCTTTTTTTTTTTTACTGTATGGCCTCTTCAAACTACCTCGTCAACGAAATCATATCCTCAGAAGCATCTTGATCAAATTAAGCTTCAGAAGTGAATAATCGGAAAATAGCTTTCGGCTTATAAGAGCCACCCACAACGTAATCCTTCGTAAAATCGAAGAAGGAAAAAAAAAGGGGGGGGGGGGAATTGAAAATGTATCAAATAAAAGTTTTTCACTTCCGATCCTCAAACAATGAAATCGAAATCTTATTAAAGCCCGAACACGCCTGGTGGATTCCAATAAGATTCGTGTGGAACTGTTGCGATCGATTTCTGAAGTCATTGCGTGAGGAACATCCCTCGAATTAAAATCAGATCTGATTTTTTCTTAAGAAAAATAGTTTTTTTCTTACTCTTCTAAGTAGTTGAACCCGAGCTTTATTTTTAAAGGCGCAGTCTCACTTTTGACAGAAATTTCTGGAACAGCTTTCATCCCGTTCAAGTAAATTGGTTGATGTTCACCGACTGTTTTAGTTCGTGTTGTATTAAAATAAAATCGTAGTTGGGTGTTTTTGCTTGTGAGTGCAGGAATTTTGTCCTGCTGTAAACCTTTTACTCACAATAGTATCGGTAACCCTTAACGCATCCTTAACTAATCCCTTATTCTACATTTACTTTATTGGGCTTTATATGAAATAACTTAATCTGTTAGAATTCGCTAGAGTACAGATAGAAATAAAAATATCTGATGGAGTGTTTGGAATTAAAAACTATTATTTACTAGTACCTAATGAAACAACGTATTTAAGTATTGGTTGAATATAGTTGTTGGAAATATTCAGCTTTCCGAAGCTTAAAAAAAGACAACGATTTTGGGCATTGGTCACATTAGATTACACTTTTGACAAAGCATGTCATATTTTGGTAACACACTGTATAGTTACAACACTTAATTCTGCAACATAAACTTCGATTACGGTACTACAACAGACAAGAATCTTTATAAGATTCACTCAGCTAATACCACCTACTGAAAAGCATCACGCTATTATGACACTTTCCAACGACAGGGTAAGTCAAAATGAATGTCTTGGTTTAGAAGCTTTTCTAAGCAAAGTGTAATTATAGTATTTATTCAAAAGGTACACAGTGAAAAAGGTAACATGCACAAGTTACGAATAGAAGTTAACACAAACGTTGATTGGTCGCGTAACTGCTCTGGACAAAGCACTGTGACGTTGACCATCACGATCCGGACACATGCTACCCAAGATTTGGCAGGAATTGCATTAAAACTTGTGTATGTCGCGTAACAAAAGGAGCATGTATTGAACGTTTTTGATGTCTACGTTCAAAATTTGATAATAATTCATCTCCATGTATGTATTGTATCCTTTAAATACATAAATTAATTACATTGTAATAAAGCTTTGAAATCCCAACATTCATTTTGACTTACTCTATATATTATTTTTATAATATCATCAACTTAAGATTAAAAAGGCACTAATTCCAATTTGTATAAAAGTTTTCAAGAGAGTAAAAAAACGTTGGTAAATTAATTGCTCATTCAGCATTATCTTTTAAGTGCTTTTGCGCTTCGCTCGTTTACTTTAAAAAAAAAAAAATCATTGCAGCTTTTACTAATCGATGTGCCTTCTCTTCCTGCTGCCAAGTATGCCAAAAAGTTACGTGTGAGCAAAAGTGAAACTAGCACCTTTTCTGTCTAATCCGACGATATTTTAATGGCGAAAGCATACATCAATTTCCGTAAAAGGTTTATTTTCTTTTGGAATTAAACTAAATTCTTCAATTTGTATCAATGCATGTCAAGTCGTGAAGTAATTTTTTTATTCACTTTCATGTAAATTAAACTATGATCATTTATACTTATTCGGTAACTTAAGATTTTTTTAATTTTTTTTTCAATTTTACGAAAATTGAATAAAACTATATTATGAAGCCCTTTCTATTTATACTATGCATTCCTGAAGTACTCAACTGTAAATGAAAAGCTTGTATGCTAGTGTAAAAGACAATGTTGAATGACAGAAATCAGTTTATCACAAAAAGCTATTCATCAAATTTGGTATGACAAGTTAGACAAGCTTAATTGTTTAATGCTTTTCACACAATCCCATTATAAAACTTCTATTGCTTTCTTTTGTAAATACACGTCTACTCGTCCGTCATTTTTTACATAACTTTAAAAATAAAATAAACTTTCTATTGAAATAAATTATTATCATCCTCTTTATATACAGCTATTCTTATCCTGACACTTTCTCTTTTAGATGTTTTGATTGAAAAACTATGTTTCTTCACACTCATTTAAATACATTTTTTACTGCAAATAAAACATTTGAATGATGGAAAAATAAATCGCCCGGGTGTACCTTAAAGAAAAAAGGATAAAAATTGCTTTAAAAAAAAAGAAGGAAAAGAAAAATTAGAGCCTATTGGGACGTTAGAAGAAACTATCTATTTTACATACAGTTAGGGATATCTAAAATTATAAATAAGTCAAACTCACTAAATATTTGATAAACCTTATGATACAAAAATACGTGCGAAAGAAACCGTGTGAATCTTGCGTCCTTTGAGACTTCACTACATCTTCCCCAAGATAAATCATAATTCCATTCAATTTTTTTTTATTTAACATTCCAACACCATTCTTAATAAATATTTCCCCAGACCTAGTTCTGAAGTTCATTTTATTAAGTCAATAATATACGTCTGGGAGATGTATCTCTTGGAGATAATTTCATATAAGTCCCAGCTTCGAGTCGCAACACCTTCTTTCATCACGTCCTGGTGTTCCTTTCTTTTATTATGATGTTTGAGTTTTGGCAGGCTAAAAGGTTGAGATTTCCATAATCTTATTTATTCAGTCTTCCTCTCTGCGGCTTTTTTTTTTTTTTTTTTTATTATTATTATTCCTCTGTGATTTTCTTTCTGACTTGTTTCTTTGGCGGACCTGATGGCTTGTTCTTCTAATGAGGCTGTTTTAAAGCCCGTGGAATAAAATTTGCATGCGCATTATGATGTTGGCTCCGGTAATTTCATGGTTTGGGTTATGCTTTCCGGATGCCGTTAGTTGGATTTAAGGTTTCGAAAGAAGTTATGCGAACCTCAAATTTTGTGTGTCGCAGGCGCAGTTGATTATGTGTTGTTTTTCGTCGTTAAGTAACGAGGTAAGGATAAAATAAGCGAAAGTAAGCCATGTCCAAGCATGCGAATGAACATTGAAATTGCTTTGCCGACTTGAAAATTGCCGTTAGTCATATGGGAGGGATTTTTGACGATTCCTCCCGTTGATTTTCAAAAAGTGGTTTAAATTATGATAAATCTTAAGATTTTTGTTCTTAAAAATACATATTTTTAATTAAAATAAGCAAATTTCAGATTTGATTTTTTTTTTATATAAATCTTAAATACCGGATCTTCTGTAAATAAAACATAAGTGAGTTTGCTATCAAACGTTATAAATTGCCTAATGAACAATAAAGTGCTTTAATATTTTGTTTTACCATTTTAATTTCTTTTCATGTGTCCTTTTTTTTTTTTTTTTATGGCAAATAAAGTGGAAAACGTACGTTGATTAAACATGGCTAGTTATTCATACGATCTCATGAGTTAACCAAGAGCTTGGTTCTGTCTAATTGGTGTCTAATAATCTTGTGGTCTAAATCAAGATCTTTGTTAAACTAACATATTTTAAATTGGGTGTCGTTAATGAAAATAAAATTGTCATTCTTACGCTGAATGCATACGCTTATTTTGTTGGGATAGTCTTTCGACCCTAAATTTAACCATTTTTTTAATACGTTTCCATAAAATTTCTTTTATTTAGGACAGATGTTTATAAATTGGTTTTCAAAAGAACCAAAACTATATACGTTTAATGAATGTGTCAAAAACCTAGAAGTTTAAAAAAGTATCAAATGGAAAAAAATAATTTCGTACGACAAAATACTAAGTAATAATTGAAAGTTTCACTTTTTTTTTCTCTCTTTATTTGAGGCTGATAAACATTTTTTAAAAGGAAAAATCTTTCTCGCATCTATATTTTTTATCCTAATTAACTTTGCCTTCCCATCTAAAAACTAGCTTTTTTTTTCTTCATCGAATAACGAACAATAATTAACTTCTATATCATTTCTTTTTGTGAGGATTTTTTTTTTTTTTTAAGTTAAATTAATTTATTTGCTAAGTGTTTTCCTTCCGTGATCCGAAAAATTGTGTTTTTTCCCCGTTTTTGCAAGAAACACTTTTCGTTTTCAGTAACCTTCCTCGTGAAATATTCTGGACGTCTTTTAAACAGTATTTAATACAGTGCCGACCATGAATCGACTTCTGATGCAAAAATCGATGGTAATGTGGTTACTTTTGCGATTTGAATAATGATAAAGTAATCGCACAGCTTATTCTTAAGCACACATAACAAGTGGAATTGACTTTTAAAACTTCACTTAAGTGTGGTGCGATAAATGAAGGTAAATTCTCTCTTAAGAATACATTAAATTATACTTTTAATGGTTAATATGATTAATGCTCTTCGCTAATTTTCAAAGTAGTCTTGAAAGTCGTATTTCGTTAAATAATGTAGTTTTAATGCTTTATGCTCGTTGGTATTGAAACACCTGAAGATTTGTTTCGTTAAGTGAGAATAATTAGTGATTTAACTTTAACTCTAACTAATACAGTGATAAGTTTTTACACACATTCAATCCATCTAAAGTCAATACTGCCAAACAGAACTAGAAATACTGTACATTTGTGCGATTTATCAAATGCGTGATCTTGTCGAGACGATTTTTCATGCCAAAATTCAGCCGAAAGGTTAAGGAGAGTTGGAACCCTCTATACCGGTAGTGTTAATTTGGCATATTTCATGTACCTTTTCCTCGGAAAGTAATTAACATAGAAGTCTCATTTTTTTTCAGTGCATTTAACTGGCACTTGTTATTCTACTGAAGTTAGCTTTTGATTGTAATTTATTTACTTTGACTTTAACGAAAATTCATTAAAAAAAATCAAATTTGTTAAAAATCACAAATTTTTTTAATAACAACAAAATCTCACTTAATTATATACAGATACATAAAACAGAGTGGCCACATAACCGAGAAATCAGGGAAATGTCAGGAGCTTTCTGATTCTGGAAAAAATCAATAGAATGTCAGGGAATTTTTTTTTTTTTTTTTTTTTTTTTAAATTTCATGAAAATCAGGGAAATTTTGTATTGTTTAAGACACGTTCATCCATATTTTGGCTCTATTTACGCGGAGATTTGTGGTGGTAATCGTTAGAAGTTTAATGTTACGGAATAATTTAAACTTTTCATTACCAACAAAACTATGTAAAAAAAAAAAAATGCATATTTTCTCTTTAGCATACATGTTCTATTTGAATAATGTGTAAACTGGAAAACCTAAGAAAATTGGTGAAATTCGAAAAAAAAAAGTTTTCCCTGAAATCTAGGAGTTTTTTAGAAATCTGTCAGGGAATTATCAGGGAACTTTTTTTCCTGAATTTTGTGGCCACCCTGTAAAAGGAATATGTGGTAGAAATTTTAGAAAGACAGTCTGTGCAGTTTCTTAGAAAAAGGTACATGATAAAAGAAAAATGCAGTTTTTAGAAAAACGCATTTTAAAGAAAACTTTACTTACACTAATAGTTACCAATTTTGTCTTCAAAAAACTATTGAAAATACTTCTAGTTGAGGTATTGTTACAAATGAGGTATCCTTTTGAAATGGAGATTTTAAATTTTGTTAGACAATGAAAAACTCAAAGTCGATTATTTTTAAATGTTTGGGTACTAACTCCCCTTAAGTATTGCTGAATCCAGTTACACTATTTCAATTAAGTTTATGTGTGTTAAGTATTTAAGCAAATATCAAAATTAAGAAAAATTACTGTTGTTTTTTAAATTAAAATATATATATATATATACTTTTACCACGTCGTGTTTGCTAAAAAATGAAAGCTTTGGATAGCATAATTTCCAAGAAATGTATAGCATATGTGGCTTTCTTATAGTATGATTTTTAAAAAATGCACATTTTACTTTCAAAAAATTCTCCCTCCCCTTAATTGGTAAAAAAAAATTAGAAAAGAAACCAAGTGGACGGTTTCAAGGAGAGTGATGTCAAAACCAGCGACGTCATCCACATTTTTATTAATATTTCACATCTAAATGGTGTAAAATTTCATATAAGTTTTAAGAACTGTTTTGAAAATCAAGTGTCGGTTTCTATCTCTAGTAACTTTGTTTGGTGATTTCTTAACTAAGTATTTACTGATAAACGAACTTGCACTCAACACTCGGCTATATTCCCACTTGACCTGTTTTTTCTGAAAAAATTACTGTATTTCAAAAAGTGCTATAATAAGATATATATATATATATCATTTATTAGAGTCATTTATATATATATCATTAATTAGAGTCATTTATATATATATATATATATATATATATATATATATATATATATATATATATATATATATATATATATATATATATATATATATATATATATATATATATATATATATATATATATATATATATATATATATATATAAATGACTCTTATGTGTATAATTGGGTGTTTTATATTAAAATCTGTTCGCTCTAAGTTTCCTAACTTAAGTCCGCCTTATACCAATATTGACATCCCTGACACTTTATTTTTAATTCAACTATGAATTTTTTATAATAGCATGAGTTTAATCCTTTCTGGTCATTGTTTTGTCAAGAAGATCGTTTTGAAAGGTCTTTTAGTGGTCACCACCCTACCCTAAACCAACGACCTTCAAGCACGCACTGTGGTATTATGTCGCGAAATCTGGTCTCGATTGATGCGTTACGTGTGATTTTTATATAACTCTGAATCACAGCGGGTGCAACAATATTTTGTCGTACTTTCCAGTCATTTATGGGCTTCCAACCAACGAAAGAATAAATAACTTCAAGGATGGACAGATTCCGATCGAACATTCAAGGAAATGTACTGGTACGTACTGTCAACTTCGTCTTTATCCATCCGGATGTAGAAGTAAACGTATTTTTGTGGGAGAAAATAGCTTTTTAAAGCATGCCTTCAGTGAAACTTGGTTACCGATTAAGATGTCCGTAGCAGTGTTTATTTTGTTGTGGATACCTTTCTTGTGCGTTTTTTCAGGTACTGTGACCAACTTGTCGGTGTCTATTTCATGTTCGAATCAAAGTTTGTGTGGCAAGTATAAAGTATTAGGCATTCTTTAAATTAACTAGCTTATCGATTGCGAAGTCAACTTGTGTGTGTTGTTATGGTAATGCTTTAATTTGTTTCTGGTTACTAACTTTTCGAAACGTAGGTCAGGTTGTTGTATTTAAAAGTTGAAGTTGTGCGTTGAAAATTGATTTTAAATTATTTTAAAATAAGGAGTTGTAACTTATAGGAGTTGAAATGAGATGCAAGTTCTTCATATACCTTAGAGTTTATTTCTCTGGTCTTTTGTACCCATTTTTTATTGAATATCAGATTCGCTTGAATGTTTTTCAAGATAGAAAGTGTACTTGATGTGTACTTTTATTTGGGCACGTATTCTGCTTTTAACTATGTCTATATGGCTCACTGACAGACAGATTTTCAGAAATCCGGTTTTAGTGATCTGAAGCTACTCCAAGTACAAAAAAAAAAAAAAGACTAACTGTAGCTTTGTTAACCGTTTCAGCCTCTAAACGATTTGGATTCAGGTTCGTTTATAAGTTATTTTACAAAGAAACCACTAAATAACAACTAGTTATAAGAATCGACACTTTTTTTATGAATAGTTTTCAAAACATTTAAATTTTGATGAAAAAAAGTTATTACTTTTAATAATTAATGGAATTTTGAGTAGTGTCATTTTACATATCTACAAAGAACTAAAACACTTGTTTGCTCCTTTTTGCCATATCAGCAATAGATAATTAATATAACAAAGTCCGTTTTATCTTTAGATCGCTTAATCTGTATTATGGTCCTATTTAAGTAGAAATTTATCTTTAAGTCAACGTCTTTCTTATGATCTAGTCGACCCATTACTCTTTATAGCCAAAATCGTTGATATATTTTTCCCCATCGCGAAATCGAAACGATTGCCATGCAGCAAATAATACGGCCACTACAAACCTCCAGAATTCCTTCAACCGTACCCAAAACCAATACCCCACGGAAATTGCGACCATCTGATCTATGACATCCAACTGACGTCCGGGAACGCAGGATTCCCCAGTTTCATTTATATTAAAAGGTCCGAGCACACAGCGATTGCTCGCATATCTGACGCGTCCGCCATCAGACGTCGCTGGCTTGTCACCAGGCTGGACAATGCTGGCCGACGTTATCTTGACGTTAATTCTTTCCAACAGAAAACGTTTGCTTCCTTTCCTCGCTCTCAACTCTATTTACTAGGTTCGTAAATGAAAAGGACGTGGACCTATTTATATTTATTTTCTCCGGCTTACAGAGAGACATTGACATTTTGGCATTCGCGGCACTTTTTTTCTTTGCAATTCGCTACTGGCGGCTTTTTATACTTACTTATAAGCAGAGAGGATGTTTGGGAGTTGGTCTTAATAGGATTCTTTGTGACCATTCTGTGGATATATTTTTTTGTTGGGGGGGGAGTTGATGCGATATATTTTTTGATTTTGAAGTTTATTTTATTGGAGGTTGGGGTCTTTTCGATCTGTGTCTGAGGGATTGTTTGGTATTTTTGAAAATTGTTTAAAGGGTTGGCGGGACTGCAATAGTGGACATTTTTATCTGGATTTTCTTCGATTCGTCGGGTTGATTGCGATGGTTTTTGATATTGTAGGGATTGATTCTTTCCTTTTTGCGTTGCGCCGTTTTCAGCCCTGTATCAATCAGGATGACAAACTCTTTTTTTTTTTTTTTTTTTTGCGCTTGTCTTGGAAAATGGCTATTGGTTGTTGAAACATTTTATCAGAATCAGATTTGGTATTAACTATATATATTTATTGTGCAAAAAATTAGTAGCCAAGATATTTGGTGCTAGTTTAATTCCTGGGTGATGTTCAACGTAAATCGATATTTTGTTGCCAAACAAAACTTGAACAGTAATATATTAACCAAAAACATCCGTATACAAGAAAAACGTGATACATTGGAACCGAAAATTAGAATTTAACTTGACTCACTAGTATTTAAACTATTGAAACATAAAATTATATTGCTTATGTGATATACACTCACAAAAATAAAACTATACACATTAATTTTTATATAAATTTTTTATTAAAATAATTAAATTCTGCTTTGCTGTTGATTAACCGTCATCAATAGTTCAAGATAAGCAATTTTGCCTTCATAAGAGGATACAATAGAATCAAAATAATGCATTCAATAATTATTCTGAAACGTTTAAATGCTTATTTCAATGACATCACATCATTTTATGCCCGTATGCAAATCGTATAAGTTTTTGAACGTATGATAACTTTGTTTTTAAACATTTTCTCTCTTTTTACAGCCTCTCGGATACGGTACGAAATAACGGCTGGAAATATTGGAGGTGCCTTTGCTGTTAAAAATGAAACTGGAGCCATTTATGTAGCCAGCCCTCTTGACTACGAAACACGAAAATTTGTAAGTACGCCCTTTTGTCTTTGTATGACTGTTAGATACATTCCTCTCATCCATCCGGTGCGAATGAAATATCACCTCATTTAGGTTATATTGCTGTACCGTGGGATAACTTAACTTTGATTATACAGAATATGTTACAAAGAGGTAAAAAGTCTCAATAACATAAAGACGACACAATGGTTGGCTACGTGTGAATTTATGACAATCAATTAGAGTTGTCTTCAGTACAACTATTTGATTCAGGATAAAATATTGTTACATATGATAGAGCAATCTACAAACGAATACACTTTGAATATTTTCATACTATAATTAGCTTTGTTGTCTTGCTTCGTCCTCGGCTCTTTTCATCTCCATTTTTTGGGATGAGAACATTTATATAAAAAAGGTTCAGTGCGGATTCGTCAAGTCTTGATTGATTTCATCCAAAGCCTGAGAGCAGCTCAACTTTAAAACGTGAGTGGTCCATGAATAACGAAAGGGGCAATCGCCCTACGCTGGATCCGCCTATGGTTAAAGTGTGTCAGTAATCCCAGACCGCGAAGCTTGAAGCTGAAAGAATTGAATTCAACTTGAAAATAACCTTGTGCCGTTCAAACAACTTCCAAGCACATGCAGTCTGTGTGATACTGTACAGTATCAGTTAGAGTGTAGTGTACACTAACTCAAAATTATGAATTTTGAGCTGTCGCTTTCCTGCGCTATATTATATTATGATATCCATATTACGTTTCATGATCATAAATGTCCATCCTAAATGTAATGAATCACAGTCTATTTTGCATAGAGATTTGTTTGGATGCAGGTTAGTTCTTCCGTGAATATATTACAAAGAAACCAACAAATAATTTCGCTAGTGATGGGTACTAACACTTTACTGAAATTTTCAATATAGTTTTCAAAACATATTTATGGTTTAAAAAAATAGGTTAGAAAATTTAAGGACAATTTAGTTGAAAAATGTATGGTTAATATACAAAATAAAATTTAAGGTTAATATTTTAAAATTTTAAAAATAAACTACATATACAGTTAAACCTTGTGAACGTGAAATCCATGAATTTTTCACGTTAACTGAATTTCGTATAAACCGTCTAAAAACTTCTTCATCTAATTTTAATGTAGGTTTAAAATTACTAGCTGTATGTGTACTTAATATTGCTGTTTTTTAGAACATTTACATTGCAAGACTTGTATTTAGTACAATAATTTAACAAAATATTGATTAGGAACAAAACAAGTAAATGTATTTACCATTAGCTGATTATTTATTTGGCTTATTAAAAAGTCTGTTATTGACAGAGGCGTAGCCATGATTTTTTTTTCGGGGGGGCTGAGAAATTATAAATGTCAACTTCGGAAACAATAATTATCATTCAATAATTTACAAATCAAAATTAATCAAACTAAAAAACAAATAAACACTTTTTGGGATTGTAATACTTTTAGCACATATAGCATTCACTGGAAAGAAAATTTATTCGTTAAATGTAGTAATAATCAAATGACCCTTTCTTTTCACAATCGTGACATATTAAGTATTAACATGCATAAATAATATTTGATTAAGAATGCTTTAATGAAACACAATAAAAATGCTTTTTAAAATAAGGAAATGAGAAGAAATATCACATTTAAAATAAAGTTTAATAATGGGACAATTGTATTTAATTAAGAGGCATTACAAAGTTAAATTAAATTTTCTAACAGTTCTACTGCTGACAAATTTGTTGAGGACCATCTCGTCTGAAACTGAGCATTGCCTATGGATATTCAGCTAAGCCAGTCCAGTTAAGCGATTTTGGCTTGTCGTACTACTAAGATAAGTTTTCAATCTCCGAAGAGTAGAAAAACTTCTCTCAGCTGTGGCTGCTGACACTGGCAGAATGGATAGGATTTTGAGCAAAACGTATATGCTGGGGAAGATGTTTTGGTTGCATTCATACAGCGACCCAATCGCTGAGTTTGGTAACATTTCGACCGACATCCACTTTCTTTTCCACAGCTCCCATTCGCCTTCAATCACATCTTTGTAAGTAGGAAGATCATCTTCATAAAAGGAGATGCATGGTTCAATATCTTGAAAACTCTTCCCAACAGCGTGTTGCGGAATAAGGTTTTGCAAGGAAGAAATTGTTTCTTTATGAGGCAAAAAGGGCTCATTTAATGAAGATATCATATCATCTAAGTAGGGCGTAAAAATTTTTATTCTATAGTATTCTTCAGTTGTTTTGTAGGCTATATTTGGGCGATTCTTTTGAATTTTATACACTCTTGATGTTTTGACTTCTATATTATGTTTTTCAGCTAAGGTTTCAGCTTCATTATATATAGAATTAAACTTATCCACATGGTTGTTTCTCATTTCTTGCAACATCGTCGTTATGTTGCTGACTTCACCCAAAGCACTGGACAAGTCAATGTTAGTACTTTGCAGATACTCGAATAGGTTGTATGTGCAACCGAGCAGTTTACTGACGATGCACAAACATACTAGAAAAGAAAACTGGCATGTGCTTTGCAACAAAATGTGTGCCTTTTTGGACGAATCGTCTGTTGCGAGGCCCACGATTTCCTGTAATGAAGCGATGATTGGCTCTAAAAACTCCTTGAACATTAAAATAGCTTCATGACGTAAAATCCAACGAGTTTCACATAACGTCTCAAGTTTCGTCTGTTTTGTGTTAGGTTTCAAGTCTTTAATATTCTTTTTCAGAATATCTGTTCGTTTTGCAGATTTATGAAAGAACAGCAAATTTCTGAAATTACACCAAAGGCGTTTCGGATGCCCTGAACTTTCGTTACGTCAGATATGCAGAGATTGAGAGAGTGAGATACGCAATGGGTATATACAGCTTTCGGGTATTTTTCTCTCACCGTAGCTTATTATAACCATTATCCAAGCATAAATAGATCTATTTCTGACTTTCGAGGTTTGAAAATTTCGGAGGGGGCTGCAGCCCTATCAGCCACCCCCTGGCTACGCGCCTGGTTATTGATGTTTGCTCTAAGTTTTCAATAAAACGTATTTTTTACTTTCAATTACCTATATGTAATACATAGAGTAATGAAAGTATAGGATTCGGTAAAAAAAAATTCGGTTCTTTTTTTTACATTTCTCCAAGTTTTGGAACATCCTGATCTTAAAAAAGTGACCTAGAAAAAATGTGTGTCTGTGTGTACGTGGTCAGCATAACTCCCGAACAAATTGACCTACGATGTTCAAATTTGGTGAGCAGGTTGGTGATGACCCAAGGACCTACCATTAAGGTTTTCGTCACAATTGCGCATGCTCATAAGATAGCTGCCATTGAAAAAATCATGCTTTTCAATGATTGCTAAAAAACGGCTCTAATGATTTTGATAAAAATCGCTGTGGTAATGCCTCTTAAGGTTTTCTAAACATCCCCACCTCCGAGAATTCCCGTAAAAATGTCTTAATGGCGTAAAAAGTTGGAAAATGAATGCCTTCTACACAGAGTTCTCTTTCCTTGAGCATACCTCATTAACGATCGTTTTTTCTTCTCGTCTCAGTTTCGCTTGTAATAAAGGATAATAGAAAAGTATATCACCATTTTGGCGATTTTTTTTTTTTTATACAAGACCCATACAAGAACAGGGTGGCTACAGAACCTGGAAATCAGGGAAATGTCAGGGAATTTCACTCTTCTGGAAATGTCAGGGAATTTTGTAAAATTACCCTTTAATTAGGGAATTTTGAAATTTTTGAGTTTCCCTTCTCGCATGCCCCGTGCAGATATCTACCTCGGCGCGCGTTACTTGAAGTGGATGCTGTGATGTCCCCCCGTTGAATACAGTTTTTTTTTTCATGTACTTTTGTAAGTCCACCTAAAAAGCCCTCAATATCTGGCTACTTGGCCGATTTGGGAGAATGACGATTCCGAATTTTTTCTACACTCAGCAAATAATCAAAACCATTGATATCCCACCCACAACCGCCTGTTGATGTTCCGCTTTTTTTTCTTCTTTTTTTTTTTTTTTTAATATTATTATCTGGGATCATTATTATGGCTGGAACAATTACTTCTGTTAGATTTCTGATGATCCTATAGCTTAGCAGCACAACTATTATGCTATGAACAAGAAACAGCATGTGACATATATTAAAGAAAATAACTTGTTTTATTTGTGTTATTTTTGAAATTAAAAAGAAAAGTATTGTACTGGTTTTGCTTTACCTTGAAGTTAGCAAGTATGACTGAAGTTGGTGAATGTTGTATTTTCTAATTAATGTTTTTCATTCTTTTTCATCTAAAGAGTTTTGTTTTGATTTTTACCATAAATTTATTATGGCGCAATTATACTTTAACTATTTAGAATTAAATTAACTTATTAGATTTTTTTTTTCTTCTTAATTCTCTATTATTTGGTTTTTTGAATTAGAGTGCACATCAGGGAATTTTTGAAGAAATCTTCTGGAAATCAGGAGAATGTCATTGAATTTTATTTCTCAAATTCTGTAGCCACCCTGAAGAATTATTGCAAAAAAAATATCGCCAAACTGGCCATTTATTCTAAATGGAGGATGAAAATATATACAAACGGTAAATGATACAAATCCACGTCAGTATTATAGTATAATTAAAAGTTGTGCGATGTTCCATATCCCAAGTTTTTAATGTCTCTACATTATTCAAAGCACATGAGACATTATCCTGATTCTGCGTAAGAAACGTTGCAAGGTTTCATCTAAAAAAAAGTGGTTTGAAGAGCAAATTATTTTTCGCCTTAAGCGGGATTTCATTATGTGAGATTTCGTGTTAAACTAAATAATTAATCTTAAGTTTAACTTCATCATACGGAGAACTGCTTTTACTTCGCGTTAAATTTGATTTCGTGTTAAGCCATTTCGAACAGGGTTTGACTGTATTTAAATTGCTGGTCCTAGGATTCACGCAAGAAGTTGGCTGTATTTCAACATCCCATTTATTGTGATTGGATGCGTTTGTTCCTTGCGTGAACGTGCGAGCTATTATCCCCAACTAATTTCCGCTTAGGCAATTACAGTTATCAATTTTCCCTTCCAAATTGCTTTTGAAGTACTTTTTTGAATGAAAATCTTAATTATTCATCCGCTGACAGTAAATCAAATCAAGTGCCTGGATTTTACATTAAGTAAAGGGAAAATATAAATTCACGATTTAATTTGATGTATCACCAATCCATGAGAAGGTTTCGCATTTCCTTTGAAATGCTTATTTCGTGCGATAGCTCTCAGGAATTTCAATCAACAATAAAAGCCTATTTCGATATCGTTTCTGTGGATGGTTTAAGAATTAAAAGTGTATTTCAGTCGTAATATTTTTATGATGAAAAAAATAATTTATAATAAGCGTCAAAGTAATTGTTCGTAGAAAGGGATCGAATTTATGTCGCAAAATATAATGAATGCTCCTTTTCATGTGAAAAACAATTTATTTAAGGAAATTGTTGTCTGCTGGAGTTAGCTGAAAAATGATACCCAATTTAATAAATTGCGCACTCGACTGTTTAACCTGCTGCTCACAATAAAAAGAAATGGACCTGCGGTGAATTTTATTTACCGACAAATGTACACAAATAAAGTGAGGAATTTTGATATGAGTCAAAGTAAGTCATTTATTGTTTAAGTAACAGTTAATAAATTTTTTACTTGACATCTATATGAGTAAAATGTTTTAAAAAAAACTTATTTTTGTTTTTGCGTACCGCTAATCTAAAATACAAAACAAAAAAAATGTAGAATAAATACTACCTTCATTACATCTCGTATATCCGTCCCGAAATATGAGTTATAATCTGACGATTATTTTTTAAGCTGGGTTACATAATTTCTTACAAAAACTTATTTTTTCGTATGTTAAAGCTCTTTGAGTGTTCTGTATGTAGTTATTTAAGTTAACTGCCGTCTCTGTGAACGCGCTTTCAGTTTACAAAAAGCATAGTGTTTCAATATTTCGTCTTCCCTGGAATGTGATTGATGGTAAACTTAAAGTAATCTTCTGGAAAATAACCTTTTTGGAAAGCCATCAATTCGTGCGGTCTTCGGTTCCACGCGAAAAGGTCAAAAAGTACCAAATGGAAGAAAGTTTAATAAATAAAAAATAAGTTAAACTCTTTTGTTTCTTTACATTTTCTTTGGGCCTCTCTTCCAATTTTTCTAAAAAAATGTTTCTTTTCCCGAAATCTTGCAACCTGCTCCAATCTCTGAGCGAATACAGGCCTTCGCATTATTGAAACTCGTGTCCAAAGAAAAAAAGGTCTTTCCTCGACGTTTGATGTATTGCCCAAACATTAAAAAGGAAGATTAAAAGAAAAAAAAAAGGTTTATTCCAATTTGGAAACAGTAAACTTTTTTCCCCTTCTTGCCTTCATTTATCTTTTCCTTCGTATGTTTGAAGCTAGAAGAATGTTTTTGAGATTTCATCGACATTATTTGTTTCAATTCAGACTTATCATTCATTGCGATAACTTTGCGCTGGTCGGTATAATCGGTTACTTACCAAAACGTAGGTGGCAGGTATTGCAGGTAATTCGTTGTCGATCTAGCCTCTACATGAATGTCGGTTAACCAGACTAAAAACAATTTAGTTCCAGGTATGTTCAATCACTCTTTAGTCGAATTCGGACTATTCACTTGAAACTTATATTTCAGTTACAGAAGCTATTTCATGGATGGAGTTAAATAACAATTTTTAATCTGATTTTCTAACTTCTACTCTAAATTTATGTTGTAAGGTAATGCTAAGGTTCTGTTCGATTGAAGTTAGCATTCCTAGAAAAAAATTACAAATACATGGACGATTTATAAAATAATGTAAGTCATAAAAATATTAATCCTTTATTACGATACGCATTTCCGATATTTATATTGAGCTCGGATCTATTTTTCATATTCTCTGACCACTACGAAGGAAACATACCATTCCGAGCTATTAACTCCCCCACCAAACTTGATTGAATACATTGTTTTCCACTACGAGTCTATCTGCCAAAATTCAGCTCAATTGGATATCTGTAAGTGGGTTAATTACTTCTCCGAAGCAACAATAGAAATGTATGTAATAACGGCCTTTTAATAATTGCCCAAAACATTTTATGCAAGACATTCTATCTCATCGATAACTGATCTATCTGCTATTGTTCAGCTTAATTGGACAAGTGGGTTATTTAATTCCCTCAGATTTACCCGCCACACGCCCACACAAAATCAAAGTTAATGTAAAACATTTATATAAAAAAAAAATATATGTCATTGCGACGAATTTCCTTGCCAAAAGTCGACAGCAAAATACAGCTAGAAGCCCATTTGCATATCGTTAAACCTAAACTAGAAATGCTCAGATCTGTAATTTGAAGGTTTCAATAAGTAGTTAGCACACGTCTTATAAATAACTTTACATAAAGTAAAGCTACATTAAAGTAGGCCTAAAATTTCGAAAAAGAAGTCTCAAGTTTTGAATTTGCTGACTGGAACAATTTCGATTGATCGGTATTCGGATAATCGGTGCTTTATTGCATCCCTTTTTTGTAAATGCGAAAAGTTTGAGTTTGATAGCAAATGAAATGTTTGAAAAAGATTTTAATAATCCCACTTTGATGGTGAGAGTGACAATGAAATATTGATTGACCCTGCCAGAATTTTTTTTTTAAATATTAGAAACAATGTTGCAAAACCCATTGCCAACTTCCTCTTCCAGAAAAATCTATGTATCATCTTCTTAGTATTCAGCTCCGTTCTTTTTCAGATGTAAAACTCGTTTTCGTTACTTCACACGTTCTTTCTGTTTAGGCTGGTTGCGCACTGCTTAATGTTTTTAAAATGTGTTAAAGCGTTTTATGCAAATACTCTTTCTGTGGAATTTTCAGAATTCCTTACCTAATCCTTCTTTCAACTTTTCGGTATCGATTAGATTTCCACCATATCGATGATATGCGTATTTCACTTTTCACCAATCGATAAGTTTACCTTAAAAAGAAACTTCGGATGAAAGTGTAAATTTAATTTTTGCGGTAAGTGTCACACAATATTCCGATTGTGTTTAGATTTCATCATTGATAGGTGCTTGAAAAATATGGATGTTAATTTAAAAACCTGTTGACATTTAAAATATGGAAAACTAATGCACTCTTGGGGCTTTGTTATTCCACTCTCAATCCTGATTCGTCAAAATTTTCAAAATATTCATATTTAAATCCTTAGTGACGGTATCCAGCATTCTAATCGAAATCAAAATATTTGCTCTAGACAAAATTGATTTGGGATTTGATATTTACTCTCTGCTAGACACCTACGCAATCAATGCAGGAATTTCGGACCTCTTACAAGTTTGCTCGAGCTTAAATTCAATTTCCATCACGTATTACCTCAGTGTTTATTAGATTTAACTCAAGCAATTGGGCTAAGATGGGTTAGCCAATCATATTTGAGATTTCTATTCAATATGCGATCTGCATTATGGAAATGGATTACCTCAGAAACGTCTGAATTACAACCATTGAAAACGGCTTATAGGAGGGAAGAAGAATTTGTTGGTTTCTAAAATAAGTTTTCGCTATAATTTGTGTTGGTGTTAATTTAGCTTTGTATAAATATATGGAAGGTTATCACGAAAATATTTTCTCCAATGGTAATGAGCAATATAATTGTTTGAGATATTGTGAGAACTTAAAGTTATATATAAACTCAAATCTCTCACAGATTTGACATAGTCAACGTAGCCCATAAAAACAAAGTTTATTCTATAAATCCTGTATATGCATTACCAACTTTTTTTTTTTAACTCGGATCGCGTTTTCATAGTGGTTGACAGCTACGAAAAAAATCATCCGTTCCGTGCCATTGACTGACTTTTTTTTTTTTTTTATCCTCAAACCTTAATGGACTCATTGTTGACAACAATGCATTCTATCTGCCAAGTTTCAAATCGATTGGATGACAGCAAGTGGCAATTAGCCTTCCAAAGATTTCGGCTGTCAGAAACAAAATCGACGTTAATATGAAGTTTTTTTTTTTTTTTGTTTTTTTTTTTAAACAGAAAAACTAACTTTAACCTTTTTTATATTTTAATTATGACCATGTCAAGTTTCAACATTTCCGACTATGTTGAATTGTTTGATTTGCAAACAAAAAAAAATATCTTTTTGGAAATAAGCGTTTCAATTTTTAAAATAAATATCTTTACTATCTGGAAGGAAAACATTTTCCATTTTCTTGGGCAGTTTAAAAGGAAATAGAAAATATTTCTTAGAAATCGTCATTTCTCAATAATGCCCTTTCGCTAATATATAAAGAAATTGATCTTTCGATATCCGGGGGATAGTATTTCAAATTTCCATTTTTATAATGCGTTTCCACTATGCTTAATCGACTTTCAAGTGTAATTGTTTGTTATTATTTATCCAAAGTAGATCTTCTTAAAAATGGTTTTTATTTTCCTTTGATGTTTCAGTCTCTTTCTCTTCATACTATTGCTGTATGTGTACAGTAAGCAAAAAAAAAAATCCGAACTATGGCTGTATCTTCGGTTCTAATTATCGTAGAATATTGCGGTTTGTGACAAAATGTTTGTTTACTATTTTCCATATGTCTGGTGCAGAAAAATTTTCTTAAAGGGCTGTTTACTAAGTAAATTTAAATATCTTTGAAAATTTCAATACGAGCCCCCATTTTTATAGAATACTTCGTTTACCCTGCATACCACATTTCAGTTCTATGTTGAGAAACACGCCACATTATTTATTAAAAAACTGTTTGGTGCAAAAGTTAATTATTGTTTATGTTTGTCAATTGACACACTATCGTTTGAAACAACAATTACTAAAATATATTAATTAAAAATTTATGGCCTAAAAAGTAATTTTTTCTTTTAATGACTTGACAATTCTTTAAACTCCTTTAAATTTTTAACCACTCATTGTAAAATTTTAGTATTTCGCTTCTTTTTTTTTTTTTTTAAATGCTAAATCTAATAAATATTATGGGGTTACCATTGAACTTTTTGAAGTTAGGTTCAGTTTAAATATGTAGATGACATTATTTAAAAAAAAAAAAAAATCAATTATCCAAATCCTTCCAAGATTTACAATGGTACTTGACTTATGTTAATTCATTAATTAGAATACAAGATAAAGCCACCTTTCGGTATTTTTTTTTTCCTTTTTTCCCCCGTACTGTACCTTTTATTAGGCGTATAGCATTCTTCATGTGTCGAGTGTTTGAATTTCTCAAAGTCAAAAGTGAATTTCTAACAGATTTAAAATTGTATTGCTGATGGAGGAAAAATTCAGATTCTAATTGAGGCCAACGATATGAATACTTTACTTACTTATTATTTTACACGGCAACCACGCCCTTAAAGAAGTTTGCTTCCAATATCAAACGATTGTTTCACTTAAGGATTTATACAAAAATGGGATTTGGGGGAAAACACACAGTACTCCCCTTTTAGCATTAGCTATTCAATTGAAGGTCGATTGCAGTGCAGTATTCGATCGCAGTGCCTAGAAAAGTAGTGTGCTTTGCGCGATCTATCAGCTTAAGAGGGAGTCCTAGCAAGGATCATTCCCTATACTAGCTATGTTGCAATCTTCTAGCCCAGTGCATTTAGAAACTACTTTGTATAACCACCTTGACATTTGGTGAGTAGGTACGAAAATGACCATTTAATGAAATGACATAAATTAAATACTCGAAAATAGCGCCTAATGTATTTTATTTTGTATTTCAAATTCTTTCGTCAATGCACATGCAGTGGCTCCACCTGGTTTTGCCTTTTGCTATTTTAATTTTCATTTGAGGTAGACATTAAATGAAAACAAATTATGTCATTTCATTAAGTGATCATTTTCGTACCTACTTACCAAGTTTCAAAGTTTTATATAAAATAATTTCTAAATGCACTGAGCTAGAAGATTGTAACATAGCGAGCATAGGAAGTGATCCTTAGAACGTCCTCTTAATATATAAATTACCGTACCACCCATCCCTGATTGTCCAATAACACCCAACAGAAATAACTAAATGCTCAACCACGTTGGAACAAGTTAATGCTCTGGAGAGTTCTTAAAGTTGCAATGGCTTCTGTGTCTTTCTAAAGCTAGTTAGGACAAGATTGGACCTTAAAAGTAAGATGGCATACCATGGCGCTTTGTGAAGGACATCAAGACTTCTGGAGGAAGTTCGAGCTTTGTTGTTTCTGATATTTTGGGTGCAGCATCTATCATTATGACTTTCTTCCAATTATGATTTTTGTCCACTCGAAATGTGTGTAGTAAAAGAAAAATTATAAAACTCGGTCACACGGATGCCTTAAGAAGAAATTGAGATTGCTTTCCTGTTGGACAGTAATGGGAATGACGTCGATTCACGAAATGGCACAGCGTTGCGACTTCTTCTACCTTTTAAGTGGCGTGCAGTGATGTAGAAGTGGCGTGATTGTTGGATATTATGCCACAACCGGAATTCCTTGATGGTGGGTTTAGGAACCATAGGTGTTGCTCGATTCTGTGGAAAAGTTAGTGTCTTTATTATGATTTTGTTTTGCTTTGGAGTGTAGCTATTTTTTATAAACGTAACCAAGACAACGACGGGTCAGGATTTCTATCGCCGATTCTGCAGCGACATTAACAAAACCGTCTTGTACTATTACCTTTAACCCCCTTGGTTACATAGTATTTATATCATGATCTTTTCATAAAAATAACGTAAACAAATAAGTCAAAAGGCGCTTTTTATTTATTTTTCTAAATAACAAAATTATTCATGTAATGTTGATTCTCTAGTTCCACCAGAGAACTGACAATTTCTCCTTGACACTGATGTACTTTTCAGACGATTAAAGTTTTCTTAACATGTTCACCATCGAAATTCTCGTACAAAAAAAGAGTATAAAGTTGAAAAACGAACGTCTTTAACATGAAGTTCTCTTCCTTTGATAAACATTGCACATCATGACTGTTCCTCGTCCGTTTCACTTACTCGACAGGAATCGCATGATAATTATCGTCAATTTTTCAGTGTGTGTTAAAGGCAAACTGGCCATATATATAGATAGACAGACAGACAGACAGACAGACATGGCCAGTTTGCCTTTAACACACACTGAAAAATTGACGATAATTTTTATGCGATATATATTAATTAATAGAAATTTGAAAACGGAAACTGTAAATTACACAAATCTTTGTCAAATTTAAATGCAGATACCAGTATTATTAGAAAGAAATATCATTAAGCGACAAATCAGTTTTAAAAATTATTTTCAGGGTTTCCGCACCTATGGAAAAACATGAATTTGAACATTGGGTAAATTTTGTCATGGAAAGTCATGATTTTGAGCAAAAAAATTACCATCATAAGCCTAGGAAATACAGGGTATTTCATGGATTTTTAAACATTTTATGTAAATTCATGTAAGTATGACGTTATAAACACCATGATCGCTATTCAGCTCATCGAAAATTCATCTTTATGTTTTGACGGAAACAAAGGTCACAGTAAAAAACCGCGACCAATGAAAAAATTTCTGAACTCCAAATTTGTGACATAACACGAGTTAGGTCTCATAGGTGAAAAAAATTCAGAATATGAGAGCTGAAATTGATAAGCTTGTGTTTACATTTTTTTGATGATTTTTTTTTCCCTGTTTTCTTTCTTCTGTTTTGCATTGTTGATATCAAAACATTTTATTTTTTATGATATAATTTATTATTATTGACTTATTCTTTCTTCAAATATTTCTTTATTATTAAAAACTGATTAGCTTTTTTAACACTGAAATATCAAAGAATGGAAAATTATTTTTTCCCTTTTTCTTCTGATTTGGAAGTTCCTGAAACAAGAATTTTTTACTTAATTTAAAATGAAACTGTATAAAAATCATTTTATGGTACATTGATTTACTTACTATGTTCGTGTTATTAAAATTCATATAGATTATTATTATTGTGATTTGATTTCTTGAGCTATGGAAAGTTTTATTTGCTTCAGTCTTGAAAAGTCATGGATTTGTGACATTTTATTTTGGCAGAAACCCTGTATTTTCTATCTAAAGGAATAGTCTATAAAATCAATTCAAAATTGCTTTTCAGTGTAATATTTTAACCTTAGACATTTATTTATTTCGTTAAAAAAACATTTAACTTTTTAACTCAATCTAGCTAAACAGCTTAGCATACTCTATTTTTCTTTCATTAATAAAATTATATAAACAGTAATATATGTTAATAACAAAAGCCTTTAATCGCAAATATGCTTTCGAAATAGAATTAGCATCTGAAACTTAAAAGCTATATTCTAATTTGTTACTAATTAGGACGATCGATTGAAAGACATTAAGGTTTCTAAACAGGCCTTCTGTATTTTAATTATTGACAAAGAATATTTGAAACTAGATAATTTTGGAAAATGAGAGTATTAACTGCTTCAGTCAAAGCAGTTACTACATTAAGACACTGAGTAAATACAATACACTAATAAGTTAATACGTTAAGTAAATACTTTGATTAAATACATGATTTAATAAATAAGTCGATTAAGTGCAATGCTTTTTCTTTCAAACAAATGTTATATCATCTTAAGTTTTTGTTTACTTCAATTATGTTGTCTAGAAAGTACATAGTTTGCTGCATTTATTGCCGTAAGCGCTTTTATTTTGCATAATTAAAATTTTCAATTATAAATTAAAGTCGGCTGTTTATACTTTTAAAACTAATTACTCAGTCCAGAGTACTGAGAAAAATATTATTTAATATTGCATTAGCTCATTTTAATATCACCAGTCACATTGCCTTTACTCGTAAATAAATGTGATTATATTTTTATTTTAACTTTGAAAACTGTTTTAGTGGATTTCAAATACCTTTTGCTCTATAGCCCTTCATACTTAATACTGTATTTCATTTTGAGTTTATTCATTTACTTCAATATTTATTGTTAGACTACCTCAAATTCTGTTCTAAAGGATATAACTTTTGAAAATATAAATGGCATGGAACAACGTACAACTCTTTCAATTACGGCAGTTGGTAACGGTCATGTTCTACATCAAATAATTGCTCTTAAAGTCAGGACATGCCCATTATACGTCGTAGATATGAAGATTTTTGCAAGAATGTCAAAACAACAAAAATCCCTTCGCCGCTTGGGGGGGGGGAGCTTTTTTTACCTATTGCATGAAATACTACTTACCTACAATTAACAATGACATTTTACGCCGATGTTAATATGTGTCAATTGATAACATATTTAAATTTCGCAACAAGTTTCCTAATTTTAATTTTTTTTACACATTTATAAAATCACTAACTTCTTTTCCAATGAAAATGTTAATTGCAAAAATATATTTTAAGAAGTTAAGGCCCGCTTTATAACATTAGTTTTACCAACATACTTTTAAGTTTTTAAAAAATTCTATGAGAATTACTTTTATTAGAAACTTATTGCATTAGCACTTGTCTGATAAGCTCATCGAAATTGTTTTCGTGCTCAAATCCCCGCAGCGGTACTCTGTAAACTTTGTTTTCAGGAGCACTATACGCGATTGTTATTGTGACAAATTGATACTGTTTTTATGCTGAGATATTTTCAGTACGAGTTGCCTGCTGAGATATTTTCAGACTTAATTCCCACGCGATTCCCAACCTGTACCGCCAGAGAAAAAAATCTCCCAACTTAGACTTTCTCACAAAAATTCTGCCAAGTAGTTATAGAAAAACGATTACTGATCATCTTGAATAGCGGCCCGTTTCAGAAAGTTGTCTTGTCCCTGGTTAGTGACAAGCTAGGTAAGCAACCCTACAAGTTTACCTTAGCGTGTTGCTGGTGCTTATATACCGCTATTTAAACAACCCTCCCCCCCCCCTTCAAAATTCTCTTTTCTCGGCGGGCTTTGTTGTTTCCCTATCCCCCACCCAACCATAAATTTCCTCTGTCCTCGCCTATAAAGCATCCGATAAAATATGCTGCTCTCAAAATGTGCCCTGTAGTAATTGGAGCTCACTACCATTTATCCGTCTCGACTTACAGCCGGCTTTACCCAGGCACACTCGACGTCTGATGAAATTTTGCTTATGGATATATTATGCAGCCATAGTCCTTCCGGAGTAGGCATGCACAGGGTTGGAGCCTTATTGCTGGAGGATGAATATTCAGTTGCCCATTTGGCGAGGGCATGATAAAGCCGCATTTGGGGGATTGAAGTGAGCATTAGTTTGGAAGCTTGTTTTGGGGTCGGCTATTGGAGTTATTTGGAGATGTGCATTTCTGATGGCGTTTATCTCTCACGAACTGCGCACGGAGATAGTTTAAATTCTGGGCCGCACTGGAGAATCGTTGGAAATGTAGCTCCCCTGATGAAACTTTTCTGCGGTTTTATTTGGGTCCAGTCCGCTATTTATGCGAGGAGGTGGAAGGTTAGAAATGGGTCGAAATATGGGGGTGTAACGGTGGGAGAAAGAACTTTAGCGAATCTGTTGGAAAACTTGGGAAGATTGTATTGGTGGGGATGTGGATTGAAGTGCTGTAGTAGATTGGATATTGGAGGAGATATTTGCTGTGTGAATAGAAGTCGGGAAGACTTCTTAGTATTGCATTGTGTAAATTAAAAAAAAAAAAAAAATAGTGATAAACTGAATCTGTTGAGGTATTTTGGTGATCGTATTATTGATGTAGATTTTGGGGGAAGTATTGGAAGAGATATTTGTTGAGGAATCGAGTTCGTGAAGGGACAAAGCGCATCTATATATCAAATCCAGCAAAATTTGTAACATTCTTTATTTTTCTAGAGATGTGCTGATGAATCGACGCTTTGTTATAGGTTTTTTCCTATGAACATTTACTCGAATTCGCCTTTCGAATCTCAGACTATTCTTCTAATGAATAATATATGTATTTCACATGTGAAAGAAATTGTCTTGAATCCAAATGCTTAAAATAAATAAAAGCACTTTTTTTTTTTTCTCTCTTTTTTTCCCTTCTTTGTAAAATCTTACCTTTAAATGAGTAGGCCGTGTTCAAATATTTGCGCCGATTAATTTGCAAATGATATGTGAATTGAATGCGATAAGGTCACAGCAAAAGCCATGAATGAGTCATTAATATTTTAGAAAATAAAATGGAAATTCCTATAAAGAGAGAGATAGTCATAAAAACAAAAAAATGTATTAAATAGCCTTGAAAAATAGCTGTGCCATTTCGCATTGTGATTTGTTCCATTTGTAACATCTAATTTTTTATAGGACTTGTTAAAACTTTTTTAACATATAATGTGCCCTCAGTGTATAAAATCACAACCTACTACTTAATAATGCCAAAATGTAACTATAGAATTAGTTACTAGTTACATATGCGTACCCCTGTACATGTACAATCTACGGTTCGGTATCATTTTCCAATGTGTACTATTATTTGAAATGTTCACCTAGACTTGAAATGTTCACTTAGACAATATCGTTCAGTTTGGAAACGATTGTACTAATAAAAAATACACTCATACCGCCAAAATGTTCCCATGTAGGTTAGAAGTAGCAAGGGTCGCATTCGCCCTAATATTCTTTAAATTTTTTTTCTCCCTAAAATTGTTCTTAAATTTTTCGACAATTCCTTAAAAAAAAAAATTACAAACCCCGAAAATTCCCCGATTTTTCTCCAAAAATTCGCGAGACAACAAAAGTGAATTTAATTAATTTTGTATGTATGTCAAAATAGTGTATTTGTTTAACTATATAAGTTTTATTTTGCTAAAAAGTTGTTTGAAGTTCATTTTTTTTTTTTTTTTTTTTTTTTTTTTTTTATTGAAATATGTTTTGAAAATAATATGTCTGTGTTAGGAGCCTATATCAGCGTCGAAAGAAATACACATAAATGTTTTTGAATTATCCCTAAAGTGTTAGGAATTGTCCCTAAAATGTTCTTGAAATTTTTGGAATTGTTCCTAAAATGTTTTTGGAATTTTTGGAATTATCTCTAAAATTCCTACCTAATTTTTTTTAGAAAACTCACTACGTCCCCTGGAGTAAATTTAAAAGATAAATGTTTAAAAAAATTTGAGAAAACAACGCACTGTGTAGTTGTTTAAAAAACTTAAAAGATCCATTAATTATAGAAATAATTTCATTATTTACACTAAATAATGTGCTACTAAAATAATGTTTATCTTTATAAAACAGTGACTGTCTTATAAATTATTCTCTTGAATAAATATGTATAAAGTACTGATTCTTTTATATCATAAGGTATAATTTGATGGCACTGGGGAAAAGAACCTATTTATAATTAGTTCTTTTCTGAAAGAAATAAACCTTTTTCTTCTTTCATTTCATTCTTTTTTTAACAAACTCTGTAATGAGTTTTTAATCCAGATAGTTTCTTATTTAATTAAATATTCGAGAAGGGGGGAACTCATTGCGATAATTGCTGATAGAGAATTTTAAATAATCGTCAGTTTTTTTTTATCAGATTTTAATTTAATTTTCAGTCGTAATTAATTATCAAAACGATATTAATTCATTTTATTTTTCCCATGTTTCTTCTTTTGTTTTATTACTAACAAATAAGCTGTTTAAAATTTAAATAAAAAGCCTATTATTGATGTCATTCAAACAGCTTATTATCGGTATCATTCAAAAGAGTGCTACGTTTGAATAGAATTATAATACAAAATTGTATTTTTATAGTGACCCATATCATTTAAATAGAAAGCCCATTATCGATATTATTCAAAAGAGGTCATCCATCTATAATAATAAAACAAGCTGTGTGTCTGTCTGTGGATCTATAGAAACCTACTTAAAATTGGAGTAGAGCACTGAAATTTTCAGCATTAGTAGTTTCGGCCTTCTTATTTTATACATGTAAACATAATGTTAAAATTTTAATTAGTTCTTTTTTAATTATTTTTTTTTTTTTACAAAGCTTCTTCAAACAGAGATACAGCTCCGAAATTTTCCACATAAGTAGTTTTAGTCTTATAATTGCAGTTTTAAAAAACGGAATTTTAAAATTTTGATTATTTTTTTTTTCCTTAATTATTTAACAAATTTTTTTACAAAACGACATATAATAGGGCTACAGCTCTGAAATATTCAACATAAGTAGTTTTGGCCTTCTAATTGGATTTTCGAGAAACAGAATTTTTAAATTTTATTTGGTTTTTTTTAATCATTTTTTATTTTTTTTAATTAAAAAATATTTTACAAAACGATTTGTAATTGGGCCACAGTTATGAAATTTTCAACACAAGTAGTATTGGCCTTCTAATTAGACTGACAAAAAGAATGTTAAAATTTTAATTTGTATTTTAATTTATTTTTTTAATTAATTTTTTCACAGAAAGCGACTTTTAATAGGCCTAGAGCTCTGAAAGTTTCATCATAAGTAGTTTTGGTCGTCTAATTTTGCTTTCCACAAACACGTGTTAAAAAAAAATCAAAAAGGTGTTGTATTATTATGATTTTTTTTTTCCCTTGCAAGGGAGAGGCTTCTAATATTAAGGTTTTAGGTAACAATTAAATTTTAGAGATTGAAGCGAGTTTATGCTTAAGCAGCAATGAATCTTTCATCGAGCGAAGCTATCCTATGCTTGCATAGCCATGAACCTTTCAACGAGTGAAGTAAACCTGTGCTTATGTGTAAATGAACTTTTCAGCGAATGAAGCGAGCTCGATTTTGCGTAGCGATGAACCTTCCTGCGAGCGAAACTGGGTCCTTTACACGAATGACAAATTTCCGTAACGCGAGGCCTCACAGCTAGTTAAAATATTGCACATGCTAAAATTTGGTTCCGAAGCACGGGTATTCAGCTAGTATTTAAATAAAAAGTTTATTATTGATATTTAAATAAAAAGCTTATTATTGATATTTAAATAAAGATAATTTTGATATTTAAATGTAAAGCCTATTATCGATGTTTAAATAAAAAGCCTAGTATCAATGTAATTTAAAAGTGCAAATTACTAGTACATCCATGTACATAGAACATAATACTATTCACATTTTCTTAAAACCCATACATATATATTTTCTTTCCGTGAGTTAACTGCATTTTTCTATGTAATTTTTTTTTTTTTTTTAAATAGCATCACAATTTCAAATAATAAGCCATCCGTAGCACACGCAAATACAGAATTACATAATTAAAAATATGATTTGTAATACTCTTTAAATAGCGCTATTCCATGTCATAGATGAGGACCAGAGATGCATGTAAAGTGAATTGACTGTTTACAAGATAGTTTATTTGAACGTCTGTTACCAATAACCTACATTTTGACGTTATGGAGGCACTCCAAATCACCTTTTCATTAGCTGGTTAAAATTTGATGTTGAATGCTTGAGTTTCAAAACTACACTTTAGATCTCCAAGCAGGTAATATTGACAAATACACATATTTGGCATCTTTAAGCAATCACTCCGCTTTGTCGAACGTCGCTAGGCAAACTTAATCTGTAACAGTACATTTCACAAAGTTGTAATATATTAACATCTGACTGTCAACATTAATTTTACGGAAACTTCGGATGTCTAGGTTTACTGTCGCAAATTATTGATTATGAAATACTTGTCCCTCTCTTAAACTTCGTGTAATTGGAATATAATGAAAGTGAATTTTTATTTGAATTTGGAAAGCTTACTTTCATTCCACTGTATTGAGATCTCTTGAATTAAATATTCCATTTAAAATTGTGTCGAATTCACTAATCGCTTTCTGAATATATGTTACCTGAATACCAACTTAACCGGAAAGTTCCGCATCAATTTTTATGTACCTTTGTTAACCATTATTCTTTTGTTAAACTTTCTTGTTACTTTCAAATATCCATATTTATATATACATAGGGTAATAAAAGTATAGCATTCGGTCAAAAAAAAAACCTTTTGGAACATCCTGATTTCAAAAAAGAGATATAGAGAAAATGTCTGTCTGTGGTCATCATAACTCCCGAACAAATTGACTTACGATGTTCAAATTTGGTATGAGTGTTGGTGATGGCACAGGGACCTACCATTAAGGTTTTCGTAAAAATCGCACATGCGTATAAGGTAGCTGCCATTGAAATAATTACGTTTTTCAGTAATTGCTAAAAAACGGCTCTAACGATTTTGATCAAAATCACTGTGGTAATGCTGCCTAAGGTGTTCTAAACATCCCCACTTGCGAAATTTCCGTAGAGATGTTTTAATAGCTTAAAAAGTTGAAAAATGAATGCCTTCAACACAGAGTTGAGTTCTCTTTCCTTGAGCATACCTTATCAGCGATCGTTTTTTCTTCTCTCAGTTTCGCTTATAATAAAGGATAATATAAGGATTATCGAAAAGTATATCGCCAAAATCACCATTTTGGGGATTCCCCCCCCCCCCCCCAAGACCCATACCTGAATTAACGCAAAAAATATCGCCAAACTGGCCATTTATTCTAAATGAAGGATGAAAATATAAAAACGGTAAATGACACAAATCCACGTCAGCATTATAGTATAATTGAAAGTGGTGCGATGTTCCACACCCCTAGTTTTATAGTAATGGTTTATTGAACTATTCTTTCTTTTTTTATTCTTTAAATATAAAATTTCTTCTTTTGTAAATATTTCTAATTTCTTTGCAACCCAGATTACTTAGAGGCCTAACAAACTTACTTGCTTGCTCAACTATAAAAAACTAAGGGTTTGGAACATCGCACAGCTTTCAATTACACTATTTTATTGACGTGGTTTGATGTTATTTGTTAGTTTTATATTTTCATCATTCATTTAGAAGAAAAAAAATGGCCTGTTAGGGGATTTATTTTTGCCGATAATTCTTCCATGGGCCTTTAAAAAAACACTGCCAAAATTGCGATTTTAACAATCTACGTTTCGATAATTCTTATATTATCCTTTCTTGTTAGTGAAACAGAAGAGAGGAGAAAAACGTCGTTTATGAGGTAAGCTCTAGGAAATAGAACTCTGTGTTAAAGGCATTCGTTTTTCAACTTTTTACTCCTTTGAAGCATTTTTACGGGAATTTCGGAGGTGGGGATGTTTAGAACACTGTAAGAGACATTTGGACAAAATCGTTCAAGCCGTTTTTTAGTAATTGCTAACAAACATAATTTTTTCAATGGCAGACATCTTATACGCATGCGCGATTTTAACGAAAACTTTAATGGTAGGTAGGTACCATAACCACCACTAACCCGTACACCAAATTCGAACATACATCGTACGTCAATTCTTTCGAGAGTTATGCTGACCACGTACACACAGACATAAATATTTTCTAGACCCCTTTCTTGAAGTCAAAATATGAAGAAATGCACACAAAAAAAAAATCGGATTTTTTTTTTTTTTTTTTTTTTTTTTTAATCTAAATGCAATACTTTCATTACTCTATATTAACATATAGTTAATTGAGAGTAAAAAATTAATCATTTTTGATCTTAAACACCCGGTTAGGATAAATACCATTAATTTGCGGAATAAAAATTTATTCAACTATACTTTTATTGCGCATTTTAGTGACTTTTTAAAGTTTCTAAAATATCTTTTATAGGTTTGGTGAACATGATTGTTTAACAAGTTTTACATGCAATTAAACATTCGCATTACAGAATTAATCTCTATTCTGCTGGAGATATGTAAGCTGTTACGAGAGACAAACTTTTATAAACTTTTCTGGGAAGTAATCTAAAGCTGTTAGTAGGTCAGGTTGTAAGTTCTTTTAAAAGTGCTCTAATGTCACTCTAGTTTAACCCCAAAGTGACGGCTGATTTTTAATTAGCACCATTTCATGCTAACCGCTTGTCACTGATAGCGACGTATTGTAAGGTAAAATGCTAATATCTACGTTGACGCATTGTAAGTCGACTTTCCGCCTCATCTCTTTCGTTGTTGCATTCCTGTAACATAAATTAGATTTTGTTGGCAAAAATATCTCTTGAGTTAGGGGTTGTGTCGTGTTTTTCGCTAAAATACCGGTAATTTAATTTCTTGTGTCGCTGACGAACGTGCTTTGATTTTTGTGCTTAGGGCTTCTCTTCGGGCTGACATCATTATTCACCAAGGGATGATGAAACTTTTAATGAGTTTTCCCGTTGGGAAACTTTGATTGAAAATTCTGGTTGGTTTTCCTTCCAACTTTTGTGTGCTTTTACTCGGCTAGTTAAACTAAAAAAAGTAGTTGGTGGTGTGTTGTTCTTTTTCTTATTGACTTTTAAATTATAACTAACTCTTTTTAAATTTTTTCCTAATTCTTGTGAGTAAATTTTATATATATATGCTTTTTTTTTTTTTTTAATCCTTTATGTTAACGTCGATTTTGTGTGTATAATATATGTCGAGGGGAACGGAATCTGTGGAGGTCTAATTAACCCCCTTGCTGTCATCCAATCGAATTGAAACTTGGCAAATAGATTCGATGTCAATGACAATGCATTTATCAAATTTTGGGGCTGTTACTGTCACTAAAAGGTCTCTTTTACTGAATACTGATAAGCCCACTTACCATCATCCAATCGCGTTAAAATAGCGTTGAACCGATCATTATTGAAATTCTAGCCTGTTGCCAATTTTTTTTTTTTTAATAAATAGTAAAAAATACTTCAATCAAAATAAATAAATGATATTGGATGTGAAAGCATTAATTCGCGTTCATTTTTAATAAATAAATTTTGAAACGTAGTTTGCCACACATTTTGCTGATAGAAATATTTTTGATATCAGCGCTGGATTAATGACTATAAAACTTGACAATGGCAATAAAGGAGATTTTTTTAAAAGTGTTTTTATACATTATATTTTCGGTTTTCTTTGTTTTGTATAGTTCATGATCATTTAGGTTATGATTTTTTTTCCCTGCTAATGTTTCTTGGAAACCTGCTCATAATTCTGAGCTTTTTAAATAACGTCATTGAAATTCAACCTTGTCTTTTAAATTTGCGAGAAAACATAAGTTTTAACTTATTAGCTATCAAGAAAAATAAATTAAATATTTAGTTAAATTATATAAGCTGGCACCAAAGGGTTCGGTACTTGTTTGAAGAAACTGTCTAAACATCTCTGAACTTATGTCAACGTTCTCAGCATACATCACAGGATATAAAGTGATCTCATAGTATAACAACAACAAAAAAAGTATGGGCGTTTTAAATACTAAATATTTTCGAAAACCTTCAGGTTTTCATTCAAAAAAACTTTTATTCAATCATCATAGATGTTGCTCAAAATGGATTTTCAATCTGAAGAAGGTCCCAAAAGCTTGATAACTTCGACACTTTCATTTTATACTAGTCAAGTTGTGTGATCCACTCAATGTTTTAGAAGTATAGCTCTGCCTTCTGGAATAGATTTTTTTGCGGCCTCTTACGCTCGTGTAGCGCTGTCCGCAAAAGCCTTGTCCTGTGTCACTTCCCCCTTAAAAGCATTTTCGTGTTTGCCTCCACTCCTTTCGTGACACTTGCCTCCAGTTTCCGGGCTTTTGGTAAGCGAAAGCATCGCCTGTGGTTTGTAGGAAAGAAAGACGAGGACGACTCGATTTTAACCAAAGTTGAGGAGATTGATTGAGATATAAGTTGGAAAAATGGAATTACCAAATGGAAGTGTTTGTTGGCTTTTTGATAGCTGTTCAGAATGGAAGTTGTCTCTGAGTGGTCACAGAACCTGGAAATCAGGGAAATGTTAGAGAACTTTTTGATAATAAGCTAATGTCGGGGAGTTTTTTCAAAATTTCACGAAAATCAGGGAGATGTTCTTTACTCTGAAGGCACGTTTCCCCGTTAATCCATATTTTGGCGCCATTTTCCCGGAAAATTGTGGCGGTTGTTATCGTTAGAAGTGTAATGTTACGGAATAATTTGAACTTTTCAATACCGCCAAAACTATTTTTAAAAACATTAGCTTATTATCCCTTTAGCATATATGTTCTATTTTATCAGGGTGTCTACGCATCTGGAAAAGTTGGGGAAATTTGAAAAAAAAAAGGTAGGCGTAAAATCAGGGAATTCTTTAGAAAGTTATCGGGGAACTTTTTTTCCTGAATTTTGTGGCAACCCTGCGTCTTTTGGCGAATTGGAGTATGTCTACTTAAGTTCTGAATTTAGAAACTCCCCGGAGATTTTAATCAAACTTTTTGTGCTGATAGCTCTGAAATCATGGTTTGTGAAGAACATAACAGAGAATGTAAAAGTTTTTTGTGAGTTGCTTGAAGTGGCGATACTCTCTTTTATATTCAGACTAGCTGAATAACCGTGCTTCGCTACGAAATTTTACCATGTGCATTTTAGCAATCAAAAAACATGCATGTATTCCACATTTCGGACGTTTTTGATCCGTTTTGATTCCTAAAAATTTATTTATCAAAATCGGAATTACTTTATTTTATCTATGCTTTCCTTGTTGACATTCGTTCCAATACTTATACTTGGGAATATATTGGAAATGAGACGTTTGAATATCCCTCATTTAGAACGTTTAACCCCCTTTCGACCCTTTAAAATTAGTTAATCGAGATTGCAATATCTTTTGGTATTTATGTTTGCTCTTGGTTCTATATTTCAAAGTTGTGACTGTATTCGAAGTGAGACGTTAGGATATTCCTGGCATAGTTTGAATGTTTCGCACCCTTTTCATTCCTTAAAAAATCATTAATCGAAATTAAAATAACTTATTTTTTTATTTTTTTTCTATATTTTCCCTTCTTGACATTTGGAACGTTTAACCCCTTAACGTTAGTTAATCGGGATCGAAATAACTTATGTTTGCCATTGTTGACATTTGTAACAATTTTCAGAGCTGTAACTATACGGGAAGTGGGGGAGAATTAGTTATGAATCAGTCAGTCAGTGAGTGGGGGCTTTGCCTTTTATAAATAGATGACTGATCTTGAAGATTTGGATGACCGTTTGTAGTAGGATTTTTTATTTTTTTTTAAATGTCCAAAAATATTTTAATGTTATCGTAACATAACTACTGCTTCTGCATGCGCTATAAATGCTTTATTTAAAACCTCTTGGTGTATTTTTTTTTATATTCATGTGGAGATAACATGTCGGTTAAAATAGATATATTATTCAATATTTCAATTCTTGATTTACGTAATTGTATCATCATGATAAACAGGGGTTGAGTCTTGTGATTTTTTGTGTCCTAAGGGAAACCACTGTTGTTGTCCGCATGTAAAATTTGTTGCCCTCGACTTTTTCAATATTACAGATGGTAAACGTTCAATCAACGTTAAAGAAAAGAAAATGAAGTTTCATAATGTATATCTATGCCTTCATTTCTGTAAATATGCTTCTCACTTAAAATACAAAACTTTTAATTTCACGTGATTGACGTATACATTTTCTGTTTCTTACCGCGGATAAGTTGAATTGGTCAACGTGCACAAAAAACAAATGCTTGAAATCCAATTGATGCGTTTTGTCCTGATCAAAACAAAATTACTCTTCGCAATCAATTGGTCATCATTGTGGTTCAGTGCAGTTTGGCCTTCATGTAGTTCTTTTAGACTCTTGCTATAAGAATTGAGTACAACCAATCAGTATTATAAGAATAAAACCCATAAAAACAGAGTTTTTAAAAAATCCTTTATATGCATTATCAATTTTTATATTCATTAACACAGCGCCGATATGAAAAACATTTCTATCGGCAAAATGTGCGGCAAACTACATTTCAAACTTTATTTAATAAAAATGAACTTGAATTTATGCTCTCACATCCAAATGTCATTTATTTATTCCGATTAAAGTAATTTTATTATTTAATAAAAAAAAGTTTCAACAATGATCTCGATTTAACGCGATTGGATGACGGCAAGTTGGTTTATTAGTATTCCTTAAAAGTGACCTTTTAGTGACAGTAACAGCCCCAAAATTTCATAGAATGCATTGTTATCGACATCAAATCTATTTGTCAAATTTCAGCCCAATTGAATGACAGCAAGGGGGTTAATTAGGCTTCCGCAGATTCCTCTCCCATCGATAAACACACAGAAAGTCCAAGTTAATATAAAGGATTTTTAAGAAAAAAGTCAAAATTTCCTTTCTTTACACTATAATATTAGCCCTTTCTTATGAATAAGCAAATTTGTAATCATTACCGCATTAATGAACTTAGCCACGCGCTCTAAATCCATATAAATATCCGATCGCATTAAATGCGACACTTTGTGATAAAAAAAAATCTATTTCGCTTTAACCAAACAGAAACTCCACATGGATGAATGAATCTGCCTCGGATTTTCAGCCGTAAAATTGGATATTAAAATGAAATCCGGTGTAGTTCATTTCGCATTGAAACCCGCTTTTACGACGTGCTCGGAACACTTTTCTGCTGAAGTAAAATTTTATTGGGTTCGACTTCCATCCCATTCTTGAGGTTATAAGTAGTTTTATAAAATAATACTTGAGGCCATTTTATGTTTTACGATTCTCTGTGTAAACCAATGCAATTGGAAATTGTTTAGTCCAAGGCACGAACATATTTGGATTGAGAGTGCTTAGTCGAAAGGGAGTAGTTACTCAGATTTCTTCTGTAGTTAGAATCTCGTTTTCATTTATTCATTCGGACACCCCCTCCCCCCCTCAACCACCATGGCTCGGAAATTAAGCATATTCTTAAAATACTAGAAGCTGGTGTTTAAATTGACGTTCTGTGAATGAACTATACGGAAACTAGGGGTGTGGAATATCGTACAACTTTCAATTATACTTATTATACTAGTCTATATACTTTTAGATAATTCTTACATTATCCTTTCTTGTAAGTGAAACAGAAGAGAGGAGAAAGATGGTCGTAGAGCGATGTTCAAGGAAAGAGAACTCTATGTTGAAGACATTCGTTTTTTAACTGTTTACGGCTTTACAGCATTTTTACGGATATTTCGGAGTTGGGGATGTTTATAACACCTTAAGAGGTATTACCACAGGGATTTTGATCAAAATCGTTAGAGCCGTTTTTTAGCAATTACTGAAAAACATTTTTTTCCCTTTTTTTTTTTTTTCAATGGCAGTTATTTTGTGCACATACGCAATTTTAACGAAAACCTTAATGGTAGATCCCATAGCCGCCACCACCACTAACCCATACACCAAATTTGAACTTCTTAAGTCGATTCGTTCAAGAGTTATGCTGACATACACAGACATTTTATCTAGACCACTATCAATACAGCAGTGATACAACACCACGACGATTATGAAGCACATTGTATAGAAGAAATTGTACATCTTCACTAAACTTTTTTCGTGCACTATTTCTCCACATCAAGAAGTCTGCATTCGCTATTGATATGTCTCGACTGAATTATCGTCCCCGCACACGTTCGTCGATTTCTAGTGGTCTTGGTCAGGCTGAAGAAAAGATCAAGTAAATCAAATTAGAAGCAACACCAGCCTGTATACTTTAACTTTGTTTAATGCAAGGGCACACAAAAAAAAGCCTCATTAATTTAGTACCTTAAAAAATCATAAATGAGATTTTTAGTTAGCAACCGCAACTACAAAATTATATGCTGCAATATCTATTCTTGTCTACATTTGCTATATCTTTGTAACTCATATTTTATCAGCAAAACTATAAGTCCTTAAATCTCATTAGTCTGAATATGTAATGAAGTCTTTGGAGTTTTTCATTATTTTCAAGGTACAGAATTTTTATTTTTGGATGAAAAGATAATTTAAATAATGGTATTATACTCTCTAAATTTTTGAACCCTGAAATAATGATTACTGAAATTTTTTGAATGAACATGAAATGGGGTGGAATCATGGCTATCCGCGCATTAAGCAAATCCTCTGTTTTCTGAAGTTGAAGGTTTTGGTGATCTATCATGTTAAGCTTAACGAGCAATGTCAACAACTTCATACAGATTTTAAAATCTGTTCCTCATTGTGGCTGGTCTTATTTTCCAAGATTACATCCGATATAGCCGCTTTTTTCCCCCTTAGTTGATTAAAAATGTCTCCCCTTTTTAATGTCTGACTCAAAAATATAATCATATTTTATGTTTACCCATGCAAATGAATTCGATTACAACCAACCTTCTTCTAATATGAAGCTTACAGGGAAAACTGTTGGCAAAGCATATGGCGCCCTGCATATTTTTAAAACCGCTTTTCCGTGATACAAACGCAGTTCTAGGTGAATTATAATGCATGTAAATCTAAAAAGTTTTTGTTAGATTTTTGTTTTTCACTTTCCCAATACGTGAGGGGAAGATATTAATATTTATGAAGATTCTGGCGAGGCTTTGTATCCAACACAGTCTAAGAATAGAATCGCATAGTTTGTTGCGGTTATCCAATTTTTAAGGTGAATATGGTCGAAGCGCAGATTGCACCACAATGCTCAAATTGAATTTGTCCTGGATTTGATTGTTTAATCTGTAAATCTCGTGCTTGTTTCCGGTTTTATAAACACAATTCTTGTTTCCCCCGTGGTATTAATAAGGATCCTAACTGTTCGATTTGCAATATTCTTTTTCTGTTAATTGAGCAAATCGACGGTAATTCTCAGCGGAATTTTATTTACCAAATCTAATCACTCTTGTTGAGTAGGGGAGTGTTTGTTAATAAATTATCCGATATACTACTAAACAGGGTAATCGGTGATCCTGTCAGCCATAATAAAATTCCCTCTGCAGCAACCTTCTTGTGGATAAAGGGCTAATTTTATAAATAAAACATTATGTCCCGAATTCTCTGTGTACTGTCATCATTTCGTCGACTAAAGAGCAGAAATAAAAAGATAACAATTCATTGAAAAGAGAGAATATGTATTGCTGCTCTGATCTTTTCTTTGTAATGGTCCGCATCCCGTTTTCTATTTGGGATTATTTTTATTTATTTTTTTTTCCTTCTGTAAGATTTCGTCTACTTAGGTGTTGGACATGGGCCAGCTTGCTCGCTGGTAATGCCAGCGATTACAAAAAGGTAGAGATTTAAGAGACTAAGACTTTTGTTGTTTATTTTCCTATCGGTCTTTTTCGCGACGGCCTTTTCCGGCACTGGGAACCTCCCTTTTTCTTTGATGTTGAAACATTATTCACGGGCAGTCTTTTTAAAACGTGTTTTTTATGTAGCGGAAAAGCGCTTCGGGATATTTTTTCCTTGCCTTGCATAGAGAGGGTTTTTTTTACCAACTTCCCTTTTTAAATTGTTATTAATGCCCTACTTCGTTCGGGGTGGCTGACTGTGTCCGGTAAATTATTCTCTGTCCTCTGAAAGTTTCTGGGACCAAATTTTAAAAATGGAGTATATAAATCGCAATGGAGCCCAGGAAGTTCGTTTTGTGCTGCTTGCGTAAGTGTTAATTGGCTTGTCGGCTTTAGGGTCTTAATTAAGAAATTAACTGTCTAGTGTGTGTGAGGCTTGTCAGTTTGTCATCATGAATTGCAATGTTGTGTTGCGCTTTCAGTACTCTTTGTTTAAGCCTTTTCTTATAGAATTCCATGTTGAAGACTTTATATTTCATTTTTATTAGCTCTATAATCCTAATTTGAGAGTGAATGACTATTTTATCCCTTCTTTATACGATCTAATTTTATTGAACTGAGGAACTTGCTATTCCTTTTTACTTACACTAATGCATTAGAAAGGTTGTGTAAAGGCTTCTCTCTGTGCGAAGTCATCATTCCTAGACAAAACTACAAATGCTTCATCCACGGATGATGTGTAAAATGTAAGGTCTCGTGGGGATGAAATTCCAAAATACAACCTAAAATTACGGCCCGAAGTACTGTTAATCAACTAGAAGTCAATTTGCAATCAATTTAACTTAAACAGTAAATTATAGTCATGTGGCACATTAAGTTTGTAGTTGATAATATTAGATTCCATAAAATTCAATCGGAAATTTCTACCGTAAGTACTTCAATATTCTTCTGGTAAAAGGCTTCCACTATATCTCTTTGGAAAATCACAATTTGACTGCAAATAGATATTTGATTTGGACTTGGGATATTCTGAAATAGTTTCTCGCCAATCGGCAAATTTTTTTGTATATAAAATTTTGTTTGTTTACACCGGCAGGGATTTTGTAGTATGCCGTTACACATAACATAGAAAGAGTCCAGTCATTTCAATTTAAATCAGCCAAACGATATATTCTTGGTATCTACTGTAAGTAGTATTTTACTGACAATTACTGTCATTATACATCTGTATGTTTTTATCAGCGTATTGTTCCCTCGCTATTTAACTATCCTTCGACTAATGAAAATCAAATGGGTTTTGAAAACACCTGCGACACACGTTCATACTTTTTCTATCTAGATTAAATAGCTCGTCTTGAATCATTAATTTTTTAATCTCTCTATATATAAGGCAAAGCCCTCACTCACTCACTCACTCATCACTAATTCTCCCACTTCCCACATAGTCACAACTCTGAAAATCGGCACAAATATCAACAATGGTAAAAATAGAAAAAGTAAACTATTCCGATCTCGATTAACCCACTTTAAGGGGTCGAAAAGGGGTTAAACGTTCCAAACGGGGGACATTCGAAAATCCTACTTCCCACATAATCACAACTCTGAAAATCTGCACAAATATCAACAATGGTAAAAATAGAAAAAGTAAACTATTCCGATCTCGATTAACCCACTTTAAGGGGTCGAAAAGGGGTTAAACGTTCCAAACGAGGGACATTCGAATATCCTACTTCCCACATAGTCACAACTCTGAAAATTGGCACAAATATCAACAATGGTAAAAATAGAAAAAGTAAGTTATTCCGATCTCGATTAACCCACTTTAAGGGGTGGAACAGGGGTTAAACGTTCCAAACGAGGGATATTCGAATGTCCTACTTCCCCTTTCGTCACAACTCTGAAATCTGGTGCAAGTATCAACAAAAACAAACGTATAAAAAGTAAGCTATTCCGATCTCTATTTACCCACTCTAAGAGGTCAAAAGGGGGTTAAACGTTCCAAACGAGGGATATTCGAATGTACCACTTCCCATATGGTCACAACTCTAAAAATTGGCACAAATATCAACAATGGTAAAAATAGAAAAAGTAAACTATTCCGATCTCGATTAACCCACTTTAAGGGGTCGAAAAGGGGTTAAACGTTCCAAACGAGGGACATTCGAATATCCTACTTCCCATTTGGTCACAACTCTAAAAATTGGTACAAATATTAACAATAGTAAACATAGAAAAAGTAAGATATTCCGATCTCGATTAACCCACTCTAAGAGGTCAAAAGGGGGTTAAACGTTCCAAACGAGGGATATTCGAATGTACCACTTCCCATATGGTCACAACTCTAAAAATTGGTACAAATGTCAACAATGGTAAACATAGAAAAAGTAAGCTAATCCGATCTCGATTAACCCACTTTAAGAGGTCAAAAAGGGGTTAAACGTTCCAAACGAGCGATATATTCGTATGTCCTACTTCTCATATTTTCACAATTCTGAAAACTGGTGTGAATATCAATAAAGACAAACGCAGAAAAAGTAAACTATTCCGATCTCGGGTGGATCAAGGGGTGGAAAAGGGGTTAAACGTTCCAAACGAGGAATATTCGAATGTACCACTTCCCATATGGTCACAACTCGGAAATTTGGTACAAATGTCAAAAAAGATTAAACATAGAAAAAGTAAGCTATTCTGTTCTCGATTAACCAACTTTAAGGGGTCGAAACGAGGGATATCCGAATGTTCCTCTTCCAATGTAGTCATTTTTCTGATATTTTTTTGCAAATGTTAAAAAAATAAGTCATTCCAATATCGATTAACGAATTTTTACGGGATGAAAAGACGACGCAACATTGAAACTATACGAGGATTAACTTAATGTCTAATTAACTTAATTCCAATACAGCTACTACTTTGAAATTTAGAACTAAGAGCAAACATAAACACAATAAACTATTCCAGTTTACTATTCACAATTATAAATTTCGTTTAAAATGTCAACAAAGGAAAGTTCCTATTTTGATAAATCAATTTGTCGGGATCGAAATGGGAGCAAACGTCTGAAGTGTAGAATACATGAATGTCTTTTGATCGCTAAAATGCTAATGGTAAAATTTCGTAGCGCAGCACGGGTATTCAGCTAGTAATTATATATTCTTGTCTTTTTTTACCTCATATTTTTCTGTACCTTACCGGATTTCCCTCATTCTGCTTATAAAATGATTAATTGATTTTCCTCAAATTTTACATTTCAAGGGAAATATGCAATTGCTTAGGTATAGTAGAAAATTTATAATACATTTTACTTACATTAAATGCTAACTGCTTTCACTTTATTTTCAGTACAACCTGACACTGGTGGCGTCGGATACATTGTTCGAGAACAGCACCACAGTCATCATTAAAGTAAAGGATATCAACGACTTGCCGCCCAAGTTCAGTCAGTCTCTGTATCAGACTCACATTCTGGAAGAAGACTCGGATGCTCTTCCCAAAAGGATTCTCAAGGTATGATCGTTTAAGATATAAATCAAATGTAATATTGAAAAGAGTGTGGCATTTGTAATTCAAACCTCTTTGTTAAATTATTACTAAAAATTTTAAGTGCAGCATTAATTATATTTTAAAATTACAAATAATTATTTATATCTACCATATTTCAAAAAAAAAAAAATTCAAATGCTGTCTTTTTCTTAATTTAATAGGTAGTATTTTATAAAAAAAAAAATACATATACAATTTGTTTGGTCTTAAAAATATGACAACAATGACCCGGATTATGGATCTATAGTCTTTTCTGTAGCTTAATTGAAATTCTCTTACTTGTCAAATCAATACTCATTCTTTCAAAATCGCATTTCTAGAAACAAAAATACGTTGTCGAATACCTGACTTTAGAAACATCTCTTCCTGTAACGATATTGTTGTTGAAATTCAAAAACACCTAAAATACCTCATAACATTACAGTTTGTTTTTCCTTTGTATGTGGACATTCTGGTATTTGGGGCAACGAGAGAACTGACTATCTTGCTAAGACTGCCACGAAAAAATTGATTTTCAAGTCAACGTTCTTCAATCGTATACTATAAGAACATTATGTTGAAAAGTGTCCTGAAATCATGGAACAAAATATATATTAACTCAGATACAACAAGCATCACAAAGAGATTTTTCCTAAACATTAATATAAGACTGTCTTGCCGTCACTTTTCTTACTAATTTTAAAATTACCCAACTTCTTACGATCCCGGTAACTTTAAAAAATACCTCAAAAGATTCAATTTAATTTCGAATGCAAATTGCGACTGCAGCGTCGGAGGTGATGAGGACGTCGATCACATTCTATTTCTATGTTCAAAATTTGCCTCACAGAAGAATGACCTTAAATTAGCCTTGAAGAAATTAAACATTAACTAACCTCCAGCTCTTAACAGCTTAATTTCTAGTTAAAGTTCATTTGCTCTTTTTATTAAATATATTGAAGATACCAATTAATTTTACTTAATTTTCCAATGGTAGATTATTCTTTTAGAGGACAATAATTAAAGACACATTTTGATTTTTGTATGTACATTACATTGTCACACGGATATTGTTTGTTTTTTGTAGCTAATGTATTTTACTTACTTCTGTAAACCCTGTGTGGTACACGGGAATTTTCTATGTTGTTCAATGAAAAAAAAAATGCTTGACAGTAAAATATAACTTACGATTGAATTAATTTGCCATTCAACGCACACTTGCCAATCGTAATTTTAATTAACTGTCAAATGCTCCGTTTATCCTCACCAAACGCAATAAATTAACATCCCCTAACGTCTCTCTCAGACTTTTTTTTTTTTTAACCCATCACCACGAAATCTAAAATCTTTCCAAATCCACCCCGCAAAAAGAGACTTCAATCAAAACCTCGCCACTCGAATCGTATTTGTCTTCGCTCAGAGATGTTATTAAATCCACTCTCCGTCTTTTATCTCAACCCGAATCCACCCCTCGAGAAATCTTCCAAATCTCTTTTAACTTAACCAACTCACTTCTAGCCCCATACCATCATTAGAAGAAAATCTTTTGTATGCAATCCCGCGTCGTTAATATCTGCTAGACCGACGTGTAATGAACATTAATCTGTGGAATCTCCCTATTCTGATACGGGCCTTTGCATCAATCTCTTAGAGGGGGAGGAGGCAATTTCACACTATCCTTGTGGGTTGGAAACAAAGTTTTAAAACTTTCCTTTCTGCTCTTATTTTATTTCTTTTGGTTTGCGCGTTTTGTGTTTATTGCCCATTGTTGTTGTTCTCCTGGCTTTTGTTCTCATTTTGCCGATTGTCTCGCCAGAAAGAGTGATGTTTTTTCTCTCCGATTGTGTTTTGTTCCTGTGATGAATTGAAGGAGGTGTTGCGTTAAATTGTTCGGTGGCTTTTTTTGCGGAAAGCTAGAATTTGAATAAAATCTTGGAAGTTAATTTTCTTTTTTGAGTTGAGTTCTTTAAAATCGGAAAAATATTCATTTGTTCGTTCTGCTTTATCTAGAACGAATCCTTACCTTCTGATTGGTTACCTGATGTTCGAAAATGATCGTCTCTTGTATTGATGTATTAAAAGATGCTCATTAGAGAGCATGCATCATGTCACACCGAATTTATCAAGTGCAACTCGCAACTCAATCGTCAGCAAGTGAAAATCCGATCGTAATTGGCACAAATTCTGCACTAGCGTTCCACCTAATCCTGGCAGGGGTCGCATTCGCTCTAAAATTTCTAATATTCAATAAAATTTTTGTTTCTGCCTAAAGCTTCTAAAATTGTACTTACATTTTTCGATAATTCCTAAAAAAATTAAAACTTCGATAATTCCCTGATTATACTCCAAAACCAGCGAAAAAGTCCAAGTATTCTTTCAGAGGAAAAAATCTTTTCTGAGATTTCAATTAATAATTATTCAATTTTTTAAAAATTGGCAGTTTTTAGCCGATATTGAAACATGCTTTGAAAAGAATGTGTGTTAGGGGCCGAGTCAGCTTTAAAAGAAATAGCCCTAAAATTTTGGAATTTACCTTAAAAGTTTTGGAATTGCCCCTAAAAGTTTTGAAAATTTGGCCTAAAATGTTCCTAGAATTTTTAGAAGTTTTTTTTTTAGAAAACCCACTGCGCCCCCTTGAAGTGGGTGTTATACTGAGAAATCTCGGCTCTAAGCTGTGGTTAGAGGAAATGACAAATCACATTGTAAACTGGACGACAAGGGAAGTGACTAGTCCAGTTACGCTATCTTCAAGATTTCAGCAAAAGAACGTTCTAGTAGAATTTTTTTTTTATTTGGAACCGCAACTTAACTCAGTCACCGTGCTTCACGTGCAGAATAGATCGGGAAGTTTGTTTTCCTGCCCATGAACTCGGATAGTAACAAAACAACTTTTACGGAGTTTGACTTAAGCCGCGATTAGAGTGCCATTAATTTTGAGTCTTTGTTTTATTAGCGTTTTTAGATATTATTTTCGCGTTTGTTATTTTAATTAATATTTTTTAATAAAGATATAGATATTATTACAAAATGATTACTTTGGATTAAGAAAAAGCGCTCTGCAAAATTTGGAAATTAATTTTGAGTCTTTGCTTAATTAACGTTTTTATGTGTACAATTTATTTTTTAATTAATAATATTTTTTTTAATGGTGATATAGATATTATTACAAAGTGATTACTATGAATTATAGAAAAAGCGTCCACAAAGACTTCTATTAGACTGATATCCGTCGAAAATTGAAAGAGTGCCTTTTTATTGGTTTATGTCTTTCATAGAAACTAAACTGAGAAATTCGATAGATCTCCAGATTTTAATTGTTAAGTTGAAATTTCAATCAACACTTAAACAAAACAAAGGTTATAATAATGTCACTCCCACACAGGTTCATGCTACTGATGGAGATCTGGATAGAAATTCAGAGATCCTGTATTTCCTCACTGGTCAGGGAATCGAAGACCGTGTTGAAAACAGCAAGTTCGCCATCAACGACACCTCTGGCGAAATATATGTGCTCAAGCCCTTGGACAGGGACTTGCCCCATGGCCGCTCGCAGTGGCGTTTCACTGTGTACGCCACTGACGAGGGCGGTAAAGGACTTGTTGGTTATGCTGATGTTCTGGTCAATCTCAAGGATATTAATGATAATGCACCATTCTTCCCTCAAGCGATCTATACAGGAAATGTCACAGAGAATGGAACAGCTGGTGAGTAGTTTTTTTTTTTTTTTTTTTTTTTTTTTTTTACATTCTATTTGGTTTTTATTTTAATTGTAAATCTCAGAGGTACCGGTCCAAAAGGGAAGAAATGTTTTTGGTTATTATTAGTATTACAGAAAATTGGTAGATATACACGTATTTTGGCAAAATTGTATAATAAAGTCATTTTTAGTGTATGGAAGCAATATTATTGCACTCTTTAGTAAATTATCTAGGGTTTCTTAGTGGGACTTATATAAGTATAACTTTCAATTGCTCATTTGTTTAAAATAAAAAAGATATTTTCTGGGTAAATTAGAGAATAATTAAAAGGCAAACTTTTTAAAGATTTTACAATTGGACATTTGGAGAATGTTTTTAATTCAATTTACAAAATTAATGAGATTTAGGTAACCATTTTGTCATCTTGGCACAATTTTTGTACTTTTGCTTACCACAAATTGGCAAATCATATGAAAATTTGAATTATTTTGGGAGAGAAATAACTTAGTTTTCTAAATACATTTTATTACATTAATCTTTCAAAGTGGATGATGCACTTCGTGGAAGTCATAGTTCACATAATCTAGGTTTATAATTAATTTTCATTCTTCTTCAAATTCTAATTTCATGCATTTATGCAATCAAACCAAGTTCAATATTTGTCACATCTATATATTTTTTAACTAAATATTTCAATTTAATATGAACAGGCATGACAGTGATGACCATGACAGCAACCGACTATGACGATCCCAATGAAGGCTCCAATGCTAAACTGAAGTATACAATTGAACAGAACCAAGTAAATGAGAATCACGAACTTATTTTTGCCATTGATCAGGACTCGGGTGTCATAACTACAGCTGTATGTTGCTTGGATAGAGAAGCCATATCAGAATACACCATTAAAGTCGTTGCAACAGATGGAGGTGGCTTACAAGGTAAAAAGACCATTCTTCTCAAGGATATTAAAATTAATGTGGATTTTAAAAAACAATTGGACCTTATGACTATAGTCGAACACCAAATGTAGACCCCATTTTAAACTGCATTAATCTTATGTGGAAATCTCATGTGTTATGGAGGAAAAAATAACACCACAAGAAAGATATCTCGTAAAATTGGTTTGTTCTGGCAACGATAAGTTGGCCTAGACTATGGTCATGCATTTGTAATGAAGAAAACGCAAAATATTCCTGGATTCTTAATCTTTATATTTTTGTACTTACAATAATTTTAACAAAATTCTGTTTCTTCTATAAATATTTGTGTTAGACATGTTTTTTCTCTGGTTTTCCGATAAAGTGTGGAGTACTCTTTTCCAAAATGTTATTTTGTTAAAAATTAATCCCTCTTGGCATGATTTAAGTCAAATGTTGTTGTTTTTCCTCAAAAAAAAAATAACTTTTTTTTTTTGAAGAATAGTTTAAAAATTGTATTTTTATTTATTTATAATTAGATTTTTTCAAATTATTTGATGTTGTTAATGACTTCTATTTTTAACTGAGCAACTCAACTTTTCTTTCTATTATTTTAAAAAATAGTAATTCACTGAATGAAAAATTATACGATTTACTATAGATAGAATATGTTTTAATGTGTTTCAAAATAAATCTTCTAATTAAATACAATTGCAGTTTTTATGAGCATCAACAATAAGTTTTTATATTAAACTAAGATGTATTAATGTTTAATAATAATTCAAAATTTTTAATTAAACTTAAATTTTAGGCTACATTTTAAATTTGTTTCTAAAATTGAGGCTTTGTGTTTAACAACTTATTTCTAAACATTAAAAATGTCATTTTGAACAACTTATCACCATTATTGATGAATTTAAGAGCAATTTCCACATATTATATATTAAACAAGTACTATTGTATTATATTGTGTACTTTGAATTTATGAAATAGTATCTCTAAATAAAATGTTAAAATTTAATATGATTTGAATGTCCACGTAAGTTGCAACAATTGTTTATTTACTTAGTTTAAATTATTTTCAAATGGAATATTAATTGTTATTTAAACATAAATTATTCTAGTTTATATCAAATTTTTTTATAAATATGTATACATGTAATTAGCAAAGGATTTTGTTAAAAATTTTTTTTTTTTTTTTTAACCTGGTTGTTGTTTTTTCAACCCTGCTCTTTATTTTGAATTTCATTTTGCATATATCTTAATAATTAATTTCCTTCATTTCTCATATATACTCTAATTGAATGCACCTTTAACTAACAAAACATTTCTTGCAACTACAGGTACTGGTACAGCCACAATTAAGATCAAGGACATAAACGACATGCCTCCTGTCTTCACCAAGAAAGAGTGGTACGTGCAAGTAGATGAAACTGAAGGAGACGACATCCCTGAAAATCCCATCCTGGTTGTTTCTGTCAAGGATGAGGATTTACTGGAAACGAATCGTTTCAGTTACAAAGTGATCAACAGTACGTTTGGAGCTGACAAATTTACCATGGTCACCAACTCTGACGGAACAGGATCTCTGAAAATTGCAAAAGTAAGATTTATTGAAGTTGTGGATAGTAAACTGAATTTCAAAGGACAATTGGAAACGGTTTTTAAAATTTAACTGGTTTATCAATTGAAATTTATTCAATAATGGATGCAGTTTTTTAATACTTGTTTTGTTTGATGGTAAATGTCAATTGATAAACAGTTTTTAAGTGAATTTTCTTATGTTATATGGTGGACACCTCAAAACCCCACAACTTCCCTTCAACTTGAGCGATCACTTTTATCTAACAGTTATACTTGTGGTCTACCATGCTGGATGCCTGAATGTTCTCGGGTTTGAACTTATATTCTCCACAGTTATATTTAACACTGTCCTCTACTCATAAGTAACATATTCTATATTATTTTTTAACTTGCGTTCTTTTACTATGAAAGTATCACAAGTTTTTTTTTTTTTTTATGAATCTGCTTAAGCATGTTGAATTAAAATTGTTGCATATAAATTATATGCGTTATTTCATTTTACAATGATAGTTATGTTTTAAAAACAAAGTTCTCGAAGATATTTCATACAATCATACATTTGCATTTGATTATGTCAAATCATAAGATCTGTTTCAATATTTGGCTTATCTGATAAATTTACAAACTAATTGAAGATATTGCAATCCACAGCCCTTGGACTATGAAGATGCAATGCAAAGGTACGGCTTCAACATTACCATCCAGGTCAGCGACCATGGCGGAGAAACATCAAACACATATCACATAGATTACTCCAAAGTTTTTATTAGATTAATAGATATCAATGACAATCCTCCAGAGTTTCAGGAGCCTATGCTGAAGGCCAGTGTAGAAGAAAATGTAACCATTGGTTATGTGGTGAAAAAGTTTCAAGCGAGGGACCCTGACCAGGCAGGGAAATCTATGGTGAAGTGAGTAGAAGACCATTTGTGAATGCTACATTGGAACAACTTCTGTAACTTTTTCAAATTGTTTTAAAATGCAAGGATGCTAAAAAAAACTTTTACTTGCAGGTATTCCATTGATCGGATGTCTGATAGGAAACGTCAGTTCAAAATTAGTCAAACTGGTGTTGTTACTATTCAGAGACCATTAGATAGGGAAACAGTAAATCGTCATGATATCAGAATTCTCGCTACTGATGATGGTAATTATTGCTTTCTTTAGATTGCCATGATTAGCTATTATTCTCTAGTAGCTAATTGGAGTGTTAAAAATTAAATTAAATTATTCAGCATACAATTTAATTTTTTTACTATTTTCTTGATTCTCTTAACTTTTTAACTAAAATGTTTCAAGATAGATGCACTATTGAATGTTTTAGCTCACTAATTATGAAAATACTTTCAAAATTTCAATAATTTAGTTTTAAAGATAGCTTGTAATTTAAAATGATCAAGAAAACAAGCACACAATATTTCATCACATTTGCATTGAAATTGACAAATTAATTGTTTATCTTAACCCTTTGAACTGTAATTTATTTTCAGCCAATATTGCTCTAGCAGGCAATTGAATTTGCTTATTTTAAAGAGAAGGGATTGATATAGGAACTTGTTGTTTTATTGCTCAAATAATTTATTTTTTAAAATAAGATTTGTTTTACACATTTACAGGAATGTTTATTGTTATATATACAGATAAGAACATTATTAGTGTTTGAAAATTCTTCAGTAATATTTAATAAAAATATTACAGCTCTGCATAGTATTTGAAAGAAAAAAAATTCTTATTTCAACATAAATGTAACAAACAATATAAATATGCATATATATTTCGTGATTTATAGTTGTATGATATAAAGATATAACTTCTATATACAGATGTCAGTAATTAAATAACCACTATTTCACTTCAATAATATGTCATGCGTTTACTTTACGTGATACTGGCTGCATAAATTTATACAAATTATATTCTAAGGACTACTAGAAGCTTGCACTCAAGCTTGTCGAAGAAATAAACATGATATGACTTGTATATACTTCTCTCATAAAATGCATCAACTCTCAAAAATTTCTAGCGAGTGAAGCTTGTAACTGTCAGTTTACTCAAGAAAGTTCATGACAAGCTGGACTCTTCATTTCAGTTGAATGAGTTAAACAAATAAATCTGCATTTTACTTATCTAATATTTTTTTGCAGGAGTTCCAACCAGAACAGCCACTGCTACATTGCTTGTTGATGTAATCGATGTGAATGACAATCCACCCCATTTCCGTGAAGACTATCGCCCAGTAGTTATGGAAAACACAGACCCTCCCCTCAAAGTGCTGGAAATCTTTGCTGACGATCCTGATTTGGCTCCAGCTACCAAACCGTGGTTTAAGTTCCAATTGGATACAAATGCTGACCCTACTATCAAGAACTCATTCAGAGTGGTTTTCAGTAAAGGTATTTTGTTCTTAGTTTCAGCATTTAAAAGTTTTAAAGCAGTATTTTATAAATATTTTAAAGAATTGCTAAGGTTTTTTTTACTAGAATTATTTTTTTTATGATAAATTTTATCCTATCTGTTGGTCTATAAGACAGTGTTACTTAGGAACAATATTATTTGGAATAGAGTTTTATTTCCTAACAAAATGTATGGCCAATCACAGTGTATCTTTGAAAATAAATGTGAATTTGCATCCAATCACAAGCATAAATTTTAATTTTTCCGGTCAGATATTGTGAAAAACAGCTACATAAATGTAGACTTGAATAAATCCATACAATTTGTATTAAAATGTGATGGTTATTAATTAGTGTATGATATCGAATTACCTTTTCAGCTTTAAATGGTTATTAAAGTTTCCTAAAGTAATAATTTTATAAATATTTTTTTATATTAAAAACTTTATTCTCTCAAAACACTGGATTTTAAAATCCGGTAGTTAAATGCATTGTAAACAGTTTCTTATATTGAAACTATATTTGTTACCAATTTAATTTTTACATTGTTTGGTACTTGCACTTGTCTTTCCCAAGTTTTCTAATATTCTTACTACACCGTAAGTAATGACTTGTAACAGAAACTAATTTTTATTTCACTACCTAAAATGAATGCGATTTCCGAAGTAATATCTCCTCTGCAAGAAAAACTGTACTTAATTTCAAAATAAACTGTGTTCTGCATTTAGTTATTGTTCACTTTTTTTATATATAGTTTTATATGTTTCTAATATGAGTAAATATGTGTTTTAGATGGTGACAACGGCAAAGGATCTGCCATTGTGTACACACAAGTGAAGTTTGATCGGGAACAGCAGAAGGAGTACCATGTTCCCATTGTGATTGCAGACAGTGGTGTCCCTTCCCTCACCAGCACAAACACCCTGACTGTCATCATTGGGGACGAGAATGACAATCCCATGTATCCAGGGGAGAAGGACGCCTTTGTGTACAGTTACTCGGGTATGCCAATTGCTTTTTGTGCTAGAATTATGGATATTTTCTAAAGAAATTAAATATGGAAAAATTTTAATCTATCTGACTCTACTGTTTAATAATCAGCTGGACCTGTATTTCACGGGGATTTACTTTGTTCTTTTGATTAAAGACAAATTCGTTGCTCAAAAGCATTGTATCCAAGAGGTTTTGGGATTTATTCCCTGAATTGGCGCTGTACAATCTCGGATATTAAGAATTGGCTAGTTATAGGAAAAAAAATTCAAGTAACTATTTTTAGGCTGCCTAGTTTGAGAAGCAAATGTGGTAAAGTTTTTCAACTAACTTTACATGTTTTTTTAAATGAATTCTTAAATAAAGAATTCTGCATTATTTTTAAATGTCTTGTAATACCTGTAATTTTGAACTTGACCAAGTGCAATTTTTGTTTAACTTTTTATTGTAAATTTCTTTCAAATTACATATTGAATTTCAAATAATTACCTTTCTGTCAACCGAACTTAATTTACAGCTATCTTACATTTTCAGTTTCCTTTTCCCAATAACTGACATCTTCATGCTTTTATAAATATTTTTTAATATAAACACATTTTTCAATTCATTTTTGTTCTTGTATAATTTAAAACAGTTTCAATAAACTAAACCTACTATTCATACAGCAATCGCCTTAAGAATTAAAAGTAAAATTAACTTTGACATTTTAGGAGCAACCAAGCCAACACGTCCCGTTTACATTGGTCGAGTGCATGTAGAAGACGAAGACAGCTGGGATCTCCCTGACAAAGTCTTCTACTGGAAGGACAACACCCAACATCCCAACTTTGAGCTCAACCCAGAGAATGGCGAAATCTTCATGCTTGACACTACAAGTGGTGGAAGGTACACGCTGAACTTCAAGGTTATCGACCAGAAGAGGAATGAAGAGGTGACGTCTGTGGTCCGGGTGACTGTAAAGGAAATACCCGAGGAAGCTGTTTACAGTTCTGGTTCGATTAGAATTGCTGGTAAGAAGAAATGAAGTACTTTTTATGTATTTTTTTTTTCTTTTTTTAAAGTTTTAATAAGAAATGTTGTTGGAAACCACTGAAAGTAGTCACACTTGGCTATTTGAAATGTACCAGTCTTGGTTAGTTACGCATTAGGTAACTTTAGAATTATATGTTCAAATTGTAAATTCGATGTTTGCAATAGTTTTGATTCTGAATGTTATTAATCATGTAATCTTTTCAGCAATTGATATTTGGATGAATTATAATATACAAAATATCTTGCACTTTAAAAATTTAATGCATTGATTTTAGTTACAACTTATAAACTTAGGGGACATAGTCAACTACATCACCCGAAAATTGTGTCTTTTTTTTTTATGCCTCCTATGTTCATGCTCAGTCATGTTTGATCTCACCCCCCCCCCCCCCTCCCATATTCTTACAATTATGTAGCGTTTTTGCCCCCCCCCCCCCCTCTAAAAATTATGAATGTAATTAATTACCCCCACCCCTCTATTCCTAAAATTTAAAACAAAATACATATTTGTGTAGTTTTGACATTAACTCAAAATAAAATCCAGCTTATTGCAGATTAACTTTTATTAATGTGATACTTAGTCCAGGGTTCCCACGGTCATTGTAAGTCATTAAAAGTACTTAATATTTTTGAACTTGTTTTCAAGGCCTTGAAAATGCTTAGAAATTCTTAAAAGTACTTAATTTTTGCAGATATTGTGTGGCCAACTGCAAAATTTATAAAAATACAACTTGGACTTGCTATCCCCGCGTGACCGCCATTTATCTGCCCCATATCAGAATTCTCCAACATATTTGTATTAGGCATCCACAAACTTGTAACGTTTTTGATAGAACATACTATATTAAAAATTTATTTATAGACATGAGGCATGAAAACAAATTTTCAATGGTCCTTAAAAACTTTATTTAGGTCCTGAAAAGTCATTGATTTTTATTCTGTGATTTGAGTGGGAATCCTTAAGAAGACGACATTTGAGTGGCAAGTTAAATGATTAAAACTAATTTTTTTTAAAACAGTAAATTGAAAAAAAAAATATGTGTTCATTAAATTGTTTCCGCAAAAGTGAAACTATTACATCGTGCAAGCGCTTAACCAGACTACAGAACCTGGAAATGTCAGGGAATTTCACTCTTCTGGAAAAATCAGGGAAATGTCAGGGAGTTTCGTGAAGTTGCTCTTTAATCAGGGGATTTTGAATTTTTTTTCCATTCTCACATTCCCGGTGCGGATGCCATTTTATAAAAAAAAATTCTCATGTGTTTTTGTAAAAGCCCCTCAATATCTGGCTAGTTGGCCGATTTCGGAGTGCTACAATTTCAACCTTTTTCTATTGTCAGTAGCTAAGCCTAACCGGCTAATCTCCTCCCTCCCGCCTTTTGATGTTCCGCTTTTTATATTTTTACTATCTGGGATCATTGTTATGCCTGGAACAATTATTTGCATGATATTTCTCTTAGATTTGGTTATTCTCTAACTTATAATTGGCGGACCAAACAGTATAGTGGTTAGCGTGCTAGCTTCTAGACCGCGAGGTTGCGGGTTCGAGTCCCGTGTTAGGCATGGGTGTTTGTAAATGTATGTTGGCTTGTCTAATGACGAATGTTTCGGCGCATTATAGCCCTCGTGTTGCTGACGGCGCCAGATAATCTGAATACAACCAACTAACTTATAATTGCGGATGCTGGTGCCTTATTGTTAAAACAAATCCTCAAACTTCAATATGATTTCATCCTTTACAGACATGATTATTTTTCTTCTTATCTTGCATTTTTCATCAACATAAATATATTAGAAACATTTTTATTTATATATTAATTCTGCTAGATTTTTAGTTATCCTATAACTTAGAAGTGTCTTATAACGTTAACGTCGACAGAAATGCACATCGGGGACTTTTTAAGAGAATTTTCTGGAAATGTCAGGAAATTTTGTTTCTCAAATTCTGAGGCCATCCTATCCTGTTAACCCTTCTTTCCTCTATGTTATGATTCATAACGTGGAACAAACCAACTTTCTTCCCCCCTCTGTGTTACAAATAATTTATGTACATCATACTACATGGTTTGTACCATCAATAAATATAATTTTTTAATAAATTAAGTGTTCATTGAGTGTTAAGGAATTCCTTATTCTTTACAGGGCATTCTGATGAGGACTTTATCCGAATTTGGGATTGGAAAAGAAAAGTGCCAATTGAGAGTAAATACAACAAGTTCAGAGATATTATGGCAAAGTTACTCAAAGTCAAAAAAGACAATGTAGACATTTTTACTGTTCTCAAACATCAAGAACAGCCTCCTATAACAGATATCAGGTTTGCTGCCCATGGATCTCCTTATTATAAGGCTTCTAAGCTGGATGGTCTCATTGCATTACAAAGGAAAAATGTAAGTAATTGAAATTGCTTAATAGAATTATCAGACATGATAGAGTTCAACAAAAAGACATACTTTAGCTTTTTTGACTGAAATTTCCATACTTTGAATATAGCTTACAAAAATAGGAAATCCGAGTTTGATTGTGGTCACCTGTTTTTCAATATTGTATAATTGTTTCAAGTCATTAGACTTCTAAAAAAAAAAAATTGAATTTGATGTTTTTTTGCTGGTTTTCACCACTTTTATGTGAAGTTCAGATTTTTCTGCTTGGTAGCTATACCATGTCTGAATCATTGATGCAGTTAATTTTATAGCAGAACTTGTAATATTATATATATTTTCGATGTGTGTTTCAGTAAATAAAAGTACTTACTTTTATTACTGAACTTACTTTATTATATTACTGGTATTCCTCCCATTTATGCATAGTTATTTTTTAGTATAAAATTTGAATATTAAATTCTTTTTTAAATAATTTTGCTAATCTAATAATTTTTACTATAAATGATAAGATGACTGATTATGTATTTTTAGCCCTCTTTTTGATATTTATTTCAACTTTACTGTGTATCTCTATCAGTGTTACAAATGACTATATTCAAATTTAACAAGATTGTTCTGATGTTCAACTCCCTATCCTTATTACAAATTGAACTTTTTAATATTGATATCACTGCATAAAGTTTATTAATAAATTCACTGGAGGATGACAGGTATTTTATAGAGGCCCTTGTCCTTCTTTCATTACAAAATGTGCCATTTAAAATTATTTATCCACTAGAAAAGAGTATTTATAGAACCAACCAACCTTAAAAATTATTGTTTACAACTGAGCAATTTTCTTATATTGATGTATTGTAATCTCTTCTAATTGAACAAATAAGAAGAAAGCAATTATCATTGGTCTGTTTTGCCAATGAGCTGATTAAACACTTTCTTTTGTATCCTTTCCTGTATTTATTTTGCAATGTTCTAATTTCAGATTGAGTCTATTGTTGGCGTGAACATCACGATGGTGAGTATTGATGAGTGTTTGTATGAAGACAAGTGTGAGGACAGCTGCACCAACTATTTGCGTGTGTATGGCGAACCTTCTACAGTCAATGCCAACCGAACTTCACTGGTTGGGGTCCATGCAGAAGTGCAGGCTTCGTGCACTTGTGGGGCCAGGGACTTCTCTTCAATGGAGACATGCAAAACGAGACCTAAGCCATGCTACAATGAAGGAATATGCTCGGACAAGTTTGGAGTTATCAAGTGAGTTTAAATCCTTTTACTTTTATTAGGGTGGTTTCTAATTTACTTGTTTGCTAATAAGTTCTGCAATTTATTGTCCTAGGCTTGAATTTATTCTGATATTTAAGTTATGGTGTGCAAAACGGTGTGTAATGAAATAAATAGACTAAATAACATGATGTCAAGGCTGGATTGGAAAAGTATATTTAAGTTACTTAAAACAATGCAACTAATGAACAAAACTATCTTACATATATTTATTCCCTTTAAATGTACCTGAAAGAGAACTAGTAACAGAACCAATCATAATAAAGCAAATAATAAAATAATACTAAAATAAGATGATGCAATGTAAGGATGGGATTATGATATACTATTTAAAATAGGATGTAGCAATTCAAAGCTAGGATTATATTATCTAACACAGTGAAAATGTGTTTTGTTTTTAGAAAGAATTTATTGGCTTGTTGCATTCTTTCAGAAATCCATTACACTATGTTTTTGTTTTTTTTCTCTTCCGGTGCTTTATTTCTCCTACAATGGTTGCAGGATTCATCAGTATCAAAGTAATAATCATTTTTTAGGGATAGTATCCTATCCTTTCATTTATGTAATTAAATAAGTTTATTTACATAAGTAAAAAAAGTGTTAAGAGATACATTAGTGCATAAAGGGTTAAAATGCCTTTAATAAAATTTAGTGAATTTTAATATGAGCTCTAATTAGTTCATTTCAATAAACAAAGGTATGTTTTAAACTTTTTTTTATTTTTTTTGTATTATTATTAATTTTCATTTTGATTACACAATCTTGTAAGAATAGCAACCAATCAAAGACAACTGGCAACCAATATGGTCTGTTACAAAGGTACTGTATTCAGTATACTTTAACCTCAACAAAGCCATTCATAATAATATTCCGTAAATTTAAATATGTAAGCTTAAATTTATATCATATAGTGCAGTTCATCCATTACTGCATATATTTTGATATTTTATTCATTAACACTTTATTTCATTGTCCACTACATCATCCAAAACTATATCTCCAGTTGCTGAAATAATAAAATCCTTAATCACTTTTGTACGAAGACATCATCCTAAATCTGTTCCTTCTGCTTTTAGTTGCACATGTGGTGAAGGCTACACTGGGCCCCAATGCCAGAAGACGACTCGCCATTTTGGCGGCGAAGGGTTCGCCTGGTTCCCTCCCCTCCAGCAATGCGAGACATCCCACTTCAAGATGGAATTCATGACCCAGAGTCCCTCTGGGCTGCTCCTGTACAATGGACCCATCTCTGAAGTGGACCCTGGGGAAAGGGTTGTACAGGACTTCTTCTCCCTGGAACTGCAAGGGGGAAAACCCAGGATGCTCATTGATTTTGGTTCAGGTACCACTGAAGTCGTTGTGAACGTACAGTCAAGTTTGAGTGATGGAGGATGGCATCAGCTGGATGTCTACTGGGATAGAGAGGTAGGGAGTGTTTTTGTTTTGGAAAATAATCAAATCTAATTTAAAATGCTGTTGGTAGATGGAGTTCTTTGTTTATACGTTCAATTGTATAGACCAGAGGTCTACAAATCGAGGTTCATGGTCTTCTCTTAGACACTTGAGTACGGTTCTACCACGAATTGATTTTGACTATCTCCGACGTGTCTGTCATGTTGCACTGACTCTTAAAAGTATGGTTTTTGAGAAAAAATGTGTCTCTTAAAAGAAATCTTAATTGTTGTAGTGTTGGTATGTGGCTCATTTAACTAATGAGTTTACCAGTCTCTGATGGTGTAGCCAAACAAATTTCGATTTTATGTAAATGTTCATAGGTTGGTTACAGTTTATTTCATAAATTGCATCTCTATGTAGGCTATTGAAATTAATTCACACATAATATATATTTTTTTATTTGAATACCTTATTTGTTTCAAAATACTCTATAAAACAGCTTCAAATTGCAGTAATATAAATACAGGTTACTTTTGCTCTGTAAATATTCCATCATAAAATATACAAACTGTCCTATGAGAATTATATTTAAAGTCTCTTTTAAATCTAATTGGAACCTTTATAAAATTAGATTGTTAGAATGGTGGTGGACAACTGTGAGACAGCTCGCAGCCGTGACGTTGACCCTCCGATAGCAGATCGTACATTGTGTGAAGGAATCTCTGCCATCAAGCCTTTCAACGAGTTCCTCAATGTGAATGGTCCACTGCAGCTTGGTGGAGTGAGGCACCCTGTCTTGACCACCTACAAGTGGAACTTCGCCCACACAAGAACAAGATTTAATGGGTGCATCAAGAATGTTATTCATAATAGCGAGGTATGCTTTAAAATTTTATTAATAATCTAGGATTAATAAACTAATGTTTATGGGGTTAATAATCTAATGTTAAACTAATTCTAACGTTTATATTTGAATTATTGATGTTTATTTATAATCTAAGGTTTTGAGTGGGATGGGGTGTCAGCTTATTGACGTACTAAGAATAGTATTTGATAGTTATTTTCAGTTAATAAAAGGGGATATTCTTAAATGGCAATGAGTTATTTTTAGTTATTAAATCATTTTGTTGAAATTTTGAATTTCTATTTTTTGTGATAGAAAATTTATTTTTGTGATTTGTGTTTTTTAGTATTTATCGAAAAACTTTTTCCGTGGTATATGGTCTTTAAAACTATCCAAAGTATAATCAATAAGTTACGAATCGGACATTTGAAAGTTAGAATCTACAATACCAATTCAGACTTATGCTATCTATAACATTCTCTTTCAACTGTGGCTAAGAAAGTACTCTAAGCTAAGAAGAGAATGAGACAGAACTCATTTAAAAACTTTCTATAAAGAAGGGGGAGGTATAAGAAGAAAAGGTATGGTTTCAATCTAAATCATGAAGGGAAAAAAAATTCAGAACTTATAGAAAAAGTTTATTTAAGGATTAAACTGCAAAATTTATGAAATAGTTATGCAACACTTTCTGAGTTGTCTTCATTGTTAACAATTCCTTTTCCATCCACAGATGTATGATCTTGCTAATGTGGGTGAGTCTGAAGATAGCTCAATGGGATGTCCACCTGCTGAACAACACTGTTATCCCAACCAACTGGACAGATTCTGCCTACATGGAACTTGCATTGGAAACTTTACAGCTGCCAGTTGTGTGTGCTTCCCTGGATACCATGGAAAGCGTTGTGATCAAAGTAAGTATCTGTAGATCAAATATGCAAAGCAGTTGCTGCTATTCATCATTTCTTCTTCAAACAGCTCTAAAACAGCCATTTTAAACCAAATTGTTCTGAAGATGCATTATATATTTTAACTTTTTTCAAGAGAAGAAAAGAAATTCATAAAAATCTTTCCAATTTGACAATATTTAGAACCAAAAATTTTTTAGCAATTGTCAACAAGCTGTGAATTTTATATTTGTACTTAACTATTTATTGGTTTTTGAACTACTTGTCAAATTAGAATAAATTGTTTACTAACTGTTTTTAGAAATGATAAACCATTCTGTAAATTAAATAATTTGTCCAAAATTGCCAATCATTGTTGAAATATGATGTGTACTACTTCAAATTAGTCTTTTATCAACTCCAGTGTAATACAATTGAACCAACGCCCCTGTACTTATGAAGAGTAGATTACCAAATTTTTTTAACTTTTTGTACCTGCTAAAATGTGATCTTATTACTTTAAAGCTATAAATGCTTGTCCCCAATTCATTTTCCATTACATTACTTATTCTTTCCATTATTTTACTTATATTTTAATTTTGTATTCTTCATTTATTAAATTAATTTATATTCTTAGTTTTGTTTCCTAATGATTTTTGTAATTATATGAACTATAAAGCTATGTTTAACATGCTTTATTATTTTGTAAGATCTTTAATAATGTAAAACCAAAATATGGTACTTTATAAATTATTCCAGTCAAGTTTTTATTATTATTTTTAAATGTAAATCATTATTTACTATTTTTATCGTAGTTTGGTTTGTTAAGTTTATATTAATAGCCTTTTGTTCATTTTCTAGAAACTCAAGAGAAAATGTTTGAGCAGAACAGCTACATCCGTTATGCTTTGAGCTTTAACCCTGGAGACTATTCAAACGAAATACAGCTGAGTTTCAGGACACGCCAAAAGCATGGAGAGTTATTCAGAGCAACCAGCAAGCATGGACGAGAGTACCTTGTTTTAGAAGTGAGTTTTATTTTAATTTTTCAGGGATTTAAAATCTTGCTACGAAGATTTTTTGTAATTTAAGAGGTTTAATAAGAAAAAATCTAGTAATAATACACAGTCTACACTAAAAAAACACTTATTTTTGTGTGTGTTTTAATATTTTGCTTTAATTTTTGGTTTCGATGTATACTCTTTATTAATAAATGCATAAGAAACTTCTATTTTAATTAAAAAAAAATTCCTACCAGACTTAAAAGGGAGCATAAAAGGAGTTTGTGTTATTTAACCTTAAATTATATGAATTGTTGAGAAACAAATAAGAAATTGACATTTTTTAATTCATGCTTGAAACTCTGCCCATGCTCACCTATTAAAGTATAATTTTAACTAGAATAATTGATAGCATCTAGTTTTGATTTCAACTGGGATAAAATCACTAAATTATACACAAAAACGAAAATGACTCAACTATTTGTTGAAATGCTTTAATAAAAATATTACATTAATTTCCAATATCTAATTATGTTCATCACAATTAATTTTCCAGACTAGATTTTCGTTATCAAAATATGTTTATGATATAGTTAAAGAGGGGGAAATCTAGGATGACGTTGGTAGTTGTATCTCAACTTTTTCTTTGTATGTGTTCACATTACTAATTTTATACAAGTGGACACCTGAACTGAAATTTTCATTGTTTCATGGCATCATTATTTATTATTGAATAAATGGGCGTAAGTTTTTTTTTTTTTTTTTTTAATATTGTGAGTTATTATTTTATTTTTTTTTGCAATATATATATTATACTGATCTAGTCCAGTTCTCACCATGCATCCACTTATTTTTTCCAGATCCGCAATCGTACTCTTCGTTTCCGCTTCAACCTCAACCATTTCCGTTCGAACGAGCAGGAACTCTGGCTTCCCCATGTGAGCGTGAGTGACGGCCAATGGCACTCAGTCCTGGTGCAACGCTATGGCAGCACTGCTAGTATTTCATTGGATGGTGGTGGTGGCAGGCGGTACAGTGAGCTGCTGGACTATGTGGGACAGCACCAGGAGATGGTTATTGACAGGCAGAATGTTATTGCTGGAGGTGATGTGCAATCAGTGGCGCCCAATCTCAATGTAGTGGATAATGATTTCCAGGAAGGTAAGAATATAGTGGATGGTTCATAGGGTTTTGTTTTCTCCTTTTTGTGTAGTTTATGCCTTGTTGTCTCTGAGGTATTTCTTTTATACGTATGATAGGATTGTTTTTGTGTATGTTGGTGTTTGTTAGTTGCTCACACAAAAGTAATACTGTTCAATTTAACTGTGTTAATTTTAATACGATTTAATAATTTTTTCTAGATAATTTTTTTCTTTATAAGATAATGACTAATTTTTTATTTTTTTTTAAATCATGGAGACTAATTTTTTGCTGTTTTTGTGCCTTTTTTTATAATAAGAATAAGATATTTCATCCTAATTTTGTACCAGTTTTTCCATTAACTTATCAGTTATTTTGTATATCAATTCAAAATCGGTTATTATCAAAAGGATATGCGTTTCAAAAAATTTATAGAAACAAAATAAATTATTATGTGTTTAAAAATGAAACTTTTAGTTTGGTACGAAATTTATTCGTTTTATTTCTCCTTTGGATACTTATGATCGTTCTTTATCACTTAATGTCTATACAATTTATATTATATGTTTGAATACTTTTATAATCATATTGCAATCCAAAGTTATTTGTTTAACACCCAAATTAAGAAGTGTTAATATGTGTAATGAATTTCTCAGAAAGAGAAGTATGTAATGCCTAAAAAATATAATTACCATTCAATTATAGGTTGCTTGGATGATATTCGGTTGGATACTAGATACTTGCCTATGGAAAATGGCTCTCAGAATGCTTTTGTGTATGAGTCTCAAAATGTAAAATCTGGATGCCCTTCCAATAATCCTTGTCTTGGTGTATACTGCCCTCCACCTTTTGTCTGTGTTGATCTCTGGATGTTGTATGAATGCACGTAAGTATATTAAATTACATACATCTTCTGTATTAGGTAATCAAACGGATTAATTGTAATGTAATTTTTGTCTTAATTTGTAATTAGCTTCATTAACACAAATGCTTTTAGTAAATGAAGCAAGCTTCCTAAATGATATTATTATAAATTTCATGTAATGTTCTTCTCTGTTTGAATAGCAATGCATGTAAAGCGCTTTTTAATAGAGAAGTTTTTTTTATTCTGAAAAAAAAAAAGATATTAGAGTTGAATTGATTAAAATAAACTACATTGTATAATTGTGTGAAAAGCATTTTGGCTATATAAAAACCAGCAGTCCTGCTAAATAGCAACTACCAATAATTATCTTTCATTGTAACGTTTTCCAATGCCATGTTTGAAATTATTTTGTTATTCAAAACATCTTACCCAAGTAATTTACATAAATTTTTATTTTTTGCCCAATTATGTTTTTTTCCATCCCATTCATTTCTTTCAAAGAAAAAAGACAGCAAATTATCTCCATCCACCCATTCCCACAACAATGCTCCCACACCACTCACATTCTCTCCTTTTTTCCAGATGCCCCAAAGGCTTCGTGGTCCATGATGGAAAGAGCTGTGTAGACGATGACGAATGCATCTCACAGGCTCCGTGCCTCAACGGCGGCTCCTGTGTCAACCTGCCTGATGGACTGGGCTACGAGTGCATCTGCCCTCACGGATACTTTGGAATGCACTGCAACGCCCTCAGGGAGGAGAAAGTTATGCAACTGAGTGTGGCTGCCATGGCCCTCATCATATTCTGCATATTCGCAGTGCTCGGTGAGTGCTTTACTTTTCGCCACGTGTACATTCCTTTTTGTAAATATTTTTAGTTTTAAATGAAAAGAATGGTTTTTGTTTTATGAATCAACTTCAATGTTTATATTTAAAGGTTGTGCAGCAACAAGGAAATGTGAAAATAGATATATAAGGGAATTTGTGAAAAAATTGTAATAAAGCAGAGAAATTAATTAATTTCTATAATTGAAATTTCATTTGTTAGAAGTGCATCTACTCACACGAATGCTTCTAATTTGATTTAAATTGATAAGTAACTAAAATTTTCTTAAAAATTATCCGTACTCTTTTCTTAGCCGGGTACCAGTTAGGGCCAAGCCTAAATATTTAAACTTTTAAATGATACGTAAATGTATCGCAGGATGAATGGCAACCCTGTAAAGGTTTGTTATAGGAATTATAAATGAGATTGTCAATTCGTATGAGTTATCACAGCAATTTGAGAGATTTTATCTCGTACCCGTCTTACCAAATTATTTTACAGTTTTGGCTTGAATTTTTAATCTGTTATTTTTTTCTATTATTTGCTGTACAGGTAAGATGAAATTATTGGTTGAGAGTTATCTGTGATGGATTAATAAGTTTTTATGCCACAACTGTGTGTTATAAACAAGAACTATACACAATACATAAAAATTGTATATTACAAAGTTGTAGAGTAACACTATCTATGATCTCTAACAATTCTAAAATAACAAATTATTAAAACATGTACTTTTTTTTTTTTTTTAAATTTATGCTTAAACCTGTATACTAGTCCAGCATTTACTTAATATTACTTGCGAGTCAGACATTTTTATTTTGTACTCCTACATCATCTCATCCCTCAATAAAATTAAAATTACCAAATATCCTTTTTACTGTTCGTAATCCTCAACTTAACCATTGTACCTGCATCTCATTGATCAATTCAAATACTGAATGCTTTCAAATACCCAAATCTCATGTATTTTTCTCTTCCCAGTCTTAGCCCTGGTCGTGATCGCCTACTCTCGCATCCGCTCCCACAAACCATACGATAGGAAAGACATAATCGATGACGTCAGAGAGAACATCATTGTCTATGATGATGAGGGGGGTGGAGAAGATGACATGAACGCCTACGACATCAAGACTCTGCAGATTCCCATTGATGGCTATGGATTGCCCATGGGCGCCAAGTCTGGCCCCGAGAAGGGACCTGTGCGGGAACCTCACCAGTGGCAGGGTAGGTGTATGTTTTAGGTCTTTAGAAAGTTGTTGATGTTTATTTTATTGGTTGAGATTCTCATTTAACTGTTATGTGGAATTTTTAAGTACTAATATTTGTTGGAAAATTTATTTGCCTAATTAATGCATTTGCAAGAGCTGTGTGCAGTAACATAGCTATGTTTGAAGTGTTGCTACCAGTTGTTTTCTTTATTTCAGAATAATATTTGAAAACCTTTTTGGAGATAATTATTTGTGCAGGGGTCCTAGACCTACGCCCAACTGCGCCAAATACAAAAATCTGCTCCGAGCTGCTCCAAATGCTTATTTTAGCCATATTTGCGCCAGAATGGGGTTTTTTTCTTCTTTTTTTTCTTTCCCTTCCGAAATTTGATACTGTTCGCTGCTGTAATATCGCTATTGTTGAGAAATATTCCTGTATACTCGGCGCTAAAGCTGATATTTACGATGGTGCGGTGTTCATTTTCTCCGAGTGCTATGATGATTTGCGACGCTAATGCTGACATTATTGTCAAGTTTACGTTGTTATGACGATCATTTTCGTCGATTCTTTCATCGATAGAATAGCTCTGTAGTATTGAGAATTGCTCCAGTTAGTTCGACGCTATTGCTGATATTTTCGTCGGTGTGATGGTAATTATTGCTGAGTGCTGGGATATTGCAATATCCAAAATTTGCTCCGATATTACTGAGAAAATGTCGATTTTACTGCAATAATGCAGATATTATTGTGATGGTCATTTTCGTCAAGTCTTTCACCGATATATTAGCGCTGTTGAAAATTGCTCCGGTTTATTCAGCGCTATTGCTGATATATTTGTTGGTGTGACGGTCATTTTCGAAGATTGCTGTGCTTTTGTTAATATCCGATTTTCCCGGATCTTGCACAAACATTACCGGAAAATGTCAATATTACCGCTACATTTGTGCCGATATGTACGTTTTAGCGATGGTCATTTCTGTTGAGTCTCCAACTTACGTAATATCCTTTGTCAGATTTTCGACGGTATTGTAAACGGTTTCGCTAATATTTACTCAAGTGCGGTAGTCATTTTCGCTGAAGTTTACTCTGTTGTAATAGCAGTTATTGTCAAGATTTGTGACGCTGTAGGGTGACTTATATATAAAAAAAAAACGATATTGCTGGGTTTTTGCTCCAATATTACAGAGATTGCAATGGTATTGTGGGTGCTATCCCCAATATTACGTTGGTTTTATATTTGGTTTCGGCGAGGTCTATGGTAATATAATAGCAGATATTGCCGAGATTTGCGACGCTGTTTAGGGACTTAAAAAAAAACGATATTACTGGGATTTTGCGCCGTTATTACCGAGATTGCGATGTTATGGTGGGCGCTATCCCGATATTTACGTTGGTGTTATATTCGTTTTCGCCAAGGCCTATTGTTATGTAATAGCAGCTATTGCCGAGATTTGCTACGCCGATTTAGTGACATTCGTCTCGGGTAATTCTACTTCAAAATTTGTGGGGGTTTTTTCCCTTCTACTGCAAAACTTATTTTTCTGCTACAAATTTTTTTTTTTATATATAGTTTTTTTTTCTTCTTTCCTACAAAAGTTTCTTTTACATGCTACAAAAGGCATTTTACCTGCTCCGAAAGTCATTTTTCCTGCTCCTAAACTTAATTTTACCTGCTCCGAAAAACATTTTTCCTGCTTCAAAAACTGCTCCTAATCTTTCTGAGTGAGTGGGAGCCCTGTTTGTGGTAACTTACTAAATCAGCTTAGGAAATAATTCAGTGCTTCAGAAACATGCTCATCTTTATTGTTATCTAGTTAATTAATCAGGTCAAATTTTTTATACATTTTCCTTAGTTTTTTGCAAATTTTTACTTTTTACGGTTTTTCCATAGTCAATAACTCTTGCATTATGATGAATGAATATGAGGTACAATAGCGACTATTACATTATAATAAAACACACAAAAACAATGCAAGTCTTTACAATAGCGAAAGTATTGTTGAATTTCAAGAGTATTTGCAAAAGATTGAAAAAAAAAATATTTCACAGTCTTGTTCATAGGTTTCAAATAACGTCTATAAAACTTATGGAAAATGTGTAAAAAAGCTTGCATACCTGGTTACTAAGATTGTTTTTACCATATTTTGTTTATTCCAAAAGAAAACTGCCATTTTGATTCTGTGTCCTAAAATATATAGTATGATCCTTCTAACTTTTCTGATGTCTTTTCTTAGCCCAACCTGGTGTTCAACCCGATGTCGGCGACTTCATTCGCGACCACCAGGACAAAGCAGACACTGACATCAACGTCCCTCCCTTTGATGACCTCCGTAATTATGCCTATGAAGGTGGCGGCAGCTCGGCTGGCTCTCTCAGCTCTCTAGCATCGTGCACGGATGACGTGGACCACGACTTTGACTATTTGAACGGTTGGGGGCCACGGTTCCAGAAGCTCGCCGACATGTACGGCCAGGGGGAGAGTGAAGAAGAGGAGGAATAAGATGTGTGCAAGATAAAGACTTGCTAATGTGGGGAGTGTGGTTGTATGGATTCTGGAGATTTGGAGAACTTATTTGAATGAGGGGTTATAAGTTGATATTTTGACATAGGGAGGGGTTTCATTAAAGAATGATTATATGTCATTTGATTTTCTGATTAGAGGAACATTGTTACATTTGGTAGTTAAGAGATTTTATTAATTGGATTTATTGCAAATAATACTTAATTGAAACGATTTATACTTCTTGAAACTTAAAGTTGGGTCTATTGAAGTTTCGCTGATTATGTTGAAGCTAACGTCTGTCTTTATTAAAGCTCTTAAGCATAAGTTAAATTCAATCTAGTGATTGAGACATTTTCTAGTACTTTATTCGAAAGGACAATTTACTTAAACCACACAAATTGTGTGCAAGATGCTCTCCTTAACTGCAAAGTTCCTTTCTTAATATCCTGTATTGACTGTTCATTCATTCAAAATTTGTTAAATATCCAGAAGCCATACCATCACTAGTTGCCTCTGCAGAACGATCAAGAACTCAATGGTGACAAATGGCAGCTGTCTACAGCCTTTTCCACTGTGATGCCTTATTCAGTGTTGGTGCGCTTCAGGCAGGGCATGCCTGACAGTTATCCAGAACTGCCCTTTGAAGCGTTATTCATCATTTTTATCACATTTCATATATAATTGATGCCATAAATGCTGCGGCTCCTTGTATGCAAGTACTGCCAACTTTCATTTTAGTAAGTAGATGCTTACTTGAGAGCCAAGAATGTTTTTATATGTTCTGTTCTGGTGAATGTAGATTTTTGTTGATTGCAGCTTTATTTACCTGTTTTTTATGATTATTTAAAGTCCTATCTTTGCCATTTTTTTCATCATTTTATTCAAATATTTTTAATACTAATTTTTTTAGATTGGACTTTCACTGTGTTTATGTGTTTGTATATTTGCCAAAACTTTATGAGTTTCCTAATGCTTGTTTAGTTTTTTTTAGGAAGTTTTATGTAATGTTCTGAAGTTATTAATGCTTTTTAACCAGTCACCAGAAACAATATCTTTTATTGAATGGGTGTTTAGTGAATTAAGGCAGCTTCAATCAGTTATTTCGATGATGTAAGGCCATTTTTTTCGAAAGTCAATGAAATCATTTTAATATTATATAATGAAGATCCGTCCACATCTACTCATTGATCAAATTTTTTTTGACTCGGACCACCTATAAATTTAAATTTATGTGAATCTTTAAAATGTTAAATATTACATCTGTACTCTGTTGAAAAAGGGGCAATCTCCAATATTGAGATATTTTCAACTAATTGATTTAAAATAAGTTATTTACACCAAAAATTATTATTCTCTTGTTGCCTTTAAACCTAAAATATATGCATCCTTTTCCCCTACCTGAACTCATTTGGTGGATAGTTTTTAGATTTGCCATTTAAGACTTTGACCCTTTTTTGGACTAAGTTACAGATTACTTTTATTTTAGTATACCATAGCATTCTATAAAATATTTGTTTATTTGAGTTAGTAAACATTCCTTTTATTTTTTTGTTAAATTTCATGAGTGTTTTTATTATACTTTTTACTTCAACATGCCATATGTAAGTAGATGTACGATTATAATAAGGAAATCCATGTTAAAAAAACTAACCGAAAATCTATCATTGTTAATCAAATCAACTTTAAGAATCACACAAGGTGCTACGCTTGGTTCTTCTGAAACTTGGCACATTCGATTTGCAATGTAATCTATAAGCAAGCGCATTACTTCATCTGTACAGATCATTCATCGAAACAAATGCTGCAGACTTATGCACATTTTTACAGCAGTACTTCAAACAGAAATCTGTCAAGTTCTTATGGTAGCTGGTTACTTTATTTATTTTTTATAGCGTGTATATGAACGATCTTTTTTTATCTTTTCAAGACGTGTCTGCCTGATTGCAAACATAAATATTTTACTTGTATTCCTTGTAGTTTTGCGAGTTCTAGTTCTGATGCTTTGAGTTGAGATGTTTTATTATATTAATAACAGCCCAGCTCAGCCATTAGCGAGTTTGTATTAGGTAATTGTATGTTTACATATATATATTTGTCTTGAGGAATAAGCTTATTTCACATTCCTCTGGTTTGGAATTTGGATCATTGCATGCCCAGTTTTTCAAATTAACCAATTATCCCTTTTTTTAAATGGTTTAAAAGGTTTTTTTAGAAAAAAAAAAACTTTCTCTAATGGCACCATTAAAGTTTAATTTCCAATCATAAATTAGCTGGAAACTATTTCTTGTGGTTTATCCTTGCATAAATTAGCTGAAAAGCTTATTAAACCAGCTGACTAAATTTTCGCTGAAAACGTTATGTGCATACTTTTTATTGCCAAGTAAAACAGCTTTATTGCGGAATGCATCTTAAATTGTTCTCTGTTTTGTACAAGAAATCAAAGTTAATGGTTGTCAGAAAGAGAAAAGGCTTTTATAGCATTCGGAAAACAATAAGCCAGATGTGTGGCTGATATTGTTGTATGCGGTTATCCAAATTCTGAATTCAGTTAACTATTCCTCTAAATCTGTTTAGTGCATTGGTTATGTCCTCACTTTTTAAGCCTGTGGTTAATTTTGTTTTTCTGTCTATTTTTATTCATGCAAAAAGGATGCAGCTGTTTCCACATGAGTAGTTTTGATTTTACTTTGTAACTTTTTTAAACTTTTATGATACAATAAATATAAATTGATTAAAATATTGACTCTGCTTTACTTCTCTATTGAAATTAGCATTACAGAAACATATTTAAAGCAAAAGTAATACAAATTTAATTGAAACTAACAAATTAATTCAATTAAAAAAAATAGATTTCATTGATAAGTACAGTCATGTAGCTGTGACCTTATTTATTCTGGTTTTAATGTATTTAAATAACTACAAATGAACATTTTACAGGTAAATTTTTGAAATGTCTCAAAAGATAGAATAAGTAGTTCTGGAAAGAAGACTAAAAAAAACATTTTTTGAGGGAAATTTCATATTTCCTGCCTTTTTGCTATTTCTCCAAGAGTTTGTATTTTTATATTATTATTAAAATTACTTTGCTGCTTAAATTATCAATGGATTATAAGTTGTTTCAATGAATTTATTTTCTTTTCATAGACTTTTATTATTTTCGTAAAGAAATTCTGATAAAATACGACTTAAAGTGAACTTCTTTTTAGCTAGAATTGTTTTTATGTTTTACACTGTAACCCCAGTTTCCCTTGTCTAGATTAATTATCATCTCTTATTCTCTTATCTATCTAAACTAAAATATTAAGGGGTTTTTTTTGTTTGTTTTTTTTCAAATTGTGATAAAATATTGCTCTTTCAGCTCTGGCATTTTTTGTTTTATTTTAAAATTTATTTTAGATTGAATCAAAAATGTCTAAAATGTGATATTTTATTCAGGGCTGTTGCCTGTAGTATTTTTTTAAAGGCGACTAAAAAACTTTAAAAAGGGACTCTCTTTCAACACACTTAAATTACAAATATCTTTTTACTTTCAATTACCCATATGTATACCTAGGGATTTCAATGAAAGTGTAGTATTTGAATTTTTTTTTTTTTTTTTTCCTCATGTAAAAAAAAAATTGCCTGACTAGCCATTCCTATTTCAGTGAGTGAAAATAAAAAAGTTGTAAATAACACCATGTTAAATTTTACTGCATAACCAATATTATATAGTGTAATTGAAAGTTGTGCTCCACAAGAATGTATCACACCCCTAGTTATAACTATTATGTACTATATAAATTACATTTTATCTGGTCGCAAATATTTTTCATTAGACTAACCTGTTACGTAATATCTATAATAAAAATAAATAGTGGAGTGATGATAAATATCCTTTTGGGTGGTTATGAGTCTGATCACTAATTGACAATGCCTTTTATACTGTAGCAAACTGTATGATGCAATTAATGGTATCACTAAGCTCTAGGCATTTCCTTATATCTAAAATTATATATAGTTTAAATTATATGAATATATAGATTAAATAATATTTAAACTGAAACTTTGCTGAAATAATAAAAACTAAAGTAAGGTTCAATGTTACTCATTAAAGTAGGATTTTTCCATTTTACATATCAAATTTTATTATGAGCTATTGCATTTCTTTGACCAAGTCTTCAACTGGCTACAAACAAAGCACGATATGAAACACAAAAGCATTAAAAATATTAATTTTTTTATTTTTTTTTCAAGGTTTCTTCTGAATTTAAATTTTTGTTTTTTCATAAAGTTTTTGGTTTTCTCTTTTACCTTTAATTATGATGCATAAGAAAAATGGAATCATTCTTTTTTGTACAGTAATTATTAAACAATATATTTACAACCTTTCTATATATATGCATTTTTGTATAACATCAAAAGAATGTTTTTCTGCGCAAATATCGAAACTTCTGAAAGCAATAATGTAATTTGTTTTGTTCTTTTAAAAAAGCTCATCATTCTGACTACGATTTAGTTATAATGAATGTATAAGTGATTGTGTGCTATACTTGAAATTGTCTCCATTTTAGTGTTATTTTAATGCATGATTTTCATGTTAAAATATCTTGTCATTACTAATTAGTAAAAAAGTATAAAATTGTTGATTAATTTTCTCAGGAATTCTAAGAACACAGAAGGTACAGAATAACCAGTAATGTGTACTAGAACAAGTGTAATACTTTTAATCTGTCGCATAACTTTTTTTAACATTCAATTTATTGTTAAATGTAGTGTGTTAATCAAGTTCTGTAATATTATCTGATATCTCAAATTGCCCCCTTCATTAGCCAGTTCTATGCATCTTTCAAATCGATCCTTTAATCTGTTTGAAATTTACCTATAAGGATAAATTTCAAGTGTCATTTTTCTATGAAAAAATATGGCCAATTTTTTTGTGAAAAAATGGCTAATTTCATTTCATTAAATAATGCTAGTGTAATACAAGTTCCTCGCATTTAATGGCCAGTATCCCGGGGTGAACCTCTTTCGCATTATGCAGATTTTCGCTTTTTTTCGTAGAAGTTTTATTTTTTCTACAATTTTATAAATTTTAATGGAATTTCTAGGGCTTTATCAGACTAAACTTACCTAAAACACACCCACTAACAAACATTTCTGGCTGCACCAATGTTCTGTACTTATATTAGTACATAAATATATTTTTATTCACCTATTTTTGTAATTGAAAATATTTTCAATTACAAAATATTTATCTTATATATTTTCCGTCTTTTTACATTTTGACTGTTTTCACCCCTGCCAGTATCTGCTGCCAATTTCATTCGGTCTTTGTTGGAAAGACTGGATTTAGCTTCTTGAATCAAATCTGCTTTGGGACTATTTTCAAATTTGAAGCTATAGGCATGGGGGATTCTCATTTGTTCCTATAAATGTCTCTTTCATGAATTATTAAACCAATTTGTACTGTTTTGTACTCCTTTAATTATATTTGTTGCGTGGGTTTTGGGTTTCAGAAATACTCTCGGAGTTCTCCATATCTCTTTAATACAGACGCACAACCTTACTCAACAGCTACATGCTTCCGAATGATCACATATTCACACTTTCACAGAAAAACTATTTACTCTGAAGATAGTACTCAGGGCGCCATCTATAGTCGTTATCAGTATCTAACACAATTGACAATCCCTTATCTATATAACAAAACTGTGTTTCCTTAAATGATTTATAGAATTAAATAACCAATTCACACTTTAGGTCAGGTTATGGAAATTCTTGCGTTTGTGTCCGACCGAGCTTCAATGAAAACAAAAAACTATTTTATTCATGATTTTATTATTTCATCGTGCAAGTAGTACACAAATGCCTACATGAAAACATTTTCAATAGAGCAAAGCATTTACAGATTTTTCACCTTAGCATTTAAACCAGTTATGGGTTTAGGGTATTTTCTACTTTGGTTGTTACATTGTCCCACAAAGACATAGATCTTCGAGGGTAGTGGGCATTAACTTTCATAAAATATTCTGTATTGATATTGAAACAAGTGGCTACATTAATTCATTTATCAATGTTCCTTATTGGAAATGATACAAAACTCAATTTGTCGGATGAAAGATGAATATCCTTACAAATTGGACCAAATAGAAAAGTGTGTGATCCAATAGATCCACATATATTTTCATTTGAAAGAAAATTTACAAAGTTAAATATGCTTAAAGAGTATATTTAAAGCTGATTGTTTAAAATTTTTAGCTGTGTTATTTATCCCATTCAATAGTACATAGAACTGTAAAAATGTTCTTCAGAACAATATATTCTAACAGGAAGGAAGCTTTTAAGTGTGGCCCCATATCTTCAAATATTTTTTTTTGTTGAAGAAAACGCGATTTGTTACTTAAGTTTAAACTCTAGTAGATTTGAAGACATATAAATTCATGTATCTTGACCATAAAAATATTCGTATGCATGTAAATGGGATGCGATATTTATAAACTAGTGAGGTCTTTAAAAAATGCAAGTAATCATCAAATTGACGAGTTAAATGGAAAATTTTAAGATCATAGTCGCCATTTTTTTTTTTTTTTTTTAATTCTTTAGAGAGCAATTAACTAGACTTAAGAAGGTTTTAAAAAATCTTACGCTTTTATATACCGAGTTCTTAAGAAATCTAGTTCTTTGGAGGAATTGGATGTCCTGATTTCTAACATTTTTAAAATGGTCAATTTTTGTCCTATTAATTATGGTTGTTTTCAATAGTTATTTTTAATTTTCTTTTTTTATTATTTTTTTGCATTATTTTATAAAAATCATTTTTTAACTTGTTTAATAAATACCTTAAAAACATCTCTCAACACGTTCGACGAAACTGCTTTTTCATTTATTAACGCATTACTGTTGTCAATGTAAAGTTTATACATGCGATCTACGTTTGTAGTGTACTGAGTTAGAACAAGTTAAAATCGCCACTGATTCGTTTTGCAATTTAAAACGTTTAAATTGAGCAATGGATGGCAACAGTTTTATTCGAAATATTCTCTTCTTTTTTTTTTTTTTTAATTTACAGTTGAGCAAACTTTCACCCTATCGCCTTTGGCTTCAAAATAGAAAAAAATATGAATAACGAATTTTTTTTTTATTATTATTAAATAATACTAAAAAATGAATATTCCAATGTTATATTTTTAAAGAAGTAAAAAAAAAAAATGGTACTCTTCCGTTAGACGGGTACTAAAAACCGCCAAGTCTGAAAGTTGACGCAATTATCACCAAGGTGAAATGCTGACACAAAACATGATATTTTGACGTCGTGATGAACTTTTATTTTAATCGACTAGTACTATGGTTGCTATAGCGACCTTGTCATGGATCGAAAGATTATTAATTTTAATGAGTAATCGCGGTAATTTGGCGATTTTTATCTGGTACCCGTCTAACTGAAGAGTACCAAAAATTTTTAGATTCAAAATATATTTAACGTTCATTTCACGCTCCTGTAGAGCCGCCCATGGGCAACAAAAAAGAGACACTAGTATAAATTTAAAGCACTTCACTGATCACTTTTTTAGTTTAATAAAATATCATTTGAAATCTATTATCGTCCATTTTTTCTATTGAAATAAAGCATCGCCTCCTAATGCTTAAAGTAACAAGTTGTTTTTTATGTCAAGTTGAACTTTTAAAACAAACTAATATACTATTAACATTTATAAGGTTATCAACCAAAAGTGTTTGCAAGATGGACTCTTACAAATGCATTATTTTTTTAATTTGTTATTTATTAATATAAGGTGCGGTTTTTCATTAACCCATAATGTTTCTTCCGTAAAACTTTTTGTTTTCATGTTTCATTATACAGATGTGTATTACATTTTTAAATGTGAATGAAATAAATAATAGCATACATTATTACATATCTATATAAATATTATACAGAATCGTACATCCATTATGTTCTGATTTTCTATGACGGGAATTAAAACCGGGTTTCGCGTAGCATCAACAAAAACACAACAAACAACGAAATATTTTACTGTTAAAAGAAAGAAGAAAAAAATATCTTTAAAAGATTTTATAAAAGATTTTTATCTAGCGAAAAAATATTGTTGGGGGGGGGAGGGGGGTTAAATATTTGGTTATTATACATCGTTTCAAAATTATTCTTTAGAATAATCTAATTTTAGATTGACTTTTAAAAATCTTAGGTTTGTTTAATGTATTTTTATAAATTTGAACTTTTATTGAAAACAAAAATCGAACATATCGATTTTTATTATTTCAAAAGTTATAAAAAAATAGTGTAATCGTAAAAAGGGTTCGTAGTCTATAAATTTACAAGGAGGTGACAAAGACTTTTTACATTAACAATTCAATTAAACTATAACTATAGGTGAGGTATATCCATTCATAAAAATGGACAATTCCCGCATTTTTTTTTAAAAAACGGGTGAAATTAGTTTATATTTACGAAGAATTTCTTTCTGGTTCCAAATATTTAAACAAAAGTTCTTTAAAAAAATTAGTTACTTAAGTATTAAGAAAAGAAAATGCCACAAAATCAGTCCGATCAAAACACACAACAAAATCTGTGACGTCAAGGGATCCTTCTGTTTCTATGGTTATCGTGAGGTTTCTGCCAAATAGTTGGCGCTGGTAGACCATTGTCATATCACGTACAGGTTGGCGCGATTTGCGAAAAACTTACAAAACTGGTTTCCGCTGCCACATTTCAAGCCAAGATGTTTGGGAATCCTTGACGTCACATTCAATTCGAGCCGAATGAATCGTTTTCTCGCCAACATCTAATAGGGAAATTTTGATTGCAAATTAAAAAGAGAAAGAAAAAGCTCATTGAGCAGAAATTTTTGTGTTTGTGGCCTTTTCGAAACATTTAGAATTGAATAAAAATATAAATAAAAAATGCGGGAATTGTCCATTGGTGTAAAATAAAAAAAAAAAGTGTTTTTAAAATATGCATTTAGATGGTTGTTTTTAAGAAAGAATGAAAAACATAAAAATTAAGAAATACCAACTTATAGTTCATATAATAATTTGGGTCCATTAAAATAATTTATGTTTCGTCCCTATATCCATTAAATTCACTTTCCCTTTGAGACTATCATAAAAATTAATCGATTTTTTACTCAAGCGAATATAATAAATATTACACGCATATTCCTTCCGCGTCTAGAATAACTTTAATCCTATTTTATGTCGCGAATTTACCCTGGCTCCTCTTCAACCGTCTTTGTAATCGGAACATGTTTATTTCGAGAATTACTCTATTATTGTGCCAGATTAACAGTGCTGTTTTGTTTGTGAAAAGTGATAGGTGCATTTTGATTTAATCCAGTGTCAGGTTCCTAAAGCTTGATTTAGTATCCACTTTAAGCAAATTTTTATACTTGGAAAATCATTCATTTTGTTTATTTAAATACGGGATAAAAAACTAATATAACGTATCTAATACTAACATAACTGTGCTTATTAGATACGGCTTGATAGCAAAAATGTTGAGGGAAGCGTATAGAATCTTTGGTGATCACTGCAAAATCCTGGTGAAACTTCTTTCGAGAATGAGCAATCGTTTTTGCCTGATGGTTAGGGATTCGACATAGCATGGAGGTGCCACGGGATCTAATTTCTGATGGTCTTTATAGTGGCTAAAACTCTAGATTGTAGATTCAAATTCGCTTAGTTAATAAATAATTTAGCGAGAAAATTAAGGAAATTTAAACTTGCTTAAATTGAATCAGTTTATTACTTCAATATATTCGTTGACATTTTAAAGGTAATTTCTATAGTAGAATAATGTTGTGGTGCTTTTGTTAATTTTGTTCTTTTAAAAATGGAACCCAATAATTTTAATATTCATATTTCGTATATAAACTCCATAAACATCACACCTTCTCTTTGTAAATTTTTAATAAATCGAATATTTCCTTTTTAAAATAGAAAATAATTTAAGACAATAATACTCTATAGAATTTTTCATAAATTTGAAATAATGTTATTATTGTATTAGATGCTCTTTGTTCGTTCGCTATTACTTAAAGAAATTAAATATAGTTTTTAAAAATTATTTTTTCATCCCAAAAAGAATTTAAATTTACTTTCGGGACCAAAAAATTAAAACGGAGCTTAAGAAACTTCGTTAACTCAATTTAGGCATTTTTCAATACCTAAAGTACTTTTTATGAGGAGTGTTTCACAAAATTTGTGTTCTATATTATGCGGCAACGGGGAAGGTATGAAATTACTAGCAAATGCATTTGATGCGAATTCTTTTTGGCTATAGTAGTAGACGGATTAATTTGAACAAGACCATCTTCATTGAAAAGTTCGATAAAAGAAAAAAAAATGGATTGAAATTTGTACAATCCATATTACCTAATTAAGACAATTGGATTTATTTGATACTACTTGATGATATTGTGAACTTATAAAAGTCAAACAACACCAATTATGAGTGGAATTTTCTTATGCTTTGCTTCTAGTGCTATTTTGATTTTTTTTCCAAATTCCTGAGATTAGGTCTTAGTTTATCAACTCCTTTCCAAATACAAAACATGCATCAAGATATACAGTTATTGCTCTAAAATACATGTTCGTAAACACAATAACAAATCCGATCATGCGCTGCTGAGACATTTATGCAAAGAGTAAATATACAAGCAATCGAAACTTAATCATGTAATTTTGATTGAAGAAAAAAAAAGAGCGAGAAAAAAAGAGTTTCTAGAACACATTTTTGAACACCTAAAGTACATTTTTATGAGGAGTGTTTCACAAAATTAGTGTTCTATATTATGTAGAAACGAGGAAGGTATGAAATTGCTAGCAAATAGATATTATGTTACACTCTTATTTCTTACAGAAAGACTCATGATTTTTCATTGTATGTTTCATATTAAATACACCCATATAAAAGAATTTCATTTTTCAACTGAATACAGCTGCGGTTACTACAGTTATTACTGCACTCATACATTTATTTAAGCACCTAATTTTATTTAAATTTATGGTGCTCTTCCGTTAGACGAGTAACAGCTGTCACCAAGCTTATATGTTTATAGGTTTGAATGACAGGTATCGCCACTGCCTAAATGTTTACGGATTGTTATAGGATTGCTATGGCAAACCTATAACGGTTTGTTATTGGAATTATAAATGATTTAAAGATTGTTAGTTAGGATGAGTTATCTATGTAATTTGGCGTTTTTATCAGGTACCCGTTTAACGGAAGAGTACCAAATTTATACCTCGACTCATATGACTTGATTGCTACATTAAGAAATATTTTAATAAAGTTGATAAAAATTCCCTTTTAACCCAATCGGCCCAACCTTTGAAAGATTACAATGTAATTATAAATAGTAGTTTAATTTAATATTGATTAGTAGTTTAATTTGATGTTATTAATAAGAGCACTTAAGAACTATTTTGCACTAAGTATGACTTATATAGTTGTACTTGTTGTGAAATTAAAAAAATAGACCAATTGAAACATAATATGCGTGGTCAAAATCGTGAATCTGCCGTTTGCAATCTTAAGAGTGTTTCCAAGTTTCTTTAATCATATTTTACTATGCCTTAAAATCGTTGACTAGAGAATGGATTAATCTCCTTGCCGTATATACCCATTAAGGATCATGTGATGCAATATTGATTACTTTTTGAACATTAACGAACAAAGGAACATCAACGAAAATCACGAGTCTTTCCCATTGTTGAATAAGTATAACTTTGTCAGTCTATTTCAGTCACTGGGGTGTCAGGAAGTCCAAGGGCAAATCTTTATGCAAATCCACTTCGAAAAGCCCAAGGCTTCTTTTGGTTCCTCCGGTAATTGTCTTCTTTGTGTAAACAGTTTGTCCCAACACTGGCTGCTGTGCTTCTGTGCAAAGTGGTGAGTCAAAGGTGCTGCTGTAATCATCTTTATTTTGTCTTTTTTAAATATCCGAAACGTCGTACTGGGCGTAACGATAGTAACTAACCTGAAAAAAAAAATACGGCATGAGTGTTTTCTCTTTATATAAACCAATAGTCCGAGAAGCGATTGCCTGTTTAGGTACCGCATCGACATCATTCTGAATTTTATATAAAATGTAGAGAAATGTTAATAAATCCACTGGTCTGCCGAGGCAAAAATGGACGAAATTATTCAAAACTTGACTCTTGAATGAGTTGAACTAAATCCAATTGCCAAATATGTCATAACTTGCCAAAAAAATAAACATTCTTTTTCGTCTGGTAACCCACCACTCTTTAATTTACAATTTAGAAGGTTGCAGAGAATTTTTCTTTCCTGTCACCAAGATCTTTTATCTTTTAGAAGTCAGCCATCATCCAGTGACGTAATATTTATCTCAAACTTGGCTCACTTTTAAAAGCAGGAGATATTTTTCGGCAGTGAATAAATATCGTCTGCACACTTCTTCAATGACAATTAAAGAATAGCGGGTTACCACATGAAAAAGGAATGCTCATTACTTGGCAAGTTGTGACATACTTGGCAATCAGATTTAGCTCAACTCATTCAAAGTCGATTTTTTTTTAACATTTTGTCCCTTTGGATCAGTAGATTCATGATCTGTAACATTTCTTTATATTCTACAAAAAAATTTAGAATGATGTTCGATGATGCACTTAAACTTGCAGTCGCCTCTTAGTTTAAAAGAAATGTAAAAAATTTGCATCTTAAGATACGAACCAGAGAATGATGCAAGAAGCATGAAAGCATATGCGTAAACAAAACTCAGCCAATTACTTTTATTGTGACAACCCAGAAAATAATATTTATGTACAATTTCAATTATTTTAGAAATATTTATTTAAAAAGAAACCAAGTTTTCCAAACTTAACAGATTTTCATAAACTTGTAGATATGTTTCCTATTTCAAACAAAAAAAAAATGCCTTAAATAAGTAAAAATTACTATTTAATAAGTACAGAATAAGAAAATTACTCTCCATGTTATATATTGATCGGCTATATTTATTTTTCAATTTCAAGAAATTACAAAAGGTCAACTTTAATTGAGTATTCTACTGTTCTTTATTCTTTTTTTGCATTCTTTAAAAAATATCATGTTGCACATTCTAAGTAATGATAAAAACAACGTCACTTTCAAACCTCAGACTTTTTCGATGTAGGTCTGTTTTTTCAGTGGGTATTTTACAAAGAACTACTGTTCTTTATTTTCTTTTTGCATTCCTTAAAAAATATCTCCATTGTACCTCGTTCTAAAAGATGCTAACAACTGGAGTTCAACAGGTGACTGTCACAGGCTCAACAAAATTGTGATATCTGATAATTATAACCGCTGCCATATATTTATAGTTTCTCTCAAAATGTGGAAGGCTGCAAAATAATATCAAATGTGGAAGGCTACAAAATAATATTGACGTCGTCCGAGTTTTTCAAAGAATCTGGACGACATACCAAAAACTTCAATCCCAACGCCATTTGGTTTATTTGAATTTTTATTCCTACCTTTCGGTTTGTTTAATTCTGCCCAAAGTTTTCAAAGGTTTATATATTAAGTTCTTCAGAGGCTGAACTTCTGCTTCTCATATATCGATCACATTCTGGTTGCCAGTGCTTATCGAGGAGCAATATCATCATCTCAGATTAGTTTTCAAACGTCTGAATGAGTACAGTCTGACCATAAACAACTTGATTTTTTTCCATCAAAAGAAGTTTCATTCCTGGGTTACATTGTCAACCAGCATGGCTTAAGACCTTTGCCTGATCGAGTACAAGCTTCTAGGCCAGAGACGAAAAAACAATGTCAGTAGTTTCTTGGAATCATCAATTTTCATAGACTTTTCCTACAGCATCTACATAAGCACCTCTTCAAAAACTCGTCGAGGATAGAAGGAGAAATGACAACGCCCGAATTGCATGGTCAGTAGAAACAGTTCGAGTTTTCATCAAATGTAAAACTGATGAGCTGGCACTCTTCTGCATCATCCTGCATAAAGTAGCACTGCATGTATACGCCTCAGAATTAGCACTAGATCTACTTTTTGTCATATCACTTCAACAGGCAACCTACAATCACTTGCCTTTTTCTTTAAAAAGCTCATACCAGCTGAGAGAAGCTATTCAACTTTAGATCGAGAACTTCTTACGGAATACTCAACTGGGAAAAATTTCCGACACATGTTTTGAGCCTGGTAATTTCACCTTTAAACAAACCACAAGTCCTTGACATTACTTGCTTCTTTGAAATAGAAGAAGAAAATTAAAAGTTGCCCTCTAACATTCCAAAGTTTGAAATTTTAGCCCTATTTTTGAATCACACCTACCTTTATCAATTAAATAACTTTTGCATTAAATTAATAGGAAATTTTACTTTTATGAATAAATGTCATTTTTCTAAGACACTGATAGTTGATCATTTGTGCAAAAATGTACTATAGATTCTTTACCTACAAAATGATACCTTAAATTAGAATTCATAAATTATAATAATCAAAATTATAAATAACTTTACTTATAGTGTTTGAATATTTTCAATAAACATGGTTTTCTTTAGGAGACCGGACCCTAAAAGGCCATGTAGGTTGTTTGATACTCATTCGAACTAAAAATGCAATTTTGACCCTGCCCTTCACATTGGCACCGAAAAATAAAGTTTTGCATCACTTTAAAACTTCCATTTATTTTCTCCTACTATACTCGCGGCAGACAAACACTAAATGAATATGAAGTTGGCAAATATACCTGTTCGTCGTTGGCGGCTGGGGGCTCCATAGGCATTGCGCCCCCTCCCTCTTCCTGTCAAGAGTAATTGTCCTTGGTGGTGACGCTGCTGAATCCCGTGAGGGGCATGAAAGGTAGTCCATTCTCTGGGGGTACCCCCCTCACGCTCCCTTCGTCTCCACCACCTTTTGGCAGTATGGGCTTCGTGGAACCCCCGCACATGATGGCAAAACGCAACTCGCGACAGAACATCACGCACAGCGGCTCCTAATAAATAAAAAAAAAATAGACTCTGTATCAGTCTGACTAATAACTAACATAACAAAACAAGTATAACAGAGGTTACATATGTGAAATGAAGTATTGTAAAATGACATGTTTTGATAGTTGAATATTGTGTATTCACAGAAAGAGATTTTGAGGTCAGTATTTTAGTCTAAAATTTTTTTGATGGCGAGTTTCAGTCAACATACACTTTTTAAAAAGAATAGCAATAAAAATGAAGGTTGTAAACATAAAGATACCTCTTGCACAAGGAAACTACAATTTGCAACCATTGCACCTGCTTATGAATAAATAAAAAGAAATCAGGCTGGATGGAGACAGATTACTGAACAATTGCAATCGATGGATATTTCGGCTTGAGAAGTAAGGGAAATGAGAAACCATTGAAAAAGAGCCATAATGTACCTTATACTTCAAGGGTTGCTCATAAGGCACGTTACATACACTTCTCATGGATTCGGGTACATCAAGACATGGTGATAATTTTAATGGAGGTAAAAATTTCAGTATACTTCTTGATTAGTTAATAAACACCATCCTAAATACATAAATACCAATAAGGTTTCTTTAAGATTTGGCACTCCATTAAAATATATCAAAATACTCGTCTTTAAAAATTCTGTCCTAATTTATTAAAATAATAGTGAGTAGGGGAAGAAATAAAACTGGCTCCAGACACATGCACTGAGCAGTTTTATTATTACATATGAAAAGATAAGAATACAAACATACTAGTGCCAATTGTGTGTGTGTGTGTTTAACTACTAAAGAAAATTACTAGAGAGAGATGGTATGTTAAATAAAGATGTTCTCACCCTCTCCTCTGAGTCTAATTTCCTAGACTTCCAGACGAATTCGACCACGGCGACGATGCACGCTGTTGCCAATCCGGCCCCCAGCACCACGAACACTCCCCCTACATTGGCGAGGCTCAAGGCGCTGGCTGATCCTGCCGTGTTCGCCTCGTCTTTACTGCACTTTCCTCCCCCATATCTCTGCTTCCACCAACGCTCCTTCAAGACATGCAGGGTGCCGCTCTCCTGCAACTTGAGGATTGCGCTCGACAGCGGAGTCCGGTACGGGGACCCTAACATAACACAACTTCATTAAGATATCCACATTATATAACATGATAAAGGAATGATAAAGTTAAACATATGACATATTTCATGATGTAATTCAACGTCGGTAAGATGAATTCATCTGCAAGAGATACGCACCAATAGTCGGCCGGATACAAGGGACATCTTCAACTTCTGATCGATGCTTCTGATCTTTCTATAAGTGTACGAGAATATTTGTTCAACAATTTCAAATCTATTTATATATCATCAGCATCACGTCACTTGTAACTTGACTTACCGATCAGCAATCACCACCAATACTTTCAATACATTAGCCATTACTTCGATTAATTCTTTGGTTTAAACTAACTATTATATGCATGTTAATGACACATCACAATAAAATTATGTGACCAAAAAAAAAAAGACAAACTAAAAATATCACTAGAAACCATTATTTTAAATAAATGAAAATAGTAATAACACTATTCCACGTCAAATTTAAATGTGCTGACCATTATTATAGTGTGATTCCCGCGATGGAGAGTTCATTTCTACAGCCTCGAACGGGTGTAGAGAGTAGTTATTATCAAATGGTACATTAAATGGTAACTTTCCTCTTCTGGTGAAAAATCCATGTATAGTCTTGCAGCTTGGTATAGTCTAGCAGTTTGATATAGCTTTTGATTACCTTAGTAAAACACTGGTCACTGAATAGTCTCAATAATGAAATTTAATGAATAATTTCAGTAATAATCAACAAAGTTGATTGGGGGAAATGCAGTATATTTGTTTAATTCTTTCTCAACTTATTGGGTTGGGGATTGAACCCCCAAAACCTTCCTCGTTACGCCTATGGTCTTTACATCAACGGTCGATGACTAAAGCCAAGTCTGTAGCACTTATATTCCCGCGATAAAGACTCCATTTCTCCAGCCTGTGTAGCGCGTATAGTAGTCTGCGAACAGCATACAATTTGCAAGACGTTCAATGGTTCAATATGGTACATTAGTTGTATGAATGTCTTTCACTTTGGTATAGCATGTGATTACTTTAGCAAAACACTAGATAATTACTAATAAGGAAATTTAATGTCTACTTTGAGCAATAACCAACAAAGAGTTAGTTGAGGAAAAAACGTAATAAATTTACTTAATTTTTCTTAACCCAATGGGGAAGGGGGGGGGGGGGTTCGAACCCCCAAAACCCCTCCCTCGTTACGCCTATGTTTATAACCTTCTAAAATGTTTAGCATTGATGCAAATAATTCTCCTCTAGCTTGTTTCTATAATAAAAGTTGTTCTCGTTTTAAGGTTTAGAAATCTGTCTAATGTGTATACGATGGAAAGAATGGATCTTTACCGGAGGGCGTAGCCACACCGTAGCCTTTGTTATCGAGCAGTCCTCCTATCTGCGTGAGTTCGCACTCCCTTTCGACGATGTACTCTATGGAGGTGGACTCCATCAGGAAGGCGTAGTTCTCCTTCTTCACTCGCTCCACGCCTTTGCTGTTCGACTCCGTGAAGACGCTCGGGCGAGCACTCTGCATGAAAGCCCACATGCGCTTGAAGGTAGGGATCGTCGAGTCCTAACAACAACAACACATTCTGTGAATTAATTCTGTGTAACTGCAATTAGATTAGTCAAAAGAACAGAGCACTGCAGATATTGATCTATTGATACTTTTTTCACACGATATGTCCTACAAGGTGAGACCGAAAAGTAAGGTGACTGATGTCACAATAATTACTGTATTATATATTTGCAGATAAATACATAACTGTCCTTCAAAGTAGTTCCCGCCGTCTACAAAACACTTCTGACAACGTTCGTACAAGTTCGTGAAACTTCTAAAAAAGTCCTCCTTTGAGGCTGTCTTAAATTCCTTGATAACAGCAGTTTGAATGTCTGAAATGCTTGAAAATCGGTTTCCCTTCAGTGCCAATTTCAGTCGCGGAAAGAGGAAAAAATCTGATGGCGCTAGAAATACTAGTTACACCCTCCTTATTCCCCTGATCTAGCGCCAACAGATTTTTTCCTCTTTTCACGACTGAAATTGGCACTGAAGGGAAGCCGATTTTCAAGCATTTCAAACATTCAAGCTGTTGTTACCAAGGAATTTAAGACAGTCTCAAAGGACTTTTTCAGAAGTTTCAAGAACTTGTATGAACGTTGTCAGAAGTGTTTTGTAGACGGCGGGAACTACTTTGAAGGACAGTTATGTATTTATCTGCAAATATATAATACAGTAATTATTATGACATCAGTCACCTTACTTTTCGGTCTCACCTTGTATATTCCAAGGAAATTATTTCTGCTAATTGTATAGGTCACACTTGTTTTTTAACATGATTCCGTAGAGGATTTATAACAATCCGTATTTAGACATCTGTGTTAGCAACTGAACCTTAATGACAAACGTTGGATAGCAATTTCGAATCTTTTGAAAAAGTACGCAGTATTATGGTTCGTAAGCATTTTAGTTGGCGTCATCTGCCTACTTAGAATAAACTGTTTATGAACTTGCCAGAAATTATAGTTATCAGTGATTTAAAAAATATGATTCTCGATGATAAAGGATTGATCCAGATTGGTGAATTAATTTTCGATATTAATTTGCGTAAGTTTTTTCTATTTATAATATTGCGGATGTTTTAGTTTAATACTTTTTCAAAACAATTTCTCTAATAATTAAACATTATTAAAATTAAAGAAACCGGTATTGTAAAAGTTCAGTCTGAAGTAGTGATAGATCATTTTCATTTTAGTATAGGTGATGTTTTATTTTCCAAGTGTAACAAAAATTTTAAAGAAAGTATCAAAAGTTGTGGATTACTTTACACGTTTTATAGGAACTCACTTTGAAGAAAGTTTGCGTGGAACCTGAGTCAACGCAACCATATTGAATATGAGATTGCTTGGCAAGATCTTCTGCTCCCTCTATTGGCGAGACAAGTCTCTCCACAGTCAAGAAAGCCGCCAAATTAGCTGTATAAGAAGACACCATTATCAGCGTGAAAAACCACCAGATGCAAGCCACTACCCGTGTTGATAGGGCCCTAAACAAAACAAAAAACACAAATTAAGTTCAATCATCTCAAAAATACAATTGTCAAGTAAACCTGTTCCAAACTCATACCACCTCTAATACGGTGTACAAGTAGATCCAGAATAGTCTGAATTGCTACTTCAGAGCTCGGTATAGCATGGAACACTCTTTTGATACATAAATGTAGAGAAATTCTGTTAGTTTAAGAAAATCTATTATCGGATTGCAACTTATTTTGGCTATGTACACTTTTTAATAAGGGGCAATGATACTATCTTTATTAAGGATTTATAATTTTCATGTGTATCTTGAAATATTATTTGAGTTAACTTAAAGAAGTCTAAATATATAATTAAAAATAGCAATGCGTATGTATTGGCATTGCTATTTTAATCAGTTTCCTGTCTTCTTTTAAGAGAATATAACGTTTGCTTGTATCTTGATTAGTCCTACGAATAAAACGAATACTTACAATGAATCCTAAGATGGACCATTCCTAAATAGCATCATGATACAGACGGTTTTGTAATGTACCTGTTGAAAAAATAGACGGGCCGCAAGACCCTTATTTAGTCACATCAGCTCGTATTCCAGACAAAATTTACCACTACTTTTTTCAAAGACTGGGGAAACATTCCAGTTAAAAACCATCAAAAATAATAAATAGATTTCTTCTTGATGGGTTCGCCGACCAAACGGTATAGTGGTTAGCGTGCTAGCTTCTAGACCGCGAGGTTGCGGGTTCGAGTCCCGTGTTAGGCATGGTTATTTGTGAATGTATGTTGGCTTGTCTAATGACGAATGTTTCGGCGCATTATAGCGCTCGTGTTGCTGACGGCGCTAGATAATCTGAATACAACCAACCTTGATGGGTTCATTAGCATCAAATAAAAAGGCTATACCTCTATCAGAAGAGTGCGAGAGCACGAATTCCACCAAAACAACGCGAAAGTTTCAGTTAATGCAAAGGGGAAAACAATCGTGTTTTTACCATGGCGTTTCACCGCATTTTCAAAAAGGCTTTTTAAGTTCTTTTGAAACGATTATATTCTATGTTTTACCTAACTGTCAATAAATTTTTCTAACTTTGTGTTATGAGATTATTCTTGAGGCAGGACGTAGCAAAGTCAGTTTTTTGATATTGTGTTACCAGGGCCGTCACCAAGAATATTGGTTGGGGGGGCGTAGACATCCTTTTGCCGACTGAAATCAAGGCATGTCCGGTGTAAATGTAGAAAACATAAATTAAGGTGCTAATAAATTGTTAACTAATTTTTATTAATGTAAAATTAAAGTAAAAATAATTTTTAATTAATATATGAATAATTCCTGTATAATTAATTATTAATTAATGTAAAACTAATTGTTAATGCATTTTTTTTATTTAATTGAGAATTGTTTTATTTAATGTGAAATTAGTTTGAATTATTTTTAAATTACCGTCTAAACAATTTTTAATATTTTATGGCGCATTTTATTAATACGTACTTAATGTCAAATTTTAAGTAAATTCCCATCACATTATAGTTAAAGTTCCTTCAAATTCATTTAATTTTTCATTTCTTTTTAGTAAATTAACCCTTCCTCTCCAAACAATGGAGATTATTTTTGGAAACGTTTTTATTTGGGGGCAGGGGAGGGGGGGGGGAGAGACATTTATACCTTGCAGATAGATAGAATTTTCCCCCACAATCTTAAACCAATTCAGTAAACTGAGAAGTACGAGTGCTTCATTTCGATACAAGTTGCATTGCAAAAGACAATTATTATTAAATACGATTTGTTAATTATTTAATTTTTGAATACATTTTAACACATTTTCCTAACTAAAAAAGAAAAGATTTTGATTTTTCTTGAAACGTGTATTAATAGTAAAACTTAATTTTTTTGTATTAATTCAATCCAGGAACCTACTTTTTAAAAGTAATTACTTCGAGTATATATTTTTATCAAAATTGCTGGATTTAATTTAATGATTTTTTTGTGGTTTTTCACTGATGTTGTATGGTTTTTCAGCAATAATTTCTGCAAATATTACTCGTTTTTTGAACAATAATCATTTGTTCAAGAAGGAAAGTATACTTGAAAATGCTAGTTTTTTTTTCCTAAGCGGTATTAAAAATAAAATGGATTACTTTAGCATTAAACCAAACTATAATATTTATGTGCAAAAAGGCAAGTTATTTGCAACTAATTGAACTTCGAATTTAGTGACAAAATACTCTACAAAAAAAGCATGCCATAATTTTTAGCACAACATACCAAACTGTATAAGGAATAGTACGTGTGGTGTTTTTTTGGGAAAGGTGTGGGGAGTGGGAGAGGTATTCAAATCTACAATGTTAATCCGATCTTGAGGAAGAACAAGTTGCCCATTTGATCTTCAAAGCAAGAGAAACATCACTGTCAACATGAAATTTCCAAAAACCCACCCCCATTTCCCTTACTCACATGTAATGGTTATGAACCTAATTTGAGATTTATTGATCCAATTTGAAATATTTTTAAAGGTATTTAGACTAAAAATCCAGGATAGGTTGGTTGTTTTTCAAATTTATTAGACGCAAGGGCAACACAAAGGCCAAATTGCTTCAGAAATCGAGGATAGGAGTGAAAGAATACTCACAATTTGCAAAACACTGAACCTGGTTGTATTGGACAATGGTATGTATTTTTGTAAATATTTCGTAGTGTAATTTTGTAAATAGGAAAATTTATGCTCATTTCGCATAAGGCAGTGCAATAGTTCGTCTGAGCTTGGCTTCCCTGCAATATGGGTATTGATGCTTGATAACGAGTTTTACAGAGGTAACTCTGGGAAGCGAGTTTTAAGGAATAGGGCATTTAACATTATGGTAATGGCAATCTCGCCAAATTGGTGACGGTTTTGGCAAAAAAAAATTGTCGCCAAATTTGGCGAGAAATCGCCAAATGTCGCCAAACTTGGCGACCATTTGGCGACATTTTCGGTCCCCATGTACATGTATAGGACTTTCCGACTACGATCTGAAAAGTTCTCCAAATATCTACTTCTAGAAGTCTCAAGAAGGTTTGACTCCTATATAAGTCGGTCGAGGAGGTTAGTTAGTTGATTTTGAGTCACTGAGTTAGTTGATTTTGAGTCACTGAGTTAGTTGATTTTGAGTCACTGAGTTAGTTGATTTTGAGTCACTGAGTTAGTTGACTGATTTTGAGTCACTGAGTTAGTTGACTGATTTTGAGTCACTGATTTGTTAGCTGAGTCCGTTAGTTGACTGGAATTACTGAGTCTCAGTGAGCATTCCGAGTAGTTCTAAAGCGAACTGTATTGCATTGTCTTTTGCGGCGATTTAGCAGTTGTGTTGTCAAGTTTTTAACTGCTGTTTTGTGCTCTATTGTTGTGAAAAGAGCTGTATTGTGTCTACTAGAACGAGAAGTTCTGGAGCTGTAAGAGAATATGTAAAGAATTATATTGGAATAAATTTCTGCAAGTTTTGATCTGCTTTGGCTTCAAATCTTTCGAACCCGTCCACGTAACAATATGAAGTACAAGGTAGTCAAAAAGAAACTTTGCCGATATATGGGCCTCTAGCTTCCGTTCCGTTTAACAGATCGAGATGAGAATTCAGGTATAGTAATTCAGAGGTATGAGCTCGAGATTCTGTGGATTTCAACAAATGGCGCTCACGATTATGGTTATAGTTACATGCACGAAATTTTCAAATGACAACGTCTACTTTTTCCTGTCGCAAAATGCTCAGCGCATAAGGAAACCCTAAAGAGAGATGGAACGGTACGTGTATCACAAAAAACGGACGCATTATACTCGCACCAAAAAAAAAGCTTTGCGAACGGCCAACAAAAACGCGATTGAGGCGCATGATGGAAATTTGCATTTGACAGAGGCCAAAGTTCATATGAGTGCCATCACAAGCAATTTAATCGATTTCCAAGCTGGATATTTGGTGAGCGGCCTCCATTGCTCCGATCGAGTTTTTGTTGGCAGTTTGCAGATCTGTATTTGTGCGTCCGTTTTTTTTGTGATACACGTACCATTCCAACGCTCTTTAGGGTTTTCGCATGCGGTGATCGTTTCTCGATAGAAAAAATAGGCGTTGCTATTCGTAACTATAACCGGGGTAATCGTAAGCGCCATTTTGTCGAAATTCACAGAATTCCGACCTCATATCTCTGAATAACTATACCTGAAATCTCATCTCGATCTGTTGAACGAGACTGTCTTTAGACATCCATATATCGGCAAAGTTTCTTTATGACCATCCTGTACATAGCATCATTTATGGAATTCTACTTGACAATAACTTTGTAAAATGCGGGTCAATTTTCGTATACAAAATTTTGGTGTTTTGAAATTTTGTATAAAACCTTTAACTCATATGATGTACATTACATACTTTATGTAAATGACGTTTTATGTGTATGTCATGGTTTTTGAGGCATTGTCTGACGTACCACAAACACAAGTATATCATTTACTGTAACACATCAAAGTTATCTAATGTCAGTGAAGATATCAATGATTAGATTATTTTAATGTTCCTGTCAAAAAGGATATAACTACTCCAATTCAAAATTGCCGACCGTCAACTGAGGTTGCATTGTGATCACAATTTTATATTACTAATAATGAGTTTAATTATTTGAACTTTTTCCATTCAATATGTTTTGAAACATCCGTCAGTAGGGATTTTTAAAAGAAGGGGTGAAATTTCAGAAATTTGCCGACTACCAGCCTTTCTAAAAACTTATGGTAATATTTATAAGGTAATATTTGCGTTCGCAGTCCATCATTGTAGCCGGAAAAAAAGACACCGACTCCCCTATAATAGACTTCTATTGTAAAAATGTCGATTCGTCAAACTCGGGTCACGCTGCATTCAGATATTTTTAATATTTTTATTCCATTTTTTTTCTTCCCCCCATTTAATTCGATTTTATTGTGGATCGACTTTAGAAAAAGAAAAATCTCGATAAAAAATTTTAAAATTTGCCGATTGCCCAACTTTCTAAAACTTTGGGGGGGCGAGTCGCCCCCTACGCCCCCCGTTCCCGTCGTCCCTGTGTGTTACATTTTCTTAAGAGGTAAACGATATGGTACGTATAGACAGACAGAGAAGGGATGTGTTATGTCTGGTCTGTTACCTGGGCGTGAGCTCGCATCCCTGCTGCATGAGGCATCCAACCGTAAACCAGAGCGTGTTGAGTAGAGTGAACTGGTTCTGCAGGCAGTCCGGACTTGGGTCGCAGGGATGGGGGTTGGTCCACTCGTAGGGGCTGAACCGGGCGACGATGAACAGGAAGAGACTGACCCCGAGGAACGCAGTCGCCATGTACACCCACACCTCCAGCGAGAGAGGGGACAGGAACGAGAACAGCTTCGGTACCTTCTTGGTGGGTTTGCGGAAGAGGATACTGATGCCGAGGTTCATGAAGGGCATGGTAAAGTCGACGGCCTGTTCGCGACCGAAGGTGATGGTCAGGTCGCCGATGGCAATGTCGGCACGCTGCAGAAAGGAAACAAATGGTTCATTTAGTGGCATGTATTGCGAGGAGGAGTCAATGGGAGCTGCATTAGTATTCAAGTCAAAATTTCCGATTAGAGGGCAGAGTGGTAATATGGTGAGTAATCTGAACAAAACTAAAAAGAGTAATCTGAACAAAACTAAAAAGAGTAATCTGAACAAAACTAAACTTAAAACACATTGAGATATCTCACCCCGTCAATGAGCTCCTTGATCATTCCGTTCCACTCTCCCTGTTCGTTCTTCTCTCCATACTTGTGGTCGTCCACTTCCTTGATGTGGAATCTGAAGCCAAGAACTTTTGCGATCTCTTTAAGGAGGTCTATGCAGTAGCCCTCATATTTGTCGTTGCCCTCCAGCTGATCGTGGTTCTCCTTCAGCATCGTGTACGGGGCATTCTACACGGGAAAAGCATCAAAACATTACATAAATATTTTTTAACATTGACACTTTCTTTAATTGCACTAACATTTCAAAGTTAATATTCTGGGCTTAAGTAGTTATATAAAAGACTTTACCAGTCTGACTTTACTATATATTAATAACTAAAAGGTACTTTTCTAGTGAATAAAGGGTTATAATAGGAAAGCTAAAAAGTACTTGTCTACAGAAATAGAAAAGCTAAAAAAAATGGAAATAGCACTTAGTGCCTTCTGCTCTGTTAAATCACCTGATAGAATGGATAAAGATTTTCAAAGTGTAACTTATCTTAATCACAAGGTTCAAGAAAAATAAAAAGAACTTTTCTAAAGGAAAAGATTAAAAAATATATATACTTTTCTATGGAATGACCGTCCGTTTATTATATTTCATTTATCGCTTGATTTTTGCATAGCATAAAATTCGTTTTGCTGAATACAATGTAAAAAATGTTTGTAACACCTTGAAGTGTAAAAGTTATCCAAATATACGTTCTATACATTTTTATTATGCTGCTGAATAAATAATTGAACCAACTACTTTTATTTGTAAAGTGTACTTTTAGCTGTAAAATGGTATGTGGAAAAGGTTTGATTTTTTGTGGTTTGAAAATGTAGTTTGTAATCCTTTACCTGTGAAGTATGTTTCACGGCAACGTGTGAAAAATGAAACTCGGCCCGGGATCAACGGAGTAATTTGGTTGCGTTTATTTGAGTGTACTGGCGCAAGATCAACGCTCTTGGCATGCTGCACCAACCACCTGTTTAAAATCAGTTAGGGCATTTCAAATTCGAGCAGGTTGGGTTGTCCAAACTGGATTCGAGTGTTGCCAACTGTCATTTTTTAAAAAAACTTTTTATATTTTTGACAGCGTTGTCATCGAAAATGTTTAGTCTGAACCTCCTCTCTCTCTCTCTCCCACTCCCTCTACTTTTTGAGCATTTTTACGTATTACATACGTAAATAACACAATGAGTGCTGGATAATGCTTAGCTGGTTATCCAACTGTGATGGGTAAAACAAATATGTTTGATTGAATAACTAGATAGAACAGGAGACTGTTACTCACTATGAGGGTGGTCACCGTGAGTGTTTTATTCTTGAGGGATTGAATGATTTCCTCGGCTGCTCTCGTGAAGTTTGTTGTCATATTAAGGCCCGTATGGATGTTCCATTCTCCGGACTGTAAACCATGTGATTAACAGACATTAATACAGACAAATAAAGATAAAATACACACATTAAAATAAAATTACAGATGCTTCGACAAACTTATGATGGATTAAATTAACAAACGAAAGGCTATATTCATTCTCTTATTTAATGTTTGATACACAGTTTGCGAATTAATGCTATTTTTAAATTTTAATACCAAACAACTGATCCAAAGTTTAAAATTTCATTTAATACAACAGGTAAAATTATAGAATTTGGCTAACTAATTATTTTTTTTTCCTCCAAAAAGGAAACAGTATTATACATATAAACTCATATCATTGCAGAGTAAAATTGCACTTGGGATAAATCTCTTTATTCAGAGTAAAAAGCAATACAAAACAATTAATAATATCAGGGCAAACATATTCAATAAAAGCAATAGGGAAATGCAAGTTTTGTTACCTCCCGCAACCCTTCATAAGTGAGTTCAAGAACTTTGAGTTTGAAATCGGAGCGAAATCCGTGGTGGTCAAATTTGATGTCTCCGGTTAATCCCTTAACATTGATCTGAAAGAGAAATGGAGGTTTATTTTAACTAAAGCATCTTTTAGAAATTCGTATATTTTAGGAACTCTTGTGACAAATCATTCGGGAAAAAACACAGCAGTCTCTTAAGCTTTGATTTGTCAATTAAAATTTTACTGATTACTGGAAAACGTGTTGGAATGTGTATATCATTGTCTTAAAGAGTAACTCAAAGTAAATACAGAAGTTAAAGTTCTCTGTTTAGAGTCAACTAGACTCTGGAGTAATTTATTCTTCCAGGAGAATTACATTTTCATAGAACATTGCATACGTACTACTGATATCATAGTAAAATTATATCATAGTTATTATATAAAATTAATTAGAAAAAATATAAACATCAGTTCAAACCTTAGCCACCAGAAGGAAAAGTGGTGCTTTAAGAAGAATTTTTATGGAAGTTTACTTTATAGGTTGAGCTTTATCAAGAAAGTTGTGATTAAAGTTTTAGATCAAAAGGAAAATTGAAATATTTTTTATTTTTTTAAACATTAAATACTTTTAAATATAATTATAACCATGGTATCAGTAGTACGAGTACACAGTTTTATGAAGAACATTACATGTTCATGACTGCTCTAAACAGCGTCAATATATTTGGTTTATTTTATTATAGAAAGCATCTAATGAAAGAAATAGTTGCTTTGCAAAACTCCTCGCTTGTTCTTTTACAACAACAAATACCATCATTTAGAAAGGTTACATTAAAAAAATTTCCATAATTCACATGAAATGCAGGGAAGTATCCATACGTTAAGAATATATTGGTCTGATGGATTAATTATGACTGATAGTGTGCCGCAGATCATTCCAGAACAACTGAAATGTAAAACCCAAGGTAATTAATTGCTCATCATAGCATTAAAGGAGAAAACTAACCATTCTCATGTAGTTGATGAGGGATATTCCGTGTGGCCACGGCTCCTCCGTATCACAAGAAAGAGACTTGATGTGGATCTTTTGTCCTCTGTCCAGGTCGGTCAGAGCTCTGGAGAAAAGACGAGTGGCGTCGTACAACAGGGCAGCTTCAGTCTGAAAAACAATAATATCTTTATCGAATCGATATTAACTTGTCTAGTCTTTGTAGCTAGTTAGCAGTGCTCTCTTAGACGCGACATTCACTTCTTTGCTATCTGTCATGTAATTCACTCCTAACTTCTCTCTCTTCGTGCGTCCAGATTATAATTAAATAAATGTGTTCGACTTCTCAAAAACGACTAATTACTGACTCGCCACACTGTATTAACTTACGCCAATATGTGAGAGCATTACATTCATACATCTCGTGTGTACTAGAGCAATAAAATTAGAGGGAGTGGCGAAGAAGTGAAGTAAGCAGATTGTTTTCTTTGACTCCCAAAAAGGACTCTTTTCTCCCCAAAAGATTTTGTCTAATCCTTGCTCCTCACCTGTTGCTGACGACAATGTTCTTAATAGGGTTAATCCATCGAAGAATAGCTGGAATGAATTGCCCAACATTCTCCTATGCCTGGAAAGGTTTGTTTCCCTTCTAATTTTAACCTTTTGTTAATTAGTGACAAATGTGTATTGAGCACTTCAAGTTTTTTCTTATTCAATGCAACTAGGTGTTTAGCTAGGGCAGGAACAATCTGGTTATGTTTTACTTTGTGTTTATTCACACTCGCCTTCCAACCACAAGTTGCCCTTATGTATATCCTCTCAATTTCCATATTTTAATTAATATAACCTACAGTTACGATTGGTTGAAAATGTATTATTTGTAGTGGTGCTGGAACGATTTTTTTATGGATAAGATACAAGTTAAAGTTGTATTGCAGTTAGTCAAGAAGGAGAATAAATTTTAATGTTTGATTTTGGACTAATTAATAAAGTTGAGTGTTTATTTTAATTCGTTGGAGTTGTTTTGATTAGAATTAAAAAATGTCATTCACGGGAAATTTAGATGATCAAAAAAGAAGGAAGCAGATGCCCTCAGGTAAGAACTCAATTATTTAGTAAGTCAAACCCCGTTAACGCGAAATCACTTAACATGAAATCTCATTTAACACGAAGTAAAAGCAGATCTCAGCACTTAAAACTTAACTTTAGTTAATTCGCTTAACACGAAATTCCGTTAACGGGAACATTTTTAGCGGCCCCATCAACTTCGTGTTAACGGGGTTTGACCTATGTCCTGTTATTGAATAAGGATATATTTTGAGGGTGCTGTCAGAGTTTAATTCGTTTTCCCTTGAATCTTGTCTACAAATTGGGTAAACGGTATAATTCAAATTGGACGAAAGTAGCGAGCTTTAAAACCGTTAGACCATTGCGGGCCATGGATAAGTGCACTAAATGGTATCATAAATATAGTGGACTCACCGTGAGTGCTGGATCTTTTCCGGCGGCCCTGAGAGCAGGATTCCTCCATGTCTCCAGCACGTCGGCGTAAGCTGGATTGTCCTCGTCCACCAGCTTATACCCCGTGATGTTGGTGCCACCATACTGAAAGTCCTCTAGGTCTACGGTGTGCAAATCCTGTTCAAAGACAGAGAGAGGTAAAGGTCTGGTCAGATTTGCATTTCAAGTACGTCAAGCTTGCAAAGTATTTACACTTAGATATTTGAGTCGTCCATTTCCAAAAGTGCTTAATTGACAAAACTTGAAAGGTTGAGATTTTAATTGCATGTTGTTGGCACAACTGAAATATACATTTTAAAATAGTTTTACAGAGGCAAAAGTTTCAAAATCCTATTTAAAAAAAAAGGACTGAAAATCGAGTACAAATTTAAATTGGGTCTAGTTGCATTTTATTCCATTTCCAAAACTGCCGCTTAGTTGCATATTAAAATAGCTTATTACTTAATTACTGCTTTATACCAAATAATACCGACCCAAGAACTTATAAATTGTGTTTCTAATTTATTTACAGATTTTTTAAACGTAACAGCAATACAAGTTTTTCTCGTTTCCTGAAAAGTTTTCTTTGAGGCAACTAGGCTTTTTTGGAAATGGACGACTCATATAAGTTACTTCTGTATCGTAATTGCAACTTAATGCTTGATCGAATAAGCACCTTACGTTAACCAAGTCATAGCATAGCTGAAACGAGGTGTTTGGAAGTATACTAGTCCAGAAACAACTGCGGATCCAGCGAGGGGCGGAAGGGACAATCGCGTTGTTCAGGGTTAAATTACAAAAAATCAATAAATAAAGACGACGGTAAATATTTTATGTGCTGTTTGTCATGGCTATAATAAACAAATGTCTAACGCTGGCGTCCAAAATTAACTCAGATAATTAATTTATATATGTTGTATGATGAAGGGGTAAAAGTGAAAGAGGCCAATTAAATGGACAGCAGGTTTATTCGTGCATTAGATAGAAATAGGTTCTTAAACCCAAACTAGGAGAGGCGACTTCCACGTCCGTTCACCTCCACTCCTCCGATCATACTCTCTCTCTCTGGCGACGAAGTCGCCGCTAGGGGATTACATTAGCAGCGCCCTCTACATCACACTGGGGATAACACTCCGCCATCCTGATTGAGGAGGACCGCCGACTCATTGATATATACTACACATGTAAATAAAGATATTGAAAAATACAGCACAATAATAAAATTTAAACAACATTAATGTCTTGAAGATCACAATGTGTAGTTCTTAAAAATTTAAAGTCTGTGGAAAAAGTTCTTGCACAATGAAAAGTTTATAGAAAGGGAAAAAAAAGTCTCTCTTTAAAAAGTTTGTGTGAAAGAAAGAGAAAAAAAAATCTTCTTTCAAAAGTCCATAAAAAGAAAAAAAAGTATCTTCTTTAAAAAGTTTGTATGATGGAATAAAAAGTATCTCCTTTCAAAAGTTCATAAAAAGAAAAAAAAAAAGTCTCTTCACTCAAAAGTTCATAAAAAGAAAAAGAAAAAAGTATCTTCTGTAAAAAGTTCTTGTAGAAGAAAATTGAAGGAACTTAAGTATCTTCCCAGCACTTCATCATATCAGCTGATGTAGATGTGAGAAGTGGTCCTTCAGTTGTCCCCAGTTTACGGACATCATATCGGTCATTTGGCCGAATCTTTACCACCTCGTATGGGCCGAAAAACTTTTGACGCAGTTTTAAACCAGTACCAAACTGTGTTCTTTTGATGGCTACTTTGTCGTGGAGTTTGTACTTGTTTGCTGTCTTGCGTCGAGTATTATAGTTGTGCTTGCTTCTTTCTTGCAGCTGTAGTATATTGGTTTTTGCTTGTTCGCGCATTTGTCGTTTATTTTGGACGAAGGTATGTATGTGTTCTTCTTCGAGGATTTTCTTGATGTTAAGGTCTTCCTTATTTTTCATTTTAATCCCTATTAAGAGCTCGAAAGGTGTGTACTTTGTTGCTGAAGAAACGGTGCTGTTGATTACGCGTTGGACTGCTGGCACATGTTTAAACCATTTATTGGGGTCATCGAGGGATAACTTTGTGATGACAGGGATAAGTGTTCCATGAAACTTCTCTACTTGTCCATTTCCACGAGGCTGACCAGTGGTGATTGTGACATGTTCAATTTCCTCATCTTCGCAGTATTTCTTAAATTCTATTGCTGTAAAGGCTGATCCGCGGTCTGATATTATTCGTTTAGGGTTTCCGAAGGTAATTTGTTGGAGTTGAAGTTTATCCAAAGCATCTTTTGTTGACGTTGACTTAACAGGGTATATCCATATGAATTTGCTAAAGGCACATACCACGGTAAAGATGTATTTGTAATTTTTATTTGTGCTTGGAAGTGGGCCGAGAAAATCGACATGGTAAGTGTCCAACGGGACGTCGCCTTTTGGGATTGGGTGTAGAAATCCTTCTTGTTTTCCAACTTTACTTGAAGAAAGTATGTATGGAATGCAGTTGGATATTACGCTTTCGACGGTTTTTCTTATATGCGGGAACCAGAATTGTTGTTTCACCAATGCTTCAGTTTTATTGATCTCGAAATGGCCTTTATTGTGTTCTATTTGGACTATTTGTTTTTGCATGTCTTGTGGTATAACTAACAGTTCTTGGTCATTGACCAGTTTGTAAAGAATGTTGTTCTTGTATTTGTATTCTGTAGTTGAAGAGTGATCGATTAGATTTTTAATGTTTTGTGTGAATTCGTCCTTTGACTGAGCATCGCAGATTTTCTGGGTTGTTGCATCAACTTGGATTGACATGACTGGGTAACGACTGAGAGCATCAACATGTGTCATCTGCTTGCCTGGTCTGTGTACTATCTCGTAGTCAAAATCCTCTAACAACATTGCCCATCTGGCAATTTTTGGTGGAACTTCTTTCCTTGACATGGTCTTTTGGAAGGCTTGGCAGTCTGTAACAATTTTGAACTTGGTACCTACAAGGTAGTGTCTGAATTTCTTTAGTGCTTGAACTATGGCAAGAACTTCTAATTCGTACGATGAATATTTCTCTTCTTGTGGTGATGTCTTATGGCTCATATAATGTATAGGATGGAAGATGTTATCCGAGTCTGCTTGAAGAAGAATAGCACCAAATCCTTTTGAGGATGCATCACAATGTAACTGTAAAGGCGAGCCTTGATTATATAGGTGTAGCACAGGCTCTGTTGACAGTGCCTGTTTCAGTGTTAGAAAAGCTTGTTTTTGGTCTGTACCAAAATAAAAAGGAGTATTGTTCCGTAAAAGATCACTCAAGGGTCTTGCAATGGCAGCATAATCCCTTATAAACTTCCTAAAAAATCCACTTAGACCCAAGAATGATTGAACATCTTTTGTTGTTTTGGGCTGTGGAAAACCTAAAACAGCGTTTGTTTTGGCTGTCGAGGGACGAATTGTACCTTTTTCTAAAATGTGCCCGAGAAAGTTGATTTTTCTTTGTAGAAAATTGCATTTTTTAAAGTTAAACTCAAGTCCATAGTCGGAAGCTACTTTGAAGACTTGCTTGAGTTTTTCGACACCCTCTAACTCATCGATTGATAGGATGATCAAATCGTCTAAGTACAAGATCAGTGTATTATTTCTAAAAGTTCTCGAAAAACAATCTGTATGAATCTTTGAAAAGCAGACGGCGAGTTGCAAAGTCCAAACGGGACTTTATTAAATTGATACTGATTATCTGGTGTAATAAAGCTCGTATACTTGCGGCTTGCAGGATCAACGTCTACTTGGTAAAACGAATTTTTGAGATCTAAATTTGTGTACACGGTAGCCCCTTGTAGCCTGTCGAAGACGTCGTCTATAATAGGAATTGGAAATCGTTCTTTGATTACCACTTTATTCAAACGTCTGTAATCAATACACATGCGTGTTGAGCCATCTTGTTTTTTGCACAAAACTATTGGTGAGCAAAAGTCAGAAGTGCTTTCTGAAATAATTCCGTCGTTCAATAGTTGTTTGATTTGCCTGTTAACTTCCAATTTCTCGGTGATTGATAAACGGCGTGCCCGCTGAAAGATTGGCGTTTCATCCGATAAAAAAATCTTCATTTGAAAATTTGTACTTTTTATCTTATTTGGTTTATAAAATTTTACCATATTCGTAACAGTATCACGCAAGTTATCGTCGTTAATGTGCAAGAAATCCGCTTCGTTTAAACTCACGCTATCCCCAATCGTAATCAGAAAAGGTAAACAGTCAACGTGTGCTGTTTGTTTACATTCTGGACCAGGAGCTTTTGGTTTTGAGCCTTTTCCTCCGTCTTCTGTTCTAACACAAACTTCGCCTACTTCATCAGGATCTTCCAATGACCGCTCGTCTATTCTCCTGGGGACATTAAGCCCCGCCTCCATCAACGGAGAGCCCGTGTTTTCCGTTGAGTTATCCTTTTTATGACCTTGACACGTGCCTTCTTTTTGAGTTTCCGGAATCGGAAGGATTTGCGAAGTATTTAAAATTTCGTTATTTTTGTCAGAAGGAAAAGTGATATATTCCGAGTTCTTTTTTGAAGCAACATAGCATTTTTTTTTCGCGCGGGTTTCGAATTCGTTTACAATCGGGAGTGTGTTTCGTTTTTTCATGCTTTCGTATACGTTAGGTGGAATTATTAAATTCGAACATAGGTCGTCACAAGCTGCTGCCGTAACTAGAATTGGATTTTTGTTCTTAGGATGAGCTAGATTTATTTTTGTCAACTTCGCTTTTTGTGTGGAACCGAAAGCTCCTGTGAGGGTTATTGATCCGTCATAGACTGTTGAGGGTGGTAATACACTGGTTTTTACACAAGTTATATTAGTACCTCCATCGATCAAAGTTTTTATTTTTTTATCATCGATAAGAACATCTTCGTACTGTAGCTTATTGAAATATTTATCGCGGTTGTAATTTCTTCCGGTTTCTATTTCGCAGACGTGATTATTTGGTGCATTTGGCCTAAAATTATCGTTGTTGTTACGGTGATTGTAAGAACCCCTTGGCGGTCTGTTAAATGACCCTCTGTATTGGTTTTGCGTATTTTTGTTTTGGAAATTCTGCCCACTGTTGTATGTTTGTTGCTGATGATTTGTTTCGCTTAGAGATTTACGTTTTGACGTAAAGTAAATATCACACTCTTTTGCAAGTTCTTTAGGTTCTAGCCAATCTTCCCCTTGGCGAACGGCGATGTGTGCTTGTGTTTGGCGGTCAAGTGTGCTGAAAAGTTTATCCGACACCATTAATTTACATAGTGTTTCGTAGTCAGTGGCGTTGCGTACCTTACAGTAATATGCGAATGATTGTGATAACCTTGACCCAAATTGCGTATGCGACTCGTTCGGCATGCGTTGGCTCCTTCGAAAATTAAGAAGACATTCTTGTGGCGTGGGTTGAAATTGGCGCAGGACAATACTTTTGACTTGTTCGTAGTTTTTTAGGTCGTTCTCCGAAATATTTAGTAAAATGTAACTAGCCTGTTCGCCCAGTATGCTAATCAAAATTTCCGATTTTGCATCATCTGGGACATTTTTTGACGTAAACGCACGTTCCAGAGACTGAAAGAATAAATTGTAGTTTTCTGGTCTCGACGGGACTGGCATGCTTAGCGTTCGAACACTGCGAAGAAGACTTTCGATATTTGGACTTGCTTCGGTTGCTGTGGTACTTCCAGTACTAGTTTGGTTTAATGCAGTAGTATTTTTAAGAGCTGTGAGCTCGAGTTGTCGTTCTATCTGTGCGAGTTTAACTTCTTCGATTTGCTTTGCCTCTTGGGCTTTTCTATCAGCCTCTTGGGCTTTTCTATCAGCTACAACTGTTGTTATTAAATCTTGAACGAAATCTGGATCTTTAACGAAAGCTTCACTTTTTTCGATTAAGTCTTTTAATTTTAGAATTGTGGCACCATCCGGTACAACGATATCTAACTCAGCTGCGACAAATACGAGATCTTGCTTTTTGGTATTTTTAAACATAATTAATAATAAGATGGATCCTACCTGCGTTTCTTGATTTTACTTCGCTTTTGGAGCTGTATCCGTTTTATGTTGTTGCTCTTTCGAAGAGTACTCGTTGCTTCTGGTTTCTGGTTCGTAGTAGTTGGTCGATGTGGAATAACTTTGCTGACTTCGTTGAACTTCTGCTTGACGGCTGAAGTGGGACTTGTTCGGCGAAGCGACAGTGTTGTGGTTGCAGGTTCGAGTTGGCTCAGGATTCTGGATTCTTGCTGGCTATGTGGAATAACGATGCTAGCTTCGTTGAACTTCTGCTTGACGGCTGAAGTGGGACTTGTTCGGCGAAGCGAGTGTTATGCAGTTGTATAATGACGACGCTGGTTGATGAGTTTTCCTTTTATTTGTAGATTCCACTGGTGGTCGCTGACTGCTGCGGTAATTCGTGAAGAGGATTTTGGTTTGACCTCTGGATGCGTAGAAGTAAAGTTTTTTTTTTCGTGAAGAGGATTTTGGTTTGACCTCTGGATGCGTGGAAGTAAAGTTTTTTTTTTTTTCCGTGAAGAGGATTTTGGTTTGACCTCTGTATGCGTGGAAGTAAAGGTTTTTTTTTTTCGTGAAGAGGATTTTGGTTTGACCTCTGGATGCGTGGAAGTGCAGTTTTTTAAATATTTTTTTCATCGCATTCTCGCGGGTTGTATGATCGCGGGTAAAAAGCACGGCGAGCCCCCATGTTGTACGGTCGCGGGTAAAAAGCACGGCGAGACCCCATGTTGTATGGTCGCGGGTAAAAAGCACGGCGAGCCCCCATGTTGTATGATGAAGGGGTAAAAGTGAAAGAGGCCAGTTAAATGGACAGCAGGTTTATTCGTGCATTAGATAGAAATAGGCTCTTAAACCCAAACTAGGAGAGGCGACTTCCACGTCCGTTCACCTCCACTCCTCCGATCATACTCTCTCTCTCTGGCGACGAAGTCGCCGCTAGGGGATTACATTAGCAGCGCCCTCTACATCACACTGGGGATAACATATATATTTAATTATAATATTGGTATTTAATTTAAACAAGCTTATGAACTTGAGAAAGAATGGAACTTACTAACAAAATTTACCTAAAGTATTCAACAGCTCCCGCCCCCCTCCCCCCTCCGTTATAAAACTCTGGATCCGCCCTTGTCCAGAAACTTATCCTTTTCCCGACATGATAGAGCTTGCTATTACATTTCGTAGTGAGTAAATACAAATTAGTACAACAATAATATTTCAGCCTCTGCGGAATCTTCATCACTCGAAATTCTTCACATTAATTCTCACTTGATGCCAGTTCCTTTCCTACCCAATCAACTCGAAATTACAATACAGATTTATATCAAATGCATTTAAGAATATATGAGGGGACTTACTAAATCTGACGATGATCGAGAGAGTACAGATAGAGAAATTCCAAATAAACTGAACCGTTGCCATGGTAATTGCATGAAGTAAACTCGATTGAAAGAAGCACTTAATCATATATTTTTTACTTTTAAAAATTTATAATTCAAATTTTGTCTAATATTCGTATTACGGAATCTAATAATCGTAAATTCGTAACGGAAAATGTTCAATTATCATTTTTTAGCAATACAATTCATAAAGAATTTGATTTCGGAATCAATTAGATTTTTAAGATCTAGATAAAGTGTACAACTTATTTTTCTGTCTTTCGAATTAAAAATATATTTAAAAAATCCTTTGATCATTTAAAATATTTTACATAATATTGTTACTAAATATAAATTGATTTCAATCTTAATGCATAGTTATTTATTAATGCTAAAAAACTGCAATTACTATCAGTATTTACTTATAACACAACAGTAAGTAAATTGTGCTTAAGTTTCATATATATAAGAAAAAAATTAAATTAAAGTATAAAATATAAATCTAACATATTGGCAATTATAAAAGTAGAAAGTTACTTTATAAAGGTTACAAATTTACTCTGATTATAAATGAATATTTGTTAAATAATTAAAAAGGTCTCATTTTAGAACAATCTCAAATTTTTAACATAACATACTCTTAATGAGCATTAAACAATTAAAATATAATACATCTTTAAATTGTCATACTTTCTGCAGGAAAAGTTATTGCATTAAAACTGTACAAAGCAAATTAATAACATATTCAAAGTGAGCAAATATTAAATCCCAACAAACAAAATTATTGAAACTATCAAAATCTATAAATCAATATTATCACTTTAAATTTTAAAAGATTATATAAATTAATCTGTTAAAATTTAAAGTGATAACATGTTAACTTATTCGCACTAAAAAAAATTGTTTTCATTGTGATAGGGCCTAAAACAAAATAAAAGAATCTGACGATTTTTCTCACAGAAGTATACTGTTTTGTTTTCATAAATGAAAATTAAAAAAGCCGAAGTAAAGAAACAGTGACAATTGTCAGAAAATTTCATAGATTTAAATGATGTGGTACGAGTCATCTCCTATTTATATGGTTCTAGTTTCTCTATACAAGTATACAAAAGTTGCTTACAAAAAAAGTTGAAATTATATACAAAAATATACAATAAAATTGTATACAAAAGTACAAAAAGTTACTTTCTTGAATACAAAAGTTGTAGAATGCATTGTCTCATGATGATAGGCCACATAATGAAACGAGATACGAGTTTAGCATTGATTTCTAATAAGGGAATTGTTTGTATTGCACCGGAACATGGTTCGAATAAAATCTGGGTAAGTAATTTGATGTCCCCCCCCCCCCCCTAAGTGTTATTTCAAGGCCAAACTGCTTTGATCGGCATATAATAAGTTTTCTAATAACATCTTTTTACATATTTTCCTGCTATCTTGTGAATCTATTTGTGAAAATATTTCTAAATGAATGGCAATATATGCACCAGGTAGGCTATTTAGAAGAATTAACAGGACTTCTTACTTTTACATAGTAAACGGCGTTCGGAACTCGAAAATCTAATATTCTTATTTTTAGATTTATTTTTCTGAAATATTTTTTTATGCAAATCTGTATTATACTTTGAAATTGAAAAAAATATTTTATATTTTCAAATTAAAAAACAATCTTTTTTTTTCAAATTGAAAAACTTGAAAATTGTGACGTTTCTGAAATTTTATATATTTAAGTTTTTTTTCCAACACTATCACTTCATTTTTACATTAAATTTGTTATAATTCCTTTTAATAAATTGTTTTCATGATTTTCCAATAAGGTATTTAGAAATTTAAAAAAAAAATTCAATTCCTGAAGACAAACTAAAGAAAATATATATAAGAAACAGTTGTGGAAAATTTCATAAATTTATAAGAAGTAGTTTTTAAGTTATATCAATTTAAAAAAAAAAAAAAAAAAAAAAAAAAAAGTGACAATAAACAATTTTCGAGAAAAACAGCTTCAAAGTTTCCAAATAGCGTGGTCGAGATACAGTTGTCGTGTAACAATAACTTAAATATTTCAAATTCTACTAATGATAGAAACAAAAATTTTACGTCATTTTATTTTATTATATTTGTATTATATTTTTGAAGTATTAACTAATCAAATTTCTGCCTAAATTAAAAGAAACACAACCATAGCTCAACGCCTTTGACTGTGGACTTCAATCTTCCAAGATTGGTGTGGGTGGAGGGTTGACAATGGAATGGCAGGTCAAAGAAATATTGTTTAAATATATTTAAGTAGTATAGATGAATTTATTAACACAAAGGAATTGTGAATAATTAGACAAAAATTAACGAATTAAGACGAAAACAAATCACTTCTGAAGTGATTCAAGAGATTATGGTGCTAGTGACGCAATCTGGTTAAAGCTAGAGAACTAAATGAACAAAAAATGTCAAAGTTTAAAATTAAATTAAAAAAAATGGAAAATAAATATCATTAAAATAATTATTTAGCAAAAAAGAACTAAATCATATCTATTATAGAAAAAAATTTGAAAAAGATCCGCGGCAAAAGCAAATTCGATGAAGATATTTTTAAATTAAACATAAGCAGTATATAGGCCAAAGAATGACAACCGATTATTTATTTTTTATAATCACATGCAAAAAAATATTTTTAATACATATTAAAATTGGCAACTTTCGTCAGTGAATCTCTTTTGAAAATATGCCATTTCTATTACCAAGACTATATACAATTTTAGCACGAGGCGTACGAAAAAGTACTTTATCGCACCAGTGCGATAATGTAATCTTGCCGCATATTTTAACGATAAAGTGTTACTTTTCCCTCCATTTCATAATAAAAGAAGTGCAATTTTTTACACGTTGTTCAAAATGTAATTATTCTAAGTAAATGAACAAAGTAGTAGTCAAATTGTTATCGAGCGTCGGTGGTATAACGGTTAGCATAGCTGCCTTCCAAGCAGTTGACCCGGGTTCGACTCCCGGCCGACGCAGGGCAATTTTTTGTATTACAAAACAATTTTTTGTAACAAATACAATCAGAGAAATCTCGTCGCGGCAAAGGTTTTTTCATTCTCATTAACGATTAATAAGTTCAATTTTTTCACAATCTTTATTTTTCAAAAGATAATCCCAATTTTTCAGCATTAATTTTGTAATATTTCATGCCTACATTACTGAATTTATTTTTTTTAACTAACTTTTAATGTAAAAAGGAATCATGAAAAACCAATATGAACTTGATTTTAATTTTTCGCACGTTGTTCTAAAATAGTTATTTATGCATATTGTTGCGAAAGTGAATTCTTTCTCAAACGAAGCAAAATGCTTATTTGACGAGTGCGTATCGACCGCACTTCTAGCCCAGTGCATTTAGAAACTACAGTGTATAATGCATACGCAGTGGCTCCACCTAGTTTTGTCTTTTGTTATTTTAATTTTCATTTTTAATAGATAGACACTAAATTAAAACAGTTTATGCTATTTCATCAAGTGATCTTTTTCGTACTTACTCACCAAATTTCAAGGTTTTCTATAAAGTAGTTTCTAAATGCACTGGACTAGAAGATTGTAACATAACGAATATAGAGAAAGATCCTTACTAGGATTTCCTCCTAAACAATTGTTAAACATCCCGAAAAGGGAAAGCATTCGAAATTCATCCTCCAATAAAAGAGATAGGATATTTCCTTCATATTGTTCGATTATTCCTTTCTATCTCTTGTTCATCAAACCGGTATTGCACTTAGGTCAGTAACCTAAATTTAATAAACTTATTCAAGTAGTAAATAAAATGCTCTCAAGCGTCGGTGGTATAACGGTTAGCATAGCTGCCTTCCAAGCAGTTGACCCGGGTTCGACTCCCGGCCGACGCAAAAATTATTTTTATTCAAAAAGCACGATTCTCTCTCTAAACATTCAACTTTTTCACGGTTTGTCGAATGAAATTAATTTTCACATAACTAGTTATTAAACAAAATCAAAGACTTTAGTTGAAATAGAATGAATTGCACTTTTTGTTGTTGCTTTTATAATAACAATGCCTTCCGGAAACAAAGTAATATTAAATTACAATAGATTTCTTTTATAAAACTTAAAATAATTATGTTAATCAATTAAGAAGCACTAATAATAAATATTAGAATTCAAAATTATTTACCAAAGAGGTGATAAAGTAGTTATGGTATTCAGACATCATATCAACCTGCTGGGCCTATAAAATATATAAAGAAAATTATTAAAATATCTTTTTTTCCACTTAAGAAGAGATTTTTGCTTCCTTAATATTGTTAACATGAAATTAAATACATAAATAGTTTATAGAATTATATTAATTTTATATACATATAATAAATAGTATTTAAGGAATATTTCAATATTTAAGCTTGCGGAAAAATAATACTTTTTGATTGTAATCGATTTGGAAACATGTTAATTTTAACTAAAAAAGTTAATTTTTTTTTAGAAACTACAAATTTAAAATAGATAATTACACAATAGCTACACACAATTCAGAAGAAATAATATAAACATTCATAATTTAAAAAAGGTGTTACTACTTTCAGGTTAAAAATATTTAGCTAGTATTCTTAAGATTGTATGTGAATTATTCTAAAATAATGAAATGTATATTTATGCTCCCTGTATGCAGAGGTGCCATTAGAGCAGCGTTCGCCATTAACTTTTAGAGGCGGGCCGTATGACTTAAGTTGGAGCTTTTCGCGGTCCGGATTCACCAAAATATGTATGTTTAATTTTTATCGATTTAATATTATATGGCATTTTTGAAAACCAGAAAATAAATATAATTTTTTTTTTATCTTAGTAAAATTACGAATGATATTTGAATCTTTTTTTTCTTCTTTTTTTTTTTTTTTTTCTTCTTCATTTTTTTTCCTCCAAATAATTAAAAATAAAAATAATAGTTTTCATTATTAGTAAATCAAAGTCTAAAAAAGAAATGAATCTTTTCTTTCAACGTGACAATGCGAATAGACTTAACTTTTAATAAAAGTATTAAAACTGTTCATCCAGATTACTCCGTTTTAGTCGATATCAATTCTGAGACGATGACGGTCGAAATCGTTCAGTTTAATTTATAATGGAGTCGATGTCTTTCGGAGTATTTGTTGCAGTCAATTTTAATAAATTGTCCAAAAGAGATTCAGTTAAGTTATAACTGTATTTATTCTTGATGAAAACCTTCTTCATGTAGTTTCTTCGGTACGGAGAACTCTGTTCTACATAGTTAACTCATATTATTTCGGATAAATTACAATTATGTAAAGAACCACGTACCCCTTCGTACCCCACGTTTCGTGGTATTCCATACCACAAAATTTTAATTTATTTTTATCTTCTGCGGTGACGGCGGGCCGCAGAAAAATCTATCGTGGGAAAAATCCGGCCCGCGGGCCGCGTAGTGGCTGACGCTGCATTGCGTTAGTGGGATGATTAAGAGCAACTCATAATAAAAATCATTCCTTATACTCGCTTTGTTACAACCTTCTAATCGAGTGCATTTAAAAACTACTTTTATAATATCTTGACATTTGGTAAGTAGGTACAGAAAAGATCAATGAATGAAATGACATAAAATGTTTTCATTTAATGTCCATCTATTATAAATGAAAATTAAAATAGCAAAAGACAAAACCACGTGGAGCCACTGCGTATACATTGGCATAAGGACTTCAAATATAAAATAAAATATATTAGACGCAATTTTCGAGTTTTTAATTGATGTCATTTCATTAAGTGATCATTTTCGTACCTACTCACCAATTTTCAAGGTTTTATACAAAGTAGTTTCTAGATGCACTGGGGCTAGAAGATTGTAACATAGCGATTATAGGGAATGATCCTTACTAGGACTTCCTCTCAAGTATTTTGTGCACCTTTGAGATTTGAGTTCATGTATAAGTTTTTTTAATTTAAAATATCCACAGTATTTTTCTTATCTCTTGTTCTTGAATTATCTTTTCTATTCAAAACATAATAATGCATCCATTTATTTACAGAGCACCAGTTCGGATGACTCAATTTTCCAATAGCCAATCAATTACAAAAAAAAAAGTTATTTATAATAAACAGATCTGGACATATTTTGTATGCAGCGCCTTACAGATAACTTTACATAAAGTACACTAAAATAGGCATTGAGTTTAGAAAAAAAAGTTTAAAAAAATCGGATAACCGATATTTCGGGTGATCGGTATGCTGATAATCGATGCTTTACTCTGTTACATATACCACATAGTAAAAAATACAAGAATACAAAAATAAAGAAAACTAACAACAAGATTGAAGAAGCCCAATCGTGTTGATTTTCTTCTTTATTTTTTGTATTTGTGTATTTTCTACTATTCGGATTGTGGTCATTAGGCGGCTTAAAGCGCCTTCGAATAATTTGAAATTTGGGTTATGTTGAGTTATTTTCTCAATTTTTGCCTACTTTGTGTTATTTTCTCTGTTTTTATATTGTGTTGTTTTGTTTTGTTTTGAAACCACCGACTGTCTATTTCTGCCACTTATAAAGTGCTTAACACAGCCAAATACGTCTCGTAATTTTGAGCATCTAGAAGAATACGAGATCGAAATCTTCTAGTGTAAACCCCTCTCTCCGACCCCACCACACCAACGAGAGGACATGAGGCCACGACAGATTTAATGTGCACCAGCCCCCATTAGGTACACACCGATATTTGGCTGAACGAGGACAGAACCCGCAACCCTCCGGTTACGAGCTCGATGCTCTACCGCCTAGGTATCGGGAGTCTTATATTGTGTTGTAATTTTTTCTCTGCATTTATTAGATATTGTTACAAAAATCGTCTGCATAAAATTGTAAATAGTGACGAATTCCATTTAAAGTTCTATTTTATCTCATTTTATTCTGTATGCAATTGTAAATAGTGGCGTATTTTCTTTTAATGTACTATTTTATTTTATTTGTTAACAGCGAAAATTCAGGTTAGAAAAAGGTGGCAACACCTAAATCGATCGTGAAATTTTTAGGCATTTGATCAATCAGGTGATTGGTTAATTGGATTTTGCTAGACGTTTCTGCCGCGAGACTATATAAGGAAGCGAAAAAATTACTCAGTAAAAATTTCAGAACAATATATTGCACATATAAATGAACATTTGAAAAAGAAAAAAAAACTTTGAATTTCGGGCCCTTTCAAGTTATGAGAGCAGTATAAGGTGTGGGGAGGAGTGCATTTTCGTTCGCACCTTCTGAAAAGCGAATTTAAGTATTTTTTCACACTCACGTGTTTGAGAACTGTTTGTACACTCTTGGTGGGGACATCGATGACTATGTTCTTGATCCCTGCTCTCCCGAGCTCCTTCAGAAGCTTCCTGTATTCCTGATGGGGCAGGAACTGACGCACCACAACCTGTCTTTGGCGAATGAATGGGTCTTTCAAAAGCTCCTGCAGTCGAATCAGAGCTGAAATACAATGAAAGCTAAGTTTAGACAGAAGCTAATAGGGCTACCAGCTGGTAGAGCAAATGGTCAGTTATTTGATCATAGATGAGACCTTACTTAAGTGGTCATTTATACACTGCTAGAAGTGTGGGTGGAAGCATCTCCTCACTTTTCAAGAAAAATACCCATGCGTCCCCCCCCCCCCTCTCCCCACTTCTAAATCCACTGAATCCATCCCCCCTCTTTTAAAAACACTCAATCCGTCTAAAAACTACTAAAGAAAAATAAACTAACTTTTAAATGTAGTGACACTGAGAAAAAGTGATTTAAAAGCTTTTAAATGTTAAAAAAAAAAAAAAAAAAAAAAAAAACTATTTATGGTATGTATCATATTAGTATAAAAATGTATTATACTAGTTTGTATAAAGATATATGTATTTTCATTAACAAATACGGTTACGTTTGGTCAACTTTTAAACTTGGAGGAACTTTTCTTTTAAATTAAAATTCTATTAATTTCTATAAATTAAAAAGTCCTCTATTAATTTAATTTCCTGAAAGCACGCACATTTTTAGAAGCACTGTTTAAATTTAAATAAACAGAAATAACAATAAATTTTTACCCTTGTTCAATGTTAGTGTTAGGAAGTATAAAGTATTTCCTTTATTAGGTATAAGACAGGAAATTATAAAATTTATCGTTGAGGGGAAGGTGTTGTCACCAACTTTTGGGCATTCCTTCTCTTTTATTTCCCCCCTTTCTACCACTGCATTTATATGAACCTCTAGGAAGAGGATTGACCGTCAACTGGATGAATAGCAGTAGGTGTGGGTCTATGGCGTGGATGGAGAGGGAAGGTGCAAACGGCTGTATTGAATTCTAATAGCCAAAATTGTCACATTATGAGATTGGTTACCTATCGTCTGTTGTTCAACGATTTTCTATGGAGAGGGGTACACACAATCCCTCTCTCCCACCTGTTGTAAAGTCGGTGCTTCTTTGCAAACATTCAATCAAATTTGGCTTAAATTGCTAAATAATAACCTTTTCAACTTTGCTCAGTTAGTGCTCACTGATTTGCCCAGCTGATGACTATTTAGTGGTTCCTAAGTGATTACTTAACCCTTTGAGTACTGAATTATTTGAAAATTTGTATGACCATGGGACGGATTTGGATAGACGGATGACGAGTCAGACTCGTCCACCGTAACTTTACCTAAGTAAGCAGATGACGAGTCTCACTCGTCAAATGTACCCAACAGGCTAAGCATGGTCTCAACTGTGATAAAATGACTGTGTTCTTCCATCAACTCAAAGGGAGTAAGTGTGCCGTTAGATTCAAACGGCAAACAATTTTAACATAGGAAACCAGAGATTACATCCAATCAGAAAAAAATTGGAATAAAACAGCTTCGAAAGATGTAGAATTTTCCGATGAAGGACGATGGATCGAACACTTCGGACCTCTGGCTTAGTCTCCAGTTTCTTTCCCCCCCCCCTCCCCTATATTAAACTATTCACCTGCATATGTTTTTGTATTGTTTTCTTACCAAACAAATAGATTGTGACCCATGTCATGATACGCATATAGATATACCACTTCGTTTGCCACTACTAACAGATTCTGTATAAGAAAGAATATGTAAAGTGTGTGTTACCGTCGCTCTCCTCGTAAACGATGGCGAACTTCTTCCACTCTTTTGCCTTGACGAAATCCAGATAGGCCTTCCCTAGTGCTGTGGGATGCGGGAACAGATTGATGGAGTGGTTGTCCCTCTTCGTTCTGTAGTCCCAGCGGGTCTCGATGTGGGGCACCTCCAACACGTCGCACGTCGACTGAACGGCCGCGCTGCCCTCGCTCGACTGGGGACCAAACATGGCGGCCATACCCTCTCCTAGCAGGTCGCACACTGCAAAGACGCACAAAGTTAATGAGGTCTTTTACATCAAACTGCGTTGTCAGGCTCTATAGTCCAAGACAACTTATCTTGACCATATTGAATATGCTGTAGGGTGGATCCTTACACGTAAAATATATAGTTCCGCTGAAATCACAACTTGTATAGTATATTGATTACGATAACCTGCGCACCAGGCACGGGGAGGGTTGGTTGTTTTCAGATTATCTAGCGCCGTCAGCAACACGAGGGCTATAATGCGCCGAAACATTCGTCATTAGACAAGCCAACATACATTTACAAACACCCGTGCCTTACACGGGACTCGAATCCGCAACCTCGCAGTCTAGAAGCTAGCACGCTAACCACTATACCGTTTGGTCGGCGCAGGGGAGGGATATGGGGATATATCCCCTCCTGAAATTTTTCTGTTTTCTATTAGAACACCCAAATCCAGGGATTTTTTTTTTTGATAAATTTATTTTAAATAAAAAAAAATAAAAAAACATAGTTAAAAAAAGCACCTGATATCTTGATAACTAAATGCGACGTTTATAACAAAAAGATCTGTTATGATTTGAATATATGTTGATAAAAAAAATGAAACTTTTTAAATTATAAATTTACTTAATATTTAACTTTTCTAACTACGGGTACTATAAAAGTTTTAACGAATGATATGGCTTTGACCGAGCTATTTCAATGTCACTCACTTGGAGAATCACTATTGGCTAACACGGCTAATCCTGTCTCCTCTCAGTTCAAGATGTCTCATGTAAGATCATTGCGCAGCCAATCATCGCGTAGTAAAACCGGATCACACATCGCCGTAGAGTATTCAATGAGGTCAGGATATGTTGTCTTGAACTATAGCTTATTATTGGCACACAAAAGAACAAAAGATAAATGAGTTCAAAAGAGTCTGGGTTGCATGATAGTGCGCGTAATCTACCCGAGTATAAGGATAAATGTGTATTAGAAGTCGCACTTATTTCTGGCTAAATCAACATTGTAGAAAGTTCAGCGGACCAAAGAGGAGTATCCTCAAAAATGCCAATTAGCAAGAACCGGACAATACATAATAATAAATGGTAATGTGAAATTATCCTGCCAAATTTCATTGGGTAACAGATAAGAGGCCCAAAGGCAAAAACAAAAACCGTACTATGTCTGTTCATAAATGCTACGTTTTCTCAGTTGTAGCTCAATTAAAGACAGATATATTTTAACTTAATGGGGTGTTAAACTGGAATAAAATCTAACTATACTCACTGAACCAATTAGATGCAAAATCCACGCCAGCAAAATTGTAGAATAAATTCTAGAACGGCTTGTGCATTCATTCGCAACCAACCAACTTCCTAAGTGGACCTTTCACTCTTTCACACAATCCTCAATGACAACTAAGCTAAGTATGCACACAAAGGGTCACAAGGTGGCCAAAGCTTTTGTTTAAACCTTTATAAAGGGGAATCTATTTCCTAGTAAAATTAAAAGTTGTGCATTAACTTTCTGTTCAAATTATTAATTTAAAATAGATATTACACGGCACACAGCTTCTGTTCCCAAGATACCAATGCCCATCTGATGACTGTGGGGTTAGCGCTCTCGCATGCCACAGGTGCCGGGTTAGGAATGGATGTTCATTGTGGTTCGAAAATGTAGGTCTCGGCCTGATTATCCGTCATTTTTCTTTAAAATAGGTCGTTGAGCGTACAAACCAACCAAGATACCAACCTATTTTTTAATGTAGCGGATTTTAAGTATGCACCAACTAAAACTCACACAAAACACTCTAACTAGGTAAGATAAAAACATGTTTTGGTAGTGCAAAAACAAAGGACTATTGTACACATGCATCTTTTCTCAGTTAATGAAAATCCCAAAAATTAATGGAAAAGATTCATGGTGAAAACAAATTTATATTACAGTTGAACCAACTCTATGTTGAAATTAACTCAATATGAAATATAAAAACTAGTTCACAAATTCCAATTTTATATTCTGCCCTCATAGCACACAAAACAACATTGTGATGCAGTCCCTATCTACAAAAATAAGTAGTACAGAACCTAATTACACCTATTGGCCACAATATTTCTGGTAGTATATAGTGGGTAAAAAAAGTATCCCTACGGAAGCCAAAGTTACAAATAAATTAGCATAATTTCTAACCTTTTGCTTCATATCTTCAGTAACTACTGAAATATGTTTAATTTGCTTCTTTAAAATGAGTTTATAATAAATGTCTGTTTTTACAAAACGCAGCAAGTATTTAAATTGAAATATTTAGGAAATGTTGCTAAGTGCCATGCAAAAAAAGTTTCTGTAAGCAACATGAAAATTAATTCTGACGTCTCCCACAACAGACTTGCAGTAAATTTTCAAAGCTGAGGTGTACGCAACTGTCATGAAGACATGATAGCAGCAATTGTTTAATTTTAGCTTGTAGCTGATTGTCTTAAAATGGAGTTCCTAAACCTATTTTTGAGTTGGTGATTCAGTTAAGAAATGTTAGATTATCTTTGAAAAAAATTGCCGAAATCTTTAATATATTGAAGTCACTATTGTATAATATATTATTGAAAGACACCGTGAGCTTCAAACTTTTGAGGAAAGAGTTTGATCCTGAAGATCTTCAAACCTAAAACGCTTACATAAAAGAAATATCCCATTGTAAGGTTCAATATAATCCGCGAATAAGTGCACCTCAAGTCGCACATAACTTAAGAATTGATAAAAACATTGAAGACAATTCTCAAATGACAATTTTTGTGCAGTGGTTAAGACATCTTGCATTGAGATTTCAAGATACACGTACATATCCTTTTTTCCTTCTACATAACATAAATTGCCGACACCAGCAACCCTCATATATCCCCACACCATAACGCCTCCTCCACCGTGTTTGACAGTTCCACATAAATTCTGAGTTAACATTTGTTGTTTTTGTTTTCTACAGACCATAACTCAACTATCTGACCCTTGGGTATTTAATTTTAATTCATCACTAAAAAGGACTGATTCACAAAAAGATAACTGATTACTTACATGCTTCCTTGCAAAATCGATGAGCTTTTTTCTGTTACAGGTACTTATAAAGGCTTCTCACTGGCTGCAAGTCCATTTAGATAAACTTTTTTGATAACATTTCTCATAGTTTGAGATGTCACTTCAATTTTTTTTTTATAAATTTTTAAGCCATGTGCGACTTAAGGTGCACTTATTCATGGATTATCTTGAACCTTACAATAGAATATTTTTTTTATGCAAGCGTTTTAGTTTTGAAGATTTTCCGGGTTGATCTCTATCCTCAAATGTTTGAAGATCACGGTGTCCTTCAACAATACCTTGTACTACAGACTTCAATATATTAAATATTTCACGAATTTTTTCACAAATAATCTATCATTTCATAACTGAATTAACCAACTGACTAATAGGTTTAGGAACTCCATTTTAAGACGGTCAGCTAAAAGCTAACACTTACGTACACTTCAGTTTTGAAAATATATACTGCTAGTCAATACTAATTTATTTGTAACTTCCGTACGAAGATTTTTTTAAACCACTGTATATATTACTTTTGTAAAGAAGTCCTAGTAAGAATCATTCCCTAATCCCTATACTCACTATGTTACAATCTTCTAGCCCAGTTCATTAAGAAGTTACTTTGTAAAAAAATCTTGAAATTTGCCGAGTTAGGTACAAAAATTATCACTTAATGAAATGACATAAATTGTTTTCCTTTAATGTCCATCTTTTATAAATGAAAATTAAACTAACAAAAGACAAAATACCAGACGGAACCACTGCATATGTATTGACATAAAGATTTAAAATATAAAATAAAATATATTAGACGCTATTCTAGAGTTTTTAATTCATGTCATTTCATTAAGTGATCATTTTTATATCTACTCACCAAATGTCAAGGTTTTATAGAAAGTAGTTTCTAAATGCACTGTATTAGAAGATTGTAACATAGTAAGTATAGGGAATGATCTTTACTAGGACTTCCTCTTAGAGCATATTATTTTGTGATTGGGCTTTAACTATAAAACGAAGTAATTGCCACTGTTTCCAAATTAGTTTCTGTGGTAGACATTTACAACCCTTTTTAAATTATTTATATTAACTTCGATTTTGTGAGTGGTTTTTGCGGATGGCGGGCAAATCGGCGGAGGCCTGATTAATCCTCTTGCCGGCAACCAATCGGACTGAAACTTAGTAGATAGATTAGATGACAATGTATTCTATCTAACTTTGGGGCTGCTACTGTCACTAAAAGATTGCTTTTACGGAATACTAACAAACCAACATGCTGTCATCCAATCGCACTAAAATAGCCTATAATCGATCATTGTTGAAACACTTTCCTGTTGCCAATTTTTTTTTTTAATAAATAAATAATAAAATTACTTTAATAAAAAAAAAAAAAAAAAAAAAATGATATTTTGGATACGAACGCATAAATTAAAGTTCATTTTTAATAAGCAAATTTTGCAATTTAGTTAGCCGCACATTTTGCTGATAGAAATGTTTTGATATTTAAAATTAGATGCAAACACCAAGAGCTGTTTTCAGAATTGGTGCTGTGTTAACGAATAAAAAAATTTACAATGCATATAAAGGATATATACAGAGCCTGGCCATGACAAGTTGGGGCCCAAGGCCCGGACACTTTAGGTGGCCTCTTTTTCAAGAACGAGATTTATTGGAAATGGACTTGACACAAAGTCGAATAAATAATATTAAATATAGAAAAGTTTATAAATTAATGCTAAGATTGTTTTCTAAAAGTTTTTTTAATCACAAATAAAGAAACAAATTTCAAATAATCAAATTTATAAATCAAAAGAGAGAAAACTTTGCTATGTATAGCAATGCATTTCAGGATCATAATGTGTAGTAATAACCGTGACAACAATATCTGCAGCATTATTCGCAACTTCAGAGTCAACATTTGCTGATCTCGCAATAAATTCGTTAAGACTTGCTTTCAATTTTTTTCTCTATCTTTCATGTTTGTTTCTTGTTTTTTACGTTTTTAAATGAAGGTTTGGTTAATTTGAATAAATGCACTCTTCGATACTAAAGGCGGTTCAAGATCAATACAAAGTGTTTTTTGAGTAAAAATTCTTTGATACAGATTACAAAATATATTCATACAGCTTTCGTGAAACAAATAAAGTTATAGGTTTACCGTCAATTTCGGGCCACCTAAAATCATGGGCCCAAGACTCGGGCCTTGTGGGCCTAGGCGATGATCAGGGCCTGACATATATATATATATATATATATATATATTAAAAACTTTGGTTTTATGGGTCATATTATTTACCTTTCCTTGCTGCCTGGAAGGAGTCGTGTCTCTCTACGCGTTCCACTTGCGGTGTGAGTCTGGAGTTAGGCAGTAGCCTCTGGTCGATGTTGACGCGATCCACTGAGTACTTGAAGGCCGTTTCCAGCATCTCGTCGCCGGACTCGAACAGGCCTCCTGACGGAAAACAGTATAATTTAATCAACGGTATCTGAGATGGAAAATTTCTGAAATGTTATAGACTAAGTTAATTAAGTTTTTAAACTCATATTGTTGTTTTTCCAAAGTGTATACGAAAAAACATATATATATTTTTCTTTCTAAAGTGCATATCTGGTCCAAAAAAAAGTTTAGCTATCCACCGAAACCATATCCTTCACAGATTCATTCGACAGTTATATTTTTTATGTTGAGTTCGTCCTTCTTTTCTTTTCAAAATATTTAGAGAATGATACCTAGCACGAGGAAATCAACTCATGAAAAACTTTTCAAAAGCTTTTTTTTACTGAAAACCCTCTCCTTTTGCAGAGTTGGCCCTTCCTATTTGCAACGCCTCAAAAATATTTTACAAACAAAATACTATACTATGTAAAACACCTGCTCCACAATATATATGTTTTCTTCAGAACAAATTTAATTTCTCATTATCCCAAACCAGAACTATATTCGACAATCCTACATAATTTATACATAACAATGTAATTTAAAAAGTACAAGTTTTAAGCTCAATTTATCACAGCACTCCCAATTCTGCTTCATTATTTAATACTATATAATATATAACCTTATTAAACTTTTCCTTGCTTTTAAGAAGTCTGCAGCAACATCAAATCGTTTGATTCTGAATTCGTCTGGTCCAATAAATTTATAAATTTTGATTAAGATCGCCATTTTATTCAGAAATTTCTTTTAACAAATTGAGTACCTTAGAAAGACCCTTTGAACATTAAAATTCCAGTTCATCAATGAAAGAAATGTTTGGGAGAAGAAGAAAAACGTGTTATCGACATTCTTGAGAAATAAGTTGAATGAGTGCATTTTTGAACCTCTCAAACAACGGATATTGAAAAATATAATAGATTAAGTATAAAAAAAATCAATCAAAACTACGGACGTTTGATGGAATTTCGACCAACTTTAAAAGGTGAATTAACCAGCATTTGAAATTCATCTTCACTTCTTCAATAAAAGAAACATAATCTTACCTCATGGGCGCCGCCAGAGAAAGACCAGAAGGGGCAGCCCCCCCCCCCCCCCCGCTTCTCCCCACTAGTGGCGCACATGAGGTAAAATTATGTTTCTTTTATTGAAGAAGAAAAGATGAATTTCAAATGCTGGTTAATTCATTGGAATCCCATCCGGGAAAAAGGAAAAAAAATAATATATTAAAACGAAGGAAAATAATTATTTTGCAAGGAAACTTGAAAGAAATGCTTAAAAACAACTAGCATTGATGATTTATATTATCCGATTTCCCGCTCCAAGAAATGCAAGATATTATACATATCTCATTAAGTACAAAATGATATTATAGACACAAACCATTTTTTATTTTTTTTGAGGTAATATGTGCTATATTAAATATATTTATTATTCTAAAATTCTGTGCCATACATTTTTTTACAATCAAGTTTCTGACTATCTAGGAAGGTGGCAGTGTTCCGCGTCAATTCCAACAAAGTGGCAGACATGCAAGTGTATATTATGTTGCCTGAGCTCAAGGCAGACCCCTCAGAGCTTAGCTTCTATTAAAGTTAGAACCCTGATTTTTGTGCCATCGTGATCCCCCGGATGAGTAGACAAAAAATAACTGCATACTCGTTTAACATTGAACACAGGAACATAACAAATCACTCCTTTGAAAATCGTCGAAGTCACCCGAATTTTATTCTTCCGATTCTGTTTCTGATTCTTTTGGTTGTGACCAAAACTTTAACCAGAGTAACAGCCAAAACTATTTGATAAATTGTGTCCATTCTTTATTTTTCTCAGCTTGATTAGACGAAGGGCCTTTTGTATGATTTTATGCTTACGAGGATATGTACCACCCGGAAATGATCCCTATAGTTAGGAATTGTGACGATGCCTACAGCTTAAATGCTTTAATATATTCTAGGCATTATTTTTTATCCTTCTCAGTTTCATTAGAATAAGTGCCCTTTGTATGATTTAAAGCCTACGAGATCCTGTACCCCCCAAAAATGATCTCGGAAGTTGGGAATTTTACACAAGTTAATGAATTATTATAATAGGCCAACGGAATTCGGATATTCATATTTCTCTCAATTTTAAGAAGTGATTTTGATACTTTAAGTTGAACTATTAAAACAGTATACTCAGAAAAAATAAAATTTACTTATTTTTTAATTAAATTGTTTGCTTATCAAAGAACTGAAAACATGTGTTTCAACTATGAGTTAAAAAACCACTTTCATTTTAAACTAAAGTTTTAACACCTCAAGGTGCCTGATTGGTTTTGAACCACGTACTTTCTGATCACTAGCCTGCCTCACTAACTACTACAGGAGTAACTACTTCACTAACTACACAGAAGATTGCTTAAATTTCTCTCGAATTGATAACAAATCTTATTTTTCAAACTTAAAGGGAAAGTTATTTCGAAACATTATTTTTGTATCGATTGGTAAGTAAAACTGATAAAACACCTTTTCTTGGTGTGCTAAGCAGAATTTCTACTTGAAAGTAACTAAAAGAATTTGGATTGCAATTTGCAAACCAAAATCTCTTATCATGATATTTATTGCCGCTCGCAATACAAAGAATCGTATATGAATTTAATAGTATTGGCAATTATGCCATTGTGCGCTTAGAAGCGACGATATGATTATTCGTGCTTAAACATCCATCAACCGTATCATCCTCACTTAAACCATTACAAACGCAAAATAAAAAATAAAAAAAAATATAGCTCCCCCCTCCCCCAACAATAAAAAAAAAAGACCTTGTTTGGTCAATCTGCTGGGAGTTATGCTGACCTCAGGCAGACATTTTTTCGAAACCACTTTTTCGAACTCAGTGTATTAAAACGTGTAGAGGTGCACAAAAATATATATATATATATATATATATCTTTTTGACCGAATGCAATATTTATTACGAATATATATATTAAAAAAAAAAAACATTTGACCTTTGATTACATAATTTTTTTTTAAAGGAACATACATTAATTCCCAACATAAAAAAGAAATTAAAGTGCAATATTTTTTAAATGGTCAAATACTAAAGCTTTTGAATTAATAGTCATCTTCAAAAGACTGACACAAGACATTGAGAAAATCAAATTCTACAATTTTTTAAATGCAATTTGTTAATGAATTATAAACTACAAAATAGTTAATTTTCTACAGGATTCTATCAGCAAAACAGTTAGTGTTTTAAAGTATTGTAACTATTAGTTGAATTTGTGTTTAATTTTCCCAGTATATCTAAACGTAATTACTTTTTTTTTTTTCGATGTGAAACTGGTATATTCCACAAAAAGTAATTTTCTTTATATTGACATTATTCATTCTACTCATAAAAAGGTTTAACCATTTAAATGAAAATTAGTAATATTTTTTATGACTGGTGACGATTTTCATTATTGATTATTCTACTTTAAGAAAAAAAATTACTTTGGTGGATATAAGGATTGGTTGACTTCTGAAAATTTAAAATACTAATGAAGATTAAAAAAAAAAAAAAAACATTTGTAGTGCATGTAGTGCCTTAAGTTAGCATGACTATCTCAAAAACTAAAGGAAACATGAAAATATTCAATTACACAGTTATGACGTATTGAACAGTCTCATTGGATAGCGCATGGTCACTTTACTATACCTGGACAAAACTTTCATTTCAATAGATGTAAAAGTTTTTAAAGGACTTTCAGGAATGAAGGTTGATAAAGAACTTTAAGGGAGACTCAGTACATTTAAAATCAAGTTCATATTGGTTTTTCATTATTCCTTTTCACAGTAAGATAGTAAACACAATAAATTCAGCAATGTAGACATGAAATATCACAAAAATAATGCTGAAAAAATTGGAACTATATTCCCCCCCCCAAAAAAAAGAAGTGTGTGAAAAAATTTAAATTACTAATTTTCAATGTGAATAAAAAGAAAATGTTCGCCGCAATGAAATTTCCCTGGCTATATTTGTTGCAGTATTTTTGTGACAGAAAAAGAAAAAATGTCCTGCGTCAACAAGGAGTCGAACCCGGGTCAACTGCTTGGAAGGCAGCTATGCTAACCGAGATACCACTGACGCTTGTTTTCCAACAACTACTTTTGTCGAATTTGTTTTTCTGAGTTACTGACCCAGGTTCGATACCGGTTCTGTGAGCAAGAGGACGGTAGATCTCCAACGTGCACATACCTAATTCATCCATTTTGGCGGCGGGAAGGCATAATGCTCGCCAAACCTTATAACCACAGGGTTTCTGGACTGAGCTTCACAGGGTGCCATCACGCCTCCAAAACGGATAAATTACCTATGTACACGGTGAAGATCTACCGTCTATGTTAAGTTAAAGAGGAGTTTATTGTAGAAGGGTACTGAAGAAGGAAGATTCTGTTGATTTTGAAGAAGGTGAGACAAGAGCAGAAAACTTTGCCAAATGGGGCAAAAGTGCTATCGGAGGTTCTGAGGTGGGGAATTGAAGGGGTGATTGATGGTTGGTTGTTTTCAGGTTATCTGGCGCCGTCAGCAACACGAGGGCTATAATGCGCCGAAACATTCGTCATTTGACAAGCCAACATACATTTACAAACACCCATGCCTAACACGGGACTCGAACCTGCAACCTCGCGGTCTTGAAGCTAGCACGCTAACCTCTATACCAATTGGTCGGCATTGAAGAGGTGAAGGGGAGAAATATTCTGGTCGTACCCTCGTACCTTCTTCAAAAGAAACTAAATCTTCCTTCTTCGGAACGCTTCTATATCATGGGTTGATGTTTGGAAACAAATCCCAAGTCGTCTCTGATTGGCGCATTTCCCGCGTCTTCCGGTTACTCACTTCCGGCAAAGTCTCTTCGTTTGTTTTCAATGCATTTGTCATTTCGTTTCAAGGATTGTTTTGCTTTTAAAAACTCAAATGAGCAGCAACTATTTAAAAAAATTAGAGCTTTTAGCTCAGATGAGATACAAAGAGAAATTTATTATAGATGGAGGGATCGATTTATCCAATCCATTGGAGGTTTTTTGTAAAGCAAACTGTCTGTTGATGATTCCAGACATTGGCGAGTATGTACCAAATTTTGTTTTAGATACCCAATTTGATGAAATAAAGATTTTTTTGTTCTCAAAAGTTTCAGATCATGCAATATAATTTCACATTTTTAGACATAAATAATATATTTACGACTAGTTGATATTCGTGCTTCGCTACAAAATTTTATTAAGTGCAATATTTTAACTTGCTGTGAGGCCTCGCCTTGCGGAAATCTGTCATTCGTATATAGGTTCCAGTTTTGGGCGCTTCGCTCGCAGGAAGGTTCATCGCTACGCAAAATCAAGCTCGCTTCGTTTGCTGAAAAGTTCAATGACACATAAACATAGGCTTTTACTTCACTCGTTAAAAGGTTCATTGCTATGCAAGCATAGGCTCGCTTTGTTCGATGAAAGGTTCATTGTTGCGTAAGCATAAGCTCGCTTCACTCACTAAAATCTAATTGCTACGTAATATTGGAAGCCTCTCCCTTGTCAAGAAAAAAAAATCGTTTTGTAAAATATTTGTTAACAACAAAAAAAATAATACTGCATTATAAAAAACCAATTAGAAGGCCACAACTACTTATGTTGAAAATTTCAAAGCTGTAGCCCTATTTTAAATTGTTTTGTAAAATTTATATTAAGGGCGCTATCTAGTGAAACCGAAACTAGAAAACGATGTCAGCGCCTCTACAATGGGTGGAGCAGTAGGCGTGTGCAAAATTAACCGAATCACATCTTCAATTTAGGTTAGGTTTACCCACCCCCGCTACTAGTAAAGAGTTCCGCATTATAACGGTAGTTTTTTCTTGATTAAGTCTACTATCAAGTATTCATTTCACAAATATTAGTCAGAAATTTTTTTCAGTTCCATTATGACTAGAAATAGCTATGGTTATATTCTTTATTTAAAATACACGTATTGAAATTTGAACGGGAGAAATCCACTTAGAATCTCTTTCACTATAGCCAGAGCCAAGGCCACTTCGAAAGCGTCATAATTCAAAATACAGCTGACTGCAACATCAGCATTTTTGCTTCTTTATATTTTATGGGAGTGTTTTGCAAAATGATCGCGTTGTTTTATTTAAAGGAAAAATAATGATTCCAAGCAGTGGATTGATAAGTAATAGAAATAGTGATATATCTAAAAAATAATAAGTGTTTTATAGAAACAACTGAGAACGGATAATTAAAAAATTACAAAATAAAAAAAAAGTTTTAAAAGTGGATTTTTAATAATTTTTTTAAGACGACAAGTTTTCAATTTGTCTTTCTGATCAACATTAATTTAAACATGAAAAAAACTGAATCTGAAATAAAAAAAATTTAAAGTATATGTGAAATGAAAATATTATACAATTGTCGGATTTGTGTAAAAAAAATTGTAATTAATTTCGATGAGGTAAAAGTTGCCCATCCAAATAAAGTTGGCCCTGACCAAGTATTCCGCCAACTAATAAGGAAATTAGACACTAATTGGTTCCCAAAAATAAAAATCAAGCCCCCCCCCCCTCCCCCTTCTTCTTAAATTGCAATGATCCTACAGTCTATCTTTTCAAATATGTATTACAAATCAGTCCTTCACAGGTCAAGACCCACCTTATTAGAAAGGTGAACAATGGTGACCCACTTTTTCACTACATCATTGATTTTAACATTACTTTGGATTACCCATAAAATAAACTTAATTCAAATTGTAATTTAAAAATAAAAAATATTAAATGTCTTAATTTTTAATTACTAAAAATAATTAAATTAGTTAAAATTACTAAATATATCTCCAGTTCTTAAAAGTAATGCACACTTATTGTATGGTTTGAAAAAGCGTATAATTCAATGGTAATTTTTAAATTGCTTTTTAGTTACAAAGTGGTAAGAACTGTGATAAAACAATTTAGTATTGATAGATGTGTCACAAAATTATCGCTCAGCCGCTGCTTATTAAATCCCCCCCCCCCCATTTTGATATTTCTTCTAACTTCCACTTTAAGTATATGAAAAACTCACAGGTTTAAAAACTACTCTCGTATAAAAAAAACTGGTTCACGACCCATCAATGGGTCTCAACCTACAAAAAAAAAAAAAAAAAAAAAAAAAAACTTTTTTATAATCTGCTGAGTAATAATAGACTGCATACCGAGAGTAATAAAATAAATAAAAATTTATCTCTAGATAAATGTCAGTTGATTACTCAAATAAAATTAGCTAAATACAAAAATATTTCTATAAATCACTGGTATTGCAATTTAAATATTTTTACACAAATATTAACGAATATTTTACTTAGTAATCAAAAGTGGACAGTATTTTAATCTTTTTGAAAATTTTAATTATTCTTTAATGGTTTGGTTCCTTATTGTAATTGAAGAACATATGCGTATACAAAGTTTTATGAAAATCAATTGATTTGTACAGACTCCTGTAGACTGTTGTAAATGTTGTCGATAGCTGCCTTACACATTTTGTCAATCATACATCACTTACGTGGCATTTGACTATTTAATGAAAAACTATTCTTTTGCGAACTAACATTTGCGAATACTCAAGGTTTCTGTACCTAGTACGGTGCATCAGTTAGCACCATAAATACATACACACACATTATAAAAATAGTGTAGTGAAACTTTTTACTTTCAATTTCTCATATGTTAGCATAAGGCAAGGAACAATGTTCAAACTTTATATACAATCCAGTGGTGGCCATGGGACCCGTCATACTAGCGTAGTATGAGGATGAGTCACCGTTCCATGTTCTAAAGAAAAGTTTCAGATTTCTGTCCGGCACAGCAAGGAAAGGGTGCCAAATGATGTTCTTAAAGTACATATAAAATTTGATTAGAATGGGATGTCATCTTCTGCTTCCGGATTGACGTTAAAGAATGCAAATTTTGAAGAAGAAAAAAAACCTCTTTTTGATGTTTTATTACTACAGGGATGAGAGTGATCAGAGAGCAAAAAGGAGGAAGCCCAAAAATTGGTTTTAAAAAGCAAGCGGAAGGGACGATACCCAAAAGTTTCATCAAAAAAGTTCGTGGAAGGAATACACACAAATTAATAAAAAAAAAAAAGTATGCAGGAAGGATGATTCAATAATTTTAAAGATATAATGACATTTCTCATACTATATAATAATTATATTTCAAATATTAGAAGCTTGTGAAGTAATCTGTGATGAAAGGGGAGCCAAGAGGGAAAATCTTTTGTTTAGATATGAGGAAAAGTATAATTTTTGCAGGAAAAACTGATACAGATCATAAAAATGCGGATCCTCGAAAAAGGGATGAAGACAAGGAAAATGTTACATAAAAAACCAAAAACAAAGAAATCCTCCGAAAGGAGGAAAACTCTCATCCCTGTGTTACACATAAGTTTAAATTATATATATATATATAATTAAATTATAAGAGTTACTTTTATTTATTACAGTAAAATGTTGACAAAAATTACATTTTTATTACTATTATAATATTTCAAATAACGCGAAAATCCTTCTTGCCATAGAATTTCGGCATGTCTTTTCAAGACTGCATTTAATTCTTTTTATGAAGCCTTCTCTCTCAGATTTTTTGCGCTCTGTGGCTGAAATTTCTGACACAGTCTTGATCGCATTTTCAAATATTGTATTACAATATTGTGTAAAGACAGTTCTCCTTCTGCCTTTTTCAGCAACAAACAATTGGATATCTTCATCAGGAATGGATCACAATAATTGTGGATCAGATATAGTCTCTTGACAATCAATGAGATAGGTGTAAGTTGATGCCTAAAATTTTTAATAGTGGGGAGTTGAAACAGTTTTAGTTTTATTTGCATGAATGATGTGGAATTTCAAAATGCGACGGCTGCCATTTCATGGTTTAAAGGCGGTCAACATTGCGGTCAATAAATTTACAGGGTGCGCAAGGAAACTTTTTCATTGAATTACTGGATCTATTTTAGTTTTCAGTTACATGGACAAATACCTATAATTGCAGTGATGAGTTTGAACATTCTACAAGAAGAGTGAGTTTTTATTGCAAATCAAAGCGTAAACCCTCATAGAAAGTTAGACACTTACATGGTTCGTACGTTTGTAAAAAACATTGAAAAGTGCTTGGAAAAAAAATCTTTATTTTCAAGTGCTTGAAAACCTTGAATTCTTTCAAAATACTTTCAAAGTGTTTGAATTTCATTTTATTTTCTAAAAATATAGAATCTTAAAAAAAAATGTGTCAACAAAGTGAAAAAAATCTTTGGAATTTAGTTCAACCAATCAGCAACTATCCCCTTTGAAGATTACAGCGCTGCACATGCGCAACATATTAGGAATATCCGATCGAATCACGTGATCCCTCGTTTTGATTTTATATCGTGTGTGCTAATTTTTTGCGCACTGTTTAAAAAAGGCCGGGAAATGCATTTTCAATTCATTGTGTGCCAAAAATGTCATGATGGGTGAAAGTGCTTTAAAAAGCCATGCGAAAAGCAAAAAGCATATGGATTTAGTTTCTATAAAAAGTTTAGGTTAATGAGGATTGTTCGAACTATATTTCTAATGATAACAAAATACCCCAAAGAAGAGATTTTTCACAACAATCAACGTCGTCAGCCCGATGGAGGCCTATGTAACTGAAAACGAAGTTTTAGATACTGAAATACTCTGGACAAATGGACATTGAAAACCATAAAAAACCATGGCTCTTGTATATTAAATGAAAACATTGATAAATTATGTTCACCGATAGTGTAATTGCATCTAAATTTCCATGTGGAGAAAAAAAAAACTGCATATTATGCAGCATTTGGAATCAAGCCTTCAGAGTTAATTGGATGACAGTTGAATAAATAAGACTTTTGTATTATTATTTGACAAAGTCTTAGTATGATGATACAAGAAAATCAAATGGATGTTCACGTCTAATATTGGCGTAATTACCAAGTGAGTACTAGCTACATTACTTCTGTTTTTAAGAGACATAGTACGGCTTCTGATATATTGGAAGGTTTTTTTTTGTAACCTTAACATTTTCTTTATTGAAACTTACAAAATATTTTTTGGTACTTACTCTATTTGAACATACACCGTTTGCCAATAAAAAAAAAAAAAAAAAAATAGGATTTTATTTTTTTATTGTATTTGTGTTGATAATGTATCCTTGAAAAATCCTTGAATTTTTTTCTCCTTCAAGTGTACGAACCATGACATAGAATTTGATTAGCTCGAGTTAGCCATCGACCATAAGATATTTTACCTAGAGATTTGTTTGCTAAATCCTTAGAAAATATGCCTGTTAAAATCGTTGAGGCTATATGTTTGTCCTGTGCTAATACCTTTAATAAAAATACTCGGGTAAACCTCCAAATTTGTCAACGTTCACGTTAGTTCCATCCCACCTAATGCCACCATAGATTTTCTAATTCCAGGAAGAAATCAGTGATTCAGATGTGCTGGATGATGAAGTAATATAACCCAAGAGCATCGACATAGATTTTTCTGTGAAACGTATTTTTAACAATTTTCGAAGTGGATCTGTGAAGAACTGCTGAAGCAATAACTGTCCCAGCCCTATCCGATACTTCATATCTATTATACACGTTCTTGAAGAATGTGCCTGGAGTACATCGTCACTGTCCAAATGACTAGATTCAGATAAAGTTGAATCATTATAGGCTTCTATATGTTTACTTTTTGAAGCTGAAACTGTGATTTTTACTTCAGAATTTCCCTTCTCAAAGTGTTCTTCATTTTATTCATTACTAGTTTAATACTCATGCTTCGCTACGAAATTTTAACATGTGCAGTATTTTAGTTACCTGTGAGGTCTCGCGTTGCGAAAACCTGTCATTCGTGTATAGGTCCCAGTTTTTGACGCTTCGCCCGCAGGATGTTTCATCGCTACGCAAAATCGAGCTCGCTTCCTTCGCTCAAAGGTTCATTGCTGCGTAAGCATAAGCTAGCTTCATTCACTAAAATCTACTTGCTACGTAAAGCCTTAATATGGGAAGCCTATCCCTTGTCGAGAAAAAAAAATTCCCCGTTAATACAATAATACAACACCCCTTTAAGATTATTTTAACACGTGTTTGTGAAAAGTAAAATTAGAAGCCAAAACTTATTATGTTGAAACTTTCAGAGCTCCAGGCCTATTAAAAGTCGCTTTTTGTGAAAATAGTAATTAAAAAACAAATTAAAATTTGAACATTCTTTTTGTCAGTCTAATTAGAAGGCCAAAGCTACTTGTGTTGAATATTTCACAACTGTAGCTCAATTACAAATTTAAATGTAAAATTCTTGTTAATTAATTAAAAAAAATTAAAAAACAAATAAAATTTTAAAATTCTGTTTTTTAAAAATCCAATTAGATGGCCACAAGTACTTATGTTGAAAATTTCAAAGCTGTAGCCCTATTTGAAATCGTTTTGTAAAATATATATTAATTAATTAAAGAAATTTACTTAAAAAAAAACTAAATAAAAGTTTAAAATTCTGTTTTTCAAAAGTCCAATCAGAAGGCCAAAATTACTTGTGCTGAAAATTTCAGAGCTCTACTAAAATTTTAAGTAGGTTTCTAAAGATCCAGAAACATATAGACAGACACACAGCTTGTTTTATTATTATAGATAGCAATATCTAAGTCTTCGACCACCATTTTGATTGATTAGGAATCTTAATTCTCCGACTGGTACATTTTAGTGCCTGGGACAAATGCACTCATAAATTTTCTTAAACTTGCAGGATAAAATGTCAAACAATACTTATTAGTCTTCTAGAAAGATTTGGATAAAGTCTTCTAAATTCTCCTTTGGGAGTGAGACTTAAAAAAGATGCGTTTTAAATTATGCGCCTTCAACATCATGTTTACTCGTTTGACAGTAGGATATGGAAACTCTTGACCATATTTTTTTGGTCTTTGCCACGACAATGTCCTCTATTTCCATATACGAGGTTTTTTGTTAGTTTCATTATTACGTTTTATCTTATGCCGGTTTCAGTCATAGAACTTTCTAACATCATCGTAGACTAGTAACATAATGCATTTAATATTACTTAAATCACCAAAAAATTAACATTTTCACTTTGAAAGAGTTCGATCCACGATAAAAAATTAAAAAAAAAAAAAAATGACACAAACCAGCGCAACACAGTCTTACCTTGTTGCAGGCGGAGCTATACGGGAAACACAAGCCCCCCTACCACATCACCACCCACATTTCGCTAGGACATCGGAAAAGATTGACATTGCAATTGAAAACATTTAAATCTATAGCTGAAAATAATAATAATTTTTAAAAAAAGTAACAAGAAAGGCTACAGGCTTCAAATAGTGGAGGCAGCAAAAATAATTTTAAAGTATATTCCCTTTCAAAAGAGACTGTATATTCTTTAAGATTGTATCAAGTAGAGTTGTGTTTGCACTTAAAATCTGATTTAGTGCAATGAACACGTAGCTCGCAAAAAAACAATACACACATTGGGTGCGAGAGATCGTAAGTCTTATTCTAAACTCGTGTGCTCTTTCATTTTTGGTTTTTAAAATTTTATAGCTTATGAACAGACATATGAGCAGTTAACCGAAAGAGACTGCAACATTCACAGGCGGCCAGCAAACATTTTTTAATGGAAGTCAATAATATGCATTGTAAACTTTTATGTGCAATCGCAACTTATTTAAGCGATTTTGTGCTTAGTTCGAGTTTTCCTAGGGTTTGATCACTACTAAGAAACCACAGATTCTTTGCTATGGAGTAACTCTTTTTTGCACTATCACCGGCAACGAATCTAACTACCAAGTTTCAATTTGATTGGATGATAACAAGTGAGTTTAGCCATCCGCAAATTTCCCGGCCACAAACAAACGACATCGAATGTAATGTAAAAGGATTTAAAAACTGGGATTATGGAACACCGTACAACTTTCAATTACACTTAATACCAGCCATGGTGCAATTGACCGTTTTTCATTAATTTAAAAAAAAAATTCAATTTGGTGATAATTATCTCATTGACAACCTCTTCCCAAAAAAAAAAAACAAAAAAAACACCGCCTAAATGGAAATTTTTACAATAAATAATAGATAAGAATTTGATGTAAGTGAAACAGAGGAGAAACGGTCGTTGATGGGCGATGCTCAAAGAAAAAGAACTTTGTGAACTCATTTTTTAACTGTTTACACCATAATCGAAATTCTAATGGGATTTTGGAGGTGGCGGATGAGATTTAGTGCACTTACTTGATTGAAACCGCTAAGATCAGTTTTTTGACAATTGTTGAAAAACTTAAATTTTTCAATAACAACTACCTTTTGCACATGCGCAATTTTCACGAAAACCTTAATGACATCAGGTTCCATGGCCACCGCTAACCCGTATACAAAATTTAAACATCATAGCTAAATCCATTCGGGAGAAATTTTGACCTCGCACACACACACAAACACATCGAACACTTTTCTAGACCACTTTCTTGAACTCAGCTAAACGTGTGGTATTGCAAAAAAAAAATTTAAAAAAAATAAAAAAATATTAATAATAATCGATTTTTTTTTTATTTTTACCGAATGCAATTCTTTCATCAGTATGTTAACGTATGAGCAATTGAAAGTAATAATTTACCCTAAAAACAAAGTTTTTAAAATTAATCCTTTATTTAGATTGCCAACTTTTATGTGCAACTAATTAAAATAATTTTGAACTCAGATCGACTTTTCATAGTGTTTGACCACAATGTAAAAAAAAATCATTCATTCCATGCAATTGAACTAACACCTTTTTGCCTCCAAAACTTAAGAAAATGCATTGTCATTGATAGCGTGTCCATCAGCCAAGTTTTATCTCGATTGGATGAAGGCAAGTAGATTAATTAGTCCTCCGAAGTGAAAATGGAAACGTGTGTAAAAGCTACCTTTTTAAACGATAGCACCCAAAACGATAGAAAGCAAAATGTCATTGATAACGAATTCATCCGCCAAATTTAAGATCGATTGGATGAAGTGGCCCTTAACCCTACAAAGCAACAATAACAGCGTTTGTAATAGCGTCCTTTTAGTGAAAGTCCCCAAAACTAATAGAATACATTCTCACCGAAAACGAATCTGTCTGCAAAGTTTCGGTTTGATTGGGTGACAGCCCAGGGCGGTTAATTAACTCTCCACATATTTATCTGCCACAAACATAACCACACACAAAATAAATCGAAGTGAATATAAAGGATTTAAAAAATATTGTTTAAATTATTTGACCAAAAATCACATAAATAAAATTATCCAATATCGTATTCTTTAGATTTAGTCACTTCTTTACAACTAGCTAACAATTAAAAAATAAAAGAATAACTAAACTCCATCCCAAGCGTAGAGCGTAGTAGAAATCGTAGCGTAGAAGAAATATTAAATGTACTTGTAAACATTGAACACTTCGTGTCGGCCTAAAAATGCAATAAGAAAAAAAGAAGGGAAAAAAAATAACCCCAAATGGTGCCTCTCGTTCCATGAATGAAAAAGACAAAACAAACCTCGTTATGTTTATACTTTTCTTACAACTGAAGTCATTATAAATCACTGTCACCTACGATGTATTCATGCGCGCATTCAAGAAAATCATAAAATTTAGAGTAATTAAATTGTAGCCGTTTAAATACAATTCTTAAAATTATAAATTTTGGACCATTTGAAAGAAAATGAATAATTCTACAGATTGCTGCATTTATTTTTTTATTTTTGGTGTTGTAAATAATTTTTATTAGCGTTTGAACTTCAATTTGAAAAGATGGAATTTTTTGAAAATATTTAAAAAATACTTCTCAATAAAATACTAAGCCATCATTACGCATCACCTTAAAAAACATTTCGAATTTTTTTATGGTGAAAAAATAATTCGAATATTTTAAAATTTTTTAGCACAGTGTTGTGATTATTTATATGAAAATCTCCTATACTTTAACATTGAGATTCAAAATGTAGGTGGCGTGTCGATAACAGCCTTAATTATTTAAAAAAATTAATTAATAATGAACTAACCAAAAATTTTGTTTTTCTAAAGTCCAATTAGAAGACCAAAACTACTTATGCTGAAAATTTTAGAGATGTAGCCCTATTAAAAATCGTCCTCATCTTTCAGAAATCTGTGGCTTTTAATCTGCGAAACATTATTTGTTCCAGTTTTCATACCACATTGCGGAACGAAGCAACATCACCCGTACTTTCTTCTTGAATACACTTTATTCATTATGATTAAAATTTATAACTATGGATAAATACTAAGACTGAGAAAGACACAGTTTGTATGCACAAACACGGAGATCAAACAACAACAGGAAGTAGCGAAAAGTCTCTGTGGTCTCGTCCGGTTTACAGCGCCATCTATGCACCGCTTCTCACTTCAAGTCATGAACCTGGGTTAACAATGGACACTATGTAAAGTAGTAGTTGAAAGCCAAGCGTCAGTGGTATAACGGTTAGCATAGCTGCCTTCCAAGCAGTTGACCCGGGTTCGACTCCCGGCTGACGCAGGACATTATTTTGTACTATAAAAGTACTGTAACAAGTAGAGTCAGAGAAATTTCATTGCAGCAAATGTTTTTTTTTTTATTCACATTGAAAATTAATAAGTTTAATTTTTTCACAATTTTCATAGAATAATCCCAATTTTTTCAGCATTATTTTTGTGATATTTCATGTTTATATTACTGAATTTATTTTTGTTAACTATCTTACTGTGAAAAGGAATAATAAAAAACCAATATGAACTTAATTTTAAATGTACAAGATATCCCTTAAAGTCCTTTATTATACCCTCGGCTTAAAAATGCTGACAGCTATTGACATGAAAGCTTTGTCTAGGTATAATTAAGTGACCATGCCCTATCAGATGAGACTGTTCAATACGTCATAACTGTATAATTGGCAATTTTCATGTATCTTTTATAGTTTTTAAGGAATAGAGTAAAAAGTTATTTTAGTTTTTAATAAAATTCTCTTCTTTTTAACATTCTGGTGTATTAAAGTTACCTACATTTCCTTCTTAAATGTTTAAAAATTGCAACTATGGAATTTAAAATTATTTTCATAAATAATTTATTTTTATATAAATTTAGTGAAAAGTAACTTAAGTTACACATTTGCACGTTTCAGAAATGATATACCAATTTCTTTATTTTCATTAAACTAACTTATGCATTAAGTTACTAAGAGGCTAAAAAATACTATAATGTTGTGTGTATAATTTATATTATTTTACAATAATCAAAATTTTAAAATATTATAATTAAAAAAGGTAAATAAAAAGGAATATTCATTCTTCAAGTAGTAGGTTTTATTCTTCCAATTTATAATGCCCACTACAACATATTCTTTGATTTTATGAATCGAATCTTTCTTTTTATATAAAAAAAATCATTTGGATGTTTGTGTTATTTCTAGTTTGAATCAAATCCTTCATTTCAATTTTAAGATTTGTAACAAAATGCTGAAATCACCACACTGATTTTAAAGTCGTCATCTTTCGTGACAGTTATTATACTTGGATACAGTGAATCGTCATAATGACACACAATACCAATTACTTTCTTTCAAGATTCAATGTTTTATGCAAACGAAGCTTTAGAAGAAATTCAATGGCTTTTCCGTCACAAAATTTTTAAACAGATATTTTAATATTCTGCAGTAAGGAAGCTTTTCAGTCACAAAACTTTTAAATAGAGATTCTAATATTCTGCTTTGTATTAGCTATGAAAAATAGGTTTGTAAGTTTTGACTTGGAATTTTTAGTTGTGAATATTGATGTCTGATTTTGAGCTGCCATCACAAAATGCTCAGCTTTATTAAAAATTTGTTTCCTTATTAACACTTTTACACTTCTTTTAAGATCTACACCCCAATAACATATTAATAACAAAACGTAGAAATCAATATTGGTAATTAATATAATATTAAAAATTTCTAAATCGATATGATTAGGCTTGATTAGAACGAATGTTTAGTCATTATAACATTGCAATTAAAACTGAACCTGAGAGAGTTCCCAGACTCAAAAAATAATTAAAAAAAAAACAAAAAAAAAACTTATTCAAATTATTTATTTTTACCTTGAACAGTTTTGAAACCATGAGTAAATAAATATTTTATTTTTTATAGAAAGTTTATTAGTATTCTAAGTATTCAATGGAAAATTCTCCATCGCTACCTCAAGTTCTATCCTTTTGGTAACTTACGTTACAAATTTTAATTATTGCATAGTTAATTATAAAAAATATATACGAAATAAAAGTATAGATTTCTTTTAAGTACATATCTAAAAGCAAGAAAAATTTATGTTTTTTTTTAACATCATATGAAAATAAACACATTTCTGGTAACTTGCGTTACATGAAGCAATCAATTTTAAAAACAATGAAATACAAGAATTTAATCATTGTAAACTTGTTCAAACCATTTTTACTATTATTTAAGGTAATACAATTATTTAAAAACCCTTAGTATAACTATAGGGAAAAAAATAAATTATTTTACCCACTATTAAAATCGCACTACCCAATACCATCAAAACAGAGCAAACTAGACTATTATTCGAGAGTTTTTCTACTTTTAGAAATTAATATATTTAAAACACACACATACATATATATATATATATATATATATATATATATATATATATATATATATATATATATATATATATATATATATATATATATATATATATATATATATATATATATATATATATATATATATATATATATATATATATATGTAATCCAAGAATCAAATGTCAGATATTTTTTTAATATTCAGAATCTTTACTTTCGATTACCCATTTGCTAACATAGAGTAATGAAAATATTGTATTCTGTCAAATTTTTTTTTTTTTTTCATTGCTGTGAACGCTTTAATGTAATGAGTTCAAAAATGGTCTAAAAAAAATGTCTGCCTGTGGTCAGCATAACTCCCGGCAGATTGACCAACGAGGTTTAACTTTTGCATAAAAGTTAGTGGTAGACATGAGACCTATCATTAAAGTTTTCGTCAAAAAGGGGCATAAGCAAAAGCAATTTTTTTCGAAGCAAAAGCAAACAAATTTTTTTCGAACGAATGACACAGCGTCTGTATGGTAGGCGAAGAACATATGGTAGGCGTTGCAATTAGTAATAAGTAAACAATTCACTAACAAATCGTTAAAAAAAAAGCACCATTGAAAAATTTATGATTTTCAGCAACTGCTAAAAATGGCTCTAACAATTTTAATCAAAAGGTATTCTTAAACATTCCCACCTCCGAAACTCCAGTGGAAATGCGAAAAGCTTAAAAAGTTGAAAAACGAAGGTCTCTAATGCAGAGTTCTCTTTCCTTGAGAATCATCCATCAATGACTTTTTCTCCTATGTTTCACTCACAAAAAAAAGGATAATGCAACAATTACTGAAAAGTATATCGCCAAATTTGCCATTTTGGCATTCTTTTTTTTTGGACTAGTTTAAGAATTAGCAGTAAACTGAACATTTTTTAAAATGAATGAAAATATAAAAATTGTAAATCACACTAATCCACGTCAAATTTAAATTGCGCGATGTTACACACCCCGAGCTTAGGATAATTTGCTTCAAATATAAAAAATGAATCCGTGAATAATAATGAATATTTATCACTCAAAAAGTTATTTTAGGAGGAATTGCTACATATTTATGTTTAGAGCAGACATTTTACTCATAGACAAATATAGTTTTTATGATTCATATTATACATACCACAAATAAAAACAATTTTGTACTTATTTATAGAAAGAGTACATTTAATCATGTGTTAACACATTAACATGTGTTTAGCAATATCTATACATATATATTGTAATAAATTTCGATTGGCAGTCAAAGAATTGTTCACTTTTTTAAATTCTTTACATTAACTTCGGTTTCGTGTGTACGTTTGTTCATGGCGGGCAAATCTGTGTAGTCCCAATTAATCCTCTTACCATCATCCAATCGGTCTGATTATCTAAAATTTGGCTTATAGATTCGATGTCGATGACATTCTATCAAATTCTGGGGCTGTAAATGTAACTAAAAGGTCGCTTTTACGGACTACTAATAAACCAACTTGCCGTCATCCAATCGCGCTAAAATAGTGATTAACCGACTATTGAAGAAACTCTTTCCTGTTGCCAAATTTTTTTTTAATAAATAAATAATGAAATTGTTTTAATCAGAATAAGTAAAAGATATTTGGATGTGAGTGCATAAATCCACGTTCATCTTTAATAAATGAACTTTGAAACTTAGTTTGCCGCATATTTTGCTGATAGAAATGTTTTTGATATTTAAAATTAGATGCAAAAACCAAGCACGCGCTTTTTGCAGAATCGGCGCTGTGTTAATGAATATGAATATTGGAAATGCATATAAAGGATTTTTGTTTTTATGGATTATATTATTAGGTTATATTATTAGTTTTTATGGGTTATAACATATACATTAGTTAAAAAAAACACTAACCCATAAAAACAAATTTTTCAAATATAAACCTTTATATGCATTACCAACTTTTAAGTGCAATTGCAACTTATTGAAGCAATTTTTTAGATACGAGAAAATTGTCATAGTGTTTGAACATTACGAAGCAAGTGCGAAAAAATGTTCATGTGTTAGACCACTATGAAGAAAATATCTATTGTGTGTTATTGACTAAATTTTTTTGCCACCCAAAATTTGAGAGAATGCATTGTCATCACAACAAGTCTACATGTGTCCAGTGATAGAAGTGGAAGAAAAAAAGTGGAGGGATGCCCAAAAGTTGGTGACAAGTGCACTCCCCTCCCCCCCCCCCCCCCCCACACACACAACGATACATTTTTTGTAATTTCGTATCTTATAATAAATATAACTAGTTAAGAAATAATGTATACTTCCTAACACAAACGTTGAACAAGGGTCCAACATTTATTGTTATTTTAATGAATATACTGTGATTTTTTTTTTTACTTAGAAGCAAGAGATCAAGTGAAGCAATAATTCAACATTATAAACATAACTGTTTATTTAGATTTGAATAGAGTTTCTAAATGTGCATACTTTCATGAAATTAAATTAATGTAGAACTCTAAAATGTTTTTTTTTTTTTTTTTTTTTTTTTTTTTTTTTTTTAAATAACTTGTCTTAATATCAAAAAAGAATAGAAATTCAACCTAAGATCAAGTTCTTCCAAAGTTTATAAGTTGACCAGGTGTAACAGCATTTGTTAATAAAAATACTTATATCTTTATAAAAAGTAGTATAATACATTTTTATAACAGTATGATATATAATACATTTTATTTTATATTTGAAAACTTTAAATCACTTTTTCTCAATGTTACTAAATTTAAAGGTTAATGTTATTTTTCTCTAGTAGTTTTTAGACGTATTGAGCGTTTTTAAAAGTGGGGAGACACATGGATATTTTTTTTGAAAAGTGGGGGAGATGCGTCACCCCTCGTCTACCCACATTTCTAGCACTGCATGTGTCAAGTTTTAGCTCAATTGGATGACTGCAAGTGGGTTGATTAGTCTTACAAAAATTTTCCCGGCTAGAAATACACAAACAAGATCGAAGAAAACGGTTCGAATTTGTATAAGACGAGTTAATTTGCATTTAAGTCTTATTCTCGACTAACCAAAAACCACAAACACATCGAAATAAAAGTGTGTAGTGATTTATTCTTAGACATTTTCTAGCTTCTAAATTTAAATAATATGCCAATTCTTTACTGTAAGCACAGGAATATACGGCTCTTCTTTTTTTTTCTACTCGTAAACAAATTAGAAATCTAATTCCGTGTCCATGCGTCGGTGGCGTAAAATAATTGTTTTCAATAGTTAAAATAATTATTTTTCAATATAACTTTGACACCAACTAGTATTGTTTAAAACAAAAACGTAACTACTAGATTCATCATAATTTTAAAATTCTAATTTGTTTATTAGTAGAATAAAAAGAGCCAAAATGTTCCGTGCGTCAGTCAGAGAATTGCTCGATTGCTTTTTTTTTTTTTTTTTTTTTTTTTTAAATTTTAAGCACAAGTGTCAGTTATTGGAGCACATCCTGTATTTCATGGAGCGTAATTAAAAAAAAACATCAATTGATATTTATTGAAATGCTAATACAATGAAATCAGCTCACAGTACCAATCATATTGATCCAGAATTGAATAACTTACATAAAAATAGTAAGATAATTTTTCATATAAATAAGTAAACTTACCAACTTTGATTATCTCTGGTAAAGCTAAAACTGTACTACAAACGAAACACACAAGAATTTTCAGCTGCAGCGCCAAAACATAGCTGGACTTCATCTTGAGTTTGGATATATTTCTTACGAACTTATTAAAATCGTCTGCGCAGTTCCATGTGAACTTTTCAGGAATCCATAGATCTGTTTCAAGGTCAAATCAGCTCTTAAATGGAAACATTCTTCCAGTTCCCTCTCCGATTACGTTCGAATATTATTGTCAATCTTTAAAAAAAAAATTAAAAAAAACAACAATATCTATAATTTACTGTCACAAAAGAAATATTAAATCGAATATTCGAAAAGTTCCATCTTTATCCTGATTCCGATGTGGAGTTCCATTCTCCATTTTCTATATCGCAAAGGCAAGAAGATGATCATCACTTGTTGAAAATCCAAAGGGGGGTAGCCTCCTGGGGGAAATTTAAAATTCGTTTGCAGCTAATCACCAAATCGTCTGCGCGCCGCAATCCGCTAATTGCCCTGCTGCAAAACCTTGACCCCTTTCAAGACAATGACGTTGCGGAGGACACCAACAGGGCGCCTCGTGCGAGTTCAATAGAATGCCGAATGGGGTATGTGTATACATAACACTTCTTTAGGGGGTCGTCTCGGTCGTGATTTGGCGGAATTCATCTCTGGAATGTCAGCGAGGGATGTAGGGTAGAGGACGCGATTATCGATTGCATCCCGAGCATCTTGTTGCCATGGCAACGGGATCGTCACCATTATCCCTCCGGGTTGTGGATGAGAAGCATCTTTCCGGTCTCCAGAACAAAAACAAAGATTCATCACGTCACAGGAAGACAGGATTTCCGGTAAGGCGCAGGAAAATCCCCCCCCCCCCCCTCTCCCGATTGTTCCTATCACAGATGAGAACTTGGAGGTATTTGTGCAAAACAAATCAAAGTGGATATCTTTTCTTATGAGGAGGATAATTTTTTTCATGCTAACCTAGTATTAGGTTCTACACAAGAAAAAAGTTGTAAAAAAAAACTCGCATAAAGGCACTGTTCATGAATAGGTTCGTTTGCTTGAGGTAAACATTCCCAAACAGTACTACAAAAATGATAGAAACGAGTGTGATATATCAAATGCAAGGTCTCATTGAGTCGGGTTCCGTACCAAACTCCAACCAAAAGTTGCAATCGGACGTACAATAAATGAAAACTAAGTGCTTCCATAGTAATATCTATAGAAGATTCACATTTCAAAAATCAGAGGGGTACAACTGCCGCTCTATGCACCTACTCGCAGCTGACGCCCATGTTGACTACAACAGCTTTAAAAAGTTTGGAGTTCCAAGCCTGGGCTTTGTTGGCGTCTGTAGCCATGAAGCCCAGGCTTATTACATTTTCTTGGGGCTCCCAAATCCGATTTCCTTTAATTATTTTCCAAATGACCTTTAAAATTACACATGGTATTTAGACATTTAACTCTTTATGCGTACATAATTTGAGTTGTAACCAGTGCTAGAAGTGTGGGTAGACGCGTTCCCCCCCCCCCCACACACTTTTCAAGAAAATACCTATGCATCTCCCAGCTTCTAAAACCACTGAAATCCTTATCCCCACTTTCAAAAGCATTCAATCCGCTTAATTACAACTGATGAAAAATAACATTAACCTTTAAATTTAGTGACGCTGTGAAAAAGTTACTTATTTTTACATTTGAAAACTTTAAAACTATTTATGGTATATATATATCATATTATTATAAAAATGTATTGTACTACTTGGTATAAAGATATTAGTATTTTTACTAACAAATACAGTTACACTTGGTCAACTTTTAACTTTGAAGGAACTTTCTTTTAAGTTAAATTTCTATTCTTGTTTTCATATAAAGACAAGCTATTAAAAAAAAAAAAAAAACTTTTTAGAATTTTCTATAAATTTAATTTCATGAAAGTATGCACATTTATAAGTATTTTTTAAATCTAAATAAACAGTTATTTATTTAACATTGAATTATTACTTTAGTTTATTCCGAATATTCATTAAAATAACAAAATATTTTGGAGACCCTCGTTTAATGGTAATGTTAGGAAGTATAAATTATTTCTTTACTGGTTAATATTTTTACTATAAATTACGAATTTATAAACATTTAACGTTGAAGATGGGAGAAGGGGGGATTGCATTTGTCACCAAATTTTGAGCGTCCCCCGGCTTTTTTTTCACAACTTCTACCACTGGTTGTAAGTTGTAACCCCTTTACACTAAAGAATTATTTAAACTTGACGAATGCTTAATTGTACAAAAAAAAAAAAAAAAAAAAAAAAAAAAAAATGCAATAATGAGGAGTTGATATTAATTTGCTTCAATACCTCGTTAAATGCAATTTACTTTTACAAGAAGGTGTTTTTGTTAGATAAATCATTGATTTTTGCAAAAGAGTCCTGGTTTAAATGTCGGATTGTCTTTCTCTCGAAGTCTTGACATCACTAGACGGTAGATCGTCACAGTGCTCATAGGCAATTTATCCATTTTGGCGGCGTGAAAGCATAATGCTCGCCAAACCCTATAGCCTTTTGTTCGACAAACGGGATGGACAGGAATACTGTATCACCCCATTCCCTTTTCATTCTTCTCCCGTCCCACAAGAAAAAATCGCGCTAGGAAACTCAGCCTAGCAACCCTGTAGAGAACAAAAGGCTATAAGGTTTGATGAGAATTATGTCTTCACTCCACTAAAATGGATTACCTATGAGCACGGTGAAGATCTATCGTCAAGTGATGTCAAGTTAAGTTGGAGTTTAGTATAGTAGAAAACGCAGAAAATCCACTTCGAATGAGTTAAACTAATTGAGATAGCTAAATATGTCATAACTTGTCCAAAAATAAACACCCTTTTCTTCCGGTAGCCATTGATTGATTGTTGATTTTCAACGAGGAAAGAAACGGACGACTTGAACTTTTTAGTGTCAAATACTTGCATATTTTAGAAGTAAGCAAATTTAGCAATAAATATTACGTCACTGATTACTTAGTGGCGGAACGTGATCGAAAATGTTAATTCAGCCGAAAATCTGCGACTTCCCTAACTACCTCCAAACCACACACATACTTTACACAATCATTAATGAACGCAAATTCTTTAATACTCGCGTTTTTGCTTCTAAATGCAAATTCTTGTTTACTTAAAAACTGATATGATGGGTAATTGCATGAAGCGTCTATTCAGAGAGCTACCTTTTTGTTAAATTCAACAATATAAAGTTGAGTTTTCTTTAATGCACCAGCTATTTGAGTTTCACTTTGTAGCGATGTGCGCCAACAAGGAGTCGAACTCGGGACTCCTAGAACAGAAGACATGCGCGCTAACCACTAGGCAAAAGTGATCACTGATGCCTAGGTATTGTATCTGTCATTTGTACACCGGACCATTACAACTTCTTAATAATTCAAAGTTTAAAGAGTTTTTTAAACGTTCGATTGAGCTCGTGTACTTTAAATGCTCGTGTGATGGTTGTTAATCCACCATATCTAGCACTATTCCAAAAGCCCTTTTTAGTTCTGACTATCAAACATATGGTCAATAAAACCTTTTTTTTTTCGTAAGTAAAAACTATACCACATAACCACGAGAAAAGCACATACCAAGATAACTGTAACTTACGACCTTGTTGAGACGTATCTCTTGTTTCATGGTCAGTTTTGATGTCGATATCTCTTCTTGTTAAGTTGTTGGCGTTTATCATCTTCTTTCTATCTTTTAAAATAAGTTTCAAGCAAGATGCACATTTAATCATAACGAACATCTTGTTTAAAAAAAAAAAAAAATAGCCGACCAAACGGTATAGTGGTTAGCGTGCTAGCTTCTAGACCGCGAGGTTTGCGGGTTCGAGTCCCGTGTTAGGCACGGGTGTTTGTAAATGTATGTTGGCTTGTCTAATGACGAATGTTTCGGCGCATTATAGCCCTCGTGTTGCTGACGGCGCCAGATAATCTGAAAACAACCAACCAACCAATGTTTCAAAATAGTTAACTTCGTAAATTACAAGACAACATAGGTGCAACATCACGAAAACTATTTCCATTTTTGAGAAAGTGTCTCTGTCGCTCGCCCACGCCGATTCACGCAACCAATCAGTTCCTCGAATTTCCAAGCACAGCCGAAATTGGCAAACTCCTCTCTCGGCTGAGCAGAGCGATAACGCCGCATTCGAAACGTGGGGAGAAAAGTTCAAAGTAGAAACGGTTACCATAGCAACGAACTCAGCCGGGTCGTAATTTCAGCATATGGCTGTGTCAATGTTTAAAGATATACTTTCTAGATAGCCATACTGTAGTAGTTCTCTTGGAGGTCACACCGGTTGAGTTGATTTGAAGGGGTTTTTTTCCGATTAAAATGTGTGTAGAAGCAACAGGTTTGCTATTTATTAAAGTTTTGTCCACTTACCGAAAAATTCTATCTTCGTTTTCAATTCTAATCTTTATTTAAGGAAGTTAGTATAATATTAATTTTCAACTAATAAATTTAAATGCAGCACGGCTGTACCCAACGATCCACCACTGCGGTTGACGTAATATTTATTAAACCATCCATTGATAATTTTATAAAAGTTTTAAGTACGAAGATATTAAGTTTTTTTTAATACCTCTAATCCCATTAGAAAAGAAAAACAACCTACAAACACGTAATTTACCCCTTCTCCCCTCATACGAAAAACAAAACAGCAACAAAAGCAAAACACAAACGGTTACAAAAAACAAAATTCAATAAAATACTAATTGTCAATTTTGTAGTGGTGCCATCTGGCGAGTTTGTTAGGAACTGATTGCAAAAATAATTCTCCTAATATAACTCTCCAAAAATAATTCTAAAAACTAAAATTTGTAACATTCTAGCGGTCAGATTGGAAATTAGAGGTCAAAAACTACTATTGCTTAAGATGTATATATACTGGGAGATTATAAAATACTGAAAGTTACTTTCTAATGACTGAGTCACAGACACTTTATTTCATTAGTAAGTTCTGAAAACAGTTTTCTAAAAGCATGTTGCTTTTGTTTCTTTGTACTTTTGAATAAAAATAAAATTACTAATTATACAATTGAGACCAACTGTATAATAATAAATACATTTAATCGAGTACAGTTATTGCCTCTGAATATTTTATTGTTAAAATAAAGTAAAATGCTATATTTTGTCTGTAAAATTACTTTCTGTAATTATCATTCTCAAAAATGCATTAAGGTAAAAAAAAAAAAGTTTTCAGCGGTTTTCTTTGCTACATGACTATAAGAATAGATACCCTATACTGCTATCATAAGTTAAAAAGCCCTAAATCCGAAAAAAAGTAAATGCATTTTTTGACACTTTTGCATTCGTCGTTTGAAATTGCATATTTTTTATTGTTGTATGACTTAAGAATTTGAGCTATATTTAATGAAATAAAAGATATATATTTCTAAGGATCAGGGGCCGCGTTGCCCAGTCGGGAGCGTATCGTTCTTGCAACTAGAAGGTTGCGAGTTCGGGCCTGGGAACGACTAAAGACCGCCGTGTTCGCTAATGGTGACTGGAGCACGTTAAATCAGTCATGGTCGCAAAGTCCTCCAAATTCCCATACAAATCAATACCTCTGGGGGTGGCAAAGCCAAGTTTTCTGGTGGAATCTTCTGCTTGGTATTGCCTCTAAATTAAGAAGTTCTACATACGGTCGGTAGTGCTGCCATCTACCGGGTAGCTACCGAAAGAGGTAGAAATGAACTCTTCGGTGGCTATAGGTAGACTTGCGCACTCCCTCTCGCGAGTGTGTGCTTATATCCTGTGCAGTACTGCCCACTACCGATCTGTACGGGATATGGGGTTGGTACAAAATGCTTAAGCAGATGTGCCTTAGTCCCCATAGTCCTTGATAAGAAGAAGAAGGATTAATCAAAAAATGTCAGAATATATGTATTTGAATTTCTTTGGATGGGCCAAAACTAATGGCGGCAGTAAATTTAGCCATGTGACACTACTAAATCCATTTCAGTTGCATGCTTTTTTTTTTAGCAACTTATTTTAATTTAAAACTGACAGCAAAAATTTTAATCACACTAAACTGCTCTAAAACTATAAAAACTCTGAGTAATGTAAAACAGTTTGGTCAAAAAAATCATCCAATATTATACAGTCAAACCCCATTAACATGAAGTCGATGGAACAAGGGAAATTTTTCAATTATGCAATTTCGAGTTTAATGGAATTTCGAGTTAAGCAATTTCACATTAAAGGGGTTGGACTGCAGTATAATTGCCATTAAAATGCAATTGCTAGTTTGGATCAAATATTTTTTATTTCTGTTTTTAAAGCATGTTTTTTCAGAGCATGCCTTTTCAAACCACTGCGGCGAGTATACATTTTACTACAAAATTCGCATGCATATCGCTTTTCGCCTGTATGACTGACCATATGCCTAGTGAGGCTGCATTTAGAGATAAACGCACTGCTGCATTGTTCACACTGGTATGGCTTTTCTTCAGTGTGAGTACGGCAGTGCAGCCTAAGGCCATCTTTGCTGGCAAAAGTACCATTGCATTTCTCGCAGGCGTATGGTCTTTCACCAGTGTGTGTGCGTTCATGCAGTTGGAGGTGATGCTTGCGTGAAAATGCCTTACCACACATGTCACAAACATGTCGCCTCTCTTGCTCGTGAACAAGTAGGTGCTGTTTTAGGTTGGACTTCCAATAAAACCCCTTGTTGCACTGATCGCAAACGTACTGCTTTTCTCTGACATGGATTGCATGGATCACAAGGTGGTCTTTGAAGGTAGACTTTTTGGTAAAAGCTCGGTTGCACTTATTGCAGACATGAGGCTTCTCTCCACTGTGAAGGAGGAGGTGGTCTTTAAGGTTACTTGTCCTGCTGAACGTTTTGTTGCACAAGTGGCAAGCATACGGTTTTTCTCCGCTGTGCATACGGAGGTGTATTTGGAGACCGCTCAACTGAGCAAATGACTTGCTGCAAACAACACAAATATGTGGTTTTTCTCCCGTGTGCAAGCGGCAGTGCAGAGTGAGACTGCTTTTTGTACGAAATGCCCTGTTGCATGTGCCACAAACGTGTGGCCGTACACCACTGTGCCGAGCAATGTGTTCAGATAGCTTCTTTTCTGTGACAAAGCGCTTGTCACATTTGCCACAGCCGTGCAGCTTCTGACCACTATGATTGAGGAAGTGTATTTGAAGGCTGTGATTAGTTGTGAAGGCAAAGTCGCATAAGTGGCAACTGTATGGCTTTTCTCCAGTGTGCGTTAGAAGGTGTGCTCTGAGGTTGCCCTTTTGGGAAAACGTTTTGTTACAGAGACTGCAAGCATGAGGCTTCTCTCCAGAGTGACATAGGAGATGGACACTAAGATTATTCTTCCAGGAAAACTTTTTGTTGCATGTGTCGCATGCATGCAACTTTTTTGTTCTGATGTGGGTGCGAAGGTGAGCCACAAGACTGCTTCTGCGGTGGAATGTCTTGTTACACTTGTCACAAACATGCGGCTTTTCTCCATTGTGGAGGAGGAGGTGGTCTTCGAGAGTGTGCTTTGTGCCAACGACTGCATTGCATATGTTGCAAATATGTTGCTTTTCAGCATTGTGAGAGAGGAGATGCGTTGTGAGACTCTCCTTTCGAGCGAATGTTTTGTTACAGTAATTGCAAGCATGCTGCTTTTCTTGGGCTTGGGTGTGAATGCAAAGATGCTGTTTGAGAGAGGATTTCTTCAAAAACACTCTGCTACATATGAGGCAAGTATGTGGATTCTCTGATTGCATGCTGAGGTTTTTTATGGTGTTTCACTGATGGTTACTGTGATGACTACTTAGCAGATATCAGCACAGTATTTATCCAAACTTCATACTGTAATGTTAGCTTTCTGCAATTAAAAGAACTGGCATTATCTTCCACACTTAAAAAAAAATTATCAAAGTTATTTTTTGTTAATTTTTAACAGTATTTAAAATGTATCAATCAGATTTCAATTCCAAATGGAGCTATTATGAAAGCATAAATAAGAATTACTAACTTAAAAAAAATAGTGACTTGTTTATAACTAATACAGCAAGATAGAAGCTAATGTTTTAGACAATTTATTTTTAAGCATATTTTTTCACTGAGATTGATTAACACAAAATTGACATTATTAGAGTGCTTAGAAATTAGATCAGCAATTCTATAGGAAGGGAAGAAGTAGTAAGAATTGTAAACACATCTTGATGCTATTAATCAGCACCATGGAAAGGTTCTGAAAATCGCTAGGTCCCAATAATGCACCGATAGTGACATTTCCTTTTTAACCCATTGACGGTCATGGGAATGGGCGAAATTCTACAGTTGTTTTCCCAGCAATAGCTTTTAAATTATATTTCTAATTCAAATACATAATTTTTTTTAATTATTTCGTTTTAGATAGGTTATAAAATATCATCCTTATAAAAATATTTAAAGAATGTTTCATTTTACATTTTATTTATAAATTTAAAATATTTTGTATTGCTGGAAAAACTGGGAGTCAAATGACGTATATTTATGTGCATGACAGTCAGTGGCTTAAGGACTTATTTTTCACGGCTTTGCTTTGAGATCAAAAAGATAGGCATTCCTTTGCCTCTCTTATGATATTTGATAGTGTTTTAAAATTCACTAGCCCTTCAACTTTTACTCTATAGAACGTGTTCCATGCCAACACAAAAAATTTAAACCTATCTTAGATTATATTGAAACTTTCAAGTATTGGTTATTTTTTTAATGAAATACATATGATATAATTTTATAGAAGAGGGAGAAAATAATTTTTTATCTCATTGGGTTTTTAACCAAATAATTTTTTAAGTTTTAAAATATTCTTGATTTTGGATTTAAATTAATGTTTTCAATTTTGAATTTTTTAAGTTCTATTAGACTGATAGAATTGTTTTGACCCCTCACTTTGAAGAAAATAATATAAATTTTCATCTGATATATAACTTGACTATTCATGATGAAAAAAATATACAAAACATTTTCAAAGTTTACTTTGCTTTTGAAAAAGATTTAAAAAAAAAAAAATATATATATTGCTTTTTGTAATATATTATGCATTTAAATCCAGAAACTTGTAGAGTGGGATCTCGGTGGGATCAGGAGTTATGATACAAATGGGGATAGTTTTAAAGTGAGTAAATAGTTTTTTTAGAATAATTTTAGAATAGAATAATTTTTTTTTGCCACAGCTCCCGATTTATTTAAAATTCCACTCTAAAAATTCCATAGTTTTAAGTTAATATAATAAGAAAACCAGCTAAAAATATGTCATCTGGTGACAATGGTAATTTATCTATTCTAGTCAACTGGCAAAATTTAATGAAAAAATTTTTTTTTGAATATTTTTCCAATGAAATGCCTGAAAACGAAAAAAAAAAAAAAAGGGCATTAGTTTACATGTTATATGGAATATCTTTTAATGATTTTTTTTTTTATTCTTGTACTCTCATTCATTTTTTTTTTTTTTTTTTGTAATTAACATAAACATGTAATAAAATGAAACATCTTTTGAATTATTTAAAAAAAATAATATTGAAATTCCCATTTGTTAAACTTTTTTAAGTATGCCGCATAATTTCAAGTACCTATTCTGCTAAATATTTTAGCAACTGTTACCAACTTCTTCCCAAGATGCATGTTTTTAATATAAGTTTAACTGAAAGCAAAAGCCCTAGCTTGCAATAACGAGCATCACAATCTTAGCTTAACAGCATTGTCAGTTAATTTTAATCTGCTTAAATGACAAGTCCCAATTCAACCTGCTTAAATCACGAGTTCCAATTTAACCTGCTAAAATCATAAGTGCTCGATTCTTCCTTTTTCACTTTTTCCTATAGGGTTTTTCCACCATTTTAGGTTTGTTTTAACTTTGCATATGTTTAAGTTCTACGGAAACTATAGAAAGTTACACAGTGCCACCAGATAATTTATTTTAACCAAAACACTCACATATATATTTAAATTTTTAAGAACATGCGATTCAAAATTTCAAGAATTGTTTTTTATCATGAATATTCAAAGTTAGATGAAAACTTATTTTATTTTCTTCAAAATGATGGGTTACACAATTCTGTATGCCTTATAGAATTTGAGAAATGCCAGACTAAAAATGTCTATACAATCCCAAAAAAATATAATTTACTTTTAATATAAAAACCTAAAGGGAAAAAATTTATAAAAATAATTAATTTTATCATTAGGGGAAAAGGGGGGGGGGGGTTGTATTCAGATTATCTGGCGCCGTCAGCAACACGAAGGCTATAATGCGCCAAAACATTCGTCATTAGACAAGCCAACATACATTTACAAACACCCATGCCTAACATGGGACTCGAACCCGCAACCTCGCGGTCTAGAAGCCAGCACGCTAACCACTATACCGTTTGGTCGAGGGGGGGGGGGGTATGAAGGGTTCATGGAAATCTGAGGCTTTGAGTGAATAAAATTTGATTGCTTTGCTATATTTATCTTTTTTTAAATATGTGTACAAATGCATTATAGTGACCAAGGAATTTTCGTAGTAATTGTCTTTGGTCCTATTTTTTAAATATAATATAGAGAGGTCTCTCCCTCCAATTTTGCTAAAGGTAAATTCCTAGTTCACGTTTATGGGTTGGCGCACTTTTGAAAAGTTGACGACAAAGCCAGAATGTCGCAAATTCGGAATTCCAATATGAAAAATTGAGAAACGAACCAGCTCCATGATTTGTGGTATAGAAAGGTTGAAGCTAAAGCTCGTCAATAAAAAAAATGGGGTTGCCAAATTTAGAACTGTATCGCCTACAAAACAGCGCCGAATCGGCTTGGCGATATTTTAACGTCAACTAGGAATAGACCTTGCTAAATACTTTGGTAGGAACCATACATTTGTACAGTTGTTTTGTTTTAGCTCCAAAATTGCCAACAATCAAGAGGTCCCTATATGCCTCAGAACCTAAAATGTATTGCGTATAAAATATTGGTACTTTTCCGTTAGACGGGAAAAGTTAATGGAGTTACTATAGCCATCCTAAAACAAAACGTAAACATTTAAGTGTCATTTAAACATGTACACATTTAGGCTTGGTGACAACTGCGCCAACTGTTACCTGTTTAATGGAGGAGTACCAAAATATTTTCATTTTATGTCTATAACTAACGGAAAATCAAAACAAAAACCTTTATAAGCTGCAAGTGTTTTTCTCATCGAGTCGTTTTTCCACTCCACGCTGCACACAGAACAAAACAGCAACAAACTAAGATGTTGCCAAATTGCTTCATGTATTACTGAATATGGATTTTATGCATTTGACGTCATAGTCACTTGCTACTTTAATATCTAAATAAAATGTGCATTACTATTGTCTAATGATATGCGAAAATTCTAATTAATATTTAAAGGTAACTCACTCAAAACCAATATAAAAAGGATATTTTGTTAGTCTTGTCAGATTTTTCCTATGGCATTTCCATTGTCCCATAAGTATGAAACTCATAAACATCATGCATAAAAGCCAGTTGAATGATGCAACTTAACTGTTAACGTAACGTAAAAAATCTCCTCCTCATCTCCGGCTCCAAACCAGGAACGCAGGAAGAATGAATGTAAACAGTTATATTATGTAAGTTTGTTTTATTAAAATATATTTAAGTAGTTCTTCATTACATATTATCCACTTTTTCCTTCACGAAATTGCTGATACAGTAATAACTTGCAATTGTATTGTAATTCAATAGACTCTTACTTTCTATTACTGTCAACTGGCTATTTTACCAATGAAATGAGATCTTCAACGATTGCTTATGAGGTACAGATGAACATACACAACAATCGGCTCATTTCAGTTTTAAGCGCATTTTATTTTAGTTTAGGAGAGCAAATTCGAGAAAAATTAGCTAAGCTATGCCTTACTTGATTATTTATGATAACATAAATCGAATAAATTCTAAACTGCTCTCTCAAATCAGAAAGCACTTAATATAAGTTAGTTAGGAAGTACTAAATACAAGTCAAAATGCATACTGTTTGGTTTTTTGATAAAAAGACATTGAGAAAAAGGGAAAGTTTGTCACAGATGCACCATCATGTCTCATGGAATAAAGAAAAAATAATGGTACGGCTGTAGTATAGAATTACTTCTAATTGGTAAAAGAATAGCATGTGGCCTCTTATTGTTGTAAGGGTTATCTTATCATTGAAAATGAGAAGATTATAGGCTACTTCTAAACTTGCAGCTTAAAAAAAATTTTAATCCAATATTTAAAAAAAAAATTATAAGTGCAGAAATATATATAGTAGTGTATATTATATTTTACATTTAACTGGATAAGTTTATTAAGACAACAACTTTTATTCACCTGTTTAATGTTATACAAAATTCAAATAATTTTATGAGTAAATTTTTCTTTGATTTATTTTTATTACTATGTGTTATTTTGATATTTAAGCCCCTGACTTATTATTTCTTATTTTATAGGTGTTTATTTAAAACTTGGATAAATCCCATTAACTGAAATTAATAAAATGGACGATGGTATAAATGTTGAAGATATAATAGCTGACTTTTTCTTAAAGAGGCTTGAAATGAAGGATTCGGCATCCAAGGGTGACTCTAAAAAGTCCAAATACAAGAAGCACAAATCGAAAAAGTCGAAACGGAAGCATAAAACGGGCAGTAGATCTGACAGTTCAGAGGGTCTGCGACAACTTTCTACTTTGGTAAACCTTGCTTTTCAATCGTATACCTAACTGAAACTTTTTTATAGTTAAACTCCACGTATATATTCAGGGTTCCCACAATCATTAAAAATGCTTAATATTTGTGCTTAATATACTTGTCCACACCATATCGAAATTCTCTGACATACGCATGCACCAACTTGTAACTTTTTGGTAGTCATTGATTTTCATTCTGTGATTAGAGTGGGAACCCTGATATCTTTTTGTTTACTTGATCTTATATTTATATTACGATTTTATTTTGCTGAAAGTGTAGGAACAAGGATGTTTTATTTGTAACAACTTATAAGTTTTGCATGTATGGATATTGAGCAAAAAAAGTGATTTGTGGTAGAGGTTTTTTTTAAAAAAAAATTCTGCAAATAAAAAATTTGCTAATTCTGCTACATTAGAAAATCCTTAATGAACTGTTCACCAATGCTGCAATCACAGTTCATCCTAGAAATGAAAAAAGGCAGGGTGCTATTTTCCAATAAAAGGGCAATTCCTGTTTACGAAGGCCCTTTTATGGCAAATTGCAGAAATTTGCATACGCGTTTTCTACCACAATTACAATATTGTTATACTTTTCTACCACGATAAATAATTTTCAATATTCTGAAGAAAAAAAATAATGCAAAAATCCGTGAATCAAAAACTCGCTCAGAAACTTAAAAGATATCAAAGTACTGATAAAATGCTTCAGTCCTAATTCTGCTGGAATGAGACTGAGAAAATTATTAAAATTAAAGTGCAATATACACAGTAAAATTGTCATCAAATAGTAATTTTTATAAAAATATCAATTTATAATACAGTAAAATTAAGATAAGAATGTTTTAGTATAATGAAAATGTTTTAAGATAAGAACTTTTCACTCTTTCAAAATTTTCTAAAGTTTGAATGAATCAACCTTAAACTTCATCTCTTAGGTTTGCCATTGTTAGATAGAGAATAGATCTTCAAATTTAACATTATTCATTGTGGGATATCACAAGGAGTATTCTGACTAAAGAACTTAAACTATGTCCTGAAATTTTTGCCTTTTTTTATTTTCCAAATCAGATCAAATTTAGCGTCAAAACAGCGATTTTTTTTGCTGTGCATGCCGCTATTATGAAAGCTGTAATAGAAGTTTTATTTTTTTTAAAAATCGGAAATAATCTGGGATTTTGATTGCATTCCTGTTATGTTCAATTTTAAATATGAAACAGATGTTTATGAAATTAATTGGTAGCAGGTAAACTATCAAAAACACCCCTTAAATTTAAAAGGAGGACATCACGATTATGCGTGTCCAAACGGAAATATTCTTTTTAAATTCTTAGTGTAAACATTTGATGGTTATACACCTTTAACTAAGTTAATCAAGTCTTTCAAATTTCTTTCTTCTCTATTTCGAAGGAGGCATCAGTGGCGGTTCTAGGCAAATCACAAGGGAGGGGCTACAGCATGCAAAAATGTTCCGTAATGAGAAAGCAAAATTAATTAGAGCTACTGTTGTGGTCAATTAGATTTTATCGCAATCAAGAAATAGTACATTAATATACAGTGTGGCAATTATTTAATTAACTTTAATTATATTTGAGTAATTAAGTGCAAATAATTATTTTAATTAATTATTCAAAATGGTGGTTTTTTTAAAGCAATAGTCTAGGTGGACGACCTTAGTTAAAATTGAGTTGTTTTTCTCGATACATTAATACAAAAACAAAACATCAAATTTTGTAGAGTCTGTGTCTGTGATTTTAGACATTCCAATTTGCAATTTTCATTCGTCTTGCTTTTTTGCGACTGAAGATGTTAATGACGTCTTCTATGGAGATTTTTCTATCCTTTTGAATATTTGCCAGTGCTAGTCCGTTTAATCTTGCCTGGCCCATGGTGCTTCTTAAATATGTTTTAATCCGTCGTAATGTGGAGAAGCTCCTTTCGGGTGTGCTTGTTGTAACGGGGATTGTTCCAAATATCTGTAGAAGAATAAAAATGTTGGGGAAAAATTGTTGATCGCACTTCTTCAGGGCCTCAACTGCTGTATAAGGCGGCTCAATCTCACTATCCCATTTGTTTTTCCATAGCTTTATTTCTGACTTTAGTATAAGCTCAGAGCCATCTAGGTACTGCTGGTAATTTTTTGCAGCCTTGAGGATTTCTTCTTCTTCGTACTTCAAAATATTTTTTGGAACAAGGCCTTCTAAAGGTAATATATCCACCAATCGTTGGGAAAATCTCGATTCCAGTTCTTGAATCAAATGGTCTACCAACGGTAAAAAAACCATTCGTCTGTAATACTCCTCGGGATTTGAAGCATCGGTATTTTCTCGATGAGTCTGTCGAAAGCATTTTCTTGGTATGCGTATTTCGCATTCGATTTCGCTTGCTTTTTGCAAAGCGTCTTCGAAAATACTACCGAATTCGACATCCACAGTTCTTCGTAGATTTCTGAAAACCTCTAATATGCAGTTTATATTTTGCAGGGCATTTCCAAAATCTAATTGTGGATTTTGTAGTTGCTCATTTAGCCTTAGAGTTATTGCCATGCAATATGCCGTTGTTTCCAAGGCTATGATGAATTCTCCTTTTTGAATAGCCGAACTGAGCATAGAAGCTTTGCTTGATGTTTCCGAGTTGGTATCTGGTGAAGTTGAAAGCTGATCAAGCAGTGTTACAATAGGGAGAAATAACTCTTTAAATCTAATTAAGCTATCGTGTCGCTCTACCCATCTAGTGGGGCACATCACCTTTAAACTTTTCTTCTTTATTTCTGGAAGTTGATTAATTACTTCCTCTAGAGCATTTTTTCGTAGAGCAGAAGCAGAAAGAAAAGTTGTTACCGCTCCTACGGTTCCTAACATGTTTCGTATGGCAGGAATGTCACACGATTTTGAAATAACCAAATTCAAGGAGTGGCTGAAACAGTGACTGTAAATAGCCATGGGTTGCTCGTTTGATATCAGGGCTTGCACTCCTTTAAACTTTCCAGCCATGTTAGAACCCCCATCATACCCTTGGCCGCAAAGGTGTTCTTTTGTTAAGCCCAAGGCATCCAACTCTTTATCGATTGCTTCTTTTATAGCAACACCAGTTGTCTCTGTCATTTCTGTAAAACCAACAAATTCTTCTTTGGTAACGAAAGATTGGGTATCTATGTACCTAACACAAAATGTCATCTGTTCCTTGGTGCTGACATCTGTTGTTTCATCGCACATTATACTGAAAAATTTTGATCTTTTAACATCTTCTGATATTGAAGAACGAAAAGTTTCTCCGATACAGTCTATAATTTCATTTTGGACTGTGTTGCTAATCATTGCACTGTTACGCTTGCAAATTGCGAAATGTCGCTTGAGGTCTTCGTCCCCAGCATCCACACGAAAAGCCAAAAGGCTTTGGAAAACTCCATGCTTTCCAACCAGAAGATCCTCATTACTTCCTTCTTTTAATTGTGAAATCAAACCGTGATCACGATGTCCTCTTAAGGGCAAATTGTTCCTAGCACAAAATACTATAGTTTTTACTATAGGCCTCAATCGTTTTCGATTATCCTCAATAATGGCCGATGTTTCGGAATCTAAAACAACGTCAATGCTTTTCTTGCTTGATTCCATTACTTTTGTAAATTCTACTGCTTTTTCCATGGAGAATTTGTGGTACTTAGTATTTTCATGCTTACGTAGATCTTCGGTGGCTTTTTTATATTTGGCTAACGGTTCTTTTACCAGTGTTTTGAGAGCCTAAAAAATGTACACGCTTGTTAAATTTATATTTATACATATTTTAGGATACATAGTTTTTCTAACTAATTGAACATTTCGGTCGTTAAAGTAAAGCACCCGGTTTAGTAGTATAAAAAAAGGATTTTAATAAAGATTTAAAAGTTGAAAGTTTAAATTGATTTGTTTCGCATTAGTATTAACTTTATTTCTCAAAATGCCGACAATATAGGTAAGCCTTCCGCAAAAATTGCAAAGAACGCGTTTCGCAAAATTGTGGAGCTGGCCAGTTTTGCTGTTACACAGTACCTTTACACTTTCAAAATAGTATTACACAAAATGTTCCATAAATTTTGTACATTATTTATGGGTCACTTACAATTTCGTTAATTTTTATTGACAACTTCAAGAGTAATAAAATAAAATATGGAGTCAAAATTTTAATAATTTCAATATAAATTGGGTGAATTTAGGCTATAACTTTTTAAAGTATTAAAAAAACAATTATTAAAGTTTTGAAATATTAAAGTCAGAAATGCATTTGAAATTTTTATTCTTAAATTAATCTTAAATCATTTATTTTTAATTGTACCCAATTTTTTTTTAATATCTAAGGAACAATATTCGACGATAACGACCAATCAGTTGGTTATTGATATAATCGTTAAAACATTAAACATTTCATACAAATGAAAATATCACACAAGTTACAATGAAATGCATAAGAAAAGAAAATCAAATATTTTACCTGAGATCCGATACCAGCACCTGAAGGAGCAAAGAGAACGCATTGGGTGCAAAGTTCACCGCCTAGCATTTGGCTATATGCTAGCCACTTGTATTTTTTTAGCCAATCATGATTAAATTTCCTTTTCTGTTTCCCTTCTACTAGTTCTGGAAAAGGAAATGTTGTTGGAGGTATCCAAGTATTTTTTAGTAATTTTAGTTTCTCATCATCTGTTAAAACTTCTTTCACGGCTCTTCCTATATCACAGGGATCATGTGATTTTTCATATGTATCCTATATATAAATATAGAAATTGATTAATTTGATAATCACTACGAGTATATACGTAATTTTTTATTTTTTTTGTAACAGAGTATAATAGATATCGTTTTTGTTTTTATTATCCTATATATTAAATTACTTGGCATGTACAATTAAGTTACTTGCAAAAAAAATTCAAAAATGCATTTTTCGAAAAACTGCAGTTGTCTGACTTTGGAACTGAACGACACATAAAAATAAATATTTATGTGTAAAGCTTACCGGAAGATTTATCTTGCCAGGATCATAGGCTTTTATCGCACTTTCTGACTTCGATTCCAAATTTCCAACATCTAGCTCTTTACAATGGCTTTTAGCGCTGCTCTCTTTTTTCCCGAAATAATCGGTTAAATGTCGCTTCATTTTGATAGCGTACTATGCACAACTATAAACTGGTATAGGGAGACCAGTAAAAATTCCAGGCTGGTACGAGTCAAAGACACACAATACAATAGGAAGAACAAGGATGTTCTGGAATGTCTTCTGAACTAGTTTTAAAACCTGTTCGTGTTCGTTTGGTACTTTCATAAACGAATAATAAAATAGACAGGACGCTCCAATATCTGTTATTAAGAGAGGGTGTTACCAAGACGGAACACGTGACGTGAGTAATTCCAATGCCTTTTAAAAACCATTTCTACCCTTTTCAAAATATTATAAAACATTAGTCTAGACTTTCATTTTCATTTCATTATCAATTACAATTTTCAGAAGTAAGTAAATGATAAAGACCATTATTACCAATTAAAGGCAGCTATGTCAGAAAGCAAAATACAAACTAACTTTTATAAGTCTTAAAAAAATAAAATTATTAAGATAATTTTTAAAAAATGACATGACTGTGAAAGGTTATTGAATCCAGTATTTCAAAATCAATTTTGCATCCAAATCCAGTATAGTATTCTGGCATTTTTTCGGCATTCAAGAAAATAGTCTTCAGCTTTCAATTGTTTAACCTTGAAGTAAATGAAAGAATTTTTCTCCAGTTCCGTTTTGAAGGCTGTCGTCACGTGACCGCGCTGTTCGTATTATTAGGTTTTGCCATACAGACTTGGTCTAGTTAATTTATTCTTAGTCTATGGGTACTTTGGTTACCTATTAACAGGGCACTTGGACCAAACGTCGAAAACTACGACATTCTTTTACCTTTTACGGAGAATTGGGGGGAGAAAGGCAGACGCGTCATTTCATATAATTCTAGGGGGGGGGGGGGGCAAAAATGAGATTTTCTGATCGGAAGTTAAACTTTTTCTTAAATATTTGTATCTAGAAATACATTAAAAAAAAAAAAAATCTAAAATCTTAGGTGGGGGTTGTAATGAAAGGGGGCAGGGTTGTTATGAAAACCATTTTATCCAGTGTAAGTTTCACCCTCATGGGGGGGGGCTATAGCCCCCTTAGCCCCCCCATGGAACCGCCTCTGGGAGGCATGATAAAAATCCAGCGAAATACACTTAATCTAAATACGTACGAAATGGCCATCAAGAGTTTACTAATGTGCACTTGGAAATTGTAAGACTGATCCCTACAATCCACCTACTAATGAAGCACATTATATGGACATCTACTCAATGGTTTCAGTCCCTGATATATCCCTGCTCGTTTGAACATGAATGCGCATGCACGACAGGCGATTTCAGTAGGGGTGATCCACATATTCCTTACTGTTGGGAGGGGGGGGGGAAAAAGTTTTTCGAATTCTTTCAGGATGAAAGTTTTTTCTGAAAAAGGGCAGGAAGGGCACTATTTTTATAGAAAAAGAGCAAGCAGGGCTCGCTGCCCCTCGAAAAATGCCTAGGATGAACTCTGCTGCAGTTAGTATTATCAATAATAGGACTTACTGTAATCAAGCAATAATATGAGGATAGTACAAGCATTTTGTTTAATATCGACTACAATGTTATTAAAACTTAAGGGATATAATAATTTGTTTAAATTTTTTTTTTATTTTTAAAGTGTTGCATGCCTCCAATTTTTTTTAATATAAAATTAGTTTATTATTTATTTATAAGACAATGAAAAATGTCTATGGATGTTTGTCATCTTTTGTTTACCATCTACACCAAACATATATTTTTTTAAAGTTAATGTTAAAGCTTTTTGCTATGAATAATTATGTTAAATAAAGATCTTCACAGTATTCTGATTGCAGGGTTCACACAGTTCTTAAAAGTTTGTAAGAACTAATTATTTTGCCTTTATTTTTCATCTTAAGTTCTTTATTTTCAATAGCAATTTTTTTTTCTTACATTATTTTAACTGTTGTTAAATTTTATTTTTCTATTTCTCCTTTTGGTCCCATCTTTTGTTGGTGGAGCAGTGTTATCCTCAAGGTGCTTGGATTCTCTAATTTTCCATGAATAGTTCACTTTTTTTTTTTACTTCAGGTATGGATGGACTTCCATATCCATTGGTGGATTGATACTGTAAATTGTAATGGTGCCTGTGAAGTTTTAGTTTGTTGATGTTCCATGTGCATTTAAGCTTATGGTATTTATGGTTTAGTTTGGAAAGACTATGACCAAAAAAGTACGAGGCTGCTGGGTTTTAAAGCCTTGTGATTAAGTGAAGACCCATACAAAAAATTGCTTTTATTTGCAAATAATAAGCCCAAAGCTCTATGCAGCTTATGCTTCAAAGAATTTGATTTTGGATGAATCTGCCAAGAAAGTCCTTATAAAAGTTAAGCGTGGGTGACTGTTTTCAGTATTTTTACGGATTTCTATATTTGTTTATTTTCAATTGCGGACAATTTTGGAAGTGTTTTAGTGGGGAAAAGTTTGACTTCACGTTTTCAATCACTGACACAGAACTAAAAACGGAATGTGCATCACGAGTATCACATTGTTGCTTAATCATTTTTGTCGAATGTTGTGCCGATATAATAGTCACTGAGATTATTGCAGAGATTTGCAACTGCCAGCATGGTACCATTCAACTGAAATGTGGATTTCGGCTCTTTTTTTTTTAATTGAAAGTTGTTTTTTCCTAAGATCGATACAAATCTATTTAAATTGTTTACTTGTCAATTATGATTTAATTTGCGTTATGATGCAGACTTTCACTTATTGTTTGTTATGTTATATGCTATGTACATTACTCTATGTCTAAGCGTTACTATACACTCATAAATTCAAAACATAATGCAATGTTTTAAATTTACGTATAACAAAGTAATGAGTTTTTTCGCTAAGGATTCCTTAAAACTATTTATTTTTTGCTTTTTAAATGCTGAGTGAACCTTGGATAAAATAAATTATATGACTAGAAAATGTTGGAAACTTTGAATGCTTTTTTGTTGTTTTGCTTCTGTAAGTATATCTTTTAGTTTGCAGCTTCTTTGAAAAACACTATTTTTAAAAAAAATTCGTAAAGTTTTGTATCAACATCATAATGGTCTTCCAAAATAATGTTTATATAAGCAGTGATTACAAAAATATTAATAACTGCAGGGTAAAAATAAAAATATTGTTTTATTCAAAAATAATTTTTATAAGGGGGGAAAAAAAAAAAATTGTACTTCACTCTCTTAATGGCAAAAAGATATTTAAAAAAATGCAATTATTGATGTTTCCGCTTTTTTTTTTTTTTTTAAATGCTTAAAGTCTTTTGCATTTTTCTTTATAAAAACTGCATGTTTTCTATGTTAAGTAATTTATCACACATACTTTTTTTTTTATAATCCTAGGATCTTGATCATGATTCAAGTTCTGAAGAAAAAGATATAAGAAGATTGAAGAAGCTTAAAAAATTAGAATTAAGAGATTCTAATAAGTTACCAGTTCCTGTTGCTGCTCAAACTATTTTGCAACCAAATGAAAATTGTGTAACTATTGAAGAGGGTATCCCTTATGGCCCATCTTTAGAATTGCTACTTTCTGGTGCAGGGAGTGCATCAGAAACCAAATTGGAAATTCCACTTAAAAATCAATCACTATTGAAAAATAATGATGCACCAGTTGACCAATCTGCTATTTCTTCCGTTAATCCTAAAGATAAACTTTCAGCATCACACTCACAAGGTCTTCATTCGGAAGAAATTACTAACAGTGAACAAAAGATGCTTCATAATGTAGTGAAACTGGACTCTTTACAGCAAAATATTATTGCACCAAAAGAGGTCATTTGTTCTACTACAAAGGATGCAGCAATTGCTGATTGTGTTGAAAAGAAAACAGAGTCTGATGTTCCAAAAAAGTACAAAGAAAAGTGCTCAAGATCCCGATCGAGAAGTAACTCAAAATCTCGAAAGGGAAAAGGTTCTTCTAAGTCCAAGTCAACCAAAGATAGGTCAAAGAAAAAAAAGAGATCCCGTTCAAGGGAACGTTCACAATCTATGAGATCCACTTCAAAGTCCAGGAAACGATCCCGATCAAGAGCCAAAAGGCAATCAAGGTCAAATTCTAGAAGAAGATCCAGTTTAAAATCCAGAAGAACCCGTTCAAAATCTAGAAGGAGATCCAAATCTAGGTCACGAGTACGATCTGCATCCAGATTACGTAGACAATCCTTATCTTTGTCTAAAAGTCGATCTATGTCTAGATCAAGAAGAAAATCTAGGTCTAGATCCAATAGACGGTCAATTTCTAGAGTAAAACGATGGTCTAGATCCAAAAGACGGTCAATTTCCAAAGTAAAACGACGAACAAGGTCTAGATCCAGGATACGATCGATTTCCAAGACCAAAAGACGATCCAGATCTAGATCTAAAAGAAGATCAATTTCTAGAGCTGAAAGACGATCCACATCTAGGGCCAGGAGACGATCGATTTCTAGGGCCAGGAGACGATCTACATCTAGGTTTAGAAGACGATCAAGATCTAGGAACAGAAGAAGTTCAACATCTCGGACCAGAAGATTATCGAGATCTATATCCAGGAATAGGTCCACGCTTAGGCTCCGAAGACTATCAAGATCTAGGTCCAGAAAAAGATCCCCACCTAGGCTTAGAAAACATTCAAGATCTAGGTCCAGACAAAGATCTCCCCTTCAACACAGAAGGCGATCCAGATCAAGAATACATTCTGTGTCTAGGTCCAGAAAAAGATCTACTTCTAGGTCTGAAAGATCAACATCTACTATTAGAAGATCTTCATCAAGTCCCAGAAGAACAAAATTAAAATCAAGAAAACGACCAAGTTCTAAAAGAAGATCCCAATCAAAGTCTAGAAGTACATCTAAATCCAGGAAGTCTGTTTCAGGATCTAGAAGATCTACATCTGTGTCTAAGAAACTATCCATTTCCAAATCTAGAAGCACATCAGTGCCAAAAACAAGGAGATCCACTTCAAAATCTAGAAGATCTACATCTGTATCCAGGAAAATATCCACTTCAAAATCGAGCCCTACATCTGTATCCAGGAGAAGATCCACTTCAAACTCCAGAAGATCTACTTCTGTATCCAGGAAAAGATCCACTTCAAACTCCAGAAGATCTACTTCTGTATCCAGGAAAAGATCCACTTCAAAATCTAGAAGCAGCTCACCTTTAAAAACTGAGAGGTCTATTTCCAAGCCTGAAGATGGGACTAAATCTGTGCAACAATCGAAATCTAAAGAGCAAGCTTCATTCAAATTAAATGAACGATCACTATCTAAATCCAAAGAGCTATCCTTATCCAAATCCAATGAGCAGTTTCCACCTGAATTCAAGGAACAGTCTTTACCTGAACCCAAGGAAAAAAACTTATCTGAATCCACAGAAAAATCTCTGTCTAATTCCAAGGGAAAATCCCTTTCTGAATCCAAGGAAATATCCAATTTTGAATCCAAAGAAATTTCCCTAACAGAATCCAAGGAAATTTCCAATTTTGAATCCAAGGAAATTTCCAATTTTGAATCCAAAGAAATTTCCCTAACGGAATCCAAGGAAATTTTCATAGCTGAATCCAAAGAAACTTCTCTACCAGAATCTAAGGAAGAGTCCCTAATTACTTCCAAGAAACAACCACCTTCTAAATCCAAAGAACAATCTCCATCCAAATCCAAAGAACGCTCCCCATCTAAATTCAACGAAAAATCCCTTTCTAAATCCAAGGAACAATCTCCATTGAAATCCAAGGAACAATCCCCAATCAAATCCAAGGAACAATCCCCGTCTAAATCTAAAAGACAGTCTTCTAAGGAATCTGAAAATCGATCCCGGCGCTCCCTTTCAAAATCACAGAAGAGTTCTCGGACAAAATCTCGGAAGCATTCGCGCTCAAAATCTCGAAAACGTTCTCGCTCAAAATCTCAAAAACGTTCTCGCTCAAGATCTAGAAAACGATCACGATCTAAAGCACAAAGATTAAGGTCAAGATCTCAATCTAAGGCCCGAAGATTAAGGTCAAGATCTCAATCAAGGGCACGAAGGCAAAGGTCAAGATCAAGGGTACGAAGACAAAGATCTCGATCAAGGGCACGAAGACAAAGATCTCGATCAAGGGCACGAAGACAAAGATCTCGATCTAAGGAAAGAAGGAGATCAAGGTCTAAAAAACGAAATCGAAGATCAAGAAGTCGAAGTAGTTATAAACGTTCAAAAACTAGATCTCGATCCAAGGACCGGAAAAAATCTAGACCTGATTCGAGACATAGGTCTACATCTCGCACCAGTGTAGCATCTGGCACTGAATCCAAATCAAAGTCAAAGCGAAAGTCACGATCAAAATCAAAGAATAAAGAAAGGTACTTATTTAAGAAGTCTGATTTCTTGATTTTTATTTTCATTTCTGCCCATAATATAAAACATATTATCTAGTTTATTCACTTCAATATCTCTTTTACGTGTGTTTTAGTGCTCCATCTAAGAAATCAAAGATTGACCAAGCCAAAATCCTTGAAATAGCGCAAAAGAATGTGCTAAATATGATAGAACAAGGCACTTTACCACAAGGTATATCTGTGGACCACATTAAAAAGGATCAGTTGGTGTCCATTAAATCTGGAGGAAAGTCAGTTCAAGAACTTACAGGTGAATTAACTTTTCTTTAACAAGGTCCACACTTAAAAGTCCTTAAGAACTATTTTTGGTAGGCCCTTAAAGTCCCTATTTTCATTTTAAGTCCTTTATTTTTGACTGAATTTTTTTGCATTTAACTTTTTAGCTATCGCTAAATTTGATGCGCCCATTTCCCTCGTCTACCTGTTTGGGTCCTTTTTTTATTGGTAGAGTAGTTATATACTTTTATATTCAAATTGCTTGGAATTGCTGGTCTCCAGAAACATAAGCAATTTCCTTCTTTTCACTTCAAATATGGATGAACTGCAGTTGGTGGATTGATATTATAAATTACGAGTGTGCTGAGTTCTAATTTGTAGCTGTAGCACTTGTGTTTAAGCTTTACTTACTAATGGTTCATTTGCGACAAATTTTGACAAAGAAAATGCAAGGCCACTGTGATTTTTAGTGTCTTGTGGTTAAGTAAACACCCATACAAATGATAGTTTTCATCTGCAAATAATAAGCACAAAGCCAAATGCTGTTTATGCTACAATGAATTTGACATTTGAAGTATCCACCGTAAAAGTTCATATGAAAGTTAAGTTTCTATTAATTTAATAACATATTTTAATATCTGCCAACAATGTACAATTTTCAGCCATTTTTTAATGTTTTTATGAATAGCTCATTAAATCTATATTCTATACATTTAATAGGCCATTTTTTTTTTTTGGGGTTAGTCCGTCCGCCTAAACTGCTCAACCAATTTCAATGATCAAGGTGTCATTTTAAAGGAAATAAGCTGTAGATTTGCCAAAACGTGCGAAAATAATTTATTAACACTTTATTAATTAGTTAAATTTCAATATTTTTCATTATTAAGCTACTACAAAGCCTCAATGATTTTGAATATATGATTGGCAACATCCTTACGTATGTAAACAACAAACCGGCTGCTCGGGGGTTCAACCAGACAACCAACCGTTGCTAATTTTAAAGCTATCCTTACGTATGTAAACAACAAACCCGTTGCTAATTTTAAAGCTCTTTTTAAACTCTTCGTTTTAAAGTTGATTTTTTCTGTTTTTCTGAAGCATTTTTGTATTAGAGTAATTATTATTTTGAAGTATTTCTATCCAGAAAATGCCTCGCGTTGGACGTCGTTCTCCCTTACGTATGTAAACAACAAACCCGTTGCTAATTTTAAAGCTATCCTTACGTATGTAAACAACAAACCCGTTGCTAATTTTAAAGCTCTTTTTAAACTCTTTGTTTCAAAGTTGATTTTTTCTGTTTTTCTGAAGCATTTTTGTATTAGAGTAATTATTATTTTGAAGTATTTCTATCCAGAAAATGCTTCGCGTTGGACTTCGTTCTCTAACGGGGCGACTTATCAGAATAAATAAAAAATATTAGGACTTCAATGTAAGGGCATAGCTAATGAAGTTTTAAGTCAGAATGTTGGCGGATAGTATATTTAACTTTCTATTATGAAACTCGCAATTTGGGTGTTTTATCCATTAGGCCTTACATTAAATTTATAAAACTTTGGTTAAATTTTTTATGGCTGGCAAACCTATTCGAGCGCAGCAAGATGTTTTAACCACAAATTCGAGCTGCAAAGCCGCTCAATCCGAGCGAGGCGTTTGGGGGTTGGTGAGCGTAAAAAAACTCGATGAATTTTATACAACTAGGGGGCTTCGCCGAGCAGGGGGCGAAGCCCCCTAGTTGTATAAAATTCATCGAGTTTTTTTTATGGGTAAAATATTTGCAGTCGCAAAAAACTGGAATGATCCTAATCATTTACCTTTTCCATATTTCCTAATTAATAGCTTTTGTAAATTGATAACAGGATATATTGGGATAACACTCCATTTAACTTTCGGGTAAATAGTCACAGATTTTTTAAAGTAATTTTCCAGTTAAAAGGCGTTTCATCATTGCAGAATTGTAATGGACTGTAATCGCTTGTGATCAACCTTTTCCTTACAAATTTTAGGGGTTTTTTTTAAAATAATTTTTCATTTAAAAGGTATTTCATCATTACAGAACTACAACGCTTTGCTTTCTATGAAATGCAATTTTTGATAAATTTACAACTTGTCCTTACATATTTTAGTTTTTTATGTTTCTTTCCCATTTTTCGTTTTGATCTTTTCAGACAAGTATTGACGCAGTGACTTATAAGCACACTGGCTGTTTATTCTAGAAATTCGCTAGTTTGTCTCAACATTTTCTTTGATTTCGGATGTAGAAAATTCTTACTTTAAAAAGGGTTTTTTTTTTTTTTTTTTTTTTTTTTTTTTGGATTAATAGATGTTTCTTGAACTCCAATCACTATAGATAGGTGTCAGTGAAAAAAAAATTAATTGTTGACTTTTGCTTTATTTTTATAAGGAATTTTGCTGCCATTTAATAGTATCATTTAGCTGGGAAAAAAATTTATCCTGTGTTTTTTTTTTTTTCGACTTCGTTGAGGAAAAATTCATATTTTATTGTAGACTTAGTATAAGTTTTCAAGTTTGCACACTGCATTCTTTTTAGGATTTAAAACTGGGGTAGAGTCTGCACAGTTTTAGATTTCGATCAGGTATACAAGGTATTCGTCCTTTGGCTTCATCTTTATCTCGATTATGAAGAAGACATTTCTTAACGGCAACTTGGCACATGTTTTTCAATCAATCTTTTGAAATCTTATATCTCAGAAACCAGTAAAAACTCTTATCTAAGCAAACAAAGTAAAAATATTAGTAATAAGTTTCATATGAGGCGTTGTGGATATGAAGGAATAAACTCTACAACATGTAAAAAAAAAATCTATCCGACCGAAAAAAGATCTATCTAGACCCTTCATCGATTCCATGGGTGTATTTTTCATGTTGAGTTTGCCCTTCTTTTCCTCTCAAAATACTCAGATTAGTCTGTTGTTTCAATTGATTGGTGCTTTTTAAATGTTTAGATTTCTGTACAAAACTATCAAAAAGGGAGAATGATCCAGTTGAGGAGAAAGATGCAGAAAATGAAAAAAATCAAGAAGCGGATTCAGGATTCATCCACCATCCTTTCAAATTGAAAGAGCTATCTACAATTAAACTGAATATTAAGGTAAATAGCAACACATACTGTAAATGTTTCTCTGTTGTCTTTTGAAGTACTTTTCATTCTTGTTAATTTAATGTATTTTTATCATTGTAAAATAGTCTTTTACGGTTAAAATATAACTGTGATGTATCATGCGAAAGTTCTTTTTCAAAACATGATTGTACAAGAATGTAAAGTTAGCAGCTGAATTAAAATGCTTGTTAATTTAAAATTTGAATTTTAGATAAATCAGATACATCCCCCTTGAATGAGGATAGGATTTTATAGTCTTTATACTTATAAAAAATTAACAAACACATGCATACATATTTATACTAAGATGATTAATTTTGTTGAACTTTCCATTTTTTTTCTTTGTCACACCCTGAAAAGTTGCTATGTAATAAAATATTGTTTAATGCAAAATTTTATTAAAGTATATAAATATTTAGTGGTGCCAACCTGGGTTCAAATATATAACACTTAGTGGTGTCGACCAGGGATCAAATATATAAAATTTACTAAATAATCACTTATGTACTGAAACAATCAGTACTTTTTTAAAATATAACATAGGAGTTGTTTTTTACCTTTAATACATCAAGTATTTAACAAATTGTATACAATATAAATTCCTGAGATAGATTTTTTTTTCATTAACAGTGGAATAGTAATTCAATTTAGGTGTTAAATGCAATGATTATATTTCTTTTTAATTTTTATTTCAATTTATTCTTAGTAATAGTTTTGTATAGTGATTTAGATACCTCTGTGACAAATAGCATTTTTACTAAAAGTGTTTTTCCTATTATTACCACTTAATTTACTATGAACTTTTTTTTATTAAAACCTCAACATTTATTTCAATAAACTAAATGTAAAAGTTTACATTTCAGAACGCAGTCCAGATCCCGATAAAAACCCACGCCGAGAAATTTGCTGAAACCGCTAAGCTAAGCTCCCAGTTCCCTGTTTCCAGCGGAAATCAACACAAGCAGAAAGAACTAGAGTGGATTCCAGTTGTACCAGATGAGAAAAAGACAGCTCCAAAGGCAAACGAATCCAAAGCCCTTGTGCCGCTCACCCAAAAAGTTGATACTCCACCACCTACAGAAAGCAAAGATTCCCCTGAAACCGCCCCATCAACAGTACCTCAAACAACCAGCATTTCCTACATTCCACTTCCCACGCCACCCGTTAAGGCCTTACCACCCCCTCCATTGCCTCCTATTCCACCCTTACTGCCACCTCCTCTACCCCCCATGATGTTGTCACAGCCAGAAGTCGTTTTGCAAAATGCCTACAGCGTACCTTCGACTGTTAATTACCCTACAGCTACACAGTCACTAAGTTATCCTTGTGCTCCTGTTAGTTACCCTGTGATGTCCTCAGGGGGGAACTTTTTTATGCCTCCCCCTGGCAACGTGGATGCTTTGCAACCGGAAGCTCCAATGCCTCCTGGCGATGAACAGCCTGTGGAACCATTGCCTCAAATGGAGAAAGTGCCGAAAGAGGCGAGTTTTTCTTAAAGGGTCTATGAAGTCTTATTAATTTTTTGTATGTTTAAGGATGTGAGAAACTGTTGTTGTAAAGATAACTTTTTGTTATATTTTTTATTAAACCAGTTGAATTTTTCTCTTGTAGGTTAAATCATATTTTGCTAAAAAATGTATTCCTACCAAATTTTAGAAAATTTTTAATGTATCTTGCTTTTTCTTATATAACTTATAATAAGTATTCACATTCCTATTACAGATACTTTTTTTAACCCACTGACGGTCATGCACGTATATATACGTCATTTGATCACCAGTTTTTCCAGCATTACACAACATTTTTAAATTTATATATAAAATTTAAAATAAAATATTTTTTAAATATTTTTACTGGAATGATAGTTTATAACCTATCTAAAACAAAATAAAAAATAATTAAAAAAAAATATGTGCTTGAATTAGAAATATAATTTAAAAATTAATACAGGGAAAACAACTGTAGAATTTCTCCCATTCCCATGTCCGTCAGTGGGTTAAGCACATTATAATGCTTAAAATTACAATGCTTAAAGAAAAGGAAATGCTTTAAGTATATATCATCAGGTAGAACAGTATAAGTAAAATAATGTTCCAAAGCATAATTATGAGGCATGGAACATCTTTTTCTTGAGAGAAAAATTATCAATGTTTCCAATTTACTATCAATATTAAAAATTATATATTATTACTTATATTATTATTAATATTTAAAAATTATCAATATTTCATGAAGAAGAATAGTATAAGTAAAATAATGTTCGAAAGTATAATTATGAGGTATGGAACATCTTTTTCTTGAGAGAAAAATTATCAATATTTCGGGCCTATGTTGTTTTTTGGTCCACCTAGTTCTCAAAAAAAGAAAAAGTGAAAGAGGCAGAGTTCTTCAGGGTTCCCACTGTCATTAAAAGTGCTTAATCTCTTTGAACTTGTTTTCAAGTCTTTGAAAGTACTTGAAAATTCTTAGAGGTTCTTAAAAAGTACTTAAAAACGCTTAGAGGTCCTTATAAGTCCTTAATTTTTGCCGATGTTTTGTGCTCGACTGCAAAATTTATAAAAATATAACTCAGATTTACTACCCTTGCCTGACTGCCACTTATCCGAACGATATCGGAATTCTCTGACATATTTATGTTACACTTGATGGAGTAGAATTTGAAATGAGGACCCTACACTGAGTTTGACCCTCTACTCAGTACTTCGTGAGAGCAATGTTTGTTTTGCAAGCCACAAGAGTTTTTTACCATCGTAGTGAGTGTCTTTTTAGCAGTGGTGGAAGTGGTGAAAAAAAAGTGGGGGGACAGCCAAAATTTGCTGATGCATCACCTCTCCTCCTTCTCCCATATTCAACGATACATTTTATAATTTTTTTATAATAAAATATTAACTAGAAGAAAAATAATTTATACTTCCTATCATTGACATTAAACGAGGGTCCAACATTTATTGTTATTTTAACGAATATTCGATGACTTAGTTTTTTTCTTGGAAATAAGAGATAAAGTTAAGTAATAATTCAATGTTATATACATAACTGTTTATTTAGATTTAAGGAATACTTATAAATGTGCATACTTTCATGAAATTAAATTAATAGAGAATTCTAAACAGTTAAAAAAAAAAAAAAATAGCTTGTCTTTAAATGAAACAAGAATAGAAATTTAACTTAAAAGAAAGCTTCTGCAAAGTTAAAAGTTGATTAAGTGTAAGTATATTTGTTAGTAAAAATACTTATATCTTTATGCAAAGAAGTACAATACATTTTTATAATAATATGATTTATACACCATAAATAGTTTTAAAGTTTTCAAATGTAAAAATAAATAACTTTTCTCAGTTCTACATTTAAAGGTTAATGTTATTTTCGTTAGTAGCTTTTAGGTGGATTGATTTCTTTTAAAAGTGGGGGGATGGATTTCAGTGGTTTTAGAAGTAGGGAGACGCATGGGTATTTTCTTGAAAAGTGGGGGGACGCGTCACCCCGCTTCTACCCACACTTCTAACACTGCTTTTTAGTAGAAGCAACTTACGAAAACATGCCCGGAAAGTGCACATTTAATGTGCTTTGGCTAAAACATACTGCATATGAAAAATGGATTGCAACAGCAACAATGTCTGTTCATAAGGCTAAATTCAAACTGCATGAAAAATTTTGATTTTAGAGTTATGGGCGAAGCAGTTGTGAAGTCACACATTAAAGATATGCCTGAAAACAAATTTTTGAAGGTCCTTAAAAATATTATTTATGTCCTTAAAAGTCATTGATTTTCATCCTTTAATTTCAGTGGGGACCCTATTCTTAGAATAATATGGTTAAGCTTCCTAATTTAACAAGGGAAATGTTTGCAATTTTTGCTATTTTGGTTAAATATTTTATGCCTAAAACCCATCTGTTATCCTTTTCGAAATTCTCAATGGCCATGTCACGAAATGAATATTCAGTACTCAACTTAGTTACTCAATGATTATTAGTATTTTAGGCATTGACTATTTTGCTGACTAGCTCAGGTTGGGCTGTTGCAAAAATTAAATGTTTAGTAATTAGTGGTTGTATTTCTGGTAAATTTTTGTGTATTGTACTATGACGAAAGCTGCTAAACTTCATGTTTTAGCTAAAGCTATCATATTCTGTCTAAGCATTTTGAAATTTAACCCATTTCACATTTCAGCCTATCAATATGGCTTCAATTGTTCAGATGAGGTTCAAAGCATTAACCAAGCTGCAGGAAGACCCGAATGATCTTGAAGCTTTGAAAACAATAAGTGAAGCGCAAGCAAACGTATGTATTAAAAAAATTTATTCATTCATTTTGTTGAGAAAATATTATATTCAATGTCATCTGCCATTTGAGCATCTCCCCTTAAAATCCAAGCATGGGCTGGAAGTATTTTAAATCTTGTAGAATTAAATTCCTTCACAGTTTATATCATCACTGTGACACCAAGAGACTGGATAAGAAGGGCATATACTATCACAGGGGTCGCATTCTCCTTAAAATTCCTAATAGAGTCAAACCTCGTTAATGTGAAATCGCTTTACATGAAATCCTGTTTAACGCAAAGTAAAAGTAGTTCTCAGAACTTAAAACTTAATGTTAATTTATTCGTTTAACATGAAATTCCGATTAACGTGAACAATTTTGGTAGTCCCATCGATTTCACTTTAATGGGACACACAGGTTTCCGCGCATATTTAAAGTCAGGGAATGTTATGAATTTAGATATTGGGTAGATTTTGTCATGGAAAGTCATGGATTTTGATAAAAAAAAAAACATAAGTCATGGAAAAGCAGTGAATTTTATGGATTTCTAAACATCTTAAGTAAAATCACGTGACTATCACGTCATAAACGCCGATCACTATTCATCTTTTCTTCAATGATTCATCTGCTTTTTAACACTCTTTTATTATCTTTGTATGTATCTATGTAACGGGATCTTTGAATTCAATTTTCGACCACTTCAAAACGTTGGATTAATTTGAAATCTTCCCAGTTATCAAGGACCGATGACAATACAATACTTCAATAAGTTTGTTGCATTATCGCAAGGATTAGCTCGAGTTACCCTTATGCCGTTAAACTCCTACCAATCAACCTTCTCTGGAATCGAACCCTGGTGTCCCGTTACAACCCCAGTAGTCACAGAACCTACCATCGACAGTTGATAAGGCAGACATTTTAAAGAACTCTCATTGGCACTACGGTTATACTACTAGCAAAATGTTATTCAGATTTATCATAAAATAATAATGGACGGACTGATTGGTTTTGATCTAATATTAAAGCGTTTCTTTCATCCGGTCGGAACTCTGGTTTGCAAGGATTAGCTCTAGAAATACCACAGTTTTCCTTGTAAATGTGGACACGATCTAAGGGGCCATAATCGAATTAATGAGCTGTTTGTGGTTTCACCTTAATATGATGTGTACTGAGACATGCATGTGTTAATCATTGAGAAAAGCATATGACTACTGGCCTGATCAACTAATAGGGAGTTTCATTCACGTTTCCCAATTGAATAATTAATAGTTTAAAAAACTAAAAAACACGCTTTAATATAAAGTGTGTAATTTTTAGTCGCATTATCCTTACCAGGATCTTCAGGATTAGCGATTTTTCATATTCAGAGACACGCTAGTGTTTTGTGCCAAGTAGTACTGCGTATACTAAGGCTACACATGACTTAAATTTGAGATGAGCATGTGACTATTGGCAGGAGCAACTGGTGAGTTTTGTACTCTTAACTAAAAAAAATTATAGTTCACAACAAAAATAATTACTAGTTTAAAAAACACGCTTTAATAGTGAACTAAAAAGTAGAAAATAATTTTAAATAAGTTTGAAGTAAGAATAGATTGATTAACAAGAAAAATTTATTTTATCGTAAAAAAGCGTAAAGTACTTTTTAAGATATTTTCATAATGGCTCTACTTTTACCAATATCTGTCATTAAATACTTACAACAATTGACATCAAGCACGCCACACTTTTCTATGATAAAATAAATATTTTTTGTTAATCACTCTATTCTTATTTCAAACTTATTTAAAATTGTTTTCTACTTTTTAGTTCACTTTTCTATTAAAGCGTGTTTTTAGATTTTTAAACTATTATTTTTTATTTACTTTTTTGATAGAAACAACAGTCACAGTTAAAAACCGCGGCCAATGAAAAGAGTTTCTGAACTCCTAACTTGTGACATCACACACGTAGGTCTCGCTGAAAACAAATTCATAACGTAAGAACTGAAATAAACTGATTTGATAATCTTTACATTTGACTTATTTGTCTCAGGATGGCTACAGAACGGGGAATTCAGGAAATTTCACTCTTTTGGAAAAATTTGTGGACTGTCGGGGAATTTCGTAAAATTTCTTTTTAATCAGAGAATTTTTGAGTTCTCGCAATCACCGTGCGGGTGCGGATATCTTATCATATTACTTAGAATCCCAGCCGCCTGCGCCTTATTGATAAAAAAAATCTTCAAACTTCAATCTGACTGCATCCATTACAGACATGATTAATTTTTTTCTTGCCTTGTGTTTTTTGTCAACAGAATATATGAGAACCCTAATTAATAACGTATTATTTCTATTAGATTTTTAGTCATCCTATTACTTGTAAGTCCGACTGCCGGCCACGTTATTGTTAAAAAAAAGTCTTGAAACTTCAATTTGACTGGATCCTTTAAAGGCATGATTATTTTTAACCTTGTCTTGCTTTTTTTGTCTACAATATATATGAGAACTCTAATTACTTATTATTTCTGTTAGATTTTTACTTATCCCATAACTTAGAAGTGTGTCTGCCTGCATCCTCATTGTTGAAAAGAAATCCTTCAACTTCAATCTGACTGCATCCTTTACAAACATGATTATTTTTCTTCTTGCCTTGTGTTTTTTGTCAACCGAATATATTAGAAACCTAATATTTCAAATTGATTCCATCAAATTTTTTCAGTTTTGTTAACCCTTTACAATGCTGTGTTACAGATGTGCAATAAATCTACAGGCATTCATAAGTGAGAAAGCTTATATTCTGTACTTGATTTTTTTTAATTACATTTTATTAAACACAATGAACTGAAGGTGATTTTTTTATTATTTATATGTGTAATATTTTGGTGCAAAATTGACCATTATTTTCTTTTTTGTTTTTTTCATCATAACGTCGGCATAGGTGCACATCAGGGAATTTTCTGGAAATCAGGGAAATGTCCCGGAATTTTGTTTCTCAATATTGTTTCAATATTTTTACTGTGATTTCTTGAGTCATGGAAAATCATTTGCTTCAGTCTTGAAAAATCATGGATTTGGGACACTTTATTTTGGCAGAAATCCTGTAAACAATTCTTGGCACAGAATCCAGACCTACATGGAAGTGCCAATCAGTGGCGGATCCAGGATTTTCCTGAGGGAGGGGCGCAACAATTTGCCGTGCCTTATTCAGGACGAAATTGAATATTTAAAAAAAGTTTAAAAAAAAAAAAAAAATCTAAGCAGTGTTCAAAAAATATACTTCCATTGTTTTACCACACCCCCTTTCCTCATTCGTCACATCTCCGACTTGATAGCTTAGCGTAGAGTGGTAAACACTGTCCTTTTGTTTTTTTATTAACTATTTTATTTAATAAAAAATGTGTATTCAAAATGTACCTTATATATTGAACATTTTAGCAAGCTACATTTCCGGAGGTATCGATTGTACTGAAGAAATTCCAATGAAAGCGGGAACTTGCTACTTTTATTTGTGACTAACTGACTAAGTATAAACCTTACATAATACTTACATCACACTGGGAAATCAGTAATTGTACATCCAAATTTAACATATTCATAAAATACAGGATGTCTATAAAAGAACTCCGGGGTTTTGAGGCAAAATATTTTAATGAAATAAAAAACATACATACATGTTTTATACATGACTGAAAAGCTTACATTTTCAAGTTTTTTTTAACACTTAGTAAAGTTCTATATGAGCCCCGTTAGTGGCACGGCAGACGTCTAAACGGTATTCTACCTCTTCCCATGTCCTGGCGAGCATGTCTGGGGGGACGGTTGCCACACAATTGACTATTCGTTCCCTGAGATGTTGAACATCACGAATTTTCTCTGCATACACAAGATTCTTGATATGCCCCCAGAAGAAAAAATCCCTACGGAGTCAGATCAGGGCTCCTTGGAGGCCATGGAATAGGTCCCTCCCTTCCGATCCACCTGTTGCCGAGCCGAGCGTCCAATGCCTCACGCACACGTAAACTGAAGTGTGGCTGGGCTCCATCTTGTTGAAAGTAAACTAAACCCTTCTCCGCCTCAATGTCATCTAACTGAGGAAAAAGATACTCCTCCAACATATCACAGTAGACATCACCATTGATACTTCTTTCAATAAAAATAAACGGACCTATGATTCTGTCATGCATAAGCGCACACCAAACATTTACTTTGGGCGTGTCGCGTTCGTACTCGACGAACTCATGGGGCGGCTCAGAACCCCAAATTCTGCAATTATGCCGGTTTACGTGACCATTCACATGAAAAGAAGCTTCGTCACTAAAAATTACACTTTTTAAAAAACCATTATTGTCATCAATTTTATCTAGCATTGAAACAGCAAAGTCGTATCTCTTAACCTTGTCTGCTGGTTTGATGTGGTGTACAAGTTGAATCTTGTAAGCAGTTAAACGTAGTCTTTTATGAAGTACCTTACCGACAGTTGATCTTGGTAACCCCAACTCCAGGCTGCGTCTTGTCAACGATTTCTTAGGGCTTCGAAGGCATGAAGCTCGGATTCTGTCCACTTTCTCTTGAGACACACTCGGCCTACCCGGCGACTTTTGCTTCAAAACACTTCCTGTTTCTTTAAATGCACTGAACCATTGATGAATGGTTTTGTCAGAAGGCGGGTTAACACCATAGTTACGTCGAAAGTTTCTTTGTACGGTAACTACAGACTTCGTTTCTATGAGCCAAATAACACATTGAGCCTTTTGTTGCGGAGTCGCCATCATTTCAAATTTCGCAACGTCATTTCGAGGTCAACGCCCTGCAGTGCCGCCAACAGTTGATACAAATATTCCCAATCGGTATGAGTAAAACTTTTTGAGCTACTCTTTTCAGAGAAATCGACTAAATTTTGCTATCTTTTATAGTTAGTGAGATATGAATTTTTAAAACCCCGGAGTTCTTTTATCGACACCCTGTATTAATGCAGTGAGCTTAATAAGTAAAAATATGTAGTTTTACTGGATAATCCATAGCTTCTCAAGTAATCTAAAGTATGTAGGGAAAAATTGTATTCCAAAGAGAATGTTTTACTAATAATTATAAGTAATATTTTTTATAAGGCAATAGAAACAAATACAATTTTATTATTGACCAGTTATTACAAAACAAATTCCAGTTTCGAAGTCTCTATTGCCAATAGTTATACAAATTTGACTTTATATAATATCGTAAAACAAGACCCTCCCCACCCCGGAAATAATCACTAAAAAAAGTAGATCTTCATGCTTCCCGTGGGCACCCACCGAGTACTGCTACTTTACACAGATAATACTTTTTACAAAACTGTTTGTAAGTATATTTCTTGTACAAAATTGCCATACATTTCCACTGTGGTGTAGTAAAGGAGGATTTTTAATCTGAATTCAAACATGGCGCTTATTTGCAAGCCGAAACAATAGTCAATCTCTCATTATACTTCCCCCCCCCCTGGTAGGCTTTGAACAATACGCATGTGAGAGTCAAAATCTCTTCCTCCCAGCCGACAGAAAAAGGTATCTTAGCTCCTGGAGGACGGGAAGAATATTTATTGATAATTCGATTCCAGGATATGTGTTTTGAAGTGTCGCGAAGATATCTTCAAGATCAAAGGGGTGGGAGGTTTGAATGCTTGTACAGTCTTTCAACGTCCGTTTAAATGAGAAGGGGAAGGCTATAAAAAGAACCTTGATCCAAAAATTAGCCTTTTTTTTTCTTTCGGAATTTAGATGAAGGTCGAAATATGTTTGTTGAGTGAACTTATCAAAAAAATATAGACTCAAGCTGAGTGAGGGGCGCGCGCCCCCTGGCTGGATCCGCCATTGGTGCCAATGACCCCCTTTAACGGAAAAGTACCACGTATTTAGCGCAGATTCAAATTTTGATGTCCATAGACGGACAACATTGCAAATTTAATATCTTTTGTCAAAGGTAGAACCAATTTCTCTGCCTACGTTTCTCTATCTTATCTGTTGGAGAAAAAATATACTTTTGATCACCATTAATACTGATTTTTTATATTGTGTTAAAGTTAAGTTATTTTTTCTAGATACAAGAATGGGTTCAGTCACATCAAGTTCCTGGTTTGTTTACAGGTAGTACTGATGCAAAACTTCTAACGGTGGAAGAACTTTGCGGTCCTAGACATTGGAATTATCGCCCTAAAAAAGTAAATGTTTTTTGTTAGACAAAGTTAATTTCTTACATTAATTGCAGCATTTTAATGTTGTCTCTTTTAGGTTATTCTCAAGTACTGTGTTATCCTAATGTAGATGATTTTTATTTTCAGATCACATTTTTTAAATTTACGTTACTTTTCTAAAAAATATGTTGGTATTTTATAAAGATAGTATTTCTTTTACATAACAAAAAAGTTATTTAGAAACTGCATGATCTTTGCATTTTCCTCCAAAAGCAAAACTAACTTTAATGAATATAATTTTTACCACTGAACAAAAAATAAAAATAGCTTTCTTTTGTTGTGTTTTTGGAAGACTATGAGGGTTTTGGAAGATCTATTCCATCACTTCTGATATTGTATTAGATTTGTAATAGCTGAGATTGCTAGCTGTATATTCAAATTTAGTGCTACGTGATTGAGGCCCTTAAAAATTTAATTTTATTTTTTAAATACTTTTTGCTAATTGCTCATTTTGGATTTCTAGTTATAATTATCTGAGTTCAACAAAAAAAAAAAAGTTTTAATCAGACATCTTTAGTTCACAGTTGGTGGAGTTGGTAGTAAAAGATTAATCATAATTTATTGTCTATGAAATTGTTTATATTCTTAGGTTATTAGTAATGTGTCTGAACCTCGGATATTATAAATGCTTTGTTTTCCAAATAGTGTTTTTTTTTTTTTTTTTTTTTTTCAATTATTATTTTATCTGTTCTCAACTTTGTACATGCTTAGGAATACATGCCAATTATTTTTATGAAGTGAAATTAGTTCAAAAATTAATATTTTTAATTTAAAGTTGAACTTTCTTTCATAACAGATCTACAATATTGCAGAAGTATAGATAAGTGTAATACTTTTAGAAATGTATCGGTTTGTATTTTATTGCATTCCCTTAAATTTTTTTGCAGTCAATAATGGATTATTTGAAGCAGTACAGATTCTCTTATATCCATTCTTGCATTCTTTTTTTTTTCTTTCTCTTCTACCCTTTAGTTTAGCAACAAAGTACATAATGAAAATCAACCTCCACTGAACCAAGAAATTGAGTACAATGGAACAATGTTGTAACATACAATAAAGGAAGTTTATTAACAAAGCTGGAATATTGAGCTTGTTTGAAGAACCTGAATTGGTTAATTTCTTCGCTGGTAAATACTGTCAAGTCGAGAGGTTTTATCGAAGAACAAGAATGACATTTTCCAAACCAGATAGTTAATTTTTATCACTGAGAAAGAATACCAATTCACAAAGCAGATAGTTTGAAGTTTTTTCTGTGGAGAACAATTCCAACTCTTTACTTGGATTCCCCCCCCCCCCCTAAAAAACGCATATTTAAAACAAAGGATGATAACCAATTGATAAACTGTGTGCTTTTCATCTTTAAAGAATGCCAATTCATAAGCCAGGATTTTTTTTACAGTTGATTAAGATAACCAATTGAAATATTCGGTAGTTTTACGTCGTGGAAAAGAACTAATTCATAAATCAACTTGATTCAATTACCAATAAAGATGAAGCTTTTGTTCTTGAAACATGGCCATTGTTTCTTTATTTCAAATAATCTTATATTTTATAACTTTGTTTCATTGTACTCTGCAATAAAATACATTGACAGTACCCTAGTTCGAGAATTTATTGTCCTTTTGACCAACTGTCAATGTATTTTATTGTAATTAGGCAAACCTATTTGTTATATTGCAGACTTTTAGACTTTTCAATTCGTGCCTTTTTGGTTATGTTAACGGAATAGCATTCCTGCAGCAAGCCCTCAATTTATTCAAGAAAGAACTTGCCTCTGTGCTAAGATAATGACGGCCTATTGGTAAGTGTCTGCATTTGTTTTCAACCACAAATAGTTACCTTTGAAAGTACCAACAATGCACTAAGAATAAAAATAAGGTATTGAGAGTTTCTTGTAAAACTCCCCAAGTCCATGGTATTTGGACCTGAGTAGTTTTGTGTGGGAAACTCACAGTATGAGATATATGCTATTTATAGAGTGTCCTAAAAATGACTATCTATTTGAAAAATGAATTTAAAAAAAAGGGGGAGGGAGCAATTAAAATGTTGCATTTATTGTAATGTGTTAGTGAAGACGGCATATTTTCAGTCAACCCATTGTAATAAATGTACCTTACTAATTTTTTTTTCTTCTTTTCAAATTCATTTTTCATATAAGCGAGTCATTTTTAGGACATCCTGTAGATAGGTATAGCATTAGGATATTTTTTTTTTGCCTTTACCTAAAACTAAAAGTATGAAATTATTAAGTGGATAACCAAATCATATTTGTGCTAATAGTACACTTTTCCAAATTTTGAATACAGAAATTTTGATAAAATATTTTGTCTAATGTCACTAATTGGTATGATTTCTGTGAAATTAGATTTTTCTGATTTTTTATTTTTGCATTGTTGACTCTTTCAAAGGTGTATATTTAGAACCAACTGTTAAAACATTTCACAAAATTGTGCGTGATAAAGGTTTGTTCCTTTTTTATATGAGACCCAGGTACTTTGAGTTTCTGCATATTTCAAATTTTGTTTGCTTAAGGGGGCACTGATTCACAAGTGCATCATTTTGATTTACTTTCACTAATTCATCTAAGTTTACAAATAAATTCAATGGTTTATGAAAAGTATATAACTTAATGGATATAATTAGATTTCTTTTTTGAGATGCAGTAAACCTTCAATTTTGAGTTATTATTTAATTACAAATACTGGAACTTAATTTCCTGGCTGCAGTTTCTCATTGTATTCTGGGTGCTCAACAAAAACTTTCGATTATAAATTACTTAATGGAAAGTCACTTTTAATCACTAAAGGTATCTTAAACATTTTACTGCAAACTAACTGGATTAACTTGTAGGTTGTCTTTCAATTTTAGCTCATTTTAAAATGGAAATTACTTTGCTGAACAAAGAAAAGACAATTTCATATTCAAGAGGCCACAATTTTTTACAGTTAAAGTCAATAACTAGTTAGGCATTTGAGTTTTGCAACTGAACCAACATTTTGTTGTTGAATTATGTGCTAAATGTTATGCACTTTGTTAAAACATCAAACTTTGACCTTCGTTTCTGCTATTATGAAGTATAGCTGATTCAGTTGCAAACCACAGCCATATTGAGTATCTTCCATCACTTTTTGTATTGAACTTCAGGTGCATAATTCTTTACATGTACAAAAAGTAAGAATTTGTTGCACTAATTTAAATGCTGGAATCATACCATTAAGAGGTGTGGAAATTTTAACCCCATTACTGATATGTTTCTTAAAGTTTTGAATCATGTGAAATACTTGAAATTTTATGTTACATAATATTCTTCGTACATAGAAAATATTGGAGGAATTTCAATTTTTTTTTGGTTATACCGAGAATTTTCATAAATCGTTCGCTAGGGGCTTATTTTATACTATATTGAATTTAAGTTCCTTTCAATTCACAACCAAAGTATTATAAAGTTCAATTACCGTTGCAGACTAAGAGGCAGCTGCAAGCTTAGGTACCCCATCGAACGTCATTCTGAATTTTTTATAGATTCTAGAGAAAAACTAGTAGATAAGAATGGACAAGTCTTCTGGGACAAAAATAATCAAAACAATTTAAAAATTGACTTTAAATGAGTTGAAATAAATTCGATTGCCAAAAATTTTATAATTTACCAAAATGTGAACACCCTTCTTTGTCTGGTTACCCTCCATTCTTTAATTTTCAATTAAGAATAAAGCGGACAATCCTACTTCTCTTTTGCTAAATACTTGCATCTTTTGAAAAGGAGTCAAATTGACTATAAACATTACATAATCAGTTTTATAATATTTTATGCCAATTTGGCTCACTTTTAACAGATGCGAATACTTTTTACCTGCAAAGTGAAATCGTATGCACCCTTCCCTATAGAAGATTAAGAAGAGGCAGGTTTCCAAGTAAAAAAGAATGCTAATTTTTTGGCAAGTTATGATAGATTTGGCAGTCGGATTCAACTCATTCCCAGTCAATTTTGAACTGTTTGGCCTTTTTTGCCCTGGCAAACCAATATATTCTTCACCTACTAGTTTTTCTCTGCATTCTGTAAAAAATTCAGAATGATTTGAGGCAGTGACTAATCTTGCAGCCTCCTCTTGGACTATTAGTACATAACTAGTGTGACTTTCGTTTAAGTAATTTACTATCAAAAGTAGATCTATTTTATGTTAGTGGCATCACTCCCCTTACAGTTGGCTCTAAATCCATATTTGTGGCTGTTAACAAATCTACAAATTGAGAGCTTATTGCAGGCATTTCCTAGTAGAGCACCTTTTTAGCTGGGGCTGAAAACTTCCCTAGAGTTTGGATGCGGAAGCGACACCTCAAAAGTGGATATAAGGCACTTTGGTAAGAAGCGATGACCCTAATAAGTATTTCTTCCAGCATGCTTGTGTGTAACTGCTTATTTTGTCTATTGGTTTAAGCAGAGGTGTGTTGGGTAAGTATAAAAGAAGGGAACGGGTAAATACCTAATATGTATTCTTGCTAGAACTAAAAAAATTTCTTTGTTTTTGTCTTTTCTGGTGCAAAATACTATTTATGTTTTGTAGTTTACTTTTCTATTAATATATTCCAATTAATCTTTTTGTATTAACTCAGTATAGAAACTTTTTATTGCTTTTATGTTTTTCTGTATCTATGGTTTTTTTTTTACGAGGTCTGACTCTAATTTAGTATTGTTAGTCCAAATAATATTTTGTATTTTTTTTCTCCTGTAAATTTTGATTTCATGTGAAAAAATGTTTTATTTTGAAAGGTGATTTCAGATTTTTTCTAATTTTTGAAAGTTAGTGCATGACAGAATACTGCTTAATGAAAGTGCTATTGTTGAGAGGTTTTATATCCTGCATGTGTTTCAAAGATTGGCAGGAATCCAAAATTAATTGATACACAATAATTTTCAAATATTGCTTTTAAATTATAACGTGACACTTTTATAAAAAAAACTTTTATTTCAATATTTTAAGTCGTGAACTTAATGGTTTTTAGGTTTGTCATTTAATTTCTGTTATTTATTAATACATTACCAAATGAACTTGTATAAATATCTGTAAATGTTGTGTATACCACATGATTTATTTTAACAATTGTTAGAAAACTTTATATATTTCCACCACAAGAAAGAATCGATTAAATTTGACACAACCACATTGAACTGAAATATTATAGATGTATCTTTCCTTTAGACCAGCGTTAGCCACTATGTAGCCCATGACAGATTTTTCTGTGGCACACCAGCAAAACAGAAGATTAAAAAAATAAAAATTCATGTTATAGACATTTTTTACATAATTGTAATTTATCCGAAATAGTATGTATTAACTATTTAGAATACAGTTCTCCACATTCTCCTGCTTAGTTGCATGTCGTCCTCTTCCCAATGCAACATCCAGAGGACCAATTTCAAACCATACATATAGTTTTAAAATTGAAATTACTCAATTGCATATGGTTGTAGCAGTACAGCACTATCTATTGGCAACATTTCAAACTATTTTTTTTTCCCGCTAAAAACCTCGGCCGCTTAATCTACACAACATGTATTTAAAATTTCATTCAGATCTCCTCAGTAGAACCAGAGTCAAGCCTCTGAGTACCGTCAGTTTAACTTTAACCACCCTGTACAATTTTAATACTTTTATTAAAAGTTAGTTGCTCTGTCTCGTTGAAACAAAAGATTTACTTTTTTTTAGACTTTGATTTACTAATAATGGCAATTGTTATTTTTTCAATTCTTTTAAAAAAAAAAAATATTGTAATTTTGTTAAGATAAAAAATATCAATATAATCCAGTTTTTTTTTGTTTTTTTCAGTTTAATAATAATAATTAAAGATACGTTTTCTGGTGTATTTGGCCCACGAAAAGCTCCAACATAAGTCATACGACCTTCCTCTAAAAGTTCGTGGCGAATGCTGCTTTAGACTGATGTTAATTGAGATATAACTGGTACTTTAGAATTATAACCAAATGCCTACAGTTTAATTTATAGTATCCAAACCAGAACACCCATCCTTATCAAAAATCAAAATTCTGTTGGTACTTAAGTTTAAAAAATACATAAAATATATTTTAAAGTTATTATCTTTATTACATTCTCCTTATTCATTGTGAGAAATATATATCATTGTTAAATGGAAAGACTGGGTTGTTTACTTTAGGTATAGCATGTTTATTTTTCATCAAAACAATCAGTTATGTTATTTTTGGTCTGTACTGCAATATATTCTTCAAAGTAGTTCTGTATTTGTGGGGTAAAGAGACAAATTATAATTTTAAAACTTACTCATAATTCTATCAAATATGACTTAAATCAAAATACAATCAAACCAACTAATCAAAATGTAGCCAGCTAACTATGATGTATACAAGATCGGATAATAAAAATATATTCTTTGGTTGCATAAACTCAACATGGTGAAAGAAGAACACGAAGTAATTACTTTTGAAACATAAATATTAAATTTTGAAATTTTCTAAAAAATTTATCCAAAAGAAGGGATGAATATTCTTTGTATTTTGTTTAAATGTTCTTTGATTGCAATCTATACTTTCAGATTTCTTAAAATCCACCACTTATTTACAGCTGATTGAAAATCTCTTCTAAATAATCACCAGTTAAAGTTATCATTCTTCTGTATAGTCACCAGTTATGTCCGAAGTTTTGTGACTTATCTTTTGTCTTCAATTTAAAGCAACAATAAAATTTTAATTATATATAAGCTTGTGTTTTTCTTGAATCAGATAGAGTCTTGACTGCTTTAATTCTAATCTTTGAATTGTTCCAGGACCTCTTCACCCGTGCTGCACCAGTAACAGAAGGAAAAGGAATGAGTTTATTGAAGAAGATGGGGTGGAACCCAGGGGAGGGTTTGGGGAAGAATAAAGAAGGCTCCTTAGAACCTCTTTTATTGGATATTAAAACTGACAAGAAAGGTAATTATAAAATCTTTAAAATTTATCATTAATGATAAAAGTTCAATGCATTTTATATTGTTAACCAACGTTTAAATTTCGTTGTCAATGAAAATATTTATATAACATATAGAGGCCAGAATAAGCAATTTACTATGAATGATAATATCATTTTATATGTCTTTATTGCTATTGGTTGCTGGATGTCTGATGGGAGTTTTAAGGTTTTTCCATTTTTGAAACACAATTGCTGGGGAAAACCTCTCGGAAGTTCACATGCCCTGCTCCCAATTGTTTCGATCTTGATCGAACAATGCTCTTGTTGAATGAATCCTCACTCTTAGGAGAGAAACTTTAATTCAACAAACATTCCTCCAAGTGCACTATAAATGTCATTTCTATGAAAATTTTAACTTATTAACTTTTGAAGAAATCTTCATGTTTGCTGCATCTTTAAATTTTTGTTTACAATCTTTATTGATAACATTTAGTCCTTTTTATTTAACTTAAAATTTGGGAACTTTTTCAGTATTTTTATGTTGTACAAATCTACTCTACCTCCTTGATGTTTCAGTCGACTTTATTTGCTGCATATTCTATAGACATTTTGATTCTTTTTAAAATCTGCTCTTATATAATATATATATATATATTTTTTTTAAAGCAAAATTTGCATTGCTTTGTTATGTTAAACATTTAATTAAGTAAGCTTAATTTGAATTTTATAATTATTGTTTATGATATTTATTTTCTGTTGGTACACTTAATGATGTATTTATTTCTTTAGGTCTAGTCTCTGAAGGTGAAGGTGCCAAGAAAGGTGTCACTACTGCTGTCAAAGAACTCCAAGGTATATTTAGCTCTTAAATTTTTTAAAGATCTTGTATTTGTTAAGAACAAGTATGAGGGAATCAGTCATAATTCTGAAAAGTGCATGAAATTGACTTACAGCAAATTTAAATATTTAACCTAGAAGGTAGCTGACAAGATTTAGAAATTGTTCCAAATATGTAGCATTTAAATTAGGAGTGAGATATTTAGTTGAAATAAAGCATGTAAATTAAAATCTTAGCCGGTTATTACATTTGGATTCAACTAAAATGTCCTAAGTAAAATAATTTTGAAAGTTGATTTTATGCTGGTAACTTGATAATTTTTATTCAGGAAAGCATCCAGTATCAGCTTTAATGGAGTTGTGCAGTAAAAGGAAATGGAAATCTCCGCTTTATAACATTGTAAAAGATACTGGACCCCCACACAAGAAATTATTTTTATTCAAGGTAAATATTATAGATAATAGAATTTTGAACTAACACAAAAAATTATCCAAACAAGATTAAAGTTTGTGTTTTTGCTTGCATTATATCTATGTGCAATATTACATAGCCTCGATTATCCGAAATAATTGCTGACTGGTGGTGATTTTTTCCTATAACCTATCATTTATGAAAAAATATTGCACCAGTGTCATAGGAACAATATAAAGCAAATAAACTGGTACTGAATGCAAAGCTTATGCTTTTTGTATCACACTTCTTACAAATAACCTTACATAAAGTAATTCTACATTAAAGTAGGCTTTAAGTTAAGAAAAAGAAGTATAAAATTTTGAATTTTTCGACTAGAATTATTTTGGTTAATCAGTTCTCAGATAATCAATGCTCTACTGCATTTCTACTGAGCTGTTTCTACAGCATTATGTTTCATGCTATAAAGATTCAGGGTTATTTAATAGACAGAAGTTAAAATGAAGATAATTTTCCTTTGCATAAACCATAAAAAATGGCTTTTATAACTCTTGAATGAAAATATATATCCTATTTATAAAAAATACATTCTATTTAAATTCTTATCAATAGTTTAAGCCATATCACTTCTGGAATTAATAAAAGTGAAAAACATTTCTAGGGAAAAATTCCAACTTTAAATTGCTACATAAAATTTCCTTATTTTCTTCATACAACATTACTTATTGGATATAGATGCCCAATTTAAAAGTAGACAGGAATTATAACAAGGCTGCCACAGGTGACTAAAAAGGCTACTAAAGCGACTATTTTAGTGGCCAGGCGACTATGGCAACTATTTCAATGAAAAAAGGGCCCAAAGCAACTATTTTGAACAAAACCTTCAACTATTTTTGGGCTCAGGCGACTATTTTTTTTTAAAATTGGATATTGTCCGTTAGAAGACAGAAAAAAACGGCACTAAAGTACTAACAATTTTATCAAAATGATGATTTTTTTTAAGAGGGGCGGGAGAGCGAACACTATCGAAATAGTTGTTCATATTCGCTGGTAGAGTGATTGATCACTTTGTTAGTACGACGATAGTAACTTCACGCAAAATTGTTGTTTTTGACGGCAACCACTGTCATTTTCGCCTACCTGTTAGGTTTCAATGTTTTATCTTTCGCTGTGCAAGGCAACAGCATACACAATTATATTCTCAAATGTCAAATTATTTCGCTTTATTTACTCTAAACAAAAGTGAATTTGTGGAATTTGCCACGAACGCCGGAAGAAAGTGCCATAGTATGGGCAGTATTGATGTTATTTCCGAGATTTGTGTCAGTGTGATGAACAATTTCGCTGTGTTGGTCAATCAATGCAGAATGATAAGAATTCCAATGTTGTAGCTAAATTTATGAATAATAAAATAATTTAAATTTTTAAGCAATTTATTTAATTACTTTGAATGTAGCTTAAACAGGGTGGCGACAGAACCGGGAATTCAGGGAAATGTCAAGGAATTTCTCAAAATTACTCTTTAATCAGGGAATTTTGAAATTTTCGAGTCTCTCTTCTCGCGTATCCCGTGTGTGGGCGGACATCTGTCCCGACTCGCGTCACACGGTATATATATAGTTTGAATAGTTGGCCGATCGATTTGGGTGTACGAAGTTTCCGAACTTTTTCTACTCTCTGCAGCTAAGCCAAACCGGCCAATCCCCCCTCCTCGGCCCACAACCACATGTTCATGTTCTACTTTTTTTTTTTTTTTTTTTTTTTTTACTTTCTGAAATCACTGTTATGCTTGGAACAATAATTTACACATTATTTCTGTTAGATTTTTGGTTATCCTATAACTTCGCGTCCTCCAGTGTCTTATTGTTAAAAGAAATCTTCAAACTTCAATCTGCCTGCATCCTTTACAGACAAGATTTTTTTTCTTCTTGCCTTGCGCTTTTTCTCAACAGAATATATTAGAAACCTAATTATTTACATATTATTTCTGTTAGATTTTTAGTAATCCTATTATTTAGAAGCGCGACCGTAGATTTATTGTTTAAAAAAATCCTCCAACTTAAATCTGACTGCATCCTTTACAGACATGATTATTTTTCTTCTTGTCTTGTGTTTTTTGTCAATAAAATATATTGGAACCCTAAATTCCTTAATATTTCAAATTGATTCCATCAAATTTTTTCGTTTTTATTAACCCTTTGTAGCATTGTGTTATAGATGTGCAACTAATCTATAGGCATTCATAAGCAAAATGGGTTAGATCCTGTACTTGATTTTTTTTTTTTTTTTTTTTGTACTTTAATTTTGACATTTTATTTAACATAATTAACTGAAAGTGATATGTGTTTTTGATTTATATGTTTAATACTAGCTGAATACCCGTGCTGCGCTACGAAATTTTACCATTAGCATTTTAGCGATCAAAAGACATTCATGTATTCTACACTTCAGACGTTTGCTCCCATTTCGATCCCGACAAATTGATTTATCAAAATAGGAACTTTCCTTTGTTGACATTTTAAACGAAATTTATAATTGTGAATAGTAAACTGGTATAGTTTATTGTGTTTATGTTTGCTCTTAGTTCTAAATTTCAAAGTAGTAGCTGTGTTGGAATTAAGTTAATTAGACATTAAGTTAATCCTCGTATAGTTTCAATGTTGCGTCGTCTTTTCATCCCTTAAAAATTCGTTAATCGATATTGGAATGACTTATTTTTTTAACATTTGCAAAAAAAAATCAGAAAAATGACTACATTGGAAGAGGAACATTCGGATATCCCTCGTTTGGAACATTTAACCCCTTCTCGACCCCTTAAAGTTGGTTAATCGAGAACAGAATAGCTTACTTTTTCTATGTTTAATCTTTTTTGACATTTGTACCAAATTTCCGAGTTGTGACCATATGGGAAGTGGTACATTCGAATATTCCTCGTTTGGAACGTTTAACCCCTTTTCCACCCCTTGATCCACCCGAGATCGGAATAGTTTACTTTTTCTGCGTTTGTCTTTATTGATATTCACACCAGTTTTCAGAATTGTGAAAATATGAGAAGTAGGACATTCGAATATATCGCTCGTTTGGAACGTTTAACCCCTTTTTGACCTCTTAAAGTGGGTTCATCGAGATCGGAATAGCTAACTTTTTCTATGTTTACCATTGTTGACATTTGTACCAATTTTTAGAGTTGTGACTATGTGAGAAGTAGGATATTCGAATGTCCCTCGTTTGGAACGTTTAACCCCTTTTTGACCTCTTAGAGTGGGTAAATAGAGATCGAAATAGCTTACTTTTTATACGTTTGTTTTTGTTGATACTTGCACCAGATTTCAGAGTTGTGACGAAAGGGGAAGTAGGACATTCGAATATCCCTCGTTTGGAACGTTTAACCCCTGTTCCACCCCTTAAAGTGGGTTAATCGAGATCGGAATAACTTACTTTTTCTTCGTTTGTCTTTATTGATATTCTCACCAATTTTTAGAGTTGTGAAGAAATGAGAAGTAGGACATTCGAATATTCCTCTTTTGGAACGTTTAACCCCTTTTCGACCCATTAAAGTGGGTTAATCGAGATCGGAATAGTTTACTTTTTCTATTTTTACCATTGTTGATATTTGTGCCGATTTTCAGAGTTGTGACTATGTGGGAAGTAGGATTTTCGAATGTCCCTCGTTTGGAACGTTTGACCCCTTTTCGACCCCTTAAAGTGTGTTAATCAAGATCGGAATAGTTTACTTTTTCTATTTTTACCATTGTTGATATTTGTGCCGATTTTCAGAGTTGTGACTATGTGGGAAGTAGGATTTTCGAATGTCCCCCGTTTGGAACGTTTGACCCCTTTTCGACCCCTTAAAGTGTGATAATCGAGATCGGAATAGTTTACTTTTTCTATTTTTACCATTGTTGATATTTGTGCCGATTTTCAGAGTTGTGACTATGTGGGAAGTAGGATTTTCGAATGTCCCCCGTTTGGAACGTTTGACCTCTTTTCGACCCCTTAAAGTGTGTTAATCGAGATCGGAATAGTTTACTTTTTCTATTTTTACCATTGTTGATATTTGTGCCGATTTTCAGAGTTGTGACTATGTGGGAAGTAGGATTTTCGAATGTCCCCCGTTTGGAACGTTTGACCCCTTTTCGACCCCTTAAAGTGTGTTAATCGAGATCGGAATAGTTTACTTTTTCTATTTTTACCATTGTTGATATTTGTGCCGATTTTCAGAGTTGTGACTATGTGGGAAGTAGGATTTTCGAATGTCCCCCGTTTGGAACGTTTGACCCCTTTTCGACCCCTTAAAGTGTGTTAATCGAGATCGGAATAGTTTACTTTTTCTATTTTTACCATTGTTGATATTTGTGCCGATTTTCAGAGTTGTGACTATGTGGGAAGTAGGATTTTCGAATGTCCCCCGTTTGGAACGTTTGACCCCTTTTCGACCCCTTAAAGTGTGTTAATCGAGATCGGAATAGTTTACTTTTTCTATTTTTACCATTGTTGATATTTGTGCCGATTTTCAGAGTTGTGACTATGTGGGAAGTAGGATTTTCGAATGTCCCCCGTTTGGAACGTTTGACCCCTTTTCGACCCCTTAAAGTGTGTTAATCGAGATCGGAATAGTTTACTTTTTCTATTTTTACCATTGTTGATATTTGTGCCGATTTTCAGAGTTGTGACTATGTGGGAAGTGGGAGAATTAGTGATGAGTGAGTCAGTGAGTCAGTGAGTGAGTGAGTGAGTGAGTGAGTGAGTGAGGGCTTTGCCTTATATATATAGAGATAAATCAAACAAAGAATTAAAGTATCCTCCTCCCCTTCCAAAAAATAAAAAAAGAATCTGAATGCTTTGCTGCATACATTCAGGCAAAGGGTTATGGAATTTAAGAAAAAGGTCCTTACATTCCCCCCCCCCCCCCTGCCAAATGCTGTGCTTGTCATGTTTTATAAAAACGATTTTTTGCCTTATTTAATATGTACTTTTGCGGTTTAAGATTGTATTTTTGCTGTATAAAATTTTATTTCTATATATCTATGAGTAATTAATTTTTTATAAGAAGCTGTTAATTTCAAGACTTTCTTTCATGCATTATGTTTTTTTTTATCTTTTCTCAACTTCAAAATCTAAAACACGTAATTTTTCATGAAATATATGTACCTAGTGAAATTAGTGACTGAGTAGCAAAATGCTGATTATTTAAGTTTCATGCTCATGCATGCCCAAGTTTAGTGAATATTTAGGACACTGTTTAAAATTTATGTTATTAACAGGATACAGCCTATAACATATAATTAAAAAAAAAAAAAAAAATTTAATTAAAAGAAAAATATTGTACTAGTTTTGCTTTTCCTTGAAGTTAGCAAGTATGGGTGTAGTTTGTAAATTGGTTTATGGGAATTTTGTATTTTTTTTCTTGATGTTTTCCATTCTTTTTCTTGCTCTAAAGATGCTTGTTTTGATTTTTAGCCTAAACTTATATTTTGTTGCAATTATACTTTGATAAGTAAATGTAATTCCATATAGTCAAATGTATATATTTTTAAATTGGCCATTATTTTCTTTATTTTTTTTAAATGATGAAATCGACAGAGATGCACATCAGGGAATTTTCTGGAAATCAGGGAAAAGTCAAGGAATTTTGTTTCGCAAATTCTATAGCCATTCTGTTAAAAATTTAAAAACTAGCCTTAATGAAATTCGATTGCCATTGCCAATGTATAGTATAATTGTTTAAACATGATGCTTGTTTTTCTGAAAAAAGTTTTTTGACTTTGGAAGTTAGAAAAAAATTATCTTGTTTTGCCAATCAATTTTTATGAAGTTTAGCTTCTTTTTTTTTTGCTTTGGTGCTGTTTGGGAGTAAGTTTGAGTTGCCAACTTCCATCGCAGTATATAAATATGGTAGCGCCTCCCCCAAGACACATGCCTTTTACCGTAATGTTTTAGACACTTATTTGAATTGAAAGAAGAGTGTTTCTGGGTTTTCGTGTTTTATGTAAATCAACAGTTTTATTTCGATCTTATGAGAAGTGAGGTTACTATTTTCAACTTCTAAGACTACTATTTTTAAAGTGTGAGACTACTATTTTGGCTACTATTTTTAACATCTGAGGCTACTAAAGCAACTATTTTCAAAGCTTACAGTCAGTGGCAGCTCTGTTATAAAGACATCAAAATAAAGCTAAATTAATTTATTGTATGTTAATTATAAATCAAACCATATATTCATTCTAAGCAAAGAAAAAGAAAATGGCAAAATAAAGTGAGCTAAATATTTTATTATCTCGAGATATCATTATTAGAATGTAATGTATTAATGTACATATTATAATACAAATAATGATTTTGAATGTTAAAAATAATTAGCTCAAGCTTAATCCATTGAAATTAACTTATTTAAATACATTTAATTTAATTACCTGCACATTTAACATACTTTTTTTTATCTAACTACATATCTTACCCACTTTCTAAATTACAAGTTGTTGAATACTTAATGATTTGAGTTTTTTTTTTTTTTTAAGAACTAATCCATAAAAATGAAGTTTTTACCATAAATTCTTTGTGTGCATCACCAACTTTTGTGTTCACTGGGACAATTACCTGGCTGACGTTTTGAACAATTTATGCTCTTTTTTTTCCACTCTTAATCTAGTGTCCTGAGCATCAGTTAGTTATAAATGTATATTTGACCTAGTTTGGATAGTTATTTTTCTATATAACTTTGTCATCAACTAATATTGCATAAAACACATTACTACAATATTCATCTTTTTTTGTAATTCTTATCTATTTGTGAGAAAAAGAAATCCAAATTGTCCTGTTTGTCACCCCAGAGATATGCCAATTGAACTTTTACTCTTTGTTTTCTTGTAACATATATAAACTCGCTGAAAGAACTAAAATATTAATACAAGTAGGGTTTTTTCTGCCTCTGACATTAGCAGAGCATAGTTTCAACCCAGTGACCTCTGGGTTATGGGCCAGCATGCTTCCACTGTGCCAATCGGTTACTGTCATACCCTTAGCTTTATTTCTTCAATCCATTATATTTCTCAGAGAAAACGCAATAAAAAGGTATCATAAAAATGTGTGTATGTCCTCAAAACTTTTAGAATGTATTTTCTTCAACAACATGTCTGTCTGCTTAGTTTCGGTTCGATTGGAGGACGGCAAGTGAGTTAATTAGTCCTCCAAAGATATTGTCCATTACAAATAAAATCAAAGTCAATTTAACAGATTTAATATTGAGGTATCTTTCTGATAAGTAGACTTGGCTTGGCCTCCTTGCGCACTCTTGGTATCGTGATGATCATCCTGGAAGATCACTTGCTCTACTTTTCTTCAGACATGCCCAGACAGCACTCTCCCACTTTTTCAGTGGTCATCTGAGTGGCCTTACTTTTCAAGGCAGTTGTAAATCTTATTCCAATTGTTCCAGATGTCAATCTGAGCCTCTCCGACACACATCCTAGGGTGCCTGGGATTGTCCCGTGATAACCTGTTTGATCTTCCCTTAATTGTTTATAATTTTAAGCAAGTGAATAATCTCTTGGATCTCGTCTAGCCGAGGCTAGACATGGAGATTAAAAACTACAACAATATTGATGTATAGAATAGAACGTATTGTAAACAACTTTATTTACTGAAATACTTCATAAAATGTTCTTTCTTGACTAGAAGAATCTTAAATGTAAATCTTTCTATCATGAATAATCGTATGTAAATTATGATGTCTAGGTTGAAGTGAATGGTGTTGAATATCAACCAACCACTCCATCGCCAAACAAGAAGGTTGCGAAAGCAGATGCCGCGGTTATTTGCCTGCAAGCACTCAATGTGTTTCCAAGAGAATAGCGAGAGTTCAGCATTACTCATGTACACAGCATAGCATTAACATACTCAAATATTTGAATGATTTGTTTTAAATGTGTTTCTATTTCCTGACTGGACTATTTACTATACACATCTCAGTGTCCTGTTGAGCCACCTATTACATTTAATATTAAACTTACTCTTTAGAATGTACCTCATAGAATGGACAAGACAGTAGCCTTTTTTAAGAGAGGGACCCCCTTTGCACTACTTAATGCTCCATGTTTTCAAATATAATATCTGACAGAATATTGCTTTACAAAAATGGATTTTTATATCTGACAACAGCTAATAAAATTTAAAAGAAATAATGTTTTTTTTTTACTGTTATTTTTATAAGCTTGCTTATAAAAACAATTTACGGAGTAATAAAAAGTGCCCACATATTTTCTCATCAAATTTTGTTGATAAGCTGTATAAAATAAGCTGTTTTGTTGATATCTGGTGTAAAAGTAAAAGTTTTAAAGCAATACTTTGTCAAATATTGTGGCCGAACACGTGAAGAATAAATTCTATAAGGCAAAGACAGACTGACAGTTCTTCTTTAGATGTGCTGTTATTTTATGTATTGTTGCCTTATGTTGTTTTACAACTCTGAACATTCTACATTCCACCTGAGCGTTTAATAGATTGTGACTATCACAATTTGGATCCAGTTTCTCAACTGATGTTCCAGTTTTTAAACACTTTAACAAGTGCTGCTCTTGAACATTTAACAAATAGGCCTGTTTCAATGATACTCACTCCATGCTCCACAAGTATTCTACTTTTATAGTGTGTTAAATCACGTTATTTATCTCGCAAATAACTCACTTTTATTGTTAAAAGCACTGATTATTTTTTTTCCCCTTTTTTTCTGAAGCTAATTTGATTAAAGCTGACAGGTATGCACAGTAAATTGTCCACTCAGTGTATAATGAGGGTGGTATTCAATATGTATGTATTATATATATATGTGAAATACTCATGTAATGTGAATGAAGTATGCGAGATTAGATAAAGAACCGAATGGGGTTTTTATTGTTACTTTTAAAATTTGAGCACTGAAAATACTACCAATGATCACTTAAATTATTTTTCAAAAAATAATCTAAGTTTTGCATTTCCCATGCATAGTTATAAGGGCACCACATTTTTTTTCTTTTAATAATTAGATGATAGCATTATCTTATTATCAATGTTTGTTGTGATAAAACTCATCATGCTGGGTTCTAAGATATTGATTACTTAAGAAATGCCAAAAGATTTTACTTGGTCTGATTATATTCTGAGTTCTTCTATGAAAAGTGTAAAACAGGTTGAAGTTTTCCTTTTTCTAGTCAAAGCCATTCATTCAATGTAATAAGATACTTAAAAACAATTTATAATTAGATCATTTGAAAGTTTTCTATATTATGCAGGGGATGAGAGTTTTCCTCCTTTTTTGTTTTTTATGTTACATTTTCCTTCTCTTTGTCCCTGTTTCGAGGATCAGCATTTTTCTGATCTGAACCAGTTTTTCCTGCAAAAAGTATACTTTTCCTAATGTCTAAACAAAAGATTTTCCCTCTTAGTTCTACTTTCCTCACAAGATTACTCCACAAGCTCCTAATATTTGAAATGTAATTATTATATAGTATGAGAAATTTAATCATATCTTTAAAATTAACCCTTCTTATCTTCAAATCATCCTTCTTGCATACTTTTTTGTTGAAATTTTGTGTATTCTTTCAGCAAGCTTTTTTTATGAAACTTTTGGGTATCATCCCTTCCGCTTGCTTTATTAATGAATTTTTGGATTTCCCCCTTTTTGCTCTCTGATCACTCTCATCCCTGATTATGAATCACTTTACTTAATTTGCCTTTTGTTTTCAAGTAAATTGTTGCTCACATACGTTATTTCTTATAGTAAATGTCCTTTAGAATGTTTAATCTGCCTAGTAATACTACAGCCATACAATTAGTGAAGTATTTCATCTGTGGATTGGATATCCATTTACAAGTCATAGCTTCTAATTGTGTTTTTTACTTGTAAGACGCCCTTTGATACTAAATCTAGGATGGTCCAAACTTTTGCTATTGACATTTTGCTTGTTACCTGTCATATTATCGAGATAGAATTGATAACTTCTTTAAATCATCACTAGAGCTGTTAATATGATATCTCATCAGATTTTCTATAGGTAACACTTGTTTTACAATTATTACTTTATCTGTTTAAGAGTTTCCACACTTTAGTTTACAGTCTATATGTTCAAACTTCTATATTTCAAAATAGCACATATTAAAAGAAAAAGTATTTTTTACAATGTTTTTATCTTTAAAAAGCACTAGGCATAATATTGAAAACATTGTGTCAAATTAAGTTATAAATAAAAAAAAACATGTTACATGATAAAAACATGTAAATAATGCTGTTTATAGGTGTCTCTTAGTGTTATTTCCCATTTCTAATATGGCAGTTAATATGCATGTGGTTAAAAACTTTAGTATCTTAATATAGCTCATCTTTAGTATTTTTTCTTACAAAATTACATGATTTATTTTCGTCCAAGATTTATGTGGTCAGTTACATGTTAATGTTTATCTCAAGATATTATGTTGTTTTACTTGGAAATTTGTCCCTTTTAAATGAGTGTACATACTCAGTTAAAATAATTGTTAGTATATTCTGTTGTGAAGAACCCTTAACTTTTTATATGACATTGTCTATATCAGTTTAATAGACAACTCGCAACACATTTTAAATTATCACAAAGTGTCAATGCCTTAACATCAATAAAGAAAATTTCGCTTGATTGAGTAGTATTTTTATTTATTTTAAGTTTCTGATGCATTAAAAAGGTCGTTTTGTAATGCACAAAAGGGTTGACATTTTACTTTTTATGTTAATATAAAAACAGAAGGTATTTAGATTTTGGGGGAAAAACAACACTTGTAGTTTTGATTAATCCTTAAGAAAAAAAAACTTGTAAAATGTTTTTCGTAAAGTCATGGTGTTTAAATTTCAAGCATTGGCAATTTTCAGCTTATCACCACAAATCAATACCCATAATCCAAATGGAGCCAAATAAATTTATCCAAGTGCTAAGTTTCTGTAGAGGTATTGCACACTGTATTTGAACCATCTAAAATAAATCAAGGATAATTCTTCTTTAGCTTCAAAAAACTTCTTTAGCTTCTTTTTCTTTTCTAAGTTACATATTATAAGCTAATTTGTGGTGGGTTACAAAAGTTATTTAATTGATTTTTATTCCCAACACTCGATATATAAGAAATTATAGTTGTGAAAAACATAATAGAAAAGCATATTAAAAGTGTTAAGTAGTCATTTCATGCACTTGGGCCAGCTGGCATCTGTGTGTAAAAAATATTGCAGCATTATTCAAAAAACATTCATTAGCTTTTTTTTTTTTTTTTTTTTTTTTTAAAGCAGAAAAGAGATAATTAGAAATGAACCAAACCCCCCTTTGTGGTAAAATGAGGAGTTTAGCTTGTCATTGGTATTTCACGCCTTACTATACAATGAGGTGTATGCTCGTCATGTGGCTAAAGTTGCTGTTGAAAGTGATAATTTATTTATTCTGCAACTTCTAGTATATAATATTGAATCTGGCAACATTATCTCTTTTTATTAGTTGTGTAAATATCACAAATCATCATCGCATATTGTTTGCTGGTAGAATGACTGTAGAAGTTGTAGCCAAATTTTGTTAGTTGAATTTCATTCTTGTAAACAATGTGAGCATTGATCAATATATATACAGGGTGTCACAAAAGGTCATGTCCAAACGGCACACATGGTTGTGTCAGGTCATGAGGAAGCAGAATTACATAGGAAAGGGGGGTCGGAAACGCGATTGTAATCCGCTAGAGGGCAATAAGCTCTAGCAGACGAAAGCGCGGGCAGTCGGATTAATCGAAGCGCGGACGTTGCAGAGAGCCAGCACAGTACCGTGGCTACCACGATCCCCTGACCTAACCCCCTTGGATTTTTACCTCTGGTGATACCTGAAGTGTCTGGTGTACGAGACACCCGTTCCATTGGACGTGGACCTCATCGCAAGTATCGTTGAAGCGGCGGCACGTGTCCGGGAGACTACTGGCCAATTCGAACGAGTTCGCGATTCCATGCGTCGCAGATGTGAAGCATGCATCGCAGCTGATGGGGCCAATTTTGAGCACTTACTATGATTTGTAGCATTTTTCTTTTTTATTTGGTACTGTTTTGTTGTAAAATAAAGATTTTTTACACCGTTTGTTATCTTTTCTTTGCGTGACGGTTACGATGAAATTTCACTGTCAAAATTGCGTTTCTGACCCCCCTTTCCTATGTAATTCTGCTTCCTCATGACCTGACACAACCATGTGTGCCGTTTGGACATGACCTTTTGTGACACCCTGTATATATTTACTAAAGGAAAAACGTGTTCGGAAATAAGCACCGTTATGGATAAGAGTAGTGCAAACTTTGAAGATCAAGGTGATAGGAGAGATTGTGATAATTGTGACAGATTTTTAATTCATTGTCCACAATGAATTAAAAATCTGTCCAAATCACTAATATAATTTTAGTTAACCATATGCATGAATTATAAAATGGAACATGATTTTTTAAATAAAAATTAAATGGTTACATCATGCACAATTTTTCATGACTAAATCATACTAGAAGGGACTGAAATAAAATTAAAATTGAAATTTTATCTCTAATTATTCTATCACTACCATAAAAGCTTTCATTTTAAAGTTTGATTTGTGAAAAAAGCAATTTAAACTTATTTAGATATGTATTGAAGCTATAAACTATAATACCTTTTACAGACTTGAAATAATTAAAGCACATTAAACAGATGGAATTGGGGAAACAGGAGAAGTCAATCACTGTAGACTGACTTTCTAAATCCAAATCTTAGCAGGTATAAAAACCTTTGTCCAAGGAAAGTCTGGTAGAGGCTGTATTCATATAGCTGTTTTGGTCTTAAAAAGCATAACTTGATTTAGGAAAATAAAACAAATTAAATAAAAGACAAATACAATGAAACTTCAGATTGTTCGAGTTATCTCATTTCCTTCAATATAAAGCCCAACATAATTTTCTTTTTCAGTTGAAGTTAGGGTAGTTGGTTGTTATCAGATTATCTGGCGCCGTCAGCAACACGAGGGCTATAATGCGCCGAAACATTCGTCATTTGACAAGCCAACATACATTTACAAACACCCATGCCTGACACGGGACTCGAACCCGCAACCTCGCGGTCTAGAAGCTAGCACGCTAACCACTATACCATTTGGTCGGCCAATTAAAGTCAAGATTCATACGCCTCAGGGAAAACTCAGGAAAAATAAATCAGCATTAAAATATCTGGGAATTTTCAGGGAAGAAAGAAAATCCCCCCCCCCCCCCCAAAAACCCTGGAAAAAGTCGTTTTTACCCTAGAAAAAAATCCTACTCTTATGTGCTATTTATTTAACCTTAACTCGAGGAATTAAAATTTACAAATTTTTTGATAGCATAGCCTATCAGAAAGTTATTAGAGAAAAAAAGACTTTTTTCATGTTAATGAAAGAATTTGTGCAATCCAGGTTTGAAAATATTTATCTGGCTTGTTAAAGTAATTAATTTTTGCTAAAAAAATTAAATCTGCAACGGAAAACTCAGGGAATTTTTTTTCTGAAAATGAGTATGAACCCTGAAAGTACTAGATAGCACAAATAATCATATTTTTTAAAATTTCTACACTGTAATCCTTTTTCTAGTACTAGACTGAATTAGTTCAGAACATAAAGTTTAGGCATTTTGTTCATTGCATTTTGAACGCCCAACGCCCCTATACATTCCTGTACTTATATAAACGACCATGTACTAAATATTAAGGCTCTTTAAAATTCCCTAATCGCAAAAGGCTACGTTTATAATTAATGAAATTATACTAACATAACATCAAGATGTTACAGGTGTGCAAGAGAAATACACTTAATAGATTGAATTTTTATAAGCTGATGGTAACTACTTTCGTTAAATTGCTGAGGTCACTTGGGGAAAAAAAAAAAAAACTTTTTTAAAGTTCTGTTTACCTCTTTAACTTGAGTGTTGTCCATCAGTCCTTTACTTCCCTGGCTGTTTTCCTGATACAGTATGCAGAAGAAAGGAAAAAAATCCGAACGATGGCTATATTTTTTGGTTCTAATTATCGTAGAATCTTGCGGTTTGCATCAAAATGTTTTATTTACGATTTTCTATATGCCTGGTGCAAAAATTGTTTCTTAGGGGGCTGTTTGCTAAGTAAATTTAACTTTATCTTTGAAAATCTTTATACGAACCCCTATTTTTTTTATGTTTTCATTCGACTTAGAATACCTCGTTTACCCTTAATGCCAAATTTCAGTCCATTATGTTAAGAAACACGTCACTTATGAGCGAAAATGTTTTGGGCGATCTTCAGGGCAAATCTCTTTACAGCGGAGAAGGGGGGGGGGGGGAGAATCGAACGTTTGCGTGCTTCAAGACGTAATCTATTACACGGTACCTTAAAGTGAGTTTTTTTTTGTTTTTTTTACATTTTTGCTAAAATATTGAGAACCATAAGTCAAAATGGAATGCAACAAATTCTGGAGGTGTTTTCGGCCATGATAAATCTAATGATAATCATTAAAACACTGTTTGGTGCAAATTGCTATTATGTTTCCATTTAAAAAAACTGTCGTTTGAAACAAAACATACTAAACTATTAATTATTTAAGAATTTATGATCAAAAAAGTATTTCTTTTCCTTTTAACATTATTAATTTGTCAATTCTTTGACCTCATTTAGATTTTTAACCACTCATTGGAAAAGTATGAAGTTTTGTATTTCACCGGTTTTTTTTTTTTTTTTTTTTGGATTCTAAATTTAAAGTATAGTAAGTTTTTAGTATAATATTCTGGGGTTGCCATTGAACTTTTCAAATTTTGTTCAGTTTAATTATGTAGACCCCTCATGACAAAAAACAAACAAACTATACGCAATTAGTCAAATCCTTCCACGATTTACAACGGTACTTGACTTTTGTTATTTCATCAATTAGAATAGAATACAAGATATAGCCATCGTTCGGATATTTTTTTTTCTTTTTCTTTCTTTCTGCGTACTGTACCAGGTACAGTACGCATACAGTACGTCCTATATATCCTATAAATCCTATATTTTTTTAAAAATTGGCAAAAACGTCCTATATTGTCCTATATTTTACAATTGTCCTATAAATCCTATATTTCTATATTGATTCGATCTATATTTTCTTCGAATTCGTAATAACGGCGCCTTTCGTTGCCATTTTTTATATTTCGGATTCTTTGCCGCGATCGTAGGTAAAAACACCTGACAAAATCAATGCTTGTAACGGCGGCGTTTTATCTCTTGTGACGTCACGTGCTGTATAACCTACAACTCAACTCCACTGGAACGGCGGGAGTTGTAAACATGTGAACTTTTTCATAGTAAGCGGTCTTGAATTTCTGATTTGTTTTCTCCTCCAACGTAGTAAATTAATTGGATACAGAGAGAGAGATGCAGCAACATAACTCTGCCTCGGGAAAAACGGATGAAAACGACTTGTGATTAACTTGCAGGGCTACTAAAGGACATTTTGAGTGCACAATCAATAATTGATGAAGGAAACAAAAGGGTTAAGAATTACTGTATGATGTCGGATGACGATTTTTTTATTCCAAATCCGATACGGATTCTGCGCCACGAATTGTTTAAACGGCACCTAATTAGGGCAACCATAGGTAGTTCTCTTGCTCTTAAAAAAATGACGGGCTGCCATTTTTTAGCGAAAATCACCTTGGCGCAGAATCCGTATCGGATTCGAAATATTAGCCACGATTTTTTCATAAAAGTCGCCAAAATTGAAAATGACGTCAATAAGTTGTGATGTCAAATCCAGATGGTCATTAGGGTTTCCGGAAAACCAAATCTCCGGTTCGCCACATTCGGCGCTAAATCTCCCACTTTTCGCCGCCAATCCAACCGACACTGAACAGTAAATCTGAACCAACAAAAGACTGCAAACAGGGATAAAAAGAAAATACTTAAAGAAATTGGAGCAGTTCAAGCAGTTATAGATACTGGGAGCAAAAGACTCAAGATTGCAAATAATGTAATTAATAAAACTTGATTTAGGGATGGAATATTGAGGCAATAACGGATGACATATTCAGGATCAGGCGATTTCTTTTTTTTTTCAAGGTGTGTTTTATATTCTCTTAAATACAGTATAACGAGTTTATAAATGTATAACTAGTTAATTTTTAAGTTCAGTAGCAACTATGTGCAGTTATTTGATGTTTTAAATTGTCCTATATATTTTTTTAAAAAATCCTATATATTCTTATTTTGTCACTTTGACCCCTGACTGTACCTTTAAAACACCTAAATTTCTCTCGACCATGAGTGGTTACTTTTACCTGATGATTACAGATTCGTCGTTGCATAGTGGATGACTTGCTTCCAGTGGGAAAAGTGTGGGGATGCCCAAAAGTTGGTGACAAGTGGACCTCCTTCCCTTCCCCAAACATAAATTTCATAATTGTGTATCTTATAATAAAAATATTAACTAGTAACAAATTAATTTATACTTCCTAATACTAACATTGAACAAGGGTCCAAAATTTATTGTTATTTTAAATAATATTCTGCGACCAGGGACGACGCGAATGGGGGGCGAAGGGGGCGTCTCGCCCTCCCAAAGTTTTAGAAAGTTGAACAGTCGGCAAATTTTCGAAATTTTATCGAGCCCTTTTTTTAAAGTAGATCCACAATAAAATCGAATTGAATGAAAAAATATCAAAAAGAGAAGAAAAAAAAATCTCGAACAAAAATATTAAAAATACCGACCCGAGTTTCACGAATCGGTATTCTTACTCTAGAAGTCTATTATAAGGGAGTCGGTGTCTTTTCCATCGCCTGCGTTGATGGACTGCGTACACAAATATAATAGGTATCTTGCGAACACAAATCATAGATATCTTCATTATCTCACCCCGCCAAAGTTTTTAGAAAAAATAAGACGGCACTCGGCAAATTTCTAAAATTTCATATATTCCTTTAAAAGTGCCAAGTGAGGGATGTTTTAAAACATATTGAATAGAAAAAAATATATAAATAATTAAAATCGTCAACAGTATTAAAAAATCCTGATCACAATTCAGTCCAAGTTGGCGGTCGGCAATTTTAAATTGGAGTAAGTATATCCTTTTCTGCAGGAACATTTAAGTTGATATCGTCACTGACAGCTTCTAAATGAAATTCAATATGAACATATCCCCCATACCCCGTACTGTTGCACAAGTATCAATTTCCACGAATTCTTTACAGAATGAATAATTTTCCTACAATTTCAAATCATCAATTACCTGATAAGTACACACTATATTCTCAGGAAGAAACTGACAATAATTACTTATTCTTCCAATTACTAGATAACTCTGATGTGTTACAGTAGGTGACATATTTTTAGTACATCAAGTAACGCCTCAAAAACCATAATATGCCCATTAAACGTCATTTACCTAAAGTATGTATATACGTCATATGAATTGAAAGTCTTACAGAAAATTTCAAAACTTCTAAATTTTAACATTCGAAAAATGAGCCCGCTCTTATCAAAAACATACCTTACGTACACCACTGGTCTGGCGGGAAGTTTCAATTTCGAATAAAACTTGTTTATTTTTGGTAAAGATAAAAATAAAAAAATACATTTTCTGAGGTTACTCAACGAGGTTTATTTTTACTTATTACGAAAGTGAAGTTGAGTGAAATGAAAGTAGCGTAGAATTCTGTTGAAATTATTTCTGTTACATTTTGCCAAATTAATGCAATTAATGTCAAGTAGAGCTCTATAAATGATGTTATATAGTACTTCATAAGTTAAAAATATGTAACGGTGTGCTGTAACGGAAAGTCGAACCTGGGACTCCTAGATCAGAAGACAGGCGCGCTAACCATTAGGCAAAAGTTATCACTAGTGCCTAGGTGTTGTATCTGTCATTTGTATACGAGACTACCACATAGCCTCTTCCCAGTGAGTCGCGAAGGGGTGAACGATTGAGTTGCTTGAGTGTGAGTTGAGTGCGTTGCGAAAGCCAGTGAGTCGCAAGAAATGCTGAAGTGCGTGGTAGTGTGGAGGTCGTGCACTAGATGGTGCTACTGATGTGTTTGAATATTCGGGTCACCAATGTAGTTGTGTGCGCTAACGGAGAGTCGAACCCGGGACTCCTAGATCAGAAGACAGGCGCGCTAACTACTAGGCAAAAGTGATCACTAGTGCCCAGGTGTTGTATCTGTCATTTGTACAAGAGACCACGACAAATGTATTACCGAAATAATGCATGCTATGTAAATTGGAAGGCAATGTCGTATTTATTGCAACAAATTAATCATTGGAAAAGTACTGAAAGGTTTGTAATACTATCAAATTTCTGTAGTAAAATAGCTGCGGCCTGACGTTTTCCGACGTACAACCAGGTTTCACTCTAATAGAAGTAGTGAGTACCCTTTCACGCCTATCCTCGATTTCACCACTTTATACACGAAACATCGGAAAGACATCTTGTTTCAGATAAATTAGATTAGTCAAAATACATTTAAATATATTTCAAATTGGATCAGTAGATCTCACATTAGGATCATAACCTTTAAAGGTGGGAAAGGGAAATGAGGGATGTTTTTTGGAAATCTCATGTTGACTGTGACGTTTCTCTTCTTTAGAAGATCATATGCGCAACTTCTCCTTCCTCAAGATATTAACATTGGCGATTTGAATACCTCCCTCCCCCCCCCCCCCAAAAAAAAAAAACAGGTACTATTCCTTACTTAGTTTGGATTTTTGAGCCAAATATTATGGTTTGCTTTTTTTATAGATCTGAATACTTTAATGCTAAATTCGAAGTTCATAAGGGTAGTGAGTTAGTTGAGAATAGTTTACTTTGTAAAACTTGATTTCTGCTTCATTAGGATAGAGGTTCATATGTATTATTTTTTATTTGTTTTTACATATAAATAATATTATACTTTGGTTTAATGCTAAAGCAATTCATTTCATTTTTAGTCCTGCTCAGAGAAAGTTAGCATTATACTTTCCTTCTAGAACAAATGATTATCATTAATAAAACGAATAATATTTTCAGAAATTATTGCTGAAAAACCTAAAAAAAATTTCATTAAATTCAATCTAGCAATTTTGGTAAAAAATATGTACACGAAGTAACTATTTTTAAGAAGTAAATTCCTATGTTAAATTATGAAAAAAAATTAAGTTTTACTATTAGTATATATTTTTCAAGAGAAAGTAAAATCCTCTTTTCTTTTATGGTTAGGAAAATACGTTAAAAAGTATTTCAAAATTAATTAACAAAACGTTTTTAATAATTATTGTATTTTGATATGCAATTATATTGTCCATGAGCGCCGACAGGATTGTTTGCAGGGAGGTGCAGATCGCTAACAGGGAGGTATAAGGGGACAAAAGTCTTATTTTTATCCTAGATTTTTCGAAAATGGGATTTGGTCTTCCTAATTTGATCTTAGTTAATAGCTGTACATAATTTTCTGCTCGAATTGATAATTTATTACCTATATATTTTGTTCTTGTGAATTACTTATTTCCACATTACTTTACCACATTACATGTTACTGAATTTTTTCAAGATTGCTAGAATGCATTCTATCTGCAAGTGATAAATGCCTCCCTTCCCAAAAAAAAGCACTTCGAAAAATTATCCCCTTCGTTCGGCAAAGAGGGAGGTTATTTATTAAACATAAATGCAAAATAAAATGAATTTGATAGAACTTTAACTAAAATGTGATGGGAATTTACTTAAAATATGATATTAATCCCGTATTAATAAAATGCCATAAAATATTAAAAACACTTATTAATTACACATTAAATAAAATAATTCACAATTAAATAAAAAAAAAAAATAACAGTTATAAACTCATTAACAATAAATTACGCATTAATTAACAAAAAATTATGCATTAATTTCACATTAATAAAAATTAATTAATAATAGATTAACACCATAATGGATATTTTCTACATTTACTCTGTACTTGTCTTGATTTTAGTCGGCAAAAGTATGTCTAACGCCCCCCCAATCGAAATTCTTAGCGACGGCCCTGTCTGCGACTTAGTTTTTTACTTGGAAGTAAGAGATAAAGAGAAGTAATAATTCAACATTATTTACATAACTGTTCATTTAGGTTTAAATAGTGCTTCTAAATGTGTATACTTTCATGAAATTAAAATAATAGAGATTTCTATTTTTTTTTTTTTTTTTAAATACCTTGTCTTTATATGAAACAAGAATAGAGCTTTAACTTAAAAAAAAATTCCCCGAAGTTAAAAGTTGACCAAGTACAACAGTATTTGTAAATAAAAAATACTTATATCTTTATACAAAGTAGTGTAATACATTTTTATAATAGTATGATATGTATATACGTACCATAAATAGGTTGGTTTTTATTACATTTGAAAACTTTAAATCACTTTTTCTCAGTGCCATTACTTTTAAAGGTTAATGTTTTTTTCTTTAGTAGTTTTCAGACGGATTGAGTGTTTTTAAAAGTGGGAGGATGGATTCCAGATGTTTTAAAATGAGGAGATGCATGGGTATTTTCTTGAAAAGTGGGGGGACGCGTCACCCCGCGTCTACCCACACTTCTAGCACTGTTAGCTTTGAGATCGATTTCTAATTTAGTTTAACTTCAGGGAAAAGGAAACTAAAGAAAAATGAACCGAGTTTTTCCACTACTAGTATTTTAAGTTTTAGTGTCGCCACCTATTGAAAAGTGTGGCGAAACATTTGATATCTGATTTTTGTTGGTGATGGAAACAATATTGCGGTAGATTTTGTTTTGTGTTCGGAAATTTTGCTTTATACCTAATAACCTGAAAAAAACAGTATCACTCAAATTAAAACATTTTCTTTATAACCTAAGGTAAAAGCGCCGTTTCACGATTTTGTTCAGAACTAGAACTTCTGTATTTTACGACTTATTTTGCAAACAAAATATATCTTCAACAAGTTCTGTATTTTGAATTCCAAAATGCAACGAAACACAGAGAGATAAGTACATGAGTAGGGTGGATTGTTAAAACTATTTTTAAACAGGGGTCGTCAGCTCATTGACGCCGCCAGAGAGAAGCCAGGAGGGATAATCACCCCTTTTACGAAAAGTACTTTCAGAAAATATTCACGAATAAATACGAAACATTTAATATTTAAAACATATATATACTTACAATTATTTTCCATAATTTACTTCAAAAGATGAAATGCACTCATCTAGGAATTTCCCCCCCCAAACCAATATCGTAATTTATTAAAACAATTTGGCAACAGGAAAGAGTTTCTTCAATGATCGGTTAAATGCTATTTCAGCCCGTTTGAATGATGTCAAGTTGGTTTATTAGTATTCCGTAAAACAGACCTTTTAGTGACAGTAACAGCCCCAAAAATTTGATAGAATGCATTGTCATCAACATCGAATGTATCTGTCAAGTTTCAGCCCAATTGAATGACGGCAAGGGGATAATAAGCCATAGATTTACCCGCCATCTACATACTCACAAAATCGAAGTTATTATAAAGAATTTAAAAATTGTATACAATGAAAGAGTTCATGCACGCCGCCAGGATTGTGCACTTGCCCCCATTCCGGCTTTTGAAAATTAAAAATAAAAATTTAAAAAAGGCGTATTAAATTCCAAGGTAAAATAAAATGTATGCCATTTTGAAACTGTGGCTCTATATGTTACAATGCTCATTTTATTATTATTACTATTATTATTATTATCATTTTCAGTCTTCTGTTTATTTCTTAATATCGTTTTTTATAGTTCAGTACTTGCGTGGTGTGATATTTAGGAGCCTATTGTCTAGTATTAATGGAGACTGGGTTAGAAGAAGTATTTATTCCTTTTATTGTGTTGTTTTTATGTGTTATTCTCTCAATACTTGGAAAATATTTGGCTTTTTAATGATTAGTCATCAAATATAAGGTCTTGGGATAATTTAATTAAACATTTCCTAAACTATACTATTGAGTTTCATTTTTTATTTTTTTATTATTATTTCTATAAATTCGAAAAAGCAAAATTTTACTTATTTGTATTTTTTTTTTTTCTTTCTTCTTCTACTTTTTTTTTTTTTTTTTTTTTTTTTTTTTTTTGGTTCCTTTGTTCCAAACACTATCTTTTGAATACCGGGAGAACTGCTTGGATAACGAAAAACAAGAAAACCTTGGAAAAAAAATATTTTTTGGTATTTTTAAAATTTTTTTTTGTATGAGAAAAAGTGTTGGGTAGCAAATAAATAAAAGTTTCAGAGGAGAGGATTTCAAAAATATTAATCCTGATTGCTTTTTAATTATTCTCGAAGAAAAAATGTTTCGATTTTTAATTGTCAAAATTGTTAATTAACATTTCATTAAGAATTGCAATCAACCTGAAAAATTAACGATTTAAGTAAAATTCCAGCAGTCTTGCACCCCTTTCAAAAAATCCTGCCGGCGCCCATGAAAGTGTTTGTCTTTAAAGCTTATATACTGGTACTTATATATTTATTTTGCTGCTCTTCAAAAATTTTGCTATTCTTAATAATGAATGTTGACACGTAAGGCAGAAAAGCCTATCAAAAGACAATATATAGCGTTACACGTTACTGCTTCGGGCTGTGTAACTTGCAACATGGGCACCGGTAAAATTATTTTCGAGATGGTGCAAATGACACGCAGGGGGGGGGGGGGGAAAGCAAGGCGGTAAATTTTTCTCTAAACTTTAATTTTTCAATTGGATATCTTAATGAAATTTAATTAATCATTATATACTGAATTTGTTATCCGTTGAATATTTTTAAATATACATCATACTTCTATTTTCAGTGAATCTTATCTTTCTTCACATTATTTTTTATTTTCAAAATCCAGGGGGGAATAAGTGCACCTCCTTGCACCTTCCTGGCGGCAACCATGAACTTGAACATTAGAACTGAAATTTTTGCTCATTCCAAATTTAGCTTCATAAATTTTATATATTCCATATTATAACTTTTTATATACTTTAAAAAAAAATTCGTTGATTATATTATTAGATTGCTTTAATTTATAATGCAGCACGTAAATAACTCATTTCGTGAAACGATTTATATTTACATATTTGGAAGTCATTGCGTAACTTATATTACTAATTAATAATTTATGAAATTTTTTAATTAAATCTTCCCCCACCTCCACCCACCATGAAAAAATTTCTAGCTACGCAACCACGCACAAAAAACAAATATAAAAACAGAATTAAAATTGAAAACACATTATTTAAGATTTTATTTTAAACTATTCTACTTAGTAGATGGCAGCACCAGCGTACAAAGTATACAGCCAGCAGGAATTAGAAAATATCAATGAGATTTTATTATTATTTTTGCTGCCGATCTCGCATTGGGCGGTTACTCTGCTCGCGGCTTGTTGTAGTTGTAGGCGGCCAAGCGACCTCATCTGACAGTCCGTGAATTTTACGTGAAGATTTGTTTGTAGCATCGTAAAAGCATGACAAGCGTACGTCGTTCGTAAACACACAACAAACCACGTTCGATCTTAAGTTGAATTTTGTGGAAAACTATGTTCCGTTGCATTCTGGATTCAAATTTTTTCATGAACCCTGAGTAGGAATCAGGGTCCTCGACTTTTAGAGTTTTCCGAGGTACCCTGAGAAGTGATTTTTTTCCATTTTTTTCCCCTTTTCTCACGCCGATGTGGATTGAAATGACAATGTGTCTAGCTGTGGTGATGCTATCACCAACAGCAATCACGGCTAATACTAATCTGAGTAAGTTTTTCATTATATTTGTTTATTACATGTGAAAAACGTAATATTTAAAACAGGCTATTATAATAAAAACTATCAACATACCCAAATAAACGTTGGAATGTGTAGTCTTAAGTTGATCTTTTATGTAAAGCGGATAAGTTCTGAAGTATTTTCTTTTTCATTTCTTTATCATGTCTTTAGTTTCTTTTACATTTCTTTATGATGTCTACTTGTAAAAGTATGATAACCTTATGATAATAAATATGATATTTTTTTTATATTAGGTGAAATAAAAGTCAGAATTTAAATGAAGTTTAAAAAATTAATCAGTCCTTTTTCTGATTTAAAAATAATTTTCGGATTTATGCAAAACGCTATGATTTTTACTACTGTTGCATAAGAACTCATTCTTTTAAAACACTTATTGTAACTTTGCTTTTCAATAATGCCTTGTAATTTTTTTTTATTGTGTAAATGACTTTTTAAACAGAAATAACACAAATAATTTTAAGTATAAATAGCATATAATATTTTAACAATACTATACTTACATTTGTACTTACTAAAATTTTATTGAGTGCATTTTCAATTTCAGTGGTCTCTCAATTGTAATAATTTTAACGATAATATTGCAGTTCTCAAATTTCTGCAGACAAATGAAATTCGAATCATGGCGATAACATTAGTTTTGCATCTACTGCAATGCATTAATATAAACATATTTTTGTAATATATGTTTGCTTTCCAAATAAAAATGTGAGTCAACCAGTAGTACTTTCGATAATTTTCTCTTTCTGTAAATGGAAAATATTTACAGTGAAATCTATATAAAAGTAAAGTAGGTTTTTTGTTAAAAATTTTGTGTATTATGATTTTATTATTATTTTCTGTATGTATGTCAACAACTTTCACTCATAAGATTTTACAGTTTATCACTGGCGTTTGTTCCACTGATATATTAAGTTTTATTTAGAATGTAATACAAAAAAAAAAAAATTCTGTTTAAAATGCTAAACATTCTTTTTCAATTAACTTCTAAAACTTAAATGGTTGGAAATCATTTCATGCTAAATTTGAGTAGTTAAGGATGTCTTATCATTTGCGAAAAACTTTAGGGTGGAAAAATAGACTAAATATCGACAAACTTAGCCATCTTAAATAAAAATATAGATACATTCTTGCAACTGTTTTAAGCAATTCTACCGTATGCATAATCTAATCCCACTATCTACCAAATTGTGACATAAAATAAATTTTTTGTAAAACTTAAAGTAAACAAAATAAGAATTATTATTTTTCAACTAGAAAAAATCATTTCCTGCTGCATAGTTATTGAGTTTTAATTTCAGAAGTTTGTAATTCCTAACAAAACCAGTTAACCAAGATTAAAATATGTACTCAATATATTTTACTTTTAAATATCTGTGCATATAAACAAACTGATAGTTATGAACTGTCTGTTTATGTAAAAACCTTTTTCATTTGCATTTCTTAAAATCCTTTAATATAGTACAATCATGCATAAAAAAGTGTATGTTTAATTTTTTTAATTTAATCATTAATTGTTTTAAAAAATTAGTAGACACAATGGTTATTGTGTCACCATTTGTAGGGTTGCCTGCTAGATTTCCACGCTTCCTTTTATATGAGATCTAAATAGAAACAATTTCACCTTGAATTTTCCTTGCAATTCGATTGTTGTTTGGGCACAGTATACCCATTTTGTAATTTCATGCTACATGCATACAACTTAGATGAACTCTTTTGAGTTTTGTGATTTTTGCATTTAAAATTTTCTTTATCTTTTAAAGTAGTTTTGAGGAGCAAATTTGTACAAAAATTCTATATTCTTTTCCACAAAAAAGTGTTGATGTATGTAATTATTCCATACTTATAATAGTTTTTCATCCAATTAAAATTTTTTGATGAATTTTAAAATGTTATTTTAATTTATAGAAATGCTATTTTTGAAAATGCTCTTTAAATATGCCTTAAAGTAGTTTGGGAAAATATGAATGGTTTGGGGAAGGGGATTTTTTTTATCATTGATTGCTAATTCATGATATAACACAATAAAAATAAATAAACTGTGATTTAAAAGGAAAAAGTTCATGAAATGAAAACTGAATATCATAAATAATCAGGTACAGCTGAATTGGTTTTCTTGAATTCAAAATACATAGCAAGAATTTTTTCTAATATCCAATACTGGTTAATTGTTTGCATAGTTTGTTTAGTTAAATGTCTTTTTATTTTTAAATTCGAAGCGTCTTAAAAGGTTATAAAGAATTAAAACTATAGTTTTTTTCTTTAATTTATTTCTTATAAAATTAATGTTTAAATTATTATACCAATAATTATACATTATACAAATATTGGTTCAAATGTGCTGCTACTAAATTTAAAAATATTTTGGCTGTAACAAAGTTTTTATTTTCTCCTTAATTATGCTTCTGCATCTTTGTACACTTTCAGTTACAAAAGTTCTTATTTAAATCCTTAAAACAGAAGGGTGGGAGAGCCAGAGAGAAAACAACATTTCATTCGTTATTTCCTCAATAAATTTTTATTCAGTTGAAATTTTCCAAATTTTATTCTTAACATGCAAAAAACTAAAGTGAGATATTTTCATATAACAATTTCAATCATATTCAATGTTTCAAAATTTAAAAGCAGTTTCTGTTTTTCTTTCTCACTTAACAAGAAAATTCATGAATTTTCTCCAAAAACCATGCCTTTTCAGTTATGCCAAAAATTCCAAACCTCAGGTAAACAGCACTCTTTCCCAAAACAATTTATATCGTCTGTCTTTTAAAAAAGAACATCTAAACTCAACCCAAACAGGAAGAGCGCGCAGATGTGGAGAAAGAAAAAGCAAACCTCCAACCTCCAATCCTTTATATTCTTCCTTTTTCCCTTTCCCTGATGTTTGTCCATCTTATGTTTCTCATCAACTAAATATATATTTTTTTCCTTCTCGTCTACCACGTTCTCGCGGGCGGCCTTGTTCATTTTGTTTTTCTCCACTTTCAGTCTGTCTTCCCCCTTTTCTCCAACCATCCGGCTCGATTTATAAATAGAATTTCAGGGGTTGGCGCGCCCCCGGATCACTAGCTGGGCACAAGTACATATTTTATGGAGAGAACCGAGAAATAGGAATGTGAAAAAGGAATTGCAAATATCTCGATGGCGAGATAGAATCGGAAGATAAGTTTTTATTGCAAATGCACGTGGCTGAAGGTTTAAAAATTAGACTAAAAAGTAAAAGGAACGTGTTCTTTTTTTTAATGTTTTCGGAGGTTTTTTTTTTTTTTTTTTTTTTCAAGAGAAAACTTCAGGGAAACATGCATTTTTCAAAAAGGTGTGCTGCAATAAGTTAATTCCTCGTAATCACTAATAAACTGTAATGTCCCCTGAGAGGGGACATCCGAGTGATATGCTAGAATTACGATGCCCCCTGAAAGGGGGCAGCGGAGTGCTAAGGATTAAAGTACTTTGAAATTTGTGCAATTTTATGTTATTGCAGTGGATAGTTGCATAAAAAATACCAATTTTAAAGTTTGCATTTTTTAAATAATTATAATTACTGAAAATGTCTGTGTTCTCACGCTTGCTATATTATTAGAATATATTATTACTATAATAATAAAATATATTAGAATATATTATTTCTATGGGAACACTTGGGGATCACCCTTATAGGAACTTTTTTTATAGTATTGTGGTTTCACTAAACTAGTCAAGTGGGAGTAACCAAATGCCTAGTATTTTGTAACCGGATGTGAGAAAATAAATGCTTGCACTTTACCTCTTTTTAGGACACTTGTAAGAGGCTCATCAACTTATATTTGAGACAGTAGCACCACCTATCTCCGTTTAACAAAGACTCGAATGTTAATTGCGCTTAATTTTCAAACCCAGAAACCAAGTGCCGTTACAATGAGTCATACACAACAAAATTTAAACACTTGCATTGGCAACTTTTATTCGAGCCTTATACTAATGAATAAAAAATATGTTGCATTTGTAAGTTAGTTACTAAGATAATGTCACAACTTATAGCAATTTTTATCTTTATACATAACATTATTAAATTTTGACAGTTTTTTTTACGTGTACTTTATCATAGAGTCCGTTTCTTAAGAGTGACAAACCTGTTATCGTCTGAATTATGGATTGTATGCAAATGCGTGGGATTCTCAAACATGCCAAAACTAATCACACGCGAGATAAATTGTATTAACTACATAATAATATATTTTAATGACACAGTACATCAATCAGAGCAGATTTACTCGATGTTGACATCTGCAGATTAGTGGATTCAATTCTGTAAGAGATTGAATTTTATTCTTTTTTTTTTCATGCCTCAAGGTGACCAACCTTTCAAGTTCAGGTGTTCGCCATTTTCGGAACGAATTATATTTTCTTATGTTCCCTTTCGTTTACCTTTTTTTTTTTTTTTTTTCTTTTTTTTTTTTCCCCAACCCTTAAGGAAATGTTAAAGTATAGTCTCTTATAAAAAGAAAATGAAAATAGGTACTAGCTAGATAAATGATTAGTAAAATAAAAGATTCTCTTTAAATTAAGTCTCTAAAGTTGCAAGAAAGAAATCTTTCTTCATTATGGGGGCATAGAGGAAGAAAAAAAAAAAAAAAATCTCCTTTCAGAGAATGTTTAATGCGTTTTTAATTATAATGAAGAAATCATGTTTTTTTTTGTGTACTTTATTGCTTTTATAAATCCGATGGATTATATTACTTTTTAGTTTAGTGAAAGTTCTTTAGTTTAATTCAAACTTTGTAATTAAACTGATTGCGATCAATTTAGAATAAAATATTTCCTCCTGTGTTTTTAAACTTTGAAATAATCAGATTTAAAAAATGTATTCAAATTTAATTAAACCACTGAAACGTTTGTTTGGGAAGATATGCTTGGTGGAAATTATTATCCAACTGTTATATTTCACATTCTGTAATTATATATTCATGCTATCGTCTTTTTCAACACGAAGAGGCGTAAGCAACAGCAGTATGTCCAGCATCAGAGAAAATATCTAAATCTGGAAAATTAGTAGTTTTGAAAGTATTAAGGAATTTTTGAAAAATTGCAACTTAATCATGGAATTTATTTTTGTTGTTTATCTTGAAGTTAAAAACAGTAAAAAAAAAAAATGTAATAATAACAACAAAAAATCACATATTCCATCAATAAATTGAATTTGTTTAGTTTAGAACATTTCGAACCAAATTAAAATTATTGTGAAATAAATTTCCTATGTTTATGATGTAATAGTTTTAATTTGCATTTATTTGTAAAGTACCATTTAGAGGAAACTGTCGGTGATATCAGAGAGATTCAAATTGTTTTCCCTATTTACATCCTGTAATTCAAGTGTTTTTATAATGCACATACACGTCTCATCCTTCGCAGTAAAGGTGTAAATAGCCACTGGAAAACGGTTCTGTGACAATAGTTATGAGGGCAATTCCTTGCTGTACCCACGTGACATTTTGGCTCTTTTTTCTACTCGTAAATAGATAATAATTTTTAAATTATGACGAATCTAGTAGTTATGTTTTTAAATATATTTAGTTTGTGACAAAGTTAAGTGGAAAAATAATTATCTTAACTAGGTCAAATATGCATCTTATTATACCGACGCACGGGACACGTTCGTGTCCTATGCGTTGGTCATTTATAAATGTGTATTTGACCTACTTGAATGAATTATTTTTCCATTTAACTTTGCCACAAACCAAATGTATTTAATAACATAACTACTAGATTCGTCATAATTTAATAATTATGAACCATTTACGAAAAGAAAGAAGAGCTAAAATGTCACGTTCGTCATCCAGAGATTGGACAATTCCCGCATTTTTTTTATTATTACTTTCAATTACCCATGTGTATACATAGGGTAATGAAAGTTTAGCATTCGGTCAAAAAAAAAATTTGATTTTTTTGCATTTCTCCACGTTTTGGAACATCCTGATTTCAAAAAAGTGATCTAGAAAAAATGTCTATATGTCTGTGGTCAGCATAACTCCCTAACAAATTGACCTACGGTGTTCAAATTGGTGTGTGGGTTGGTGGTAGCCATGGGACCTACCATTAAGGTTTTGGGAAAAAATCATGTTTTTCAGTAATTACTTAAAAAACGGTTCTAACGATTTTGTTCAAAAACGCTGTGGTAATGCCTCTTAAGTTGTTCTAAATATCCCCACCTCCGAAATTCCGAAATTTCCGTAAAAATGTTTTAATGGCGTAAAAAGTTGAAAAACGAATGTTTTCAACACAGAGTTCTCTTTCTTTGAGCATATCTCATCAACCATTTTTTTTTTTTCTTCTTCCTTCAATTTCGCTTATAATAAAGGATAATATAAGGATTACAGAAAAATATATCGCCAAAATCACCACTTTAACAAAGTTTTTTTTTTCCAGGTACATACAAGAATTATGGTAAAAAAAATATCGCCAAACTGGCCAGTTTTTAAACGAATGATGAAAATATAAAAACTGTAAATGACACAAATCCATGTCAGTATTATAATGTAATTGAAAGTTGTGCGATATTCCACACCCCTAGTTTTTTATTCAGTTCTAAATGTTTTGAAGAGATCATAAACAGAAAAATTTCTGCTCAATCCGCTTTTTTTTTTTTTTTTTTTTTTTCACATTAAATTTGCAATCAAAGTTCCGTTGTTAGACGTGTTGGCGAGAAAACGATTCACTCGGCTCGAATTGAATGTGACGTCAAAGGATCCCAAACATCTTGGCTTGAAATGCAGCAGCGGAAACCAGTTTTGCAAGTTTCTCGCAAATCGCGCCAACCTGTAAGGGATATGGCAATGGTCTACCAACGCCAACTATTTGGCAGAAACCTCACGATAACCATCATAGAAAAGATAGGATTTCTTGGATTTCTTCACGGATTTTGTTGATTGTTTTGATCGGATTGGTTTTGGTGCGGTTTTGGGGCATTTTCTTTTCTTAACATTTAAATAACTAATTTTTTTAAAGAAATTTTGTTTAAATATTTGGATTCACAAAGAAATTCTTCATAAACATATACTAATTTCACTCGTTTTTAAAAAATGCGGGAATTGTCCATTGTCCATGATCAATTGAGACGATTAGTTTCAAAACCATCTCAGTCCATTTTCATAAGTTTTACGGAAAACATCAAAAGCGCTTTACATCTTAACCTCAACTCTGACCAGAAGCCATAAGAAATTTTACATGTGATTGCGACGTTTTAAGACAACACCGCTTTGATAGATAATGTAGTGCATTGAGAACTTGTGACAAAGAAAAAACTATTTTGCAAAATATATGAATTGAACGGATTTCGAAACTAATCGTCGCAGTTTAAAATTGCGTTTTTCCCCCCTTTTTTTCCCCTTCCAATTTCTAAATTAATTAATAAATTGAGCTGGAAAGCGGGATTATATGGTTCTTAGTACACTACCAAGTTTTGTTGATTTATAATAGTAAATGGAATAAAATGCCTTTGGTGTGTTACCCATTTCGAAAAATCGTTCTCAGTCTATTCTTTCTTTCAAGAACATAATCTTCTCTTTTCCTCTGGAGTTTATCTCTCCCCTTAGCTTAAAAGAATTACTTCTATTTCGCTACAAGGCGATTATGTCCCGCTTATGTTCATCCCTCTAAAACAAACTAAAAATTCTTCGCTTTGAAGGTGTTTGGGGCTGAAGTGCGGGTTGAGTTGTTGCAGTGGGACTTTTCTTTTCGGAAATATGAAGAAGATGGTACTTAGAGCATCTCACCGGAAAAGACCTGCGGAAATCCTTTTTCCTGTAGGAAATGGCTCAGTTCCGTCTTGTTTTTCCTCTTGTTGCAGATCTTTATCTGAAGAGTATGTTATTATTTATAGGTAATAAGAAATTCTAGAATTTCTTTAGATGTAGATAGCATCTAAAGGAGTATTTATAAAACAATGTCCTAAAATAATCAGCAGCCGGCAGAATTATTTTGAGGGGTTCGCAGAAGGCACCCGAGGGGGTGCAAGAGGGTTAATTTTTTGTTATAACCTTGATTTTTCAATTGGCTTATCTGTATGAAATTTTAATTTAAAGTTATGTATTCTTATCCATTAAATATTTTGAAATTCATAACATAATTATATTACCAGTGAATCATCACTTTTCCCCTCACTATTTTTAATTTCCAAGTACAAAGAGGTGGATGTGAACCCCCTTTCACCTTCTTGGTGACGCCTATGGAAAAAATTCCGTTCTTTATAGTTAAGCCTAATGGAACGTTGTACAAGGAGTCTCTTATCCATTATATGTATTTCTTTAATTTTCAATTTTTATGTATATTTTTTTCTGTCAAGATGTACTTTTCAAACTATGTCATATATGATGAAACACCTTGTATACCATTTCTTTAAGTCTTCAAGATGGATACCACTTAAGTCGTTTATTGCTGGGATGGCTCATATTGTTTTTGAAAATGTTCACCAGTCTATACGTCTATGGTCTATACAAACATGGCAGCTTTTTCCAAAAAGGAATTTTTAACCACGAGGGAGTTCCAGTACAATGTTGCTGATTTCTTTAGTATCTTTATACTACTTTTAGGTTATTAATTACAGCAATTTCGTGTGTTGTGGACATGAGAATTTTCAAACGAAACCAAAGATCAATCTGCAAAATTTATTAAACATTGCTATATCTCCAATTTTATTTCAAATTCAAATTTAGGAATTCAGGAGAAACGAATCTGAATCATGATATGAGTAATCCTATTTTCATCTTCTATGCGTACCTTAGAATTAGTCTTCACTGTACCTCCATAATCTGAATGCCAAAGTACTGGAGTTGGGAACCTGAAAATTATCTGGTTCAGTGAGACTTTTATATAATTTGGTATAAAAGAGTACGAGTAGACATAGATATTGTGATTGCCCTTTGTGGTTACCAACTGCAATAAAAGGCTGACTGACTATAGAAAGATATTGCAGGTTATACTATAAAAGTTATCGTCGTGTGCAAAGTGACGAAGCACATTCTTAGTGCGGTTCTGCAGCCTTAAAATTTCCAAATTATCGATTTCGTGATTTTTGCATATCTTTAAATTTCAAACTACTCTGCTTCTTTTAAGATATAGTTTTGACTTGTACTCCTTCTAGTTCCGGAGAAAAGTTAGTTTTAAAAAACGTAAACACACGTTTACCATGCCACAATTTCGATTAAAAATGCATTTTTCTCTAAATGTCACTTTTCAAACTTCTATGTACCTTTTTGAAATAACTGCTACTAGCTTCTTTATAAAAAATTTCATTTACCTTATACCATATATTAATCTGAGGTTAACGTTTTAGAAAAATGGTGATCATTTATTTTTTTTAAAATTATTTTGTCTTAAAAAAAATACGATTTTCAGAGATTTTTGGTGTTTTATCATTTGTAATCTTTAAAAAAAAAAAGCCCAAGCAAACATACTGTCTTAATGTTAACCTCAGATTAACAAAGAAGGTTCAAATTCACACTACTGCTTTAAAAGAGTTGCGTCCCCCAGCTTAATAGCCCTGAGGATTCGGTTCATTTGTGTTCTACCTAAAAAGAAGGCAGCGTGGGTGCACCTTTTACAAGTTCGCCGACATGGAATCTTTTGTAACAGGAACACCTCAAACACACTTCGCTTTTGACCTCTACTTCGGTGGGCTTTTGCGCATCCGCTGTGTCACAGTTTTTGGGAGAAGTTATGTACCGTAGAAAATGGCTAGTTACATGCAATAGAATAATGATTCCCCCCCTCCTCCTCCTCCCCCCCCCCCCCAAAAAAAAAGCTCAGGTCTTTCTTTCTTATGTTCTGTTGCGGTATAATTGCCAACGGGTTTTTCGAAGTAATGTCATATTTTTTTTATGTTGAATGACCTAGTATTTTGTTTCGGATGTTCACAATTACGGCCTGGAAGTGTTATAATTGAAGCATGAAAAGTGCTGTGTTATATTACAACAGTAAATAGAAAGTGGCACTTGTTTATGCTGTCTGGACTATACTGCTTTTTTATGTACCGGCAATTTTTAAACTTATAGGTGTGTGTTTGCATTTTCAACACGCTTTTATTAGCTTCGTATGTATCTATGTAACGGAATCTTTGAACTCGATTTTCGACCACTTCAAAACGTTAGATTAATTTGAAATTTTGCCCAGTTATCAAGGACCGATGACAATACAATAATTCAATAAGTTTGTCGCATTACGGCAAGGATTAGCCTCAGAGTGTCTACCGGTCAGGAAAGTCAAGAAATCAGAGCATTAGTCACGAAATTTTCACGCCAATTGCAAAACTGAAAAATTCGGTAATTCCCTAAGAAAAATCGACAAAAAATTCGCCAACAAACAATTGCTGAAAAAGGCAATTTTTTTTCCCCAAAATGACGCGAAATTTTTATGAACGTATTACGTCTATTGCAACCATTCCTTTCTTTAAAGCCGGCCTTTATCGGCCCGTCATATAAACGGCAGAACTATTTTTTTTTTTTTTTTAATTTATAAATACTCGGGATTCCGGAATTTATTTTTGTTGAATGTTAAATATAGTTTGTGAAGTTTAAATATTCGTAAAACTATAATGTGTGGAGCACTTCTGCTGTATGTAAGTGTGCACTTCCTATACAAGATCGACAATGAATGGAGGGGTTTCGTAACTTTTTCTAGTTGTATTTTCGACACGAAAAGTTACGATAAAAATCTGCGAATCGGCCAGAACATTTTATTAACTTATTTGTAAAATATTAATCAGCAAGAATCACGAAAAAAAAATAAAAAAATATGATAGGTGAAAAAATTCCCCTGAAACTTTTGCCGATCCCTAGGCTTAACAGCAGTTTTTAGTGTTTTTTTTTTATAACACTACATCGTAATTTTTAATTGAATTGCCGTTATTATTGCAATAAATTCCTGTACTAAAATTACTTTTGTAATGAATTGTTCATTTTTATTTTTTAAAGTCATTTATTTCACGAGAAATAAAAATCTACGATGCAACGTCACTTCGATTATTTTACGGACTTCCCGCACTTTTGAATCTCGAAGCAAAATCAAAAATTCATCTCGGAATATTTTATTCTATTAAAGATTATTTTATTTAATTTACTTTTTGCTTTAAAGTATTAATTTAAGTTCAGAAATAATTAATGGAAAGCAACGACACAGCGGAGTCGAACGGACTTCCGGTTTTATTCAAATCGCGGCATGATTACCGCGCTTTCGCCGAAAGTCAGTTGCTATCCCTTTTGTTTAAGACATTTTTTTTTTTTTTTTTAAATCTTTAATCCCTAGCATATACGTTGACCCCCTACTTTTTAGTGAACATTTTGGCCCACATTCTCGACTTTCATGCGAGTATATTGTCAGGAAATATAAATGGACAACCTTGTTGAGCCTCAAACCTATTGTTGGTTGTTGATGTACTTTTCGAGAAAACTGGATGGAATCCGATATAGATCTAGCCAAGTGGTTAATGCCTGTGTTACTGGCCAAATATAAAGGATATTGAATATTTTGCAAATCAAAATTTGATGTCAGTCATAGTGAAATGTGGCATCAAAAATACATCAAGACTTAGCCTGTGTAATTTTAACAGGCAAGCAAATAAAGCTTAATTTTCAGTCTTTGTCATCACATGTAATTCCATCCAACAATGCAACTAATAGCATCGTATTACCATCCCAAAAAAATGTTATTGTTGCTAAAGCAAGCAAACAATGGGAAGCAACTGTAAACACTTTGACTTTGTCAGATTTTTCATCTACTATGAGTTCTTTTTATCATTAATGAACAAGTTATATGGGCATTATACCAAGTAATGTGTCACACTTCTGACAGAAGCACGTGTAAAGGAAGTTAATTATTTGCTGTTATGTTCCTATAGGAGGAGGAAGTTCAGTCATTAGATATTGAGATTGCTAAAATGGGGGAGGGGGGGGGGGGAATATGCTGAAATTGGTGTTGCTTAGTGTTATCATTCACAATACTAAATTTTATGATATAATGTTTTATTGTTCTTGCTATTTTCTTTCACGTGGATTCCTCTGATTTTCTAGTGTGATTAAGACAGAATTTTAAGCATTTCAGTGAGATTTTTCAGTAAATTAATGCAGCAACCATTGTTATATTGGTAATGTATTTCATACATTTCTATCTGAGAGAAGAAGAAAAAGGTTAATTATAGGGGGGGGGGGGGGATTTTTTTTTATAACACCACGAAAAATCTACTGTACGAACACTCATAGTTGTGGCTTCAATATAGGTCAAATATGTTGTATTGTATCTCTGATTGCTGTCTTCTTAAAAGTATTAAATTTTTATGGTTTGCCTTTGTAATTTTTTTTGACAAATTGATTATTTAAACTGTTACAAAATTTTCTGATAAGGTCAAGAAATTTTCTTCTGACGTCAAGAAAAGTCAAGAAATTGTATTTGACAAAGTTGGTAGACAGTTAGACCCTGTTAGCTCTTGTTGCCCTTTGCTCCGTTAAACTCCAACCAACCTTCTCCGGAATCGAACCCTGATGTCCCGTTACCCGTTACAACCCTAGTAATTACAGAACCTACCATCGACAGTTGATAAGGCAGACATTTGAAAGAACTGTCGTGGGCACTACGGTTATAATATCAGCAAAAAGTTATTCAGATTTATCATATAATAATGATGGACGAGCCACCGATTGGTTTTGATTTAATATTAAAGCGTTCCTTTCATCTGGTCGGAACTCTGAATTGCAAGGATTAGCTCTAGAAATACCATAGTTTTCCATTTAAATGTGAACACGATCTAAGGGGCCATAACCGAATTAATGAGCTATTCGCGGTTTCACCTTAATATGACGTTTACTGAGACATGCATGTGTTAATCATTGAGACGAGCATATGACTACCATCGATATAGATAATGACTACTGGCCGGATTAACTAATAGGGAGTTTCAATCACGTTTCACAATTGAATAATTAATAGTTTAAAAAACACGCTTTTATAGAAAGCGTGTTTTTTTTAGTCACATTATCCTTATCAGGATCTACAGGATTAGCGATTTTCCATATTCAGAGAAACGGTAGTGTTTTGTGTCAAGTAATACGGCGTGTACTAAGGCATACACATGACTTAAATTTGAGGCAAGCATGTGACTATTGGCAGGAACAACTGGAGAGTTTTGTACACTTAACTAAAAATATTATAGTTTACAACAAATATAATTAATAGTTTCAAAAACTAAAAAACACGCTTTAATAGAAAACCAAACTAAAAAGTAGAAATAAATATTAGTTTAAAAAACTAAAAAACACGCTTTAATAGAAAACTGAACTAAAAAGAAGAAAATAATTTTAAATGAGTTTGAAATAGGAATAGAGTGATTAACAAGAAATATTTATTTTATCGTAAAAAAGCTTGCGGTGGTTTTTAAGATATTTTCATAAGGGCCTCTACTTTTACCAATATCTGTCATTAAATATTTACAACAATTGACATCAAGCAACCCATGCTTTTTTACGTTAAAATAAATATTTCTTGTTAATTACTCTAATCTTATTTCAAACTTATTTAAAATTATTTTCTATTTTGTAGTTCACTTCTATTAAAGCGTGTTTTTTATTTTTTTTAAACTATTATTTATTAACTTGTGGTTTTACTTCTTGTTGCAAAAAGGAAATTTAATGTCTGTTCGCGGAGTATTGAAATCCTTTATACTTCGATTTTGTTGGTGGCAAATAAAATCTTAGGAAGCATAATTAACCTACTTGCCGTCATTCAATCGAACTGAAACTTGGCAGATAGACTTGTTGTCGATGGCAATCTATTTTATTTTTGGGGGCAAAAATTTTTTTCGATAGTTATTAGATATTTTTCTTCATACTGGTCAAACACCACGAAAACTCGATCTTGCTCAAAATCTCAAGTTGGCAATGCATATAAAGAATTTATAAAAACCTTTGATTTTATTGGTTAGTTTTATTAAATTATTGTTAGTCGTATCTTCTTTGAAGAAGCTCATTTTAAGTATAAAAAAGCCTTAAAATGTTTAAGTGGATGAGCCGTTTGTATTTCATTGTTAAACTCTTCTAGTTAAGGGTTTAAAGAGTGATTAAGCAAAATTTTAAAAGAAATGAAAACTTGTGATATTGATCATTCACATGCGACAAAGAACACTTTAAGGATAATGTTTCTGGATTTTACTTTTTTTGTTAAACTACTCGTATTCTATATTATTCATATAAACATAATTCAAACTTTTTTTTTTATAAATGCTGCAATCTTTTTTATCAATAAAAATATTTGGTTACAATTTTTCTTAAAATTATTCGCTATTTTCAAAAAGAGTTATTCATTCAAAAGAATTATTCGTTATTTTCAGAATAAAAATCTGTCATTTTTTGGTAATTTATGTTCTTATTTATATTCCAAACTAGAGCGGTACAAAAAAACTCCAAGTAATTTTTACTACTCTTCTGCATTTTCTTAGATAAAAAAACCACAGGTAGATTTTTTCGTGTAAAAACATTCTTTTTAATACATATGAAAAATTAAGTATAAGTAAGCTGCATGACATCGCATGTGTGTGTATATCGCGTATAGAAACGACAAACATTTCCGGACAATCTTAATAAAGCTTATGAATCTAAATAAAGAATGTGAATAAAAATGCTTCGTTGTAAATATTCTTCTTTTACCTTACCTCAAATATATGATTATGTTCAGGGTTTTTATAAAAACTATCTTTCATTTCAAAACTTACCTTCAGTGGTACTTAAAATAAAGCGGAGTGTCTCGCATTTCCATAACAAGAAACTAATGAAACACAGTTTTGAATTTTCCTGTCTTGTTTTACTAAGAAATTTGAGCAGATGAATAAATTGTGTACAATGGAATAAAATGACTTAAAATGCCGACATTGTTTCTTTTAGCTACAAAAGTGAACACAATTCATTTTAAAAATAAAATTTAAACTTGAGAAATTACATGAGTCCTTTTTAAATTTGTAACACAACTATTCTTTCAGTCTATTTTTTGTTGAATTTTATTTTTTTGTGTTCATTGTTGTCATTTGATATTACTACACAGGAGCCTGAAGATGGGATAAAGGGATATATCACCTTTCGAAATTAAAGGTAGATATTATTTAGAATATAGACTTAACCTATTAACAACGGTTGGTAAGAAAATTTGCCTATTGACATTTTAGTTTTTTTTCTTTGCTAATAAACAGGGTTCCCGCGGTCATTAAAAGTGCTTAATATTTTTTAACTTGTTTTCAAGGCTTTGAAAATGCTTAGAGGTGCTTTAAAATCATTGAAAATGCTTTAAAGTCCTTAATTTTTACGAATGTTGTGTGTCTATTTGCAAAATTTATAAAAATACAACTAAGACTTGCTATCCCCGCTTGACCGCTATCTCCGCTTTTGAAAACAATGACTTATCCATTTAAAAGTCTTTTTGAATGGGTTAATATGAATTCTGCTGCAAGTGATATGATAGCAATTTGCTGAAGGAATGGACTAGAAGTACCCAACTGCGATATTCGTTTTTCATATCCTTGACTGCTTGGAAAATAAAATTATTTATTACCACAAAACATAAGTTCAGTTCTCGCATGCGTTTTTATGCGAAAACCCAATTTTCGATAAATTCAACAAACATATTCTATATACTAAGAAGTCTCTCCCCCCCCCCCCCCTTGTTAAAAGGCTACCACCAAGCCAATGCTGTACTTGCAATCATTCACTAATGTTAACAAACAAACAACGTTTTGACCTATGTTTTGTAATGTAACCAATCCGATCCCAATACACAAAAGTCCTTCCCCCTATTTTTGAAAACGATTACCCACGACGAAGATTATGACACTTGATCGTTGTTCAATGTCGGTCTGCCTAGCCCTAGTGGAACAAGGTTTCATTCATCCTAAGGTAGAATCTTAAAAGTTCTCCCTATTGATTTACAATACAACCCTCACCGACTTTGATTTGGAAATAATCGCCAGTTAACATAATTGTGACAGCCGGGTCTTTTTGAAGATGTAGAAAAAAATCCAAGTTGTTTTTAATTAAAACTGCATTTAAACGTAAAAGTTGGTAATAGGTGTTTCAAAATGCTCCACTTAGAAATGCTTGATTTCCATATTCATAAATGTGTTCTTGTTTCAAAGGACTTTTATAAAACTCCCACGTATTATTATAATTTATTTTGATAGTTGAATACATGAGAGAGATTAAATTTTTAAAATTAAATTTTATTTTATTTCAAAATCTGATTTCATAAACCCAACCGAAATAAATTTATTATTTGGCAAAAAACTATTGTCAAATAATAAATTCTGAATTGAATGAACTAAGGAACTAATTAATGGCAATGCCACATACAACAACTCCTGACAGGAATGAAAAAAATTATATACTGTTTGTGATGGTTGGAAAAATCGAATTCCTTTATAAAGACGCATTTTGATTGGTCCTACGTGTTAGTAAATAATAAAACAAAAAATGCCGTGCATAATATTAATCAAAAGCATTGTATTGTAAATAAATTCGTTTACATTTTTCGTTAATATTCGTTTATATTTTTCTTTCAAATTGTATACTTCTGAGTTGCAGGTTGCACTACAATTCTTAGAATTAGTATTCAAAATTCTTTTAGGGAATATGGATTTATGTAGAAAACCTCGTCCATGACTTTATTTAGAGAGTGGAGTTTTTCTTTCTTTTGTTATCACCAAAACATGACACCTCTATAAATAAATTCGAATTTTCTAATTTAAGTGGCCAGTTAAAAATGCGCTACTTCCGAGAGCTATGCTTAATATAAAGTGACAAAGAGCATTAGGCTCATTGAGTTTTATTAACCAATTCGCCTGAAATGAAATCTAATTTTAGAAAATTTAACTTTTGAAATATTTATGCAACTACCTTTTTAAAGAACTTCCCTAAATAGGCGTTCAAATACACATTAGCTATCCTGCTTCTTTTCAATGTTTATAAAGTGTACATTAGCATTTATACAATGTTTCGTTGGTTGCCATAACGACGTCACTGCATATCGACACTATTCTTTGTTTTCGCAGACGACTTCATTAAAATTTGCAATAAGCTTTTACAACCATATCAACTTACTCGAACCCATTTTTGGAGTTCCGTAAGCATAAAATCATGTCATTGTTATCGGAACAAGTGGTTAAACCGCTGATGGATAAATAAACGAGAGCTTTATTTTTGAGGCTGAAATCAGATATTTTATTAAGTTTGAAGTTGAGTTTGTGGCTGTAAAAATTACGTCATTATTTTATTTTGTGTTTAATGTAAGTACCATGTTGATAAATGAGGTTGTGCTAGAATAATCTCTTGTGAGACTCCATCCTAATGTAAAATGAATTGTTTTTCTGGTTTTTTCTCCAGCTACGTAATTTGATTGCTGGATCAATCGAATTAGAACGAATCTATTTCAATTTCGTGATACTTCCGTCCACTTGTTTTATCAGTTTTTATAGCTGCTGCACTACGCTTAAATAATCAGAATATACAAAAGCTCTTCTCATCTAGCGAGGCTAACATTCGCTGAAAATACTACAAATGTTAGGATATTGTTACGAATTTCTGTATATTTGTAAATATTTCGTAGTATTAATTATGTAAAAAGAAAAATTTATGTACATTTCGCATAAGGCAGTGCAAGAGTTTATTTGTACTTCGCTTTCCTGCAATGCGTCTCTTTATGCTGGAAAATGAGTTTTACAGGGATAATGCTGGAAAACGAGTTTTACAAGAAGAAGGCCATTTAACATTATGATTAATGGCAATTGCGCTCCCTTGGCAATATAGAGCCAAGTTGGCGACTAATTTTGGTCCCCATGTACCTAACCTGTATAGGGCTTTTTATCTGCGATCTGGAAAATTCTCCGAATCTCTATCGCTAGAAGATTCGCGAAGGATTAGCCTTCCTATATTAGTCCAAGAGAGCGGGTGATCGAGTTAGTGAGTTAGTTGTTTCTCAGCGAGTATTCAGAGTAGTTCCGAAAGTGAACTCTATTGCATTGTCTTTTGCGTCGATTTTAGCAGCTATGTATCTAGTTTTTAACTGCTGTTTGTGCTCCATTGTTGTGTAAAGAGCTGTATTGAGTCTATTAGAACGGGAAGTTTCGGAGTTGTAAAAGAATCTGCAAAGAGTTATATCGGAATAAATTTCTTCAAGTTTTAATATGCTTTTGCTTCGAGTCTTTCGAACCCATCCACGCAACAACTGGTGTCAGAAGTGGGATTTGAATGTCGATAACCTGAGTAATGGTGGAACAAGATGAAAAATTTAAACAGCTTTTTGCTTTCATGCAAGAAATGAAGGAAATATCCGAAGGGCGGGAAGAAATGAAAGCGAGCCAAGAAGAGATGAAGAAAGAGATTTTCTTTGGCCAAGAAAAGATGAAGAAAGAGATTTTCTTTGGCCAAGAAGAGATGAAGAAAGAGATTTTCTCTGGCCATGAGGAAATGCAGAAGAATATTGCTGCGATCTTTGCCGGACAAGAGGAATTAAAAGGTCATCTTTTAGCAACTATGGAAGAAACCGTGAAACAAACAGAAGACAAGTTTGCTGGAAAATTCGAGAATGTCGAAAAGAAGTGTGATAGTTTAGAAGGGAAATTCGAAATCAAGTTTAATGATTTGGGGGAAAAGATAGAGATTCTGGAAAAGAAGAATCTAGAAAAAAATTTGAGTGAGATAGAAGGGGGGGGGGGGGGAGGGAAAAGATAGACCAAATGGTAAAAAAGAGACTGTCGAGTGTAGCGACCTCAAATAACGGATAAAAACTTCTGTGCACCGGAGTACTCTTTTGCACAGAGGTAAAGTATCTGGCTCGAGATCTAAGGGTCCTCGGATCAATTCACGCTGCCCGCACAACGAAAGCTTACCTTTACGCTTTACTGGTGACAACCGGACTAAAAATCATGCTGCCATCTATCAGCCCTTCTGAAAAGGAGAAACTACATCGCAACAAGCGATCACATACGCAACTCGCGTGCAACACCGCAACAAGCGGCAACGATGCCAACTAGCATCACAAACTTCCAACTCCGATCAGACTTTGATCAGAACATCAGTATCGCTCCTTCGTCGCTGGGAGGAAGCTGTGTAACGACCTCAAATAACAGATAAAAACTTCTGTGCACCGGAGTACTCTTTTGCACAGAGGTAAAGTATCTGGCTCGAGATCTAATGGTTCTCGGATCAATTCATGCCGCCCGCACAACGAAAGCTTACCTTTACGCTTTACTGCAGACGCTACGACGACGAGCAGAACTGTTTAGAAAGATTTGAAATGTGTACCAGTTATCTCCCGACTTTCAATTAAGCTTTCGACGTACGATTGTAAATCTTCATGGCAAGTGTATAAGACCCAATTCGCAATTGTCGCCAACGCCAAAGGATAGAACTCTGTGACAAAAGCTTGCCAGTTAGCTGCATCTCTGCGAGCTGAAGCTGCAGATATACTACAAACACTTTCCGAAGAGCAACGCTTGGACTTCAACGCACTCTCAAGTGCATTAGAGCTGCGGTTTGGCGAAAAATGTGTGAAAGACTACAGCAGGCTGCAGTTGAAATCTCGCCAACAGAAGGCTACCGAAACACTCTAGGAGCTCGCCACGGATGTTGAGAGGCTCTCCCATCTCGCCTTTTCAGACTGCCCTGCTGAAACGAGAGAAATCCTGTCTCTACAGTACTTCGTCGATGGAATCAGGGTTGTAGAGATACAGAAGGCCCTACGAATGGCAGACGTCAAGGATTTAAAAAGTGGTTTAGTGTATGCCATGAAGTACGAGGCAGCCCAACAAGCAACTCTAGAGAACGCCATCCTATCAGGGCTGCTACTATCCAGGAGCCAGAACACCCAATTTCTGTACGCATTAATAAATCAATAACTTGAGACGAAATATTCTGGAATAGAAACAGAGCCTGAAGTGCTGGAACTGTAGAGGCGAGGACCACACACGGAGAAACTGCCGAATCCGCCAATTGCCAGTTGTTGAGAAGCCCCATTTTAGAGCTCTATTTCTTTTGAGTATTTTTAATTATTAATATATGTGTTTTAAAAATGCATAAAATAGTGTTTTCTTCTGTTATACCACTCTTTCACTACACATTGCAAACTATTGTCTTTCAAATACATAACGTTTAGAAATTGAAAAAAATTTAGGAAAAATACGTATTTTTTCTATTTTTTCCAAATTTTGAGGTGAATGCGCGATCGGAAGATATTATTTTTTATCGATTTTTTAAAAAAAATTTTTTACAGTTTTTCTTATCAAGATATGTAACAACTTTTTTCACCTTATGCTTTCAAAAATAAAAAAATATTTTTTTTCGAACCACCTTACTTCACATGTTTTTCTCTTTTGCTATTTTAATTTTCATTTGTAATAAATAGACATTAAATGAAAACAATTTATGTTATTTCATTAACCCCTTGCCTTTGACGCCCGAACTCAGTTCGGGCAACGGAAATGCGCTAATTTTGGAATGCCCGACCTGAGTTCGGGCAAGAATTCAATTCCGTGAAGCTTGAGAACTCAGTTTGACAGTATAGCCCTTGTGTTGCCCTTGAGCCGTTAAATCTCAAACAACCCATTTTTTCACCCTTTCATTTTTAGCTCGTATTTCTCAAATATATTCCACAGGCAAGGGGTTAAGTGGTATTTTCAGGGTTTTATACAAAGTAGTTTCTAAATTCACTGGATTAGAGGATTGTAACATAGCTAGTATAGGGAATTATCTTTACTAGGACTCGCCTTTAAACAAAAGTTTTATCACAGTTTTAATTTCTACTACGAATGTGTGTGTTTTTAACCGAAGATTATTTATGCGTATAACGATGCCACAGCTAACTGCTTTTCACAATTTCTGATGGAGAAAAATAAAATCCGGATTTGTGTTGGTTGAAAAAGCAAATTTATTTATAAATGGTTAAATTAAGATTGGCCATTAATTGTAACAAACGAGGAGTGTCTTTCCAAACGACGTCATACCTAAAAGCCAATAGTGTAAGTGATCTGAAACCTTTAAGTGCAATAAAAGAGTTTGTACTCTTGTTAAACCATTGTATTTTGTTGTTTGTTACATTTAATTGCAATTGAGGATTTATGGCTACCGAACGTAAAGTTCTGAAATGCACATTCGGGTTATTTGTTAAATCTTAGTAAGTTTAATGTTCTTTTCTGGTTTTCTTTTTATGCTTTTAATGTACTTCACCAGAACCGCAACATTCTTGTTACGAAACCCAAGTCTGGAGAAAAGAAAATTTGATACACTCACTGCCTTTGTCATATCTTTAGTTTACAACCATGTTCCTCAAGTACATCGTCTCGAGATAAAGCTCACGGAATCAAATAACTGTCTGTCCTAGTGTGGTTCTTTTTTAAAAAAGAATAAAATGAACATTCTCTGCAATCCGGATGGAAAAGGGAAGAAACAAAAACAAATAACACTGGGAGAATGAGAATATTTTTCTTGTATTCCTGTTTTTCTTCTGTGCCTTGAACGACGCTCTCTCCAGTTTATTCATGAGGCAGGGGTTAGTTTCAGGAAGAGAGGATTAAGTTCGCTGTAGAATTGAGTTTCTTTTTTGCCTGGAAATTATGTTCTTAATCACTGATTCCGTTCTGATGACGAGTCGTGATTGATGTTTCGATTAATTTAATATTTAATTAGGCTGCAGAAATCCGTGGAACATCAGAACGAAGAATATATTTGCTGGTGGGTGGTTTTTAAATTCTTATTAGGTCGAACTTTTAATTTCTGTTCTATTTTTCGTCTTGTTTGGAAATTGAAATTTAAGTTGCCTGAAGCGAATAAATTTATTAACGTTATATACTTGCACAGCAAAGTTGAATTTCTATACGCTCATTGGAAATCCAAATGTGGATCTCCATTGTTCAATAAATTCAGTCTAAGGAAAAGAATATATTTACACACTAGCAGGCCTCGGACTTTTTTAGAATAGTTAGTTGTTGATTCGCGAGAGTATTGTAATTTCAGGATAATTTTTTTTGTACAAAGCATAGGAAAAACATCTATGGCGAGAAAGATCTATGGACACATTTCAAGTGTACAAACATATTAAATAAAGTATATATACATATACTTTATTTAATGTGTTTGTAGTATATAAACATATTAAATAAAGTATATAAAGTAGTATAAGAATGGAATTAATATCATGCGTCAACATATGTTAATTTTTAATCTATGGAGTTTATGCATGGTTACGTCACAGTCAAATATCCTGCTCGCGGAAAAATTAAATATTTATTGTGGGTGGTTATTGGGATGTAAAAATACCCAATGTTTTTAAAAGGTGTATGGTATGATTGATCACAATCATGCTGCAAGTGTAGCTATTCGATGAAACATGCTTAAATAAAGAATGACTTAAGAACCATAAGAACTTGAAAAAAAAAAAAAAATCACTAGCCTTTTATCGCTTGTGATTTCTCCTTAAAAGGTGCTTGCACGTGCATACAGTTTTGAAATATTAAAAAAAAAATTGCAGATTTTAATAAATTCAAAACGAATTATGTTTACAAAATATATTGCATCATCTAATTCCATTTGTTTATCTTCGTTCTTTCCTGATTCATTTTCCTCATTGCGATATAATCTTGGTTGTTCTCTTTGATGCTTGTTGTTCTGCGTCCTTTTGCAAACCTCTTGAAGTAACTTGAGAACTCTTGACCTTTTCATGCTTCAATAAGACGTGGGATAATTTCTTTTGTTAGAATTCAATTTAATTAAAATAGTCATGTGTCATGTTATCGTTTGGTCAGTAATCATCGCTTATATTTTTAATCAAAACTCTCGAAAACTCTTGATTTGGGTTACTGTTACAAAAAAAAAAAAAAAAAAAAAAAAAATGCGTGTAAAATTTGTTCATTAAATCCTTTCGTTAATTGCGTTTCACTTCTCAAATGAATCATGGTTGTTATTATTATTATTTAAAAAAAAAAAAAAAAAAAAAAAAAAGAACTTGGTCCAAGTATAGAAAGTTATTTGGATTTCATCTGAACCATCATAACTCTTTCAATTGTTTATATCACTTGCATAACCTACTTCTTTAATTGGCACTTACAGTTCTAAGGTTTATTAAATAAACCCCTCTTACTTTGACACTAATAAAAGAGAAAAACGCGATTCTATATAGCTATTTTAATTTCTCTGGAATCCAGTTGATTATCATGACATCAAAATTGATTACCAGTATCGGTTATCAATACATTTCGTGTAAGAGCTCAAACGTTTCTTCTTTATATAAAATCCGAATTTATCGGCTTATATAGATGGGGAATAGGGTTCCAGAACCGCCTAGAGAAAACGCTGAGTTTTGCAACATCTAGTATAACCAGGAATTGAATTATTGATTGCTGGCAAGGGAACCGCGAAATTCTCTTCACATCCCAAGCCTTTCGGTGTTCCGCCTAATTGGTCCTAATCACTTGTCAAGTGGACTTCGTTTATTATTGACTCAAATTGAAAAGCTTCCAGTGATTATCGCCGGTTGCTCATTTATCTTTTATCCCTGCCACTTTATATTATTAATAAACGATACATCGCATGGTTAGTGTTCATAAATGTTTGGAATTCTCTTTTAATTAAAGATGTCTGTTCGTGTCTGGATAGTGTGAGGAATGCGTTGTTTTTGAACGCTAGAAATTATCTGTTTGGATAATTAGCAGGAGCGAATTGTGTTTTTGACAGAATTTGGTGGCCGTAACTATTAGCTGTTTCAAGTGTGCTGTATTCTCACGATACTATTCGACAGTTTTAAGTTGGCTGCAAACCAAGTATGTAAATTAGCTCAAAAAGCGCTCGGGATTGGTTGCGAACTCATTCTACTGTCTTTAGTGGACTGTCTTTGTCAATTTTGTCTCTACGATAGCAATGTATAATACGTGATTAAAAAATTTCATTATTCAGTGTAAGAATTTTTTTATTTGCATTTTTCATAGAGCCAGTAGATATGTAGGCCAGGAATTTGTGCAACTATTAGAGAGAAGACACCATTAAAAAAAAACCTTAACCATTGGGGAAAAAAAAAATCCAGAACGATTAAAATCGGCCCCATTTAAAAAGGAAAATTCGGGCTTTTAAAGGTACTAGTATTCATCCCATCCCTAACTTCCAATTTATGTTTTTTCACTATGCTGTTGCATTTACTTTTACCAGCCTTATTCCTTACTTTGAAAATGGAGAATTGTACAGGTAGCAAAACCTATCTTATCTTTTGAACTGTTTCAGATATGATTTGGTACCCCTCCCACCCTTGAGAATAAGAGTGGCCGTTAAATTTTCCGTACCCAAACTTGGTAAACGTTGGAAAATTCTGCATTATATTTCTGAGATAAATATAACGGAAACCTTTTCCATTTTACAGGCAGCAGAATATCTCTGCACGCAGGAATATCACAAATATGGTCTTCGGTGTTAGCGAATCGTGTTCGAGGGTTTCGGGAAGGGGGCGTGCATTGTTCAACTAAAATCCCGATATCGAAATTTTGTCACATGAATCCGATGATCTGATACTTTCCAGAAGTTTGGGGTTTTGGAAAATCGATATTGTTTAGTTCATGGGTTATTGTTAACGTTGCGCGACTGGCACGATGGGATGCAGGCAAATGCCTGGAGACAAACCAAACATATCCACTCTGAAGAGGCTCGACTTGGCAGAGTTCAGTTTGGTCAGATAATTTGTTAGATATTACAGGGATGAGAGTTTTCCTCCTTTCGGAGGATTTCCCCCTTTTTTTGTTTTTTATGTAAAATTTTCCTTCTCTTTGTCCCTGTTTCGAGGATCCGCATTTTTCTGATCTGAACCAGTTTTTCTTGCAAAAAGTATACTTTTACTCATGTGTCTAAACAAAAGATTTTTCGTCTTAGCTCCCCTTTCCTCACAGATTACCTCACAAACTCCTAATACTTGAAATGTAATAATTATATAGTATGAGAAATTTCATTGTATCTTTTAAATTATTGAATCACCCTTCCTGCATACTTTTTTGTTAAATTTTTGTGTATTCCTTCCGCGAGCTTTTTTAACGAATTTTTGGATTTCCTCCTTTTGGCTCTCTGATCACTCTCATCTCTGATATTAGAACATTACTCTACTTTGCTTTCTACGGTTTATGCTTAAAATTTTAATTTATATAAATTGGAATTAATAGTAAGAGGAAATAAAAATTAGTGCCCAGATGTATTTTTACTTTTAATTACCCATTTGTTAAGATTAAATAATGAAAGTATTAATTGCAGGTTAGAGGTAGCATGCGCCTAGCCTCTTGAGCACCACAAGTGTTTGAAACATGATTTAAAGCTAGTTTTTATGTATATTATTCTTTTCGGTCTATGTAACGTACTTTAAAAGTTATTGGGTTTCCACTGTAAAGATGGGACAAAAAAATGACTATCTTCTTAAGCTTGAAAATGTTTTGAAATTTAATTGTTCAGATGTGAAATTTAATCATGAAAGGCTGCAATACAATTTCGTGAGGATGTGACACATAAAAAAAACTTTCAAGTTAGTACAAAAAAAATTTGTTCGCGCTGAACATCCAGACATCCGACAACGTGTTGAAAAAGTCTTAGTGTCCATTGCTGGCATGTGCTTCGCACCAACTTTTCGTGACGCCTCTACTGGCAGAGGAACAGTTTTTTGCCATTTCTTTACAGACTGTACTTCGTCACAATCAGTGGAACTATCATCAGCTGTAGGACTGAATTCGGCTATTTCATGCAAAGAAAAATTATGCGCCCAAAATCTGATGGGCATTTAAATGTACGCGGCGTCTCAGAAGGATAGGGCCCGTGTAAGGCATGGGTGTTTGTAAATGTGTGTTGGCTTGTCAAATGACGAATGTTTCGACGCATTATAGCCCTCGTGATGCTGATGGCGCCAGATAATGTGAAAATAACCAACCAGAAGGATAAAGTAGCTGCCATTAAAACTTTTAGGTTTCTCAGCAATAGCCAAAAAACGTCTCTAATGATTTTGATCTGTGGTAATGCCTTTTAAGGTTGGCTGTGATAATGCCTTTTAAGATGTTCACATCCCTACTTCCGAAACTTCCACAGAAATGCCATAAGGGTAAAAATAAAAAGTTGCAAAATAAATGTCTTGAACACACAGTTCTCTTCCCTTGAGCGTTGGGAGGTAATTTATCGAAAAACATTTCGCTATATATATATATTTTTTTGTCAATATAATAATTATCTTCAATATGAATATATATATATATATATATATATATATATATATATATATATATATATATATATATATATATATATATATATATATATATATATATATATATATATATATATATATATGTATATATATATATTTCGATTCATGAAACATGAAAGTATGGAGACGTAAACGGTAAATTACATCAATTCATGTTAAATTTAAATGCAGAGACCTATATTAAATGTAACTGAATTTAGAATTTAGATTACATATGATCAAGATTGTAGTGCTAAAATTTTTTTTTGCCGGTACGCAAGCTTGTCGATCGTGGCGATAATTCCAACTATACCCGAGACTTTTTAATTATAAAATGTAATATTGTTTATATTCTCGTCAAAAAATACAATTTCAAAAGGAGAGGTGGAAATTGCTGTCTCTGTAGTCCAAGACAGCTTATCCTGACCCCATTGAATACGCTACAGTGATGTGCGATCCGGTTTTACTACACGCTGATTGGCTGCGTAATAATCTTACACGTGACGTCTTGAACGGAGGGGAGACAGAGTTAGCCAATAGTAATTCACCAAATGCGTGACGTCATGAAATAACTCGGTCAAAGCCGCATGATTCGTTAAAACTCTTAACAGTAACCCTGGTTAGAAAAGTAAAGTATTAACTAAAGTTAAAATTGAAAAACGCTGATCTTTTTTTTTTTATCAACATATATTTAAGTTTAATACAAACTATGTGCGCAAGTCATTAATATTACTATATAAGTTGAGATTTGCTCGGAACTATATCAATGAGGCCAGGGGACTATAGTGTTTATATCTCCGTCAAAAGCAATAATTTCAAAAGGTGAGGTGGAAATTGCTGTCTCAACCATCGAAAAGGCCTAAAAGAGTTAATACTCCAATGTCTTACATCTCTTTATTAGGCCAATGGGGTAGGCGATGTACTAAAATTCCCCTTTATTTGTGAAAAGAGGCTATGTTAGAGGAAACGTTCTTGAACAAGCCGTGGGCGACGGTTTCTCAGATCTTAATCTGTGTGCAAAATTAATACTTTCTACATTTGCCTCCAGGGAATTGTACTATTTGAATCGAAACGAATTGACGTAATATTTCCCTCCTTCCTTCGGGTGGATGGAGTTAATCCTTTGTGCAAACATCTTCAACTACTCGAGTTCGTACGTGCTTTGTCGAGGGATTGACTTTCAATAATAATCTGCGAGTGTCGTTGTCAGCGTGAATGACTTTCGAATGTGGCCTTCGCTTTGTTTACCTTTTCTGGGGCAATATTTTCAGGGTGGTTTTCGGTGAAACGAATCTTTAAATTAATCACACATAAAAACTGAAGTGGAATCAGTCTAAGTCCTTCACCGAGTGGCGAATTTTCTGTGGTTGCAATAAAATCCGTTCTGTCTATATCAAGGCTGTACTACAGTCTAACATCATTGGAACAAAATCTGGAATACTGAGAGTAGTCCAAGGATCAAGAGATAGGTAGGATGTCATCTGGGAGGTCTTTTATGGAGAATTTGTGTCCCAAATAGGAGAATTACAGTTCGACAATTGGCACGATACTATCTGTCACAATTCCCGGTCTACACGAAGACTGCACCAAAATAAAGACTTAATAACTCCAAAAACGATGGAACGAACCAGAGGGTTCTCGTATAGAAAGCAAGCCTCTCGGGCTTGAGCTACTTACATAAGCCGTACCACAGAAATTGTCTTTTTGTCATCTCCATGTTCATTTTATTTATGGATATTTTATATGAATGGAAACAGATAAAAGATATGGACCGGCGGATGTCCATAGCAGAACGTGATAATTTTGAAAATAACATAGTATTGCATATATATAATGTGGCTATTTCGAGATTTTCGCAAACCTGGATTTTTCTTACAATACATATTGCACATTATATTTTCGCCAATAAATAAATCGCTTGTTTATAAAAGGAATTTTATATTTTAATTTTACTGTTCAAACCTCTCTTAAAACGGAATGGTAATCTACTGTACTGTATTAAAAGTGTTTTAGTTATTTATTATTTAGTATCTTGATGTAATACAAGAATTTTTTTCTTTGTCGTATTTTATTATCATTTTTAAGTGAATTTTTTAAAAAATTAAATGATTTTTTTGCTTATTATTTTGCATGATTCATAGTTCTTGAGTATCCATTCTAAAAAAGTTTATGTATGTAATTTATAAATGCAAATCGTAAAAAAATTTTTAGATGTGAAACATCGCACGTTTTTCAGTTACGCTTAATACTGGTCACTGCATTTAAGTTTGTCTTGAATTAGTGTAATTTACCGTTTTCGTTTTTATATTTTCATTAATTAAAAAAATTGATCAATTTGATGATATATATTTGGAGATAATTATTTCGATGGCTACCAGAAGAAGAAAAAGCACGCCAAAACGGTGAAATGCTTTATGATAAATATTACATCATCTTTTCATGTAAGAGAAACTGATGATAAACAGTCGTTGATGGGCTATGTTCAAGGAAAGAGAACTCTGTTGCAATCATTCGTTTTTCGACTTTTTACACCGTCTCTCATTTCTACTGGAATTCTTCCCACTAAACCGTATACAAAAGTTGAACATCATAGATCAATCCGTTAGGGAGTTATGCTGACCGCAGCCACACTGCCATTTATCTAAAGTACTTTTTTGAAATCAATGCGTTCCAAAACATGTAGAAATGCAAGAAAAAACATCTTTTTTTTCCATTACCGAATGCAATGCTTTCGTTACCCTTTGTTAACATATGTGTTATTGAAAGTAAAAATACCCGTAATAAAACTATAACCATGATTGCTAAATCTTAAATCGCCGTTTTTTCTATAAGTGGGACGATTTACCAAAGCTGGAAAATTAATTGAATCCACAACCTCTATTTTAGAGCATGTCCTTTCGCTTAATTGTAGATTACATTTTGCTTAAGAACCACCCTAGTTGACCGTATCTTGCTTGATTATGAAATAATGACCGTTAATTACAATAATTACTGAGTTTAGTTATACTTTAATGAAATTTCGTGTCCTAATTTATCTTACTCATCCATTTAATAACAGCTTTCCGTGTTCATCTTGCTTCGCAGCGATAGAATTTATGGTTTTCATACCTTAATTTCTATTTAGTTCTTATGATAGTTCTTTTGTGAATAACCTAGCGGGATATCCATCGATAAAGGTTTCAAAAATCTCCCACCCTCCAAAAAAAAAAGCCGCTTACTATTACCTGATTGGGAAGGCAAATACACTGATTACTTGGTGGTGGAAATATTCGAGTATGACAATATGTTTTAACTTGTCAAGCAACTCGAGGTTCAAAGAAGTGGCAAATGTTTTCTTTTTGCTTAAACTTTTTCAAAAGTCCTGTCTTAGATCAACATTCCCGGATAAAACTACAAATGCTTCAGGCACCTAAGATTTGGTCAAGTGAAAGATCTTCATCAAGGCTAGTTTCCATTCCGAAAGTGCTGGAAGTAAATTTGAAAATCATTAAACCTAAACAGGGATACAGGCTAGTACAGGTATGTCTCAAATTTGTGGACACATTCACTAACTTGTGGCGACATTTTTGTCGATGAAAATTTTCAAGTTGCCATGACTTTTATCATCACATATCGTTAACCTTAGCGGTTGGAAGATTTCAGTCATTAAATATCACTAAATTGTATGTGCTTGGTTATGGCTTAAGACTTGGACCTGATGTATCGCAGTAGAAATGTGAGTTGAAGGAGGCCTTTTTGTGACATTTACTGTTACATTCCAACTTGTTACTTTCAATTATTTATATGTATACATAGGGTAATGCAAGTATAGTATGCGATAAAAAAAAATGTGATATTTTTTTTTTTTTTTTTTTTGCATTTCTCCACGTTTTGGAACATCCTGATCTCAAAAAAGTGATCTAGAAAAAATGTATGTATATGTGTATGTACGTGGTCAGCATAACTCCGGAACAAATTGACCTACGATGTTCAAATTTGGTGTGAGGGTTGGTGATGGCACAAGGAACTACCATTAATGTTTTCGTCAAAATCGCGCTTGCGCATAGGGTAGCTGCCATTTAAATATTCATGTTTTTCAGTAATTGCTAAAAAAAACGGCTCTAACGATTGTGATAAAAATCGCTGTGGTAATGCCTCTTAAAGTGTTCTAAACATCCCCACCTCCGAAATTCCCGTAAGAATGCACGCAGAGCTCTCTTTCCTTGAGCATACCTCATCAATGATCGTTTTTTCTTCTTTCCCCAGTTTCACTTACAAGAAAGGATAAAATAAGAATTATCGAAAAGTATATCGCCAAAATCATCATTTTTGCGTATTCCCCCCCTCTTCCAGGGCAGTATTATTGTGTAACTGAAAGTTGTGCAATGGTCCACACCCCTAATTTTATATGACAATGGACAAGGAAATCTGCTTTCATTTCCCCGCCTATTAATAGTTTACTTATTTCTTTGAAGTTACAGGGGCCTTTGTGTTAAAGTCCGGAAGAATATACTCAGTGAGGGATTGGGACCGACAGTTTGTTGACCCTATCTCCTTAAAATGAATATTTTATTCAATTTTGCTGACAATTTAGTTCTCTAGCGCAACATCAAAAGAGTCGGCCTAGTAATAGTCTTATTTTATTCTTATTTTTATCCGGCGTAAAAATGTACCCATGCTTGCAAAATTCACGCCTCTTTTCTTCAAATAACGCCTCCGCGTACAATCATTCTCTCTTCAAAGATTCATGTCGAATAATTTGCGGCGTGTTTTCCGATCGTCCGGTAAAAATTTCTGAAAAATATATTTATTATTTATGATTGGGGTCATTCTTACTCTTTTCTGATTTCTCTTGGAATCTTGTTCGGGTGATTTGGAAGAAAACCCATAGGGCGGCAAATTGCTCCAAAACCTTACTTGATTCCTATATTTTCTTCAGACTCTTATATAAAAAAATAAAAATCCCATTTGCTTTATAAAAATATATCGTGATCTATTTTCTGTTTCTTGAACAGGATTGCAATGGAATTGCTTATGTAGTAAATTCTACCAGCATATTTTTAAAATTTTAACTTCCCGCGGCTTTTAATGGGAAAATACTTTTCGAATTTAAAGTCGAGAGCAGAATTTTATATTTAAAAACATTTTTAGAATTGTTAACTGCAAGTATGGAAACTGGAACATAAAAAAAAAATCGTGTTCTTAGATTTTCCCAAGCGAACGTCTATCTCGTTTTGTTTTCGGTTCGAAATTGAAATGAATCCCTGTTAATCATTATCGTGCACTGAAAAGTGCTTCTTTTATAACTTTTCTTCTAAATTTTTCTTTTCACCAGAATTTCGGAAGTTATTCAGATTATTTTTTTTGTTGTGAACAAATAAGAAAAAACCGGGGCAGCAATCCAGAACATATCAGTTGGCGGCGTAATTGCTTTTGCCGAAAAAGATCCCTTGTTTTTGTGTGCGAAATTTTAACGATGCAGAACGAATCGATTTCTAGTTTAATAGTACAAAGGAATAAAAATGCTATGATTTCTGTAATCTACTCAAGGGAGTATTCATATACTGGATTCTTTTCAATGTTTGTTCTTTTTAAACCATTTGATGGCTGAGCGGGAATGAGTATAAACTTTTTTTTCTCGTTCTTGTGGATAGAATAGAATAAAAATTAGCTTGTTGTGGTTTGATTGTTTTCCTGTTAAGTAATAAAGCTTCAATGTGTATAAAAAACATTAATTGCATGTATCGAATGATAAAATTTCAATTTCCTAAGAACCGATCTTGTTTGTTTTTATAATGGCTAGGTATCCAGCAACTAGGAAAATATGGAAAATCGAGAAATATCAGACAATTTTGCAATTCTGGAAGTATCAAGAAATTTAAAAAAAAATCCAATTAAATCAAGGAATTTACATTGTTTTTCCTCCCATTCGTATATACTGAGCAGCTACTCATGAGACAGTACTATAGATGAAACATTTGTGATAATTGGTGAAGAGGTGGGGGTGAGGGGGGTCATGTTTGGACCGAACTTAGCATTTACGGTGCTAATCGGAGCTCGGAATTGTGGAACAAGTATTAGTGAAACTGATAAATTTGAAAAAATTTTACGAATTGCTGCAGCTAAAGTGTATCAATACTGGAGTGTCAAGTAAAAAAATCAGGTTTCAACTCTCAAATTATGGTCTTCTCACCAAGTGGTGAATGATGCCTTATTGGCGGAACGGAGAATCTCCCGGATTGTGAAAGAGAACAAAACGGAAGCAGCAAACAAAATAAGGCGTCACAAATTCGCCCTGGCACACAAAAATTGGACAAATGAGGAAAAATAATGTGGTCCGATGAGTCAATTACATAATACAGATGTATGTTGATGTTTGGCAGAAACAGCAGCAAATAATGGACCCTAAGTGCATTGCTAATAAATAGTAATACTCTAACCATTCCAGAGTTGATGAAGGCAATGTGATGGTTTGAGAAATGTTTTCTTTGCTTGCTTTGAGCACTTTATTTCGTGTGCCTGGATGTCGAAATCGGGCATCAAAACATCGTTGCTGATCCCAAGTACATCAATGCTGATGGTTTATCCTAATGGTGATGGTTACTTTTAACAGGATAATGCACCCTGCCATAATGCTGGTACTGTACTGTATTAGTTTTATAAACATGGCTGGAGTGTTTACTTCGTTGATGTGAACTCCAAAATCCCCAAATTACAATCCTATTGAGAGTTTATGGGATGAAGTTGAAGGAACCATCATACATCTGGATCCACAACTAACCAGTCTCACATTATTAGAAAGTACAGTTCTTCAAGCATGATCTCAGATTTCACCAACGACCTATTAATATCTCGTAGAATCTATGCCAAGAAGAACCGATGATGTATTAAAAGCAAAATATGGCTGTACGATGTATTTAATGCAGTGGTCATTAAAAAGAGTATCCGTTCAATGTATTAAAAAACAGTAAATACTAACTACACATCAATTGTTAGTAATCACATTTGTCATCAAAAACCAATGCTTGGGATCTTAACGACTCGTGACTATCCTTACTATACACCAGTTCCTTTTATGCTTGTTTATTTCATACATAATTGATTAGTAAGGTAGTTTATATGTTATTCCGTCTTTCAACTTTAAAATAATCTTTTCAATTGTGTATTATTATGCAAAGTAGATTATTTGGTAAAGACTACGATTCTTCTCTAAAGCAATTTCTGTAACTCGTTGGTTTTCGGTAAGCGTACCCAGCTAAGGAGCACTCCTTTAACTAATTGAAATAAATAATACAGTTGCTTTTAAAACTGTTTCATTATGCGTGGAGAATGTCCTCACGAAGCCTTGGTTAAGAAGAAGATATTTGATTTTTCTAAGTGGTTGTTGAAAACGAAGAATAAAAGCATTGTTGGAGAAGAACAACAAGAGATTTATTTTACATTACAGGAGAGCTTACGTCGGCTGCAATTCGGCTGACTCAAAATAAATGGAGTTGGGTTTACAAGATGTAATGAAGGCTTAGAGTTATAATTTTCCCGATAATCCTTTAATCTGACATCGGTTAAAGAGACAAATTAGTTATAGGCATGACTAGCTCTATGTTATAAATTAGCTCGTTAAATTTAAGTACTTTCTTTAATCTGCATAAGCGCAGATTTCAATAAATAAATGGAAGCTATGGGATTAGAATATGTTACCCAACGGTCTTACCGCGACAAAATTGACAATACAGGCTGGAATCTACAATTACAGTCCTAATATACATAAATGTATCAGAAGTAGGTAAAATGCTGTAGCAAAAAAAAAAAAAAAAAAAAAAAAAAATTCCACCTTGGTAGCGTTTTGCGTCTCAGAATATCTTTGAAATCAATAATTTTGTTCAACAACTTTGAATATATTTTTCATTGAAATATTTTTTTTTTTTTAATTGTGCTATTCAATACTCGTTTTATACTGTTAAAAAAACCGTGAATGTTTGGATGAAATGTTAGGATAAACCCTGTGACTCATTACCCCTTTACTATATTTTGTGGACCGTTCCTACCTTGCAGCACCACCTGGTGGCTGGCTGTTATATAGTGTATTCTAACCTTGTTTCCATTCCCCTCTCATTGTTCCATATATGTTCCTGTGTCTTGATGTCCGCGGCGGTTTACCATTTAATAAATTAATTGTACCGCCAATGTTGTTGCTTCTCACAAATACTCTACTGACATCAATCCTAACAAGAAACACATATTCAAAGTTGTTGAACAAAATTATTGACTTCAGTGAATTCTGAGACGAAAGTGTTTCTACCACCGTGGAAATTGCTTTTTTTGTTTGTTACAGTATTTTACGTATTTCTGATACATTTAATGAATATTAGTACTAGATTTGTAATGGTCCTGATACAAGCAAACTGTTCTTAGCAAGGCCTGTAACATAAACAAAAAGTTAAATACGGGTTTATTGGTTGATATAGTTTGAACATCTATTTTTAAAGGAATTGTGATTGGTCAATCATTTGGCAGACGAAAAACACTATAAATAAAGACTGATTTACACGTCACCAGTCGGCGTACCCGTTCAGATCGATATTCGTTAGATGCCAACGCTGGCGCCGTGTCAACACTTCATTCTAGTCCCAGGAGAAGTCGTTTTGTCCTCGATCGCTTCTGGCTGGCGGCTCCAGTAGATCAAATATTTTCTGTTTACTGTCGCGTCAACTCCCATCATCCAATTACCTGCGTCCTCTCGAGACCATCGATATAGATAAACAATTGGATAGACTGCTCAACTCTGGGAAAATGAAGCCGTTACCAGATGCCTTTGGGTGGACAAAAAATAAGGATTGCCAAGGATTGAAAATAAAATTTTGGGTTGTACACAGCATAAATGTCTATAATATACCTTAATTAGTAATAATGTGCAAAAAAAAATATCTACTCTAGCACTTTACAAGGTTTCTCGCATTCCCATCCAACTATAAAACTGAACTATGATTGGTTAATCATCCACCCAATGTCATCATCCATCGGCACGTTTTTCTACTTACATTGACATCGGAGTAGTCTATCCAGTTGTTTATCGATATCGATGCTCGTGACCACCGACTGGGAGCGCGTAATGCTGGCTCAATAGCTGGATTGTTCTAGTGCTGGCATTGTGTAAACCAGGGGTCGCATTCGCCCTAAAATTCCTTAAATTTTTGTTTCTCCCTAAAATTGTACTTACATTTTTCGATAATTCCTAAAAAAAAAAAAAAAATATTAAAAACCTTTTCAAATCAAAAAACCCGATTTTCTTCCAGATAAGAAATGTAAATTTAATTAAATTTACGTGTTTGTCAAAATAGTATAATTTTTTAATTATAGAACTGTTATTTAATTTTGCTAAAATGTTGTTTGAAGTTCGATTTTTTGGAAATTGGCAGTTTATTGCCGGTATTGAAACTATCTTATCTAATATCTATCTTTGAAAAGAATATGTCAGTGTTAGGAAACTATGTCAGCTTCAAAAGAAATATCCCTAAATGTTTTTAAATGATCCCTAAATTTTTTAGAATTATCCCTGAAATTTTAAGAACTATACCTAAAATGTTCCTGAAATTTTTAGAATGATCCCTCAAATTCCTTTCCTAAATTTTTTTAGAAAATCCTCGACGTAGCCTGGTAAACGCAAGACATTAAGGTTCCCACGGTCCTGGAAAGTCCTTGAATTTTTTGTTGTTGATGAAATTTGGACCTTGAAAAAAAAATACGGTCCTTGAAAGTCCTTGAATTTTTAAGTGACCACCAATAATCTCCATTTTGTATTTTTATTTCTAAAGTATGTAATTTTATGGTCCTTGAATTTTTCTAAAAAGGTCCTTGAATTTTCCTAAATAGGTCCTTGAATTTTCCTAAAAAGGTCCTTGAATTTTTCTAAAAAGGTCCTTGAATTTTCTTAATAAGGTCCTTGAAGTCCTTGAATATATTTTGTATGAAATTTGAACCTTGAAAAAAGGATACTGTCCTTGAAAGTCCTTAAATTTTTAAGTGACCACCCATAATCTCCATTTTGTATTTTTATTTCTAAAGTATGTAATTTTATGGTCCTTGAATTTTTCTAAAAAGGTCCTTGAATTTTCCTAAAAAAGTCCTTGAATTTTTCTAAAAAGGTCCTTGAAATTTCTTAATAAGGTCCTTGAAGTCCTTGAATTTTTTCTCAAATAAGAGTAGGAGTAAGAATTGTCATGTGTTGATTAAAATTCGGAATTTTAATCAACACATGACAATGACAACGATCTGTCAAACAACCTACCGTGTCTCTTTGCAACCACTGGCAGCTATAAATAAGCTTTAACGTACTGCATAAAGTTCTTAAAAAAACTGATCGGTAAATTTTGTAGACAAATCTATTCCATTTTATGTTTGTTTCTACATTCTATAATATTTTTGGTATTGTTCATAATTTAATTCTGTACTGAATTTTTAGTGAATTTTAAATGGTATACTCCCCAAAGCCAGTGAATCGTGAACTATGCGAACGAAATATGTACATTATATTATCCAAACAAAATCGCATGCGATTTTATGGAACAAAAATGCGTTAAACGAGATTAAGAAATGCGAGTGCCCCTTCAAGTAAGCTCTAACGATCGACATCCACGGAAATGGTATGAAATCGATTTTTCACTCAGCTTGCAGTTTATTCACGAACCTTCAGCTTCTATTCCACATCATTACAAATTCTGCTTCCTGAGCTTCTATTGTGAAATGCCTCCGTATTCGAACTTGTAAGTCCATAACTAGCAAGACCTTAATGAGAAAAGCGCAAGGTTTGGTCCTGTTATTCCGACATCCCTTTGATTTAAACCTAGATTATGACTACTGTTCTGGCAGCTGAATAATATTCCGCTTGATATTCGAATTTTCAAGTTGCCTGTTTAACTCTTATGATTGTTGAACGAGGTAATTATATGAAGATTGTTATTAGTTCGTTTATCATTTTGTTATTTTTCAAAAGAGAGGTTTTGTGATCAATGAAATTATGTAGTATGTAGCTATTTCTTTGTTATTTTGTGTACATATTTAGTGTTGTTGTGAATTTAAGTAAGTGTTTTAAGGTACTTTTTTCGAATTTTTTAATATAGTTTCAACTGGCAGTTGTTTATTCTTACGCAATTTCTTGGTGCATAGCACTTAAAAAGCTCCCCCCCCCCCCTTTTTTTTTCTCTCTCTCTCTCTTTTCCCCCCTTCCCCAGTCTAACATCATTCTTAATTCTTTTTTATCGTTAAAAAAAGTTTAGTACTAGTAGTAGTCTGGTGAAACGGAAATTTCCCCAGAAGGTTAAAAAAAGAAGAAGAAGACCCCTAACGAATTGAATTGTAAACTCAATAGTCTTTGCTAACTGTGATAGTCATAACTGTCATATGATAAGTTTCCTACTTTTGTATGACGAACTGCCGCTTTTTAATTTTGGAAGTGAAACAATACGTCTGAATTCCGTCTGAATCCGTATCACCACACATTATCCGTTTTTTTAAACTGATACCAATTTGACAAATTCTGGTACTAATTTATTTATTACGTCATCAAAGTCGTAAGTTATTAGTTAATAACATTTTTAAATTGACCCCAGCTCAGAAAAATAGATTATATTTAGCGATAACGGACATATCAGATGATTATCTTTTCCCCATAGGATTAGCATTACAACCAATTTTTAAAATTTAACTAATTAAAATTCATCGTTTTGGCTTTAGGAATGACCAAAAGAATACAAAAGCTACTTTAGTCTAAAATTTCACAGTTGTCCGAAATCCAGAGAATGTTTGTATGTGAAACAAGATCACATGCCTTTACTTTTTTTTTTTAAATAGAGAGAAAATTGAAGAGCGACATGTCGCCAATTACTAGTATTTCTTTACATTCTATAAAAAAAAAATATTATTTTAATTAGAAGCGTCATGTCGGCAATTACTAGTACTTCTTTACATTCTATAAAAAAAAATAGAATTATATTAATTAGACATACCAAAACTTGCAGCCGCCTCCAGGCTTATGAATCTTTCAATTCAAAATCTCTATTAATCCTTATCTTCTAGAAAATAACGAAGTTCAAATTTAATGATCATAAAAAGAAAATTGAATGACACGTTTAGTCTAATTTAGTCACCAAATATTTTTAGTTCTTCGAATTAAAACCGGGAAATGTTAACAAATCAATGCATTTTATTTTCCTTAATAAAGAGATAGAATGTCAAAACAAAAGGGGATTTTAATTTTATTCCAACCAATCCCCGCCATTTGACGAGTATTCACGGTATACCTTGGTAATGGTTTATTGAAAGCAGCACGTTTCTTTCCAATCAAGGATCAACTGATTCCAGTTTCTGCAGCCTCAATAAAAGACTATTGATTGGGGCCTCGCGTTACTTCTTGATGGAGAAGTAAATTGTCCCGGGTCTTTTGATTGAATGTCTTTCACTGAATGGAAATTGCGAACTTCTTTGTTCGGATTTTTGATTGGCTTTCTTTTGTTCCAAGTGGAGTTCTGTTGGTTGGAGGGATTAGTTACACTTTTTCTTATTGGTCCTTCTCTCTTATTTCTACTCCAAAGCGAAAACAATAGTTTGTAATTAAACCCAGCGATTTGAAATCGATTGAATGCGATTCGCGGGAATGTATTGAATGGTAAGAACTTTGAAATTCTTTGTTTTTCCTGAATGCAGATTGTGGAAGAGTGAATGGTGCGTGTTCATGAAGCTAAAACATCTAATCTAAACATTTAATTTGGTGCAAAGAGTTGAAATTGATAATTGAACATGCTCAATTTCGTGGATGCTATTTGTATTAAATTTGCTGAATATTCGTACGTCGCTACGAAATTTTGTCGTGTGCATTGTAGCAATCAAAAGAAATTCATGAATGTTTCATCTTTCTTCCAGGACTAATTAGGGATTAATCAAAGCCTTAATGTATAATACTTCGATATATTTGTGTGCTATATGTGTATCAGGAATTTCTATATTTAGAACATTCTTTAGTTACCCATTGCGAACGGTAAAACAGAGTTGTAACTGTATGGAAATGACGAGTCAAGTGGATCGTTTGAATATTCCTCATTTGGAGCGTTTAATACCTTTTCGACCCTTTTAAAATGTTAATCGAGATCAGAAATATGCTTCTCCTTGTTGACATTTGTTGTACATTTGAGAGTTGTAGCTAGGTAATGACGAGTCAAGTGAATCGTTTGAATATTCCTCATTTGGAACTTTAATACCTTTTCGACCCTTTTAAAATGTTAATCGAGATCAAAAATATGTTTCTCCTTGTTTACATTTGTTGCACATTTTAGTGTTGTAGCTATATGGAAATGACGAGTCAGTTAATGAGAGCTTTGACTTTTATAAATAGAGATAAAAGCAACAATGTGAGTAATCATTTTTTTTTTTTATTATTTTAAAGTTCTTCTAAAACTGAATATTTTTGCGTTAAATTGAGAATAAATTATTTTTGGATCCAGATGTCCTAGAGATTGTAAATGAAGAGATTCTTCATTAAAATAAAAGGTATAGATTTTTTCCAACGTCCACTTAAAAAAAAACATAAATTTTCTCCTTTCGTTTTCAACGTCATTTTCTCATATTTAGGTACAAGGCTATATTTTGTGTGCCAGTGTTTCATTTTTTAAAAATTCCTTTTATGTTTTTCTGTCACGAAATGACGAAAATAACAATGGAATCAATGAACCGATTTGAAAGAAAAATTGCATTGTATACAAAAGAAAAAAAGAAAAGAATACATTTTTGAAATTGGACTGTCATTTTTACTTAAAAGAGCTTTTTTTTTTTTTTTTTTTTTTTCATGTGACCGATTATCTGACCATTATCTTGGTAGAAACAAGAACCAATGAGACAAAAAAAAAAAAAAAAAAAAAAAAAAAAAAAAAAATCTCTATTTTTCTAACCAATAGCTTCAGAATGATGGTGTTTAAATTTTTTTTATTCAAATATTTTCTATTAATGTATTCCAATTACCTATTACGAATCTCATTATATATGTACTCTGGTAGAAATTTTTCCAGTTTTAGGACGTTGATGTCTTTCTAATAAAGTAAAAAAATAAAGCACTTTACCACACAATTCATTTAAAAAACTATAATTGGCACTTTTTATAAAATATTTTTTATTGGAATTTAAAATTAATTAAATATTTTAGTTTGGGTGTGTGTTTTTTCTAAAATCATGTATTTAAAAAGTAGTTCAACGATTCTGTAGCTGAAATTCGAATTGATTTCTGGGACATGCCGGCCTCTCGCCCCGAAGCAATCCAGAAATAACTTCATCTGGTTTCCTTCAGGACTTTCAAAAGCAAGTGGGTTTATAGAATATATCGATTTGAAATTTCTATTTCAGAGATGGAGACTAAAATGCATGGAGGATTTCGAATACGAAAAGGGCCTGCAGTTATACAAAAAAAAAATCAATTCTCAATAAGAAAAGTACCATACATGCCAAACATTAAACTAAACCAATTTCAATGTTTCCTTACATTTTGCTTAGGTTTTTGATTGAGCTATATTGTATATCTGTACTAGTTTGTATCATTATAAATGAATTTTTCTTACTAAAGAAGGATTAGCTGAATACGCAAACGCATTTTAATGGTATGTTGTTGTTGTTTTTTTGGTTTTTTTTTAAATTCATGGGGACAATTTATGTGAATGAAGGCATATTTTGAAATGTCCTATTAAATAAAATAATTGCTTTTAGAATAAATGCTTTGGTTGTCCATTTTCTTTCTGATTGAATTTTACAGAATTTTTTCAAAATGCTTGCTGTCACTACGATTATGCAGTTTTCTGATTCCCTGAAAATTCGAATTTAGTTTTAAATGTGTATTGGGATTATTCACAAGTTATGGCAAACTAAAAACTCCACCCTAAATAACGCTGTAAATAAGACCCATTTCTTATTTTACACATAAAATCAATTTGCATTTTCAATTTAAGTGCTTTAAAACCTTGAGTTCTAAGAACCCTAATAAAATAGAAAGTATAATTACTTTTTGAAATGCGACAAAAGAATTGATGGATTTTAGAAATTCTTTATTTCCAATATCATTTCATTTCTTTTTTTAATATTTTGAAATTTCAATTTTTATTTAAAATAATAATTACTTATGTCTCGCATTCATTATTTTCCGTGTAGTATTTAAAACTAGGTAACCCACTCATACATAAATATTTAGGAGCCATTGACAATCTTTTTCTTTCAATTCTTTGATTTCTTTAGAATCTTATTTTATTTATAACGCAAAAGTTTATTAGATATTTAATTGGACTGAGTCTTGAAAGGAAATTTATTTTGAATCGAATTTGAAATAAATAAAAATCTCAATCTTGGGAGTACTCAGTGTTTTGATTGGAGAGAATCGGAAATTAGAAATCGTTATATATTACGGAAATTAAGAGGAAGAAGCAAATTGGGACGCTATCATTATGTTGGAGAATAAACTGAATTCAAATTTATGTAACTTGGTAGGAGGTCAATGAATAAATGTAAAAATAATTACCTTTTAATTAAAGTAGCTCACTAATTACATTTAGAGCGTTGTGCGTATAATTTATTGCCGGTTTCAAAAGATATTTTAAGACTGATTCATTATTGCAAAATATACTTCCTTAAATGAATTAAAATAGTAATTATAAATTATATTATCAAATTATTAAAAAGGTCATTGTCCTGTTTCTGCATAAACATAAAATTATCCTTTTAGTTATTATTTTGTTCCGACTTGTGAACATAGTCTATGTTCCCAAGTTGGAACAAAATAATAATTAAAAAGATAATTTGCCTCTATTAGAGGCACATGACTTAGTCCATTGTTGGTTATTGGTTCTTTTCGGCAATAGTTTAAATGAAGTGTATACTTTCATTCTGTTTAGAAATACATGAAGTTATCTGACATTCAATTTATCCTCCGAATAACATCCCGGTTGATTCACACCTGTCCCAAAAGTATTATACTTTAAACTTTCAAGAGATAAATGCTTACTAGTAATACAAATTCCCAATTGTTCTTGAAGCAATTGTCACATAAGTTTTGATTTTTTTTTCCCGTGGAAAATGACGTTTACAAGCAGGACAAATGCAACTCTGAAGCAGTTATGCTTGAAGCAGGAGTTTTTCTATCCTTTAACTGAAATAGAATTTTTAGTTGAAATCGAATTCGTATCGTTCTTTTTTTTTTCCTACTCAAGTCAGAAAATCGAATAAAATGTCTGTACCAATCCCACCCGCTTTGGAAAAACAACTCAGCTATTATAAACTGGATCATCCATCCAGAAACAAAAACATCGACTTGGGGATCACAAAACATTCGATTGTTGAGCTTGTTAAATATTATATTCAACCGTGTCTATCTCCTGCTGCCTATAGCAATTCGATTCTGCCATTGCCGCGAAAAATCTATTCGATCAATTCTGGGATGCGTTCTTGTTGACTTACCATCTCAGACTTTTTCAGTCACTCAAGAATGCTTCGATCGAGGCGGCTTTTATCAAGAACAATCTTCAAAATCTTTTAGTATTTTTTAAAACTTTATTGAGATAAAGCATTTTTTCCCCTGTCTTAAACAAAGCATACACTACATTTTTAGTCTCCCTTTACCGCAAAGGGAACAAATTACTGACTTTTCGAAACTCTAATATAGCTTAAATCCTGATTAAATATATATATATATAAACTAAAGCAGAATGTTTTTATACGTGACTACTAATCGATCCATTTCATAAACTATGTGTATGGAACATCGCACAACTTTCAATTACACTATATTACTGATGTGGATTTGTGACATTTATAGTTTTTATATTTCCATCATCACACTTTGCCAAAATGGTGTTTTTGGCTATATACTTTTTGATAATTCTTATATCATCCTTTCTTATAAGTGAAACTGAGGAGAGGAGAAAACGATCGTTGATGAGCTATGTTCAAGCAAAGAAAACTTTGTGTAGAAAGCATTCGTTTTTCAACTTTTTACGCCTTTAAAGCATTTTTAAGGAAATTTTGTTGGTGGGGATGTTTTGAACACCTTAAGAGGCATTACCACAGCGATTTTGATCAAAATCGTTAAGAGTCGTTTTTTAGCAATCATTGAAAAGCATAATTTTTGTCAATGGCAGCTACTTTATGCGCATGCGCGGTTTTAACGAAAACCTTAATGGTAGGTCCCATGGCCACAAGAAAATAATTCAAACTTAAAGCAAGCAGAAAGTTTATATAGGTGAGGTTCATTATAGAAAACATATTTCATGAAAACGTTTCGACTGGGTTTACCACTACAAGTGCTAATTTAACAACTACTTATTAACAACTATGTATTTTTTAAATTAGCATTTTATGGTAGAATTTGGTAATGTATCAAACTGGTTTCCAAATGAAACTACCCTTGGGAATGAGATGAGCAGTCGCTTTTTACTGATGGTTCGAGTCGGCTTAGACTAGGGCGATCGTCCCGAAATTGACTCCGGTCTGGGTCCAATGAGGTATTCTCTAAATTTGTACCGAATATAATTTTAATGAAAAAAAGCGCTAACACGACCACACGACAAATTAAGTTCGTTTGTTATTTTAACTTCCTATGGACGGTACAGATTTCTTTGACTCTATTTTATTTGGCGGGTTTTTTCCCCCGGATAAATTGCTGTTTTTAGCAATGAGTTATATTTAACTTTTATTTTATTATTATCTATAGTTTAGCTTAATTTCGTAATTATTTATACTTTTAAACTTAATTTTGTAGTTATTTGTATTTTATCTTAATTCTATTATTATTTATATTTTAGTTTAATTTTATAGTTATTTATATTTTAGGTTAATTTTGTTATTATTTATATTTTGAGATTTTAGTTTGTTGTGTTTTGGCGACTATTTTGTTCGCTTAATGAAAAAACTCGCCAAATCTTCTATACTTACATTTGTTCCCTATGGGCGTGTATGAATACAAAATATTCCCTCATATACACTGATAGAAACCATTGTTTAAACCATTAATCTTTTGTATATCGAACTTTTTTTATGTTTATACGGTCTCCCTGATTGTAGTATTTTAGAATAATCACTTTTGCATTAATTTTTAATTAGAGCGCTTTGAATATTATTTTAACTTATCCCCCGTCTGCGAATATTTCTCTTTGAAGAGAGATAAGATATTTAAATGTATATTACTTTATTTTTTTATTGTTTTTCAAATATCAAGCGCATGACGTTTTTATTTCCTTTAATGAGAAACTTCAAAAGAATCTTAAATGATTTGTTTTTAAATTCTTTCTTTCGGTAATATTTTTGTTTTCCTAAGTAAATTGTTCCTCATCTGGTGAACAACATCCAACGTTTTTTTCCCCCCTCTGAACTCATTTTTTGGTAAGCATGTTCTGAAAAATTGAAAGTAACTGGCTGAAAGAAATGCCTTAGCTCACATTATTAAACGAGTCTTTTCTATTATCTTAGGAATAGAATTTTTATGATGTTCGTATTCGTGGAGTATTCTACTATTCGAAATTGAGATTAATGATGGTGAGTTCCAGAGTTCTTTAAAGACAGTTAAAATGAAGGGAGCAATTTAGGTGAAGTAAAACGTTATAAAACCATGATAATAATAATAATAAAGACAAATACTGATGAAACAGTAATGGTATATCAAAACTAAAGGGAAGTTAAATTTTTTTGGAATAATTCAACTCTTATGTATATTTTTAATGTTGAACCGTACTATGTTGTACTAATGTAATAGTAAATATGAAATATAAATAATATAAAAACAAAGTTTTTAATATAAATCCTTTATATGCATTGTCAATTTTTATATTCATTGACACAGCGCCGATTCTGTAAACAGCGTGTGCTTGGTGCTTACATCTAATTTTAAATATCAAAAACATTTCTATCAGCAAAATATGCTTCAAAATTTATTTATTAAAAATGAACGTGAATTTATGCTATCACATCCAAATATCATTTATTTATTTTGATTAAAGTAATTTTTTTATTTATTAAAAAAAATGTGGCTGCAGGAAAGACTTTCAACAATGATTGGTTAAAGTCAATAATCGGTTAAAGTTAATTATTTTAGTGCGATTGGATGACAGCAAGTTTGTTTATTAGTATTCCGTAAAAGCGACCTTTTAGTGACAGTAACAGGCCCAAAATTTGATAGAATGCATCGACATTGAACGTATCGGCAAATTGGCGACAAGGGCTTTAATTAGGCTTCCGCAAATTTGCCTCCCAACGACATAACAGGTGTTTTTTTTTTTTTTGTTTTGTTTTTCCCCCAGTGTTTTTTGCCAACACATTTGCAACAATTGTTCTCGTAAAGCCTAAAAAAATTTTTTATTTATATTTTGAACTCGCAGTAAGTAGTATAAGTAATCTATGTGCTTTCTCAAGTTTGGCTTCTATGCACAAAATACTCCCAGGAAATTATCTTTCATGATTAAAAGAATTAACTTGCCCGAACTAATTTGAACCTTGCTTTGAAAATACGTCCGTTTAATATTTTGTGTGAGTATTTTTATTTAAGTAAAGGCGTTTTTATTTTCTTTGGAACTACTAACATGATATCGTAAAATAAATTCTACTAGGTAGTTAATTGCGATGCAAATTTTAGAATACCTAACTCAGCATAACTGATTTTTTCTTACGCATTTCTATTGTTAATCTAACATTTAATGTTTTTAAAGCAGTAGAAATAATTTATGAAAAATTGATTACCAGTTAATATAAAGTTTAGTATTTAAACAAAAATGAATAATACATGTTTAAATTTTGGGTTTGATAATTCATTAAAAAAAGTTGGTAGTTAAGGTTAAGTGCAAAAGAGTCACTCTCCGAATTCTTCCATACCCTATGTGCTTTAGAAATAGTATGATATTCACACTTTTTTCCTCCTCCTCTAATCTATTTATTATTATTTTTTTTTTCCAACATAAATATCTAGTTTAGTCTTATGTCTGGATCGTATACCATCTTTTCCAAGTTTTTGTTGGAATGTTTTAGAAAAAAAACATTGGTATACTTTTATTAAAAAAAAATTTCAAACTTTTTGTATTCGTACAGTAAAATTACTCTTAAAAAGAAAAAATATTTTTTCTACATCAAGAGTAGTCTAGGGAAAGGAAGGATCAATATTATTTACCGTTTTTTCGCTTAAAGTTAATCATATAATTATGTACATAGCAGAAAATCTGCCTTTGTGGACATATGCGTTATGTTTCACTAAGGTATTATGTAGATAAAAAGGTGCGGTGCAGATGAGCACTTTTGATGGACCATTCACAATCATCAAAGTGATGGCGGAAGTGCTTGCTAGTTAGTTCCGGAAACTCGTCGAGATTGACATTGCAGATTCTTCAATTGTGATGAGAAACATCTGTGTATTCTGCGCCGGAGACTTTTTTTAATGAACTGTCTTAACTATGAAAAAAATCCTATTTTCATCTGTATTCTTACTCATGGATGATAAGCAGTTTATTTTCACACATTCAAGTTTTGTTAGTTCATTTTCAACAGATATTTTTCTATTTAAAAATGCTGATGTTGTCTTTAATACACTTGCTATATTTTTTTACCTTTAGATGTTGGAACTTAATTCATTCCTTTATTATTTGAAGTATCGATCTTTTCGGCATTTATCGCTATTTTTTAAAAATTATAGAAAGTCACAAAAACATCTGAAGAGAAAATTTAGCTTATTTCATAAACACCCAAACAATTGAAAAAATAAACGCGATTCCTAACAATTCTATACAAATTTATAGTTTAAATTAAAATCTCTTGGCGACATTACAGTACAACACTGTTCATGCATTTTTTTTTTTTTTTTTTTTTTTTAAGAGTCGTACCATCACGAATGTATTGATTGTAGACAATGGACAATTCCCACATTTTTTAAATATTTTTTTATTCAATTCTGAATGTTTCGAAAAGGCCATAAGCACAAAAATTTCTGCTCAATGCGCTTTTCTTTTTTTTAATTTGCGATCAAAATTACCTTGTTCGACGTTGGCGAGAAAACCGACTCATTCGGCTGGCATTGAATGTGACGTCACGGCTTCGCCCACATCTTGGCTTGAAATGCAGCAGTGGAAACTAAATTTGCAAGTTTCTCGCAAATCACGCCAACCTGTACGGAATGTGGCAATGGTCTACCAACGCCAAATATTTCAACACCAGCTATTGGGTAGAAACCTCACGATAACCATAGGAACGATAGGGTCTTTTTACGTCACGAATTTTGTTGACTGTTTTGATCGGACTGGTTTTGGCTCTGTTTTGGGGTATTCTCTTTTCTTAATATTTAAATAAATAATTTTTTTAAAGAACTTTTGTTTAAATATTTGAAATCAGAAAGAAATTCTTCATAAATATATACTAATTTCACTCGGTTTTAAAAAATGCGTGAACTGTCCATTATAAATTATCATTAAAGAAAATTTAAACTCTTGTTATTAAAAAAAGAAAACTCTTTTTATAACTAAACATTCATCTAATAAACTACCCACATCTGCCAGTTTTACGAATTCGAGATCTTCCCCTACACTTTTAACATCTGCCTAGAGTGCGAGCGCTAATTTTTACCATCTTTCTATTTTTTAATTGAAATATAATACTTAAGAAGCATTAATTTGTTTGAAATAAATAAAGGAACTATAAAATTGTACTATTAATTCGAAGTCTATGAGTCGAATGATTAGTTTCAGAATCACGCTGATTTAAATTTAGTTGTCTAGTGATAAAATTAGTATGCAGAACACTAGTTCAACAATTTCGAAATGGCGAACGAAACAAATCCTGAGATTAAACTTTCATTAAAAATGTTAGCTGCAGAAATCATTTCCCTAAGGCGAGTTTCTCTTGCAAGGTTAATCTTTGATGATGTAGTCGATTCCATGTGGCGGTGCAAAAATCCTTTTGAAAAGGGCGTTATCTTTGGACATTTTCGATGCGCTGTTCCACCGATAAAATAAGATGGCGCACCTATTCTATTTCTCCTTCCCACGGTCTTCTAAATATTGAATCAAGCCACTCAGCAAAATCCCAGAGTTCGAGATTAATCTTGCTCTAATCGAATTAGCAAACTAATGTCTCACAACACTGTTGTATGATAAATAAGCATCATTTATATTCTGGCCGGATGAAACCTCCGCCACGCGGAACAATAATCTTCCTCGGAGCGAAGTACTTTGATGTTGTTTCGTCAGTGGATAAATTAATTCAAATTTCTGGGTTGTTGCTTTTAGATAAGGCTCAAAGGCAAGGTAAATATTCGTCAGTGTGTCGATGAAAAGAGTCTGGACAACATGTATTAAATTAACTATAAAGGCCAGAGCCCGAAGTTAAACATTGATGCCATTTTGGTAAAAGTGATTAATTTATTGCGCCATCTGGTGAAAGTTTATGTTTGATCAAATGCGATTATGGTAATGGCGAGTAACGCATTCAATTTATAAGTTTGGTGAGCGCCAGTAGTGGCGCTAAATAATTAAAATATTAATTTATTTACATCTATGTTCCAGATGTTTTTCCTGTAGTACTATAGGGACAGATTAAAAACTCTTATGAAAAATTAACTATCTGGTTGAATGGTGAATGAATTTTTAAACTTTGAGCAAACTACTGTGCCGAATTCTCAGTCTGTAAATAAAACGCTAAGCTTATTTCTAATATTTCTTATATCGTCGGCCTGAAGAGAAAAGATGCTAAAACATCAACATGAAGTTTTCAGAAGAACAAAATACTCTCCTTAAGTGCTATTTCAACATGAGCTTAGCGCTTTGGCTTTTCACTTTTTTTTCCTCCAAATTTATTTCATTGATCGATTTGCGGCTCTTACTAATCGATGGGACTTCTCTACCTGCTTCCAAATATACCAAAAAGTGATTTAAAGACCAAACGTGGTTCTTCCTTTACACTCTAAGTTAATGATATACTTTTTATAGTATTCTTGTGAGATGTGAAATTCTCATCATGTTTTGTGGCAAAACATATTTAAGGGAGCTTTATACAAAAATAATGATTTTTTTATAGTTTCCCGCCATTCTTTTATGAAAGAAAAGCAACTTCCTTACAGTAATAAAATTGGATAACCTAGCAGAAAAGCTTTATGCTGAAACTTTGACTCAATCTTTCCCCTTTGTTCAAATGTATCACTCGTTCTTCCGGATTATTTGAAAACATCAAAATAATATTCATTTGAATAACTCCGAACTATCTTTTCATTTGTATTTCGAAAGAAATGCCTGTATGTAAACGAGCGTTTTCGTTTTGCATGCTTATGCAAATTCAAGTACGAAACTTCTATGAATTTAAAATTCCAAAAGTCGGGCATGCTTTTAGAATAATAATAAAACCATAGAAGACCTCTCTTTTGAAGTCTTCGATGTATGACTGTTCACTAACAGTGGAGTTTTCTCAATTCTCATATTGATCTACAATGGAGGTTTTAGATATGTATATGAGACTCCACCATTCTACAGAATACGTAGGCATTTTATAGAACGTCGGATGTTTTTAAACAAATTATGGAATATGAGAATTATTATAAATAATTTCCTTCAGCAATGAATATAATAGATAGCGATTTTTCATTCAAAAGAATGCCTATCTGGGTAAAGTAAGAAAGTAAAAGTCCTTGTAAGGCTATTATTTAGAAAGTCGTTCATTCCTCAGAAATATAAAAGTTATTTTAAATAAATATTCAAAGAGTGCCATTAATTTTTTTATTTGATAAACGTAAAGAAAAATGGAAGTTGTACAACACAGAATGTATGTCTTTCTTATTAAAGAAAACAAAATTTTCATACCTACTATACTTGTTACTATGTGGTTAGCTTGAATGGCACTCACGTGATATTCGAAACGAATCGGAGCTGTGTTTGCCATTCTATAAAATGCGTAGGAAATGTGAAATGTTAATTGTTTCATACTTTACATACCTAAGAACACCCAGCGTTTCTAAACTGTCTAGGTATTGTGCAGAAGGCCGGATTTCGTACTTTGCTGGTAACAAATGCATTTCGTTGCGTTGAGACGTAAAACACCGAGCGATACAAACCAATCGCCGTCAACTCCCCAGAGTGTTGTTCTTATGAGAACGAACCCAGTCCGTTATTCTGACAACCGGATTAGTCCTGTTAATGTTCTGCTCATTAATAATAATGGTTTGCATCATCCGGGCACGACAGAAGTCTCACGTGACCCAGAATAATCACCCACCTAAGAATAAAGCATTCCGACACTGCATTCGTCCGTCTACTATAGGGTTCTGTGAATTAATTCGAATACCTTGTCGCTGGTCCTTAATGATAGGTGTCGTGAAAACTGGAGTTGCTTCTTATTAGGCTGGCACGACTAAGGCGAACAGGTGGCGTGAAGCACGCTACATGAACGGTTTTTAATTCCCTTTGAAGCGCGTGGTGTCTTATTAAATTAAGTCATGTAGAACGGTCACGGCTATTGGCATGTTACATAGGGTAACGAGGAAGCGTGAAACTGGGTTTCCCAGTTCAAAAATATTCTTGATCGTGACATTTGGATTGATTTGCTGCTTAGGATATTTTTGTGTTATACGCAGTTTTAATAAATAACTAATATTTGAAACGCGCGTATGATGTGCGTGCATTAGACGAAACTTTGAGAGTTGGTTGAACTCTGCTGAATTAACGAGGCTTAGTTTGATATATATTGATTGGTTTTAAACCTGTGCTGAAGTAATGGAAATTTCCGGTTGAAAAAAATCATCTATTTCTGGCTAAATTGCTGTGCCTAAATTACTTTGCCGCTTTGAAAGATTGTGAGATATTTATTATAATTATCTTCAAGGTTATAGTTATTTAAAGATAAATTAGTTGTTTAGAATTAGTTGACCCGTTCCAGATGAACTGCACTTCTAACTGTTCTTTAAACGTACTACCTTTTCCTTGGTTTTTCTTTCTATTTTTGGGATAGAAAAGTTTCGTCTGGCATTTCAAATCAACGGACAAATTATCTTTAATAGAAAATAATGAAATAAGTATTTTATTAATATTTATATATACATATATTTTGAAATCCTTTTAACTTGTCTTGTCAAAAATACATTTGAGCTCTGATAATTCATTTCAGAACTAAAAAGGTTAAAGTAGGATTTCTATAGCTCGCTATATTCCCGGGGCATTTAGATTACTTAGCTTCCCCTGCTCTAGTCACACAAAAGCATACGCAAAATGCCTCTGTGATGAATAATGAAACATCTCACTCACATTATTTCACCTCATGAATATTTACCCCAGCAGCTGTTTTACATTCACTTCCCCATTCACACGCTCCTTCCACGACATTTTTCTTTTTTTCCAGAAAACGTCAATCCACAGTAAAGTCACCATAAATTTAAAATTCGCCCTCACCACACAACAAAAGGAGAAAGGGTAGATGTTCCAGCGAGAGAAACTGGCTGTGTACGTGCTCTCTCTCTCGTTCATGGTATTCCCACCGAATGTGGTCAAGTAACCACACAGCGTGAGTGGGAGGCAGTAGCGAAGAAATGAGGGCTTGGCAAATCATATATATGTATATAAAAAAAGAGGTATTCATCACCACCTGTGGTTTTTCTCGATTGAGATTGGCAGCGGGTGATATTACCGGCTCAGGAGGAAGCACTCAAGGTCTTATGTGTTTGAAGAGTTATGGATGGGGTGTGTAGATGTGGTTTTGGCTGAATTGGGATGGAGTTATCAATTGCCGTTTAATTGACAACGAGTGTCAGTTATGGTTTTGATTGGGATGTATTTATTGTAAACTTTCGTTTAAAAAAAATTGGCATGGTTAGGGATAAATGGGTTGTTATGAGTTGGGTTTGAACCGTGAAATAGGCGCTGCGCAGTAGATGATACAACTCATCAACTCGAATTGGAGAAGGAGAGTTTCTGATAATGTGTTAATTTGCTCCAAAATAAATGTAACTCATTGTGATATGAATTTAATGATTTTCTGATGACGAGTTATGTTTTTCGAAGCTAACATGTACGACTCGTTAATTCGAATTGAATGATTTTCTGATAGGGTAACTAATTTTCTCCATAGCAATATTTGCTTCCATTTTGGGTGCGAAATCTTTCTGTGGTTTTTAAGTGAATAGTGTTTCTTAATTAAATTCCCATATTCAGTTCAAGCCTTCGTTAGTAAATGCGCATCTGTTCGTCGAGTCTTGGGAAAATTCAGTTATTTTGGGAATTTCGAAACCGTTTTAAAAATTAAATAACAGAAGAGCGGTTTACATCCATTTGAGAATTGATCTAAACATTCACAATCGAATCAATGTTCCAAAGATGAATGTAAAATGTTCCCTTACTTTCCTCTCACAATAAAGTAATTTGTTACGCACAAAATTCAAATGAATCTCCAACTTTGAAACAATTAGAACTCCAAACTCTAATATTTTGTTATACAAAACACAGAAACTTCTTTTGAAAACTGAACAATTCGTTATTCCCTCTTTCCACTCTATATACAGTTTCAATTCTTCCAAAACAAACATACAAACCTTTCTAAAATTTCGCATTGCCCCAAAATCGCTGGCGTGACTGGCGTGTTGCTTAGTCCCCGGAAATTTCTGCTGTGTGGGGCGTGACACCAAGCTCTCGTTTCGAACTCCCAGCCCGCTCCGCCCTCGCTCGGTACGCTCTTGGCGGTCGAACCAAGTAGCTGCATAATGAGGCTCTTATTAAGTAATAGGAGGGTTCACCTTCTATCTCTTGATGTACAAGGAAGTTCAGTGTGTGGACATTTCGACTTGCCAGATTCATTTGGATGTTGATAGTTAGCGAGCTTTTTTTTTTCTTTTCTTTCTCTCCTTGTGCTGATAGTCCTCTGCACGAATTATAAGAAGCATATCTTTTACATATGTTAGTATCTTATTTTTAACTTTCGTTATTAGTGAGTGTTTTTAGTGGGCGAGTAATTGCTTGGGAATCCCACACTTGAGTTGAAACTACGGATGAATAGAAGGATTGTTTCGAAAAATTTCTTTTGTTGATTTACGCTGTTATTCAGGTCTGGTTAAAAGTGTTTTTTGCTTCGGTTTGGAAGCTTTTTTTGTAAGTGTGTTGCATTTTTGGGCGTATAAATTGCAATTTTTATTCTAATTAAACTTAAGTATCTTATTTTGTCTGTTAATCGCGATTTTTTTTGATGTTTCTCAACCACAGTATTTTTGACATGAGCTATTAAAACACTAACTACACTAGCAACAAAGCAAAGTGGCATAATTAAGGTTACACGTTAATTTTTCCGGAGTAATATATCAGCTTATTTTTTCAATCGCTGCAAATAAACAGCAGTATTCCTGAGAGAATAGAATTACACGCTCATATTTTGAATTCAACTTTTTGTCGGCACTTTTTTATTTTATTTATTTATTTATACAGGCGCATTCTTTTAAAACCACTCCGATCCCCATTTTTCATCTGTAAAATGCTTTGGGACAATTCCAAGCTTGTAAAAACACTAAAAAAAGAACAAAAGATTCAAAATATAAGAATCAAATAATAAACCCCATAGGTCATGCCATTGTTGACGTAATGGGAAACGGATGGTTTTATACGATTTAAAATGAGAAATTTCTTTAACTTGCTGTCCAGAAAAGAAGCTGGAAGATTGGACTACAGCGAGTATTGTTTTCTTTCGTACTGATAACAATAAGAAGTCCTCACTATTTCAAACATAACATAAATAATCACACCTTTAGAAGTTATTCCCGCGCTTAGTACAAAGCCTGTTTGACCTTCATTTGAAACCTTATTTTACGAAAACTCAATAAAATTCTTATTTGTTTAGATTTAAAATGACGTTAAGGGGAGACAAGAGTCCGTAACAACAAAATCAGTCGTATTTTCATTCAACTTCAACGTGCTGTAAATTATTCAAAATGCAATATTTTTTATTTATTTTTTGACACAGTCATTAATAACATATTTGTTATGATTATTACTCTGATAATTTTACTATTTATATTATTTATGAAATAAGCCTATATTCGGACTCAGAATTTTAAAATAATTTTATGCCAACCTTTGATCAGGTACACTTTTCAGAATGAATATATAATAAATTTACATAAAACTTTTACCAAATGCAAATAAACTCTCTATTTCAAACAGTAAACCAATTTTTTTGCCTATATATCTTTAAAATTTTATTTAAAGTAATATAATTGGCATATACAAAATTTTTAATTTTTTACAACATAAAAATTCACATAAAATATTTATTTTTCCTAATTTAAAAAATATTTTAGGTTCACTAGATAGATCTTGTGTATTTTCATTATCATGGAAAAATTAATTTACAATATTGAATAGAATTTGAGAAAAGTGTACCTAACTAAAAATTACCATTGAAATTCTAAGTCTCAAATGTAGATTTATTACATTAAGTATACATAAAATAAATTAAAAATTGGAAGTGTAACATTAATAACAAATATGTTATTATTGATTATGTCAACAAATAATGTAAAAATATTGTATTTTAAATAATTTAGGGAACTTTTTAAATTGAATGAAAATACGACTGATTCGGTTTTCCGGGAGTCTTGTCTCCCCTTAATAGTTAGTTTGTTCGAAAATACCATTATTTGTTAACTAATTTAAAGTAATGTCTGATTTTAAAAAAAAAGTATTTGCTTATAAGTTAACTGTAAATGATAACGTGCTTTTAAAACGTGTTTTGGTAATTAATGCATCGTAAATGACACCAATGTACATTAAAAATTTTGTTGAATTGTCTTTTCTACTCGTGTATTTGTTTGAAAAGTTTCATTTGTCCATAAGTATACTGATATGATTTGTTTAGTCAAAATTACTTTGCAAATTAAAGTTAAATGACTTTTTTGTAATGAGTAATACATTTTAAACCTTTTGAGTTCTAGGTATACTGCTACGAAATTTCTTCGACAAATTCATTAATGTTTAATTATCTAATAATAAAAAATAAAAATAAAACTTTTAACATGCTAAAAGAGTTATTAAGACGAAAAAATGTAAAGCAAATCGCACTGTTAAAATTTGAATGGATGCACATTTTTCTACAATATAGCACATTAAACTAATAGTATTTTTCAGAAATTTGTATTTAAATGTTAACTCCAATTTAAACTGTTTTTAATATATGTTTATTGCTATAAGTCACTTTTTTCAAAGTATTCTTTAACCACCTATGAAGGAATGGTCACTAGATACACAAGTCTGGATAGAAGAAGATGAACCCATTCTACAATAAATAATCCTATACCTACAAAAAGAATTTCAGACAGCGTTCTTTCATCTGGCCGACATGCTATAAAAATAATCGACATATTATGTAGAGTAAGATGCACATTGAAAGGATTTTTAATAAAAAATGGGAACGATAAATGGGTTTAATCTTTTTCTGCCAAAGAAAATCTTTTTCGTCAGTCACTCTTTTTATATTGTCCAACTAAATATGTTCCTTCTTTTTTTTATCTCTATTGAATAGATTGATGGAGACCAACCACACAAAAAAAGTACTCCTTACATAAACCACGTATTGGAAATTTGGCTCCTTTTCAAGAAGGTGCATCGGAGCTTGAAGTTGTAGGGAATAACTAGATATGACTAGTCGTTTACTGAAACTAATACGTGTACTTTTTATCTTCTTTGAATTCGGCTTTGTGTCTGAAATTCTATAGGTAATGGAAATATGCATGGCCTGTGATAAGCCTGTGTACTGAAACCGGCATTGTAGTTTGGAGACGCTACCGTTGTTCACGTGCAGCTTTTTTATGTCGATCGATCTTCACAATTTAAACATTAACCCTTGGTTAGGAGCGCAACCTTTTGTCTTGCGGTTAGTCGCGTGGGGGACAAATATCTCCCAAATTCAAATTTTCGTGCATACCATTAAATTCTTGACCAAATATCAATGTAAGTGGGTATTTTAATTAAAAACATAACGTTATTGAACAGGATAAAGTAAAAATTAAAAAATATTTTTAAAATAATTTGAAAAAAAAAAATACTCTAAGAAGGATTTTATCATGGGCTGACATCTATTGAGAAATTGATTGTGGGGGGACGTTTGTCAATTGCGCGACTAACCAAGGGTTAAACAGGTAAATGCTTACTTTTTTTTAAGGTATATATACTGAATGTTTTCAACAGCATTAAAAATGCATTATGGCATAAGCTGTGCTTTTGTGTATATATGCTCTATATTCTTCGAAATGAATTACTTTTACAAAACGGCTAATATCCTATAACGTATACTTTTGAGTATATTTGATGCTTTTATTAGTGAGCCCTTACTTCAGGATCAAAAAACGGCAGCTCTTATCCAATCACTTCGATGAGTGTCTATACGTTCGAAATATTGTAAGTGGAAAAATATAAGAACTAGAAAAAGATCTGGAAATTGGCGATTGTTTTCAAGTAAGAAAAATACATTTCTCTACAATCACATTGTACCATACGAAAAGTACGGATAAGTAGATATCAAAAATACGCTTTGTGTGTGTTTTGTGCAATTTTTAACGAAACATGCCAGAAAATATCTATCTTCCTCAAACATACTTCTTATTTCGAAAAAAACATACTTCTTATTTTCCTTTCGTGGGAAAATCAGAAAAATAGTTGATTGAGCAAATTTAGTTTGGTTCTTCGAAGTATATAAGATCCGAAGAAAAGAGTTTAAAGCTTTAATATTCGAACTCATCGGAAATGACTTCAATCTAAAAATAATAAGCTGTACATTAACTGAACTTACGTGAACAAATTAATTTTGTTGCTAGTGCATTCAAGCAGATCTAACTTGAATGCCGAATATAATCACCGATAAATGGATCTGCAATCAAATAATTTCGGGACTAAAAAGGGCTTAGAAAGGGAAATGAAATGTTCATGAACCGCTTTCGAATCTGATGTTACGTACCGGAAAATGTTCATAAATGTGTCTTACGTCTGAAGTGTTTGATTGCGAACACTCGGCGTATGAGTACTTTAATTGGCCGGTTTTTTTGCCATAATTATTTTTAAAAATTAGAGGGCTTAGCTTTACGGTCACCATTTGATACAATGGACATTTTCTGTCAGATATTCCAAAGGTTTTTGTCACTGACTCATCAAAATAGATATATTGTTGTTTTGGTTTCTCTTCTTGTAAGTAAAGAGTGGTACTAGTTTATCAGAACTATTCTTTAAAATGCAATTTTCGCTGTATCTCTTTTAAGGAGGAAGTCTTGATTCCAAGGCCAATTACTATTTCAAAGAGTCCTTAAGAGCAGGACCACTCATTCATTTGTCATCAACTAATCCAATAAATTTTCTAGTCTTGCCACCACTAGAAAATGTTTCCCCATCAGCTGAGCTACAACTGATATCCGATACTCCAAACAGTGGCGTTGTTTGTATGAAATGCAGTAAGTGTGAAGATGCGTCCTCCTTATTAAAAATGTCCCAAAAGCCTCAGACCAGATTGAATTCCATCTCTTGTTTTTATTGCCCCAGTACTTTTTGAAGAAGATTTGTTTGCTAGGACTTAGCTTTAGAGTCATAACCTGCCATGTTGAGCTACAGTGTTAAGGTTTTTGACCTTCTTTTGAAAAAGAAAAAAAAATTAGCCTTAGAACATCTGTTTTGAAGTGCAATGCTTTTACTCTCGATAAGCGCGCATGCCCAAACAATCATGCGCGCCATTAACGCTGAAGATTAAATGTAACTTCATCACGACCGAGCCGCGAAGAGGATAAAAATCTAGCGGAGGTTCCAGTTCCAGAACATATCGTCTTCCTCCCTTTGACCGGCTTGACCCGCCGCTTGTCAAAATAAATATCCCTTTCCCCACACATACACCAAAGAAAGTTAACCCCCATCGTGAAACTTCTTTTTAATTCAATGCACAAGATATGGCATGACTGTAAAAGGCCTCGTAGGCTTTACTTTATGGATCGCTTTAGTTTGGTTGACAGTGAGTGCTAATTCATGTCAACTTTGCTATATCTGAATGCGTATGGACATTTTTAACTGGTTTATTGTCTATTGTTTGTTTGCTTTTTATTTTATTATTATTTTTTACACTTTTGATAGGTTTTAGCTTGGTGCATTAATTTTTGTGAATACTACAAGAAATTTTGGCAGTATTATTATTGGGTTGGTGTACTTCAAAATTATTGTTTTCACTTTTATTTTCATCCGAATTTGCTTCATCTTTACGTTAGTTGCTTTTTTTTTATAGTCCTAAGAAAATTATTCATTAATAAATGTTTCCTGAACTTTGGCTGTACGATGGAAGAGCGATTACAACTGTCTATTTTCCAGAGTAACTTTTGTTTGTTTTATGTCAATTACGTTCATGCTTATATTCGCTAGATGTCGAGACTAGAATTACTTGAACTATTTTGTAGGGGCCTTGATCCTTCGATTTTTCTTGTGACCAAATTAGTGATTATAATGTTTTCAAAAGAGTTTGTGCAATCAAGATTGATATCATTTCACTCAGGTTTTTTTTGATAGACGAAGGAAACTGGCAAGCATTTTGCATAAAGACTTATCTCCTATTTGTTCCAGAATCTTAGAAATGCTTATATATTGCATATGCAAGTCATGGAATTTATTAACAATCGCATGTTGGTTAAGTGATACCCGCTATGCGTAGGTCTCTCGGCCAAATATAAAGGTAACTAATTAGGCAAAATCTAAAAGGAATGTGAGCGCTGTAAAAATGTTAAAAAGTAAGTTCTTGTCTAGTATGTATTGGATGCTATAAAAAAAATTTTTAGATTATTTACTTCTAATTTCTGTTCTTGTAGTTTTAACTTTCTCTTTGAATTTGAAGAAAATTTTATTGTTTTTCAAATTACTAAAGGTTTTAAACTCGTTACATAAAACATAAATGTAACCCAAAACTAATTTTCCTTTATCCTAAATGATAAAAATCTGGTATTCTGATCTATAAAACTTATTGCCGTAAAGATCAAATCGTTCTGCTCGACATAAAACACATTGAATGAAAGACTATCGACTTCGTTTTGGTAGAGAACATTTTCTTTTAAAAGCCATTTTCTCTGCCTTAATATTCCATTTTGATTATTGCTCATAATAAAATGTAGTGATATGACAAAAATTCTTAAAAGGAATTGAACAAAAGTCCTGCCAAATTTTATCTAGTTCTAACACGCAAAACCGATTGTTGGCACCTTTCCCAAATCCTTTTCCCTAATTTCGGAGAGTACGAAAGTTCGTCCTGACTTCTGTCCAAAATTCTGGACCATGTGTTTCATACGGTCATTAAAAACAAATATCTTTTTTCATATCAAAAAACATTATGGACTCTTACTTTGTTAGTTATGTCGAAGAATACATAATCCTAAATGAGAATATCTAAAGAGTGCTTTCAAGTTTTGGTCGAAACATTTCGTAAAATAATGTCGAGGTGAAAATATATTGTGTTTGTTATGATGCGGTCTTTTATTTCATTTATTCTAGTCCATGTTCTAACGAATGGTCATTTTATTTGTTCCGAGACCAACCGCTATATGATTGAATGGTACTCGCTCTAGCTTATCATACTAATGTTGATGTCCTAACCTTTCAGTCTCAACTTTTTCAGCCTTATCATGCATGTATAAGATTATCATTTATGTTATAATAGTTGAATATCCGTGCTTCGCTACGAAATTTTACGCTGTGCATTTGAGCGATCAGAAGGCATTTATGTATTTCACATTTCATGTTTGTGATTGTAGAGAAATTTTCACGTGTTTTTCCTTGATTAACTCCCTTGTAAGCAGGGTTGGCATGGTTAAATGTTTTTTTTTTCCCTCAAAAAACCCATTGGTTTTTGTAAAGAATAATTTAAAATTGTATTTTTATTTATTTATTTACAATTAGATTTTTAAAATTACTTGATGTTGTAAATAATTTCCAATTTTAACCAAAAGTTTTCCATTCCAAAGATTTCTTTTTCAAAAGGAATTTATTGAAAATGTAACAGTTATAGAATGATGGCGAATGAAAGAAAATGGTGTAAAAAGTTTAATTCTGATGGTATTGAATGAAGTTTAAATAATTTTTATTGCAAAAACAGCTACAGCGAACCTAGAGAATATTTTCTTTCTTTTTGGAGCTGTACAATTATTGCGTAATAGACAGGTTTTAGAAAAAGCAGCAAAACTTGTTTTTTTATTCAAAATGTTAAATCCAAAATTTGTTATAAATGAAATAAAGAAATAAAAATTTAGTTTTCTTTCTGTCTTTTAAGAAAATAATTCACTAAATGAAATATCTACATTCTTGATACTATAACATGATTCAGTGATGTTTTTGTAAATGAAAAATTAAAACGAATACTATAGATAAAGTTCTAATCAATTTTAAATAAATCTTGCATTGAAAGACTATTGAACAATAAGTTTTTAAATTAATGTAATATATATTAATGTTTTATAATTATTCAAAATTATTAATTAAACTTAAATTATAGTTCTGCATTTTAAATTTGTTTCTAATTCTTAAAAATATCGTTTTAAATAATTTATCACCATTATTGATGAATCTATAAGACCAATATTCTATGTATTATGTACTAAACAATAACCATTGTATTATACTGTATACATTGAATTTAAGAAATAGTACCTCTCAATAAAACATTAAAATTGTGATAAGAATGTCCACATAAGTAGCAACAATTGTTTATTTAGTTAAAATTATTTTCGGAAAGAATATTTATAGTTATTTGAACATTAATTATTCTAGTTAATGTCAAATTTTATTTATAAATATGTATCCAAGTAATTAGAAAGGATTTTTTTTTTTTACCCGGTTTAAACCAAAAAATTTCCACCCCAGCTTGTAAGTTTTATTATAGTTTACAAAGTCGAGGTAATAAGTAGTTTATAATTATATAGGCGAGAACTGTTTTATACGTATTGTCCTAAACGTTCTGGGATGAGTCAAGTAACTACTATTCCTTCACGACCGAGAAGGCAAAATGCTCGCCTAGCATGCAAGTGGTATTGTGATCGAGCTTTTTGCTTTGCTGTCTATATTTAAAGTGAATCGACACTGCGACCACAATTTTCTTGCTGATCTAGTTTTGATAGGCTCGAACAACATTCTCAGTATAACCTCCTTAAAGCGAACCTAAAATCTATTACAACTAGCCAAAATAGATACATCAACACCGAATTGTCATTTTATTAGAACCATTTCATGCCTCAGTTTTAAATGTATTAATTTAGTTTGAGGAATTAGGACATAGGATAAGGCATTATTCAACGGGTGTTGTAACTTTGAACTGCTGACATTACTACTTATTTGTCCAATTAAGTTTTCCGTTTGTCCCTTAAAAGTGAATGAGAAACTAATCATGATTCTAATCTAGAAATCAGATAAACTAAAATATTTACGATGTTCGGGTTATCTTGGAAATTAGTTGATTCCAGAGGGCTTCCATTATTTTGATAAGAAGGAAGTTTTCGAAATTATTCTCATTAGAGGTGTTAAATTTAAGTAATGAGATCTAGAAGGAATAAAAGTTAATTGATATATTTAAATAGCGACGATTTTCTTTCCGATCAAATACCATTGTTGTCTTTGTACAGAAATCAGAAAGAAAGTCGTGTTTGTATTTCGGTCTTTTAATTAGTTTCGTGGGCGGTATTTCGCTTTTGGTAACGCACTTCCTACGTTTTTCAAAGTATGTTTTGTGCGAAACGATTTTAATTAATAAACTTCTGTTTCCGAAGTGCAAATTTGCACTTAAAAAAAAAAAATTCCAATGTGTAGGTTGTTTTCAAATTTGTTTTTGGTGGAAGTGGGTGAGGAAGGCAGTTCGATAAAGGTACAGGAACATTTTGTGCCTTATTGATTTTAATATATAGAATTTTAATTGTTTTAAAAACACATTCATTTGTAAAGGTTTAATTCAAACCATGCGTATAAGTTCCTGCTTGTAAACATCATTGTTACTGGATTCTCATAAAGCGACTTGAGTTAATTTCTCGGTTAAGTCAATAAACTGATCTTGAACAGGTGATTACCTGAAAAAAAAATTATTTAAGTAACTAGGGGGCTCCGCCCCTGCTCTCCAACCCCCGAACACGCTCGCTGCTCAAACCAGGAGATCGCGGCATGATCTCAGTGGCCCCATACCTTGGCTGCGTATTGTTAACACTAAAAAAAATGGAATAGCTTAGGATTTTTAATGCAATTCCTGTGATTCACTCGTGAATTGATGCCTTTTGTTTGCTACGCGATCGCCGAAGAGTGGTATATGGGGCACCCCATCGCCGATTTTTGATTTTATTGAAATATTATTGACAATTTTGATTAACGTTTATATGCATTTAACCGTTACCAGATAATTTTGCACTATCCCCCCCCCCCCCACTGAAATCATGTATAGAACAGTCACGAGTTCTAAACTTATTTTTTTAATTGTGGTGAACCAAACGAAGAAATCAGAATAGCGCAATTAACGAACACAAACACACAACTAACAATAGAATGAATTATTAATTTTAACGAACACACATTTAATTTAAGGCTCAGAAAATAAGAAAATCATTAGCGTTACAGGATCAATTAAACACGATGTTTAAAATCCAACGTCTGGAAAACTTTTTCCCATTGGATTACCATTACGGCCAAATTTTAAAGTTCAATAAAAATAAACTAATTAAAAATTCGCCATTTTGCGATCATACATGGCGAGATAAAGAGGCAATCTGCTTGTGTTAAAAATTTCACAGTTCTCCTTGCATCAGAAAAAGTGAAAAGTTAGTGACAATACACCAGTTGCTTCCCTTTTTTTAGTATAGAGAGATTGTTACATAGTACATTACAAAATAGCTACATTTTATCACATCCAAAAACTTCATGCAATCAATGCCGTAACTGTATACTGATGATCGTGATTATGCCGTCGCTTTCAACTACTTACTCTGTTCTTAGATGATATTCTCGCGAATTTTCGGCGACAGTTCGAATACGATAGAAATCTCCCGGCTTTCACATCGAGATCGTTTTACTCTGGCCGAAGATCAGAAGGAAAAGAGAGAAATGAGTTATCAATTAACATAATCTTTCTTAGAAAGCCAAGTTGCCTGACAGGAAGCTATTATAGTGTTGGTACCACTCCTTTTTGGAGGGTTAATAATGCGAAGTCCATCATCATTGTGGAGCAGCCAAGTATAAACTGGTTTTGTTCTTTCAGCCTGGTAAAAAAAAGATACAAGTTCTCTTTCTTTTCGGTGAAAATCTTTAATGGTGCGTCCTTCGTGAGTTCCGTATTTGATTTAAGAGAAGACAATATCTAAATATTGTACTATGAGTTTGTGCCGTATCTACCTATTACAATTTAGTATAGTGATTAGTAGATAGGAGGTGAAGTTTTAACCTTAATGCCACCTTTTCCAAATTAATTCATTATACTAAATATGTTAGCAGTAAATATATTTCCTTTTTTATTTCTGCTCTAATTATGCACTAAACTTATTCAAGCATTGTTCAAACCATGGATAAATTTTTTTTTTATGCCATTCAATCAACAATTCAAAAATAACAGTTTAAAGTAGCAATAACCCTTACAAAATCACCAGGTCCTTTCAATTAGAACATGACTTGTTCAGAGAATATCAGTGATTTTTTTTTTAATTTCAATAATTTTAATTTTAAATCCTTTATATTAATTTCGATTTCGTGGGTATGTTTGTCGATGGTGGGCAAATCTGCGGAGGACTAATTAAACCCCTTGCCGTTATCCAATCGGGTTGAAACTTGGCAGATAGATTCGATGTCGATGACAATGCATTCCATCAAATTTTGGGTGCTGCCACTCTCACTAAAAAGGCGCTTTTACGGATTACTGGTAAACCAACTTGCCTTCATCCAATCGCGCTGAAATAGCATTTAACCGATTATTGAAGAAACTCTTTTCTGTTGCCAAATTTGTTTTAATAATAAATAATATTTTTTTTTTTAAATCAGAATAAATAAAAGATATTTGAATGTGAGTGCATAAATTCACATTTACTTTTAATGAATAAATTTTGAAAAGTAATTTACCGCATATTTGGATGATAGAGAAGTTTTTAATATTTAAAATTGAAGGCCAACACCAAGCCACACGCTGGCAACAGAAACGGTGCTTTGTTAATGAATATAAAAATTGGCAATGCATATAAAGAATTTATATGTTATTTTCCTTCAGGTGGGTTGAATAGCTTTGTATATATATATATATTTTTTTATTATTCAATGTCTAGTTTGTAAATTATATAGATTTGTTTCAACTTTGCAATTTGATATTTTGCACGGTGAAGCTATTTAAATACAGCTTTACTTACATTTTACTTTACATTGTTTAAAAAAAGTGCCTGAATTCCTTGTTTCTCTATGGTCATTCAGAACCAACGTTAATCCAAACCTGGAATGCCAACACGTTATGGACAATTTAAAATTAACATTTTTAATACTAAATTATATATTTTTTGTGGGGGACCGTTCAACGCTCTCGATACACCCTATCTTCAAACAATATCTGGAACCTAAGTGCATCCTTTGTGATTAAAATGTCATACTATACTTATAGACTGAGAGGCGACTGCAATTTTTGGACCCCATCGAACATCATTTTGAATTTTTTATAGAAATTGGAGAAAAGTGAGTAGATTACGAATCCACTGGTCTGCCGTGGCAAAAATGGCCGAAACAGGTCAAAAATCAACTTTTAATAAGTTGAACTAAATCCAATCACTATAACTTGCCAAATAATGAGCATTTTTTTTTTTTATTTGGTTACCCTCATTCTTTAATTTTCAGTTAAGAAGGTTGCAGACGATTCGGATATGTGGCTATGCCTTACTTGCATCTTTCATAAATGAGCCAAATTGGCAAGAAATATTACGTCACTGATGACTTAACTGATGTCGCCAATTTGGCTTACTTTTAAAAGATACGAGTTTTCCGAGCCAGAGATCAGAAATCGTTTGCGCTTTTTCTCATTGAAAATCAAAATGCAGTGGGTTGCCAGACGAAAAAGTTTGTTCTCTTTTTGGCAAGTTATGACATATTTGGCAATCGGATATTAGTTCAACTCATTCCAAGTCTATTTTTTATCAGTTTCGGCCATTTTTGCCACGGCAGACCAGGGGAATCGTTATCTACTCACTTTTCTCCAATTTCTATAAAAAAATACAAAGAATCCAATCAAGAAAATCCAATAAAAAAAGGTCCAAAAATTGCAGTCGCCGGTCGGACTATTACACATCTGGACATTTAAAATAAAACTTATGGAATATAAAATGTACTTCTTTCACATGTAACTAAATCATATCTCCCATCCCTCTACTTTTTCCTGAAATATATTTTTTTCTTTTAAAAATTCAAAATTTCGTAACTACTACGAATTAATTTGGATCTTTCCCATTTCGTCTTTATCCATTCTTTCCAGAAAAGTCTCATCTTCAAATCCCAATTCTGGATTTCATATTCCGAGCCATCCTTCGAAATAAGGAAAACAAACTTTTACCCCCGTGCTTGCGAAATAGATTTTTGAAAACGGATATGCTAATTGGATTCTCAGGAATCGTTTGAGAAGAACCTGGCCCGAAAGTGATACGTACTTTCGAAGTAGCAAACTGAAGTGAATAAAAGTTTCAAAATGTATTGTAATTTTTACTAAGTTTCTTTTTTTACTATTGAAAACGAAATATACCGAAATACCAATTTTCCCCTAATATATTCTTTGGAACGAATTACCATTTTAAATTTTCTTGGCTGAATAGAAACACTTTTCGAACTTTTTTTTCTGGGTATATAACGAGCGATTTTTTTGTATCGTCTTTAAAATACTTCTGAATTTATCTTCATCTATATTCAAATTACTCTATTGCTTTTGTATTCAAAATATTTATCTTAATGTAGGAAACTTTTTTTTTTCTTAAATCGATTTCGAAGTTGGACTTCTGTTTGATGTTCTGTTATATATTTTCAAAAAATTATTTTTATGATAATGAAAGCTTTTTCAAAAGGTATTTTCAGTTGCACTTTGAAAAATACTTTTGATTTTGTTGGCAAACTGAGAATGAAAGCGAAAATTTTCTCATTCAATTTATTTTAAATCTATCGGCTATTTTTTAATTCTAATCGACGGATTGTGTTATTCCAAAACATTTTTCACAAATGAGTATTGTTTTGTCGGATGTGAAATGTAATACCAAAAATATTTTGAAAACAACTTTTTAATTTTTTTTCCCATCGACATCACAAAATGTCGTCTCTAGTCAATAGTCAGCAAAATACACCTTTACCATTTTTCACCTCACTTTTTCAATTATTTGACCTAATGCATTTAATTTATGTTATTTCGCAAGAAGTGACATTTAAAGATAGACAAATAATTAAATGGCAAAAAGAAACCATTACTTTAATTACATTACTGGTTTCAAAATATATCAGATAATGGAAAGAAGTTTAAACAACCAGCATTGGAAGTTCTCTGCTAAAGACTCAAGAAAAAGCTAATCAGTTTTTTTTTTTTATTATTTATTATTATTATTATTTTTTCTATTTTTTAATTTTTTTTATGGATAAATGATAAAAACCGTCAATGTCAAATATTCATGGCTATTGTCCTTACCTACTTGTGCTTTTTGCAAATGCCAAAGTAAAATCATCTAAAACATTTAAAATATCAAGAATATTAATGCAAAATTATGAGAAATGACGAACAACAATTTTTCCCACCATTGTAAATCGGTGGTCATGGTCTTTACTACCTGTGTGAACGGCGATTCCCGGGATGGGTCTATATATCTTAATTTCTCAGTTAGCCCTCCCCCTAACCACTTTACACACTCAATCGCTAGCAACCACATACTATCTTTCATATCTGGTGATAACGAATAGAAATGTACGATTGATCATCTTCTAATCTTCTTAGCATTGAATATCTTTCTAATTTGATAATTTAAGTACTCTCCTGAGACCAGGATTAATCTATCACTTTGATTCAAATGCACTTTGAAGGAGAAAATTCCATCCTTGTTGCTATCCAGTGCCCTAGGTTATACTTTTTGACGAACTGACTATACTTCATGGAAACTTAAGAAACCATTGCTGTGAATTAATTTATATTTTCCTAGATACATTTGCTTATTGGAGATAGATTCAATTTGAGAGAAATCTTGCTAAAAGAATTTATTGAAGAACAAAAAAGCGCACATTGTTGGACAGAATCATTCATATCGATTCATTTAGCGTCTAACTTAAGGCGTGGCATATATCTAGGAACGCGGCAGCGTTCCGCCGCAGTGTCCGATGTCAAAGCGGCAGAACATGCAAGTGTATTAGGCGTTGACAGAACTTAAGCTGGTTTCGATTTCTCACAGATCAGCTTCTATTATAGCTAGAACTTTGACTTTTATTTTACCATCATGTTGCCCAGAGTGAATTGACGAAAAATAACCATATAATTGTAAACATTGAACAAGGGAACATGGTAAAAAATTTCTTTGAAAATAACCGATTTTTTTTTTTTTTTTCCTCCTGGTTGAAACTAAAAGTTTAGCTAGGCCTACAGCTAAAATAACTTGATGAATTTTAGCCTTTTTCTTTTTTTTATTTCTCTCAGCTTGATTAAAGGAATTGCCTTATGCATGTTTTAATGCGTACGAGAGTCTGTACCCTCTGGAAATGATCCCGGAAGTTGGGAATCTCAGCCAGGGTAATGACTGATTAAAACAAGTCAACTGATTTAATAGCCTTCTTTTGCTCAATGTAAAGAAGTGACCGTGATACTTTAAATTCAACTATCAAAACAATGTAATTAGAGATAGGTAAAATTTACTTATTTTTGGAGTAAATTGCATGCTTATCAAAGCTCTGAAAAACACGTGTTTCAACTTAAGATTTTTTTACTCAATGAGCAAAATTGGGATTATTGGGAGGAACCTTTGTAGGCAATACGTACTTGGCATCCTAGAGTTTTTACAAAATTAATATCAATTCAGTGCAATGGATACAAAGTAGCTTTAACATATCAAATGAGATTATTTAGAAATAACTTAAGCTTGCCCAAATACAGATTGCCTATGGGAGTTACTCCCAATAATCCTAATTTATTTCATTGGCATTTGTATACGCCCTTTATTCTTATGATGTAGATCAGAACGTGAAATACTGTTTATTTCTTTTATTATTTGTATTTAATTTGGGAAAACGTAAACTTAAATTTACAGCACATATCTGTCATATAGTATACACTAATTTAAAAAAAAATTATATTACTAATGTTTATTACTGTGTAGTTACTGTTACTTTAGATATCTTTCACTCGTTATACTAGTTAAAACAAACGAAAACTTAGATATGAACAACTCCAAACCTCCAGATGGTGAAGTTTTACTTTTATTTAACACTCTCAAAGTTCTTAATATTGAAATTGCGTCCAAAAAGTTCAAGTTATGTTCCTAAAGTAATTAACAAATTAAATAATTAATTTTTTTGTGTCCTAGCACTTTACGCACCCATTTCCTGCAAGTTGTTCTAGGTCGGAAACTGCTCTGTGAAGATCTCCAGCCGTTTTCCGGGCATTTATGGAAAGCACTTGATCCGTTGCCAACTTTAATGATTTATGCGCATTACTTTAATGGAAATTGCAAGATATCGCAGTGTTGTATTCCACACTGAAATGAGATTTGGACAGCTTCCATCCGACATTATTATATTCCATTCCATGTTTTCTAATTTCATTTGAGAGATTGTCTAAGTCACTGAGTAAAAAAAAAAAACTGTTGAAATGGAAATTAAAATTGGATTTAATTTGTTACCTACAATTAAATTAAAACTTGGAATTAATTTTCTTTAAATATATACGGTGCAACTTTAAAAAAAATTATGATTACAAAAGTCGACGATTTAATATACAATTGAATGAGTGAGATTAAACGCCAAACGATGTTCTATTCTAATTGAAAAAATGTTCACCTTCTTCTATTGAATTAGGAAACTACGTTTTCCCCATCTGTTTCTTGAGACTCATTTGGATGAGTTTCGTTGCTGTGTAATAATCGATCGTGTATAGGGTACACAACACTACTTTTACAAAAGGTTCTTTGACCACATATTTCTAATGCATATTTTTTCTCTGTCTGATTTGTTGTTTCAAAATCCTTCTTTTTATATCTTTGAATTGATTATTGTAATTTGAGCTGTTTAATTATCTTCTAAAGATGGTAATATAAAAATGGGCTTTAAAATACTTAATTTTTATGGCCTTTTAAGTTATAGAGATAGCGTACACTCGTGGTTTCAGTGTTTTTATGTGTGGTAACAAAAAGTTACCATAAAAGGAACTCTGCCATTTAAAAAATGTCAATTGGAATATTTTTTTAGCTGTCGGTTTTAATGGAATAATGGATTTAGACCTGAATTTACTATCGTCAAAAATAACTTTCAATATTGAATGGACTATTGTAATGAAATCATTGACATTACTTAAGAAAAGAAACTACATAAAATTATCTTTCTGTTATTCTATTTCTCATTTGTTGTATCTATCAATCAGGTGCCCCGTAATGAGTTAGTTCGGAAATTTACCTTCAGCAATATATTTCTTGAAGGTTCAAAGTTTCAGATCTGTTACTGTGAATGTCCGATATTGGAGAATGTCGACTTTCTCCGGTGAATGTCAACATATACCAAATACCTCGTTGAAAGACCGAATATTTGATTATATTCTTATATATTCGGACTATCACCTGTGTATGCCGGCAATCACAGACAAGCTGGGGTGGAGATCAAAACGAGAAGCCTAAATGTTCCACGACTAAATACAGTTGTAAAAGAAAGGGACTTTTGCGCAATTCAAATTTTCATAACAGTTTAAATTATTGCAATAAGTAAGATAGTGTAACGTCAATCACATAATTAAGTAAGTTTATTATTTGTATTATTTTCTGTTCTCAGTTAGAATGTACTGTTTGTTATAAGTTCAACACTTATATGTGCTATTACTGTTATATAGATTTCTCCTTATTTTGACATGTATCACAATTTGTTTTAATAAATAATAAAGTATGATTTAAAAACGCGACAAAGATATTTTTAATCGATATTCACCGTCAGCGCAGGGTGAATGTCGACATTTGCTGGTGTAAGTGAGAAATAAGGGTATTTAACAAATATTTCGGACATTCACCAAGCGACTATGTGAATGTTGACATTCACCGGAGAAAGTCGACATTCTCCATACTTTGGTCTTTCATTGTAACATATATATTAAAATAACGTGTATGTTTTTATATTTGTCTGAAGTTATTTTTAGCCTTTTGCCTCTTCTTTGCGTCGTCTTTTTTCATTTATCCATTTGCAATTTTTTTTTTTTCCGTACCCTTTTTTTCTTTCTTTTTTCTTAACCCCTATAGTCTGTTGGAGGGGACATCAGCCTCCTTAAATCCCTTCTCTGTATCCGCGCTTATAGAAAATCTACTAAATACAGTTACATTGTATAAGTTAAGGTTAACTCCTTCAGTTTTGCGTGGGAGAAAACATCATTTCGCTTAAAAAAAAAAAAAAAAAAAAACACGCAGCTAGTTAACTTTCCAAGGTCAGGAATCACATTCAGTGTCGAACTTCCGGACAGTTAATCATCCGGCATTCCATCAACCGGCCTACGCGACGAAGTTTCGATTCGCAGCGTGCAGAATGTCAATTGAGGATTTGTAAAAGGGAAAAAAAAGAACGATCGGATGATACGTGTTGAGATTTCTGAAACAGGGCCCTAAAAAAAAAAAAGTTTGTTGTAAGAGTTAACTGTTTGTCCTCTTTTGACGAGATTTGTTCGGTGTCTTTGTCAAGGAGGATCGTGAACCGCTTGCAGAAGAGTTGTATGTTCTTTTCTTCGAAAATCTTTGGTAACAAGTTACTTATTTTTTGTTTTGATGTCAATTTTTTTATTTAATATTAAAATTTTTAATTGAATGGAATTTTTTACATAAAAAAATGTTCCGAGTTTTTTTAATGGATGTTCTTTTTTCATTGCTGAAAACTTAATTTGCGACCTTATTTAAGAAATGTACTAATATAACTCCTAATTGTAATTTTTTTCTTCATAATTTTATTGACTTGGTGTATTATTATAACTGCTGATAGTATTATTGAGTGCGTTTAATTTACTACAACCATGGCCGATTTTGCATTTGTTTGCAATTACTAAAATTATTTTTCCTTGTAACAAAGTTGAAATCACATATTCTATAGATCGTCGTCTGATGAAAAAGTTTTCATCGCAGTTTTTTTCTATGGGTTTCAAGGCTTTATCATGTACCCCTCTGGAAATGAATAAACATTTTTCGTACCCCCACCTCATTGATAAAATATTAAAATTACTAAAATCAAAGTGTATACGTATAACAGCGAGAATAAAACAAAGACAAACATGGGTCATTATATTTTGGTCTTACAAATTCCATTTCCCAATAAACGCAAGAAATGACGAACCATTCAATATTCATCCCGAAGCTACTTCCGTTGTCATGACTCCAAGCAATAGACCTTTGCTTTTGCAGACTTTTTGCTATTTTTTTTTTTTTAAACCTTTTACCTATACCTTGCTTTTATCCATAAATTCTTATACCTATGACTGGCTGAATTGCCCGCCGTTTCCCTGGCTCAAACAGATGTGGTCTGGCGTTTCCCAGTATAACCTGGTTTAAATTGGTTCAGTCGTTTGTAAGTTATGAGCATACCTCCCCCACCCCCATAAAAAATCCCTCTATCCTCGATTTCATCAACTTACCTACAAAACATGAAATTGTGTTATAATCTGAATTAATTAAGGTACCCATGGAAAAAAATCCAGTTTAAATTGGTTCAGTAGATCGCAAGTTATGATCATAAACCTTAAGAGGTGAAAAAAAAGGAGAGGTGAGGGATTTTTTCGTAATTATATGGAACCACGAATTTTGCTTTCTATTTTGAAAATCAAGTGTTCAAAATTTCATCGAAATCGAATAAAACTGTAGCTTCTTATAAAACACATATAAGGACACTCTTTATATATAACCGAATGACCGAATTTATTGTCTTTTTCTGTCGTAGAAAATATCTTTGAGTATAAAACTATTATAATTGTAAAAGTTATTTAAAAAAAAAGTATGAAGTTTTACGGCATGCGCAAAAGTTTCAGTACCGATGATTAAATCGTGTACGAAATTATTTGTTTTTGTAGAGGTTTAGTGCGGCATATTTATTTTCCATACGCTGGATGTCAATTCAATATTTTCATACAATTACAATAGTAGCATCATTCTATTTTACTTAATTTATTTTTAAAATTAAAAAGTTATAATTTTATGCTTCTTGTGTACTGCATTTGTCTTTACTTCACATAAATAGTATATAAAAAAAAAAGTTTCGAGTTTTTTCATTCTAAGTTTAATATTTGTTTTAAGATTCTTAAATTAAATTTTAAAATTCTGTACTATTACACCCAGTATTTTGGAACGCTTGACTTAAAAACACTCAACTATTACTTTTAAAGTTTCAATAAAACTTTTACACTTGAATCAAAATTTGATGCAGTACTGAACAGTTTCCCCCAAAAAAGTAACACAATTTCTATTCAAAATGCGAACTCATTTTATTTTATATTTTATCAAGTTTGAATAATTTATTCATCGTTTTGTCCAGGGACATTTCAGTCTCATCTCACCTCGCGATACAATAATGAATGAGAAATTGAATTCCTCAAGTGATATCCAACATAAGAGGATTAGTTTAAAGTTCTCATTTTTTAAAAAGCCTGATTGAGGCCTTCCCATTGTTCCTTCTGAAAGCTCATGTTGCAAACTTACCTTTATCTTTCATTTTTCCTGAAAACGGAATGGCTTTTATAATACTACTCTGGATTTTTGCGTGGTTTCTTTTTCTGTTGATTTACCGTGTCACGTGTCGGTTTAATTCTTTTATTTCTTTTTCAGAACAGCTTGTTTTTCAGTGAATTATGGTACCTGTACAAACTGTATTATTATTTTTTTTAGAATGGATGTTCTGAAAGATTTTTGCCCAGTAATAAATACTGGAACAGAATTGCGTAATAAGAAACTATGTTAATGAGATTTCTGTTGCATTCCATTTAATTGATTTTCTTTTTGTTCCTTTTCAACTTAATCATTTGAAATGTGCGTGTTTAGTTGACTCAGAGTGTACAACAACAAAGAAAATATCGTGAACTTATCAGAGAGTTTGGCAATTCTAGAATTATGAGTGATTTATCTGGGAATTTTTGAAAAATTTCATTTTAGGAATTTAATTTTTTTTTTTTTTTTAAATTTGAAACGAATTCAAAAAGAGCAAGATATCACATCTTCACATTTAGTTGTTCTGGTCTTTTTTGTTTCTTCCGTTTTAAATAAGTTGTGGAGAATCATTTGTTTCTAGTTTTGTTTAATATCTACTTAATAATTTTAATAGTTTTAGAAAATTTCCACAAGCATCCATTTTTTGTTACAATTTACTTATCTTATTTTATTTCGTGAGGAAAATTATATGGGAAAATTGAACTATTGTTTTACCTTATGGGTAGGCGTAGATTGTATAGTAAAAAATGAATATTTATATTCTAAAGGAACATAATTGATTTTGACTGCGCTTTACACTCTTTCTGGTGCAAATTTTAGGTGCATGTCGCTAAATTCAAGCTACTGATATTTCTATGACTTTATCCTTTAAAATTTAAAAATAATTCAACAAAAGCGGTATTTACTGTTTAAAAAAAAAAAATTTCTTCATATTTTATATCAACTTATTTCGACATTCTTGAGTTGTTTGCATGATAATGTTTTTTCGGAGATTCCAACCAACGTGGATTTTTTTTCGCAAACATTTGCATAACTCACATATAAACAGCAATTTACGTAATATTGTTATTGCTCGCCTTGCGTCACCAAATTGTCCGAATTCCTTCTTTGATGCAACAACGTTGACAAGACATGGTGATGAAACATTCACCTTCTCCATGCCGCACTTGCCTGGCATGTTTAGCTTGTTCGTTTTGATAAAAGTGTCATCACTTATCCGCTCGATCGGTGATGGATGGCTGTCGTGATCGGGATAAACTGAAAATAATTACGTTGGATACAAACTTCGCAAAAGAAAATTAAAATGTCATTCTTTTGAAGCATTGTGCTTCTTTTTTCCGCCTAATTTTTTTTTTTTTTTTTTTTTTTTTTTTAAATGAAAATTAATGGGCCATCTCGTTTAATAAATAAAACTTATTTGAAACCCTTTTAAATACTTGAATATCTTGTTTGCGCTAAAATATTTTAGTTCTTGAAAATTATAATCTCGTTTACAATGTCGTAACAGGCTATCATACAATTCAATTATTACGTTTCAGTTTCTATCTACAACAACAATTAAGTTCTAAATATTTCAGTTTATTTTATTTCCAACCTTTCTTTAGCAGTTTTAAAGGCAATAATTGGGTTGGGTTTGTATAGTTGCATTGTCCGGCGTTGTCTGGTACATGATGGAAGAATATTATATGTAGACAATGAGATATGTAATTAGCTTTGATAAGTAACACATTTCTACTTACTGTCCTACTTATTTGGCAATAAGAACTCATATGTAAACAAGAGCATTCCAAGTTTTTGCCAAAAAAAAATTAAAATTTATTGTTTTCGATTACCTGGATTGGCAAAGACACTTATAGAAAACCGTCTAGTTCCAATTTGTTTATTCTAGGCGATGTTGGTTTAGTAGATCTCAAGTTATAAGTATACTACCCCATTTCCACCCTCTTAGTCAAAAACATAACACTGAAATTGTGTTCTTTATATAATTTGCATTGCTCAAGGTGCCTATAAAATGATTCAATTTTTTTAGTAGATCTCCGGTTGCGAATAACGCTCTTCCCCATGATTTTAATCATATTATAAGACAATGGAACGAAACATCTTTATTTGATTTTTTTTCTAATTAGCCTTTATTATGAAGATCTTAGCTAAATTTTATACCTCTAGTTCAGTTAGGAACTGAGAGAATTAGTGGTGAGTAAAATGAACAGTTATAAAACGTTTTCTTCTGTAGGTATAGATTAAAAAAAATCGTAAAGATCTTGTTGATTAACTTGAATAGGAGATAATTTGAAATGTAATAATTTGTGGATTATTGCTTTTCCAGGAACTTTACGCACGTTGCATAGGCAAGTCTGTGATGATGAAGAGCTTCAAATCGAGTGCTGGCCGAACACTGTGATTAGCATTAGCCAGGCTGAGTACGGAAACCCGGCAGCCGGGAACATCCAGTGTCTGGAGATGAGAAGCTTAGAGGTTGACAGTTATCTCGCATCGAGTTGTCTGTCCCAAGACGTGAGAGAGGTAAGTAATCATTTCGTATAAATGCAATTGGTGCCAAGCCTAAATGTTTAGGGTTGCTATATCAACCCTATAACTGTTTGCTATAGGAATTATAAAGGATTTTGACAGTTGTTAGTATGAATGAGTTATCGCTGCAATACAACGGTTTTTATCTCCACGGTACCCATCTAAAGGAAAAGTACCGAATTTTGTATAACTTACTTTCGTCATGCACCTCAGATAAAAACTTGCCACAGATTTGTTGGGCATCAACTTTATTAATTGCAACAAAGTGCATTGTTACAATGTTTAGTCGTTGCGTTTTTTTGTCCAACTTTCGTTTGAAAAGTTGATGAACATTGTGTTACAACAGCAAGTGACTAGCCAAGTTGAGATGTAGCAGAGTAGGATGGAAAATGCTATATGCAAACTCTAAAAATAAATTTCTTTTTAAAATAAATTTATATAAATTGACTTACAATGGATATATCATAAACATAAAGCATATCACCATAAAATATATCAATAGACTTTTACAATGGATAATTTGTTATGTTACAACAGCAAGTGACTTGATCTGTGTGAGTATTTGCACTTGACATACCTCATGATCAAAAACCACTTATAATCACTTCAATGTCTGTCTGATGTCCGAAACAATAATAGTTAAATAATATCTTAAATATTTAAACAATTTAAGTTATATTTGGCACACAGCTAGTTCAAATGAATGCAAAATTGTTAATTGAATAAACCATTAAAAAAACCACTTTTTAAGTCAATTTTTTTTCTTTAATAATATTGTGTTCATTGCCTGAAAATCTGCTGTTGCATTCCAAAATAAGGTCATAAGTAAGTGCTTCCACGCCCATCGACGGGTACAGAACACTCGCAATGCGAGCATTTGCACTTTATCTTTTTTTGATGATTTATAGTAAATAAATATGTTTAGAGGATTTAAGCATACGGCCTTGCGCCCCTTACTATCAGTATACAAATATTCTGAGTTGATATTTTTTTCGTTGACAAAATCCGTTTTTTTTTTTTTTTTTTTTTTTAAACAATGTCAAGTTGAATAGATTCAAATGTTTCTTAATATTTCAAAATTTAAATAAGCTCAATTTAAAAAAAAAATGCTATATATTTTTATTCAAAGTGATAATTCTTTATATATATTTACTTTATTTAGTCTTACTTATTTTTCGCAGTTTAAACAAAATAAAGTAAATAATAAGGCTCAACTTTATTATGTACTTTACTAAATAATATAAATAAAGCTTTGCTCCTCTATTACTTTTAGTCAGAACACATTAACGATTCTTATTCATGTACAAATTTAATTATATGTTTATTTGAAAGATAAATTAAAGTTAATTGGATTTCTTGTTCTCATAAATTCCATTACCTCTTTTTAGGGAATACAGTCTTCTTGTAGAGAAAAACAAAAATGCCATTTAAAAATTTCACCTAGTTTGTTGAAAGATGACCAATGTCCAGGTGTCCAAAGATACCTTGATGTTTCTTTTAAATGCAGACCAAGTGAGTTCTATGTACTCTTTATTTTTCTCATCTTAATAAATAATGCCACTTTCTAACGCAACACATTACCACTAAGAAGAATCTTGCTCCTTTAATAATACAATCTAAATTAAATTCTCAAAAAAATTATCTCACCGATATAAAACTTTGTAACCGCAAAAAATATTCTTGTGGAATTAGTCATACATTTTTTGTAATTTAAGTTTCATCCTACATTATTAAAATGATTATTTTTATTTTACTCTTTTTACTATATATTTATAGAAAGAAATATAGTTATTTACCAAGAAGTATCACAGATGCTTTAAATAAAATTAATTAACTTGCTGATAAATAATTTATATGAAGCTAAAATACACTTTAAAAAAGATTTTTTTTTATCAATATTAATTTTGATTACTTTATAAAAGTACTTTAGATTTTTTGTGAAAAATGTAATTTAAGGTAAGTTAATAATTGAAAGGAGCTTATATATATATATATATATTTGTGATTGCAGGTAAATTTTTTACCCGTGTTGTGTGTGAGAACGACCAGCTAAAAATACGATGCCGCAAATCTTTGCGTATTATCATCTACAGTGCATTCTTCGGGAGCTCTGAATCGGGGGCCGAAGAATGTCCGGAAGAAGCAAACAAGAAATATGAAGGTATCAAAACTATGCCTATTTTTCTCAATCAGTGTATATCTTGATATTTTTGATAAAAGAGAGAAAGGCATTTACTTTCTAAAACTAGTTATTTTTTAATTTCCTTTTCTAGAAGCTATTGAATTGTATGAAAAATATTTCACATATATTTACTTCGAAATATTTCACACATTGGTCATTTGGGGTGAATTTTCATTTGTACAAAACTAATAAATAGATATGTAACAAAGAATAAAAATGGCCTATCTTAGTGTTAAATAAAACAATAACAGCAACTTATATATCCAATTATCTAAGAAAAATTACTCACATACATTAACCCAGATGAAGATAAATCCAGTGAGAAGGAAAAAGTACATGAAGTTTTTAGTTTAACAAATTAGGTTTTTAATTTCTTCTTTCCATTAAGCATAATGCCAGAAAGAAGATTGCACTCAAAGTGTCAAGTGGCTTATTATAATTCCTCTGAAATATGGTATCTAGCCCCTTCTGACATTTTAATTTTTATTTGGAACTATTTGAAGATGAACCGCCAATAATTAATTGGTTTGATTGATGGCTGTTAAAGGTCATATTTGTTACAGGCAGATTGAGATATATATTTAGATTCCATTCCAAGAACCCAAATTAATTTATTGCTAAAACAATCATAAAAGCTAAAAATTTGATAAAGAAACTGAAACATACTCAGTCAATTTTTAGAATTATGGTATTTATTTTTCAAAACAGCTTAGAAACAATTTTTTCATATCACTGAACTAATGAGAGTATGTAGCATGTCTTTTTATACATTTTTTATTAATATTTGCACACTTTATTTTACATAATTTAAATTCATGTTAAATTCGGTAAAATAGTTAAATGTAATGAATTTATAAAATTTATCATACAACCTGTTTATTAGAAGTCTTGGGATGATGCAATATATCAGAAATATTTTTGAATGAATTTCCACTATCATGAATAAAATAGGGTTCTCACTGACGTTAAAAGTGCTTAGTATTTTTTAACTTGTTTTCCAGGCCTTAAAAGTACTTGAAAAGGCTTAAAGGTTCTTAAAAGTACTTGAAAATGCTTGGAGGTCCTTAAAAGTCCTTAATTTTTTTTATTATCTAGGCAGCATCAAAATTTTTTGGTATATTTATATTACACATGCATCAACTTTTATATCGTTTGGTTTGTATTTGCTGGTTGATGGAGTAAAAATCAAATGGTTTTAGTTACACACTCTACTCTGTGAGACAAACACGTGAGATTAGTGTTTGTGTTTTGTAAACCAAAAGATCCAAAGACCATCATCAAATTGTGTTTGTAAGACAAAGTGCAAATTGTGTATGAAAGATTTTGATATTAATGCTATCTGCAAAGCAACTGTAAAGTCATACATAAGTTCCTGATGAATGAAAACAAATTTTCGAAGGTCCTTAAAAAATATTATTTATGTCCTTAAAAGTCCTTGAAAAGTCATTGATTTTCATTCCATGATTTCAGTGAGAACCCTGTATAAGAAATTGCTTTTTTATCTGTTCTATTTTCCTCTACTTGCTGCAGGATTAAATGGCCAAGAATGTCTTTTATATTTTACTTTATTAAGTTTAAACTTTGTTTGCTCTTCTCTCTTTTTTATCAATAATATCAAAAGATGAACTGTTCGGTGCTCCTTTGATAAACAATGTACTAGACTGTAAATAATTCATAAATTGATGCTTCTTCACCTTTGGTTTGGTTTGACATGAATACTTTAAAAACTGTTTCCAACCATACTTCTAACTCACTTTGACAAGTTTTTGATAATTGTTTTCATGCATAAAAGTACAAGTATATTTTTACATTAAACTGGCATATAGGTTTTTATATATTAGTTCATCAATATCTTTTTCTGTTTAGAATGTGAAGCTGGTTTTGCAACTGAAACAGCAATGAATAGTTGTCAAGGGCGCCGGCGATGCATGTTGTCTGCCGATTCTATAGCATTTGGTTTAACGAGTTGCTCCACTAAAGCTAAAGTTTTCCTTAAAGTTACATACACTTGTGGTAAGTAAATAGATTTGTTAAAGTGTAAAGATACTTCTTTATTACAGAGATAGTTTTCGTCCAATCAGAATTTGGGACTTGATTTGCATCTGCCAATGAGTTTTAGAAAAGAGTTATTTGTTTTTTTATTATAATATAAATATTGAATTAATTAAAGTTAACTCTTTATATTTATCTTATTAGAAAATTCTAACATGGAAATCAATTGATAAATAAATTAAAACTACATCTTAAAATACTGAATTTTTATGCATAATTAATTTTGAAAGGCACTATAGAAGTGTCAGATTATTTAGGATAAAAATTAGTTTTCTTTTTTATATTTTTCTTTTTTATTAGAAAAATATTTTCATATTTTTATAATCATTAATCAAATATGTGGGAAATTTTCGTAAGTTGAATTCCATTTGAGCTCCATTAAGTTACAAAATTCGTTCACTCTTAGTATTTTAGTTAAGTAGCTTCTTTCAATTTTATTAATTCACCATAGCTTCTTATGACAATACAGCATATGAATCTGTAAGTTTGTGAATTCTAATGGTATTTATTGACTTTGGTAATTATTGCTCTAACTCTTTTTAAAACTATTTGAGAGTAGATTTTTAAGTTTTAGTTAAAATGTCTTTTATCAGGTTTCCTTTATTACACTTAGATCAAGATTAACTGTGTTTTCAGAGGATTAATAATGCTACTGAAAATAGTTTAAAATTATAATGTATAGGGAATTAGTATTGAAATTACTAGTCTTTTTTTACATCTACCAATATAGAATCAATGGATTTACTAATATCCATGTTATTTCCATGTATTTAATCTAAGGATAACTTAGTTTAAGTAACACCTTTTAAAGAAGTTTGAAAACAACTATATTTTTAAATTATAAAATCTCCCTAACAGATTGGCTCACTTTTATATTATAAACTAACCAAAAGATATCATGTATTTTTAGTTCCTAAAGATTCCCTACAAGATCTTGAGTTTGAAGAAGAGAGTGAAATAGATTACCCAAGCATCTTCAAGGAACCCAACGTTTCTGAGATCCTACATAATTTAAAATCGGCAGACAATCTTAATGTGAGAGCCACCACCCCCTCCTACTATCCTAAAGGTTTGAAAAATTTAATTTCTTTCTAAATTTCTCACCGCTTCTGTCTTTCAGTATGTTGCCTTGACTAAAATATCTGGACACTATCACAATTACAGGAATTTGTTAACACAAGTTATTATAACAAATATTTCTTTAGGGGCATATAATACTGGTAATTATTTAATATTTATGCAAATCATGCCCATATTCCTCTGTACTTTGTTTCTCTAGACTGAATACATTGACATTGGTTGGTCTTATTTCAAGACATTGAACTATGTTGTACCAACTATGAAGCAATTCTTCAACAATGGTTATTCTTGTTTCACGATATTGAATTCTTATCATCTAATAACTATGGAGCAACTTTTAACTTCTACTTTACAATAATGTAGAGGTAATCGTATGCAAAGATTCAATCTGAGATCAATATTTCCAGCCAAAATTAAAAAAGTTACAGGCATGGCCATATGTATCAAGTGAAAGGTCTTGTCAAGATAAGTTTCTATACCGATATTCAAGCGAAAGTCGTGACTGTAAGTCAATTTTCATTCTGTTAAGCTTAAACTGTAAACTCTACAGATGTGTGTCATGTATATCAGTTTAAAGGTCTCAATGAAGTTAGTAGGCCTGCATAAAGTTCAATGGGAAGGGTTTTAAAGCTCGACCAGAAATGTCCTTCAGGAATTTCACATCTTGGCTTTAAGTAAAGGTATTGGTGTAAAATTTGAAACCAGAAGTTTGTCAGTAAACTTCCCGGCTTGGTGACATATTTGTTTATCAAAAACCCCAAATTACAAAGTTTTATCAAATGTTGTAAACCTTAAAATGGAGACATTTCAGTCATTGTACTTGTTTGGTACTTAAACTTGATGTACTACAATACAAATGTGTGTAGAAGCCATCGTTTAGTGCTTGTGATTGTAATAATTCAACTTGTTTGGTAGCAGCATGACAATATATGCAGCCATAAAACAAGGGCTGTTACACAGTGATTTGATGATAATGAGACATATATGTATGTAATGTATTTTCCATAGGCCATCTTTTTTTATATAAGCCTTTTCCAGCATTACCAGGTTTCAGTGAGATATGCCTTAAATCTGGTTGAATCTTGCTAGTTTAAACCAGCTCAAACCAGTCCATGTCATGTCTTTTGAGCAAGTCACTTTGACAACCTATAAATGCCCTAGATTCCTGTTTGGCCGGCATTTTTATTTCATCTTTCCAACAGTCACTATGCTACTGCTCTCCTTGTCTCTGAGAATAAATTCTTGCTTTACCATGACAACCAACTGCTTATTAACTCTGACACGACTTGTGCCTTAAGACTGTGTACATCATCTACACTTATGCACCGTTTTATATATTATCTTCATAATTTATATGAAAAAGTGTAGTGTATGGAATCGCTTTTTATTTATAAACTGTCTTGCATTAGCACCTCATATGGGGAAAAAACTATCTTTTAGTAATTAGTTTTGTTTTTAAATTATTATGAAAACTAGGTACAGTTTTTTAGACTAACTTTTATTTAGCATGCTTGTAATGAATGCTTATAAAATGTTCTCTAAACTTTTATATTTAGAGAAATTGTACTTAGTTAAAATTATCTTAGTTACTTTGTAAATATTCATTTTAAGGATGGATAAGGCTTTTTATATCTGGATATTTTTTCTTTTCAGATGTAATGGATTTTAATGTAGTTACAACAACTAAAAAAGTGGATGTACAAAGTGATGAGACAAGCGATGAAACCACCGACGTGAACTGCACAGTTGCCGATGACAATCAGAAAGTCGTAGGATTTATTTCGGAATGGATAGCTGCATATAAATTTATAACTGGTATGTGCCAATTTAAACTTTATTTTAAATCTTAAGTTTTTTTTAAGCTGAAAGCTGCAATTTTGTGTAGTTCTTATGAAAAAATCATCATGTTTTAAGTTTGTCATAAAGACATTAAAATTTTTATCAACCTTTTTATCTTATTTTGATAATTGGATACAATGATACTTGATATATAATCTTCACAATTTTCAACCTTAAAATTAGTCAACAGGCATTTCTACATAGCTTTATTACACAAGCAAAAGAAACTATAAATTTTTTTCCAATTTATCTATTAATTCTTTAAATGGCAGTTTACATAAAATTTTAACCATACATTCGTATTCGTACTGACACAGTTATGATAATTATTTTCCATATAACTTTGCCGCCAACTGATATTTGATAAAATAAAAGCATAGCTTTTAGGGTATTCATAATTTTGCATTCTAATCTGTTTTTGAGTAAAAAAAGTGCCTAATTGTTCCGTACCACAGCCTCTGTCCATGGTTGCCACTAAAATAGTGCAATGTTGTGTATTTGTATCTTCTTCTTAATTAAAAAAAAAGCTGTAGATTTCACAGAAAAAAATACATGTGCAGTGTCCACTTTACATCTTTCTACATTCCCCAGCAAACAATATCCCAGGTTCTCCCATAAGTCTGTCATTTAATTACGAACAATTTTTGGTTAATATACCTATTTAGCTGAGTTTATTGACCAATGTATCATTGTTTGGTAATCAATAAAGTTGTTTAACATTTACTTCTTCACAAATTGTGTATGGAATTCTCTTGTTTCAGAGAATAAAGAGAAGTTCATACTATATGTGACTCTAAGCCTAGGGGCTGGGATCCTGTTATTCTTGCTCGTGTTAACATGCCGCCTGTACACACAGAACCAACGAACTCTGAAAAAGGCCAAACTGAACATATCGGAACCCCTTCCGCTGGCCTTTGAAGAGGACTACTCAGACATTGACCAATACGATCCAAGGCAGGACCACAGCGTTGAGGTAGTCCGGTACACAAACATGTCGACAATACGGCGGCAGGACAGCACGAGCCAGCCTAGAGCCCCATTGTCGCATTCCATGAACAACTACTATTACAGTTAATGCAGCATCTAATGCCAAACGTGTTCAAATTGTATTGCTGGTCAATTCCTTGTTAGTCGAAACCATCTGCGGTGTGTGATTCGTCGCATTTGTTTTGTTGTGTTGTGCCTGTGAAGCGATTTTCAAGATATAATAGCATTTATATTTTTCATGCGTTATTTTGGCAGAGAAAACTCGTCAAAGAGAAGCTTTTGGTGTTGAATTTATGTCTTTGTATTACAGATTGGAAACTTTTTTTGTCTTCTTGTCGAGAAATGAAAAATTTCTGTACAAGATTTTATTGTTAAAGACGGGTTATATAAAAGTTAACAATAATATGAATTTTAACTTTGCAAAGTTAATATAGTACAATTTAAGAAAATATTGTAATGGATGATGTATCATATTCGTTTTATTGTGTTATGTGTCTATAGGATTTACATTTTTAAATATATATTTTAAGCTAACAAAAATTTTCTCTTATATTCAATTGTTAAATTTTTCCGAATTATTTGTAATGTTAAATTCAGGTCAATTTAAGGTTTATAGTAAAAAATTTATCTTTGCAAAGTTAGTTAAATTTTATTAGAAAATATAATATAAATATATTATAAGTAGAGAACATGTAAGATACTTATTTATTTCATGTTATAGTTTTTAAGTGTTGAGTTTTAGTTTAGTTTAATACATTGCATTTTTATTTGAATTTATATTTCATGTCATGTGTTGTTGTACTTAATGTATCATAGAGTTTTTCATCTTATTTATCCAAGAGCAATTGAAGTGGTTATTCCTGTCACAAATTGTAAAATTAATCATGTCCAGTAACATTTTAAGTCGAACACTTATTTTTTATCAATTTTCCAATTATAGTTTTAATGCATGCTTGCAGGAGAAATCTTACTGTATGACTATATTCCTGCCTCATTTTCTGACTCTGAGCTTGATAATGCTTAAAAATTGTGATACTTTGAAATGTATATATAATTTGGACTGTTTACTTAAATCAAGGCATTCATTTCATTTGAATTTGGAAATCCACTAAAAACCAATCCTTGTTGAAAACATTTAATTTGAAGTTGAAGTATTGAATGAGTGGGTAAAAATGTTACTGGATTGACAGGTTGCTTCATTAGTTAATAACTATTTTTAAATATTGAGAGAATTTTTTTATTAATTAAAAGATGAGAAATGATGTCAATTATGTTTAAAAATGTATTATTTGAATCAATTAGTCTACTGAAATTGCATTTTAACTTAATTTTAACACATAATAGTTTGATGTGTTTTTGTATTTGAGGCAGGCCCTTGAAATCAGCCATATTTGATTTACAATCATTTCTTTTGTTACCTTGAGGAAATGTATTATTTTTTTCTTAAGATTTATTATAAATAACTAAATAAGTTATGATTTTCCATTAAATTAGAGAATTTATTTTCAAGATATTTGCATTGAAATAATTTGCGTACAAGTATGAGCATGTGATATCTATATACATTATGCAAAACAGAAATATCTATTGCTTGGAAAATTTTATGTTTACTTAAAAATCTTGTTTTTGAAATGTAATTGGCTGGATTAGTTAACAAGGACAATAGAGGTTTTTGTTATTCCAATACTTTATGAAAATATGCTTAATATTTCCTTAATATACCAATTGGTATGCACACCATGTAGAGTGCTATAATTTAACTAATTTTTTACTTATAAATTTCAAAAGTTTTTTTTTTTATCTTTAGTAAGCTATTTTTAGTTACAGTCATATACTATACTATTTATTTTTCATGTAAATCATGTTAGTTCATTTCTAATATTATTTTTAAACAAAAACAAGTTAAATTTTTATTTGTCATCATGCATCATAACATATATGATAGCATAACTATTTTACTAAAAAAAAAACAATCTAGAAAAATTAATGTTATATCAACTAACAACTCATGCAAAAATTAACCTATAAATATAGAAAAGTCATTATCTTCCATATAATTTTACAAGCAATAGATAGATGCAGCTTAATAGAAATGGAAATTTGTGCTATTTTATCAAATATATATTTATCTTAAGGAAATATTAAGGAATTGATTATACTAATTTGAAAGCATTTTTTATAAGAATATATATAATAATTGCACAAGTTGAAACATATTAAGTTAAAATTTTTTTAATGGTGTGTTTAATGAGTGGGTGTAGCTAAACCACAATAACTTAAAATTACTCCAAAACTATGCAAGATATTTTTCAGGTAATAGATTATCTAATGTGGATATATATCGAGAGTTATTGTATTATAATACTTAATTTACAGGAATTGATTTCTTCTCAAGAAAGTCAATTTTATATTTGTTCATGAAAGTGCCGATTCTACTTAAGAATATATATCTCCAAAATAATTTGAATGAACTTTGTAAACAAATAATATTCTTGCAGGTGAGAAAGAACTTCAAATACATATCAATCCAGTGAAATAGATAATTACTAAATATAAATAATATAGCTTATATATAAAGTCGTATTTTTATATAGATACTTTACTATTAAAGCTCAATTACACAAAGTAACATTATGGGTAATAACAGTATTTACAGTGCATTTCGAACTTCTAAAACAATTGCAATTAAATGGGAACTTGCTTGAAGGTGTTTCATATAATCTCTTAATACATTTTCAGGTTTTATTGCGTATGAAATTATTATGTTAACTTTAATACTTGGCTAATTTCCATACATACACAAGTACCAATATGTTTGGTAACCTTAGCAAAAAGATTTGAATCAGCCCCTTCATTTGTCCTTAACACTTGAAGCTTTGATGATGGGTAAAATGTTTTGTATATTCAAGATGCTCTGCAGTTGAGAAAATATGAAAAACTTTGAATTTTCAGAAAATTACTGATTCGTATCACAAGTATGTCGAGGAATTTGTTCAAATTTGTCATAAATCTCTTCAAAAGTTATTTTAGTCAACAGCTGAAAAATTTCTAAGGGCTAGAATTTATATGATTGTCATCTCCTAAGAATCCCATATTATATGATTAAATTTTAAAGTTTACTGTTGTTGTTTATATATTTCATCAGTAACTTAAATACTCTCAGAATCCTTAAGAGATGTATATTCCTTCATTTTTATTTCAACTTCATCTTTAACTTTTCTATCTTTGAAGAAGTATAGGTGATAGAAAATTTATATTCCATTTAAAAACCAAGACATGTGATTAGATATTATGAAATATTTTTTTATTTTATCTCATGGCAAAAATACCATAGGGTTTCGTCTGGATCCAAAAATTTTAAGTTAACCTGTTAAAGTAAGAATTTGCATACATTTTACTTTTCAAGCTCTTACCTAGTTTTTAGCATTTGTATGTTTGAATCAAATTTATACTCAATAGCTTATTCAAAAATTAATCTTTTTGTGTCATCAGTGCAAAATATTATTAACATCTTCATGCAAGTGCCTCTTCAATAGATTTTTCAGAATTATTCTGAAGTAGTTTTTATTCAGGATTACTTTCAATATAAATACTCTACAATTCCAAATTGAAGCATATGCCGTATTACACAACAGTATGAAACAACAAAGTTTTATTTCGATTATAATCTCCCTTTAAAACTGTAAAATTTTGTAAACTGATTTTTTTATAAATAGTAGTTATATCTAAGATTGCATTATAAATAAATTATACTATTGCTTGTTTTTATTGCAAGTACTAATAATAATAATCAAATAGAGCATTTTAATTCACTTAAATTATAATTCAACTTAACGGCTAAATATATACATTATAGTTGCATAAACACATTGTATAATTACTAGTCTGCTGCCAGACTTAAAAGGCTATATGTAAATACCAGGTAAGTGCCAAAATGGTTCAAAATTGAGTTTTTTGGTAATGTTCCATTCAGGTTGCCAAAATGTAATTGTCTATAGTGATTTTCCTCCTAATGTACTAATTTAAAGAACAGTTGAAAAAAACCTGCCGTGACATTTTCCTGAAAATCAGATGATCGTCGCTTACCCGGTATTTGCATATAGGCGCAGAATTGTGCTTTTATTTATAGTTTTCGGTCCTAGATTCCTAGGTTCGAAAACTATATTATAGTACAGTATTTTATTTCATCTAGGGATCAAAAATAATATTTTTTCTAAATAACTGTAGTGCCAATACCAATGTAGTTTGTGTATTGCATGTCCTTAAACCAAATAAAACAATCAATTTTGTAATGTATGTACATTAAAATTAAAATCTTGAATTTTTTTATGAAAGTTTCAATATCTATAATTGATAATGCTTTGGTTATCATTACTCATAAATTTAAACCGATATTGGCACATTTTGGTAATAATAGAAAACTATCTTCTTTATGTATGTGCTTTGATTGTGATTTCAAAGACTTGTATAATTCACCCTAAATATGCATTTATTAGCATAGGATCAAATTTTTTTTTTATGTATCTAATATGTTCAATTTGTTATTGTTTTTGTTTGGAATATTAATGTTAAGTAATGATTAAATAATTCTTACCTTCCATAAAAATATCGATTTTGTTTAGAGTAAAAAATATGTTGTATTATTTTTAATGTAGAACTATTAATATTCCTTAATTGACTAAAATAAAAAAGATATTGTTTAAAATAATATTTTTTAAATAAGAGATTTTACTTAAAAAATAAATTTTTTCTTAATGGAATAGGCAGTTTGGAAATAAAAATGTATCTTTGAAATGTCTTTTAAAACGAAGTTAAGTTATATTTTTTTACCTGCAAAAGATTCATGATTTTATAAGGGTAATCCAATACTTTTCTACTTAGCTCAACTCTGCACTTTCACAAATCACTATCTGTTGCAATTTCGTATGTGTTGCACTATTCAAACGTTGCATGTGCCACTCTCTTCCTAGAAAGCTTTGTGTTTTCTGTTACAACTTGGTTCGAATGAAATGCTACACGAATTAATGTTAAGAAAACTACTGATGTATGTCTATTTCTTGTGATGACTTCATAAGGTTAGACAACCACACACGTATCAGAAATGGTTTTGTATAGGATTTTGATGCACACTTAGTAAATTACTTTTGTATATAATAACACGAGGATAGCGCTTAGATGCACGTATGTGCTGCACTATGAACAGAGATATGGTTAGCCATAGCATTTAAATGTATTTAGCTCATAAGAGTGTAATGTCACTGCATAGTCCAGTGCTTGAGAAGATTAATATAATATAGAAAAATGAAATATACATATCATAAAACCCTGACAAATGCCTTATGTTAAAACGAACTTTTATCCCTTGTGAATTTTATAAGAAAATGATTGTGTTTTACACAATTGTATGTTGTTTGACAATGTTAATGTGTTCACATTATACATATATATATATATATATACAGATGAAAATGTTAATAATTTCTCAGTTCACTGTGAATCTTACTAATTACTCTTTGGTAAAAACATGCGTATCGGTTTTTAAAAAAAGTATTTATGTATTTGTAAAACTTAGCAAACCTTTGTCTGAGATAATTCATTCAATCTTTCTTAAAAACTAATTATAATTTTGTCCAAATAATTAAAAATATTTTAATGTTCTATTACATTTAATATTTCATGCTATATAATATATATATTGTAAATTATATATTACATTGAAACGAAATAATTTTTTAATTAATGAAACTCCTAAATATCCTAGCTGGGATTTTTTCCAAATAACAAGAACGTTTTGGACATTGCTCAGGAATGCTTAATTTTTTTTTTTTTTTTTTTTTTTTTAATAACTTGAGCAATTTTTTACAATTTATCAAAAAATATTTATCTACTGATTTGTGTAATATGTAGAACAAACTATTGATTTTAGTATATTTTACAATTTAAAAATAATTCAATATTATATATACTGCAATCTCGCTGAAGAATTCCAGTTATTTTACTATTTGACTCACTCTGACCTTTGATTATTATATTTTTGCTGTATTCAACCAAATTGTTATGTTAAAAAAAATTAACATTAATAAGTTAGTACTTTAGCTTCTTGAAATTAAATTTTGAAATACTTAAATTTATAAACTCGTACATAAACATTGCCTTTTAACTGTTTCCAAATTTGTATAATTTGTAATATTCATTATTTATTTTAATTTGTAAATGCTTATTTTTGTAATGTAATATGGTTGTTTAAATATTCACTTATCAGATACACATATAAATTTTCATTCTGTTTTTAGTTTCAAAACTATGTAAGTGCTATTTATATATACTTAAAATTAGGACCTAAATAGAGGAATGAAAACCTATAAGTATAAATATATCATAAATCTTTGAAAGTAAATACATTTTAATATATAAGAGTAAATTTAAAATGTTTATTGAAACATTGCATTTCAATATAATGATACTGCCAGTACTTAATATAGAATTAAATTAATTAGTTTCAATATTGCAGGTGTCTATATGTCCACCTCAAGCAATCGGAAAGAACGATGTACTTAGCCTCCAATTAAATTCTTAATTAACCTTAACTTTTAGGATCTTTATAACTATGCAAAAAAGTAAATAACCCAATTCTTATTCTCAGTTACTAGGAAAGGATATTCTTAACAAAAACTGCGAACAAATTCATTTATGTGTATATAACCGGTTTTAAAAGAAAGACGACTGTAGCGGCTTACAAATCAAAACGGTACTTTAAATTTAATCTTTTGTGCAATATGACACTTAATGTCATGGATTTATATTTGAAGACCAAGGGAGGAAGAATGACTTATCACTTGGAGTAATTTTCTAAAATGCAATTGTAAGGTTTGAAAACACATTGAAGCAAGTTAGAAAATTTTGTATTTTCTTTAAATTACATCTCGAATTGTATTGACGTACGCCTTGAGACGACCTTTCTTCTTCTATACAATGGGACAGGCTTGCTTGAACTTATTGAATACGCTACAATGGTGTGTGAACCGGTTTTACTAAGCCCTGATTGGCTGATTGGAACGATGTGTGGCCGATTCGTTAAAACTCTTATAGTATCCGTCGCTAGAAAAGTAAAATTTTAATTAAAATTCAAACTTAAAAGCGCTTATTTTCGTTTAGTTATGAACGTATATTTAAGTTCAATACAAAACGATGTGCGCAGGTGATCAGTTAACTATAAAAATTGTGATTTGTCGGGAACTATATCTTTAAGCGGAAGGATACATTCTACAGCGTATATTCAAGGCTCAAGTTAAGTTGTCCTGAGATATAGCACTGTGCTATTTATGCGTGGCTGTTAGCTCAATTTTCACACATGGTTCTTAACCTGTTCTCTTCCCTCTTGGTCTTCATTTAATTGAGACTTGCTTATTACATATCGGGATATTTCTCATTACACTATTTAGTAATTGATCGATATGTATGCTTCATTCTTCAAAGACGAGTATTTTCAAAAATATTTTTTATTTTTATTTTTTAAATCGTATTAAGTTTATAAATATAAAAAAGGATATGTATTTATACTCTGTAATTTTATTAAACGTATCAACCTATAACAGCTATCCAGAATTAATCTTATCTAATAGTTAAAGATCCCATTGCATTTGGATAATTCTACCATGCAATCGAAATTGAATTACCAAAGGTAGTATTTTATGCAATAAAGATGCAATCGAAATATATGACGGAATACAACATCGTGCAATTTGTTTGATGCTATAAGTTGTTGAATTATCATTTGAAAAGATTTTTTATGTATATACATAAGTATATTTAACCTGGATGCTGATGTAAAATCATTCTAAAAAATTTAAGAGATATATTCAAATTTCGATTACAATTTTATATTATTTAACATTAGAAATCATATATAAAATCGAATCATATGTAGTTGTTATTATGATGCAATCTTCTAGCCCAGTGCATTTAGAAATTACTTTTTATAAAACCTTGACATTTGGCGAGTAGGTACAAAAATGGTCACTTAATGAAATGACATAAATTAAAAACTCGAAAATCGCGTCTAATATATTTTATTTTATATTTGATTTCCTTAAGTCAATGCATATGTAGTGGTTCCACCTGGTTTTCTCTTGCTAATTTAATTTTCTTTTATGATCGACATTAAATGAAAACAATTTACGTCATTTCATTAAGTGATCTTTTTCGTACCTACTCTCCAAATTTCAAGGTTTTATACGAAGTAGTTTCTAAATGCACTGGGATAGAATATTGTAACATGAACTTTCCTCTTAACTTAAAAATAAAATGTAGCAATAAAATACTCATTTTTGGAGAAAGACTCGTATACTAATTTCAGAAACAAATTAATTGAAAAATAATTACCCAGGACAACTGCCTTACTTAATAGTTTCAAATGTCTTATTCAAACACGGGATTTGTATACAATCCACTAGATTACCAAAACTTTAAGATAATCTCAATTCCATTTTTCATTAAAGTAGATAAAATTTTGAACTTTTCGAAACGCTATCCTGTCCTCAGTATGGTGGTACATACTTGTACTTATCGGGTGATGCTAAACATATCATATTCTAGATTTTAGCTGAACTTTCTAATACTGTCCCATGCAGATTATACTTTTTAGAATAACAATAATAACTAAGTGCAAAAATATTTTTGGAACTGTTATTTATTGTATATTATATTGTTAGGACCTTTCCGACATATATATTAATTCCTTCTAGTACTAGCTCGAAACAAATGTTATGAAATCAGCACCTTGGTAGGTAAAAGATCTTTGATCAAAATGGCTGGTGTTGTATTCTATTTAACTTCGAATATATTCCTCCATTGTTTTAGAAGTCGGTGGATAACACTTTAAATGCACCATTTTGGACATTGGCTGCTTTTCCTACCAGGGTACAGAAATATAAATATATATATCAAGAAAACAGAAAACTGCTAATTATGTAATGGATACATATTTAGAAATGAGTCATATATCTAAGAAATTATTCTGCTTCTCCATTTGCAGACATTGAATACTACCATTTATATTGAAAAATTGTTGATTGTTTGAAAGTAAGGTAATTACGATATAGAAAGTTGAATAAAATAAAGCTTAGGTTTGAAATTTATTTCTTTGTCTCATTATACATTTAGTGTGTGTCATGATTTCATGTTTTTACGTAGATACTGATAAGTAAAGCCTTTTCAATATATGCTCGAAATATGTATTCTTTACTGTTTAATTAAATTGTTGCATTATATTTAGAAAAAAACCATTGCTCCTTTTCAAAATGTCCGATTCGATAAGTTAACTGAAAATTACAGGGATGACAGTTTTCCTCCTTTTGGAGCATTACCTCCTTTTTTGTTTTTTATGTAACATTTTCCTTCTCTTTGTTCCTGTTTCGAGGATCCACATTTTTCTGATCTGAACCAGTTTTTCCTGCAAAAGGTATACTTTTCGTCATATCTAAACAAATAATTTTTCCTCTTAGCTCCCCTTACCTCACAAATTACTTCACAAGCTCCTAATATTTGAAGTGTAATTATTATATAGCACGAGAAATTTCATTGTATCTTTAAAATTATTGAATCCTCTTTCCTGCATTTTTTTGTTGTTGAATTTTTGTGTATTCCTTCCGCGAGATTTTTTGAAAAAATTTTGGATTTTCCTTTTTGCTCTCTGATCACTCTCATCCCTGAAATTAGTCTTATTCCATAAATCAATACATTCAACATAAACATAGAGAATGATTTTAATGAAGGATTGTTATTTTGAAATTTGAAGATACAACAAAAAATGTTCATCGATAGCATTGCATCTCATAAAAAAAATGTCAAATATGGTACAGATTTACAAAAAAAAAAAAAATATGAGACTGTTACATCTAAAGCTTTCTAATACAATATTTTCTTCACAAACATATTTTGATAAGAATATTTTTATTTCCTTTCCAACCATAAAAACTATTGATTGAGGAGCAATACTAGACAAAGAACCTTTCAACGCACCACAAGGACATCTTGTTAGCTGTTACCCAGAAACTCTAGCTTAAAATAAACCCTTCTCTAAGAAGAACGGTTTCTCTTGCAGTGTGCCCCAACCGATCATTCTCGGTGTTATCTGTCATGGATTATCGTGATTTGGCATTCAATTTAAAAGGAAGAGTCCTAGTAAGGATCATTCCCTATACTCGATATGTTACAATCTGCTAGCTCAGTGCATTTAGAAACTACTTTCTATAAAACCTTGACATTTGATTAGTAGGTGCGAAAAAGATAACCCAATGATATGACATAAATTGTTTTCGTTTAATGTCTGTTTATTATAAATGAAAATTAAAATAGCAATAGATAAAACCAGGTGGTGCAACTGCGCATACAATGACATAAGGATTTCAAATATAAAATAAAATATATTAGACTCTATTTTTGAGTTTTATTTTTATGTCGTTTCATTGAGGGGTCTTTTTCGAACCTAATCGCCAAATGTCAAGGTTTTATAGAAAGGAGTTTCTAAATGCACTGAGCTAGAAGACTGTAACATAGCAAGTATAGCGAATGATCCTTAGCGATACACTAGTTGGTGGTCTGGGAGAAGCTTTAGAAAACGTCTTTGCTCAATTTTTTCAAAATTGGTTTACCCCTCTATCGACCATCATGATGAGTAACATGTTATGACTACAGCCTAACGTAGACGCAACAAATAACCAAGAGCCCATTCCCTTTGGCAGATGAAGGAAGAGTATTAACACCGAAGATATTAGGTGGACCAATCTTCTCCCGAAATCCGAATATTTTTACACCTTCAAATTCTTGTACTATGTCATAGAAATCCAGATTTTGTTAAGAGGAAGTCCTAGTAAGGATCATTCCGTATCATCGCTTTGTCACAATCTTCCAGCCTAGTGCATTTAGAAACTATCTTATATAAAACCTTGACATTTGGTGAGCAGGTACGAAAATTATCACTTAATGAAATGACATCAATTAAAAACTCGAAAATAGTGTCTAATATATTTGAATTTATATTTATATACGTCAATGCGTATGCAGTGGCTCCACCTGGTTTTGTCTTTTGCAATTTTCATTTGTAATAGATACACATTAAATTAAAACAATTTATGTCATTTCATTAAGTGATCTGATCCCTACCTACTTACCAAATTTCAAGGTTTTATAGAAAGTAGTTTCTAAATGCACTGGGCTAGAAGATTGTAACATAGTGAGTATAGGAAATGATCTTTACTAGGACTTCCTTTTAAACAAAAGACAATTCCTGTAAGAAAACGTAACCAAGAGATCACTGTCTTTTTATGAATAACAAATTCATATTTTTCGCATTTAAGCAAAATTGGACGTATACAAATGTTGCTTTCATAACAATAATTGCAAAATACACATAATTTCCACATTTTTCAAATATAAGACGAACAAACAAAAAAAGTTCTTTGCCATCATACACTTCAAATTCGAACATATTCTTTTGTTCTTATCTACACAGTTTTCACCTCGATTTCTTATTCACCAACTTTCTGCTAGACCAACTTGTCTACATTTGCTTTAATAGTTCACCGTTTCCACTGAAATCTCATCAACTGAAATAGTGGTTGAGTTCTGCGCCAGTGTTAACAGGTGCCCTGGGCAATATGTCGCTGTCCTTTCTTGTCATGGTGGCCGATCTGGTCATGGTGGCCGTTTGATGGACTATTACCACAGGTGGTGGAGGCGGCATCTCAGTGGGGTCAAAGTGGTCCAGGTCGCTGTCGCTGAAGAACTGATCTTCGGCATCTTGAGGGTCCGGGTCCACATCGCTGTTGCGTCTGGACTCGAGCCGAGTGATCACAAAACGTCCGCCCAGCAGCGTTATAAACACAAGAAAGCCGACTGTCAGGCTGATTGAGACGTAAAGGATTAGCTTTTCTTTGTTGCCTGGAAGAGAGAGAATGGTAGGTAAATGGAGCTTTCGTACGCACAATACATCGCTTGTTATCTTGGTTATATATTGTGTTTATATGTTAGTGTTTCTGAATGTTTATGAAAGTATAAAGGTTGGATTGAATCCTTCGAGTATTAACTTTGGGCTGCTTACATTCACAATTTATACACCTTAACAAAGTCAAATACGCCTCGTAATTTTTCAATGAGGTTGACACCTAAGGGAGTAAAATACCTTTTACTCCCCATCTCCACAACCAGAGAAACATGAGACCTCGATAAATATAACATGCAGCAGCAAAAATCATTCTTAACTTGGTGAATAAAGTCATTGTAAACCCAGAACAGTGTTCTACAATCGTATTAATCAACTTTCTTATTAACACTAAACCTACTGACATTTTATGTATACATATTTCTACTGATGCCGGTCAAATGACCGCTTTTCAAATAAACATTATATTCTTTTCCAGTTGATCATAAATAATACAGAATTTAGCATGGGCAATAAAACATAAAATAGTTACCATATGTTATAATTAAAAAAATATTTATTTTTTCGGTCCTTAGGAAGAAATATGAAAACCTGGAATTTAACAATTTTGAATAAAAGTCTCAAAAGCGGTTATTTGACCTCTCTGGTAGGTTTACTGGTAATCAGTACTCTTCCCACCATCTGAATCTAAGTACAGAAAGAGATCATGTCTCACCCGTCATATGCTTGTGTGCGGCCATCCAGTTGGACATGAATCCCACCAGCTCCTGGTTCCCCTTCAAGGTCTCCCTCTTGAAGTCAGTGGGTACCTCGTCGCTTTGCATTTCCAGCTTGTTGAGGGAAGGATCCGAAGAGGGGGAGCCACCTTCTTCATGCCCCATGACACCTTCTGCATTAATACATAAAAACAGTGTTTTAAATAGAATTTTTTTTAATGCATTGCCAACTTTTATGTATAATTGCAACTTATCTAAGTGATATCAATATACCCGCCTACCATCCGAGAAGTCACCGGATCAAACAACATCTAACGCTCTGTAGTCTTTCTATGTTCTTTCTTTCTTTCTCTCTCTCTTTCTCTCTCTCTCTATTTATTTATTAAAACAATTTTGGCAACGGGAAAGAGTTTCTTCAAGGATCTGTTAAACTCTATTTCGGCGCGATTAAATGACGGCAAATTGGTTTATTAGAATTCCGTAAAAGCGACCTTTTACTAATAATGACAGCCTCCAAAATTTGATAGAATACGATTGTTATCGATATCGAATCTATTTGCCAAGTTTCAGACCGATTGGATGACGGATAGGGGATTAATTAAGCTTGCCATCGACACACACAATCGAAGTTAACATAAATAATTTATAAAACCTAAAATAGATGCACGTCGCATATTTAGAAAAAAATAAACATATTTTGTTCTTAATATTCCGAGCACAAACATAAATGAAAAGGAATTTTTCCAATTAAGTTCCTCATAAGCTTATAATTTTAAAATCCCTATTAAAGTTAGTTAAAAAGTCATCTCTTAATACCACCATCTCATAAAAAAAATCATTTTAAATTTGAATGGAATTATTCTAATTTGTGTTCAATACAAAAGAAGAAATTACTAATTAATACCCAGAAGAATTCATTATTACCCTCATCTTATCAAGGAATTACTTGTAAAAATAAATTTTACACCATGAACATGGAACTTTCCATTCAAACTATGAATTTTTACCAACTGTGTTAAATTAGTTACTAAAATAGCAAAAGAACAATAACACTGTTTTGTAACTGAAATTGAAAATAATAACGTTGACTTACGCCAGTGGAAAAAAAAAAAAAAATACAATTTGTTCCAAAAAAATATTTCAATGTAAGTAACTAAATACTAAGCTTCCAACTCATATTAATATGTACGTTTTTCTTTAGGTTTATCTTTATTATCCATAATTATGAATAAATGGCAAGAAAAAAGAAAACGTTATACACAAAAAATATATAAGCGAGGTTGATTTTAAATAACTGAATTAATCAAGTATGTGGATTTTAAACTCAAGTACTTTTACAATAGAAGAAAATAAAATGAAAACGTGTTTTAGAATCTTGTATCAGGCGTAGAACCGTTTTTTTTTATTACATCCAGTAAGTATCTTGTACCACCAAAACTATATTTTTTTCGAACTATTATCCTTGTGTTAAATTTTTATTGTATCGTTTAATTCAATTTAGAATTCATTTGCATTGTTTAAGCTAAAAATTCAATAAAAGAATACTCATTAAAAAAGAGAAAAACCAGATTTATTTCCTCTAATGAATTCATTTTATAGAGAAAAAAAAAGTTTTATTTCTTTGAATACTCAGGCGTAAGTTAAAATATTTGCTAAATTACTTTACGAGAATTAATTCAGTATTCAGAATTGTTTTTGAAAGTAGCACTGATATTTTTAAGGTTGAGTATTTTAAGGTCAAAATATTATATTTTGCTGTCCTAAATGCTATCAGATTGCATAGATGATTTGTTAGTTCTATGCTATTATCACGTGTCGGTGTAATGCAATCCTCGTGTATCTTTAGCGGCCAGAAATATACTACACAACCGGTAAATTGGGAGATATTAGAATCAGTTTTATTATTGTTTTGGAATTTTTCTTGATCAAACCTTCTGGGAGGTCTTTCAAAACGAAACTGCAGCAATGTCACAACCGCTATCAGGTCTATTACTGTTCTTATATAAAAATAATCCAGGGTATCAATGAAGGGAATAGAGAGTGTTTGATTTTGGTATAAAACATGGTGGTATCAAAACCTAGGAAAAAAATATCTCCTAAATTTACCAGATAAATTTCTCACGATTTTCAAATCTTGACATAAAAATTCAACTTTTATTTCTATATTAAAAAGGGGAGTGGAACATCACACAGCTATGAATTACACTTAATGTAAACTTACTGTATTGAAATTCGCTTTAGATTGGTGTAATTTATCATTCTCGTTTTTATATTTTAATTAATTTTTTTTTAAATGTTCACTTTGGCAATAAAGATTTCATTGTTAAAAAAAAAAATTAAAAAACACTGCTCAAATGGCGAAATTGACGATACGCTGTTCGATAAATATTACATTATTCTTTCTTGTACGTGAAACAGAGGATAAACAGTCGTTGATGGGCGATGCTCAAGGTAAAATAACGCTGTGTTTAAAACTTTTTAAGCCTTTATAGTATTTCTTTGGTGGCCTTTATAGAATTTTGGAAGTGGCTATTTAGAGCACCTTTTAAAAAGCATTACCACGGCAATTTTAATCAAATTCGTTAAAGCAATTTTTTTTGCAATTGCTGAAAAACAAAATTTTTAATGGCAGCTAGCTTTTGCGCCGGCATAATCTTAACGAAAACCTTAGTGATAGGTCCCATGGCCATCGCTAACACGTACACAAAACATAGGAGGTCAACCCTTTCGGAAGTTATGCTGACCACGGGCAGCCATTTTTTCTAAACCATTTTTTTCTTCTTCAATTCAGCGCTTCCCATAACGTCTTAAAAAAAAAAAAAAAAAAAAAAAAAAAAAAAAAAAAAAAAACACACACATATTGTTAAATATGACAAAAAAAATTAATTTTTTTATTTAAATAAATAATCAACTAGTCTCTAAATGCGTTCCCATAATTGGCACCGCCAGAAGGGTGCAAAGAGGTGGACTTGCAACACCCCTAAATTTTAAAAATTAAAATCTTTAAAAAAAATTCTAAATCTAAAGAAATCTTAAAACTTTTTTATTTTCAATGTAACGTGCCGCGCACCCCCCCCCCCCAGAACGAATAGAGAATTAATTTGCTTCATTATGTCTTAAAGTTTGTTAGTAGAATATTACGTATTTAAAAAAAACAAAAAAAAAAAAAAAAACATTACATCATCTCTCTTAGATAATTTCAAATTTGCTACTTCCTTTTTGAATAAAAAATTGAGTCTTCTATTGCAAACATTAGTTCTAGCTTTGTAGCATTTAAAAAAAAAAAAAATTGTTTTGTGCTTTTTTTTTTTATCAGAGTACAGATGCAACATAAACGGTTGAGAACAACTCGGTGTGTCCGGTATTTAATGATATGACTTTACATGAACAGATTTAAAGAGAAGTAAACAGTGAAAACAAAAAATTAGTTTGTATATAAAAAGAAAGTGTCTTCATTCATCGCGGAATTAATCAGAAAATTGTCCGATTCGGGCTCAACGCTTTCTCGACTTTAACACACCTCAAGCTTATTAATCTTTAGTTCAACAATTCAGCGTCACAAATATATTTTCATTAAATTTTAAAAGTGGAGAATAATTCTCAAGAAATAATTACTTCGGAAAACAGAGGTAAGTATTGATTTTGACGTGTCTGAAATAAAAAGTATTTCCCATTCTCAGTGCTTATCCATACAAATATGTTCTTAATTGATATTGTTTGCGATTTGCAGTTCTAAAAATTTATGTTCTACAATGACATCCAAAATGCTCTTTAGATGTAATAATTTTTATTCAGTATTTGAACCAATAGCAATAAATGTATTCCGTCACTTTTAGCTTTATAATTTTTAATTATATTAATTTTAATTAAAACGTTTTAGATTATAAGCAGTGCGTCCTCCGATTAAAATTTAAACTAGGGGTGTGGAACATCGCACAACTTTCAATTACACTATAATATTGGTCATTGCATTAAAATTTGATATGGTGTTATTTACTGTTTTCACATTTTCACTCCTTTAAATAAATATGGCTAGTTTGCAATATTTTTGGCAGTACTTTTTACATGAGCAAAAGAAGGGAGGGGGGGGGGGTGAAACGCCAAAATGTCGAAATTGGTGACTTTAATCGATAGACATACATTGTTTTTCTTGTGCGTGAAACAGAAAAAACCAATCGTTGATGGACGATGCTCAAGGGCAGAGAGTTCAGTGTTAAAGACACTGGTTTTTTAACTTTTTACGCTCTTATAGCATTTCTACTGTATCCGAGGTAGGGACGGTTAAAGAATGCTTTAAAAGGCATTAGCACATAAATTTTAATCAAAATTAAACATGATTTTCTTCATGATTTTTAATGATTTCAACCTTATTACTATGAGCGATTTTGACAAAAACCTTAATGGTAGGTCCCATGGCCGCTATTAACCTGCACACCAAATTTGAATATCGTGTAGGTCAATTTGTTCGGGACTTATGCTGACCACGAACACCACAGGCATTTTTTCCTTGACCAATTTTTTGAAAGTGGAGAATAAATTTATTTGCTATGCTTTTATTACTCTATGTAAACATATGGGTAATTAATTGAAAGTAAAAAAAAATGTCTCAATTAATTTATATCGAACACAGATTCAACACTATTAGATATGAAAAAGTAACCATCTCACTCAGAAAATAAGTATTATTCAGAATTCAGACATGATGTCTTCCATCATAGCCACGTACTTGACACTTTAGAATATCATATTTCCAAACTATAAAGAGAGTGAAGTAATCGTCAGAATGCCTTTTATATAGAAAGTTTTTTTTTTTTTTCGACATAGCTTCAAGCGTCAAATGATTTTTTTCAGTTCGATAAAGACTGTAAGAGATTGATTTTTCCACAGTTCTTTTTAACTCTTACTATTCTATTTTTTTTTAAGTAGGTACCAAATATGTCTCCAGAACACTCATTGAATTGTTCCTTTCTCATCTTTTAAAACTTCTTTTAGAGAAATAAGTTCCAGAGGGAAAATAAGGAAAACGAAAAAGAACCCCTCCGTTAGTGCTGACAAGTGCAGATACTCAGAAAGTCTTTGGTTCTACAAATTCTGTGTACTTACGAGGCCAGAAATTGTGCTGAGCTGATTGATCTATACCACGAGCCCATGCGGGAAATGAGGTAGTTTGTATGGTCTCGTCTGCGGATCGTCTGATGGTTGGAAGTAGAAGTTCTTTTTCAACTGAAAAAAAAAAGAGAAAATGCGTTAAATAAACACTTTTAGGGTCCTAAGAATAAGCGAATAAAAATAAAAATTGGCTAAAATGATCGTGTTTCGTCTTTTAAAGTATCGGGGTTTTATGTCACAATCGGTGAAAGTTTTGAAAAACAATTTTAAAACTATTGGATATTGAATTGATTGGTTACTTTGATAGATTTTTTTTACTAATATAGAATATGATTCCCATATACAGATAGAATAAATTTCCCCAATAAGGGCTAAGGATTGATGTGCTGAAATTTTATAAAAAAAGTAACTAACTTTGTGAACTCATTCATGAGATTAAAATATTAACCATAACTTTAATCATATAAAAGTTATCCGTATTAGAAAAACTTTCCCAGTAAGCTAAACTATCCACACTTTTTAGACTTATAAGAAGACTTTTTTTAATAGTATAAACATTTCTGTTTAAAATAAACAAAAGAATATAAAACTGTTTTAATATTCATTTCATTTTTGCGGGTTTATTACCTTCATCGATATTTCATACTCTTAATAGATTTTATACATGGCGTTATTTGATGTAGTTTCTTTTTCGTCTTCCCAAACTTGTGTCCAATCACAATAACACTTTATTATTAAATTCGATTTTTTAAAATTCAGTAACCTAATCACAAGCAGTATTTTTTGTTCTTCCGTCAGACACCGTGAAAAAGGATTGCATATAAGGTCCCCATGCATCAAGTCCCCGCTGAAATTGAAACTATAGCCATATTTTGAACAGGATATAAAGTGGACCTTATACAGACGTTACTTTGAGTGGGTCCCATTGTATAGCAACACTTGTGACATGTTTAAGACCAATCACAATGTACCTTTAAAAACCAATTCAAATTTTTACATTCTATTAACCAATCGCAGTGAGCGTTTCATTTCCCCTCAAAGAACTAAGCATAAGTTACATTATAAAAATATAAAATATGAGTATGTTTTATGATAAAAATAATCAAATATAATATTAACATGGTGGAGAGACTGAATACAGAATAAATGTGAGGAGACTTCTTGGTTTCTTACCGCAGTTGTATGCTATTTTAAGATACTTAGTGCCCTCGCATCCGGGATTTCCAAAAGTGCGATCATCCGCCATTAGTGAACAGTTTTGCCTCCCGGAACAAAGACTTCGAATCGTCTCATCTGCTTGATCGATAAGGCAATCTATGAAAACAAGATGCATTTTAAATACTGAAACATTTTCAACTCAATTGAAAATGTTATTAAAGTTATACCTCGGTTTGCTTGGAATCGAGTAGTACAGTAGCTGGTATTAGTTATATATTTGTACTGTACTTACTTAGTGTCTTCTAAATTTCTTTTCACATGAACAAATCTGCATAACATTTGAAAAGATTCATGACGCATCCAATCAAATTTAATTTTTCTGCTTTTAACAAAAATATATAACTTTAAAACTGAGCTAACGTAATTTCAACCAACTACCATTATGATGTCGGAAAAAAGTAAAACGTTTCAAATTGGAATGTTCCAATACCCTACTTTCAATAAAATCAGAACGCTAAGAATGGGGGCAAATGCTATCAAAGCTGCAAAAGTAAAATTTAGATTTAACTATAGTTTCAACATGGACTCAAGTATTTTTTTACGTATACAGGTATTATATATACCATGTTGGACATTGACAGTTTTAATTATGTGCGTATTCGTTAGTGGTCTGCGATAAAATCACGAGCTATGTAGAGCACGACTCGGTGATTAAATTGCGTACCTCAATTCAGATGAATGCAGTTTTCTCATTGAAGATAGGACCTCGACAAGAAAACAACTTTTACAGAAAGCAAAGTTAACGTTGCCAAGATAGAGTTCAAATATATATATGAACTTTCTCATCTTATGATATAATTGTGATAAGGTATAAGATCAAACTTGCCAGAACTTTTGGTAATAATTTGGCAATTTTTAAATACAAATGGTTTTGTCGCATTGGCGAGGGTCCCAATTTTGACAAAAGAAACAGTTTTCTACTTTTTTTTTTTTTTTTTTAGCTATGAATGTTGACCTTGCCCAGACAGAAAGGCATAACCTTTTTAAAAGAGTATCACTAGATTAATATAGAAACTAAAATTATAATCGATATAAATTTGTAATATAATAATTTTAAATAAAAATATTTGTTGCAAATCAAAATATTCGCTGGAAATAGAAAATAAAACTGAAACTGAAGATTTTTTTGACAGTTTTAAAACCATTATTGTAACTTATCTTCGCAAACCACAGTCATGCAATGATTTATTACTATACTAAAAGAAACAAAAGTGTATGAACAAAATATCTGAGATTTCATACCCTTACACAGATTTCAATTTTTGTCAACACCCTATTGACTCCTAATTGAACACAACTTTACAGTCAAATTTAATTCTAGTAGAAACCATTTCAGTACTTTCAGACTTTGTACAGGTATAATTTCCATCATTAAGAACAAATTAAAGAACAGAAAGACATACACCATCTATATTTTTGAATTTATATAATCAGCATGTCAATGTTCAGCCTATGTATTTTTTAAAAAATGAGGTAATTTTTTTTTTGACGAGTACCATAGTTGCTACAACTGATGAACAAGAAATTAACAAGCAAAAAACACATTCCAACTTACCACGGGGCATGACCTCTTCTGGCTGCCGGCACTCTGGTGCACCAGATTGCGTCGTGCCATAAGTTGCGGAGTAAATGGTCAAACCCTGTCCAGGTGGACAGAACAGATCCATCTGGTCACCTTGACACACGATCTTGTTCAGGAATTCCTCTATAAAAATGTGGACAGTTTAACACCTCTAAATTACTAACTTACTGAGTCTCGTCACTAATTTTCCTACTACTCTCTAAATAACTACAATTCTGAAAGTTAACGCAAACATCCACAAGGATAAACATAGAAGAAAAAATATTATTCCAATCTCTATTAACCAACTTCAAGGGGTCGAAAGTTACAAATGTGGAATATCCTAAAACGTTGCAAATGTGTAATATCCCAGTATTCTACTTTCCATAAAGTCAGAACGAGGAATGGTGCACATCTTTCCAAAGTATTCCAAGTGTATAATATTCTATTTCAAATAGAGTCAGTACTCTGAAAATAAGCACATGTGTTCCAAAAGCTGTATTTAGTAATAAAACTGTGTTATTACTTTTAGTTACAGTTAATAGTAAACTGTGTTATTACTTTTAAGAGGCCGCAAAGAAGAAAAACGATTCAAATGCAGAATATTCCAATGCCACATTTCCCATAAAGCCAGATGGTAAAAGTGGGTGCAAGTATTTTTAAAACTGAATATAATAAAGCTGTGATACGGCAATATCGACTGACCACAAGTGGTCAGAAAGTGGAAGAACGTTTCGAATGTAGTTCCAGTTCACTATTTCCCATAAAACCAGGACGCTGAAAATGGGTATTTGTGTTTTAAAAGCATATTGTAAAACTGTGCACTATGGAAATTTCGATTGACCGTTCTTTAAAGAGCAGGAAAGAGGCAAATCAACCCAAAGCTATACGTACCAACTAAACTATCACGATGTCAACTAATGACCAAAAGGTATCGAAAAAGAGTACGTAAATCATTCCAACTCACGTATAATGACTTGTACATACCTGGTCTACATTTATACACAACTTCCACAAACTTTCGCACTCCCGGGCAGTTATCTGTTCCAAATAAGGATGGAGATACATGTAAACGACACATCATACTTTTATGGCACTGTCTGTGAATTACCTACACAAACAAAGAATTTAATTGAAGACGTTGTTCTGTACATTACTTAAAGCACAAGTTCTTAAAAACTAGATTTGCTAAAAGAATTACTTAAAAGATACTTAAAAAACATTTTTTCAAGGTACGGTGAGGTGAGTGACAAGTGACAAGGCGTAATTTTTGGACGCCAACTTTCTTTAAAGTTGCACTTTTAATTTTGATTGAATATTTTTCCTTTATCGTAATGTGCGCTAGGATACCAAAAATTTTAGATAAAAGAAGACCAGTAAAAAGGTATCTTTGTTATTTCAACTACTTGATACTGTTTTAGCAGTTGAATAACATGAATCAGTAGCTGTTTTTAAATAGTGAACACATCGAGTTCGTATATTACGTTAAGACAGAAAACAAGGGCTGTGTAGCCCAGTCGGGAGAGGCGTGGTTCTCCTGGCTTACTGCTAACAATCCTGATGATGGCGAGTTCAAAGCCTGGAACTGACTAAAGACCTCCGTATTCGCTAATGGTGACTGGGGCATGTTAAAGCAAAAATGTGGTAGCAAAGTCCACCAAGTTTCCATACAAATCTATACCTCTGGGGGTGGCAAAGTCAAGTCTTCTACTGGAATCTTCTGCTGGGTATCGCCTCTAAATTAAAGTTCCACATACGGTCGGTGGTACTGTCGTCTACCGTGTAGCTACCGAAAAGAGGTAGAAATGAACTCTTCAGTGGTTATAGGTAGACTAGCCCACTCCCTCTCACGAGCGAGTGTGTGTTAACATCTTGTGCAGTACTGTCCACTACTGACCTTCAGGTAATGAGGTTGGTACAAAATGCTGGAAAAAAGCAGAGGTGCTTTAGTCCCCATAGACCTTGATAAAAAAGAAGAGGAAGGCGGAAATCACTTGAATGTGACTTAACCTTATTTGGCTTCCCCGCCTCCTACACTCTAGCCTACTATTTACTAATACCTACCAAAAGTTCCTCAGTGTTAATTCTAAGAGGCTAGTCAATAGTTCCTTGTAATCGACTTTCCTCCCTAATCTATTCATATTTGAACGGCACATACGAACTCAGCGAATGAACTCGAGTGATGCCAGGTTCCTATATCAATGGTAGTAAATTACGCACATGTTTGAAGGGGGAGGGGGGGGGGATCATTTTTACTTTTGGGGTCCAATTTTTCACTATTATTTTTTCTGTGCTCATAATAATGCCTTCTAAAAGTTACTCTGTGTAATTAATTCTTAGAGGCTAATAACACAAAAACGGTTTCTTATCTTGAACTTTCCACCTTACATGTTAGCATTGAAGGCTCACGTGGTTACCGCTCTCTCTCTCTCTCTCTCTAAATATAAAAAAAACATTGAATTTTCAGTAGAAAGAGAAGAAACTAACCTGCAATGCTCCTTTGGACGAGTCGCAGGGTCCGTTGAGATAGGTCCTGCTTCCGGGACACAGGTGTCCCGAATTCTCTTGTCTTCCGTATGTGACATAATGTACACTGATGACCGTGTTGGGGGTGCACTGTAGAAGCAGTTCCTCACTATCACAGGCGTGGGACTGAAAGGGGGTCAGCGTACGATGCCACGTCCCTGAGGAATAGGTTGAAGACATTTTGTCACGACGAGCTTTATTGATATTGCACAACAGACTTAAATATGTAGTATTAAATATTGTGCAACAGTCTTAAATATGCATAATACCATGAATGTACCACATTTTTGAAAACTAATACTTAAAATATTGCGCCAAAATATTATGAAAAAATGAGGATTTTACATGCTCACGGCACTGCAATTCTTGAAAAATGAGTACCAATCAAAGCACACTTTTAAAAACATCTTGGAACTTTGTGATTAATCACAAGTCTTCATGAGTTGTCAGTGACGTATACTCCATACTATTACAATATTTATACTGGAGTAAAAGTTAAAATATTATAATTGGCAACACTTAATTTTCTTTTTTAAAGATAGTAGGATAAAATGGTGAAGTAAAACAAAAACACCGTTTTAACTCAAATAAATTAGTCACATTTGCGTAGTTATTTTAACAATCCTAGTTCTGATTTCTTTAATAGAATCCTGATAATCTGATCTACAGTGTCTCACAAAAGTGATGGGACACTTGTGCTTTACAAAAGGAAACTGTAATAAAATAAATAAATAAACATGTACAAAAAATTTTTTGGGTGTGTTTCATACTTAAATTTAGCAACAATTATTACATAACATACATTTTCTCAAAATATTAAAATATAAATTTAATAAAAATACAATGTTTAGATCGGAGCAAAAAATAGCTCACATAAGTGATGGGACACTTACTTTTCCATCAAATATTTATCCAAAAATTTTACTTTTTAAAAGGTTTTAATATTTTGTTGGATTTCCTTTTACTTTTAAAACATGATTTAATTTTCTTGGGATGGATTCGACTAATTTTTTTGTGATTTCTGGAGTGATTTTACCCCATTCTTCTTGAAGCACCGATTTTAATTGTTGTTTTGAAGAAATGGTGTGTTTGCGAATTCTAGATTCCAATTCTTGCCAAATATTCTCTATGGGATTTAAGTCTGGAGATTGTGATGGTGTTTTTATTATTTCAGGACAGTTATACAGCAGCCAGAGTCTAACGTTCAAAGCAGTGTGCTTGGGATCATTGTCCTGGTAGAATTTAAAATCGTTATGAAGGTTCAATTTTCGTGCTGAAGATTTCAAATTTTGATTTAAAATGTCAATATACTTGTACTTATCCATTATACTGTCAATAAAAACAAGATTACCAACTCCAGCAGATGACATACACCCCCATACCATAACTCCTCCTCCACCATGTTTTACTGTTGGCATCAAGTTCTGTTTGCGAAATTCTTCCCTGGGTTTTCTCCACACCAAGATTCTACCGTCAGAACCAAATATATTAAATTTACTCTCATCAGCAAATATAACTTTATTCCAGTAATCAGAATTCTTATTTATGTTGGATTTTGTGAAAGCCAGTCTGAGTTTTCTATTCTTTTCACTTGCGAAGAATTTTTTTCCTGGCTGCTCTACCGTGATATCTAGCAGATCGAATTACTCTTCTAATAGTCTCAGGATTAACAATTACTCCATATAATGCTTGTAAATCAGCAGCAACTTTAGGAGCACTCATTCTTGGATTTTTTTTTTTATATTTCGAACGATAATTCGCTTTATTCCATTGGATAGCTTTGATGGTCGGCCAGGTCTTCTTTTATCCTGAATCATATGATTCTTTTTATATCATTTAATGATATTGAAAACTGTTGAATGACTCAAGTTAACTGTTTCAGCAGTTTCTCTAATAGATTTTCCACGTTCAATATGCAAATTAATAACTAATTTTCGAATTTCAGGTGAAGTTTCTTTTCGTTTAGCATTCATGGCTGCACAGAGCTAAAAGACACAAAAATTCCAAAACAAACGGAAGAGAAATATTGCAGACGATTTTATAAATTATTGCCAATTGCTTTTGAGTAAAAATAAAAACCCCAAAAAATATTTTTATTGCTTATTTCAGACGATTTTTGTTGCATATCTAATGGTGTCCCATCACTTATGTGAGCTATTTTTTGCTCCGTTCTAAACAATTGTATTTTTATTAAATTAATATTTTAATATTTGGAGAAAATGTATGTTATGTAATAATTGTTATTAAATTTAAGTATGAAACACACCCACAAAATTTTTTTACATGTTTTTTAAATTTATTTTATTACAGTTTCCTTTTGTAAAGCACAAGTGTCCCATCACTTTTGTGAGACACTGTATATCGTGGTATAATTTCTTAAATGAAATTAATTTTGTTTCGATAATTTTAAGCTGTTTATAAGGAAGAAAAAAAACATCAAATAAGCTTAAAATAGAAGTTTCGAAATTCCAAAACTACTTCGAAATTTAAATAATAATAATAATAAGAAGAAGAACAACAACAACAACAACAATAATAATAACAATAATAACAATAATAATAATAATAATAATAATAATAATAATAATAATAATAATAATAATAATAATAATAATAATAATAATAATAATAATAATAATAATAATAATAATAATAATAATAATGATGATGATGATGATGACAATAATAATAATAATAACAACAACAATAACATTTCTGCCACTATCAAGTGCTTAATACAGCCAAATACGTCTCGTAATTTTGAACTTCTTAGAAGAATACGAGATGCAGTGGTCAGTTTTTCTTGAAAAAAACGGCGCACGCAAAAAAATCTTTCACTTTGACATTGAATAACTCAATAACTAAAATACGCATCTCTAAATTATCTTATAAACAGATTTTACCAACATTTCTAAAAAATTATTCAAAATTTCATACTTTAAATCCAATAGTTTTTATGCTGTGAGGCAGAGAAGTATAAAGAAAAAAAATTCTAAAATAGTGGAGACTCTTTTTAATCCTTACCTTTTTTTCTTTTTTTTTTAGTAGAAAAGGATAAGCATTCTTTAATAGTTAAAATCTGCTGCTTAATTCTATTCAGAGAAATAAATTTTTTGAATTCTTATAATTGTCATGTATTCTAAGAATGTAAAGAGGAATTTGGCCTTGTTTTTTCAGATTGTCAACTGCCCAAGAATCCTGATCATCTTACATGTGACATTTCTTAAAACAAAATAAAAATCTGCATTGCGTATACGCTACGAATTTCGATAAGATATTTCATCTCTCATAATTTGAAAAACAGTTCCCGTGTATTTCTTCACAAAATATGCAATGAAATACTATGTTATGAAAAGAAATGCAACATCTGCTTACGCAGAAGATATTAAGATAAAACTTTCTATCGCATCATTTAACACTGTTAGTGTAACGTTAAAGCTTATCATAATTTTTCGTCAGGCAAGATTGTGGTGAATTAAAAGAAGCTTTACATCCAGACGACTTATCATTCGTTCAGTTTACCATAGTTCATTCTGTTCAGACACTTTGTTGTATCACTACTTTTAATTTATGTGGGAAAATTTTCAACAAGTTAAACATTGCGCCATTTGCCGCTAAGTGTTCATTAAACTGTTAAATCACTTTTAAATTCGGCACAGCATATGAATTTCTTCGAAAAAACAAAACAAGAGGGAAAAAATAGGAATCATTATTTAATATAATCATTATAAAATAATATATATGGATTTATTTTGCTGCAACACAATTTTTAAGACCACTATAATATCTTTATATGCAATTTAGAAAAATACCTCTTTTACACAATAGATTTATTTTTTTTACAGAAAGTTATCATTTTGTTCCATTTCGGTTATGTAAAAAAACCTGCTGCATTTACAAAAATTTGTACAAGACAAAATGTTATAAATTAATCTAAAAAAAAAAAAAAAAAAAAAAAAATCCCCATTGAACAGATTTGTTGCTCAGTCAACAACTCTGTTGTTTATACGGCATCAATATTCGGTAAAATAAAAGAAGTTATTAAATCTTACTATAGTAAAATCTTTTTTTACGCAATAAATATAATAATACTCCATAAGATTACAAGAATGTTTTTCGATAATTTTTTTAGTGCAACAAAAGTTAAATGAAATTGTTCTAAAACATTTTAATTTAGTTATTCAAATTTTTACAGAACAAAAATGTTAAATACTCTTCTGATAACAAGTATTAAATTTTTTTTACAGTAATTTAAATTTTGTTGCTCAGTAAAAAATAATTTTGCTAGAATATAAAGGCAAGTCAATTGTGTGGTAAAAGCCTCGAACGTGAGTTTTCCTAAAAATTCTAATTAATTTTAGTTCTATTATTTATCAATAAAAAAAAAATCTTTATTTTCTTACGGATAAAAATCTACATTTCTAACCTCGATCGTGCTACTTGAACTTATTTTCGAGTTAATACAGAAATTAGTTTACGCAATAGGCTTCGTAATCAGAAGAACTTTACTTTGACCCCTTTAAGCTATTGAATGTTTAAATTATGAAAATAGAGCATTTTTTTTTTCATTATTTTCCTTTTCTTTTTTTATATAAAATACCCTTGAAAAGAAAGATAAAGGATTATCACCGTAAAATAATAAAATTAAAAGGATAATTTCGTACTCGAAAATCTTTCGCCAAGAGTGAGCAAAAAAAATGAACCCTATAATTTTTTTTATTAGGATGGCTTTCTTTGGTAAATTATAAGACCATTATGTGCTTATTTCTTTACTAAGCCCAAATAGGGAAAAAAAAAAGAATTTTAAGAGTTCTTGCTTGAAGAAGTTATTTAAATTGTTTATCTTTATAAAAAAAAAGCTTAATTTAACTAATTAAACATAATTAATGTTTCAACCTTTTGACTTCAGCGAACACTTTTCTTGAAGGTCGAAGAAGTCAAGAAAAAAAAATAGTATCTAAACAAGTTGAGACACTTTTTATTAATTGTTTTAATTGCTTGAAACTATTTTATTGCATTTATTTTCATAGGCATATTATTGTAGGCTTTCATTGCTGAACCGTGTTGTGTTTTTTCAATTTTCCTTTTATTATTATAAAAAAATACATTTAAACTGCATATTTTTTATTTTAGCACAAATTGATTTTTTAGTTAAAATCTCCACTGTTCATGCTATTCAAATCAAAAATAAAATTTTTGAAAATTTTTAAACCTGAAATGTCAAATGTTATTAGCCTAAAATTTTGTGCATAAAAAAGCCGGTTTTTCTGGAATTTTTTTTTAACTTTGCAACTATTTTAATGAAACATTTTTAATTCCTACTGGTACACACTGGATAAAAAATAATGCATATGAATTTTAAATGTCAGATTAATATCTCACTAACTCACAGTTAAACATATCATTAAAAAAAAAAAAATCGAAAAGTGCAATTTTCACTCAAATTAACTTATTGATTTGAAACAAAACTTTTTATTTGGAACCAAGAATGTTTTTAAAAAATTGCCTTATATCGGCAATTTACATCTGGTTTGACTAGCTGATTCAATAAAAAGAAAATTTGATTACTTCAAGAACCAATGTATAGATGTTGATGTATATTATGCTTACCAATTCTATTTCACACGTCTTAATTCAAAATACTTTTAGAGTGAATATATACAATACAGCAGGAATATACAAAACAAATTTTAATGTAATACAATAAATAATATTAAATCGATTTCGTATTGCACTTGAAAGATTTTTTTTTTATATTTAAAATTTTTGTCTTGGAAAACATTTTAATTTACTTTTTGAATTTGTTGGTTTTTACTTTTAAACTTAAATTTTAACAACACATGAATAAAAGTAACTAATTAGAATTGTAAATGTTGGTACTTCCGCTATTAGACAAGACACATTTTTTATAAAACGTGGCACCTACTTCAAATAACAGAATATATGATAACATAAGAAAAATCGCGTTTTCCTCATAATCTAATACCTCCTTTCCACACTTTTGTTTGTTTGTGACTAAACCAAAAGTACCAATATGGAAATCAGGACAACCACCAAGTTTTGTTTTCCGAAACCGCCTTATCATTTGAAAACAAACCTCGCCTCACACGGAGCGTGAACCAAATCTTTAAACCCCATAAACACGAGTGCTCAAATGATCGTTCGCAGCCATTCCTAGAAGTGCCCTTCTCCAATAATAATTACCGCGTATGTCATCGCGTGCGATATCTTAGTAACCCAGTGATAAGTAACAATCCATGGAGGTTGCAATCAGAGCGAGAGATAGTAGGGACAGGAAAGAAGACATTCTTCCCAGCGTCCATGGCATCTGTAGGGGAGCAACCACAGACTGCAAAGGTGGTTCCTAACTTTATTAACCTTCAGATTAAAAGCAAAGTCCTCACTGACTCATCACCAACTCTTCCACTTTCCATATGGGCACAATTCTTTCTTCTTCTGAATCTTTTTTGAAAATTGGACAATATCAGTAAGGACAAACATAGAAAAACTAAGCTATAATTCTGATCTCGATTTAAAAGGGTCGAAAATGGTTCGTTCCAAACTTAAGGATGTTCAAATGTCTCACTTTCAGTGTAGTGAAGTTTGGTACAAATGTCAACAAGGGTAAGCATAAAAAAAGTAAATTGCTCTGATCTTAATCAACTAACTTTAAAGGATCGAAAAAGGAGTCAAAACGCTCCCCAAACGAGAAATATCCTAATGTTCTACTTTCAATATAGTCACAACTCTGAAATTTGGTACTAAGGGCAAGCATAAATAAAGTAAGCTATTCCGATCGCTATTAAAAAATGTTAGGGTTGAAAAGGTCCAAACAAGGAATAACTCAATGTTCCACTTCCAAAGTAGTAATAAGTCTGAAATTTGGTACAAATGTCACAAGGTCAAGCTTAGATAAAGTAAATTATTTTAACTTTAATAAATCAATTTTCATCGATCGAAATGGGGTTAAACTTCCAATATGTGAAATGCAAATATCTTTTGAATAGTAAAATGCACAAGGTAAAATTTCGTAGCAAAACATGGGTATTTATCTGGTACAGTGTAAAAGCCAAAGCTTTCACTGACTCTTCACTAATTCTCTCACTTTCCATACAGCCATAACTCTGAAATTTGGTACACATGTCAACAAAGATAAACATAAAAAAAGTAAGCTATTTCGATCTTGAATAACCAACTTTAAGAGGTCGAAAGAGGTTAAACAATCCTAACAAGGAATGTTCAAATGACCCACTTCCAATGTAGCAACAACTCTGAAATATGATACATATGTCAGCAAGGACAAGCATAGAAGGTATTCCGATTTTAATTAACAAATGTTCAAGGGTCGAAACGGGATCAAACGTTCCAACCGTGGAATTCATTTATGTGTTTGATTGCTAAAATGCACGTGTTGAATTTTGTAGTGAAGCTCCGGAAGCCAGCTAGTGTATTATATAATTCGCCGATGAACTCATAGGTGTGTGGTCAGAGCATACATTTTTAAAAGTAAAAACACTTTTTGTACCTATCTCCCCATTTTTTTCCCTTCTAAATATTCAAGAGCCAGGGGTTGCAAGGACACCTCCTTGGACACTCCCGGTCGCGCCCATTTAATCTTTAATAGTCAAACTCAAATTAAAGTTTTCTTTCAATTTTCATAAAACGAATTAGATAAGAAAAGTAAAAAAAAAAAAAAAAAAAAACTTATTTTTTGAAAACCAAATCAATTCTCCTTTTTTTTAAACTTGCGAATCCGTCAATGATGTCTACATAAAACGGCATGGTCAGTTCATTTAATTCTCAAAGATAGCCGAAGTTGGAAAACTGCTGAATTGGCTATTTCGCTACACATTACGTGAAGGGAAATGCTCTTTTGGGTTCCATCGGTTACCATGGCAACGTCGCAGCCGAAACGCGTTTCAGGAACTCTCGGCTGCTGTTCGGAGGAAAATCACCAGTTTGTGTTGATTGGAAGCGTTTTTTTTTTTTTTTTTTTTTTTTTTTTTTTTTTTTTTTCGTGAATTGAGTATTGAAGCAACAAGTTTGCCATTAATTAGATTTTTTTTACACTTGCCGTAGAAATCGGATCTTTATTTTAGAAAATTGTAAAATATATAATTATAGATTTGAAGTAATAAATTTCGATGCAGCCCGGCTGTACCCCATGAACCTCTACTGTTTGTTAGTTTAGAACTAGAATCAACCCTTATTTAGGGTTTCAAAGAATAAAAATAAATAGGATCACCGGACAACAGATAGTTAATTTTTATTAATATGTGGTCGAGATGTGGAAAAGTCGTGCTCTTTCAACCCCCTCCCGTCCCTGGCATTTGTAAGAAAAAAATAAGTTAAATATTGATAATGAATCATCAATTTGAATAGAAAATTAATGCATGGCTATTAAATAGTATTTAAGTAGGAAATCCAACTATCAATTTCGAAAAATCAAGGCTTAAACAAAAACTTCAGCCGCATTACGTCCCGCAAATAATCCTTCCGAGACTCATGAATAAATTATTTTAATTATTATTTCTTAAATTTCAAATTTCTGGTGTTTCACTTCTGAAATAAATATTGCTTGATCAACTTTAAATAACATAATTTCAATAGTGCTATATCCTGCTTCCTCCGATTTATCCATTAACTAACTAAAGTAACGTGTACTTTCAAAATAAAACTTAACACAGGAAAGTGAATCGTTATATTCCTGAAAAATTAGCTAAGTATTCAAACAAGGAAGAAGAAGTCTACAAACTGCAAGCTTTCTTCAGTGAACAAGACACAACTAATTTTGCTAAGGATGCTCCCTCAAAGATGTTCTCCAACAGCCAGTCGCTCCATCTTACCATAAACAAACTCCGGGCGAAGTTTACGCGAAATGAGATGTGTTTGCGATAAACGCCAGGGATTTTCCAACTATTTCAGCCTTCCTTTTAGCCGGAAATTGGCCATTTTAATTTTAGGGTGGATTTTTCTTCTTTCGTGAGTTTATTTTCTTAAAGAAGAGGTACACTCTCCCCCCATCCCTACCAACTATTTTTATGTTCGATGAATCGGGATCAGTCTGCGATACACGTGTTCAGCTGATTAGGCAAAGAGTATACTTGGGGGATTCAGAAGGTACCCCCTTTTGTTAAATTGTCTATTTTTGATGCACCTTTTCTTGGAAAGTTCTAAAACAAAGTAGTTAGAAAAATTTTACGTAGGTCAAACAGTTTTTCTACTAGATACTGAGATTCAAGCTTGGTAAAAAATATCATCAGAATTTTATTTGTTAAATTTTAATGAGAAAAACTGAATTTGATGAAAAGATTTGGTCTAAAAAAGTTAATTACGAAAATAACAGGAATTTTTTTTTAATGTCAATTCAATCTTGTTTTTTATGTACTACAATTCCATAAAAATTTAATGGTAGATCTCTACTAGTTAATTAGAAAAGTTACTCTTAAGTTTGAAAGAGAAAATCAAAGTTAGTCTTATATTGTTTATTATTGATAGTTTACTTTCTTTAAAGCAAAATATAACATACTTCTAATTTGAGTAGAAGTTCAAGTAATACATCCATGGAAAGGCAAAAACATATAACAATATGAAATAAAATTCCCAAAATCGATTTTTTATTGTTGTAATTTTTAAGGTACTGCATCCCCTAATATATTCCCTACTTCGTTTAAATATGGCCTGTTTTCAAAAAGGTTATGAGTAGTTTTCACTAATTAATATGGAATAATGTATTGGGTGAGAAAAACAGAGCAAATGACGTGTTGTTTCTATTATAGCTAACACAGACTGGCTATTTGTTTTTTTGATATCAAGATTGTGAGTTTAAACCTACAAGTGGTGAAATTTAAAAACAGTTGAAATTTCCCTTCTCCATTGCCTAATAAATTATCCCCCAAAATATTGTAATTTTATGAAACACTTTTGACGAGCCAACTTTTTATAAAAAATATGAAATTTTTTATAAACACATTAACATAACTATTACAAGCAACACCAAAATACAATAAATATTTATATAAAAAAAAAATTGAATAAAATGACAAAATTGTAGAAATTAATTTTTCTCAATTTACTATTAAAGTTTACCTGTATTTTACATTTTACAAAATTTTCACATGTTTTTTTACTACTTTAGACCTCAAACTAGATTAACCCTAGATAACTAAATTTAAATCAGTGTTACTCTGTAACTAAATATTGGACTCAAAGAATACGAATTAAAAACAAGTATATTTTTATATACCCTTTTTTATTAAAAAAACAAATTAGTGTATCTTGAGAGAAGCATTTTAATATAGTAATAAATAAATAGAAATGTGCAAAAAGTATAAAGTTTCGATGTGTGAGGAGTTACTGTTAATCTGCGATCCGCTAAACTGGAAGTTTATTTGTATTATAAAATAGACGAATGTGGAGTTATCTAGGGTTAATAATCATACACACATTAGACTCATTTTGTACCTATTATTGTGATATATTGTCTCTGTTAACTGTATTTATGATAGATGTTTAGGGATCTTAAATTTATTATTTGAATATATAAGTTTTTTTTAATCAGTCAAAAGGGAATATAAAATATTATTAAAATTGTTGGAAAAAATGAACTAAATATTTGAATTTGGCTTCCAAGACAGAAGTATTCCACCTCCTAAACTCAACAGAAGCATTTCCATTTGAGGCACCAAAAAATCATGTGGGTAAAACAGATGCTCTCATTCGTCGAAAGACGGCTAAAGAAAATGGGAGAGAGAGATTTAAGAGATTCCAAAATTGATCTTTAAACAACTCAATAGATGGTATAGTGGAATTTTTTTAACGGGCCAAAAGGTGGCGCCAGCATTTTAAATATACTAAAATCATATTTCAATTATCAAAAACATTGCACTTTTCCCCGACAAAAATCAACTTTTTTTTTTACTTTTCTATTAAAAATGTACAAATATTATTTCTTTCAGATATTTTATTTATACTATGTATAATTTTCAAACTAACTGAAAGAAATTAAATCTATCATAATTTGACTTTTAAATAGTAAATCAAACTGTGTCCCACAAATGATATTTTCTTGCTGTTGGTATATAAAAAGATCAAAATAAAGTATGTTACTATATAAAATACAGCTCCAAATGTAGTGAAATACTATTCCAGTTTTATCCATGCTACAGATTTCATCATAAGATAAATAATTATCTTAATTTTAAATTCTCATTTTAGTCTCTTTTAAAAAATCCACCCATATGCGTTTCTTATTTTTCTGTATCTTCCTTTCCGTATCTTTCAATATTGAGATTGTCATAAAAAGAGAAATTCATTACCGTGATCTAGAGTAAAAATAATCTTATCCAAATCTTCACCCTTCATCGCCATCACAAGACCGTAGTTGTTTTGCAACGCAAGCGGTGAGGTTCCCCGTGTACAGAATTCGATCAGTTTTGGAGATTGTGTCGAGTTTTAAGAAATGTTTCTTGGAATGAATTCCATCAATTTATACTATTTTTTTTTTTTTTCAATCAAAATAAGATAAAAGACGAATATATGAAACAATGCGTCCGTCCGAAAGAAAGAATCTCGGCATGCCTAAGCTTAGAATTCGATCTGTTTCACATATTCAGAATTCGATGTTTTGGAGATGTTGAGTTTTAAGAAGTGTTCTTTCGACTAAATTCCAGTCAATTATACTGTTTTTCCTTCTATCAAATTAGAAAAAAAAAAAAAATCAATATATGAAGCAATGGGTCCGCTCGAAAGAAAGAATCTCCCCATGTACAGAATTAGATCAATTTCGGTTGATTGGTTGAGTTTAAAATTTATTTGGCGCAAGGGCAACACAAGGGCCAAACTGCGCTATCGGAGTAACCATTTTTAAAAGATTAAAATACAAGCAAAAGGGAATACAAAAACCCATTGTTAAACAATGGGTTTTTGACAATGACTGACACATTGCTAAAAAAACATTTAATGTAAATACTAAAAGTCTTAAATGACGTTATAAAATGATACTTTAGTTAAAAAGCTAAAAAGATTCACATGAGGAAGCGAGTTTAAAAGTGATGAGAGTGATGGATGATTTGAACAGGATCCCCACGGTCATTGAAAGTCATTAAAAGTGCTTAATATTTTTTAACTTGTTTTCAAGGCCTTTAAAGTGCTTGAAAATGCTTAGAGGTGCTTAAAAGTCCTCGAAAATGCTTAGGGGTCCTTAAAAGTCCTTAACTTTTGCACATGTTGTGTGGCCAACTGCAAAATTTATAGAAATACAAATCGGACTTGCTATCCCCGCGTGACCGCCACTTATCTGCACCGTATCGGAATTTTCGGAAGTATTTGTATTACGCTTAGAGGTGCTTAAAAGTCCTCGAAAATGCTTAGGGGTCCTTAAAAGTCCTTAACTTTTGCACATGTTGTGTGGCCAACTGCAAAATTTATAGAAATACAAATCGGACTTGCTATCCCCGCGTGACCGCCACTTATCTGCACCGTATCGGAATTTTCGGAAGTATTTGTATTACGCATCCACCAACTTATTTGTAACTTTTTTGGTAGAATATACTTTATTAAAAATTTATGTATAGACATGATGACTGAAATTTTTTTTCAAAGGTCCTTAAAAATATTAATTAGGTCCTTAAAAGTCATTGATTTTCATTGTGATTTGAGTAGGAACCCTGTTGAATTAAAAAGTTGGATTCTTATGGAGGTAAAAACTGGACATTCCGAAAAAATATGAAGAACAGTAAAAATAACACCACAGGAACTGTATGTGGGGGCACCTTCTGCGATCAATTTCGGAGATTGTGGTGAGTTTTAAGAAATGTTCTTTCGACTGAATTCTATCAATTTAAGCTATTTTTCTCTCTATCAAAATAAGATAAAAATCAAACATATGAAGCAATACGTCTGTCCGAAAGAAAGAATTCGGGGGATTTTCTGAGATGGGCGATAAATTTTGCGATCAATTTTTTTTACTGGTAATCTTATAAGAATAGTGAACATTTACTCATGCTTTTGTTGTACATAGTATCACTTGGTGACAAATTTACATAAAAAATATTTAAAATAGGTTGAAAATACAATTATAGCATGATTATGCACAGAACACGGAGTGCTCCGTATACATCATCGCAAAGTTATAAACATTTTAATTGTTCAAATCAGATAATGTGTTTCTGCATTTAAGTGCATTGGCTATGAAATTGTTGAATTATAAAAGGTATTTCATAATACAGAACGAGTAGTTAATTACTACAAAAAACCATAAAACATTTGTTATAACTTGTCTCTTCTCCAATTAATAAACTGACAGACGGAAAATTTCATAAAATCAGGTAAATAGAAAAGAAAGTTTAGTTTCCAGGAAAACGATTTCACAAAAATATTTTGAGAGTTGGTTAAATGCACTAAAAAGTTATCTTTGGCCAAACAAACCAATTGGAGTGAGACCCAGAGGAAGACCCAAACTTAGATGGAAAGACTGTGTTGACAAAGACTTTAGCATTTGCAAGTTTAAAATTGGAGAACTTTTCTGGGCGACTGTTCAAAATGGAACAAAATCACCCATGGTCTACACCAGGGTGTCGATCCATTGAAGAAGAAAAGCTGTAGAAATTTTAATGTCTCTTAAATCAAAATTAGGAAGGGCCAGCTTATCCGATTACGAGTTGAAAACACTCGCCGGGTGAGTACTTATTAATTTTTAGCGTTTCGTACCACAAGGTCAAAAACGCAACGCTTGTAGAATCATTTCGATGTTTGTCCGTCTGTTTGTTCTAAACACACTTGAATAAGGCTTGAGCTAGTTGGACCCTTATATACAATTTGGCACAAGGCTATGTCATGTATACCAAACAAAATACATTTTTTTTTTGTTTACGTATGAATGTCGTTTCATAATAGCGTCGTCTTTGGTTATCAAATAAAAACTACAGCTAAAAGGATTTCAAAAATATATGAAAACCGTCACTTTATTTACAGTCAAAACTAAATTAGTTTCAATGTATAATAAGGAGCGCCTAAATTAATTTCTCCCGATAAATTATACCCATACTCATATTTTCCCATTTCAGTTGGTACACTGTAAATGCTGGTGTCTTAAATTTAGACACAAAATGTCTGAAAAATTCATTTCAGACACATTAGGTGACTTATTTTGCACAAAGGTGGTTTACTTCTTCGAATTTCAGACATTACACGGGTCTTAAATTGCTTTCAGTCACAACAAGTAACTGAAAATAAGACACTTCGAACCAAATTCAGACATTTCCAAAATTCAGACGCTTCTTTCTTTCAGACAGTACGACCATGGGCCGTAGCAATTATATCATTCAAGTTCATTTACCAACTAAAAGGAATACCTTTAAATTTTGAAGGATCCCAAAAAAAGTGTTGTTTTTCACAGAAATCCCAAGTTGTTGTTGTGATTTTCCATGTATCGAACCTGGCAACACTCTCGCCAGTTGAGAAACGTAAACAAAACATGTAGCACATTTGAACCTCTCGCGGCATTGCTTAGCATCCCGATGTCAACAAACAAACGAGATGGTGAGTGAATACGTTTAGGCCCTCAAACATCTAAGCAAGAACTGTGAATTCAAAGCTGTTACTGCTGAACTCTATAAAAACGAATACATTCGTGATGCATTTATAAGGGGATTAAAGAGCTCCCGTATCCGCGAACGTTTACTTGAAAACTCTTCTGTTACCTTAGAAATGGCTGTCGACCAAGCTCATGCCCTCGAACTGGCGGAATCTCATTCTGCATCATACCTCACTGTACCTCAGCCGATGACTTCTGCTGCAGTGGAAACTGCCGAGTCTGATCAAAAACTCGAGGAAGAGCAAGTTGCTGCTGTCTCCCGCTCTGGTTCATGTTTCTTCTGTGGCTATGATCGTCACCCTCGAAGCGCTTGCCCAGCCAAAAATGTAGTTTGTAACAAGTGCGGCAAGAAAGGACATTTTCAGCGGGTATGTAAAGCTAAAAATTCTCGTGGTTCTGGAAATGTAGCTTTTGCACATTTTGTGTTAGGCCTCCCTTAGAAATCTGTGCTTTGACCAAGGCTGATGTCCCACCAGTCTCCTTGTTCTCAAATCTTACGCCTGACTGTAGACCCATTCAAACAAAATCAAGACGTCTTCCCTCAGAGGATCGTGAATTTATTGCTAAAGAAGTGGACAGACTCATCAATGAAGGAGTCATCGAACAAAGCAATTCCCCATGGAGAGCCCAAGCATTTGTCATCAAAGGAGATAATAAAAAATCTCAAATGGTCATAGACTACTCCCAGACAATTAATAGATTTACTATGTTGGATGCCTATCCGCTTCCCAAAATAGAGGAACTCATCTCCCAGATCGCAACCTATCGAGTTAGCTCACATTCGCTCCAAAGTAGTGGGTACCGAACAACTGAATCATGCTGTCATCTATCGGCGCCTTCAGAAAAATTTACTGCACGACCTCCACACTACCAACTCAGCAAGCAACTTTTTCTCTCACACAACCACTCAACTCTCATGTAACAAACTCAACTCACACACAAGCAACTCAATCGTTCGACCCCTTCGCAACTCACTGCGACGTGTCTATGTGGTGGTCTCGTGTACAAATGACAGATACAACAACTAGGCACTAGTGGTTCTTTTTGCCTAACGGTAAGCATGCCTATCTACTGACCTAGGAGTCCTGGGTTCGAATCCCGTTGGCGCACATTCGCTCCAGCATAGACAGCAATACGACATTCATTTTCATATGTAATTGCGGGTTTTTTTTGTATTTAAAGTGTATTCTCGGCAAAAATTCTATCTATTAAAGCAAACTTTGTCCAAATTGGTTCTGTAGATCATGAGTTATAGGCCAATATTAACCTATTCCTGATCAATGATTACAACATCATTTGAATTCTTCCATTTGACGGGTACCAGATAAAAATAGCCAATTTGCAGCGATAACTTATTCAAACTAATAACTTCCAATCTATGATAAGGTTTGGTTTGGCAGTCTCCCAAACTAAGGAATAAAAATAAAAGTTCACTAGATCAAAATATTATTTTCGCGTAAACATTTCAGCTTGGCGATAACTACGCCAACTTTCCGACTTAACGGTTTTTGGTACCCGTCTAACGGAAAAGTATCAAATATTGTTGCCAGAGTTTTCTCACGTACCCAAATGTGTCTTGAGTGTTTTTTTGTTTTTTTTAATATTCAATTGGGGGTTATAGGAAAAATATTCCTCATTAATCTGATGCAATAAAAGTGTGATCAGAAGTGTTGGTATCGCTTGCCTCTTCTAGAACTGCTGCCACTGCTGAATCATGGACGAACGGTATACACTATGTTCTAATTGCCCTTTAATACTGTTACTTCATACTCAATAGCACTTAGCAACATATCCAAACTGAGCATCGTTGCCAAGCTGTTGGAGCAGTACTCTTTGATTGCATGATATGAGAGTAAGTACTATGTCACAAAAAACATAACTTGAACGCCGAGGGATATTAATGATAACAGTATTCAAACTTGAAATAATTATGTGCTTGAAGTAGTCAAATGTTTTGATCAGCATTAAAAAGCATTTGTTCACAATAATATATACATGAACAAGTAGAATAGTATTTAAGTGACTTGACAATCAATTGCTCAAACTCAGAAATGATTATTTTGATATGCACAACGGTCCCCACAACGGCTTCATTCCTAGTGAAAAAGTTGGTTTATGTAATATTATTTATCTTATTTTCAGTGCTTTTATTACAGTAAATTTTAATTGATCGATTTCTAAATCACCCTCACAGAATTCTAAATTTTCTGTTTTTAACATTCAATTACATTTTTGTTGGTTTTGTTGCATATTACAGGTACTAATGATTTTGAAAATATATTTAGCATGATTTGATGTAATTTGGATAAAATTTATTGTGTCCTTGAATTTTATTTTATGAATGATCTTATATGTTCCATATTATTACATCTGAGGATATTTATGATATGACCTGCATATTATGAGGACTGGGTACTCGGTGACAGCATTAAAATCAGAAAAATCAACGCATTTGAAATAAATTGAATATTGGTCAAAATGAAGAAATTTTTTTTACATATGTTGTTCAAACCTTTTTTAAATTATATTTTAGAAAAAAGTTTATAATAATAGGCTAATAATTTATTAATAATCACTTATTCAAAACTCGATTAAAAAAAAAATTTGCAATGAGTTGAATTTGGTTACATTCGTAGAGGAATCTTCTTAAAACTAATAAAAAGTTTTTTTGCTTTTTATTTCTTAGAAATGTCTATATACTACATTAAATATCAGCTTTCTCAAAATAATAATAGAAAGTTTTTTTATGTGGTAATTTGTTGAGCGTATGAAAATTTGCAATTTTTTAAGTAATAATAATTAAAAACTAAATTGTATAGATTTGAATAATATTTTTGTTTAATATGTACTTCAGATGTTATATAATTGCCATAAAAAATTTCAATTCTATATCTTGCATAATCTTTTATATGAGCATACCAAAAGTTGGAAAATCAACGTTTTGAGAAAACGTGAAAGAACTATAAAAGTTTTAATAACTTGCATGTTTTCCAAGTTTAATGTGCTTCAACTCTGTATTTTGAAGCGGCCATCTTTACAGATATTTCAAATTCCTTTTTTAATTCCCCCCTCCCCCTTTTCTTACATTTTTTTAGGTTTTTTAAATGCCCTCTCTTCTTTAGCTTCTCAACGATTAACGAAAAGTCGCAGCGATAGGGAAAATTGTTGTAAAAAGGTCCCATCCCCAAATTACTGGAATTTTAATATTATTTTAGTTTTAGTATGCACTTAATATGTTATTTAATCATAATAACAAATTTCAACTGTATATCTGGCATATTTTTTTTACAAGCATACAAAAATTTGGGAAACTGACGTTTTCAGAAACGCAAAAATTTTTGCACAACTTGCATACTTTTCAAATTTAATATACTCTACCTCCATATTCTGAAATGTCTCCTTACAGATACTTCTATGCCTTCTTGTTTTAATTGTTTATCTTTTATGCATCTTTTAAAGTTTTTTTTTTTTAAAGTCCTATATCTGCTTCAACTATTCGACAATAATTGAAGCATTGTAGTGTTTATTATGTAGTGTTATTATAGGGAAATGTTATAAACAAGTTAAATTCCCAGATGGAGAATAATTAGATTATTACTGCTTGATTCATCATTCAAATAAGTTTATGTTGCCACATAATGTATCTTAGACTTGCCAATGCAACTACTATATAAGTGTTTACATCACGCTTGTTATTTGATGTTAAAATTGACTTGTAAAAAGCAACTTAAAACTGTGATACAATCTTGGAAGTCAAACCTTTTCTATTTAAGATTCAGCCACAATACAATGTCCATTTTATCCCAATACATATATTTACATTAAGTCCCAAATCCCTTGCTTGGATATATTAATAGTTGTGTGCCTATTATTAACAGTTGTGTTGCAGTTTTGCAATCCCATGCTTAAATTTACCAGGAAAGTGAAACATAGTCAACAAAAAGTTATTTTGACTTTTATTTTAATAAAAATTTGTAATTTAACACAAGCTCATTTATTGCATTTTAATTTAAATAAATGTATTTTTAGCTTCCCAACATCTGAAAGGTAACATAAACAACCCTTTCAGACACATTAACTGTCTGAAAATATCCCCAATTCAGACAGTCTAAACGTCTGAAAATACCCCATTTTAAGACACTTCAAGTGTCTTAAAGATTAAGACACCATTTTAGATCTTAAAACAGTGCCACTTGTTTAAGACAATTTTGTGTCTTATTTTAAGACATTTCCATTTGCTGTGTATGCATAAAATTATTAAGATAAGAAATTATGGATAATTGATTTCTCATATGTATGTCTTTTTCTCAAAATTCATCTGATCATATAAAGAACGTTTTTGACAGTTAACTGGGGTTACTTGGCCCATTTTTCTAATTTAAGTTTAAAAATATAAAATTTGAATAAGTTTTCAAAGGAAACAAAACTATCTTATTTTCGGAGAGGGTCTATATATTCGACTTATGGTATAGTTACAATTTTCCGTTGTCCTTTTCTTAACAAAATTAAAAACGTAGGGGTTCAAGTTGTCTGGCGTATCGGGATAACTTTGCCCATCTGTAATTTTAATACCTAAACATTCAACCAAAATAGTTTTCAGGTAATGTAACTAATACTAATTAGCATAATACTCTATGATAGCCAAAATGCTAGAACAAGATATTTTGAAGAAAACAAATATTTTAAATAAAGTTACGAAATTCAATTTTTACAAAAGTGACGCATAAGAATAAAAAAAAAAGTACATAAATTAGTTACATCAATGAAAAAATTTTTGAAAAATAATTTTCCTCTATATTCCTATAAAAGCAGCAGGTTTTAATTCAATGACAGAAGAACAATGGCCTTCCAGATATTGTGCAAAACTAGTAAACGAGTGTCATGTGGATGTAGCTGTAGTTCAAAAATATGAAACACTTTATAATTACATTTCATACCCGCTCCCCCCCCCCCCACGCAAATTTTTCAACATAAAGTTTTTACTTATTTACTTCCCAATCAACAAGTCCTACCAAGAATTAATCAAGCAAGTCAACCTATTACCTTTCAACCTCTTTATTTTGCATAGGAACACGCCGAATAATGTCCAGAAAAGTTGTCATTTTGTTTTACTAGCTCTTGGATCTTTATTGGATTAGACCACTTAGAAATAGGTGGGCAAAGTGACTTTAATTTGACTACGATTCCCACGGTAACATAAATTCAAAAATATTTTTGAGTGCATCTTTAAAACAAATAGTGCTCAGTCTTCATTACATTATCCATAAATTAAAATTTACTAGAATTATTACTAGCTTTTTTTTTGTATGGATAAGTTCAATGACTGAAAGTTTTAGATACTAAAAATCCCTTTCAATTACCATGCATCAATAAATTGATTTTTTTACTAATTATCTATACCACGCGAGGATTCTCATTTCACTGTCTTGTGAACGATCCTTATCATATCCTGGGATAATCATTGTACAATAAACAACAGTAGACAAAGTGTTTGGTTATACAAAGAAAATCCAAAAATAGAACATATTTTAAAAACGCTTAATGTAAATTTTTACGGACTTATATTGTACTTGGAAACTGAAATTTTCGAAAGTCAATAAATTCTCTTCAATATCTTTGCTCATGAAATGAATTCATTTAGTCATTTTCCATTACTAAAATAAACTTCCAAACAAACTAATAATGAACGTTTACATAATTTGGCAGTATCTAATAATGAATATTTACATATTTGGGGTGTCAAATTTCCGAAAGTAAAAAAACCCAATGCCATTACACTAAAGTTTGTTGCTGTATATAATTAAAATTTAGTCAACCGAATAAATTCACGAACACTGCACTCACCAACAAGAATGGCTTATTAAGCTTTTATCTAAATAAAGTTTCTTAAAGTACACCAATCGTATTTAAAAGTGGGGCAACATATACCATCAGTGATCAAATTACTATAAGGTTATATATTAATTACAATATCTTAGACCAGTGTTCTTCAACTTGTGTTCCCGCAGAACTCTAAGGTTCTACTCAAACGATTTAGGGGTTCCCTGAGTCAATGCTAAAATTTGAAAGCTAACCAGCGTTCACAACTTAAGGTGCTGCATTGGCCCATTTTGGAGAAAAATGTATGGATGAATATCTGGAAATTTCCAAACGAACGGTAAAAGAATTGATGCTTTTCATAACAACCTAACTCTGTGAGAAAGTTATTTCACATACGTTGCTACAAGTATAGAAATCGACTTTATGCCAAAATTTATATGTCTCCAAATAACACCAATCCATCCAGATATAGATAAATTGTGCAGTAATAAGCAATCACAATGAAGTCTTTAATATTTTACTTTCAATTACCTATATGTATATATACATAGGGTAATAAAAGTATAGCATTTGGTAAAAAAAAAATTCGATTTTTTTTTTGCATTTCTCCACGTTTTGGAACATCCTGATTTCAAAAAAGTGATCTAGAAAAAATGTTTGTCTGTGCGTACGTGGTCAGCATAACTCCCGAACAAATTTACCTACGATGCTCAAATTTGGTATGAGGGTTAGTGGCGGCAATGAGATCTATCATTAAGGTTTTCGTCAAAATCATGCATGCGCATAAGGTAGCTGCCATTCAAAAAATCATGTTTTTCAATGATTGCAAAAAAAAAAAAAAAAAAAAAAAAAAAAAAAAAAAAAAAAAACACGACTCTAACGATTTTGATAAAAATTGTTGTGGTAATGCCTCTTAAGTTGTCTTAAAATTCCCACCTCCGAAATTCCCGTAAAAATGTTTTAATGGCGTAAAAAATTTGAAAAATGAATTCCTCAACACAGAGTTCTCTTTCCTTGAGCATACCTCATCAACGATCGTTTTTTTTTCTCCTCTCAGTTTCGCTTAAAATAAAAGATAATATAAGGATTAGGGATGGAACGGATATCCGGCAAATATCCGATATCCGGCATATCCGGCTGATTTTTCAATATCCGAAACCCCGTCGGATATCCGATTTGTAATATCGGATATCCGATAATTTCATTCGGATATCCGGCTATATATCCGGCCACCAGGTATCCACAAGAAATAATTTTTTGCAAAAAATAATGATCTTTTTCGGACAAAGGGGACACCGCATCCTACACTTTTTTTTTTTAAATTTTTTTTTCTTGTACATAAATTGCAGTCAAGTTAGAAAACAAAAAAGTTCCTTCGTAAGAACTATGCTTTCGCATATCCCTAACTTCAGAGATGAGCTAGAAGATGCAGGTGCATTTAGTTTCATTTCACAGAAAGAGGCGCCGTATTATTGGCGCCGAGTTGATAAGCATAAACCATTCCTCCAATCTTTTTCCATACACATCCTTCATACGTGTTTTGCAATATGTTCTTTTCATTCCAAGTTTATGATCTGATTAATTCCAGATGTTATATTTGAATGCTTTAGCGTAAAACACGAACCGAAATACTAATAAATAGTACTTCCATAACATAAGTTAATTGTTAAGAGTTTTAGTTATTCTCACTTCCTCCTTTTTTTCTGACATTTGCTAGCGAGTAAAAAGCAATAAATAGCCAATGCGCACTCCTCAATGCTTTTTTTTTTGTTCTATCAACTATAATATCCTACCCCTTTATGCTGTGAATGGTATGGTCTAATTTCTGATTTTTCATTGGCAGAAGTGAAAGCTGGTATATTTTTTCTGACTTAAAATGAAGTATTGTAATTTTTAGGTCTTTAACGCAGCGCCACAATGTGGAATTATATTTAGCTCTCTAGAATGTCTTGAATCATAGTTTTCTAAAATTACAATCCAATTTATAATTTTTAATAAGGGCTCATTTAAAATCATCCATTTGGAAGTATTTTAAAATTAATGGAAATGACGAAAGCAAAGCCCTATGTGTTACTTGCTCCACAGAATTGTTTAAAAAATATATTGTGCGCGGCAAAAGCCCAAAATCCTTTTCCACAAAACCCTTATGGAACCATTTAATGAGTGTGCATAAGGAAATTCACCGAAGCTTAAAAGACTTACTAAATGCATCAAATATTGATGAACAAGAAAAAACAATTCATCAAAACTAGAAATGCACGCAGACAACATTGGAATCGACATTATTTGTACCAAAATTGTGGAGTTTAGATGATCCTAAAGCAAAAGCCTTAACCACAAAAATATGTAAGTACTAATTTTGTTTGTTTATATTAAATATATATTTTAAATATGGTATAACATAATGTTGATGAATTTTGGGTTCGAAATTTTGTAAGTTTATATTTAAAGACGGAATATTCCGATAGATCCAATTTAAGTTTTCTACGAGATTTCTTTAAATCCGTAATGTTTTAGGTGCATTACAAAAAAATAGACTTCAATTTCATAAAATATTTAAAATAAATGGTATATTTTACTTAGTAAATTTAATACTATTAAGAACAACTTGTCTTTATAAAATGTTACAGATTTATGTTGCTGTCGATGAACGCCAAATTATTTTAAGAAGCTGTTATTTTATTTTTTTTTATTTGTAAATCGGTTTTGTTATCTTTTTAGTGTTTTGATTTTCTTATACACGAGACTCCTCGTGATGAAATTTTATTCAAACAAGCCACTGGTTCTTATTTATTGGCATTAATCAAATATTCCAAAAAGTCGTCAATTCTATACTGCATTTGCACCAAAAGGGCAGAAAAAAAGGTATAGATGTTGAATAGGACATTTCCTAGGAAAACTTTTGTTTGGAAGATTTTTTTTTCTTGCAACCTGTTTGATTTTAAGTTATATTTAATATTTATACTTTAACTTAATTTTGCCATTACTTAAATATTAATTTTAGAAATTTTTTCTGATTGCTTGATAAAAAACAAATTGCAGAACGTTCTCATCTGTTCCAAAACAGATTGATATTGTTGAAAGTGTTGCATATATTTTAATCAAATTAAAAAAAATTCTTATTAAATTTGTCGTCAGTTTTAGTGAGCATTTTTTAACACATTTGTCTTAATAAACTAGAAATAAATATCATTAATTAACGGAATTCCATTGTTTTATTATTTTGACTTCAATACAATTGCTGTGTGTTTTTCGGGTAAAAGCAATATAGGATATTTATGCAGACTTGAGGAAGATTATTTTATATTTACATTACATGATACAAGGTAAGAAGAAGTTGAGTAACAATTTACAAACGTATTTCTGAAATATTTTCATCACATTGCAGAATGTTTGGTATAATTTTAAGTAACACACAAACAAAATGGTGATGAAGTTTCAAAATTGTTCAACAAGTGTAGGTATTGGCATCACTAAAACATCGTTTCATCAACTAAAGTTTAAATGAAAAAAATTAACTCAGTGGCGCGACAGCCCGTGTATACCAAGGCCTGCTGGGCCCAGCTCAGCTTTCTTGACTGTGGCATTTGTGTGTCACATAGCAGATGTTCCGGTCAGATGGTCATTCTGACGCCGAACCCCAGTGTTTAGTTCCCAAGCATGCATGGTCCTCCTCAGTTTATTTCTTTCAGGTATAAACAGCTAAGTCAACCTTTCCCAGTCCGCGAATCAAACCATGGACCTGTGGCATGCAGTGCGGTGCGCTAACCACTAATTATAATTTACTTGATACTTCTTATCATGACCATTTTTTTCTATAGCATATCGTATAACTATCGTTTTTAGTATATAGACCGAATATCCGGCCGGATATCCGGTGGAATCCGTTTTGGATATCCGTATCCGGTAGACATGATACCCCGGATATCCGAAATCCGGTATCCGGCAAAACTCACATCCGTTCCATCCCTAATAAGGATTACCGAAAAGTGTATCGCTAAAATCCCCATTTAGGCGATTTTTTTTAAGACCCATACAAGAATTATCGCCAAACTGGCTATTTATCCTAAACGAAGGATGAAAATATACAAACGGTAAATGATACAAATCCACGTCAATATTATAGTGTAATTGAAAGTTGTGCGATGTTCCACCCCCCCTAGTTTAAGGGGGTCTGGGATGCAAAATTCTAAAATCTTTATTTTTAGAATTATTTTTCTGAAATTTTTTATGCAGTAATGTATGATGATTTGAAACTTAAAAAACTATTTTTAATTTTCAAATTTAATAAATATATATATATTATAAATATATATATATATATATATATATATATATATATATATATATATATATATATATATATATATATATATATATATATATATATATATATATATATATATATATAATAAATATATTATAATAAATATAAATATATATATATATTTTTTTAAATTAAAAACTTCAAAATATTGATATTTCCTAAATTTGATATATCTAAAAAACTTTAAAAAAAAACCACTCCATTTTTGCCTAAAATTACTTCTTATAATTCAAATAAAAAATTGTCTTCATAATTTTTCAATAAAGTAATTAGACAAAATTAAAAAAAATATTTGTGCAAAAACTATATAAAATCCATAGTATGCTGAGCTGCAAAAACTTAAAAAAAAAAAAAGTTAAATAAAAAAAACATAACTCCTAAAGAAAAATTAAAGAAATGTATATGAAAAATAATTGTGGAAAGTTTCATAGATTTAAAACAAGTAGTTTTTAAGTTATATCAATTTAAACTAAAAAAGGGACAAAAAGCCATTACCGAGAAAAACGGTTTCAAAGTTTCAAGTTAGCATGTCTGAGATACAGTTGTCATGTAACAAAAACTTAAATATTTCAAGTTCTACTAATGATAGAAACATAATTTTTATGCCATTTTAGTCAAAAATATTTGTATATTTTTTTCAATAATAATTTTTGTTTTTTGTTGAGAATTTTAAAAATTTTGTATCCCAGACCCCCTTAAATAATTTTTTGTTTAGCTTTCATTTGTCTATAATTACATATATAAGTATAATACAAATATTTTATATGTAATATTTATATTTTTGTTTGAATAAATATAAGTTTATAGAAAAGGTTTTATAATAAAGACAGGAACGCACCTTGTTCATAACAAGTAATATGACTCCCCCCCCCCCTTCCCAATTCAAATCTGGGTGTGCTACTGGGGTTAATAAAAAAATTGTCGCAAAAGAGTGTTCTAGTGGGCAACAAAGGTCGAAGAACACTGCCCAAGACGATTGGTATAAATAGTCCCGTCGAACGTTCGATTGGGAAATTGTCATGATAATTCCATTATATGGAAAAAGTGAAAAACTCTAAACTCATAGGATGCTTATGCTCATAGTATACTTTTAATGCATCAACATTAAATTAAACTACTTTTCCTAATTAAACTTAAATCGTGCAAGAGGGGTCGAAAGTGTTAAGAACAAAAATGCATAAAAAATACGCGCACGTTTCTCTTACTTTCGGAACTACAAAAAAAGAGGTTGCTTGCAAACACATAATCAAACCCTTCACGTCCAAAAGCAGGGAAGAAGGGGGGGGGGGGGGTAACAGGAATTTTGTTTTTGTTTCAAATTCTTAGAAAGTTCATACAATTACGTTAATATATTAAAGGAGCATATTATAATGAAATAAAAGAAAATTTTCATTGAAAGGAAAGAAGGGAAGTTCAAAAACTTAAAGAGGTATTGTGTTAGAAATGACACCTTTCAAAATGAATTATTGAAACATGCATTAAAAATTACTTTAAATTCTGTGAATTTGAGGTTCAATTTTAACTTTTTTTTTTTTTTTTTTTTTATGTGCGTAAGAAACTAAATGTATTTTTAAACACCTATTATTTTGTGTGCGACAAAAAAAGTTGGAATTGCAAATTATAAAACTTCACTAATTATACAAATACACTTTAAAGAAAAAAGAAAAAAAAAGAAAGTAGCACAAACAAATCTTACCATATCCGTCTTCTGCATGGCAAAGTGTACAAAAAAACAACATACAAAGCAAAAATCCAAATTTAAATAATAACTGTGAATTCAGCTCCATCTTCGGATAATCCGAAAGTAATCGTACATTTCTTTCCAACTAAACATCAGAGACTTAAAAGAGATGGAAATAGAACAACTGATTTTCCCTCCAACTTCGAATATCGGGTAGATGATGCCAAACCAACATCGCCAACGCGCCAAGTTCTTTGACGTCTCACAGAACACACGTTTTCTAGTAGATAAGATGGTGATTATCAATGAACTTAAGAAACTAAGATCCATTCATTCTATTAAAATCGTCTGAAAGAGAACCTTGTAGATTTATTGGAAATGATACCGGATAAGAACGCCATGATTATGAATCCTCAGTCATCGAATTGATAATGTCCTGATGTATTCGGTCTCGGGTTACGTTCGGCTGTGAAATGATTAGCAGATTACACCATAGGTTTGAGGTTTTGTAAATAATTAGTTTTTAGTGTAGCATTTGCTTAGTGCCAGTCGATGCAAAGGCATTTATACGAAATTTTGTAGTACATAGAAAAACTAGAGGTATGGAACATCGCACAATTTTCAATAACATTATAATAATGATCATTGACTTCAAATTTGATATGGAATGGTGACTTTTGGTGTTTTCATATTTTCACTGCAATAACTTTCACACGGCAAAAAAAAAGAAGAAGAAAAAAAAAAAAAAAAAAAAAAGAAGAAAAAAAAAAAGAAAAAAGAAAAGAGAGAGTGAGAGAGGAAAAAAAAGTTTCTTTTTTGAACGAAAAAAATACTTTTATTACCTATGTTATAACACATGGGTAATTGAAACTAAAAAAGCATGTAACGTTTTCTATATTCATAAGGTTTATCAATGCAGCATTTATTCAATGACACTTTAAACTACCTATTGAGTTATCGATACATTTACGATAAAAGTCAAAATCTGGAAAAAAATAAAAGCATTTTTTTTTTAAATACGTTATTTACATAAAAATAACAATACAAAAAAACTATCAAAATTGAAGCTTTATACTCAAAAGGTATGTTAGTTACAATGCGCTTACCTGCAATTTGTATATTCACTTCCAAAAGTTAAGCACGGAGCAGTAAAATGCGAAAAAATGGACAAATACTGCTTTGATTGACACGAAATGCTGCAAGTAAGTAGCTCTATGTTTATTCATGAAACAAAACAAAGAATTACAAACAGAGATAAAAAAATATTGAATTTTCATTAATTATAAGATGACGTTATATTTGCAAAAATGATGTTTAAATTCAAAACGATTAAGCAAATAACAAAAAACGACATTAATAGGTTATGTGACTACCTCTCACCTGCATACAAAGAGTACAGCGTGTGAGCATGCTTGTTACGAGGTGATCAATCACCGCAGAGTCCAGTAATCGCCATTCCTCCTGTAGGCATTTTCAAAATGTCTAAAAATGGGTGGAGGGGAAACATCTACATACAGAACGGCCCAGGGTATTCCAAAGATTTTCAATTGGATTAAGCTCCAGCGAGTAAGCTGGCCACTTCATATCAGCAATCCCCTTACTCCTCCAGAAAATCGTCAATGATGGCAGCTCTATGGGGACGCGTATTATCGTCCATTAAAACGAAAGAAGGGCCAACTGCTGTAGAGTACAGTTTCACTATGGGGTCTAAGATTTCATCTCGATACCATACAGCTGCCACAGAACCTCGCCTGAAAATGTGCAGGTATCGGTGCGATATCTCAATGAAATCCTTGCTCAGATCATGATGCTTCCACAGCGGAATGCGTGATGATCTGGGCCCAATTGCGTGTGCCTTGTTCCCTCCAGAGTCTTACACGCTTATCATCGAGTTGTAGGGTAAATCTGGACTCATCTGTGAACATAATGTTGCCCCAATCAGACACAATCCAATTCACATGCTGGCGGCACTACTTCAATCGTGCTCATTTGGATTGGACGGATAAAGGAACACAAACTTGTGGTACACGGGCGTATAGATCATTCATGTGTAGTGTAGCCTTCGAAGAACAGTAGTGGCAGGTATCGTCTTACCAATGGCCGCTGCAACCATAGATGGCACACGTGTAGAAGGCAATCTTCAATTCCGCTTGGCTACAACAGCAATATATCGATCTTCCGCGGGGGTCGTAACCCTTGGACGACCGCGGCCACAGATCTTCGGGCAACTATTTATCTGGTTTGGAATTGTGTTCATAATGAATGTTCATCGTGAAATGAAGGAATGATGAATGCCGAAGAAAAGAGCAACATTTGTGATAGACTGTCCTACTTCAATGCATCCCGCAGTGCTCAGAATCTTTCATTCATCTTCTGGAAGCCGTAGAAACACGTATACCTTAAAAATAAATCGTACGAATGTTCTAAACACCTTTAATGAATGTTCTAAACACCTTTAAACCACATGCTGGCGGCACTACTTCAATCGTGCTCATTTGGATTGGACGGATAAAGGAACACAAACTTGTGGTACACGGGCGTATAGATCATTCATGTGTAGTGTAGCCTTCGAAGAACAGTAGTGGCAGGTATCGTCTTACCAATGGCCGCTGCAACCATAGATGGCACACGTGTAGAAGGCAATCTTCAATTCCGCTTGGCTACAACAGCAATATATCGATCTTCCGCGGGGGTCGTAACCCTTGGACGACCGCGGCCACAGATCTTCGGGCAACTATTTATCTGGTTTGGAATTGTGTTCATAATGAATGTTCATCGTGAAATGAAGGAATGATGAATGCCGAAGAAAAGAGCAACATTTGTGATAGACTGTCCTACTTCAATGCATCCCGCAGTGCTCAGAATCTTTCATTCATCTTCTGGAAGCCGTAGAAACACGTATACCTTAAAAATAAATCGTACGAATGTTCTAAACACCTTTAATCAGCACTTACATGCAACTCCTGCAACCCTTCACAATGCCGACATCTTATACGACTGCTTGTTTGGCATATTCCTTGACACGAAACCGTGGTTGGCTGTTACCTAATATATTTGCATACTTCCTTCTACCTTTGCAGCAAATTTCAGCTTCTTTAATTCAGATTTGGCTTACGGAAATTAACATTTTCCTCTCTATGCTTAACTTTTAGAAGTGAGTGTATAAAAAACATCCAATTTCGTGCGTCAACACTTAACAAGCAATCATACGCATGTTTTTAATTGGTACTTAAGTACATTGTAAGGCGTTCTTTAGTAATCTGGATTGATAAAGATATCTATAAAAAAAAAACTTGTTAATATTAGTTCAGAAGATCAGACAAATTAATTTTTAATTGTCCTTCTTGAATATATTTAGTAGAAAAAAAAAATCTTTTGAAATATTCACTAATTGTTAATTCAATTATTAAAAAAAAAACTATTTTGGATCACTGATAGTAAAATCGGGTAGTTAATTTTTTTTAAATGAATGCTTGAAGCCAATATTTCCAGACAAAACTATCAATGCTGCACACATGTGCGATATGTTAAATAAAAGGTCTCATGGAGTCTACACGGAAGTTCAACCAAAAATTACGACTGGAAGTACTGGAAACGCGAATGGAAGTCATTTGGCAATTTTTTAAGACTAAAAATTTGACATGGAATGGTTTTACTTCACGTTTTCATATTTTCACTCATTTAAATAAAAATGGCAGCTCGGTGATATGTTTGGCAATAATTTTTACAAGGGGGGGAAAAAAGCCGCCATCGAAACGGCGATATGTTATTCGATAAAACTGCATTATACTTTCTTGTAGGTGAAACAGAGAAAAATCAATCGTTGATGGGCGATGCTCAAGGGCAGAGAGTTCCGAGTTAAATGCATTCGTTTTTATCGCATTTTTACTGGGATTTCGGAGGTGGGTATGTTTAAAATACCTTCAGAGACATTAGCACAGTGATTTTAATCAAAATAGTTAGAGCTGTTTTTAAGCAACTGCTGAAAAACATAATTTTTTCAATGGCAGCTATCTTATGCGCATGCGCAATTTTGACGAAAACTATAATGGTAGGTTCCATGGCCACCACTAACCCGTACACCATATTTGAAAATCGTAGATCAATTTGTTCAGTAGTTATGCTAATCACGTTCACACAGAGAAATTATTTCTAGACCACATTTTTGAAATCAGTATGTTCTGAAACGTAGAGATATGCAAAATAATAATAATAATTTTTGACCAAGAACAATACTTTCATTACCCTATGAGGGTAATTGAAAAAAACACACAATTTATTTAAAAAATAAAAGTTTTCGGAAATTAATTAAATTGTATGATATAGAATAAAAGTACATTTGTAACCGGAGAATTTTTCCACATAATTTAGCTAACTCTTTTAAGAGGAAATGGGCTGTCATTGTTCAGTGAAGTTACTCAAATAATATAAATGTGAATAGAATTCTACAAATAACTTTAAAATTCAAATTTCTAAAAAAATTCAGGGACATTTTTATTTCAGTTATAAACTTCTTAATTTATATTTTGAAAGTCTTAACATTTGACTTCCATGAAGAATTTAGCAGATATTTATCAAATTAACAGTCATAAACAAAATTTAATGCTTCAAAAATAAAAAGTAAACTGTTCCACACAAATCAGTGATTAATTGAGTTGACAAGTTTATTTTTAAAAAATATATTTATTCAACAATAACATAAAACACTAACAAAAACATTTCACATACATAACAGTAATGGATAACACTTAAAAAAAAAAAATCATAATAGTTACTTCTTTTCGGGAATAAAACATGAGTGGAGTACATCGAATTTACATTTTTAAGTGTTTGAAACAACATTTGAGTAGGCATGTATAAACACATTACATTTTCTTCTTCAAACACATTTAAAACAATTGAATAAAGGTATCTGAGATTCTTAACAAATTATTTATGAAATACTTTAAGAAACACTTTTGTATTCCTTTATTTTAAAAAGTATACTACAGCCCAACCTCAAAATTTGTCACTGTTTATTTCACAAATGTTAATTGTTGTCAAAACTCATAACCTAAAATTTAAGTCGAAAGCGTTGACGAGCAAAATCTTGATTTTAATATTGTGTTGGTAATTAATTTCAACTTAGTTTCTTGAGAAATATCACCATAAGCATATACTTTAATAGTAACAAAATAAAATCAAGCATGCAAGTTAGTTTAAAACTCAAATAACACCTTATCTACACATATATACCTAATCGGGCCATGACTTGAGCTTAATGTTGATTTTAAGTCATGATGAAGGATTGAAGTCAGCATTTTTGAAACTTAATAAAGTCTTTTCACAATAAATGCCATGTCATTTTTGGTAACCGATTCCCTGAACATTAACTAAGCACTTATCCAAAATGAAATTGAATAAAATTTTGTCAAAACTTTCTGAAGTAAATGTTTCAATTGATGTATAACGAAACTAGAAAAATGTAATCCTTTAATGAATATTTTCTCTTCATTATCAAAGCAAAATTTAGAACTTTGACACACGGACGCACACACACATATATAAAAAAAAACTAGCTGAGTACTCATGCTTTTCAATGAAATCTTACTAGGTACATAGTTTTAAAAACTAATTGCTTAATATGTAGCTGCAAGGTTCCGAATCCTTAGAGATTATTAATATGGTAGAAAAATATTAAATTAGTTAATTTTAGCAATTGCCAAAATCTTTTAAACAAAAATAGTTATTTCAAGTTTTATCCATCATCAAAATTGATAGAGAATAATAATAAAGGTACAGGCAATTACAAAACAGACATTGTATAATACAATAAAAAAGAGACTTGGTATAACTTAAATTTTACTGTACAAAATTAGTGTAATAAAAAGTAAATAAAAAGGCACATAAACATATCAGTCTAAATTTAAATCACTTACATTAATAAACTGACAAATAGGTCTCAGATATTTGCACAGTTGAATTCAATTTTATTTATAAAATCAAATGAATAAATAATTAATGTTTTATTAAAAACCCTTGTTCTTGATTTTATCAAGATTTTTCAGAAAGACAGAAATAGACTTTTAATTTTAATAAGGAATAAATCTGAATAACAGAGATAAAAAAAACCCATTAAAATCAGGTAATTTTCAGCATTAAACAACCCAATTTGAAATACATTATAGTTTTTAGTATTTGTCCACATTTGGAATGGTTTGAACACATATTTACAGTTTTATAGAAATCAGCTTGGGTGTGTTTTACTAACAAACAAAAAATCAACAAGTTTATATATTATTTTATGATTACAAAGTACAGTGACATTGAAAAGTAATGTGTTTCTGTTCGATAAAATTTTCTTACAAAACCAATCTGGTTGAAAGAAAAGGAAAAGTTAAGCATATTATTAAAATATACTTCCAAAAATCACAAAGAGATAATCTGCTTAAGAATAGGAATACATTTTTAAAGTACTAAATATTACAAATTATTTGCATTTATTATTAGTGGTGACAGATGTTAAAGAATAAGTATTTCAACATATTTTGTTATCTGTTTTTAAGCAGAGTATAACGACTGCAATTAACAAGGTAAAGTAAAACACTATTTTTCCATTATTTTCAGTTCAACAACAAATACAAATTAAGAAGAGTGGGCTGCAGTAATGAATAAGAAAATACATTTTTTTATACTACAATATATATTTTATATTCAGAAAAATATTCAGAATGAAATTACTTTATAAATATTTTGCTTGGAGATGAATGAAATTTAATTGATTAACATTAAATTGAATAGTGATACTAATATATTGTACATTATTGTGTGCATTAAATTGATTTCAATGAGATATGATTTGTCAAGACAAGGGATGCCAGTCTCCTGAACTTCATAACAACTATATGATGTGGTTTTAAGCAGATACATATGTAGGTAAATTTTTAGATATGCACAAGTACATTTATAACTTATTTCGAACCATATACAGTCAATTTTTAAAAGTTATGTACATATTAACAAAAATGTTTCATTAACATTTGGAAAATAAAAGTTAAAATACATTGCCTTTTTTACTTGGTCAGTAAAATTTAACATTTAAACAAAATAGTTACTTTTAAGCTGAATGTGAATTTTTCTCCTATTTATAGTCATTAAATACAGGTGATCCAAAGGTAATATTTTAATATCAACAGAAGAGGTTTCACATTAAAATCTTAATGATTGACAGTCTGCAGACTACTTAAATTACACTGTGCAGTTGTTCATAGATACTTACAATCAATCATCAAGATTTTAATGTAAAGTGCCTTCTCTTAATTTTTTTTCCCCTCTCTCTTTGTTAGGAAATTTATGTTGATTTTGGTGAAAATCACATTTCTCAGCTCACAAAAGTTTCGGAATTATTCAGTTTTCAAATCCAATTACTTTTGAATCACCCATATTGGAAGACAAAACAGTCATACCTCAACAATTATGCAAACTTAAAAAAAAATAAATAATAAGTGACAAAGCAGATAGATTATACATGCTAAAAAAGTTAATAACCAAGAGCTTTTTAAAGTTATTTTAAAAGTTAGATAGTCAATTGTTTTCTATAACAATACATAGTATGAATAATTTAGTTCCTATATATACAATCATCCATGTTATAATAAGAATTTAATTTCTTTTATACAACTAAAATTTTTTTTTATACCAAATACATAATTAGATATAAAATTGATAAATAACTGTGGTTAGATCATATGCTGCATTAAATTTAACCAAAGAATGATGTTATAATTATATTTGCAACACATAAATGATTGTAACTAAATTTAAAAAAAAGATTATGAAAACTTTCTGTTAAACGTCTCTTCTTATACGCTTGTTAAGGAATACACAGGTAATAGCCACATCAAGTAATACGAACAAAAAACAAATAAATAACAGGAAAAAAGGAACATAAAAGCAGCAGAGTGGCCAGAAGCATCAAGTAGGCAAATGTTTATTTAAATGCCAATCGAAATCCAGCATAAATAATAGAAAGACAAGGTATGACAAGAATATGGTAACCAGATCTCATGCACTCTTAAGTACGTCTCGGTGATATCATTTTAAGGAAATATTGTCTCCTTAACACAAGTTAAACTTCAGAGCATTTAAAGTCAATAGAAACCGAATGCAAAAATTATTATGAAGTTGAAAAAGCAATAAATAATTTCTTTTTAATTCTCAAAATAGCATTAAAAGGTATTACTAATTGCGGCAAAGGTTGCTGAGACTTCATACACTTGTAGTAATTTTCAGTTCCTGTTCGCTTAAAACTCGTGAAATTTTCATTTTGAATGTCTGACGAAGGCTCTTCTTTTAATCTTTTGTAACGAAGAATGCTGTCACCTTTTATGTCCACAATTCCCCTATCTACTAAACTGGAATCAGGGGAAAAGATATAAGATTCTTTCAATTTTTGCTATGACGTTACAGATGCAGTTAACTAACTTACCAGTGGTCACAGTTAACTCTTTTATACTCAAAATTTTAATATTGTTAACAAGAAGATTTTTGTTGTTTTTAAGCTAATTCAGATTTAAAATTGTTCTGATATATTTTTCAAATAGTTTTAATAATTTTAAAATGGTCAACAATACTTTTTTTAGAATTTTCGAGTCAAACAATTTAAAATAGGAAAAAATACTGTAATAAGTTGAAAATTAAACAATCCTCAACATACATAGAATTGCTGTGTTACGTGAGAAATTTATTTTTGTACAATAATACACAAATGATGCTGAAATGCAATTAACTTATTTGGAACTTATTATGGCACTTATTATTATTTTTTTTTTTTTTAAATGAAGTTGATATTAGCATAAAAATAAATAAAAAGCACAAATATCTACTATAATATGGTTTTAAATTGCTCTTCTTTAACTTTACAAAATATCTGAAGCCATGTTGGTATAAAAGAGTTAACAACTTATTTTAAAAGTGGCCACTTTTATAGCAAAAGATAATTAAATTCAAGAAAATGGCATCATAATAAGAGTTGATTTATACTCAACCAAATATTGTTAACAGTTACTGTATTTAATTGATAAATAACATTAATATGTTACCTGTAACGGAAACGTTCATAAAAAAAAATACTGAATAAAATAATTTAAAGAAAAAATATTTGAACAATTTGAACTGAGATGAAATCTAAAAATTTGCCTCTACCTGATAGATGGAAATATATTAGTCAAAAAAGAAAAAGAAAAAAGCAAAATGACATCATGGATATAGAAGTATATACGAGAGGTGTCTGGAAAGAAAGTTCCGTTTCCATTTTTCTTTGCTGCAGCACTGTGATCGCAGTTCCGCGCATGCGCGGTAGTTACTCCGAGTCAAGCAGCACCAAATGGAGATATTTTGAGATATCTCTGTGTTGTGTGCCCCTCATGGTAATTGTTTATAATAGTGGCGTTGATTGAAATTCCGCCGCTTGTGAAATTCGATCAGTAATTCGTTTTCTGAATGCGAAAAATGTTAAAGCAATAGACATGCATTGATAAATCTGCGAGGTTTAAGGGGAATCTACAATGAGTGATTTTATGGCGAGAAGATGGGTCCGATAGTTCAAGGAAGGGCGTGATCAAGTGAATGATGTAGAACGAAGTGGATGTCCATCTGTGGTTTCTGATGAAGTTTTTTGTGCAGTTGAAAAAAAGATTAAGGAAAACCTTAAGTTTACGATAAATGCTCTTGCTCTTGAATTCCCACAAATTTCACGAACAGCAATTCACAAGATTGTTACTGAAAAACTGGGTTACCACATTCAGGTTTCAACAGTTTATGAAGAAGGAATACAAAAACTTATACCACGCTATCACAAATGTCTGGAAAATTACGAGAGCTATGTTGAAAAGTAGTATAAGTGTCGTAGATTTTTGTGAAATAAATTGCTTGGCAGTACCTATATTCGTTTTCTTTTCATTACAGAATGGAACTTATTTTCCGAACGCATCTCGTAATTTCTCAATCATTGTAGGAAAGTCAGGCAGTGTGATCAGCTCAAAACTAGGCCCATTGCATTGGCAGGAGCTTCTTATAGTTGTTGATGGGAGAAGTAATGAAACAAAAATGTTTTGTGGAGAGTTTGAAGATGAACAAATTTAGGAAAAAAAAAAGTCACCTTAACTGTTTTGATGTTTATGTGTGTACACCACCTTTTGAGAATTGGACAATTTAGTTTAATTTAAAGCATTATAAGATTATTAAGAAAAGAGAAAAAGTAAAAAGTGTTGTACAAAGCAGTAATAGATATAGATATTGCAGAGGTTGTAAGAAGGTAGAATTGGGTGGGACTATAACAATAAAGAGAAGGTAGGAGTTTAACGGCGCAAGGGCAACCCTGGGCCATACCGCACAATGAAGAGAAGAAATAAAATATTATGTTACATTCTTACAAGTGTAAGAGGTTGCATTGAAATACAAGATTCAATGAAATTCCTGATATACTTTGGAAATTGGCACATTACTTTTTGTCATCAATTATGGTTCATTATTTCTGAATAAAGTAGAAAAATAATCACTGAATTCACTGATAATTCACAAAATTTCAATTTCATTGGAGCCACATAAGAGTTTATTTGACTAGAGATGCAATCTAAGACCACAATTACTAAATTCCAAATTGTACTGTTTCATAAAGATGTTTAACAAAAAATATACAACAACATTTAAATACAGAATATTCTAACACACTTGTTAACAAAATGCTTTGAAATAACATTGAATATCTTCCAGCTTCCATATAAAAATATATTTCAGCAGTATATTCCATGCCAAAAAGTTTAAACAATTACCCAGTCTTCACCACTTAGTTTATCAGAGCCATCAGAACTCTTTTGCTTCCTTTTCTGGCGAATAATTTCGAGCTGCCGTTTCAAATTTTGTCGCAATTGCAAAAGGCTTTCCTAATCAATGAAAACACCACATTGTCACTGTAAATCTTTAATAGTTCTTATGATCATTTAGCAGAATCACAAATAAAAAACATATACAATATAACAGGAGTAAAAACAGTAAAAATGTAAAAAAGAGGAAAATATATTCAGGGATATTTTGAACAATAAAATAGCTGAATCAAAATATAATTGTGTATGAATATGTGTACAAAACAGTGGAGCAGCCAAAATTTTTCTGGGTTTTTAGGCAAGTTTAGTTTAATAAAGCCCTATAAAGTCGAATAAAATAATAAAATTATACAAAAAGTGGAACTTTTCAGGTGAAAAAAGCAGAAGATTTTCACTCCGATGCAAAGATGTATTTTTCAATTAAAATTAAATATTAAACTAAAGTTTATATGAAAAATAAATGGCAAAATTTTTATCTAAAAACAAATAATCACAAACAAAATAAATTATAATCCCTTTGATTAGTTAAAAGGTAAAATTGATATTCTAATGCATTCGAATAATATATTATTACTTACATTTTCCTTTTTAAGCTGAAAGTATTCATCAATGCAAGAAGTTGAATTGTCTCCAACTTGTAGCTGAGCTTCGAGTTCGGCTCTAAAAATAGGATGAAATTCAAGTTTAAAAGCATGTATTATTCCATTTTGTACAAATACACAAAAACCATTTAATTTCAATTAAGGTAAGTCCAAAATTAAGTATATTAATATAATTTTTTCCTAATCTAATATGATCAGATCAACCAAAATGACTTTGCAGAAAACCAATAATGGCTAAAAATGTTTTTTAAAATTTGTACCTGCAAGTGTGTGGAATAAGGGGTAAATTTTTTTTATTTTTTTTACAATTTTAAGTTAAAGAGAATTAAGGTATTCATTAAATAAACTAGCAGTCTGCTCTGCATTACTGGGGAACCATCGATGCGTATAGATTTAAAAGCAAAATTCGCAGTTAGAAAGGAAAAAACTGCTATTACTTAATATTATTTAAGTAATATATTAGTGAAATATATTTTATTAACTAGCATGGAGTATGTTATATGAAGGAAAGAAACTACAACTAGGGTGGCTACAGAATTTGATAAACGAAATTCCCTGACATTTCCCCGATTTCCAGAAAATTCACTTATAAATTCCCTGATGTGCATTTCTGCCGACGTTTACGATATACTATGCTTCTAAGTTATAGGATAACTAAAAATCAAACAGAAATAATAAGGTTCCTAATTATTTCTGTTGACAAAAAATGCAAGGTAAGAAGAAAAATAATCATGTCTGTCATGGATTCAGTCAGATTGAAGTTTGAGGACTTGTTTTAACAATAAGGCGCCGGCATCAGCGATTCTAAGTTAGAGAATAACCAAAAATCTAACAGAAATATTACGCAAATAATTGTTTCAGGCATATCAATGATCCCAGATAGTAAAAAAATAAAAAGCGGAACATCAACAGACGGAGGGTGGGGATTAGCTGCTAAGAATAGAAAAATGTCGGAATCGTAGTACTCCCTAATCGGCCAACTAGCCAGATATTGAGAGGCTTTTACAAAAACACACGACAATTTTCTTTTTGTTCAATGGCGTCCCCAACGAGAATGCAAGAATGGAATTTTTTTTTTTTAAATTCCCTGATTAAAGAGTAATTTTACAAAATTCCCTCACGTTTCTTTGAATTCCAGGTTCTGTAGCCAACCTGGCAACACTTCAAGAAAAATTATTATACTGAGGACCTATTTTTTAAAATGTGCACAAAGCCCACTTAAATCTAAATAAAATTATAATACTATAGAGATGAAATACCCATCAAGAGTTTTGATACAAGTGACGATTTGATTGAGATAATTCTTGATGTATTACATTGAGTACAAAGAGTGCCTAAATAATTAATATTTGCCCTTTAGTAACTAATTAAATGTATTCAAACTTATCTGCGTACAACATTTCTTTCCCAAATGTCCAATAGGTATTTAAAGTTATTAATTTTTCTTTCTTTAAAAATGAGTGCAGAGCAGATTTTTATAGGTGTTCCATATTTTTCATTGAGGGTATTAAACAAGGCAATACACGTTTATTTCCCAAAGAAACTCTAACTTACTTCCTCTCCATCAAAAGAGAAATTTCATTTCGCCAACGAAATAACTCCCGGGCACAATTCAAGTGGCTGTCATAGATTTCTATTGATTCAGCACACTGCACAGGAGGCAAGGGCTGCAAGGAAAGGATAATGATATAAGCATATTAAAGCTTTTTAAACATCAAAACAGGTGAATGCAAATAACATACCTGTAATTTAGGTTCAAGTAGAAAGAAATAGTTTCCAGTGTATGGCATGTTATTGATTGCTTCATCAGCAACTACATGATGAAATTTAAGTAAGTTTGTTATTAAATGCAATAAAGTTGAGCATATAGACATTAAAAAGTATACTTAAAAAATTAGTTTAAAAGTATACTTAAAAAATTAGTTTGAATATAAATAAAATGATTAAATATTTAAAAATTTGTAAACAAACCATTTTTCTCTGTTTTTTCAATCCTTACTTCTGGCACAGCACTATTAGGAATATTAACAGCATTCTTTGATAAGTTACTCATAATCTCAGAAGGTTTCAAGTGAGGAGAATCATAAGATCCAGATCTTCTATGGCCTACAAAGATAGTTAAATTTAGAGGTATTATTACTTAAAAAATGGTTATCAATAAATCATCCAAAGAATGTTAATTTTATTTATATTTTAAAACAATTATAGAATAATATCAATTAAAGACATCAAAATGTGTTTTGGCTGCAATTAATATGATAAATAATAATAATAATAAAATAAAAAAAAATTAAAAAACAACAAACAAAACATTACAATATTATTATGATAATACATATCATGGGGGTTGGATTGTTACTTTCTCTACAATAGTGTTACCAAAATGTTAGATACATACCTGAGAAGAAAAGTTCTAATGCTCTATATATAAATTGAAGAAATTCAGCTCAAATGAAACGTACTGAACATTGTTTAGTCATCAACTCTTTTTTCTTTTTTTTTTTACTATAGTAATAGCAGCAAACTTCATGGCTAATATATCTGTCAATTGTTTTATATTACTCTTTTAAAACACAAAGAAATTTTTCTGTGATTCTGCACAGTAAATAACTGATTTTTAAAATATCAAAAATATTTTTTTTAAATATATCTAAATTTACTTGTTATGATTAAAAGAATATAAATAAAATTTCTGCACGATATATATAAATTTTTTAATAATTACTACAAAGCAAAGTATTAAAGGATAGCTAATTAGTAAAATAATTAAATGTTGTAAAATATACAGTTGAAAACAAACCTAAATTTTGCGGTAGTTTGACATCAGTATTGCTAAAGTCTGCAGAGCGTCTTTTCTTAATATCTTTAAGATAATTTTCACCAGCTGTTTCAACGTTCAAAAACATATCATCTCCAACACAGCTGGACAGTGAAGAACCAGAAACTTCATCCTGTAAAATAAAAAGTTTTGAAATATAAAAGAGATGTTCAAATAATTTTGAAAAAATTATGCAGTGTGTTGCGAGTCAGGGCAGTCTTAAGTTGTAGTCATGGAAATTATTTATTAAGTTACTTGGGAGAGAGGTACAGAGATGGCAATAGAATGAATGAATCACTGTGTCATCATCTCATGGAAATCTTTGGAAACAAGTATAATGCATGGGTTTGTGCCTAAGTCAGCAGAAATGAGTCAGGGAAGTTAACGGAATGATGAGCCTTAATAATTATTAAATGTGGAACTCACAGTTGGAAAAATGCTGACACAAACAAATCTCACAAGAGAGTAGGTTGTCGAAAAAGTGAGAAAGCTATTGAATGAAATGATAATCAGTAAAGAGGAATAAAAATAGAAAACATGCTTTGAAAGGGGAAATTAAATTAAAAGACGATATTAAAATAAATTGTCATAACATAAATATAAAGAATGATGATAGTTTTAATAAATAAAAGTAATAAAAAATTAATGAGTTGATGGTATTTTATTTCCATCATTGATGACCCTTAAGAATCTAATAAATAACATGTAATTCTAAAATTATAAATATCTTGGCAGGAAAATATTAAAATAAATATAATAATCCTTAATAATAATAAAAAAATATCGAAGTAAATAAAAAGATTTCAAGTAAAATACAATTAAACAATAACTATATACATATGTAATGTTCTCATATTTTAATTAAAGTTTTGCAGTGTGGTGAAGAGTCACAGAAGAAATCAGTGAAGAGTCATTTTGGACTATCTATTACATTTATTAAAATAGCACGGAAAGAGGGAAACTTACGTTTTACTAGTATGAAAGAAATCAATAGAATGTCATGCATATCATTCGTGAGAGCACTGTGTCAAATAAAAGTATGGCTGTGTGGGAAACGAGCTGATTTCAACAATATTTTAAAGACTGTGTGTGTGAAGTAAAAACAGTCGAAGCAAGAACGAAAACATTGGACGCCAAAGTGGGCTCAACGGAATACTAATAATGGGATATGAATAACAAGAATGCTGACTCTGCAAAGATCTCACACATTTTTAGTTTAGCGTGGGCAGTTATCAAAAGAAGTTGTTTTATAAATTAAAAAAAGGACAGCTGATTGTGAAAAGAGAAATTAAACTTAATGTTGATTCTAAAAAGAGACTTTTATTACATATATATTAATAAATATATGTGATAGAATATGCAAACTTTTTGTCATACATAAAAATATGGTTAATATTTACTGTACGGTCCCCCTTGGCAATGTTTTGAAAGTTGCCGATTTGGCACCGAATGTGGCAACTCGTCGCCAAGGTTTTTCGATAACTCTAGCGACCATTTGGATTTGGCAACACAGCACGTTTCGACGCCATTTTGGATTTGGTGACACAGCCTTTTGACATCATTTTCAATTTGGCGATTTTTTTTCAATATTGCCAAGGTGGATCGTACAGTAAATCTGAACCAAAAATATTAAAAAAATTTAATAAGCATTAAATATTTTTGAAACTGTCCAATAAGTAAAAAAATCATCAATTTCTGTAAATAGATTATAAGTAAAAATTTAAGGAGGAAATTCAGTGATCGAAAGGGATTTTTTTAAATATACCAATACATAAACAGTAATAATTTTCAACAAATAAATTAAAAGTTAAGATTTCAAACAACCAAGACTTTTTCAATCAATCACACATTGAATAAATTTTTTTTATAGATTGTTGGTTCTAATACAATAAAAATTGAAATTAAATAATTGATTTACCAGTCTTTGTGGTAACACTGTTTTAGAACTGTGAAAACCAGAACTGCTGCTAGTTTCATCTTTGAGTGCAGTGCCAGTGGAAACAGGAGAGCTTTCTTCAGTTACATTAACTTCTGCAAAAAATATATAATAAAAACCTGAATCACATATAATTTTTTTTTAAATATTATGTTACGTAAATATTATGTTATAGTATACAAAACCTAACATATATTGTAAATTAATATAGAAAAATATGAAAGCATAGCAATGTAACACTCAGTTACCAAGTTTTGCAACTTGGTTTATAATTTCTTTTATACAAATATTATGGATATCAGGTGAAGTGCTTGCAAGTGCTCACAACATATAATGTTTTGCATTCATATAAAATGTTTTGCATTCAGTCCATAAATACAAACATTGAAATAAAATAAAATCTTTAATTATTTGTTTTTAGTAAGTGAATTTCCTCATTATCCATTTAGATCAGCGTTAGCCACTACGCGGCCCGTATCTGGCCCACAACAGATTTTCAGATGAAAAGTTCCACAGCATTACATAAAATTTAAGTAACTCATAAGCAAAACTCATAGTAATAATGGCGGCCAAATATTTATAAATAGTAGTATATGTGGACCAAAAAGTAGGTTGATGGAGCGAGGATACCATTATATGTGTCTAATGGTATGTACATGAGGGATGTTGGTGTTTTTCAATAAAATACAAAATATTTATTTTTGCCAAGGTATTTTTTGATTAAACATTTACATAACCTGCTGACATGTAAAGGGTAAAAGTACATGCCTGATGTGAATTTTTACATGATCCCCCCATGTCAGGCAATATAATTTCTGAGTCCTGACTTAAGCAACAACAACAGGATTAGAGCACTCACCATGCGGGGGAACAAATGTGAGAGGTTTATCAGCTCCTTTCATGAATTGAAACATTTTATCTAATTCGTTGTGTATTTTTGTCATTGATGGTCTTATAGAAGGATTCTTTGACCAGCATCTGCAAAATTTAAACAAATAACATAAATTGAAATACAAATTTGACAAATTATAAATAATCAAGTACCCATAATCACCCAATCAAGTAAGCATAGTGTTATTTTTGGTTAATTTAAGACGACACATTTTCCTTTGAAAATGGATATGTGATAATATAGAAAGTTAAATCTGATGCCCTTAAGTACAGCAATACTTAATGGAGGAAAAAAATTAATCATGGTGGAAAGAAATGTTTGAAATGTTCTAACAAAATTTTACAATTAAATAATAAAATTCCAGAAGCTTCTGAAATATTGTTGTTTTAATCCAAACATTAGGAATTAACGTTTTGGATAGCAGACTCAGTGAAATTTACTAAATTAGAAGTAAGATTCTAACACATTTAGAGTAACAGAGCTGTTTTTAAAACACTTGTGACACTCTCTATGTATAACTCTCCCCGGACTGTACTACTAACACCATCTATGGACATGGTGAAGACAAGCCCTGCTTAAGAGTAGATAATTATTCAGTTTAACTCCATCGCTAGAACAGTAAACACGTGAGGTGAGGAATTCCCCCAGAGTTATACATGTTCCCAGTATAATTGCATTAATTTTGTAATGTGGGCGTGACTTGTAAGTAATTATTTGTGTTTATATCTCATTAAACTTCCAACATCGCATCGCTGATGGATATTATTTTGAGTCACCCATTCATCACAAACTGATTTATTGTAAGTATTTAATCCTGATGTTGTAAGAACTGAAAAGACAATAATTGAGGATAATACAAATTACTTGTCTTGTAGAGAAAATTAAAAAAAATGAAGACTTGTGATACAAATATAATAATGACAATTACCTTTACAAAGAATTCTTGGCTCACAGTTGATGTATTTATTTATAGAACGTTTTACAAGAAGTTTAAAATCAATTATAATTGTGAAAATTTTTGGATTTTTCTAATTAGCAATTTTGGAATTTTTCAATTAGTTGTTAATATTTTCAAAAATACAAGTTTGCAAAGTGTGTTAGTATAATTATAATATGAAACAAGAATGAGAAACTATAAGAATGTTTTTTACTCTGATTTTTCCTTTTCTCCACTAAATTGAGGTGTGTTTTTTTTTCAAATGTTTCGTTCATAATATATTACACTTGAAATTTTTTTTTCAATGATTTAATCAAACTAATATCTTATTACTAGATAAACTCTTACCTTGTCATAAGATTCTCAAGAGGTTTTGGACACCCAGCAATTAAAGGTGGCCTTTTGCCTATTTTTTTTATAAAAGAAATATTTATTAAGCTTTCATGAATATAGAAGAAAATATAATATGAATAAAAAAAAATAGGAAATAAAAATAAATACGCAATTTAATTAATGAGCATTATTAAGTAATTAATTACCATTATGCACAGCCCACATTATTCCAAAAGCAGTGGCCCCTTCACCATCATGGAAGGGTTTCTTCCGAGTTAAAACTTCCCACAGTATTATGGCCCAACTAAATATATCACATTTTTCACTGTACTGAGAGCCTAAAGCAAAATAAAAATAAACAATCTAAAAAACAAACCCTTGGTATTGAAAGAATGAAGTTTAAAACACATTAAGTGTTCATTCAATAAATTAAGAATTGAACAGAGCATATAAAATAATGCACATTTCATATTTGGATAAGAGATTTAATATCCAGCAATAAATTTTAATGTAAGTTCTAAAAACATTAAGAAAAATCACAGAGTAAACAAGGCAATAAATCAGCATGATGGATCAAAACACCTAAAATATGGTAATTGTAAAGGTAAAAGGAAGTTTGATGTTAATATGCAATATGGACTTTAGAAAAAAAAAAAAAATTCTAAGCATTTACAGGTGTAAATGTTTTTTCTAAATTAAGATTTATTCTACTCCTTTGAGCAATCCTTAAATAATATTTTTTAAATAAATTTCATACAAGTTAATATACTTACTAAAATTTATATTTTAGTAAGATTCAGATAAGATGATAAGTTGATATTTTATGTCATCTTATCTGAATTCTAATTTGATTGTACTTATATTAAAAAAAAAAAAATACATTGTTGTTTATTTCTTTCAGGCATATACACAAACAGTACCTTCAAACACTTCAGGAGCCATCCAGGCAGCACTGCCTTTGCTGTTTGTCATGTTTGTATGCTTGTCACAAGCAGTACCAAAATCACAAATCTTTAACACAGTACCACCATTGATTAGTAGAAGGCTATTAAAAAGAAACGGATATACTTTCTAGGATACCAAAAAAAAAAAAAAAAATGCATAAAAACTAGAAAGAAAGGATAGGTTAAAAAGGAATGCATGATTGTAGTAGAAATAATTTATTTTATTAATTAAAATTATTTTGAGTGTTACAGTATAGACAGTAGTGTCATTTTGAGGAGGGGTTTTAGAAAGTGAGTTTTCCATTCACTTTTTAGATTTTAAGGACACAATTGTGTTAATTTTGCAGTTTTCTTTTTCACTTATGTCCCCCAATCATCACCAATGATTGTAGGTGATTTGGATATTTTTTGGCAAAGTTTATTGTGAAAAGGAAAAGTAGTGTAAAGTCTCAACCTTTATTATAAAATGTCACTTTCTGGATTACAATTGTAATAGTATAAAGGGATTTGGATTTCTAAGTAGCATGATTTTTGGAAACAAAAAAATAGAGTCGAAACAATGCTAATTGAAAGAAAATTTCGACTATGAGAGATGCTACAAATACATAAAATAACACTGAGAGACAAATACATTGAGGGAAAATATAAGTTCATACTTTAGATCAATATTTTCCATACACACATAAAATGTGTTCTCATCCAGTAATCAGAATAATTATTTAATACTTACACAATTATTTTATAGCACTAACTTTTGCACTCACAGAGTAAAAAAAGAAATTATTACTCTAAAACAGATATATGCAGGATTTATCAATTGGTATAAAAGCATACAAAACCTTTAAAACAGAAGGTTGATGGGAAACCAATGCGTGCGCACACACACACAAAATACATATATATTTCAAGCTTTTAAAAAGAGAGTTTGAGACGTAAAAATAATTTTTTCAGAACAGTAGAATAATACTTCTTTAAATATATATTGGCAAAATAAGTAATAAATAAAAACATTGTCCAAAGAGGATTTTACTTTGGTGGTTTGAGATCCCGATGGATAAGAGGTCTAGGTTTCATGTTGTGAAGATAAGCCACTCCATTCGCTGTCTGAAGAAGCCAGCTTATAGCGTGAGCTAATGTATATTCAACTTGCTTCATACAGTGTAACACTGAATAAAATAAGAAGGAAATTTATACAATTTAAAAGTGTTTAAAATACATGTATTATGAATAAAACGCTATATTCAATCAGTTATATGCAGATAAGTGGCAATAACCTGATTTTAGGGAAAAAACAGAGATACTTTATTAAGTGTATTGAGAGTTGCTTACTGTTCTGTTCATAACTCATGAAATAATATATTTGAGTAAAATTAAAATAGGTAATTAGACATTGAAAAGTTTTAAACCCAAGTACATAGCCAACTAAATTTTGAACACTTACTAATTTGAACTAAGCCGCCATCCAATTAAAGTATATTAGTTACCACTCCCAACAATTTATTGTTTTCTGCTATGAATTTAAATTTAAAGCATACAATATTTACTGCATTTTTTTTTAAATGTTTGCTTAAGCAGAAAATATATATATATTTTTCAAATTTGGAAAACTTTTCTATTAACTAATTTTGTATACAGGATGCAGATTTAAAGTGATAGCAAAAATATTATTTTTGTTATCTATCTTAGTGTCATAGTTTATTAAACTAAATTATTTATGTACAGTAAAACCTAGTTTGTTTGTTCTAGTAAAATGTAAATTAGCAATCTTTTTAAACATGCATTTTCAAAAGCAGGCTCATTGTAAAAAAAAATATACTTGTTTAGAACTTAAAATAAATTGAAAAATAAATAATACTTTAAATATAATTTCATTGAAATTAAACATTCAATTTCATTAAATTCATATTAATTAAAAAAAAAAAAAGTCTGAAATAAAATAATAAATAAATAAACAACTGAGAAAAGTTGTTGATAAATTGAATTACCATTATACAGTGATCCACCTTCTGCATATTCCATTACTAAACAGACCTAAAACAGATACCTCAGTTTTAACTAAATGTCTCAAAAGTAATATGAGTAAAAAATAAAGTTCTGTCAAATTGACATACTTTCAAACAAGAGAAAAATTGTTAGGTTTGTTAACAAATTAAAAAACAATGCATGTAAAAATTACTATAGATTTAATATCTATGGAATGTAACAGAAAACGTGAAACCTCTTATCCATTGGATTCAGATTCCTAGTTTTAATTTTACTTATCGCTTTAGTTTTAATTTTATGCATTTTATGCTTATCTTTATATAATGTCATCTTGAGATATAAAAAGACAAAAATTATATTGGAAAAATAAATTGTGGAAACTATGTTAATTTTTATGAAAACAAAATTCATGGATACTATGAACCTAAATTTATGGAAACTATGTGTAAGTTATGTAGCAATTATATGTGACTCATAATTTTACAAATAATAGTGAGAATATAAGCATTATCTGTTTTATTTATATTTGTACTCTTCAAAAAGAAGTCAAACTTAAAAGAGAGAAACATGGCATATTGTATCCATATCTTTATGGCTTAAACAGTGAGTTAAAAAGTTTGATTGAATGAGGAACTTACACAAGTGAAGAAAGTGAATATTTTTTGCATTTTCTAATGTTATCCAACGAATTTATTTGAGCAGTGCAATGACTTTTTATCTTTATGTTTTCAATAATTAAAAAAATTGAGTTTGAAATTAGCTGAAATCAAAGCAAAAGTCACGTGACCAAAAACACATAAAAAACTGTGACGTAGTTGCACATAGATACCGTCAAAAATCCGAGAAGGAACCTCACTTCCACCTCGTCTAAAACAGGTTTTATACTGGTTCATCATCTGCGCATTGATGTCACACGCAAAAGTAGCTTCTTCCCACCAAATCCCAAAGTGAAAAACTAAATTTTTTTTTTTAACTATCTATCTGAGATCAGATTTTTGTTTTCTGATTCTAAATATTTAAACAAAAGCTTTTTAAAAAAATTAGTTATTTAAATATTAAGAAAAGGGAATGCCCCAAAACCGAGCCAAAACCATGCCAATCAAAACAGTCAACAAAATCTGTGATGTGAAAACTTCCTTCCGTTTCTATGGTTATCGTAAGGTTTCTGCCAAATAGTTGACGTTGGTAGACAATGGCCATATCCCGTACAGGTTGGCGCAATTTGCGAGAAACTTGCAAAACTGGTTTCCACTGCCGCATTTCAAGCCAAGATGTTTGGGAAGCATTGACGTCACATTCCATTTGAAACGAGTGAATCGTTTTCTCGCCAAGTTTAACAACAGAATTTTGACGGTAAATTAAAAAAAAAAAAAAAAAAAAAAAAATGCACTGAGCAGAAATTTTTGTGTTTAAGGCCATTTTGAAACATTTAAAAATGAATAAAAAAATATTTAAAAAATGAGGGAATTGTCCATTAAATGGAAAATTTTTTTTTAAAAAAATGAGCAAAAATTTATAATTTTAACACATTCTATAAATTTATAAACAGACACTGAAGTTTAGAATGATTTTAATAATTTTATTAATTTGTACAAAGTAGAAGAAGCCTACTACTTAGGTAAGAAAATATTTACTTACTGGTTGTTTTGTACAAGCTCCATATAGTTTGACTATGTTAGGATGATTTACTCTAGATAGTTGTTGGACCTAAATAAAAAAAGGAAATACTTTCAGTTGCATATTAATCTGACAAAAAATGTACACTAAAAGTTTTGTTCATATTTACTTCAACTATGAAAGCCTTCTTTTCTTGTTCAGTTTCAATGACTTTGATGGCAACATCTAAATTCCTCCATTTTCCTTTTTTTACAGTACCAAAGGAACCTTTACCAACCACCTTTAAATGTAACAAAATGGAAATTTGTAAAAACTTTACAAGTAATTAAAAAGAAGGAATGTTATTCAAAAAATAAATTTCCTTTTTGCTTGAAAGTCAATTAAAAACAAATATTTTTAACTCAATGACAAAGCATGAATAATTTAAAATTTTAGTCTGCAGTTTTCAACATATTATTATAGCAAATGAATTCTATGTGCAAGGATGGCACAGCTTCACTTTCTACTAGCATCTACTTTGTATTAGCTAAAATCCAATTTAGTATCAGCCAAAATCTAATTTTGCATCAGCTTCATATCATTTGAAATTGGATTTTTATCAACTTCCTGACATGAAAAATATGATTTCGTTTCTGCCTTGTATAAGTTTAACTCAAAATTTGAATTGATTGAGATAGATTTTTATAATAACTGTCCACTAGTTTAAATCAAGATTTATATTATGCTAAGAATAATTGTTTTGTGTTGGTTGGAAGGATATTAAATTTATTGCAATTATTTACACTGCACAACTAATATATGGATCTTGTTTAAAAGAACATTTAATTCCCTAAAAATGTTACGGTAGTATACATGTCAATTACTACTACACTAACAGTAAACAAATAAAAGGATAATACCCATAATTTTTTTTTAAATACATAAATAAAATGAAAATTAACATTAAACATTTATAAATATAAATAGTCAATGAGCAATTCTTCAGTGTAAGCACACACATTTATAATCAATGATGCAAGGGGCATGTCCATAAAAAACATTTTCTCAAAATTGTAAAAGTTAAACAATTATATAAAATAATTTTTTTTCACCAATAAAATATTAAATATATCTCAATAGTTAACATGTAAAATTGTTTATCAAACTAAAATAGACAAACAATTTTGCATACAATTGCAGTAAAAATTAAATTTTAAACATGGATCATACAGAAAAATTCAACAATTGGTAAAAATTTTCTTGCACAAAATTGTATTAAAATTATAGTAATTCTGAAGTGATATAAAATAAATGACGACTTAACATACAGGTTCTAAACCCTTCCATAGAAGCTGAGGAAGCCTAGATGAATGCCGCCAAAACGGCGTCACACATCTTAGCAATAACTGATTTTACAATGGCGTAAATCTCAGAGAAAATGATAATCACATCAACGTAAACATCGGTGATAGCGCTCACCAAACTGGTGCAAATCTAGGTAATATCATTGGATAATATCGGCACAAATCACGGTGACATCGGATGTTACAACAGCATAATACTTAATTTCTTCACACCAACGTAAATATCAGAGTAAGTACCCAAAATATATAAAGGCAATTTTTTGCAATAGCTGCTATTACATCGGCATAACAATCAACAAAAATTATTATCACACAGCAATGTAAATCTTGGCAATAGCGTTCACCATATCAGCTCAAATCTCGAAAATAATGCCATAGCATCAGCATAACACTTGGCTAAACGGCCATCACACACCAATGTAAATATAACGGCTGTAGAGGCTATAACATCAGAGGAAGCAGTGGTAGTCATTAATCGGAGGTTTGGGTAAATCTGAACGCATGCAGGTTCCGTGAATGTCAGACTTGTAAGCAAGGTAAAATCGATTATTAACAACAGCATAACACTGTATGAAAATCCTCATCAAACTAAGGTAAATAGTGACAGCGCCCAAAGTACAGAAACAAATCTCTGCAATAGCGACTTTTATATCAGCGTAACACTGAACAAGAATGATCATAATACAACAACTTAAATCTCAGTGATAGCGACTATCATAGAGACGCAAATCTTGGCAATAGTGGCCATTACCTCAGCGTAGCTTCCAGCATTTATGATCGAAATTTCGTTCAAAAAATTTGAAATTTGCAGAATTGTATCACATCCGAAGAAAGAAAGACAACTTTTTAGAAAAAGAGAAAACTACTCTTAATCGTTGAGACCAATTGCTTCCGCAGGAAAAAAAAATGCAGACAACGAGGATTTTCTTCGAAATTTGTGGGAAAAAAAGCAAAAAACCCTTTGAAATTCATCAATCGACAACAGAATCACATATCTAGAAATGTTTACTACTCTAGTATGGAGAACAATGATGAAACAATTGGCGATGATTCACCACACGAAATGTTGGCAGTCACAGACACAAACACCAAAAAAAAAAATGCTTTGCGTTTGGAGCAAAAATCGTCAAAAATGCTGTTTTGTTTTAGGTTGTGCAGTATTTTAGATTGGCACGGGTGTATAACCTCTGCAAATCTATTTATAGATGGTTTGGGGCAATGAAATCAGAAATTAATGTAATTGGAAACAAATATTAATTGGCAAAAAAGGACTTAAAAACTTTCCAATTGACTATCCATTTTAATGAAATTTCTGCGAAATTGGAATTGCCGTCACGTGGCAGTTCAGAAAAAAGTGTAAATAAAGTGGGAATCACATTATAAATCAATACAAGAGCTTAAGAATTAATTAAAAAAATAACTTAAATTTTAACGTTCTGATTGTCAGAATCAAAATTGGAGGTCAAAAACTACTTATGTTTAAAATTTCACAATTCTCCGTGCATTGGAAGTTACTTTCTATAGATAGACCCACAAACAGGCTTACAGATTCTTCCATTTATAAGTATATATTACATTTTTTCTAATTAGTGCACAGTCAGTTTATTTTTAACAAATAAGAAGAAAAAAAAGGAAATTTCAAATTTTAAGAATAACTTCAATTTTCCATTCTAATTTGAAACTTTCCGTTAATCAAACTTTCATGGTATTAGTGTAATTTATCAAGTTCCAGGTCATACATTTTAACTCAAATGGAAGCTTTTTTTACTGTTTTGAATGACATCTGTAGAACCGCGTAAATGGTTTATACTTTACGATAAGAGCGGGGTTAAAATTCCAAGTCTGGTGCGGAATCGATACCAAGGTGATTGTCGTTAACAAATGGCAGCCAGTTAAAACCGTATCAGTGGGAGCGTATTCAATGAGGTCTAGATAACCTGTTCGCTAGTATGGCATTCTCCGGAGGTTGACAAGCGTTAGCGAGCAGAGAGAGGATAATTAAAAACTTGGTTTTTATGAGTTAATTTTTTTATCTGATTTATGCGTGATACGTTCCTTGTATGCTATGGGTATAGCCATGAGTTATATGCCATGTAGGCCATGGGTATAGCTATGAGTTATATGCCGTGTAGGCCATGGGTATAGCTATGAGTTATATGCCGGGTAGGCCATGGGTTAGATCCTAGGCTCTAATATAAAGATATGTGCAATACGTATATAAAATTAAAGGTTCCTACGAGATTAGATATTTGTGAAAACAGGCAAGATTTCCCAAATGCAAATTATTTATACATTTATTGGAAAATCTTTAGATGGGTACAACTATGTGCATTACCATCATTCTTTGAATGCAATATTGTCAATGTTGATGACGCAACTGCTTTCTGGACATTTTGAGAAAAGTAAATTTTATGTTGGACTATGCATTTGATGAAATGAATGTATAATTCAGGGTTCATACTCAATCTATGATAGTAAAATTCAGGAGTAACTAAGGAGTTTTTCAGGAGTTAAGTACAGTAAATTAAGGAGTTCACGGTAAAAAAAATTACATGACTAATAATATATTTTCCTTTTACGCGCTCGGTTGACAAGAACTTAAGTGTGTTCTGGGACTGTCCGAAGGATTTTTTCCCGGCTGTAGAGACATTAGATCGTTATATTTTAAGGTTTTACTTTACCTTTTGATGATAATTTTTAAGGAGGTAAAAAGAATTATCAGGAGTAGAAACAAAATTTTCAGGAGTTATTAGTGCCCTTATATATAGAAAAAGCGAATTTCAGGAGTTTTTCAGGAATTTCAGGAGACCTACGAATTCTGATAATTGTATAATATAGGCATTCTTAAGGAACCTGGTAAAATGGTTAGCATAGTTGAGCCAAAGTGATGCCGTTCTGGTATTAGAGTGTACATTTACTGTGTTTTACATTTATTTTTTCATGTTTACATAGGAAGTGATCAGGTTGCCTCACTTTTAAAGTATTTTGGTCATCAATTGAGCATTAAATTATAATTTTATCGATGTTGCTTTAATTTTTTTCCTAATAACCGGAAGACATTATTGTATACGAAGTAAAATTGTCATTAATGAAAAGGAAATTATTGCAGATTTTTGTAAGAATAGTGTATTTAATTACTAATATATTGAAGTGGACAATAACAATGCTTTCTACAAGTGCCTATCCCTTTTCAATAATATGTTTTCTAAACTAAGCTGTAACTATGAAACATACTATAGTTAATTGTAACAGAGGTTTCATTCAGATCAGACAAGTAAAAGTAAAAGCTGATAATTTGAAGTTTATCGAGATTTGCCTTGAAATAACTGCTATTTGTAGTAGAAAACACTGTGATTTTTAAATGATTTACAAAATGGAGTTTCCAGTGGAAGGAGTGACAAAGCGCAAATACCATCCATCACTTTCTACAATCCAGGAGGAGACGAAACTCAAGGTTCTTGCGGATACAGCAGTCGCTGGAGGGATCACATACGCTGGGATGCTGGAAGCAAGACCAGAAGAGGTGGCTTTATTCATCGCCTGGTGCATCGCCACCAACCAGCCAAAAGCAGCTGCCACCCCAGTTATCAATGCACGAAAAGATACAGGGAAATGGACACGTTTCAAACGCTTTATTTCCAAACGCATTCTTTGCTGCTTCAATGGCTATGAGAACTAATGACAAACAATTTGTGATTTTACCGATCTATGACTTCCCAACTACGACTCCTGATTGTGACTTCCCGATTATGACATTCCAATTGTGACTTCGTGACTAAGACTTTGTACGTATCACTTGTCTTGTAACTTAAAGACAGTGCTCTCCTGACATTTTCATAATATTTCTCGACTAGATTGTGGCTTTGTTTATGGAACATAAAGTACAACAGGAAATATGCCTACTGGGGAACCCGCCTGCTTTATAAAAAAAGGGGTAATGCGTTCATGAACTTATATCTCCTGGGTGAATGTGGAAATTAGTTTAAAAAAAAAAAAAAAATCTTTAAATGCAAAATTAATATGCACTGTTACTTACTATTTTGTAATATAAAAATGTGGCTTACGAATATTTTATTTGTGTTCAGAAGATTTTCATGTTTTCCATGGAAAATTTAGCAGTCAAGAAACATAGTTAATAATAAAAAAAAAAAAACTTTTAAGAAAAGCAATAACGCTCCAAAGTTGCTCTTGTATAAAAAATAAAATAATATATATAACATTTTACAGTTAAAATCAATCTTTATAGGAACTATTGGAAATAGGGATTAAGATAAAAAAATCAAATATTTTCAATGAGTTTTTTAATGTATTTAAGTAAATAAAATTTTAAAGCCACTACGATAAAACACAACTCCTCTATAATACAAATAAAGTAATATATATATTTTTTTTACAATTCAAACAAATCTTGAAGGCTGTACCAACTACTGAAAATAAGAGTTAAGATGGAAAAATACATTATTTTCAATTAATTTTGTTCAGTCTTATTTTAATTATGAAAATTTTACTGCCTCAAAGATAAAACAGGACTCTTCTATAACACAAATAAAATAGTATATAACTTTTTACAATTAAAATAAATATTGAGTGCTCTATCAACCTTTAAAAATGGGGATTAAGGTGGAGAAATCAAATCTTTCTAATTTGTTTTTGTTGAGTAATAAAATGTATATATAATAGTATAATAAAATGTTAGAGCTACAATGACAAAACAATGAAATAAAAGAAAAATGTAACGATATTAAAAAGAGTTATATTAAGAAAATAATGGAAAAAAGAATCAAAAGTAAGCAACACTGATTTTTTTTTTTAATTTAAATTGTTTTATAGTTTCTCTATCACCATTTTCATGTCCAATAACAGAAACCGAAGTTTCAATCATTAATTTAATACTAGAAAATTGTAAAATTCTTAAGGCACCCGTTGAAAAATGATGAATATAACAAACATTTTAATATAATATACACAAAGTATTTATTCGAAATTCAATTTTTATTTTAATATTTTGTAAATGAAAATTATTTTTGGTATATAGGATTGGTTTGTACGCTCAATAAACTATTTTTTTGCACAAAGAAGGCTAATCAGGCCAAGACCTACAGCTTAACGTGGATTCCAAACCACAACGAACATCCATGCTTAACCCGGGATTCGAACTCGCTACCTTTGGCATGTGAGGCAAGAGAGCTAACTCCACAGCCATTAGATGGGCGATATACAGGGTGGTCATAAAGAAACTTTGCCTATATATGGACCTCTAGCTTCCTTTCCGTTCAACAAATCGAGATGAGATTTCAGTTATAGTTATTCAGAGGTATGAGCTCTGGATTCTGTGAATGGCCACAAAATTGCGCTCACAGTTATGGAAACTCTAAGTTTTCGAATGGCAACACATACTTTTTCTGTCACAAAATGTTCAGTGCATACAGAAACCCTAAAGAGTGTTGGAACGGTAGGTGCATCACAAAAAAGGACGCGTTTGTGCATCGATCCTGCTTCTGTTGGCTGTTTGCAGAGCTGTATTTTTTTTGGTGCATGCTTAACAGGCCCGTTTTTTGTGATACACATACCGTTCTAACGCTCTTTAGGGTTTTCGCATGTGCTGAACATTTTGTGACAGGAAAAAGTTGGTGTTGTCATTCACAGAATCTCGAGCTCATACCTCTGAATAACTATAACTGAAATTTCATCTCGATTTGTTGTAGGGAACGTAAGCTAGACAGCACACCATTTTACAACTGAACTGCCTATGGTTGCCATAATTTGGCATGGTTTTATGTAAGCAACATTTGATGCAGAATTCGCACTGGACTTGGAAGTTTTACCAAGATTGATATTTGACAGTATTTGGAACAATGGACAATTACCACATTATTTTATACAATTCTAAATGTTTTGAAAAGGCCATAAACACAAAAATTTCTGCTCAATGCACTTTTTCTTTTTTTTAAATTTGCAATCCAAGTTCCGTTGTTAGACGTTGGTGAGAAAACGATTCACTCGTTTCGAAATGAATGTGACGTCAAGGCTTCCCAAACATATTGGCTAGAAATGCGGCAGAGGAAACCACCTTCCAGGACCTTCGAAATTTTTTTTTCATACATCAAGTCCCTAATGAGTGACTTCGCAGCTGCTTTTCCCAGAGCGTTAATATCAAAATCTTTCACCGAAATTTGCATTTTGACTTATAAACAGATTTTGATGATGTTCTTTGATTTTTTGCCTCACAAAACATAAAAGCTAGTCTCAGATGTTCGACTTACAGAGTACAGTGTATAACTAAAACCATTTGATTTCTACTCCACCTATCAGTAAATATGAACTAAATAAAACCCAACAACTTTTGGTGCGATGCAGATTAGTGAACAAAATTAAGGACCTATAAGCATTTTCAAGTACTTTTAAGGCTTGGAAAATCAGTTAAAAAATAGCAAGCACTTTTAATGACTGTGTGAACCCTGGTCTCTTTTCAGCAAAACAATATTAAAAATTCTGCTTTACAATTAACATTAATCTGTATTACTTTAAATGAAGCATGAAGAAGGCTATTATACTTAAAATATTTGCTTTTTTTTTTAACACAACAATAAAAATCAGTGTCAAAGGTTAATAAAATGCTTATATTATAGAGAATATATAGATATGTAATACGGTCATTGACAGTCGTTAAAATTTTATTTTTCTAGAAAACATTGAATCATAAAACTATGTCAATAATCATCCAGTAAAAAAAATGGAACTTACCCCTTGCAATTTGATTTCTCTGAAATCAATTTCTTCAACAAAAGGATTTCCTGCCATGGCAAGAGCTGATGTTCAACTTTTTATTAGCAAGACCATATGAACGTGGATTTGTAAAGAGCAAAATCTTCAAATATCTGTAAAAAATTAGCTACATTCAATGGAATAGAAAATCATAATGCACCAACAATTCTTATTGTTAGAGAATTATTCTACTGGGAAATACACAACAAAGATTCCAATGTAATAACATTGGATTAGTCGTTTGTTTGTATGTTATTATATATTCGAATTAGATGTAACGTTTATCTCTTTTGTAATATAGGTTCAGTTATGTTTTCAATACTTTTTGCACATCTTGAAGTAAGCAAGTAAACTCGTAAAAATTACGAACATATCACTTACTGAGTGTAAAACTCTTAAATTTGGGACTTATAAAAGCTACATTTTTAAAATACAAACATCTACTTCCACATTGTATTATAATATTAATGGGAAACAAAGTTATTCAAACATAAATTTATAGAAATTACTATTTTACATAAAATCTCTGAGCATTAAGAATTCTCGCTACTTTTAACATTTTAAAGTTTCAGTTCAAGATATGATGAAAGTCGTTCACGAAATTTATCCGAATTGGAAATTTAATCACTTTATATGGAACAACATTGGGCAATTAGTTTAGATGTTAAAACAAATTACCCACCTTGTTGATTATATTGGAACTTCATTCAGTGATCCGAAATCATGTTCTTAGCCAAATTATAAAACATCAGTAGCAGACTAAACGAAATATCAACAAAAACAGAGTGAAAGTAATAACCGTTGCCAATTTAGGAAACGCAATTGCCGTTGAAAATGCTTCGGAAGTCACGAGGTTGCGTGATTTTTTAAGGAAACAAAATTTGTTCATTCTTTCATCTATAAAATATCTCGCATACATCAAAAAAATTTTATGGTTTATTTTCAACTTCAAAATGCTACAGATGTGCGATCAATGCATTTTTTTTTTCATAAACTGTTTCTGAAACTTATATCACATCGAGTGAACAGCAACAGCTACAAAGTACAAACAGCCGGTTTTCTGGATATTAGTTATCTTTATAAACATGAGCATATTTTGTTAAATTTTACAAATTTAAGTAAGTTGATTTTAGTTGTTTTTAACTCAGCTGCTTATATTTCAAAGTACTTTGTATCCGACTAACTAACTTTGTTTTCTTCGACTATGCAATCTTTTCATATGGGGAGTAGAATAGTTAGGCTTATTGTAAAAATTCGATTATATAGTGTTTACATTCTTCTCTTAACTTCTTTCACTTTAAATTCATTGAGATAAATTGAACCCAACAGAGACATTTGAGAATGATATTTCATTGATAGTTATATATTTTTAACTTTGCTTTGGCTAGTTCTAAGCAGAGCTTGTAGAAGAGAAACATACAGAGTATAGAGGCAAAGAGTCTCCATAAATAAACTAGGAGTGTGGAACATCGCACAATTTTCAATTACACTATAATATTGATGTCAATTTGTGTCATTTATCTTCATTTCCCATCATTCTTTTAGGAAAGTGGCTAGTTGGGCGATTTTTTCTTTTTTCCGATAATTCTTGTGCTAGTCTTTAAAAAAATAAATCCGCCAAATAGATGATTTTGGCGTTGTGCTTTTCTATAATTCTTATATTATCCTTGCTTTTAAGTGAAACTGAGGAGGGGAGAAGAAAAAACTACCGTTGATGAGCTATGCTCAAGGAAAGAGAACTCTGTTAAAGGCATTCGTTTTTCAACTTTTTATGCCATTAAAGCATTTTTACGGGAATATGGGAGATAGGGTTGTTTAGAACACCTTAAGAGATATATACCATAGCGTTTTTTATCAAAATTGTTTGAGCCATTTTTTAGCGATCATTGAAAAACATGATTTATTTCAATGGTAGCCACCTTATGCACTTGCACAATTTTAACAAAAATCGTAATGGTAGATCTCATGGTCTCCACTAACCTGCACATCAAATTTCAACATCCTTGGTCAATTTGTTTGAGAGTTATGCTGACCACAGACACACATACTTTAAGACTTTTTTCTAGACAACTTTTTTGAAATTGGGATGTTCCAAAACTAGGAGAAATGCAAAAAAAAAAAAAAAATTCTTTTGACCAAATGCTATACTTTTATTACCCTATATATATATATATATATATACTTATCTGTAATTGAAAGTAAAAAAGGGATGAGAAAAGTAATCTTCCAATAAATTTAAACTATTTTCGCTATATCGTGTGTTATTATGTTTGTGGAGTGTATATATCGCATGTAGATAGCTTTTTGCTATCAATCAACCTTTCAATCAACCTTTTTTTTCATTCAACCTTTAGTATAACGAGGTTGCGGGTTCGAGTCCCGTGTTAGGCATGGGTGTTTGTAAATGTATGTTGGCTTGTCTAATGACGAATATTTCGACGCATTATAGCGCTCGTGTTGCTGACGGTGCCAGATAATCTGAAAACAACCAACCAATTTTTAGTATAGTGATATATACATATTTTCCTTTAACAATAAAATAAAGTCTTATCCAATTATAATTTCTTTGTTCATTCAATCGTGAGAATAATTGTACACTTGTTTTTGGGTAATCTTCTGTTAGACAGGTACCAGTTGGTGCCAAGTCTAGATGTTTACGATTTGTTATCGGCACACTATAATAGTGTGTTGTAGGAATTATGAATGATTTCAAAGTTGTTAGCTTGGATGAGTTATCGCTGTAATTTAGCGGTTTTTACCTGGTACCCGTCTAATGGAAGAGTACCGGTTTTTCCAATCCAAAATCTGTTAATTGTGTTGCATGAAGTTTGTTTTTCATACGTACGAATAGTACTATTAAAATATAAGTTATGTTATAGTAAAGCTACATTTATATGGTTTGAGTACCATGACATTTCAAGGGATAAAAACACTACAAATATTATGTAAAACTGTTAGAAATTTCTTTTGTGTATTAAAAAAAAAGTTAGGATTCAAATCTGGCCAGCGACGTTTGTTCACGTACTGTTCTAAAATTTTGCACATAATTAGTTTTCTCTCTGAAATTTGGTCGTAATGCTACTTCTATGGGAGCTCTATATAGCTGTATATTTTAGTGAACTCCTCTTTCAATTTTTGGAGAAAACTCCTGAAATGTGTGAATATTAAAAGAATGCTCAACGAATTCTTCGAAACCGATTCCTAAAATTTTAATTATTTTTTTATAACTTTTTAAAATAAAAATTCAAAATTTCCCTCATTGGTGTAATGCGATATTTATGAAAGCCAGAATATTTGGTAAATGGCGAAATACCATATTTAGGTAGGATTATTTGTATTGAAGTTGTGTAAGTTTTTTGATTTCATTTTCTACAAGTACTTATTGCTTTCGATTTTGCCTTACTTGTATACGTTTTTTCCCTCGATTTGGTTTATCTACTTTTCCTTGATCTGTTTCACCTATTACTATTTTGGTACTATTTCTTTAGCCTGATACCAGTTGTCGCCAAGCCTATGTTTACTGTTTATTATAGAGTTTCTTTTTCAAACTTGTCATTGACTTGTATCAATGGTGTGAGAGTTTACAATAAAAATATTTCACGCATTCTATTTTAAATTCAAATTTTATTGTGTGCTTCTATGTGGATGAATTACTGTTTCTGGTTTTAAAACTTTATTCACGGTAGAACTTTTTTTTTTAGGATTTGAACTCATTTATAAATATCTGTAAATATGGAAGAAGAAAGGAGTAAGAAAAAAGGTAAAGATTTGCATTTTGGCAATTTCCAAGTTTTATTATGCTCTATTTTTATTTCCAAATCGAAAGCTCAAATACCTCGTCCTAGTAATAATCCTGATGTTGGATTTGGGCATTTAATGGGGGTTTAAGAGGTGATGCTCTGTTAAGGTTGAATGAGGCTTACTCCCATTTTAATTCCAGTGGCTGTCTGGAGTTGAAAATGTTAGTGCAGACGGAAACATTCAACTTTCCTACAACCCTATCAGCCACACACACATACTTTCCATATTCATTAATGAACGCAAATTCTTTAATACTCAAATAAAACTTACCTTTCAATTTGTACAAAATAATAATATTTGTAACATAACGTTTTAAAATAAGAATTAATCAAATCTTTCTGTATAGCTTCGGTTAAAACACGCCATCTCTCGTTTTGGACACTAAATGTAAGTTTTTGTTTACTTCAAATTTTTTCAAAATTAGAAGTGTTTTTTAACGTTTGGTTGAGCCCAGGGATGCCAGTTTTCCTCCTTTTGGAGGATTTCCTCCTTTTTGGTTTTTTATGTAACATTTTCCTCCTCTTTGTGCCTATCTTGAGGATATCTGAACCAGTTTTTCCTGCAAAAAGTATACTTTTCCTCATATTTAAACAAAAGATTTTCCCTCTTGGCTCCCCTTTCCTCCCAGATTACTTCACTAACTCCTAATATTTGAAATGTAATTATTATATAGTATGAGAAATGTCATTGTATCTTTAAAATTATTGAATTATCCTTCCTGCATACTCTTTTGTTGAATTTTTGTGCATTCCATCCGCAAGCTTTTTCAGCGAATTTTTGAATTTCCTCCTTTTTGCTCTCTGATCACTCTCATCCCTGGTTGAGCCCTCACATGCCTTAAATGCTCGTGTGATGGTGGTTAATCCACCATATTCAGCCCTATTACAAATGCTCTTTTTAATTTTGACAATCAAACTTTGTCGACAAAACATTTTTTTTTTTTAAGTAAAAACTTCTAATATTTGCAGATTTCTTCCGTAACTTTTCATTTGCAAGAAATTTCAACACAGCAGAACTGTTGTGAAATTTGTGATTCTTCTACAAAATTTTAAAATTTAAGTTGATTTTTTTCCCCTCTCTGGAATTTGATAAAATTTAAGACAAACTTGTACATCAGGTTTACAAGCTATACTGACAAGTTTCCTAGAAAATCAAAATTTTGCTACATATTCCATTGTGTATTGTACAAAAGTATGTACAAGTGTGTTTCAAATATTGCTGATTGAAAGTATCTGTATTGGTAGGGATGTGCGCTAACGGGGAGTCGAACCAGGGTCTCTTAGATTACAAGACAGGCGCGCTAATCATTAGACAAAAAAGATCTCTGGCGTCTAGGTGCAGGGGTCTCAGACCTGTGCCCAACTACGCCAAATACAAAAATCTGCTTCCAATGCTTTATTTTAGCCATATTTGCGCCAGAACGCGGATTTTTTTTTTTTCGCCCGTTGAAATTTGATATTGTTCGCCACTGTAATATCACAATTGTTGATAAGTATTCCGGTATATTCAGTACTTACGCTGATATTTACGTTGATGCGGTATTCATTTTCTCCGAGTGCTACAATAATTTGCGACGCTAATGCTGACATTATTGTCAAGTTTTACGTTATGACGGTCGTTTTCGTCAAGTCTTTCATCGATATAATAGCTCTGTAGTATTGAGAATTGCTCCAGTTAATTCGACGCTATTGCTGATATTTTCGTTGGTATGATGGTAATTGTTGCCGAGTGCTACGATATTGTAATATCCGAAATTTGCCCCAATATTACTGACAAGGGGACCTTACGGTCTCGGAAATTCAGATCGGGATGAGACTCGGCAGATTAGTAGTATACCTTAAGGGTATCCACACAGTAAAGCAATAAAGCGCACTAGCCAGAATAATCCGAGAAAACAGGCTCTAAAGTGCTGCGCACAGCTTATATACTAGTAGAGATTTCTGCTCTGCAACTCCCGGCGGCTAAGTGGTCAGCTTGCTGAGTTCCCATATGGGCGATCTGGGTTCGATACCTCGTGAGGTAATTTTTTTTTTGTAAATTTATAAAGTAACTGTTACAGCTAACTGAAATTTGAATTAAAGATAATACTTTATTTTTAAATACGTAATGTGTTTTAATGAAGGTACATTAAAACTCTATTTACTATTCTCACAAGCAAGTGATTATAAATTTTGAGATATTATAAACTGTAGAGAAACAAATGATTTTCACAATAAACATGAACCAGTTTATATGGAAGAGTAGGAATGTTGTCCATACATAAGCAGGTAGTCAGAAATTTTCCAAAACCCTAAACTTACTTATCGAACAATAGTTCTACCCCTACCCAACAAACTTTATAAATTGACATTATAAATGTAAAAAAAAAATACATTGTAAGGTATCGAACCCGGATTGCCCGTACGGGAACCCAGCACACTGACCACTTAGCAACCAGGGAGCTGCAGAGCAAAATTCTCTACTAGTATACAAGCTTTGTGTAACACTTTAGAGCCTGTTTTTTCGGAATCTTCTGGCTAGTGCGCTTTATGCTTTACTGTGTGGATACTCTAAAGGTATACTACTAATCTGCCGAGTCTCATCCCGATCTGAATATCCGAGACCTTAAGGTCCCCTTGTGAGAAAATGTCGATGTTACTGCGATGATTTGCGACGCTGATGCAGACATTATTGCAAATTATTGTGATGGGCATTTTCGTCGAGTCTTTCACCAATATATTAGAGCTGTTGTTGAGAATTGCTCCGGTTTATTCTGGGCTATTGCTGATATTTTCGTTGGTGTGACGGTCATTTTTGAAGAGTGCAGCTCTTTTGTTAACATCCGATATTACCGAATCTTGCCAAACATTAACGAGAAAATGTCAATATTACTGACATTTGTGCCGATATGTACGTTTTTGCGATGGTCATTTCTGCTGAGTCTTCAACTTATGTAATATCCTCTGTCTAGATTTTCGACGGTATTGTAAGCACAATCGCTAATATTTACGCAAGTGTGGTAGTCATTTTTGATTAAGTTTACACTGATGTAATAGTAGCTACTGCCGAGATTTGCGATGCTGTTGGGTGACTTAAAAAAATACGATATTACTGGGATTTTGTGCCGATATTACCGAGATTGTGATGGTATGGTGGGTGCTATCCCTGATAATTACGTTGGTGTTATATTCGTTTTCGCCTAGGTTTTTGGTAATATAATAGTAGATATTGCCGAGATTTGCGACGTTGTTTGGTGACTTAAAAATAAAAAATATTACTGGGATTTTGTGCCAAGATTGCGATGGTATGGTAGGTGCTATCATTAAGTTGGTGTTATATTCGTTTTCGCCAAGGTCTATTGTAATGTAATAGCAGCTATTGCCGAGATTTGTGACGCCAATTTGGTTACATTTGTCTCTGGTATTTCTGCTTCAAAGTTTTTTTTTTCTTTTGCAAAGTTTATTTTTCTGCTATGGTTTTTTTTTCTCCTTTTTTTTCCCCTCCTCTTCTTTTTGTACTACAAAAGTTGCTTTTACATGCTGCAATTGGCATTTTTCCTGTTCCGAAAGGCATTTTTCCTGCTCCAAAACTTGATTTTACCTGCTCCAAATCTTTCTGAGTGAGTGGGAGCCCTGTAGGTGTTATATCTGCTATTTGTACACAAGGCTACCACAATACTATTATCTCTTTGGTTATAAAATTCGTTTCTCATGTCTAATAATATAACTGAAGACAGAGTAGTTTCTGCTCTCAAAATTTTATGAAGTAATCAATGAATAGTGTTAATTCATTAAACACTTTTTTTTATAGTTATACCATAGCCCGAAAGCAGAAAGTGCCTAAAACTGCGACATACGTCGCAGAACAATCAGAGTCCTTACAGAACAATTTTAAGTTCAGAACAAATGCCCGCGAGTGAGAAAAAGAATTTCACCTACGGGATGACATGTTCTGCAGAACAAAACGACTTTATTTCCCCCCTTCTCAATTTTCTCGGAACAACATTTCCCAGAGCTTCAGTTTCTTATAGAAAAACTCCCCGCGTTCATAGGGGGATCAATCACATGTCCGTTTCCCCGTTCTGGAGCGCTTTTCTTGCTGAAAGTCATTGATAAAGTTACAAATTTTGAATGTATGCCTTGGTTTGAAAAATAATTTTTTTCGTCATTGTCATTTTGTAATAAAGTGTAATATTAATTTTATGGGTTTTTTCTTTTATATCATAATGGAAATTTTGAAAAAATGTCTGCAGAACATTTGTAACTGTCAAAAGTCCCGTTGCAGAACATTATATATTATTCTGCTTCTGGGTACCATAGCTTTAATGAAGGAGCAATAGTAATTGAATTTAATCTATTGTTCTCATTAGTTTTTATTCTTCCAATAGATTCATCAGAAACTACCAAAGCTTCTGAACTTGAAAAATATTGGCAAGTTGTGCGTGACAATCCTTCCGACTTTGCTGGATGGACGTATTTGCTTCATCACATTGAACAAGAGGTATGAATTGGTATTTTCTTTCATTTAACTTACATTTATTAATTAAAAACTAAATAATCTTATTATTGAAATACACAAGTACTTATAAGAATGTGCAAGTTTAATGAGAAAAATTTGTTTCCACTCAGATTTTCTAATCATATTTAAAAGGACTAATATTTTCATTTTACTTAGTGTACTGTTAATTTGGTTAAATTTTTCTTGGGAACAGTTTGAAGTTATCTTGGTACTTATTTTTTTTTAAGTATACAGGCCTAAATAATTTAACAGTTATTTAAAAAAAATTAACAGATATCAGAGGGGCCACCAAATCTAGAAATCAAGGAAACGTCAGAATTTTTTCAAATTTCACAAAAATCAGAGAAATTTTCTATCACTATTTTGAAGGAACGTCGAGACTATTTTTAGCAGTTGCTGAAAAATATAGATATTTCAATCGCCAGAGAAAGTGCAGAGTGGCCACAGAACCGGGAAAACCTGGAAATCAGGGAAATGTCGGGGAACTTTTTAAAATTTCATGAAAATTAGGGAAATTTTGTATTGTTTAAGGCACGTTCATCCATATTTTGGCGCTATTTACATGGAGATTTGTAGTGGTAAGCCATTAAATGTTTAATGTTACAGAATAATTTAAACTTTTCATTATCAGTGAAACTATTTTTTATAAAATTGCATATCTCTTTAAAATACATATTCTATTTGATCAAGGTGTCTAGACATCTGGAAAACTAAGAAAATTGAGGAAATTTGGAAAAAAGTGAGCCCTAAAATCAGCGAATTTTTTAGAAATCTGTCGGGGAATTATCAGGGAACTTTTTTCCCTGAATTTTGTGGCCACCCTGGAGTGCCTAGTGAACATGCACAGTTTTGATGCAGAAAACCTTAAATGACCATGTGGTGGCCATGGGACTGTTCCAAGGCCACTTCTAGCCTGAAAGTTAAACGCAGTAGGTAATTCCTTTTGGGAGATATGCTGATCATGTCTTATATTTAATTGCTGCTGACTTGTATCTGGCTCTATTTATAAAATATACTTTTTTTTTTTTTACTTTCAATTGCTCATATGTTAACATAGGGACCATACTTTATTATAAGAAAGTGGCATTCGGTAAAATATATATATGTATGTTTTGGATTGTACCGAATTAAAATCTAGGGGTGTGGACATCGCACAATTTTAAATTACACTACATAATATTGATCATTGCAGTAAAATTTAACATGGTGTGTTACTTACCATTTTCTTATTTTCACTCATTTAAATAAAAATGGCCAATTTGGCAATTTTTATGCGAGAAAAAAGAAAAAGGGGAAAAACTGCAAAATTGGTGATTTTATTTGATAGACATTACATTGTTCTTGCTTGTGCATGAAACGCAAAAAAAAAAATCAATAATTGATGAATGATGCTCGAGGGCAGAGAGCTCTGTGTCAAAGGCAATAATTTTTTAACTTTTTACGCTTTTATCGCATTTTTATGAAAATTTCGGAGGTGGGAATGTTTAGAAGTTAGTTATCCTTCAGAGGCATTAACCACAGCGATTTTGAACAAATCGTTAGTCGTTTTTTAGTTGAAAAACACGATTTTTTTCAATGGCAGCTACCTTTGCGCATGCACGATTTTGACGAAAACCTGGATAGTAGGTCCCTGTGCCATCACCAACCCGCACACCAAATTTGAATATCGTAAATCAATTTGCTCAGGGGTTATGCTAACCATGAACACACACTTGATCATTTTGACCAATTACTATACTTTCATTACCCTATATGTATATGAGTAATTGAAAGTAAAAAAGTGGTCTAGAAATAAATATGTCTGCACACCTGGAAAAGTTGGAGAAATTAAAAAAAAAAAAGTTTGTCCTAATATCAGGGAATTTTTTAGAAATCTGTCGGGGAATTATCAGAGAACTTTTTTTCCCATATTTTGTGGCCACCCTGGTTATGCACTAATAAGAGTTTATTTAAATCTAAAAGAATTACTCCAGATTGCCACCTAAATCTATAAATAATAAAGCAAGGAGTCTGTATGTCAATAGAAAGTGATTTGCATTAAATTTGCTTCTCGGAGGGGAGGGGATTTAAAAAAATTATTTTTCAAAAACAGGAGGGAGGAGTTTGTATTGTGTTAATAGGGAAAAATATTTGGTTCTCTATGGGTTTGTATTAATCGGGTTTGCATAGTAATAACAAACCAGTGCTTGGCTAACAAGAATAATTTTTTTTTAGCAAAGTGAGCCTATGCTTGCGCACCAATGAAACTTTCATCAAGCAAAGCCTCAAAAGCTGGGACCTATACACAATCACCAGTCTCCGTAATACAAGATTACACAGCTAATGATATATTTATTTAATATAACATGTTATTTTAGATAATATTCTCATTTACGTTTATTTATTTAGAATAACATTGAAGCTGCCAGGGAAGCATTCCACTCATTTTTTCAACATTATCCTTACTGCTATGGATATTGGAAAAAGTTTGCTGATATGGAAAAAAATTTGGACAACTTTGATGCTGCTGAAAAGGTGAGTGAAATATTTTCTGGCTAATTTTTTACCTTTTGATTAGTCATTATGAAGAAATAACATATTTCCTTCCATCTAATGATGGTTATCCTTTATTTTTATAAAAAATTTAATTATATGAAAAGTCAGGGTTATGCATAAAAAAAAGTTTGAGATAATGAAAGTATTACACTTGTATAAAAAGATGAATAAAAGTTATTAAATTTTTATTTTTATTTTAATAGAATTTAAAAAAAATAATGTACTTCAAGTAATTTCTGTTTAACGTTTTTGGTGAAAATTAGAAAATTTTACAAAAGGCATTCTTGACCATACCTTAAGTGAGTTTTATTTTCAATTAGATTTAGTGACGTTAAAGGAGGGTAAAATGTTCACTTTAAATAAAAAAAAACATGTATAGCTCTTTGAAATCCCAGGAAAGAATTTTTAATTAAGTATAAAAATGTATATTTAATCTGTACAAACAATTTTTATGCTATTTTATAATTTTTGTAGCTTAGAAGTTACTAAAACTAGTTAGTGCTTCAATATTAGCATTTATAAATTTTGTAATATAAACAAATCACTTTTTTATAGATCTTCGAAGATGGCACTAAAGCAATTCCCCTTAGTGTTGACTTATGGATTCATTATATAAATTTTTATAAAGGTCAACAAGGTGAATCCGAGGATTCTTACGATAACATAAAAAAGTAAGTGTATTTGTACTTTTCAAAGGTAAAATAGTCTAACTCAAATTTTTAAGGATGTATTCATACAATTATACTTTCTCATACAAACAAAGGCATTTTAGCAGAGGAATTCATTCTTCCAGAATAGTTTAGCGATGTTGTGATCTTGGATTAGTAATCTGACTCCATTTTAATTTAACATAAATTTATTAGACTTTAATTAACTAAATAAACACCAACGATACAACATGCTAAGAAAATATTCATGGAACACAAGTAATAAAAATAAAACTGCTCGGCCGTGAAAGTTATTTTTTCCGTCGCTATGCAACGCGCACGAGACATCATCTCATCTCACGCCGATGGAGTTCAAAATGTCATAACAACAAGCTCGCGCCGCCACAGGGGTCCCCCACCAGTCCAAGAGACGATCCAAGTTAATATCCGTAGCGATCGACGAACCGCACCCGTCTACCGGACTTGGTAACTGTTACTTCCGTCGGAGCACTCGTTGAGGAACTTGACAAGGAATTGTCCGGAATCGTTGAGGGAGCTGCTGTTGTTGAGGGAACTGAAGTCGGTGAAGGTACTGGAGTCGATGAAGGAACTGGAGTCGTTGAGACAACTGGAGTCGTTGAAGGAATTGGAATCGTTGAAGGAACTGGATCTTTCTGGAGCCCGTCGTTATCCATAAAAGCAGGCTTCAGTGTTATGATGCCCGTTAACCTCTTACACGAAGAACTTGTCAGCTCTAGATACGACTCTCCATGGTCCTTTATAGGGCTGTTCCAGGGGTCGTCTTACCGCGTCAGTTCTCACAAACACATGGGACGTTCGGTGGAGGTCTCCGTGAATGAAGGCACTTTGCTTAGAGTGATTTGAGAATGGGACAGGACGTACCTCTCTCATCTCTGCACGTAACCTTCTCACAAACTCAGCTTGCGAGATGTCTTCTGGCCCTGAAGAATTCCTAAAAAATTACCAGGAAGTCGCAAAGTAGTTCCATACACCATTTCCGCAGCAGTTGCCTGTATGTCGTCTTTGAGACTGCAACGCATCCCCAAGAGAACGGTCGGGAGGACGTCACACCACCTTTCTGTGCTGTGGCACTTGATGGCTGCCTTAAGCTGGCGGTGCATACGCTCTACAGCGCCATTACTCATTGGGTGATAAGCAGTGGTTCTGATCCGATGTACCCCTAACAACTTAGTAAGAGAAGCAAAAAGGTTGCTTTCAAATATAGTTCCTCGGTCAGTAGTTACAATATCGGGTACACCAAAACGAGCAATCCAATTAGCGTAAAAAGCCTGTGCTACCGTCTCAGCTGTCTGATCCTTTATTGGAATGGCTTCAGGCCATCTGCTGTACCTATCTACGCAGGTCAAAATGTAACGACAGTCTTTCGATGGTGGCAAGGGTCCCACTATGTCGATATGGACATGTAAAAATCTGGCGTTAGGTGAAGGAAACGACTGGAGCACTGATTTATTGTGGCGTTGCACTTTTGACTTTTGACAAGGTATGCAATTCCTACACCAATTTTTGCAGTCTTTTGTCAAATCTCGCCAAACAAAACGCTTACGAACTAAATCAGTCGTAGCCTTAATGCCAGGGTGAGAAAGTCCATGACAAATATCAAACGCCCTGCGACGAAATGAAACTGGAACATAGGGCCTCACAGTACCATTGGATACATCACAAAAAATACTTCGGCTTGATGAGGGGAATGTCAAAGGCTTCAACTCAAGACCAGAATCGGCGCCGATCAAAGCTTGCATCTCCTCATCAGAATCCTGCGCGATGGCCATTTCGTCGTAGTCTAAAGGTCCTGGGACCTGAATTGCAGAAATACGAGAAAACGCGTCGGCAACTGGATTCTTGTCGCCAGAAATGTGATGGATATCCGTAGTAAATTGACTTATAAATTCAAGATGTCTCTGTTGTCTCGGAGAACATCTATCTGTTTTTTGCTGAAATGCATATATTAAAGGTTTATGATCAGTCAGAACTTTAAATTCGCGTCCCTCTACCATATGTCTAAAATGACGAATCACGGAATATATCGCAAACAATTCTCGATCGTAAGTGCTATATTTGCACTCAGCTGGTGTTAATTTACGCGAAAAAAACCCTAAAGGTTCCAAATTGTCACCTACAGATTGATGCAATGCGGCACCAATTGCTATTTCAGAAGCATCAGTAACAAGAGTCAACTCTGCATTCGGAAGAGGGTGCACTAAAAGTGTAGCATTAGTTAGCATTTCTTTACACTCATTAAATGCTTTCTCGTTAGCCTCGTTCCAAACAATTGGGGTCTTGTCTTTTTTGGCTTTGCCTTTTGTAAGCTCATACAAACACGCTTAAACACCAGCAGCGTTCTTAAGGAACCTGTGATAAAAATTTAACATTGCCAAAAAACGACGAAGTTCATCAACCGTTTTAGGAAGATTGTACTCTTTGAGTGCCTGAACTTTGGCTGGAAGAGGAGAAATTCCTTTACCAGAGACATGAAAACCCAGAAATTCAATTTCACTTTTACCAAACTCTCATTTCTCCAAGTTTATAACTATACCATACTCACTTAACCTTTCAAAAACTCTATTAAGGTCAGACTCGTGAGCTTTGGGATCACTTGAGGCAATAAGAATATCATCAAGGTAAACATAACAACACTCAAGACCGCGTAAGACTTCATCCATAAACCTCTGAAAAGTTTGCCCAGAGTTACGTAATCCAAAGCACATTTTTACGTATTCAAAAAGCCCCACCGGGGAAATGACTGCGGTTTTTGGAATGTCTTTAGGCTCTATGGAAATCTGATGATAGGCTTTTACGAGGTCTACCTTTGAAAAAATATTTTTCCCTGCAAGTCCATGTGAAAAATCTTGAATCTGAGGAAGGGGATATCTATCCGGGATAGTTTGGAAATTTAACCACCGAAAATCACCTACAATTCGCCAAGTATTATTTTTCTTTGGTACAAGATGTATTGGGCTTGCGTAAGGACTACTAGAAGGTCGAATTATTCCTTTTTGTAGTAGTTCTTCAAATTCTTTTTTGACGATTTTAAGTTTTTCTGGCGATAAGCGCCTAGCTTTAGAATATACAGGTGGACCTTTTGTCTCTATACAATGAGTGACAGAATGAGTCATTCTCTCATTACTTAAATTCAAGTTAACAAGTTGGGGATATTTGGCCAGAATTTTATGGTACGGGGATGCCTCTGAAATTAGAGTTAATCCTAATGTGGGACCAGGACAAGTTGTGGCTTTGGCATTAAGCTTAGTTAGGCCATCCACAAGCTGTCTATTTTTAACGTCTACCATAAGACCAAAATGCTCCAAAAAATCTGCGCCCAAAATCGGATGCGAAACACTAGCTATCCAAAAAACCCATGTAAATACTTGACGCAACCCGATATCTAAGTTATACTTCTTAGTACCGTAAGTGCGAATTTTACTGTCGTTAGCCGCGTAAAGGAAAAGTTCCGAAGGTGTGCTTTCTTTCACAAGTCCTTCGGGAATGCAGCTTATTGCAGCACCACAATCGACCAAAAAACGAAAGCCGGAATTTTTGTCAATAACAAACAGACGACTGGAAAGTAAGCTGCAATCTGCCGCCGTTAAAACAGACGCGCTTAATTGTTTTCCGTAAACTCACATGGTTTAATGCAATCACGGGCTTTATCTCCGAAACGTTTGTGGTACCAGCATAAAACATTGCATGACCCCTCTCTACTATGGGTGGTTGTTCTATTTCTATTACGACTTCGAAAGCGCTGTTTAGAGCCATTTAACAAACTTTTCATATCAGCGCGAAGTGCTGCTACTTCATCCTGTAGAATTTGAATATCTGTCTTTTCATGTCCTGATGCTACACTAGAAACCGCAAGTGTGCAACCTGATACTTCATTAACCTTGTCGGCTATTTTTGACAGCCCATCTAAAGTTTCACTGCTTACAGATAAAATCTGTTGCATAGAAACAGGGAGGCGTTGAAGCCACAAAGATTTCAAGACTTCGTCAGTAATTTTCCCATCGGCCAAATTCCGCATCTCGAGAAGTAGCTGCGAAGGCCTTTTATCGCCAAGGGTTAAATCTTGCAAAAGTTGCTTGAGGCGAAAAGAATCAGATTGCACAAAATTGCTTAACCCTTTAGCTGTTCAGTTATTTAGATGATTTGGGTACCTAAATTGTTCACTTTTTTTATTGCAAAAAACAAATGTTTAATACAAAATAAAATATACTTAGCAGTTAAAAATTAATATTTTTAATTATATACATAAAAATTTTAAGGTTTTGTGGCGGCTGCCACTCAGCGTGGCAGTGGTAAAGTTCGCATCCAGTGGAGCATTATTTTCTAAAAATTAAAAAAAAAAAATCAATTTAATTATTTTCTAAATAAATAAATAAAAATGAATACCTATTAGTAGTTCAGTTTTGTGTGGTATAACTGGAAACACTTTTCCAAGCACAAACCAACTCCGCAATCAGTACACCAGAATCGTGTTTCCTTCCGTATCTTTTTCCCATTTTCATTCTTTTTGGAGCAACAAACTTTGCACTGCCTTGTAGGTTCACGCTTCGCAGGAGTAGGAGGAATATGGGATATAAAGTGTTGTTCAGTAAGACGGGCAGGGTTATCTATTGCAGATGGTCTGCCGATATTCTTTTGTGCAGAAGCTGCATCATCATATTTATTGAAAAGCTCCTCTACAACTTGGATACGAAATTCTAAAAATGTAATTCGTTTCCCAACTACATTTTTATACAGCAAAAATGAGTTCCAGAGCACTTTGTCTAATAAATGTAAAAATATCTTTTTATAGTATTTTTTCTGGCGTTTTCGAATTGTCGGATGAAAAGATATTTCTTGATCACAACGATCTACACCACCCATAGATAGATTGTAATCAGAAACAATCTTTGGCTTGAGTATGTCTTCATTTTTTTTATTTTTGAGGCTGATCATGGAAGTATCATGAATACTGCTCATCAAACACACATCCTTCTTATCTTTCCACCTTATAGCCGAAATCTTACCTCTTTGAAAAGCTATGAGTTGCCCTTTTTGTAATTTTCTTTTAGCGAATTCTGTAGGTAAATCTCGTCTGTTTATCCTTACTGTGCCATAAATATCTGTTTTTTGGGCTATAAGTAAATCTGCAAGCTCGGGTGACATGTAATAGTTATCTACAGTCACACAATAACCATTTCCAAGAAAGCGATTCATTAGATGCATGACGACTTTTGTGGAAAGTCCATAATTTTTATACAATGCATTGAAGACGGTGCTATTTCCTGTATAGATAACGAAGTCACAAATATACCCTGTTTCAGCCTCACAAAGCATAAAAAATTTGATTCCAAATTGTGCGCGTTTGTTTGGAATATATTGTTTCCAAGATAACCTTCCTTTATAAGGCATCAAGCTTTCATCTACAGAAACATCTCTTTCCGGTATGTAAAAGTTACAAAATTTTTGCCGTAAATTTTCTATCACATTATGCAGCTTCCAAAGTTTTGGATTTGAAAAATCTTCTTTTTTTTCAGCTTCATTATTGCAAAAATGTAAATATCGAAAAAGCAAAATAAAACGATTTACTGTCATTACTTTTGAGTAAACTGGAGTGTGCAAAACCCTTCGATGAGACCAGTACATAGCCTGATTTGGTTTCTGGACAATACCTTGAAGAAATATTAGCCCAAAGAATAGCTTCATTTCTCTGTCATTTGTAGGGATCCATTTTTTACTGCGGGAGAATTTTGATATCTTTGCCCGATTTGCTCTTCTTTCTTGTTCTGCATAGTTGTTCGTTTCTTTGACAATTATATCCATTACATTTGAATCCAGAAACATTTCAAATATATCTAAAGGAGTGTAGTTTATATTTACAGAAAAGGTTATACCTGGAGTACCTGTAAAAGGGAACCGAGGAGGCGCTGATTGACCAGAAGCAGTTATTTCACACCAGTCTCTCGCATTTGCTATATTATCATCTCCGCTATCTTCTGATTCACTGCTATATTCAATATCACTTTCCTCAGTTTCACTTCCGTCACTCGTATCGATGCCTTCAAAATCGTCTTCGCTTGATGAATCCAAATCATCTATATAACGTTTACGGGATGCCATTTTGCAACAAAAAAATGCCGCGCACTTTGACTTTGACATTTGGCCTCTACCCTTTGGCATCTAACCTTTGAAACTTGCAGTATAGTGCTGCCATCTATTGCATTGAGCGCAAATAAATTCCTCCCGAGATATATTCGGGTATAACAACACGAAGCAATCAAAAAAAAATTACCCCGAGTAATACTCGGACGTGACATTTTGGAACACCAGTGCTGTGCCCGAGATTACCTCGGGCAGAACAGTTAAAAGGTTAAAATTCACGATTTTAAAGTTATGTACATATTTTCAGTGGGGGGTGTGCGAACTAAATCGGTTGCACAAGAAAGTGCACTTGCATTCAAGGCTGTAACCACAGAATGAAATTTTGTGGCATCTGCTGTGATACCAGAAATGTGAAACTGTGACTCAAGTTGGCAAAACCATAATTCTGGGTTATTTTCCCAAAATGGGGGCGGACGAAATGCAACTCTAGCCACTTCCATTGTGGCAGGTAACGAAAATGTATCCTGATCACCCTCGTGTGACATATTTATATACGAAAGCACAAGAAAATTCTTACAAAATAATATATATGCTACGAAATACAATATAATATATGCTGCGAAAATGGTCACCGAGCAGGATCTAATTCATCCCTCACCAAGTTGTGAAGTTCTTTATTAATTCTTCGGAGATGGTGTATTGACTAGCAACATCCAAATTCGAAACGATCGAATTGCCACAATCTTCAAAAATAAACCATTCAGGCCACTTTACTTTCACATTGGTGCTTGCACTTCTTATTGCATTCCGTGAAACTTTCCAGTCCAGCCGGTATTCGCAATAAGGTTACTCATGAAAGTTCAGAGTCCGTAAAAAGTCACCACTTTAGCGATGTTGTGATCCTTGGATTAGTAATCTGACTCCATTTTAATTTAACATAAATTTATTAGACTTTAATTAACTAAATAAACACCAACGATACAACATGCTAAGAAAATATTCATGGAACACAAGTAATAAAAATAAAACTGCTCGGCCGGGAAAGTTATTTTTTCCGTCGCTATGCAACGCGCACGAGACATCATCTCATCTCGCGCCGATGGAGTTCAAAATGTCGTATCAACAAGCTCGCGCCGCTACAATAGCAATGACAAAAGGATAGTTGACGTTCTATAACTTTTATCTGTTAAATTTGGAAAAATAGAGATAGTGTTCTCTAACTCTTGGGTACAAGATAGACTATATAAAGAAAACCATTTGCAGTAAGGGGAAAAAAATGCTTTACGCTAACAATTTCGTAATACTTTTTATGCAAACTTAAGTGAAAGAAATAGAATGGTAATATTCGCCTTAATTATATACAACCTATTTGTACAACTAATGGATTTAGGTATGTAAACTTCATTAGAAATAGCATATGCTAATAAATTATATACTTTGAGAATCTCATTCCCATAATTTTTTATAAGCAGCTGTGTGGATATCCTTTGCTGGATACACGCAGAGGCATATAGGTGTTTGAATTTCAGCTAGTGGTTTGAGTCAATATGTTGAATTTCTTATCCTTATTAGTTTCTATTAATTGAATTTATTTTTCAATCGCAGCTGATGAATTCCCGCTACTGCTTACCTTTATGGGAAAAGAAATTTCTACAATATATGATTGCTTTTTCTATAAAGACAGTAGCATTTAAATATTGAAGTTTTGACCCATAGCCAGTGTATGAATACGTACAGTTAAAAACTTAACTGCTATTTATCACTTTTGCAAGTTTTTTTTTTATACTCTGTGGATAATTTCATATAACCATAGCAGTAGTAAGGAATTTCTTAAAAAATATTTGAATATGGGTCATTCTTTCAAAATGTGTGTGACTGAAGCAAACAGAAAAACTGAAATGTTTAGAAATCGCCCTGTTGATAAGTATTTTAAATTTAAAAACCCTATCAAATTAACCAAGTCCTCTACTATTATTGAATTTCAATGGTTAAAGAGCATAATTGAGAATTTTTGGTATAGTATTAATATCTACTTGTATGTGGCATTTTAATTTTGTTGCCATAGGCCCATAACTACCAGCTGATGTAAATTTGCTCTTGTATCTCAGGTTATTCAAGCGTGCCTTGGCAGCAGCAGGCCGTGAATTTCGCTCAGATCGCCTGTGGGATTTGTACGTCAACTGGGAGGAAGAAAACAAAAGGATGAAAGAAGTGACGGCCGTCTATGATGAGCTACTTACCATTCCAACCCAGCTCTACAGCCACCACTTTGAAAAGTAAGTGTAAAATACACTCTCTCAAGTGTATCTCACTTCATTAGAAGGCATTCTTTATAGTATTGAACTCTAAAGTTATCGCTTTTTTGCCCATTCAGTAATCTGAACAACTTATTGGGTGTATAACAATGCCCAGTTTTCCCAGGCATGGAATCCCTCCGAAGACCCTGGACTGCTGCAGAATTTGCTTATTTATTAAATAAGTCGTACTAGTTATCTTTCAGCAAGTATCCATTTTACAACAAGGTGCACACTTGCTTTTCTTTAACGTCTTTTTAGCGTTTAAGCATATCGTAGGATTCCCCCTGCAATGGGTGCCTGACAGTTTATTTTGTAATTTTACAGGTTCCGTAAGCATGTCAAGAAAAACAATCCGAGAGAAATCTTATCCACAGATGAGTTTTTGGAGCTTCGTCAGAATGTAGTGAGTGCCCTCAAGCATGATGCCATGATGGGAGACGAGGATGATGACGAGAAGGCAGCGACGAAAGGGCTGGATGCCTCACCTCCTGGACTGGATGAAGATGCACCACCGGGTTTGGAACCTGATGGAACTGCCATAGAGAAAGATATGGCAAGTTATTTATGTGTTAAGGTATAAGTCAAATGACTCGATTGCAGACAAACTAGTTTGGACGGAAATCAGCTTTTAGAAGGAAAAACTCTTTTGGTCTAAAGCTAAATTTTAGACAAAATTGTTTGTTCTAATTTTGGTTTATTTTGTATACTTATTAATATGTTTGAAATATCTTTTTGAAATCCAAACAAATAAGTTAATTTTCCGCTTTTTGTATCATTACGTAAGCATATAATTTTCTGTCTATATTTGTGGAAATTAGTTTCAAAACAGGCAGAATCTATTTTTTTAGATTTTAAAGGTAACACCAAAAAAGTTTTTCACTCGCCATATAGACCTTGTCAGAGGCCATGAGTTTGAATATATTTTTATACTTGATAGAAACACTTAAAGATAATACTGCTTTGTCCATTTGGGGTAGGGGAGAGTAAACTATTTTGCAAAAAATATGGACAGAGCCTGTTTTGAAAGTAATTGACTCGTTATGTCTTCTCATTTTTAACTTTTGAACAGCTGGGTGCATTTTCTTAAAAATTGTCTTACGTAAAACCAAGATTGAATTTTTTCCCCCTATGAATTTATATTTTCATAAAAAGTTAATTGTATTAATTATTCAGGCAGATGAGCTACTTGCGGGCCGTACTGCGGTAAAACAAATTGAGAACATTTCTGACACTCAATGCGACAATATCTTTTAAATTATTTGTGTGTTAATAATCAAAGGTAAACTTCGGGTAGCCCTTGCACGATTAATAATGTTATGCAATGAACATGATTTAGAATAATAATTACTTTTTAATTTTACTTGTTACAATATTTTTTTTAGATGACATCTGAAGAGATTGACCTGATGAAGAAAAAAATAGTAGAAAAACGAAAATCATTGCATGAAAAAAATGAAATTGAAGTTGGGAAGAGATGGTCCTTTGAAGAAGCGGTAAGTTTATACTTTGGTGTACAAAGTACATTTTGTGTGACAGCGAACCAATTAAAAACAAAGCATGCCTCCTGTGCATCGAAGTATCTTTTTATAACAATGTCTGTATATGACCATTTACATGCAGTTTCTATGATGAGAATGATATTTGAAGATGTGATTTCTTTATCATGACAGCAGCCTGGTACAGGTGCGGAAAGGTATGGAACTTATAGTAGTCCAATTAGGGTAACTTTAATAGTTGGCTTTGAACTCTTTAATTGGTCTTTACTCTGTTTACTTTCAGATCAAGAGGCCTTATTTCCATGTGAAGCCACTGGAGCGAGCTCAATTGAAAAATTGGAAAGATTACTTGGATTATGAAATTGAAAATGGAACACACGAGAGCATCGTTATACTTTTCGAGAGGTGTATGATTGCTTGTGCTCTGTATGAAGACATGTGGCTGAAGGTAGCTTTCTTTCGATTTAAAAGTACTTCATTGTTATAAATATTTGGTTAATGAAAGTGACCGAATTTAATTTGTAAGGTTTTTTTTTCCCTTTTTTTTTCGGAATGTGTTCTTGTGCACTTTTGATGCTTTCAAGATTAAATTTGATTTATAGTAGTTTGTGTATTGTAGGTTTAGATGTTTAAAGAACAGATTTCTTTAGTTTTAGCATTCAAACTGTTATCCTAATAAAACTTAACAAATGGTTCTTGTGCTATCCTGCTATTAGATTTGTATTTTTTTTTTTTTTATATATTAGAATTCACACATGGATTTTTATAATTGAAAATTTAAAAAAAAATCACAGAATTGTTTTGTTTCACTTTGTTATCAATGCTGATTTCAATAAATATATTTCCCTAGTATGCCAAGTATATGGAAGAGCGTTTTCCTGATTCAGCTGATGAAGTCTATGAAAGAGCTTGTAAAATTCATTTGCCCAGAAAGCCAAGTATTCATTTCTCTTGGGCTTCATACGAGGAAAAACGAGGTAAGTGTAGTTTCTAATAGAAAAGTGCTCCGAGATTTGTTTCATTCAGTATTTCCCAAGCATTTAATTTTTCTTTCATTGTTATTCACTGAGCAGATGTTATTTTTTAGCCTTTTGTTTATGTAATCTTTAACAAAAAAATTATTAAAACTATGTAAACGTCTGTGATAATTTAGATTAACCCTTTCAAACCTAAGTCTATTTAGATGCATATTAGTTCATCAGTGAAAACAATCAAATAGTGTTGAAGGATTAGAATTGCCACTAAATAAGGTTAACATAATTATAATGTTGAATAATTTGGGGGGGGGGGGGGGATTTTTAAATGAAGTTTTTATGTCATTTGCTGTTGCAAATCCTTGTAATATTTGCCTGACTGCCGATAATTCATGAGTAAATTTATATGATTTAAGTATGAATATTGAATTTTAATTGAGTGTTCTATTTTATCTCTTGTGATATCGTTTCTTTTGTCATTAGGCTTCAGGATTGGAATAAGATGTGTGCATTTTGTGTATTCGTAAATGTTTTCTTAGAAAGGATTTTTATGATTAATTTATAATTATGCATTAGACAATAAACCTAAAGTAATGATTTGTTAAATGACCAACTGTGTTCGATGGAGTTTACTATTATCAATGTAATATATTACATTTGTAGGAAAAGTTGAAAAAGCTGCTCAAATTCTTGAAGAGTTAGGAGAAACCATCAAAGACATGTTGGAAATAACAATTAGAAAAATAAACTTGGAAAGACGTCGTGGGAATGATGCAAAAGTGGATGAGCTGTATTTGAAATGCATAGCGAATGCTAAAACATCTCAAATGTCATCTCATTTTGCCACAAAATATGCAAGATACCTCTATAAAGTAAGTACCTAAAACAAAAGTACATTAACTAATTCTAAACACATTCTCAGTTCAGTGATTAATGACAGATTCTTTTCCTTTCAGGTTAAACATGATTTTGTAAAAGCAAACGAAATTTTAAAAGATGCCTTGAAAAATGACCCTGTAAGTAAAAAGCAGTTTATTACTGACCCTGTGAATGCTTTCCGATTCCAAAGTTTTAAATTTTTTTGGCATACATGCCTCGAATTACTAAGTGGTGCTTAACTTTATATCATTACTCAAATATTTTACACTGAAGTTAAGTACTTCATTTAAAGTTATTTGAAATTATATTTTGACAGTAGATTGTAATTTGATTATAAGTTTAAGTCGTTTACTTCTCCTTATTTTGTCATCTTAAATTATTTGTTACATTGGAACATATGTTATGTAACTAAAAATACAAAAACATTGTGCAAGAATGGTTATTTATGCAACTAGTTTGGAAAATACTACTTTTTCAAACAAGGTCAAATGCTTATTTGATGAGTACATTAACATGAGTCAAATAATTGACTGAGTTGACCACATGTTGCATACAATATTTTTTATAATCATGTGCAAAAAAACTCTTTTAATACAGATATTTATTAATATTGGCAACTCTTGTCAATGAATTTCATCGGAAAATGTGTTATTTCAATACCAAGACTATATAATATTTGAACATGAGGCATGTATGAAAGTACTTTTTCTTTCTCTCACTCTTTGCAAAAATTGGATTAAATAATATTTTTTCCCCCCAATTTACGAGCAAGAAGAATTAAATTTTTTGCACATTATAAAAAGTATATTGTTTGGTTTGCCAATTATTCATGTAATTTACTTTTTTGAAATTTCATCTTCTCCTGCCTTTTTTGTGCATAAGTTTAATTTCTTAATTTTAGAGCAACTCCTACATTCTGCTGCAACTCGTTGATGTAGGCTATCAGCAAGATCCAATGGACCAGAAATCCATTTTAGAGGCTTTTGATATGGCCCTGTCTAGTGACATGAATCAGGATCAAAAGCTTTTGTTCTCTCAAAGAAAGTTAGAGTTTCTAGAAGATTTTTCGTCGGACCCTCAAAGGTATACAATTTTATTAAAACAAAAAATCAGGTATTACAATCAATTTTCTATGTCCATGTAATTTCGCTTTTTGAAACATAATATTAGTGTAATTATTTTCCTTAGGAAATTTTATAAAATGTAGGCAAGTAGAAGTTCACACTAAAGTTCAATATATTGAAAATAAACAGTGATAGTATCTCACTTTTCTGGTAATAATATTAAAGGAAAATATACTAATTTACCAGATAAATTAAGGCTTCTTTAAAAAAAATTCCGATTATTCTCTCTCCCCCCCCCCCCCCCCACCAAAAAAAAAAAAACTTTGATATAATTATTAAAATATTTATTGGATATACCTATTTTAAACTTCAACATTTCATTCATGGGCTCATAATAGTTTAACTCAATTTTCAAGGTAAATGCCGGTTTTAATGTTGAAAAGTCTCTGGTGAGCAATAGTTACATTATTCTTAATTTATTTCTGGAGCACTTGGTTCTAGATTGGTTGGTTGTAGTTTAATGGCGCAAGGGCAACACGCGCCAAATTGAGATCGCTTGATTCTAGAAGCTTTGCTTTAAAAGCGCTAGTGCTTTTGCAGTCCTAATGTGGTGTTTAGTTGTGATATTACTGGTGAAAGGATTTGTAAAATCAAATCATTATCAATTGGCCGATTTCTTCCTTAAAAATGAAAGTTTCTTTCTTCGACAATCTTTCATTCACAAACCTTTTATTCCATCATGAAGGTTCTGTATAGTATGCATAAAAAGATTTTTTACTGAGTTATTAATCTATTGAAAATATTTTTTTTAGCATTCAAGATGCCTATGATGAGTATGCTAAAATGTTTAAATCTCATTATTCTTCAAGGAAGCGAGCAGCCGAAGATAGGTAAACATTTTTCTAACTGACAGCTTATTTTTGCTGAATATAAATTTAATACAAAATTTTAAAGTGCTGTATTTATAAATACATAACAATTTTTATATAATTTAATTGGAAACTAAAGCATATTATAAAAATATTTTATCTTGCAACAGTTTGCCGGGGTTTTGGTGTCTGTATTACATTTGACACTTAATTAGATACCTGGTAGAATAACTGTCAGAAAGTTGCTTTTTATATTATGGTGTAAATAATAAGATGGCTTTTGATAATAATAATGGTTTAATTACACTCTTAACTTTGCTATACTACATTTCTAAACTAAATGCAGGTGATGCATGTTCAAATCACGTCCAGGTCATCAAAGTGCGCTAACGGGAAGTCAAACCAGAGACTCCTAGATCAGTAGGCAGATACAACACCTAGACACCAGATATCTCTTTTGTCTAGTGATTTACGCATCTAATGATCTAGGAGTCCCTGGTTCGACTCTTCGTTAGCACACATTTATTACAAGTTCACTGAATAATAACAAATATTTTGAAGTAATTTGTTAATGAAATCAAGAAATGTGTTGCACTGCTAGTGCTTATCATAAGCAAGGATAGAATTATAACTAAACTGATTAGCAACATTAGAGAACCTTTTACTTATGCAACTTGATATCTATTTCAAACTTTCATAATAGAATTCTTTAAACTATTCAACCTTTTTTATTGATTATGTATATTATCAATCTTATACTTTACTCACCTGGTAATGAATGTCTAGTTTGTATTAAAAACTGCAATTATTGTTACCAATAACGCTGAATCCTTTCTAGTGAGGAGAGCAAAGAAAAGAAATTAAAGACGGAAGTGAACGGATCTGCTGTTGCGGCCACGTCTCCAGCTGCAAATGCGACAGCAGCTACAGTTGCAGCACCTGATGCTGCATCTTATCAATACCCTCATTCTGCATGGGCAAATTATGCACAGGTCAGTAACATACATGTACCTTAAGAATTATCTTAGCTACTCTACGATTTCTCCCATTTTTTAATTTTGACTAATGTGCTGTACTACTTGAGTCTTAAGATATAATTCATAGAAATGTTCAAGTGGGGATGTATACTACTATTATATGTTAGTTATATTTTAAATTTTGCATAGAAAAATTGGTCTACAAGCTGTTTTGCATTAGAATAAAAAAAAATTAAATCAGATTTAACATAATCTAAATGCAATGTATGGTTACTGTGGTTGATTTGTTTTACTTCTGTATTCATAATTTCATGAATTTTCTTTCAGAATTCTTATAATTACCAGCAAGCATGGACACCATATGCCGCAACAAATTACTATTCATCACATTGAAGTTGCTCTATAATCACATCTTGCATTATAAATAAAATCATAGATCACACTATATTTTATTTCTTTTAAAATGAATTGTAAAAATCATTTCTGCTCAGCAGTTTTTTTTCTTGTGGAATTTAGGTAAAAGTATTTCATATTGTTGATTTATAATACAACTTAAAAAAAATAAATGAGTTGAAGACATGTTTTGTGTATTCATTTACTTTACTCTGCGACTTCCATTCCCTTTATTAACCACTAGCTGAATACTTGTGCTTTGCTAGGAAATTTTACTGTGTACATTTTAGCAATCAAAAGACATGTATTCCATATATTTGATTCCAATCCCAAAAAATTGATTTATCAACATAGGAATACCTTACTTTGTCCATGCTTGCCCTTGTTGACATTTGTTCCAAAATTGATAATTGTGAATATATTGGAAATAAGACATTTGAATGTCTTGTTAAAATTGTTTATCCCCTTTTCAATTAGTTAATCGAGATTTCAAATATTTTCTGTGTTTATGTTTGCTCTTAGTTCTAAATTTCAAAGTTGTAACTGTATTGAAAGTTAGATATTAAGATATTCCTCGTATAGTTTAAATGTTGCGTTAACTTTTCATCCCTCAAAAATTCATTAATCGATATTGGAAGAATTTATTTATTCTTAAAATATGCACCAAATATCAGAGTTGGGACAACACTGAAAGTGGGACTTTTGAATATCCCTCGCTTGGAATGTTTAACCCCTTATAATCGAGATCGGAATAACTTTTTCTATGTTTGTCTCTGTTGGCAGTGGTGACTACATTGGAAGTGGGTTATTTGAATATACCTCGTTTGGAAAGTTTCATTCATTTCCTACCCCTTAAAGTGATCACCCCTAATCAAGATCAGAATAGCTTACTTTTTCTATGTTTGTCTTTGTTGACATTTGTACCAATTTTAAGAGTTGTGACCATATTGGAAGTGGGAGAATTAGTGATGAGTGGGTGAGGGCTTTGCCTTATATATAGAGATGATACTGAAGAAATTTATTTAAGCCTAGGTAACTAAACTTAAATCAGTGTTTTACTCTAATTAATCATTCAACTCGCAGACTACGAATTAAAAACAAGTATAAATTTTTATATTCCCTTTCAAACGAATTAAAGTATCTTAAGAGAAGCATAATATTTTAATAAATAGAAATGTGCAAAAATTAACATTTCGGTGAGTGAGAAGGAGTTAGTACTATGGTAACGTCTAATTCTATAATAGACAGGTTAAATTGGTCCCTTAAAAGGCGTCTTGATTGAAGATACGAAAAGGATTGAAAAGCATAAATAAGACGATAAATAGAGAAATCAATTTTTTTTTCTACCAAGGCATTTATGTACATTGGAAAATTGTCCACTTAATCTATTGGTAATGAATATAGGGCAATCAGTGAATACCCATTTATAGACAACTGAAATTTCCTTGCTATTTGTGAAGCAGATAGGCCGCTAGAAATTTGTATATCGGAGAAATATTTTTATGACCAACCCTGTGTTAACCTTTTTTTTATGCAATTTGAAGTAGGAAAGCCTACAAACTAAAGACTTGCTTTATTCATCCTAGTAAAGTTATTAAGATATCCAAAACATTAGCATGTTTAACTTATAAGGGAGAAATACTCAATTTTATAAGTGTTTATTAAACGTCATTACTTGATAATATAGTAAAAGGAAACTACTTTAACTCGGGACAAGATTTTAACTTGTGCTCTAAACAGGGTTTCCGTGCTTATGGAAAGTCATGAATTTGGATGCAAGGTAAATTTTGTCAAAGAAAGTCATGATTTTGGGTAAAAAATGGCCAAAAGTCTGAATTTCATGGACTTCTAAATATTTTAAGTTAAATTACATAACTGTGACGTCATAAGCACCATGATCGCTATTCATCCGTTAGTATCATGTTTTAACGTAAACAACACTCACAGTTAGAAATGTTTTAATTGACCGCAGTTTTTAACTAATTTTGTGACATCACACGAAGTAAGATCTCGTAGGTGAAAAAAAATTTCACATGAGAACTAAAATGAACAGTTTTGATAAGTTTGTGTTTAATTTTTTTTGTTATTTCAGTCTTCTGTTTTGAATTGTTGATATCAAAACATTTGATTTTTGATATAATTTATTATTATTTCTTTCTTATTAAAGATTGATTAGCTTTTTTAACACTGAAATATCAAAGAATAGAAAATTATTTTTCCCTTTTTCTTCCAATTTAGAAGTTACTGAAACAAGGATTTTTTACTTAATTTAAAATAAAACTTTATAAAATACATTTTATGGTACATTGATTTACTTACTATGTTCATGTTAGTAAAATTCATATAGATTATTATTTTCATGATTTGATTTCTTGAGTCATAGAAAATTATTTGCCTCAGTCTTGAAAAGTCATGAATTTGTAATATTTTATTTTGGCAGAAACCCTGTTTAAAATATTTCACTTTCTTTCCAAAGCCCAAATAGGTTATAGAGAAATGAGAAAAAATCTAATGTGCTAGTTCTCAAAAACAGTTATGTTAACAAGTTCTAGGTTAAAGCCACATTATTATGCATTGGTGTATTGTAAAAATTATTACTAAACCAGGATAGTTTGAGCCTAGTTTGCCATTTTAGCTATATTATAATCAATGCCTACACCATCTGATTAATTACTAATTTATCATTTTAGAAAAGAAAAATTCAATGTTAATATCAGTCATAAACTGGAATCTGTTTAGAAGCTTAACTTATCTTTAAAAGCAAACATTCATTAAAAAAATATTGTGTTATAAGTGATATTGCAGAAAGAGGATACAAGTGTATGTAAGATCTCAATGGACTTGTGAATGAAGAACTAAGTAATTAAGTTTTATCGACAACCACCATAATTAGTGTAAATACTGCAATAAAAAATTAATTAAAAATTATTTTCAATATCAATGGGGCACGTGTCAAAATTACTTTATTAGAATAAAATTTGATATTCATAATATATCAATTTAGAAAAACGTAAGGTACGATCCACTCGAATAAAATTTGTATAGCCTTTCAAACAACTTCAGGCAAGAGGTACTATTTATAAGAAATAACTTTTGTATACAATCAAAATAGACTAGCAAGAATAAAAATGAGGAGATGAGAGTTAAAAACAGAAGAAATCTTATTTTTTACAAGTTTTTAGTGTATAAAAAAACCCGCCGATATATCCCAAATGGATTTAAATAATTATGAACATAGGCTCATCATGCATTGAATATACTGTTGCGAATAAAGTATGGAAATACAAACAGTTTTCAAACATTAGTGCTTTACAATTTTTTTTTAGTCAGTTAACAATATATTATACAAACAGGGTGAGCATAGCCTTCAACAGAAAAAATTATGTGTGAAAACTTTTATTCCGATTGATATATTTTAAAAATGGCAAGTGTCAAGTTAAGTTTATATGAACATCAATTACTTTAGTCAAATTCAGCGTACAATCTCCCACCGCCACACCCTTGTAGCACGAAGTTGTTCGAAGTTTCAATATCGTGATTTGGTGTGACAAACTCTTTGTCTAGTTACTTTAAAGACGGTAATAACAGACGTGTCAAGAAGCACAGAGAAAATGTTGAACTTGTGAGAGCTTACTTTACATACATAGTCAAGCTTTTTAAACAAGGTTCGTACGTATTTGAAATAAAAATAAGGAGTAAGAATATTTTCAATAAAAAAAATTAGGACTTTAAAAAATGAAATCTATTTTTAAAAATTATTTTTTTATAAAATGAAAGATACTTTGGTGGAAGCTTGTTCATAGTGGAAAATCTTTCAGTGCAAATAACTTACTTTTTTAGGTGCATTGACGGTGGCCACAAAATTCAGGAAAAAAAGTTCCCTGATAATTCCCTGAGAAATTTCTAAAAATTTCCCTGATTTTAAGGAAAACTTTTTTTCAAATTTCCATAATTTTCGTAGGTTTTCCAGATGTCTAGACACCCTGATCAAATAGAGCATGTATGCTAAAGAGATAATATGCAATTTTTAAAAAAATAGTTTTGCTGGTAAAGAAAAGTTTAAATTATTCTGTAACATTAAACTTCTAATGACTTACCACTATAAATCTCCATGTAAATAGCGCCAAAATATGGATGAACATGCCTTAAACAATACAAAATTTCTTGGATTTTCATGAAATTTTAAAAAGTTCCCTGACATTTCCCAGAATCAGAAAGCTCCCTGACATTTCCCTGATTTCAAGGTTTTCCCGGTTCTGTGGCCACTCTGTTCTATCAACTAGTTTATTTAAATTAAGAAACCATCAATCTTCCATAAGAATAGAAAAATTTCAACGATTAACACAAATTGAAAATTGTGAAATTATTATGAATTAAACTTAGCAATTGACTCATAAGAAAAACTACAACACTTGGTGAAATAGTATGGTCAGATTGTTCTATGTTTCTCTAGTTATGTTTTTGGTATTTGTTTTAGATATTATTTCATGATAAAGTTCATAGGAAAAAAAAAAGTGTTTTAAATAAGTAAAATATACATTCCAAAACAAAGACAATTGGAAGTTTCAAAATCCTAGTGAATCAACATATCTCTGAGCATAAAAAAATATTTAAATAAGTAAATCAAGCTGTGCATAAAGCAGAAAATAACCCATTTAATTCAATAGGGTAAACCTGAACATAAAAATGTTCATAATACTTTATAAGTAACATGGCTAAATCATTTGATATTATAAGGAAATGCAAACTATATTCCTCAAAACTATTTATAGATATTCCGGGAAGTAGCAATCACTGATCGTTTTGAAGTAGAAAAATGTCTGCTATCCTACTTTCCATAAAACAATTACACTTGACTAGTGAAAATTTGATACCTATTTTATCTCTTATAGAAAAAATCATTCATTTATTCAAAGCAAAAAATATTCAGTTAAAATTATTTCACCTGGTCATATTTGTTGGATAGAATTTCTTGAATTTGACCAGCTTTTTAAAATGCACCACTAACAATTAAACATAAAATGCAAATACACAAATAACATTTCCGATTTTTAATAATATACAATAAATGTCACAAATAAAAAGAAATCAAAATTATCATACACAAGAAATACAACATACACGTAAAACTTGCACTCCGTTCGATGAATCAAAAAGTCTGTACAAGATACCACCTAGAAGAAAAGTTTTTTTCCCATAAGAATTTTATGTAACTTAAATTCTGAAGGGAAAACATATTATTAAGTTACTACAGAATCAAGATACCAATTCAGATAAACAATATAAATATTTTCATGAATTTCTTTATTGATACATTTTCTACATTTACCTAATTTAAAATTTATTTACATTAGCTCACAAAAAAGATGAATTTAATATACACTTAACATTGATATTCAAATATAGCTTTTTAAAAAATTAAGATCCACTCTAAAAGTTCATTGCATAACTAATAGTATATATAAAAACTCATTTTTCTTTAGAGTCAGCCTTATGCAAAAAGTAGGTTAGCAACATAGGAAGAGCATTGCACTTACCTGCTATTTGCATAAAGCCGACCATGTAACATCCAAGTTTGATTCTACCTACATGAATAAAAAAATTATTTAATTCTACCTATTTTTGATGTCCCCTTTATGAAATAAAAATATTCCCAGATTTCTATTTAACCAATTGAAAATTTTACTTTAATGAAATATGACTGGAAATTATATAAAATTATATATATGGAATATATGTAAAATTATAAATGGTAAAAAAATTGATAAATTTATTAGGGGATTGTTAATTATGTTTTCTGTCTCAGTTTAATATATTTGTCGATCACAATCAATTCAAATTGACAAGCACAGAGAGAAAAAAATACTTAATCTTCTAAAAACATTATAGGCATTCACAATTAGAAAAACAAAGATAAAACTTAACTACTAAAGAGAATAAAACATAAACAACAACCTTAAAAGCGCAATTCAACGATTCCGGGATTTCTTCGATTTCTTACCAGAGCTCTCGCTTTCTGAACTAATAGACCTACTCGACCTGTATTTCCTGGGAAGTTTCGATCCTCGATGCGGCGATACACTTCTCCTGTGTTCTCGTTTCCTTTTCTCTTCCTTATGTCTTCTTGAATGCTTTTCATCCTCATATTTATGTGAGCGTGATGAATGAACATCGCTTTTACGGTGACTTTTTGGGCTAGCACTTCTTTTACGTTTCTTATCTCTATCGCCAGAGCTCTTACTCCTACTACTTTCTTTATGATTACGACTCGATTCGTATTTACTGCTCCGCCTACTTTTTTTATGCGAAGAGCTACTAGTACTGCTACTGCTGTCACTTCTCTTTGACTTTTTCTTCTTACTTTCCCTATCACGCGAGCGTTCTCGCCTGTGTTTACCTGAATTAATACTATCCCTACTTTTGCTACGTTTACGACGACTATCTTTCCTAGAGGACTTTTTATCCTTTTTGGGCGAATCCCTTTTTTCTATTTTATCTTTCTTGCCATCCTTGGGTGTCTTTTTCTTACGTTTATCACCTGAATCACTTTCAGAATCTGATGAGCTAGACGAGGAATCGGAAGAAACAGAATTGTCTTTTGAATTCTTGTTTTTTCCCTGTACTTTTTTCTCCGCCTGTGGTTCTTCGGTTTCAATTTCTTTTGGATCTTCCAATTTTGACGGTGTTTCTTTGGAAGGAGGCTGATTTTCTTGCTCTAAAAAGGGGATTGATCCCGAAGTTCGATTGGCACTATTTGATTCAGAGGCGAGGTTGTCTAATTTTTCTGAATTTATATGCTCCTTATTAGATTTCTTTTCTGAAAATTAAAAAAACATAATAAATTTTGGCTTTGGCCTCTATTTTTTACAAAACAAGGACATGTTGAATTTTCATAATTTATCGTCTGGGCAATTCTCTGGTGTACGCAGAGGATACTTCGGTTCTTTTTCCTACTCTTAAACAGATAAAAATTATGAAATTTAGAGAAATCTTGTAGTCATGTTTTTGTTTTATATAATGTTACTTGGGGGCAAACTTATATGGAAAAATAATTATTTTAACTGTCAAATATGCATTTATATCTGAAGACTCACGGGATACGTCCATGTCTTGTGCGTCGGTGACAAAAAATTTAGATTTAACCTTGTTAAATAATTAATTTTTTCATAAAACTTTGTCCCCAAGTGATATTATACAAAAAATAACAACTAGAGCCATCTTAGTTTTATATTTCTAATTTGTATTTAAGAGTAGAAAAAAAAGAGCAAAATAGTTCAGTGCATATACAAGAGAATGGCCCTTCTACAAAATATTGTACCTGCATTTTTACTCCTCTAGGAGGCATTTTGTTTAATTAATTTTTTTAATTATGCATTGCGGATTCCCATTTTCCATCCATTGTAATCCCTATTCTTGCACTGTTTACACAATGACTTGTCAAGTAAAAGCAATTCTAAAAGCGTTTTCATTATTTTAAATATCCTCTATTTTCTTGCATTAAGTTCTACAATACAAGTCAGAACATACACAAGTTTAAAAAAATAATAATTATGTTAATTGCACAATATTAAGCAAAACGCAATACCTATAAAGCTAATCTTTTTACCTTCCAATAGAAAAATAGTTTTTGTAATTTTTAAATATCTTAAAATTTAAAAAATACCTCAAATTTTTTTTACTTTAAATACCTTAAAAAAAACTCTTAAATTTTTAGTCTTTATCCACCAAGTTCTTGAAAGAGGGGAAAATTCAGTCTCCATTAAGTTTAGAACTAGCACTATAATAAACAACTGCGCTAAAGAAAAACACCCAAAAATCCTAAGAGCTACAGTGGAAAATTCCCGCATTTTTTAATTTTTTTTTATTCAATTCTAAATGTTTCAGAAAGGCTATAAACACAAAAATTTCTGCTCACTGCACTTTTTCTTTTAAATTTGCAATCAAAGTTCCGTTGTTAGACGTTGGCCAGAAAATGATTTATTTGGCTCGAATTGAATGTGATGTCAATGCATCCCAAACATCTTTTCTTTAAATGAGGCAGCGGAAACCAGTTTTGCAAGTTTCTCGCAAATCGCGCCAACCTGTACGGGATATGGCAATGGTCTACCAAATCAACGCCAACTATATGGCAGAAACCTCACGATAACCATAGAAAAGGAAGCTTTGACATCACAGAATTCGTTGAGTGTTTTGATCGGACTGGTTTTGGGGCATTTCATTTTCTTAATATTTAAATAACTAATTTTTTCAAAAGATCTTTTGTTTAAATATTTGGAATCAGAAAGAAATTCTTCATTAATATATATACTAATTTCACTCTTTTTTAAAAAATAAGGGAATTGTCCATTAACAATAGCTCACATACCATTATTTAACTTTTCAGCATTAATTTTTTCTTGTATCTCTCTTTCCTCTAGATCCGCAATGATCTTTTTCTCCTTCAAGGCAAAGAGTTTCTTCTTTTCCTTGATCTTTTGGTAAAGTTCCTCTTCTGAATCCGAGACATCTTCCTCCTCTGCTTCGCTGGCATCGCTTTCTGTTCCGTAGCTGGCGAGTCCACCTAAAGTTCGAAATTTCTCTCGTAAAAGTCTTAAACTTCTTAAATACATCCAAATTGATCATTGTTTGTACTTTGTATAAATGCAAACTGTTAAATGAACTCACTAAGGATAGAGAATACTATAACTTGTATAGAGCAGATATCTAAAACAGAAGTTGTCTCAAGAGATTTTTCCAATTTTTTTCTTTTTAAATCCAGTTTCCAATTTTTAAAGAAAATTACATAACATGTTCAAGAATTTTTTTTTAATAAAAACTGATTGAACAAATAAAACAAAGGCTAGATTAAATATGATTAGTTTTAGTGAAATTATTTTTTTTAATTGGCACACTGGCTAATGATCTAAATTCAAAAATATAGATAAATGTTTATTAAAAGTCATGGTTACAGAAAAGTTTAGTTTGTTCCTCCAGCAATATAATTGCTGCATTAACATACCCAAGACTCGAAGAATAAAGGATAACGTGCGAAAAAATAATTTAATGTATTAATTCAATTTTTTTGTGCTTCTTGAAATGGATAATTTTATAGGAACTGTTCAAAAAGAAAATGTTTTTTAAAACAACTTTACTATTTAAAAATGTGTGTGACATAACAAGGATTTTCAATTTCATTAAAGATGTCTTGGTATTTTGAAGAGTTAATTTACAACCAATAGCAGATATTTTTTAGACTAACATTTGAAATAATATCAATATAACAGTTGTTTCGAAAATATATAAACAGAAAATACTTTGCAATCCTCTATGCATATAAACAAAATTAATTACTAATATTCAATGATAATGAAGTAATTTATTTCTAAACTGCTGGATGCATACATCTTAGGAAACTATCTTTTCAATAGATCTTCAAATATAAGCTTTGTTTTAAGGAAATCAAATTACTTTATTTTCATAAAAACTTAAATTACATTTAACAAAACAGTAATAAATATATTTATATCAGTATTAGATTCAATTAAACAAGTAATGGTATTAAATACCCCAAATTTTCATTGTTTAATTTTTAATTATATTCTATTATGTACTTTGAAAAAAATTAAAAAATTTAAATACAAGACGTTTATAAATTCAAGTTTTTTAACATCATTTTCACTTAAACATTTCATACTACTATTCCACATAACTAATGTATATGTTGAATTATTATTTAAATATGATACATTACATTTTTATCATATTTGAATATTAAACATTAGTGCTATTTCAATAAATAAAGATATATGTGAATTTATCTTTTTTACATATATAAACTTATGAATTTATTAGAAAATTAAGCAAATAAAAATAATTTTTGACTTGCTTCATTTCTAATTAAACATGCAAGTTTTTGAGTAAAATTGTATATAACTCTGCAGTAACATACAGATTTAAAGTCAGGATTAATTTACACTGTAATCATTATTGGATGTTATGCACACAACAAAGTATATAAAATAAGGCATTTCTGAATAAAAAGCAGATGAAAGTGGAAAAGCATAATAATTGTATAATAAAAGTCACATTTCATATTTTCAAAATATACTTAAAACTTATGGTACCCATTAAGTTGGCCACAGACCACCATATTAAAAGAATGTGTTGAAGACCATCACAGTATTGAAAAGGCTTTCTCTTGGCTGTCAAGTTTCAAATTAAAGGCTTGCTCTTGGGTTTCTTGCAACAAAGATGATTGTATTAACTTTCCCCGAGTTAAATTGAGTTCACCCATCACTTAAGTGTGTTTGAGACATTCGCTTGATAGCATTAATCACAAAATACAAAGACATTTCCTTTGTTAAAGGGTGGAGAGCTGTAATATGCAACCATATAATCTGTCTCAGAGTAAAACAGAATTGTTCATTAATCCTTGTTGCATCAAAGACAATTTTGGAATTGCTTTCAACTAGAAGCTTCATGTTCTTTGCAGATAAGTATAAGCAGCTCAACTATTTGATTGAAGGTTATTTGCTTCTTTGTAGAATAGCATCTCTAGATAATATAGTCAGCCCAAACTTTCTAGTAAACAGGATGTGCAAGAGCTATGGCAAAAAAAATCATTACACCAAGGTCTGGACTACAGGGAGTAAGTCAGTGTCTTCGGGAAGGTATTTCAGTTGATCTGTTGGCAAACAGTACCCTGTCCTCTGGCTTAAAAAATGTAGTAGCAGAGATCGACTTTAGCAGCATTAATTGGTAGTTCTTAGTCATGTGTCACTTGAAACAACTGGTTATACTAAGGTTATTCAGACAAGCTTTTGTGAAAACCCAATCTGACAGCCTTTAGGTAAAGTTTCAGATTTATAACTGGTAGATTACAACTTTGTGTTCTGCGTATATACAAAGGCTGAAGACATTTAGAATAATGGGTCAAAACTTGCAGGGGATATCAAAGCTTCACGATTGCAAAGTTTCAAGAAAGCTGAGATGTTAACCTCATTGTAGTCAAATAGTTGTCAAATTCACAAGTCCTGTACGATAAGCTTAATACCTTTCAGCAAGTTCAATGAACAGGGTTGTAAAAACACTTTCAAAACTATAATTCTTGTAAAATCCCTAAATGAGTAACTGTTCTAAGATACTCTGTGGAAGCAGCCTCATTAATGCCCTTCCAGCTATATGAAAACTGCTTAACATCCTGTGCCGAAAACTTTCCATTTAAAGAGATCAGAAATATATAGACGCAAATCAGCTTATTCACCAGGTCATGCACATTTCTCAAACAAAGTCTTGAGAAAACTTTATTTTTCTTTATGATGTTTCTACTAATATTTCAACAGCATAAAATCCAGACCAATTGACAACTCTTTACATATGTGACAAAAACTTCCGAGATTTCGCAGAATGTAAGACAAAGCATTTGAATTACTTAAAATACAATTTACACTTTTTATCAGCAAAATAAATCAATTAAATTTATCTGCTCAAAGTCTGACGTATTTTATATTTCAGCAAAAACTATACATTAAGATAAACTGTACAAAATTGGTTTTCCTAATTACAAATTTGTATCTATTATTTTTGAAGTTGCCAAACTGAAAATATGCAATATAGTTGTTTATGGAACTATAGTTGCAAAAGTAATATTTTTTCAAACAAGGGAAAATGCTTATTTGACGAGTGCGTTAGTAAAAGTCAAATAATTTTCCGAGTTTGAAAAAATATTTTTGCATAAGTTGCATAGAATATTTTTTATAATCTCATGCAAAAAATATTTTTAATATATATATATTAATGTTGGCAACTCCAGTCAATGAATTTCTTCTGAAAATATGTCATTTTTATACTAAGACCATAGAAATTTGAGCATGAGGCGTGCAGTAAAGTATTTTATCCCACTAGTGCAATAAAGTTACTTTAATGCACTCTTCGTAATTAAGTCTTACTTTCACAGCGATTTATAATTTTTTTTCTTCATGTTATTATAAAAATATAATTAGTGAACATATCATACTAAATATACATAAAAATTTAACTACAAATAAAACACTTCAGTTTATCATAGAGGACTGCAAAGTATCAACTTATCGATGATGAAATAAATATTTTACACGCAATTTACTATTATTGACAATAATGGATTAAAATTTATCACAATATGTTATTGTATACGTAGCAAAATGTTTAATGTGTATGTTAGATGAAAGTGTTGGGTTAAATTATAGGTAGGTATGTCAAGTGCAAGCTAAATGTTGTGCCTCCACAGAAAAAAAGTATAATCTAACTCAAAATATGCAAATATACAGGAGAGTTAAGAAATACATCCTTGTATTATGGATAAAACTTTACTACTATGACAAGTAAATACAGCTAAGCACATTTTTAATATTTACTTGTCATACTTTCCCTTTTATCAGTTAAAAAAAAGAGAGAGAAAGAAGTGTTAACCAAAGATAACAAAGAGGCCTTCCTGACTAGTCTACATAGGTCAATACTCCTTTACTTATAAGCATTTGTTGCGTTCAGAAACAGTACCAACTTATTCATGGTGTGGTTGTATTTGCTATAATTTTAAGTACGCTAGACAATTTCAAGTGGTATGGCTAATTTGACATTCAAAGGATTTGTTAACTTACAATCCCCATCTAAATTTTTGTTTATTTCTAAATCACAATACAAATGGCATTTAAATGGGTTTTTTTAATGAAATTTAATTGCTTTATAAGAAAACGAATGTTTGTTGCAGCATAGCCAATAGTGGGGCTTTGTGTAATAAAACCAAAACAACCAACCTCTTAACAGGCCACAAAATGTTTTGTAGGTAAGGAGAAGCTTTTAAAATTTTGGTGTTAACATATTTTGAATTATGGTAGAGTTAATTATAGTCACAGTTTTATCTTTAAACTAGAAAAGGCAAATTTTAATCATTTCAAGTCTTGAGAAGGTATATGGAGAAATTAATTGATAAATTGAATATCCTTAAGACTCAAAAATTTCAAATAACACATAAGAAACCCGAAGGATATTTATTAGACTTGCTATACTGCTTACAGCAATGTTCACTGCAAGTACTTAAGTAGCATTTGTTTTACAATATGTGCTTTCAGTAAAGTACTTAATCTTCCAAATATCATTTATAGTTTGGTAGTTTCGTTTTCCAACAGGAAATTCATTCCGAAAATAAAGCCTAGTATTTAGATTCACTGCATGCAGCATATTACTTAAATAATAGTATAGTAAAAAATAATTTATAGTAGTCTGTCTTCATAGGTCAATATTATATTTTAGAACTAGAAATATGTTAAGCACGCACAGTATATTTTTAGATTGCTCACAGCGCAGTTGTAAAAACAATTGGAATACTTACGCAATCCAGACGCTACAGAGCTCAGCGATGTGGACGAGGCCAGCTGCCGAGCTGGAGCTTTTATGTAATATATATAAAGTTTAGTGACAAAGAACAAATCAAAAATATCACAGCTCCACAAATACCTAAAACAACACTTAAGTACAATATCAAATTATTTATCAGGAATATATCATCTGCTATCTGAAATGAACACTGCTTCTACTAAGCTACAGTTATTGCTACAGGGTTGCCACTCAAAATGATAAAAATTCTCTCACCTTTCTCCAGGTTTCCTAGGCGATTTTTAAAAATTTGCAGATTAATAATTTTGTTACAACTAATTTACATTTCTAGGTAAGAAGACTAAGAAACAAAAATATGTACATGCTAAGACTTATAATGCAAAGCAGCGGTTCCTAACCCATGGGTCACAAGAAGGATGATACAGGGCCACGATTGCTAGTCGAGAATTTAAGTCAAGATAATTATTATAGGATCTTCAGGGGTAGACATGGGAACAATCGAATTATTCAATTATATTCTTCGGAGGTGCATAACAAGTGAATAATGCATAAATTTAACAGCATGGCTAAAACTATCGAGTTTTAATCCAGATATTGACACTCTCATGGGGGAAAAAAATGTCAAAAATCCTATTGATTTTTTTTTTTTAAACTTATACCACTTTTTTTAGTTTTCTCATAGATATGACAGCAAAGCAAATACAATAAAGTTCCTTTCTTTAAAAAAAAATTATTGTTTAATTCTTCTTGTAAATTTTTTTTTATAACGTATGCTTTACTAATTACTGAAGCATGCACACACACATGCACATATTCTATTAGCTAATGGGCTTCTTAAGATTTTTTACAAAATAGGTAGTCTGCACAACTAAAAAGGTTGGGAACCGCTGGTCAAAAGATACACAAGAAACTTTTTGATTAGAAATAATTTCAGTGACTTTTCCAGAAATTTAATCATTTTAAATTTTGTTAATTTTTTATGCAATTTTTTGTAGCAGTTCCAAGTTTACACAACGTCCAGGTAAGTGGCAACCCTGCCGAATGGATAGAAATAATTAGTATTATTACAAGAAAAAAAAAGCATTTATAGAAAGAAATTTCATATTTCCATTATAAATTGCGCATCCATTTTTCTTCAAAACTTTAGATGATTAAGCATTCCTCATATTAAAATGAAAATTTACACTGAAGTATCAAATAACATGGTTCTGAAAACAAAATGTTATGCAGGTTACAATCAGATTATTCCTTACTATCCTAAAAATATAAGCATAATTGTATTGGGCAGAAATGCAACTTTATTTTGATAGTAAAGCAGAATAGAAAAATACATACTACTTGTTGAAGGTTCTGAAAATTAGTAAATAATATTAAACATTTTAATAAATATATTCTACATGCAAGTTCAAGCGATAGAACTAATGACAGGGATGAGAGTGATCAGAGAGAAAAAGGAGGAAATCCAAAAATCCGTTAAAAAAGCTTGCGGAAGGAATATACAAAAATTCAACAAAAAAGTACATAGGAAGGAAGATTCAATAATTTTAAAGATACAATGAAATTTCTCGTACTATATAATAATTACATTTCAAATATTAGGAGTTTGTGAAGTAACTGTGAGGAAAGGTGAGCTAAGAGGAAAAATCTTTTGTTTAGACATGAGGAAAAGTATACTTTTTGCAAGAAAAACTGGTTCAGATCAGAAAAATACAGATCATAGGAAAAGGGACAAAGAGAAGGAAAATGTTAAATAAAAAACAAAAAAGGAGGAAATCCTCCAAAAGGAGGAAAACTCTCATCCCTGTAAATAAGAATTCAAAACTTGAACAGTTAGGATATAAATTCTTTGTAAATGCCATTTCTATTTTAAAAAAGACATTTTCTGTGTTCCTACAAATTATATTTTATATGAAATTAATGGTCATTATTTTGAAAAAGAGGGGGGGGGGGGGGAGTTCACATAAAAAAATATTGAAGTACTAAATTAAGTGATAGCTCTTATAATTAAAAAATTATTTACTAAAGTGTATTCTTCTATTTATTAAATAATTTAACAATGTTAAATTATACAATGAATAAAATTATATTCCAAAGAAGTCTGCTGTATTTTAAAATATCAGAATCTGATTCATAACAGCCAAATATTATTATTTTTTGCCAATCTTTCACAAAGAAAGCATTTGATAGCAAAAATGGACAAAAACAGAACATTTAACATCAGTTTCTGAAAGTTAAATGGCAATTCAATAATTTTGTCATTCAAAAGAAAAAACTGGACAGTTCAAACAAAATTTTAATCTTTCACTTTTCTAAGAAATGCTCTTTTAAAAACAAATGTGATCAGAGAGATTAGAAATTTGTTACTGCAGTTTTTGAAAAGCAAATGTGGATTGCATATTTTATATTTTAATCAGGATTTCAAGTATATATAAAAATTCAACATTTCTTTAGTAAAAAAAAATCACTTAAAAAATATACATTGGTAAAAAATAATTCATAGCTCAAAGAACCTATGCCAAGAGCATTAATGATATACAATATTCTTCTAAATAAATTACTTAATAAACAGGTTACCAAGTATATTATGCATAAATTTTGATAGGTCACAACAAAGTATCTACAAAGATCTTTGTATGTAACATAATTAGTATAAATCAGTCTTTTTTAGGAAAAAAAAGTTTCCAGCAGAAAACTTACTTTAAGATTATTCAGCATAAATTAAATTCGAATTTCAAAAAGGAATTTGTAGTTATAATTTAAAAACAAATAGCATTCTGTTATATTGCCTTCAATTTATAACAGGAAAGAAAACGTATTGCAATTAAAATGTATTGACTTGATATTATGTTACTCCAGACTGTTTATCAACAAGTTTCTTAATCAAATAATAAATCCATCAATTACAAATAAGATTTATTAAGTTGACATTAAAAAGAAATATGCTTTAATTTTCGATTTGTGCTGCCTATAAGCTTTATCACGAATTTGGGAAAACAATGTTCGATCTCAATACCTTTGGATATTGCTTTTCTCAACATGTCCTGAGCAATAGCTATCATTTCAGAGTTTGTAACAGATAGTAATACTTCTGTTAGCATGCGTCGCACTTTCAGCATCTAAAAGAATAATAGTATATTTTAAGACTAAGCTAGACTTTGCATTAGTAAAAATATTTCAAACTGCAGTAGTATTTATAATTCATAAAATTGAGCCACAAACAAAAAAAAAAAAAACAAAAAAAAAACCTTGTAATGTTTTTTACAGTACACAAGGTATTTAATAACCACAAAGCAGAATAAACTTTTCTTACAGAATTAACAATTTAGTGGAATACTAGTAGTAACAGGGTTGAAATAAACCCAGGTTTTTTGGTTTAAAGCAGTTTTTTTTTGGTTTAAAGCATCTTTTTTTAAAAAAAAAATCCGTCTAATTACATGCATAGATACTTATAAATAAATTTTGACATTAACTAGAATAATTAATGCTCAAATAACAATTAAAATTCTTTCTGAAAATAATTCAAATTAAGTAAATAAACAATTGTTGCCACTTATATGGACATTTAAAAGATATTAAATTTTAATATTTTACTCAAAGATACTATTTTTTAAATGTGTGCAGTATGATACAATGGTAATTGTTTACTACATAATGCATGGAATATTGATCTTAGATTCATCAGTAATGGTGATATATTGTTCATAATGATATTTTAAAAGTTTAATAATAAGTTTTCTAAAGCGCAAAACCTCTATCTTAGAAACAAATTTAAAATGCAGCCTATAATTTAAGTTTAATTGATAATTTTGAATAATTATAAAACATTAATATAACTAATAAATTTAATATAAAAACTTACTGATCAATAGTCTTTAATTACAAGATTTATTTTAAAATAAATTATAACTTATTCTATCTATAGTATTCATATAATTTTTCATTTACAAAATCATCACTCAGTCATGTTATACCTAGATTTTGTATATTTCATTTAGTGAATTATTTTCTTAAAAAATAATAAAAAGAAATCTAGATTCTTATTCCTGTTTAAAAACGAATTTAGGATTTAACTGTTTGAGTAAAAAAAAAACAAGTTCTGAAGCTTTTTTTAAACCTAGTCTATTACGAAACAATTGTACGACTCCAAAAGAAGAAAAAATTCTCCAATATTTGCTGTAATTGCTTTTGCAGTAAGAATTACTTAAACTTCCTTCAATACATCAGCATTAAACTTTTTTATATCATTTTCTTGCAATCGCCATCATTCTATAACTATTACATTTTCAATAAATTCCTTTTGAAACAGTTATCTTTGTAATGGAAAACTTTTGGTTAAAACTAGAAGTTATTTACAACATCAAATAATTTAAAGAATCTAATTATAGATAAACAAATAAAAATGCAATTTTAATTATTCTTTAAAAAAAAAAAAAAAATTTTTAATTTTTTTTTTAGTATAAATTTACAATTTTAAATTATTCTTTAAAAACCTTTTTGTGTGTGTGTGTGTGAAAAAAAAAACATTTGGTTTAAACCATGACAACCTTGAGTAGTAAACAAATTAAAATTGTTTATACCAATACCTAAATTTTGTAAAAAAAAAAAAGGCATAAAACAATAGTTTTTCAGAAAAATTCAACAATAAAAGTTTTAAAGATTTCAGAAACAAACTGCTATATAGTTTATATGGACAAATTCCACTTTTCAAATGACAAACAAAACATGTAAAAGGTGCATAGGAGAGGAACATTTGGGTAAAACCAATGAGGTTTTAGAGTTGGTTATATTGGATTTTTTTACTATTCTTCGAACCTAAACACAACAACTAGACTGCTGAAAGTAGTCCAAATTTCCAGTGGGGAAAGATTTCAGTGAGGTCTGGCAAAATAAATTACCCCACATTAATATCTTAAATGGAGCAGTGGCTCAATAAACTTAAGAATTTCTCTCAGAATCACCATTATATCTATTAACTTTTTAAATTAAAGATAGCAAAGTGCTGATACATAGGTAGTCAAATGCATGTCCTCTTACATGCTGTGCACCAACAAACAAGTTTATGAAATTTATTTCTACACTTAGGATATTATTTTTTGAAATCGTTTGAATTTGAGGATATATAGAGTTTGGATAATATTTATAGAAAACTAATCATTCTTGATAAAATAGGAGTTGAAAGTGAGATGTTAATATCTTGTAAAATATTGGTAAGGAACTAAGTTTATAGTCAAAATACAAAAAATCATACAAGGTCTTGTTTCTTTTCTTCCTCCGTTCTCAAATCTTCAACAGGAGAGGGTGTTCGCTTCTCCACAGGAGCATTTCTTTTTGGAAGATCCTCATCCTGTTCGATTTCGCCTTCTTCACTGTCACTTTCCTGAAGTTAGGAATAAATCAGCTTAAAGACATTCCATTATATATGTATAACAAGAACACTTAACTGTCTTAGATTCCACTTTGTATGGATAAACAAAGTACATATTTTTGTAAAAAAATATTTAATATGCATTGTATGGAAAAAAAAACAACATTTCAATTCAAATGTTAGAAACATGTCATTCCACATTGAACAATGTAAAAGTCACTCACTGAATTGGCATACCTCCTTCTTGGGAAAAAAAACTATAGATAGTATACAGTTTGGATGGATCAAGTGCTATACTACATCAATTATTATCTTTGTGAAGGAGCAAATAAATTTTTTGTGGATGCCTTTCAAGGGGAAATGCCCCATATTTGAGCCTTGAATTGAAGAAAATCGAAAAAACTTTCACCAAGCAGGCGAATAACTGACACAAGACTAATAAAATCGATTTCTGCAGTGATTTCTACTCGTACAGCAAATCTCGTCAATAGCCACTTTTACATCAGCGTAATCCTCGACAAAAATTTAAATACCTACAAGGTAAATCTTGGCAGCAGCACCCACCATACCGACACAAATCTTGGCAATAGTAGTTATTAAATCAGAGTAAGCCATCACAATAACATAACTATCAGTGATAGATATACTGACACAAATCTCGGCAAGATTGAGAGTATTGATGAATTTAAAAAGAGTAATGGCAAGATGTTGAGAAAAGTGATGCATGAAAGTTGGCATCACTGCAAAGGACAATATTGTGAAAATACAAAAAATCTTCCAAAGGTAAATTCCTAACGCCTTTCTACATCAGTTTGCTGCTATCTGACGTAATATAAATCCATCAAAAGAAACTTGGTGTCTAATGGCTAAACTTGCAAAATTTACCCTACCCACTCAACATAATTTAGTTTATCTCCCGTATGAAGTACGATAAATACTAAAAAATATTTTCAAAAGGCAGAACTCTTTCATTCCTACGTCCTTAATGAAGACAAAATTGCTTAAATTATGCTCGAGTAGTTAGCTTACAAATTTGGACTTGGCAGGCACAATTGAAGATTCTGCTTTGGAGTTCAATTGCTTTCTCAATGCTGCAGATTTGGCGGCGCTCTCTTTTGCCTCCCTTTCTTTCTCCAGCCTTTTCAATCGTTCTTGCTCCATCTTTTCCAAACCATCCCTAATCCAAGCAGGAAGCTGCTTTCGTTTAGCTGCATCTGGAAATGTAAAGAAAGTGGTATAAGTTGGCACATAGAAATGCTAATTACAATATTAAATGAAGGGTTTATAGATATTCTTGAAAAGAGCAAGTTTTTTATTCATTGCTCTCAAAAGTAAATTAAGTTATTTGTTCAAATATATACCAAACATGTTACAACTCCCTGAGGTTTAACAATGTAAATCAACAAACCAAATTTAATTTTCAAAAATTTATCTGTGTTTGCTGCTTAAAGGAGGGTAAGTCCACAATGGGCTAAAATAAATCATCACCAACATGTTTGAAATATATAGAGCTATTGCTTGCTAAGTACAAAATCTAATCCCACTCCTGAACTAGTTGTTCAGAGAAAAAATTTCTCATATGCCAAAGCACAAACCAGAATTTTTCAATTCAATTTTTCTTAGTACATTGTTGGTCTCCACCACTTTTACGCAGCAAACACAGTAATATATTGAGATTCAGTTGACCCAATAGACCTCAAAAATAACCAAAGTAACATTCGAATCCCTGCAAAAAGTAACAATTTTGCGTTAATTCAAGCTGAAGACAGTAGTAAGTAAAAAAAGTTGTCAAGATGTTCTGAAAAAGCAGCTGTAATGGCAAAAAATTGTATAGCTGCTATCGCAAAGGCAGAAAATTGAGTTTAGCAGTTAACACAACAAAGTGAAGTCTTGGCAATAATAGCTTTTACAATAAAGAAGTATTGGTAATTGCTCAAAGGACTCCAGTTGAAATAAATACCCCCTTCACAAAATTTTATTTCAAATTTTCAGCAATTTCATTAGCAACAGAAATCTTTGCTGGAAAAGGGAACCATCACAAAAAAGCATGTCTGATATCCAGAAGCAATTTTTCACTAAATTGATGCAGTATTTACCTATTTGATTGGATTCCTCTTCTACTGGCAGAACTGAAGTTCTTTCCTTTTTCAGGAACATGGGTGATATTGTTGGTGCTACATTCACCTGTGACCAGTACTGATCATACTGTGTTTCGAGTGCAGGAGCAGATGTAGGATAGACCTGTTAGATGTAAAGAGAAAAAATAAAACTTAAATACTTGAAAAAATATTCAATTTCACATAAAATATTGATAGAAAAATGCTTAATATCGTCGTTTAATTCAACAGTGAAACTCAATCATAACTAGTTTTCTGGTGAAGGTCGTACAATGTACATGTCATTTAACTAGGTAAATAGGTATATACTAAGTCAAACTTTCTACTAAGTGCTAAAAACAAAAGAAATATTAATATTAGTTTTAAATAATATATATTTAAAAGCATTGGTAGAAACAAATGTGTTAAATTTTTTTTTATTTGTTTGCTAAATCCTATTAAATAACAATTTAAATTGGACTTACACAAATCCTTACTAGACTGTTTCGTAAAGATCTGACTACTGGTATCAGTTAACAAAACACTTAATTCAACAATTGGTAATATCCTATTAAACTTAAGACTGTAAATCTCCTTGATGACTGATTTAATTTAAGTGAGCTATGGATAAATAATCTTTAAAAGTATTAGTTAATTGAGATGTTACAGTAGGCAACTTACCGAGTTGTAGGAAAATTCTGACATGTGATTATAGTCAATGGACTGCATTGCGAGAGGAGGGTTGTCTCGCACATGACCATAGTCAAATGTTTCTTTTCCTGCCAACATGGGTACTGGAGGCTCCAAAGAGGAAGCTGGCCACAGCCTTTCGTCCATTTCATCAGGGATATGTCCCTCCCACTCAGATTTGCCCCAAAAATTATTTTCGCTGGTCTTAGGTAAATATGCAGCTAAAAGAGAGAAATTCAATTTCAAATAATAATCTTGAATTATAGATATATATGAAAAAGTTTAAATAAAAAAATGGAAAAATAATTATCTACAAAAATATGAATGTCCTCTTAAGCTTTTCAACTAATAGACTATTTTGATGCATGTTTTACAACAATTCCTGAAAAAAAAAAAATCAAGAAATATCTCTTGTGTGAAGATAATAATATATTTGCTTCTCAAGGAAATTCATAACATATTTACATATTTAAAATTTAAGGAAAACTAATAGAAAGTCAAAAATGTGCATGATGCCATTTTGAATCCCAGTTCACCAATGCCATCAACAGTTCTACGATGAGCACACATGTAACTGGGAAAAATTTTCTTCCCCTTTGGAAGATTTTTTTTTTTTTTAAATATTGTTTAAGGAATTAGCAAAAAATGTAAGGATAAAATCTTAGGAAGAAGCACACATTTTAGTAAGAATGCGACCACTGCTTTTATGCTGCGTTGCTGTTACTATCTTAGGTGACAAAATATTGCAAGTTCTTACAGAATATTTCGGCAAAAGAGTTCCGAAGAAAATTCCATTGTCAAGGAAAGTTGGATGATTATTCAAAAGATAAGATAATCTGAAAAATACAAACCCGATTCATTTTGGTAGGGCCTATCTGAATGAAAAGGCTCAGGGGGCAACCCAGCTGCCAAAGGGGTTTTGAGTAGAGGTGGAGAGACCCTCTTCTCTGGAAAATCCTCTTGCATGAGAGGAGGCACATGTCCAGGAGGGGGAGGAGGCAGTGTTGCTGGGGGAGCAGGCACTTGAGGGGGCAAAGGGGGAGGAAGTGGGGGTGGGACCTCTGATGGAGGGTGAGTCTGCTTCATTTGGATCCATTGCTTGGCTAGTTCTGCCCAGTCAACTAAAAGGAAAAAGGATAGAGTTTAGTAATGTAGGAAGTATAAAAACCTTATTAAGAGAAAAATATGTAAAAGTTATACTTCAATTAGTCAAGATACCAATATCAATTTATACTTTAACAAGCAAATTATGTGTAACTGATTCATAAAATTTAAATAAATAAATTTAAAAAAAACATGCTCATAATCATACGTATAAATTCATCTAATTTTTTCTTAAATAATCAATTAAGTAGTTATCAAATACTAACTGCAAAATTCAAGTACCCTTCATTTTTTTAAAATACCAATTAATTCGTTCGTTAAAAACGAATTAATTCGTTATCAACTACTAAATGCAAAATTCATGCATTAAGTTTTTGTGTTGTGAACTACCAATTGTATGACACAGAAGCAATCTCAAACTCAAAGACACAACATTGAGTTTAACGACATATTTTTTAAAAAAATATATAAATAAGTTGATTTAAAATGTAAAGAGGTAGATGCAGAAAAATAAAACTATTTAACTTTCGAAATTTTGTTAACATTAATGTAATGTGACCAGACGTCCCGATTTTGGTGGACATTCCCGCTTTTACGTTACAGAATCCAGGCAAAGTCCTTCTAAACGAAACAAAAATGGTTTTATTCAGAACTTCGTTAATCGAGAAAAACTAGTGAAATGGGCATCCGATGAAGTTTCTGGAAATAAGCTTTGAGTGGAAGTTTTATTCAATTTCCACCAGTACTACATTGAAATTGCTAATATTATGTTAATTGTGGAATTCGTCCTTAGTTTGACAGCAACAACTGCTAACATTGAAAGGGCATTTTCTACTGTTAATAACATTTAGACTTCTGAGAGCACAACTTTCTGTGGACACTCTGAAATCTTCGTTAATAACTAAAATTAACTTTTTATATTCTCGCAGAGTTTCTGGATTTCCAATAATCGAATACAAAATTTTTAAACTCAATAGCCTCAAATAAGAAATATATGTAAAGTATGTGTAAAGTACAACATAACATTTCAATTCACTCAAAAACATTTAATAAAAACGCATTTAAACAATACTTGTCATAATTTAGGCATTCAATAACTAATATTTTTAAAAAACATTTGTAGCATTGAGAAATTCTCAATCATAATATAACATGTGTTTTGCCAAAATACTAACTTTGCTCATGAGGAATGTCATTAAACATTGCTGGCTGCATCGCCCATTGGTTCCAGCCTTGGGATCCCCACATTATCTCGACTTTACTTAACAATACTAAAAAGAAATACACCAACATATAAATCTTTAAAATATGACTGTTTTGCGCAGTTATAGTACCACTTTAAACAGAATCAATGGACAACTCAATACTTAAGAAAATAACGAACAAATAAGAAATATCTTGTGCTTTTATAATTTTCAGGATACGATTACAAAATAATTGCGTTACTATTTAGAATTATGTAAAAGGAATTCAAATTCCTATTGCATTCTTTAATGAAAAAAATCGTAAATTAATTCATAACGGTAGGTAGTATACACATTGACATCAGTGTTAAAGTTATTTTAAAGAATACGCAGTGGTACATCATAGAAAATACATCTAAAAATCTCTTGTGAATTAGCAAACTGAAACAAATCATAGAGATAATTACTTTAAATATACAAATTCGTGCTGAATCTGATACTTCGTTTACTATTAAGCGATTAATCCCGGTACTAAAGTGTTGCCCGATCCATCTTCCATATTCTCTTCGCTTTGGTCCTATCCTAGAGCATGAAAGAAAAAGACAGGACACTTTCCTATGGGTCTTAATGAAAACAACGTTACCCATAATACGAAGCATCATGGGTAATTCACGTTCATGAAGAAATATCCAGCTCTTTACGTGCTGAGTTAATTCGCATTTCAAACAGCTTTTTGTCCACAAATATTAGAATAAAGCTTACAAAGGAAATTATCATATTTCCCTTAAAATGTTCATTTATTAAAACGTCCGTTTAAAATGTTCGTTAACTTATGTTCGTCCGAAAATTAAACAGTTCAGACAGGAAAACAGTTCAAATATTATATATATATATATATATAATATATATATATATATATATATATATCTGCTTATTTTGAAAATTTCAGAGCTGTAGCCCTATTAGTAGTCGTTTTGTAAAATGTTTAATAATTAATTAAAAAAATTATATTAAAAAAGAACAAAATAAAAATTTAAAATTCTGTTTTTTAAAAGTCCAATTAAAAGGTAAAAGCTACTTATGCTGAAAATTTCAGAGCTCTAACTCTATTAGTAATCGTTTTATAAAATGTTTATTAATTAATTAAAAAAGAACAAAATAAAAATTTAAAATTCTGTTCTTTAAAAGTCCGATTAAAAGGTCAAAACTACTTACGTTGAAAATTTCAGAGCTGTAGACCTATTAGATATCGTTTTGTAACATATTTATTAATTAATTAAAAAAATTAATTAAAAAAGAACTAATTAAAATTTTAAAATTCTGTTTGTGATGCATAAAATTAGAAGGTTAAAACTACTTATGCTGAAAATTTTAGAGCTCTACTCCAATTTTAAGTAGGTTTCTATAGATCCACAGAGCCACAGACAGACAGATAGACAGACAGACAGACACACAGCTTGTTTTATTATTATAGATAACTCTTCACAGATTCCTTTACAACTCCAGAACTTCTCGTTCTAGTAGACAGAATACAGCTCTTTTCACAACAATAGAGCACAAAACAGCAGTTAAAAACTTGACAACACAACTGCTCAAATCGCTGCAAAAGACAATACAATACAGATCGCTTTCGGAACTCTCTGAACGCTCACTGAGACTCAGAATCTCAACTCAGTAATTCCAGTCAACTAATGGACTCAGCTAACAACTAACTCCATCACCCGCTCTCTTGAGCTTTTATAGGGGAGGCGAACATACGTGAAATTTCTAGAGGTAGATGTTTGGAGAACTTTCCAGATCGTAGTCGAAAAGTCCTATGCATGTACATGGGGACCGAAAATGTCGCCAAGTTTGACGACATTTGGTGATTTCTCGCCAAATTTGGTGACAAAAATTAGTCACCAAAACCGTCGCCAACTTGGCTCTATCTCGCCAACTTGGCTCTATCTCGCCAATTTTGCGAGATTGCCATTACCATAATGCTAAATGCCCTGCTCCTTGTAAAACTCGCTTCCCAGTGTTATCTCTGTAAAACTCGTTATCAAGCATCAAGACCCATATTGCAGGGAAGCCAAGCTCAGACGAACTATTGCACTGCCTTATGCGAAATGTACATAAATTTTACTATTTACAAAACTAACACTACGAAATATTTACAAATCTATATATATAATTATCTTGTGTAACGTCCAAATTCGACTGTATTTCTGTGAGCAGAATGGCAACGACTTCAAACATTTAGTCACAAATCTTCTGAATGTACTTTATGCACGAATTTCTAAATTCAGCAATCCAGCCAATCACAATATATTTTTGAAATTTGGCTAATATAACTGGCAACAGCAACAACTTGGATTCGCTATATTTTGTTTATCTTACTATAGTCTACATATAGAAATTATTGCCTATTTAAAACTTATCGATTTAATAGTTACGATGATAATGAATAAGTAGATCCAAAATGTGTATATTTCTTTTGGATTAGAATTCCGGATAAACAGACAAACAGAAAAGTTATCTGCTGGAACATGTTCCGGAGGTTTTAGTAGAATTTGCTTTACAGTTCCCACTTTTTTTGACAATTTTGACGCCAAGATGAATTGCCGGATAATTGGCATTTCATTGTTTCATTTTATTTTCTAAGTATCACAATAAAGATTATGCAAACAAATGATTGCTTCGTTAAGAAATTTCGATGTGCAACTTTAATAATTTTGGCGTTTCATACGAAACCAGCCCGTAAATTTTAATTGTTCAAATTGTTCAAGGAAATAACCGATTTTTTTTAAATTATATGTTCGATACTGTTTATTTTTGTTGTTTTCCAATAACTTTCTACTACGTTGCCACACTGTCCCTGCTTAACGCGTCTCGACAACAGTAGGAAAACGACGGGGCAAGTATTCTGGCTCTTCATTAATAACAAAACGTTTTCAGTTTCATGGCATTATGTAGCTGAAATAGCTTTTTGCTAGGGCATATTTTAAATGCTTCACTTTGAGGCGAGCAAAACGAGCCAAGGGGATTGCATAGCAATCCAGGGGGTTGGCGAGCGTCAGCGAGCAGGGGGCGGAGCCCCCTAGTATACAATAATTCGTAACAATATATATATATATTAAAAAGATAAAGATATTTCTTTACCATTTCATATGTATGTATATATATAAACAGGGGGGGGGGGGGGTCATAAATTAACTTTTCAGATATATATGGACTTCTAGCTTCCATTCCATTCATGGGCGACCACAGGAGGATGTAAAGAAAGGCACTTTCACCCTCCTGGTTTTTGAAATTAAAAAAGAAAAATTAGAGAAAAGATGTAAATTCCAAGATAAAAAAAAGCACATATGTCGTTTATACTTTTATGTAGGGATGGAACGGATATCCGGCAAATATCCGATATCCGGCATATCCGGTTGATTTTTCAATATCCGAAACCCCGTCGGATATCCGATTTGAAATACCGGACATCCGATAATTTCATTCGGATATCCGGCTATATATCCGGCCACCACGTATCCACAAGAAATAATTTTTTGCAAACAATAATGATCTTTTTCGGACAAAGGGGACACCGCATCCTACGTTTTTTTTTTTTTTTTTTTTTTTTTTTTTTTTATAATTTTTTTTTTTCTTGGACATAAATTGCAGTCAAGTTAGAAAACGAAAAAGTTAATTCGTGAGAACTATGCTTTCGCATATCCCTAACTTAAGGGATGAGCTAGAAGATGCAGGTGCATTTAGTTTCAATTCACAGAAAGAGGCGCCGTATTATTGGCGCCGAGTTGATAAGCATAAACCATTCCTCCAATCTTTTTCCATACACATCTTTCATACGTGTTTTGCAATATGTTCTTTTCATTCCAAGTTTATGATCTGATTAATTCCAGATGCTATATTTGAATGCTTCTCCGTAAAACACGAACCGAAATACTAATAAATAGTATTTTTTCCCCATAACATAAGTTACTTGTTAAGAGTTTTAGTTATTCTCACTTCCTCCTTTTTTTCTGACATTTGCTAGCGAGTAAAAAGCAATAAATAGCCAATGCGCACTCCTCAATGCTTTTTTTATTTTTTGTTTTATCGACGATAATACCCTACCCCTTTATGCTGTGAATGGTATGGTCTAATTTCTGATTTTTCATTGGCAGAAGTTGAAAGCTGGTATATTTTTTCTGACGTAAAATGAAGTATTGTAATTTTTAGGTCTTTAACGCAGCGCTACAATGTGGAATTATATTTAGCTCTCTAGAATGTCTTGAATCATAGTTTTCTCCAATTACAATCCAATTTATAATTTTTATTAATGACTCATTTAAAATCACCCATTTGGAAGTATTTTAAAATTAATGGAAATGACGAAAGCAAAGCTCTATGTGTTACTTGCTCCACAGAATAGCTTAAAAAATATATTGTGCGCGGCAAAAGCCCAAAATCCTTTTCCACAAAACCCTTATGGAACTATTTAATGAGTGTGCATAAGAAAATTCACCGAAGCTTAAAAGACTCACTAAATGCCTCAAATATTGATGAACAAGAAAAAACTAGGGATGGAACGGATATCCGGCAAATATCCGATATCTGGCATATCCGGCTGATTTTTCAATATCCGAAACCCCGTCGGATATCCGATTTGAAATACCGGACATCCGATAATTTCATTCGGATATCCGGCTGTATATCCGACCACCAGGTATCCACAAGAAATAATATTTTGAAAAAAATAATGATCTTTTTCGGACAAAGGAAACACCGCATCCTACACTTTTTTCTTTTTTTTTTTAATTTTTTTTTCTTGGATATAAATTGCAGTCAAATTAGAAAACAAAAACAGAAAGAGGCGCCGTATTATTGACGCCGATTTGATAAGCATAAACCATTCCTCCAATCTTTTTCCATACACATCCTTCATACGTGTTTTGCAATATATTCTTTTCATTCCAAGTTTATGATCTGATTAATTCCAGATGTTATATTTGAATGCTTCTCCGTAAAACTCGAACCGAAATACTAATAAATAGTACTTTTTTTCCATAACATAAGTGACTTAAGAGTTTTAGTTATTCTCATTTCTTCCTTTTTTTCTGACATTTGCTAGCGAGTAAAAAGCAATAAATAGTCAATGCGCAATCCTCAATGTTTTTTTTTTGTTCTATCGACGATAATACTTTACCCCTTTATGCTGTGAATGGTATGGTCTAATTTCTGATTTTTCATTGGCAGAAGTTGAAAGCTGGTGTATTTTTTCTGACGTAAAATGAAGTATTGTAATTTTTAGGTCTTTAAAGCAGCGCCACAATGTGGAATTATATTTAGCTCTCTAGAATGCCTTGAATTTTAGTTTTCTCCAATTACAATCCAATTTATAATTTTTAATAATGGCTCATTTAAAATCACCCATTTGGAAGTATTTTAAAATTAATGGGAAATGACGAAAGCAAAGCCCTATGTGTTACTTGCTCCACAGAATCGTTTAAAAAATATATTGTGCGCGGCAAAAGCCCAAAATCCTTTTCCACAAAACCCTTATGGAACCATTTAATGAGTGTGCATAAGGAAATTCACCGAAGCTTTAAAGACTCACTAAATGCATCAAATATTGATTAACAAGAAAAAACAATGCATCAAAACAAGAAATGCACGCAGACAACATTGGAATCGAAATTATTTGTACCAAAATTGTGGAGTTTAGAGGATCCTAAAGCAAAAGCCTTAACCACAAAAATATGTAAGTACTAATTTTGTTTATTTATATTAAATATATATTTTAAATATGGTATAACATAATGTTGATGAATTTTGGGTTCGAAATTTTTTAAGTTTATATTTAAAGACGGAATATTCCGATAGATCCAATTTAAGTTTTCTACGAGATTTCTTTAAATCCGTAATGTTTTGGTGCATTACAAAAAAAAATAGACTTCAATTTCATAAAATATTTCAAATAAATCTTTTGTTATTAACAAATGCCTCCGGTATAATTTTGTAATCATTTATCAATTATAAACAATGCATGAAGTAAATTGAAAGTAGCTATATTTTGCACTTCAACATTGTAAAAAAAAAATTTAATATAATTTTAGGTGAGTTAATGGCTCTTGATGCTGAACCATTCTCCATTGTGAATAGAGAAGGCTTTGGTCAGTTAATAAAATACCTAGCTCCTCGTTATCCGCTTCCAAATATAAATTATTTTCGTGATAAAGCCCTGCCAGAACTATATGAAAAACTAAAAGTATCAATATTACAAGATATAAAATCAGCAACAAAGATCTCTTTCACTCATAAACTAAAGTTTAAATTAAAAAAATTAACTCACCCTAATAGCACACATCCTCCCAGAGAGGTCCCTAGGAAGTCCCTAGTCATCCCCGGGACTACGAATGACTTCCCAGGGACCTCCCTGGGAGGATGTGTGCTATTAGGGCAGTGGCGCGACAGCCCGTGTGGACTAAGGCCTGCTGGGCCCAGCTCAGCTTTCTCGACTGTGGCATTTGTGTGTCACATAGCAGATGTTTCAGTCAGATGGTCATTCTGACGCCGAACCCTAGTGCTTAGTTCCCAAGCATGCATGGTCCTCCTCAGTTTATTTCTTTCAGGTATAAACAGCTAAGTCAACCTTGCCCAGTCCGCGAATCAAACCATGGACCTGTGGCATGCAGTGCGGTGCGCTAACCACTAATTATAATTTACTTAATACTTCATATCATGACCATTTTTTTCGTATAGCATATCGTATAACTATCGTTTTTAGTATATAGACCGAATATCCGGCCGGATATCCGGCGAAATCCGTTTCGGATATCCGTATCCGGTAGACATGGTACCCCGGATATCCGAAATCCGGCATCCGGCAAAACTCACATCCGTTCCATCCCTAGAAAAAACAATTCATAAAAACAAGAAATGCAAGCAGACAACATTGGAATCGACATTATTTGTACCAAAATTGTGTAGTTTAGATGATCCTAAAGCAAAAGCCTTAACCACAAAAATATGTAAGTACTAATTTTGTTTGTTTATATTAAATATATATTTTAAATATGGTATAACATAATGTTGATGAATTTTGGGTTCGAAATTTTTTAAGTTTATATTTAAAGACGGATATATATCGTATAACTATCGTTTTTAGTATATAGACCGAATATCCGGCCGGATATCCGGTGAAATCCGTTTCGGATATCCGTATCCGGTAGATATGGTACCCCGGATATCCGAAATCCGGTATCCGGCAAAACTCACATCCGTTCCATCCCTACTTTTATGTTACAAGGAGCACTTTTTTTCCTATTAACTTAGTCTTTTGTTTCTTTCCTATGTCGTTTTTTATAGCTACTTGAGTGACGATTTTCTGGCACTTGTTGTCTATGATTATTAGAGGCTGATGAGAAGAAGTATTTATTCCTTTTACTGTAAAATCGTTTTCTGTGTAGTTCTCAAAATTCTAGACAAATATTTTGTTTTTTAGGCCATCAGATATACAATCGTGAAATATTTTTTTAGAATTCAATTGAACATATTCCAATACTGCCTTCGTGTTTAATTTTCGAATTATTATTATTATTATTTTTTTTTTTTTTTTATTATATCCGAAATTTGGAAGAAATAAAAAAATTTTACTCTTCTGTATTTTTGCATCTTTGAGTTCCTCTATTCTAAACACTGTTTCTTGAATGCCGTGAGTTCTAGATGGATGATAAAAAAATCGTGAAAAAATATATTTAATATTTTTATTATTTTGTATTTTTTTCTCTTTAACAGGGTTGCGCTTTCAAAAATTCTATTCTCAAAGAGTATAGTTTATAATGCATAATTATTAATTAACATGTCTAAAAAAATTAATGATTGTGATAAAAATCTAGTCTTGCACCCCCTTGCAAATATTCCCGGGTATCCCATATGGTTCCATTCAACCGATCGAGATGAGATTTCAGAATAGTTATTCAGAGGTATGAGCGCGGGGATCTGCGAATGGCAACAAAATGGCGCTCACGGTTACGGTTATAGTTGCAGAAACTCGAAATTTTCGAATGGCAAAACCTACTTTTTTCTATCGCAAAATCCTCAGCGTATACTAAAACCCTGGAAAGCTCTGCAACGGTACGTGTATTACAAAAAACGAATACGTTATGTCAGCACAAAAACCAGCTCTGAGAACGGCCAGCAGAAATAAGAGCGGGACACCTTGGCGGCCGATCGCCAGGTATATATATATATATATTGTTACGAATTTTTGTATACTTATAAATATTTCGTAGTGTTAATTTTGTAAATAGGAAAATTTATGTACATTTTGCATAAGGCAGTGCAATAGTTCGTCTTAAGTTGGCTTCCCTGCAATATGGGTCTTGATGCTTGATAACGAGTTTTACAGAGATAACGCTGGGAAGCGAGTTTTAAAGGAGCAGGGCATTTAACATTATGGTAAAGGCAATCTCGCCAAATTGGCGAGATAGAGCCAAGTTGGCGACGGATTTGACGACATTTTCGGTCCCCATGTACATGTATAGGACTTTTCGACTACGATCTGGAAAGTTCTCCAAATATCTACCTCTAGAAGTTTCAAGAATGTTCGCCTCCCCTATATAAGACCGGCGAAGTGAGCGAGGAGTTAGTTGTTGACTGGAGTTAGTTAGTCAGTGAGTTGACTGGAATTACTGAGTTGAGATACTGAGTCTCAGTGAGCATTCAGAGTAGTTCTAAAGCGAACTGTATTGCATTGTCTTTTGCAGCGATTTGAGCAGTTGTGTTGCCAAGTTTTTAACTGCTGTTTTGTGTCCTATTGTTGTGAAAAGAGCTGTATTGAGTCTACTAGAACGAGAAGTTCTGGAGTTGTAAGAGAATCTGTGAAGAGTTACATTGGAATAAATTTCTGCAAGTTTTGAGTTTCGATCTGCTTTGGCTTCAAATCTTGGCAATATATATATATATGAAATGGTAAAGAAATATTTTGGTTATTTCCACTTTTTCTGTATCTTACAAAAATATTTTTTGCCTTCAAGACAATTCCATCCTCCACTTTTTCCCCTTTCATTATAACTAAGAAAACAGAATTATTGAAATTGAATTAAGAAACAGAATTAATATATTGAAATTATTAATATATTAATATTAAGAAACAGAATTATTATATTGAAATTGAAATTTTATTTGTGTAATTTTTTGCATGTGAGCGTAACTCTTATAACAATATTTCAGAATCTTATAAAAAAAAAAATCCTCAAGACAATGGACAATTCCCGCATTTTTTAAAAACTAGTGAAATTATTTTTTATTTATGAAGAATTTCTTTCTGATTCCAAATATTTAAACAAAAGTTCTTTAAAAAAAATAGTTATTTAAAATATTAAGAAAAGAAAATGCTCCCAAACCGAACCAAAACCAGTCCTATCAAAACACACAACAAAATCTGTGACGTCAAATCTTTCTTTCCGTTTCTATCGTTATCGTGAGGTTTCTGCAAAATAGTTGTCGTTGAAATAATTGGCGTTGGTGGACTATTGCAATATTCCTTACAGGTTGGCGCGATTTGAGAGAAACTTGTAAAACTGGTTTCCACTGCCGCATTTCAAGCTAAGATGTTTAGGAAGCCTTGACGTCACATTCAGTTTGAGCCGAAGGAATCGTTTTCTCGCCAACGTGTAACTTTGATTGCAAATTTAAAAAAAAAAAAAAAAAAAAGCGCATTGAGCTGAAATTTTTATGTTTATGGCCTTTTCGAAACATTTAGAAATGAATAAAGAGAATTCTGTGGAGTTTTTTTCGCTGAGTTACTGTTCGATTCGATGGCGCCATTTTGTCGTATTTGAATTTTAACTGCGAAAAGTTTCTCTCTCCGTGGAGATTTGTTGTCTGCTCTTGAATAAAGTCTTTTCTACTTCATCAGCGCAAGTTTTTAGATTCTTTTCCTGGATTTTTCTGTTTATTAAAGCCTAAAGAACCGATAAGTGATATTTTTCTTTTCGTGCTGAAGCTTGACTGCTCCAAGCTCTCTGTCTTTCTTTTTTTTTTTTTTTTTTTTTTTTTTTTTTTTTTTTATTATTATTATTATTATTATTATAAATTAAACCTTGGAGAGATTTGGCCCATATCTCAAAGTGGCGCAAAGTATTCTAAAACCTCCAATCCTAAATTTTAAATCGGATGATGCTTCTATAAGTAATATGGATCCCTCTGGAGTGTTTTCTAAAACTCTTGACTCGCGGTTTATAATTTCTGAGGCAGCAAAATATGGATGCCAAAGATTTGTTGTCAGCATATCTAACAAAATTGGAACTGGATTACCTCGTAACAAACCAAAGTCACTCGGATCTGAAATAAACAAGCTAATCCCTGATCATAAAAGCATAGACAACTTAAAATTCACCAGAGATAATAAGATCGAGATTACAACGTCTAACCCGATATGTGCTGAGCAAGTATGTGCCATTACAAATCTACTTGGTTTGGCTGTAGTCACATCTCTCCAATTGGACAATCTTACTACGAAATTCCTCCTAAGAGACATTCCAACAGACATCGACCTAAACGAAGTTGCTTTTGAAATCGAAGAATGCAATGACATCTATGTTACGGAAATTCGACGCTTCACTAAGCAACAAGATAACAGCCGCGTCCCCTCTGAAACGGTCTTAGTATCTGTACTTGGGGTTAATCTCCCATCCAAGATAAAAATTTGGTACACCATTCAAAATATTACCACCTTTGTTGATCGTCCTCGTCAATGCAGACGGTGCTTTTTATACAATCACACGACAAAAAAATGCACAAAAGACCCTGTTTGTCTTCGCTGTGGATCATCTCCAGAAGTTTCATGTACTCAACCATTGAGGTGCGTTCTTTGCAACGGGCCTCATGCTGCAGACTACAAAGAATGTCCAAAACGCATTGAAGAAACTGAATTTCTTAAATTCAAATGTTTAAATCACTTTTCTTTTGCTGAAGCTCGGCGTTTGTTTAAACCGAAGGCAACCGGCACGACAACTGCTAGTATTGTTACAAAGAGCTTGTCTGACGAAACATCTACCCTTAAACCTGAAGTGATCAGGCTCATAAAAGAAACTGTTCAATCGTCTCTAATAGATTTCTCTTCTACTTTTGCAACTCTCCAAGCTCAACAGTCCAAGACCACTGATGTTTTAAACTCCCTCTCGACCCAAGTCAGTCAGATTGCTACGTGTTTGGCTTCAGTATTACCTAGTCTAAGCGCTTTTCCAGCAACCCTCACTCAAGCTACCCCAAGAAAAAGGAAAGAACTCACTAATACAACCCTTCAATCTAAAAAACCTGGTCATATTAACCCAAATTCGGCTAACTTCTCCCTTTCTACCACCTCTAATTCTACCCAACAGATTCCCAAAGTCTGCTGCGAAACTAACAAAACTTCAAGAATTACCGCCAAATCAACCAAAATTGAAGAGTCGGAAGAAATGGAGACAGCTTTGACCACAGAAGTCTCTAATTTACCTAGTTTGAATCGTCATACATAGCTTGTTTAGATTTTGAATTCGTTTTTGTTTTTTTTTGGTTTTCATACCATGTGTTTCTTTTCCCCGGCTTTTTTCATCCAATAATTTAAGATTTCAAGTTCAACAAGTTAGAAATAGTTCAATGGAACTGCAGAAGTATCACAAGTAAGAAACACTGGATTAATCACCCTATTTTCCCTTACTTTGACATTTTAATTTGCCAAGAAACTTTTCTCAAGCCAAGCTCCCATTTTCACATCGGTGGCAATATCATCTTCAGGCAAGATAGGTCTACTAATTCTCATCATAGAGGAGGTGGTCTCTTAATTGCTCACAAATCGAAGTACTCCAGCCAAATTCTAAATTTTCAAAATCTGTCTGACCCTGAAGCGGAACTCTTAGCAATTAAGCTGCAAACAAAAGGTTTAAACCTCACTATTGTCAATATTTATTCTCCTAGAGGCAAATTTAACGAAAACTGGCTTTTGAATCTAATAGACCAAATTGAAAAACCTTTTGTTATAGTGGGTGATTTTAACATAAAACACCCTGCCTTGGGTTCTCAAAGTAAACAAGGCGACAGTGAAACAGTTTTAGACTGGATTATTGGAAATAATATCAATATTCTGAACACACATTTTCCTACTCGGATATCTGCAACCTCCTCCTCTCTTATTGATCTCAGTTTAACTTCATCTGACCTGTTCTGTCATTCAAGCTTCAAGATCTGCCCTGATCAATTTGATAGTGATCATTTCCCTATACAAATTTCAATTGATTTAAACGATAACATTTCTAAAAATCAAAGGAAAATAGTTTGTTGGAAGGAAATTGAACAAGCTCTTAGTAATCTCCCGTTCTCAACAAATCACTTTAAATCATACGAGGATCTCCATTTTTATGTGTCTAACCTTATTAAAGAAAAAACAAAGGAAATCAATATAAATAATAAAAAATTTGGCCCATGGTGGAATAGTAAATGCAGCTACTGGCAAGGACAGAAAAGAAAATACCTAAGAAAATCCAGAAAATTTGTGGATTTAAACTCTTGGATTATGTACAAGAAATGTTCAACGAAATTAAAAAACTTGGTGAAATCTCTTAAGAGAAAATACTGGAATGATGTATGTGAAAATGGAGCTAGTACAGGCAAAATCTATAGAATTATTAAATGTATTTATAATAGAAATTTTTCTCCCTCTACAAGTAACAATACTTTATCTGTTGGAATTAACAAGGTAACTGATCCAGTCATGCAAGCTAATTTGTTTGCAGAGAGCTTTGCTTCTGAAGGTATTTTTGAATTCATCCCATTCATTTTCTCAGGAGATGAGGATTCTTCGTACAATAGAAATTTCTCTCTCTCGGAAATCCAGAATTGTATCAAAGGCCTTAGGACAACCTCCCCTGGTCCGGATGGAATTAGCTCTAAAGCTCTCAAACTTCTGCAACCACACACAGTAGAAAATCTTCTTAATCTTTTCAATCACATTTGGAACTCAGATCACTTCCCAGAAGAGTGGAGTATATCTAAAATTTTACCCATCCTAAAACCTGGAAAGTCGCCTCTGGACATAGCATCATACAGGCCAATTGCTCTTACATCAGTTATATGCAAGTTATTTGAAAAAATGATTCTTAATCGCATTATAAAATTTACATCTTCTAGCAAATTTAACTCTAATCACTGCGGTTTTATTCCTCATAAAGATTGTATATATGCTCTCTCTACTATTCACCACAAAATTATTCAAGCAAAGAATGAGAAAAAATACTGTTTCCTAATTAAATTAGACATTTCTGCTGCGTACGACTCAGTTTGGAGAGATGGCCTTATTTATAAAATTTTACAATTAGGCATCTCAGGAAAAGCGGTTTACTGGATCTTTAGATTCTTGACCAATAGAAAGTTTTTCGTTCATTGGAGAAAATGCTCTTCTAACTTATTCTCATCTTCTCGGGGCGTACCACAAGGGAGCGTTTTGAGCCCCTTTCTATTTACCATTTACATGATGGACATTTTTGATGTCATTCCCAATAACATAGATTGTGTTGTCTATGCTGATGACATATTCATCTGTGGGCAAGGAAAAGATCGGGACAAACTTGTCGACAAATTACAACTAACCCTACATAAAATAAACGCATGGTGTACTACGTGGAAAATGGACATTCGCCCAGAAAAATGTGAAAGTATAAATTTTTCAAATTTTAAAGCTAACAATAATCGGCCATTTCATCTCAATGGAAAATTTATTCCTATTGTAAATAATATTAAAATACTTGGTTTATTTTTCACAAGCAATCTAACTTTTAAATATCATTTTGAATACCTCAAGAAGAAAATTTTAAAGAAACTTAACTCTGTTAAAGTTATTGCCTCTAATTCTTGGGGAGCTCGATCCCATCATCTGATTCAAATTGTAAATTCATCAATCCGCAGCACGCTTGATTATGGCTGCCAAATTTTTTCTTCCTCATGTAAATCAGGCTTACAAAAGTTAGAAATACTCTATCACCAAGCTCTCAGAATAGCGATGGGTCTGCCTAGATGGACACCTATACCAGTTTTATTGGCTGAAGCAAATGAATCATCTCTTGCGCTTCGTCATCAATATCTCTCCAAAAAATTCTATATAAAGCAATATGCTTTGACTGTTTCTCATCTACCAAATGTCTTCCTCTCTGCATCCTTCAAACCCAGACTTAAAAGACCTATTTCTTTAGGCAGAAGATTTAGAAATCTTGCAGTTGATCTCAATTTCGACAAAAATCACATAATCCCACAAGCCTTTCCTAACATGGTCTGTAATAATATCAAGATTCATCTTAAAGACTTTCCTTTTCAAACCAAGCATCTTTCAGATAGTGTCATACAAAATCTTTTCTTGGAGTTTAAAAACCAAATTGATCCAAACACAATTGTTATTGCAACAGATGCGTCAAGAATAAATGGTTTAAATAAAATTGCTGCAATTAACTGTAATACTAATATTGCCTTATCTGGTAGTATTTCTTCTATCAACAGCATATTTACCGGTGAAGCCCTTGCTATTTTTTTGGCCATTAAAAACTTTGTCATCTCAGATCATCACTACATTATTTTATCCGACAGCCTATCAACTTTAACGGCTCTCAAACAAGTGAATAATAAATCATCTAGTGTCATCAATCTAATTGCTAACCAAATTCAATCAGCTTCAAACAAAATAAAAAGTATTTCTCTAATATGGACTCCAGGACATAAAGGTATAACCGAAAATGAAAAAGCAGATTTTTCAGCCAAGAATGCACCTGAAAATGTTATCACAAATTTTGTTTCATTAGAAGATATTAATAGATTACTCAAATATAAATTCTTAGAAGAAAAAGCCTCCGCATGGTCTGCAAGTAAATACGCCGGGCCTTTCGACCACCTCAGAACTATTAAACCAGGCCATCGCCTTCTTCCACCCAATAGAAGAATTGATGTTTTGCTCTCTAGACTACGCACGAAATCTTATCCCTCAAATTCCATACTTTTCAAATTCAATCTCGTATCTTCTCCAGATTGCCCTTTTTGCAGTAGTGAACAATCTATCGAACATATCGTTTTAACGTGCCATCGCTTCGAAGATGCAAGAGAAAAACTCAGAAACTCTCTTGGTCCAGTTCCCATTTCATTCTCTTGGATTTTCAATCTCTCAGAAGATGCTTTAATTAAAACTAGAGCTCTAGTGAAATTCATAAGTTCTATAATGAAAGACTTGTGATCCTCTTTGTTATCTAATATAGAAGTTGTTTGAACTAAGGAATAATGAGATAAAGCAGCCAGTAGGCGAGCAAAAATCTCACACCACCCAATCAATCAATCAATCAATGAATAAAAAAAAAAAATAATAATAATAATAATAAACAATAATAAAAAATGTGGAAATTGTCCATTCCATCCTCCACTGTTGCCATTTTCCTTATATCCGTGATAAAAAAAAACGTATGTTGAAAATTAAACATTCATCTGAGAAGAAAATTCTAACACTCTAATTAATCTCCGCATCACGTGAACAAAAATAAATGAAAATATACTCTCGCACCTTTATTTATTCAACAATCTAATTTCAATGCAACAGGAACAGAAATAAACGAAAAGATGCAAGAGCGCATCTAATTATTTTCAATTATATTTCACCATCTTATAGAGTTACAGAATGAAGAAGTGAGTGAGTCAGTGATCATTTGATCAAGGTAACTCTTATATAGTGACAATGAACATTTTTGTATCGTCGTCCAGCAAGGAATTGTACCAGTGAAATACTGTTTATTGTCATGAAAGAAATTATACATGCGACCTAAACGTCCTGTACTGTTGAAAGAAGATGAGATAGGTGCGAATAAATACTAGGGAGGTCCGAAGAAAAAATATTTTTTTAGTTTTGAAACGCATGAGGTCAAAAAAAGTGTTACATATCTTGATAAGAAGAAAAAAAGAAAAAAAAAAAAAAATGCTAATATCTTCCGATCGCGTATTTTACTCAAAGTTTGGAGGAAAAAAAAATTCCTAAGTAAAAGGTGGTATAACACAGGAAAACAATAACATATGCATTTTTAAAACATATATTAATAACTAGCTGAATACCCGTGCTTCGATACGAAATTTTACCATGCGCAATATTTTAGATAGCTGTGAAGCCCCGCTTTGAGGAAATTCGTCACTGGTGTATAGGTCCCAATTTTTGGCGCTTCGCTCGCAGGAAGATTCATTTCTACGCAAAACCAAGCTCGCTGAAAAGTTCATAATAAGTTCAGGATTACTTCACTCGTTGAAAGGTTCGTCGCTATGTAAGCATGGGCTCGCTTCGCTCGCTGAATGGTTCATTGCTGCGTAAGCGTAAGCTCGCTTCACTCACTAAAAATAATTGCTACGTAAAGCCTTAATTTTAGAAGCCCCTCTCATGTAAAAAAACTAAAAAAAAAAATCCTCATTGATACAATAATACAACACCTCTTTAAGAATGTTTTAACAAGTGTTTGTGAAAAACAAAATTGAAAGCAAAAACTACTTATCTTGAATCTCTCAGAGATCTAGACGTATTAAAAGAGATTTTTTTTGAAAATATGAAGGAAAAAAAAAATTAAAAACAAATTAAAATTTCATTTTTTTTTTTTTTTTTTTTTTTTTTTGTTAAAAGTCCAATTAGAAGGCCAAACCTACTTATGTTGAAATTTTCAGAACTGTAGCCAATTAAAAATCGTTTTGAAAAACATTTGTTAATTAATTAAAAAGAAACCACATCAAATTAAAAAATTATGTTTTTCAAAAGTACAATTAAAAGGCCAAAACTTCTTATGTTAAAAATTTCAGAGCTGTAGCCCGAATAGAAATCGTTTTGTAACATATTTATTAATTAAGTAAAAAAAAAATAATTAAAAAAAATTCATCAAAATTTTATAATTCTGTTTGGCAAAAGTCCAATGAAAAGGCCAAAACTACTTATGTTGAAAGTTTCAGAGGTGTAGTCCTATTAGATATCGTTTTGTAAAATATTTATTAATTAAATAAAAAATTAATTAAGAAAGAACTAAATAAAAATTTAATATTCTGTTTTTCGAAAGTACAATTAGAAGGCTAAAACTACTTATGTTGAAAATTTCAGAGCTGTAGCCCTATTAGAAATCGTTTTGTAAAATATTTATTAATTAATTTAAAAAATACAAATAAAATTATAAAATTCACTTTTTCAAATGTCCAATTACAAGGCCAAAAACTTCTTATGTTGAAAATTTTAGAGCTGTAGCCCTATTAGAATTCATTTTGTAAAATATGCATTAATTAATTTAAAATTAATTAAAAAAAAAACTAAATAAAAATTTAAAATTCTGTTTTTCAAAAGTACAATTAGAAGGTCAAAACCACTTATGTTGAAAATTTCAGAGCTGTAGCCTTATTAGAAATCATTTTGTAAACTATTAATTGATTAAAAAAATTAATTAAAAAAGAACTAAATAAAAATTTAAAATTCTGTTTTTCAATAGTCCAACTAGAAGGCTAAAACTACTTATGTTGAAAATTTCAGAGCTGTAGCCCAATTAGAAATCGTTATGTAAAATTTTTATTAATTAATAAAAAAAAAAAATTATAAAAGAACTAAATAAAAATTTAAAATTCTGTTTCTCAAAAGACCAATTTGAAGGCCAAAACTACTTATGTTGAAAATTTCAGAACTGCAGCCTTATTAGAAGTCGTTTTCTAAGAAAATTCTTAATTAATTAAGAAAATTAATTAAAAAATAGCTAATTAAAATTTTAACATTCTGTTTTCCAAAAGTCCAATTAGAAGGCTAAAACTACTTATGTTGAAAATTTCAAAGCTGTATCTCTATTTGAAGTCACTTTGTAAAAAATAAATTAATTAAAACAATTAATTAAAAAAGAACTAATTAAAATTTAAACATTCTGTTTGACATACATAAAATTAGAAAGCCAAAACTTCTTATGTTGAAATTTTCAGAGCTCTACTCCAATTTTAAGTAGGTTTTTATCGATCCACAGAATCACAGACAGACACACAGCTTGTTTTATTATTATAGATCACGCGTCACTTTTTAGCCGCATCATCTGAAAATATATAATGTATTAGAAGGTTCTACATTATATTTATGTTAATATCTATTAAATAAATTACTATATTGTTTAAGTTTTATTAACATGAAAAACTTGGTTAAATAAGAACGTCCATATTAGGGTTCGTCCATATTTAGGTCGAAGAGAATACTGTAGTGCTGCCATCTAATGTAAAGAAAATGATACGAAATAACAGGTGAAAATTAGATATTCTCCGATGATAAATAATAAATAGCATTTATTTTAATAAAAGCTAGCCAAATTGGTAATGCAAGATAAGTTATAGTCAATTTAGGCTATTATCTGTTATTTGAAGGGCTTTAAAATAAAGAAAAATCCTAGCTGCACTACTGCAGTAGTGCAGCTAGGATTTTTCTTCAAGAGTAGGCCGCATTATGTCGAAATATTACATGGTAGTCCAAGAGGCAACTGCAATTTTTGGACCCCATGGAACATCAGTCTGAATTTTGTATAGAAATTGGAGAAAAGTGAGTAGATTACGATTCCACTGGTCTGCCGTGGCGAAAATGGCCGAAACTGATCAAAAATCGACTTGGAATGAGTTGAACTAACTGAGTGCCAAATATGTCATAACTTGCCAAAAAGAGAACAAACCTTTTCGTCTGGCAACCCACTGCATTTTGATTTTCAATGAGAAAAAGCGCAAAAGATTTCTGATCTCTGGCTCGGAAAACTTGTATTTTTTAAAAGTAAGCCAGATTGTCGATATCAGTTACGTCATCAGTGACGTTATGTTTATTGCCAATTTGGTTCATTTGTGAAAGATGCAAGTAAGCCATAGCCACACGCCACACATCCGAATCGTCTGCAACCTTCTTAATTGAATATTAAAGAGTGAGGGTTACCAAATAAAAAAAAATGCTCATTATTTGGCAAGCTATGGCTCATTTGGCAATTGAATTTAGTTCAACTTATTAAAAGTCGATTTTTGCCCAGTTTCGGCAATTTTTGTCACGACAGGTCAGTACATTCATAATCTACTCACTTTTCTCCAATTTCTATAAAAAAATTCAGAATGATGTTCGATGGGGTCCAAAAATTGCAGTCGCCTCTCAGTCTATGGGGGTAAGAACAAGCCAAGTGAGTCACCAGTTCAGTGTTCCTTACCCAAACTCTGTGTTGAACCCTCACCGATGTCATTTATTTTCTACATACCATAAGATTTTTAGTTAGTAAAAGAACAAGTTAGTTAGCCTTTCAGTTGTAATCTATTAAATAACTGTCTAATATGTGTCTTTTAGAGTGTTTCTAAAATATTTATACTTTTCCCGGCAACCTATGAGGCTAATTTTTTTTCCCTCTAGTAGTAATAGTATTATGGTTTCGAACACAATTTGGTTGCATCATTTTTTTTTATGGTGCTAAAAGATCTAAAGGAAGGCTATATATTAATGCACCAAAATTGCGTAACATATAAACTAATATAGTACTCCTAATTTTAAGGGAGAAAGCCTTAACAAATGGCCTTTTATAAAGGGAACTTCTTTGCATTTCAAGTAGCAAATAGGAGAACCCTCGCATTTTTAAAACACCTATAGAAAACACAATTCCCGTTGTGTCTATTTATTTTTGAAAGCAGAAATCACGTAGAGCTGACGCTGGGAATCGAACCGGAGTCATCTCACATGCTAAGGGAGTTTGTTGACTCTGATCCAGTGAGTGGTCCTGGAGCTTTATTATGCATTCGTAGTCGGCAAAAACCAGGAAAACTGAAAAAGAAATTAGTATAAGTTCTGTTCCCGAATAATCTATTATTCTTAATAAGAATTTTACTGATTTATGGCGAATTGCTCAGGTATGTTATATTAATAATTTAGCAGAAGAACAAACATATTACAAGCATAAAAATAAATTCTTAAGACATCCATTGACTTAGAAAATGTAAAAGATAATATTTTAACAACTTGAACAACTAATGTGAATAAAAATTTTTGTTGCAAATTGTCAGATGCGAGTATAGTCTCTTGCATTTTTTAGAAAATGAATTTTTAAATTTAATAATAATGTAGTAGATTTCTGTGGCAAGTACAATGGATTGTTTTCATGTTCATGACTTTTTTTTTTGGGGGGGGGGAACCTTAAGTTTAAGAATTTTAAAGTTTCATTTAGAATATATATATATATATATTTTCAAACTATCCTTAAAATTAAACTTGAAAGTATTTATTTATGCAGAACTATAGAAAATCGTAAGGGGCATAGGGATGGAAACTTTTTTATCCTTATATTTTTGGAACTGAAATATAATATTATTCCGATTTTTTTTTTTTTGCTCACTGATATACTAGTGTAATAGGTTACCCACCTAAATGATCTATTATAAAAATTAATGCAAATTAATGGAAAAACTGCATGAAACATTACTTTTCTTATGAATTTTTTTTTTTCTAGATTTCTTTCATATCATTTAAGTACAAATCCAAATGAGAATCTACGAGTAATGTCTCGAGCCCTTTTTCAGAAGACAAAAATAATGAACATAACCACTTAAAAACAATATCTACTTTATCTCTCGCCCCATGCAGAGTTGCCTTCAAAATATCCCTTATTCGGCCTCTACACCACGTGCATTTCCGCAGAGAACATATTTTTATTTTGGTTATAGCAATTAATAGAGGGTGGGCATAATTAAACTTATCATTGTATGGAGTAGCCTGGATTCTGTAGAAATTAATAGATCTTCTTAAGGCTTTGTTTGCTTGTTATCTTGGGCTTGGGTAAATGAAAAATGTAATGATGAAATAATTATTATTTTTTTCCCCTATAATTTTCCCTCAAATTTTTGTAAATGACGCTTCAGGGACTACAATGGACAATTCCCGCATTTTTTTAAAAGTATATACATTTTATTCAATTTTAAATGTTTCGAAAAGGCCATAAACACAACAATTTCTGCTCAATGCGATTTTACTTTACTTTAATTTGCGATCAAAGTTACCTTGTTAGACGTTGGCGAGAAAACGATTCATTTCGCTGGCAATGAATGGGACATCACGGCTTTATAAACATCTTCGCTTGAAATACAGCAGCGGAAACCAGATTTGCAAGTTTTTCGCAAATCATGCCAACCTGTACGGAATATGGCAATGGTCAACCAACGCCAACTATTTCAAAGCCAACTATTTGGCAGAAACCTTATGATAACAATAGAAACTGTAGGAACCTTGACGTCACAAATTTTGCTGAGTGTTTTGATCGGACTGGTTTTGGTTCGATTTTGAAGCATTTTCTTTTCTTAATAATTAAGTAACTAATTTTTTTTAAAGAACTTTTGTTTAAATATTTGGAATCAAAAAGACATTTTTCATAAATATAAACTAATTTCACTCGTTTTTAAAAAATGCGGGAATTGTCCATTAATGAGAGATAATTATTATTATTATTATTATTAATTTTTTTTAATTTTTTTTTTATTTATTTTTTATTCTAAACCCACATTCGCAACTTTCCAGATAAGATTTAGCTTGAAAAAGATAACTTATTCGTATAAGTCTTTAAAATATCACATTAAATTTTTTAACTTATGCTTACTTTTTTCGGAGATCGTTTTGCCTCTATAGACGGCTACAAACAGGTGGAGATTGGTTGTTATTAGGGATGGAACGGATATCCGGCAAATATCCGATATCCGGCATATCCGGTTGATTTTTCAATATCCGAAACCCCGTCGGATATCCGATTTGAAATACCGGACATCCGATAATTTCATTCGGTTATCCGGCTATATATCCGGCCACCACGTATCCACAAGAAATAATTTTTTGCAAATAATAATGATCTTTTTCGGACAAAGGGGACACCGCATCCTACGTTTTTTTTTTTTGTTTTTTTTTTTTTATAATTTTTTTTTTCTTGGACATAAATTGCAGTCAAGTTAGAAAACGAAAAAGTTCCTTCGTGAGAACTATGCTTTCGCATATCCCTAACTTAAGGGATGAGCTAGAAGATGCAGGTGCATTTAGTTTCAATTCACAGAAAGAGGCGCCGTATTATTGGCGCCGAGTTGATAAGCATAAACCATTCCTCCAATCTTTTTCCATACACATCTTTCATACGTGTTTTGCAATATGTTCTTTTCATTCCAAGTTTATGATCTGATTAATTCCAGATGCTATATTTGAATGCTTCTCCGTAAAACACGAACCGAAATACTAATAAATAGTATTTTTTCCCCATAACATAAGTTACTTGTTAAGAGTTTTAGTTATTCTCACTTCCTCCTTTTTTTCTGACATTTGCTAGCGAGTAAAAAGCAATAAATAGCCAATGCGCACTCCTCAATGCTTTTTTTATTTTTTGTTTTATCGACGATAATACCCTACCCCTTTATGCTGTGAATGGTATGGTCTAATTTCTGATTTTTCATTGGCAGAAGTTGAAAGCTGGTATATTTTTTCTGACGTAAAATGAAGTATTGTAATTTTTAGGTCTTTAACGCAGCGCTACAATGTGGAATTATATTTAGCTCTCTAGAATGTCTTGAATCATAGTTTTCTCCAATTACAATCCAATTTATAATTTTTATTAATGACTCATTTAAAATCACCCATTTGGAAGTATTTTAAAATTAATGGAAATGACGAAAGCAAAGCTCTATGTGTTACTTGCTCCACAGAATAGCTTAAAAAATATATTGTGCGCGGCAAAAGCCCAAAATCCTTTTCCACAAAACCCTTATGGAACTATTTAATGAGTGTGCATAAGAAAATTCACCGAAGCTTAAAAGACTCACTAAATGCCTCAAATATTGATGAACAAGAAAAAACTAGGGATGGAACGGATATCCGGCAAATATCCGATATCCGGCATATCCGGCTGATTTTTCAATATCCGAAACCCCGTCGGATATCCGATTTGAAATACCGGACATCCGATAATTTCATTCGGATATCCGGCTGTATATCCGACCACCAGGTATCCACAAGAAATAATATTTTGAAAAAAATAATGATCTTTTTCGGACAAAGGAAACACCGCATCCTACACTTTTTTCTTTTTTTTTTTAATTTTTTTTTCTTGGATATAAATTGCAGTCAAATTAGAAAACAAAAACAGAAAGAGGCGCCGTATTATTGACGCCGATTTGATAAGCATAAACCATTCCTCCAATCTTTTTCCATACACATCCTTCATACGTGTTTTGCAATATATTCTTTTCATTCCAAGTTTATGATCTGATTAATTCCAGATGTTATATTTGAATGCTTCTCCGTAAAACTCGAACCGAAATACTAATAAATAGTACTTTTTTTCCATAACATAAGTGACTTAAGAGTTTTAGTTATTCTCATTTCTTCCTTTTTTTCTGACATTTGCTAGCGAGTAAAAAGCAATAAATAGTCAATGCGCAATCCTCAATGTTTTTTTTTTGTTCTATCGACGATAATACTTTACCCCTTTATGCTGTGAATGGTATGGTCTAATTTCTGATTTTTCATTGGCAGAAGTTGAAAGCTGGTGTATTTTTTCTGACGTAAAATGAAGTATTGTAATTTTTAGGTCTTTAAAGCAGCGCCACAATGTGGAATTATATTTAGCTCTCTAGAATGCCTTGAATTTTAGTTTTCTCCAATTACAATCCAATTTATAATTTTTAATAATGGCTCATTTAAAATCACCCATTTGGAAGTATTTTAAAATTAATGGGAAATGACGAAAGCAAAGCCCTATGTGTTACTTGCTCCACAGAATCGTTTAAAAAATATATTGTGCGCGGCAAAAGCCCAAAATCCTTTTCCACAAAACCCTTATGGAACCATTTAATGAGTGTGCATAAGGAAATTCACCGAAGCTTTAAAGACTCACTAAATGCATCAAATATTGATTAACAAGAAAAAACAATGCATCAAAACAAGAAATGCACGCAGACAACATTGGAATCGAAATTATTTGTACCAAAATTGTGGAGTTTAGAGGATCCTAAAGCAAAAGCCTTAACCACAAAAATATGTAAGTACTAATTTTGTTTATTTATATTAAATATATATTTTAAATATGGTATAACATAATGTTGATGAATTTTGGGTTCGAAATTTTTTAAGTTTATATTTAAAGACGGAATATTCCGATAGATCCAATTTAAGTTTTCTACGAGATTTCTTTAAATCCGTAATGTTTTGGTGCATTACAAAAAAAAATAGACTTCAATTTCATAAAATATTTCAAATAAATCTTTTGTTATTAACAAATGCCTCCGGTATAATTTTGTAATCATTTATCAATTATAAACAATGCATGAAGTAAATTGAAAGTAGCTATATTTTGCACTTCAACATTGTAAAAAAAAAATTTAATATAATTTTAGGTGAGTTAATGGCTCTTGATGCTGAACCATTCTCCATTGTGAATAGAGAAGGCTTTGGTCAGTTAATAAAATACCTAGCTCCTCGTTATCCGCTTCCAAATATAAATTATTTTCGTGATAAAGCCCTGCCAGAACTATATGAAAAACTAAAAGTATCAATATTACAAGATATAAAATCAGCAACAAAGATCTCTTTCACTCATAAACTAAAGTTTAAATTAAAAAAATTAACTCACCCTAATAGCACACATCCTCCCAGAGAGGTCCCTAGGAAGTCCCTAGTCATCCCCGGGACTACGAATGACTTCCCAGGGACCTCCCTGGGAGGATGTGTGCTATTAGGGCAGTGGCGCGACAGCCCGTGTGGACTAAGGCCTGCTGGGCCCAGCTCAGCTTTCTCGACTGTGGCATTTGTGTGTCACATAGCAGATGTTTCAGTCAGATGGTCATTCTGACGCCGAACCCTAGTGCTTAGTTCCCAAGCATGCATGGTCCTCCTCAGTTTATTTCTTTCAGGTATAAACAGCTAAGTCAACCTTGCCCAGTCCGCGAATCAAACCATGGACCTGTGGCATGCAGTGCGGTGCGCTAACCACTAATTATAATTTACTTAATACTTCATATCATGACCATTTTTTTCGTATAGCATATCGTATAACTATCGTTTTTAGTATATAGACCGAATATCCGGCCGGATATCCGGCGAAATCCGTTTCGGATATCCGTATCCGGTAGACATGGTACCCCGGATATCCGAAATCCGGCATCCGGCAAAACTCACATCCGTTCCATCCCTAGAAAAAACAATTCATAAAAACAAGAAATGCAAGCAGACAACATTGGAATCGACATTATTTGTACCAAAATTGTGTAGTTTAGATGATCCTAAAGCAAAAGCCTTAACCACAAAAATATGTAAGTACTAATTTTGTTTGTTTATATTAAATATATATTTTAAATATGGTATAACATAATGTTGATGAATTTTGGGTTCGAAATTTTTTAAGTTTATATTTAAAGACGGATATATATCGTATAACTATCGTTTTTAGTATATAGACCGAATATCCGGCCGGATATCCGGTGAAATCCGTTTCGGATATCCGTATCCGGTAGACATGGTACCCCGGATATCCGAAATCCGGTATCCGGCAAAACTCACATCCGTTCCATCCCTAGTTGTTATTACCCTGCAAATTTGAATGATTTATTGTTGCACAATTACTCATTTCTATCTTTAACCTGTGTCCAATAATAATCGAAGAGCGTGAGGCAAGCCCGAAGCCAAGATTTTTTTACGTGGGGGGGGGGGGGGGAGTGATCGAATATTTGATTAAATACATATAATAAGTTACATTGAAAAAGAAGGTTAAGTAGTGAAAAAAGATTTCACACAATTTCGAGGGAGGTGGGGTTGTCCCGTCGCCCCCCTCCCTCTTTCTACGGCCCTGGCGTGATGTTATTCTCGCTATAACTTTATTTTTTCTTTATTAATATCAAAAAGTCTTTAAAATCCCTCAATATAAAAAGAAAAACGCTTTGGAAAGTAATCAAAATTTCATTAAGAGCAAATATATACCTTACATTAGTTTTTCATATTTTAATTATGTTTCCTAGAATTAATTTTACTGTGGTTTTTTTCCAAGACAAGTTATAATTTTAAAAACATTTCTAACTGTTAATTAAATTTTAACTTTATTCACATATTTATTGTCAAAAGTAACGCAGCACATACTGCTTTCAAGAGATCGGAAATTAGGCTAAAATTCCTTAAAATTTATCACAAGTGTGTTGTAATTTACATAGTACGACAATTTCAAAATTCAAATTAATGTCATTTTTAAAAGAATTGTGAGGTTTTTATTGCATAGTAAAAAATTTAATGAAATGCAGCAGATTTCAAGGATAACTGATGAACTTTTGTAAAGTTGTTATAAATTGGCAATCATAGTGTTGTGTAAGTCACCTTGAACTTACATTTGTAAAAGAAATATCTTGACTAATACAATGGACATATCAGAATTAACTTTTGTCAAATGCTTTTTGTAGTAAAGAAGTTAAAGATTCTTTTCCTTTTAAAAACAGTAAGTGTTTTTATTTATATGATGTTCGTTACAAGTGTTTGTTGGAATCTCAAAACTATTATAAAAGATATGAATATCACAATGCACTTGAGTACAAATATTTGTTTGAGAGCGTGAAAAATAAATAGAAAAATACAAAGCACATTTACATAGAAAATTCATAAAACTAAATAACATTTACAAATTAATGTGTTTCAAATCTCATTGATAATCCAAATATTACACACTTTCAGAATGTTTTAACTGAAAATATTTGAGGACAAAGTTTGGAATAACACAGTCTGATCCCTTTAAGAAAAATAATAATTGATTTCAGAAAGTTTAAAAAAATATTTCAATTACAATAATTAGACATGAAGATAAATGATACAATTTCATGTACTAATTCACATTCACAAATATTTTGCTGTAAGCCTCTGCATATACCATAATTTAGGACATTAACATTCAAATATAAATTAAAGTATTAACCAAAAACAACTCCAATTCGCTAAACTGGTTCATGGCATGTAAGATTTAAATTTTTTTAGTTTGAAATTTGTAGTATTGTCTGTGCAACAAATATCGCCACCTCCGCACAAAACTAGGCATATGTTAAAAATTTAACGTTCAAGTTATAATTGGGTGTTAGTATAAAGTTTTTAATTATATTTGTCCATTGAGGTTGTTGAGTGGAGTTGTAGTAAAGAGGTGGCGTTATAATAAATACTTTCAATTGCGTTCCTGTGACTTCTCTCCTCAAATTTTAAGCACTTTATTAGAATCAATAATTAATTAATTAAAATATTGGATTTGTCATAATTCTCCACAGTATAAAACTTAAGTATAATTTCACAGTTCTGCAAATCGAAGTCGTTTCAACAACCCTCAATGTCCACATTTCTACACACCATAACTTGCTGCGTGCTTTCATACAAAGTTCTACACATTTTCTGTTTCTCGCATCGATTTCTAGTGTCTTCAACTGTCCTCATGTGCTGAACCGGAGGAGGAGTATTAAATCTTCTATTTGGTCGAGGCGCACTGAACCTTCCCTTCGCATGCCGTGAGGGGAGTGCATTTGATATTCCATTCGATTGTATGTTATGAATTCTCAGCTGCGTATTTCTACCATTTCGGCCAGAACAACAGGACGACTTGACCCTTCCATCTCCTCTGTGGACAGAACAGCATTCTCCTTTTGAAGCCCCTCCACAGCATGAGTGTCGCTGTTGGAAGCGGTCTTTCTTTCGGTGGTGCCTCTGACGATGTGGCCTCAGAGTCCTGAAGTGGTTGCCTTGAGGCAGTGATGGCTGAAGAACATTAGAGTGAAACATGTCGGCGTACGGGGCTTTGGGATGCCTTGGGTGTATGGATACACCAGGTGGAAGAGATTCCAGGGGTGGATGACGCTGGTCAAAATGGTCGAGGGGATTGTTGAACTCACTTGGAAAATTAGGTCTGATGGAATGAGCGAGTTGGTGTATGTTGTTAACGTGGTGTGGAGGATGACGCGGATAGATGTTTGGCTTATTTCGATCCGGAGTTTGTAGCAACACATTGTTCCTTCTGTGAGTGTTTGCAGTATTCGGGAAGTGACTGTGCCTTCTAGGATTCCAAGTGCTTTGTGAGTAATTGCTAAGCCTTTCCTCTCTCGAAGTTTGTTCCTTGTTTAGGCTAGTGGTTCTGGTAGGAATGGGGATAGGCTGCTTTTCGGTAGAGGCAAAAGGTCGTCTATGGAATTCCAAATTGCTATCGGGAGGAAGCTGCGTCGGAATGTTTTCAATGTCTATGACTATCTGGTCTGGCTTGTATCGGCTAAAGATGTTATGAAATCGCTGTTCATGCAACGAACTACCCTCTTTAACTATTGTCGTGGGCACAACCGATGAACCCTGTTGGTTATTTGAATTTATTTGCCGGTTGTCGCTGGTCGTAGAAGTGTGGGTCCTTATGCCCTCATCATGATCACTTTCGCTAGGAATATCGGATCTATGCCTTGAAGATTCATACTCGGAATGAACTTGAAAAGGTGGTAAAGGGGGGAATGTAGTAGTCGGAGTCGAATTTTCAGAAATTTCGTCGTAGGCCCCATCACCCGATTTTAATGGTAAATTGCGCCGTTGATTTTCGTTGATAATAAAATGTCGATGAATTATATTCTCAGTTGTTGAGCCACTGTTTTGTGCATCAGGTACAGTTGTAACTGCATCAGGTGGATAAACATCTGGTACTCTATTGTAATCGTAATCGATAGTAGTTAGGACAGGAGACTCAGTTGATCTGAAACCATGGAACTCTGGAGGATAGGCATTCTCCCTCCTTTGCCAGTCACTTCCGTTGGCATATTTGAAGTCGTTGCGTGGAAATATTGGATTAATTTGCATTGATGATTCCTCTGGAAAAGAATGCTCCCCTACTTTGTTTATTGCTGGTTTAATAAAATAAGAATTATGTAAACTATTGTGGTCTGAAGGAGGATAACTCCCTCTCAAGTTATAAAATCCTTCAAAAACGTCATGTAAATCTTCATTCGTCTGAGAAACAATACCATGACCATCTCTACGTTCTAAGTTCTCAAACTTCTTAGTGGCTCTAGAGCTTTCTAATGCGTTAGATGATAAAACTGGATTTTCCGGACTGTCGTGTTCTATTTTTGGATAAGTCAATGAAGTTGCATGAGGTAATAGCTCATTCGAAAATGCTTCTGTCTCAATATGATTGTATAAGCGTGGACTTTCATCACTTTTTCCAGGCGAATAGTATTCCAAGTCCCGACCCCGTTGTCCAGGTGAATGAAGTTGGGACTCGTGATTGCCTTGGTTATAAATCGATGGTTCTGGATAGATCTTTGTATCGGTGATGTTTTCGTTTTGGAAAGTTGAGTTTTCCTTCGAAAGATTACCTTCAGCTCCAAATGGAGTATTTTCAGTGGTGATTGGATTCTCAAACAAGGAATTCAACACATTTGGATTGGCATCAAAGATATCAACTTCAGAGGCAAGAGGGTGTGCTTCCCTGCTCTCAAACGAAGGATAGCTGCCCATCGTTCGATGCTCATTGTACAAATCTGGGTTTGGGTTGTAAGAGGGATTATGTTCTTGATAAGAATTTGAATGGATTGGTGATGATACACTTGGTATAATTTCTTCTTTTGGATGTTGGTGATTCTGGGGATGCGAATGAAGAAATTGACTGTTCCGGTGAATCTCTCTGGATTCGCTCTTAGGATAAGTATCAAAGCTCTTATCCGGAGGTTCGATGGTTGGTGGATCTCGTGCTTCAATTTCTGAATATGCTACCTTAGGTACTGAAGATGCGCCCTGGAAAAAATAATACAATGAGAAGAAAGCAGGTGAATTGAGTATATAAAAAACGATAATTTCCCATTTATGTAAGCAATTGGTTAGCTTTATAGAATAGGTGCATCGACATCAATGCATTTAGTCTTTGGAATATAGAATATGGAAAACAGAGTATGATGCATATTTATATTTTAAAAAGCATCATTGCGAAATTATGTCATATAATTGCATTTAACACTAATTTTAAGTATATTAATAAATGCATATGCAATATACATTAAGAATCTTTATTAATTTGAACAACCATCGAGATAATACATCGAAAGTGTATAAAAAAATTAGATAATTAGCCATAAAAAAGTATTTTATTAAAAACTAATGGTGTTAAAAATATACTAATAAAACTAGCTATTTTTAGCTATAGTGGATTACTTTTTCAAGTGTATATTTTTCTAATACCATAGTTCCTGATGGATTAAGTACTTTTTGAATTAGTTATCATATATAAAATTTAAAAGTTTTAATCTGATGGTATTTAAATCACGTACATTTTCCCATGATATTTCAGTCATTACGACATTTATGTAATAATTATAATTACAAAAAAAGTGAGTTACAATTTATTTGGATCGATACAAAAACAATTCATCTTGAAAGTGAGATAGTTATCAAATGCAAAAGAAACACTTAGAAAGCGAATAAATAATGGCACACAGAGTTCATTCCGAGTTCGGTAAAAATTGCAATATTCCATTCATCCCCAATTTTCTCGGGGGAAAAAAACAAACAACAACTTTCGTTTGAATTGGGAACTTTCCTTAGATACCATAATTATATGAAACACGACTGAAATATTGGGGCATTTCTATCAATTATCTCTTATTGCTATAAGATTGGTTTAAAGACCAATGTTTTCTTGTACAATGCCTACTTTGTTTCTATGCGACAGTTGCCTGGTAGCGTTGTGATTGGAGGTTCTGTAGCGTCGTCTGGTTTCTCTACCGTAATGCGAGTATCTGACTGTATGGTAACCATGGCGATGGAACGTCCTTTCGTCTACTTCTTCATCGTCGACATCTCTTTTCTGAATACCTAAAGATAAAAAAAAAAAAAGTCTTGTAGCAGTTAAAAGAACATAGTCGATATGAATTGTTTTAATGATTATTTTGATACAGGGGGCCAAGTAGAAGCTGAAACGTTTCTTTTGCGTCTTAAGAAATTGATTTTGAAGTGGAGAGTTGATTTATCATATAAATATAACGCAAAATTTTAGCTTTGTTAGTGCTTCTGTAAAAAGAAAATTTGCCTCGATATTTCAATCTTTTAATCAGATTTTTCGTGATGCAAAATATTTTCACCAGTATGCTTATTCGAATTTGGTGAATAAGAGTAAAAGTTCATATGAAAAATAAAGTACAATATCAAAAAGTTATTGAAGAAGTAGTTTTGAGTCCCCTTGAGTAACTTATCGAGTGTTCTGTAGAATACCAGTGGAAAGAGTTTGAATTGCAAGACACCTAGGCCCACATTAATGTGACATCACACCCCTGAAATTTTAAAATTGAAACATTCTATGTTAAATATTAACTTATAACATACAGATTTCCTCTTAGACTAGAATTAGTTACCTTTATTTTTAAAGCAAAAAGTTAGTACACCACACCATTTTTTTTTTTTCTTCCTTTTCTTAGTGCCGTTTTTAAGTACATGGAATTCGATAGTTGTTTGATTGCAATTTTCTGGTTCTACTATAAAAATTAAAAATTAAAAGATATTTATTTCACTTCTGCCCCTCTTAACCCATAGAGCGGCTGTTCCGGATTATCTCGTCCTTTTATCCCCAAATTTTCCAGCAAAACATAACATTTTAAAATTTATAAATAAAATTTAAAATAAAGTTTTTTTAAAAATATTTTTATTAGGATGATGGTTTAAACCCCATTTAAAAAAATTAATAAAAAAATAATTTAAATTAATTATATGTTTGAATCAAAAATATAATTTAAAAATTATTGCAGGGAAAACAACTGTAGAATTTCGCCCATTCCCTGGAAGCTCAATGGGTTTAAATTATGCATGGCCAATTTTTTTCAATGCTACATAATCTATTTAATAAATTAAAAAAAAAAAACTGAACCATAATTGGAATGAGCAAGGTTATAATAAATTTTTTAGGTAAATTGAACAATTTAAGGCAAGTGCTGGAACTTTTTTATTTATTACTTTCAATTATCCATACGTATACATAGGGTAATAAAAGTATAGGATTCAGTCAAAAAAGTTGCTTTTTTTTTTTTTTTTTTTTTTTTTTTGCATTTCTCTACGTTTAGGAACATTCTGATTTCAAAAAAGTGATCTAGACAAAATGCCGGACTGTGTGTCTTTGGTCAACATAATTCCCAGACAAATTGACCTATGATGTTTAAATTTGATGAGTGGGTAGGTGGTGGCCATGGAATGTACCATTAAGGTTTTCGTCAAAATTGCCCATGCGCATAATGTAGCTGCATTGAAAAAAATCATGTTTTTCGATGATTTGTATAAAACGGCTCTAACGATTTTGATCAAAATCGCTATGATAATGCCTCTTAAGGTGTTCTAAACATCCCCACATCCGACATTTCCGTAAAAATGCTTTAATGGTGTACAAAGTTGAAAACGAATACCTTCAATACAGCTTGAACATAGCTTATCAAAGATCATTTTTTCTCCCCTTCTCAGTTTCACTTATAAGAAAGTATAATTCATACAAGAATTATCGCAAAAAATATCGCCAAACTGGCAATTTTTTCTAAGCGAATGATGGAAATATAAAAACGGTAAATGACACAAATCAACATCAGGAATATAGCGTAATTGAAAGTTGAACGATGTTCCACACCCCTAGTTTTGTAATGCATTTAGATCAGAGTCGGACACTATTTTTTTAGAGGCGGGACGTATGGCTTATGTTGGAACTTTTCATGGGCTGGATACACCAACATACGTATCTTGAATTATTATTAAACTGAAATAAAAATATGGATTTTTTTTTTTAAATAATTAAAAAATAATAATTTTCATTGTTATTGTTAGTAAATCAAAGTATAAAAAAGAAGCTAATCTTTTGTTTAAACGTGACAGTACGTTTTGACCTAACTTTCAATAAAAGTATTTAAACTGTAATTCCAGATTACTTCGTTTTAGTCGATATCAGTTGTGAGATGATATCGGTCAAAATCGTTCAGTTAATTTTATGATAGAGTCGATGTCTTTCGGAGTATTTATTGCTGCCAACCTTAATAAATTGTTTAAATGAGATGCAGTTAAGTTATTCCTGTATTTATTCTTGACGAATACCACCTTGCTGAAAGCTTCTTAGTATAGTTTTCTTCGGCCATGTTGTGGAGAACTCTGTTTTACATAGTTAACACATACTATTTCGGATAAATTACAGTTATCTAAGAAAAAGTCCATTCCATGAAATTTGATTTGATTATTTTTTTTTCTTTCCCCCCCCCCCCCCCCCCTTTTTTTTTTCTTCTTCTTCTGTGGAGCTGGCGGGCCGCAGAAAAATCTGTCGTGGGCCAAATTTGGCCTGTGGGTCGCGTAATGGCTAACGCTGATTTAGATGATTAAGATTTTTTGCTGATGTTTAATGACTTACTATGTGATTCTTGCGGTAGTATAAGCCAAGTGTTCATCTTCCTACAAAACACGGCCGTCTTCTGTCCGGCCATGTTCCTGATCTCTGTGGGGGTCAAAGATGTGCTCTGAGGATCCAGTGACAAAACTTTCGGCTTGTGATCCACAGGATTCTTGAAAAGAAAAAAAAAAAATACTAAAATAGGGCCTGATTTTCCATTAGTACCATTAAAAAAGAGCTTAGGGACCTTACTGCCAAAATTTTGCTTTGTAATATATTAAACATGGGCGCTTCCAGGAATATTTGCTAGGGGGTGCAAGACTAGATTTTTATCAAAATCCTTAATCTTTTTAGAAATGTTAATTAATAATAATGCATTATAAATTATACTCTTTGAGAATAGTTAAAAATTCATGGTATATATTTTTGAAAGCGCAACCCTGTTAAAGAGAAAAAAATACAAAATGGTAAAAATATTAAAATATGTATTTTTAACGATTTTTTTTTTATCATCCAACTAGATCTCACGGCATTCAAGAGACAGTGTTTAGAATAGAGGAACTCGAAGATGCAAAAATACAGAAGAGTAAATTTTTTTTATTATTATTTCTTTCAAGTTTCGGATATAAGGGGGAAAAAAAATTCAAAATGAAACACGAAGGCAGTATTGGAATATATTGTTACGAATTTCTGTATATTTGTAAATATGTTGTATTAATTACGTAAATAGAAAAATTTATGTACATTTCGCATAAGGCAGTGCAAGAGTTCGTTTGTCTTCGCTTTCCTGGAATGTGTCTCCAGATGCTTGAAAACGAGTTTTACAGAGATAATGCTGGGAAGTGAGTTTTACAAAGAGAAGGCCATTTAAGATTATGGTTAATGGCAATCTCGACAAGTTAGCGACGGTTTTGGCGACTAATTTTGGTAGCCAAATTTGCCAAGAAATCGCCAAATGGTCGCCAAGTTTGACGACATTTGGCGACATTTTCAGTCCCCATGTACATGTATAGGGCTTTTCGACTACGATCTGGAAAGTTCTCCAAATATCTATTTCTAGAAGTTTCGCGAAGATTCACCTCCTTACATAAGACCGAGAGAGAGGGTGATGGATTGGAGTTATCTAGTTAGTTGACTGGAGTTACTGAGTTAGCTGTCTCTCAGGGAGCATTCAAAGTAGTTCTAAGAGCGAACTGTATTGCATTGTCTTTTGCGGCGATTTGTAGCAGTTGTGTATCAAGTTTTTAACTGCTGTTTTGTGCTCTATTATTGTGTGAAGAGCTGTATTGAGTCTACTAGAACGAGAAGTTCTGGAGTTATATCGGAATAAATTTCTGCAAGTTTTTATCTGCTTTGGCTTCAAGTCTTTCGAACCCATCCACCCAACAATATTCAATTGAATTCTAAAAATAGATTTCAAGATAGCATATCGGATGACTTAAAAAACAAAACCTTTTCCTAGAATTTTGAGAACTACACAGGAAATGATTATACAAGTAAAGGGAATAAATATTTCTACACATCAGCCTCTAATAATCATAGACAACAAGAACCAGAAAATCGTCACGCAAGTAGCTATAAAAAACAACATAGGAAAGAAACCAATGACTAAATTAATTTTTTAAAAAAATGCTCATTGTAACATAAAGTATAAACGGCTTATGAGGTTTTGTTTTTTTTATCTACGAATTTCCACCTTTTCCCTCATTTTTTCCCCCCCTTTTTTTTTTCAAGAGCACCTCCTTGCATCCTCCTGGGGGCGCCCATGGTATTAAATCCTTAATTTATTTTATAAATATAGCAATTTTAAGCATAATGTTTGAAAGTATTATTAAAAAGAACTCTTATCCAACAAGGTATAAGAGTAACATGTATCTTATGTTACGAGAAAGGCTTTTTTAATTGTCTACGCGAAGATGCGAATCTGCGAACATTCTTCAATTGTACGTACATTAGAAGCCAAAGAAAAACGCTCATTGGATTCCGCATAATGTTATTATTGTTAATCTGTTTATAAGTAGCATATATTTTATATAAATTGAAACTAAGTACCAATTTCATAAGTGTTCCGAAGTTTTAAAGACTATAACTAAAAAAATTATAAGATTAAAAAAAAAAAAAAACTTTTATGTATGACTTATTAGTTGTTATTGATTTTTGTGAAATACTTTGTAGTACGAAAAAACGATTTTCTATCGTTTAAGTTTTCTTTAAATTTGATCGATCGAATACATACGTTTTAAGAACAAAAAAGTTTCAAATGATAACTTTTTGTTTTTGAAATATTTTTCAATTTTAAGTAATTGTTTTTGAAAGTTTTTTCCAATTATGTATTTTTTAATGTTTTTCAATTAAATTTCAATTATTTTAAAATAACTAATTTTAAGACCATCAACAATACTTCAGAAGGTAATATTTTTCTTTATACATACCTGCACTCTGTTAAGAGCATAGCTTTCTTCGCTCAAGGTCTCGTGAGTCAAACGACCCAAAAAGCATTCACGGTTTGTTAGGTCCTTGTATGCAATTGTTCTCTGAAAAAATATATAGAAAAAGATACAATAAATGAATGTCTATTTTTAAAATATATAAATAAAAGGAAGAGTCCTTCATAAATTCTCCATCTGCTAGTAATCTTATGTAGATAGATTTTTTCTTAACTGCACCATGTACGATATCCGTAATAAAAAATCTAATCGTAATGATTTAATTATTTTAATCTAACCTACTACTCATAAATAAGTCTCTTAAATACACAAACATTCAATAAATATGGTCCGTAATGGAAGCCTTTTAGACAATGACACTAGTTTACAAATGATCTTTTTAAAATCAATTTCGTAGGCTAAGTCTCATCAACAGATTAGATAGAGAAAATTATTGTTATTATTGCCATTTATTACAGTGTAATCGGTAAAGAGGAAAAAAAGAGTGGAAAATAAATAAATTTAGGGATCAGTAACAGGTAGGGTAAAAGAAATAAAAAAAAAAAAAAAAAAAAAAGAGAAACTCTTGGATACTTACAGCTCTATCTCATCAAACCACACCCAGAAACGTTTTATTGCTCGATTAAGATTCAAAACACAGGTTTCGTAATTACGCACCGCCTTTTGGTTATTTATTTTATGTCTTACCACCCACCTATATTAAAGAGCTCAGACATGCAGCTGAGGTAGGTAGGAATTCGTAAGATATTTCTGGACACTATTTCGCACTATATATATTTCGGCATCCTGAATTAATAAATGAATAGATATAGATTTTGCCAGTGGTAGAAATGGGAAAATAAAATGGGAGGATGCCCAAAAGATGTTGACAAGTGCATCCCCCCCCCCCCATAAATTTTATACATTTTACAGTAAAAATATTAACGAGTAAAGACATAATTTATACTTCCTAACACTAACATTGAACAAGGGTTCAAAATTTATTGTTATTTTAATAAATATTCTGTTGTGACTTGATTTTTTTTTTTACTTGGAAGTAAGAGATAAAGTGAAGTAACATTTCTTTTATTTTAGATTTTATAGTGAGTTTCTTTCTTTTTAAATAGTACCTCTAAATGTGCGTACTTTCATGAAATTAAATTAATAGAGAACTCTAACATGTTTCTTTTTTAAAATAGTTTGTCCTTTTATGAAACAAGAATAGAAATTTACTCAAAAATATTTAAAAAAAAAAAAAAAAAAAAGTGATCTCAAAGTTAAAAGTTGCCCAAATGAACATTATTCGTAAATAAAAGTACTTATATTACTACACAAAACACTACATTTAAAGTTTCACGTTATTTTTCTTTAGTAGTTTTCAGGCGGATTGACTATTTTTAAAAGTGAGGGGATGGATTTCAGTGGTTTTAAAATGTGGAGGGGGGGGGGGGATGGATTTCAGTAGTTTTAGAAGTGGGGGGACGTATGGGTATTTTCTTGAAAAGTGGGGGGACGAGTCACCCCGCGTTTACCCACACTTCTAGCACTGGATTTTGCAACTTGTATCGACTTTAATATTACAATAGACTACCACCTTTTTGTAACGTGTTGTAAGATCGTTATAAGAGAATGTAATGTTTAATTTTTATTATAAGAAATTTTTTAGAACGTTTTCATTTTAAAAGTATTGAGGTACAATACTTTTAAAATGAAAACACTTTAAAAAATGTCTAATAAGAATGAAGTAAAATTAATACTATTTTATTTTAAAACTATTAATTTCGTTTAGAAAGAACTAAAAAAAATGTTAGAAAACTAAAAAATTACCCATAAAAACAAAGTTTTTCTATAAATCCTTTAAATGCAAATGCAACTTCTATGGCGATTTTGAGCTCAGATCGAGTTTTCATAGTGTTTGACCACTGGAAAGAAAACATTCATTCTGTACCATTGATTACCTTTCCTTTTTGGAGCCCAAAACTTGATAGAAAGTATTATACATAGAATTCACCTTGAGAGGAAAAGGTTTCAGTTATTAAATACAAACAAACTGTAAATATGCTTAAATATGGCTCGGTATCCGTATTTCAAGAACTGGAATTAAATCTATATTAAAGCGGGCTTTTAGTGACAGTTCTTAAAATTTGATAGAAGTCTATGGATAGAATGCATTGCCATCGGCAGCGATTCTTCCTGCCAAGTTTCAACTCGATTGTATGACAGCATATAGATTAATTAGCCTTCCGAAGATTTTGTACAACACAAACAAACAAAATCGAAGTTAATATATAGGATTTATACAAGTAATATCTCCAAAACAATTAGTTATAAAATAACTCAGGTATCTGCAAGCAAAGAACTACAGAGTAACATATGTTTTTGTAATAGAAAAAGCATACAAGTTTTAAATGGGTGCTGTTAATGATTTCTAGATTTATTACCATATAGTCCGAGAGGAGACTGCAATTTTTGGACACCATCGAACATCATTCTGAATTTTTTATAGAAAATGGAGAAAAGTGAGTAGATTACGAATCCACTGGTCTGCCGTGGCAAAAATGGCCGAAACTGATCAAAAATCGACTTGGAATGAGTTGAACTGAAATCCGATTGCCAAATATGTCATAACTTGCCAAAAAGAGAACACACTTTTTCGTCTGGCAACCCATTGCATTTTGATTTCAATGAGAAAAAGCGCAAACGATTTCTGATCTCTGGCTCGGAAATTTTTTATTTTTTAAAAGTAAGCCAAATTGGAAACATTAGTTACGTCATCAGTAAAGTAATGTTTATTGCCAACTTGGCTCCCTTTTAATACATGCAAGTAGACCGTCACCAGATATCTGAGAGTTACCAAAAAAAAAAAAAAAAAATGCTTATTTGGCAAGTTATGGCGCATTAGGCAATTGGATTTATTTCAACTTATTAAAAGTCGATTGTTGACCAGTTTCGGCCATTTTTGCCAAGGGAGACCAGTGAATTCGTAATCTACTCACTTTTCTCTAATTTCTATAAAAAATTCAGAATGATGTTCGACGGGGTCCAAAAATTGCAGTCGCCTCTCAGTCTAATAAATAATATTAGGAATTTATGGGGCGATATAAATGCAAAATGGCGACTTATGACATCTAGGACATCGGAGGACGGCAGATTATTCGGGAACGCATAAGTGGGTGACTTAATGACATACACATTAATTCGTCGTAGAGGTGAATGGATTAACTCATCCCTTGACATATCCAAATAAGCAATTTTCCACATTTGAAGATCTACGTTTTTTCATAGAAAACTTCCTTTCGTTTTCAAAAAAATAAAAAAATAAAATCGCTGTTAAGGGAACTATGTTACAGCCAATTTATTCAATGACCCATTTCCTATGTTTTCACAGTATAAACCTTTCCATTACGACGCACCAAACATATGTTACGTCGGGAAAACTAAGAGAAAAATCGTAATTCTATCCTCTATGAGTTTGAATGCCCACCCCCCTGTCGGGCAAAAAAAATATCACTTTTGATGCCAGATACAGATACAGCATTTCTTCTGCTACCGCACAGGCACGTGATTTACAGCGAAACACCAAATGATGTAAAGTAGTGGGGGAGGCAGGACACACACTAAGTGCTCCCTCTGTCCTAAAGACTATAAATCTGTCCCCTTGAAATGTGAAGTTGTTCCTTTTGGCAGAAATGATCTGGAATTAAAAAGAAGTTGATACTTGCTTGGATTTACTAAAGAGGCCGGAAGAAATGCGATACTATCTATAAGCTGTATCTGCAGAGGTTGGAGAATTGATATGAGGTAAAATTGAAAGAAGGAAGTTATATCCCACTTGTTGTCTTATATTACAATGTGTACTTTTTCCAACTAGACCTATTCAATGACAACAGTGAACAGAAAAAAGGCACAAAAAAAAAGAAGAAAGAAAAGGAGTAAAAGCGGCAATAACTACCATTTTCAATCCATTAGTATTTTATCCTTTACCGTAACACTCTAAATGCTCAATAAATGTTTCTTGTCAATATCGCAATGAACATCATATTTTCACAAGGATTAACTTCTTTATACAATGAAAAAAAAAATTGAAGGTCATGTGAAATGAAATAAATGACAAGATTCACACATATTTACCGAAATTTAATTATTTCCATTAAAATACAGTCGAACCCCACTATTGCGAAATCGCTTAACATGAAATACCATTTAACGCAAAGTAAAAGCAGTTCTCCGTTCTTAAAACTTAACGTTAATTTATTCGTTTAACATGAAATTCGGTTAATGCGAACAATTTCGTCGGCCCCATAGATTTTGCGTTAACGGGATTTGACTGTATATGTAATCTTAGTTATAGTTTCTGCACGACATTTTTTAATAAACTTATACAAAAGCATCCCTTCTACCACAAAAATTGGGGTCAATATTTGATACCAAAACTATTATTTAACAAGATATTTGTGTCATTAACAATCTGTTAGCTCACCAACTTGGGGGATTTGTAAAAACAATTATTGACAAACTTTCCAATTTCTTCAAAATTTCAAAACAATGACCCGAATTTTAGAGTAATGAAAAGTTATGCAATGTTCCACATCCAAGTATATCATGAGAAATCGTTATAATCTCCCAGTCGCTTCATTTCCTCACTTCACTTTTAGGTGGCAAATTCTTTCACTGGACGACATAGGTGTCACACAGTGACGTTGTTAACAAATGCACTGCTGTAAAGTTTTCATTAAGTCCGTTATATATATTTTAAAGAACTTTATAACTTTTTATACTTTTATCAAATATCTGAATACTAATTTAATTCATGTTTTTCAAAAAACGCATTTTAAAGTCCTATTTAGAACAGATATTGTTTGTATAACTAAAAAATATGAGGATGGGAAAATTAATAATGCGAAACCTGCGATACAAACTTCCAATATTCGACTTGTTGCCGAATGGTGAATTCCAGATGTGAACATTTGTATTTTCTTATCGGATTTGGAGTAAAATTTATTTCTACGGAATAAATTTTAGTATTTAGTCTGCTTGTTCATTGAGAGAAAAGAAATGCTTTGGTTCTTGTGTTTTTATAAGAAGGTTTGGTTTTCTTAAATAAGAAGGCATAGATATTGTTTCGTACAGCTTTCATTTTTCTCTACGTATTTTGAATATAAGTTTTTAATGGAAAATTTTCAATATTTATTCAAAATAGCATTTATATTTTGGATATTCGAAATAACACGTCTTTTAAATAATGGCCATATCAGAACAATTTTTCATACTTTGACTAAATAGCATTTGTCATTCTTTAAAATGTATGTATTACATACAATGCCTAGGGAATGAATATAATAATTCTCATATTTCATACGTTGCTTAAAAACTCCAGACATTTTATTTGAATGTATAAACTAAGATTTTCAACTAACTAATCAATCCGCATTTTGTTGAGAAACAGATTTAAAATTTTACTGTGAAGACGGTTTCGATTCCTTTTGAAAACAAATAATCATTTAAAGGTTAAACACAAAACGAAATAAAACAAAATTGTACACAGAATAAAGTTTTGGCGTTATATTTTTTGAAAGTCCAAAAGTGTAAAATCAGGATGACACCTGCCTCCTTCTCTTTATATTATTAATTTTTTTTTATTAACTGCAACTGGCAAATCTGCGGAGGGCTAAATAATCCACTGGCCACCATTGAATCGAACTGAAACTTGGCAGATAGTTTCGATGACAATGACAAAGCATTCTATCAAGTTTTGGATGCTGTCACAATCACTAAAAGACCGATTTTACATATGCTTTTTTTAGTGTTAGGATTACTAATAAATCAACTTTTCATCATCCAATCAAGCTGAATCTTTAATATTTAGTAGATACGTTGCCGATAACAATGTTTTCTATCAGATTTTGGTAGCTGTCACTAAAAGCAGTTTTTATACACGTTTTTATTGTCGCTTAGGTCGGTTAATCAACCCTCTTGCCGACATCTAATCAAGCTGAAACTCAACAGATAGATTCGATGTCGATGACATTGGATTCTATCAAGTTTTTGGGGCAAAAAAGAGTTAGTCTATTTCACGAAATCGGTAATTTACTTCGTAGTGGTCGAAACACTATGAAAAGTCGATCTGAGCTCCAAATCCATTTCATTACAATTGCAACTTATTAATTAAATGTTAGGCATTCCGCAAACATTTAATTAATTAGTTTCAATTACCCATAAAAGTTGGCAAGGTGTATACAGAATTATTAAAAACTTTGTTTTTATAGATACATTTTTCTGCTTCTTTTAAGAGCTGTTTACATCCAACCCTTGAGCGCATTAATCAAAATACTCGAAACAGGAAACGTTTTCTAAAAAAATCGAGTATAAAGATATACAGTTTCACAGATTTTTTGAAGAAGTAGCATAAAATGATTTATCAACCCTCCTTATATATGGGGACACTCGTTTTTTCTTCATCCTCCGCCTCTCCTAACCTTTCCGCAAATAATTAATCTGATTTCATTCACAAGAGTTCAGATTCTTGACAATACTTAAACTCCAATTTGTAATTCGATAGATAAATAGCCTGAAAGTTAGAGAAGCCGATTTTGAATGACTGGCCTCCTTCCATGTTTATAAGGGCAATAACTGTACTTTTTCTTGTTAAAAAAATATTCTAAGTTTACTTACTTGTTTAAAGTCATACAACGTTACGGATTTCGCTGTTGTCCTGGGGCTCATGTTTATGACATATTCTGTCTGAAAAAGAATGTAAATTAAAAATTTTAACAATGTCTTTTTTTTTTTTTAATCTGTATTAATATAAAACTGTATTAATCTAATTAGATAAATCTGTAATAATGTAAATCTGTAATAATGTAAATCTGTATAATATTTGCAATCACTTGACTTTTATTCATAAAATTTGAAAAATTATCAACCAAACGTAGGATGAATTTTTTAAATGAATTAGATGTTTTTATTTTGAAATTTATCAGAAAAAGTAGCGTGTCTATTTATTGATTTATGTGTTCATTCGGCTAATTTAAAAAGGCCTTTGTTTCTGTTTTTAGAACTGATTATTATGTTAAAGAACTAATTATATTGTAAAAAAAAGAGCTCCTTACTTCCACTTTAAACTTTAAAGTAGATTGAAACACAATAATAAATTATTGCATTTTTGTACATTCTCTCTAATTTAGAAGGATTTTGGGAATAATAACAATAATAAATAATAATAATTTATAACAGCATTGCTTTAATAAATGTCTTTCTATTTTTTCACACGTCATAAAATTTACGTTTATGAAAATAGCAGCAATCCCTGAGAAAACAGAAACGTTATACACTTATATTCTATATTTGTAACTGAAAAATAAATCAAAATCGTTAAAATTTAATAACATTCAGAAGCAGTCTTTTAAAGTACTATAGGTAAATGTTATTTGATAATATTATTAGAATTTTATAATTGCATCACGACCTTAGTTATGAATTCACACTCCTCAATAAATTAAGAAAGAATTGCGACCCAAATGCTAATAACTTAAAACTTAAAACAACCCATACAGATTATTCTACCAAGTCAAAGAAACTCTTAAATTACACGACGTTTTTCCTGCGTAGAAGTTGAAACAGATAAAATGAGTTGTTTATCGAATGTGCTCCTCTCACACTAACTGGATTAATTTTATTAGCATACATTTTAAATTACAGTTACCCCGGAGCTACAAAAGAAATCAGATTAAGCTTTATAAATCTTTATATAAAAAATCTAACAACCTAAGCGTCCTTCGATATTCCAAGGAAGATGAATAATTATTACCCTTTTTGTTTGCTATGCTTTGTAAGTAGATGTGATAGGTTGGCAAATGCACCAATGATTAATTATTAGTATGGTCAGAGACCTATCAGATTAAGTCTTATAAATAAGCTAAAGTTTGTATTTAGTATATTTCTCATCGGTAAATTTTGAAGATCTGTGAAATGTTCAAAAATTATATGTTGTAGCATTCATTTGAGTCAAAATTTAAAATATGTAGTTTACATATTTGAAATTTTGACGCAAATGAATGCTACAACATATATTTTTTGAACATTTCACACAAAAATTAAAAATATGTAGTTTTCGGCTTGCCTTCTCCAGAGCTAACTCCCTACGATTGCATTATATTTCGAACTTTATATTTATACCTGTCTTTGTTTTTAATATTGAACGAAATAAAATACTTTCAAAAACGTAACATACGCCATTTTAGAAGAGGTGTGTAATAATAACGGAAATTAGTGGCTTTAACTTAGTTTATTATTTTAACATTCATATTTAGCATATTCTAAAGATTTTGCATTATGATGAAAGTGTGTATGGTATAACCACAGCCTCTGGATTTTACGCATGTCGCCAGGAGCCACATTGATCACTGATCTTCACAAAATCTGACGGGAAAACTAAATATGGGGTTATGATTGGCTGAAAATTAGAATATATTTTTAGAAGTATATTGTAATTGATCACTAAATTTATCAGACGATAAAATCCTACTCCAAATAACACCATGCATAAATTGCAATTGTAGCTTTGAGTGAAATTTCAAAATCGCTTGAATTTGAAATAACTTTTTTTAAGAATAGAATATAATAATAAAAAATTTCCTTGGTAAGGAAGAATAAGATATTAGAGATTACCTCTCACAACGTCTTCCTTCTAATACCTGATAGCGATGTATGTTCAAAATATTGATTTTTGTGTAAAAATATTTAATCGCCTCAAAACTAATTATTTTAAAATCTATAGAAAAATTATGAAGTTTTAGAAACAGAGATCATCATGATATTGCAATTTCTCCTGATTACAGATATGGAGCTACTGATGTTCAAGAAAGGCTTTAGTATTAAATTAATCACACATAGCTCAAAAATATGTAAGTAAAATTATTTTTTTGTATTTAATTAAACACTCATTGAAAACTGATTAAAATTTCTTTAAAAAAAACTTTATAGATACATGAATTAGGATCAAATCAGTTTGCTTTCCTCGTCTAAATATGGATCCAAATACCAATATTTTATTAATTAAGTATTTCCATACATATCCTGTGAACTTAAAAAAGTCTGTAATATATTTGACAATTGTGCAAGTTTTGGAATTAAGGTAAAATCCCTAGTGTTCGACTCTGTTCTAGTAATCGACCACACGTCACCAGGAGTGTTGGGGCAGGTACGACGCCGGCGTACTGGTACTTTTTTAAGAGCTGGTACGGCGTAATGCCCCTTTTTTTAACTAATTAATAACTCCTAAATCCTAACTCCTAAAAATAATAATAAACCTAAGCTCCTAAAAATAAATACTAAATTAAGAGTATTTAGCTTTTTTGTAAGGTAAATTCTAGAAATATTGTGAATTTGCATTGTATAATTAAAAAATCCCAGTTACAGTTCTGGTTACTGTCACGATCGGGAAGCTTGAGTATCGGTAAAAAAAAAAAAAAAAAAAAAATGGGACACTACAATCCTGCCTGTCACAAGCTATTCGAATTTGAAAAACAAACTATGTGAGTTAAGTAACACTAAAATAAGGCAGAACACGCAGTTCAATGCTTTTACTTCAACCTGTGCGTGGTTTGATTGATACAGATAATTTGTCAAATTGAAAACATCTGTCCCTTGAACGATATTCGAAACTATTCCGTTTTTCTCGAATTGAAATTGTAAAAGGGTTGACGTTTTGAGTTGGGCTTTTTTAAATCCTTTATATTAACGATGGCGGACAATTTTATGGAGGCATAATTAACCCACTTGCCCCCTTAACTTGGCAGAATGATTCGATGTCGATGATAATGGATTCTATCAAATTTTGGCGGCTGTTACTGCCACAAAAAGGTGGCTTTTACGGAATACTAATAAACCAACTTAACGTCATCCAATCGTTTTGAAATAACATTTACCCGATCATTGAAGAAACTTTTTCCTGTTGTCAAAATTATTTTAATAAAAATAATAAAATTGTTTTAATCAGAATAAATAAAAGATATTTGTATTTGAGAGCATAAATTCACATTCATTTTTAATGACTAAATTTTGGAAAAGTAATTTACAGCATATTTTGCTGATAGAGATGTTTTTAATATTTAAAATTAAATACCAACACAAAGCACACGCTGGCAACAGAAACAGCGCTTTGTTAATGAATATAAAAATTGGCAATGCGTATAAAGAATTTATATCAAAAACTTTTTTATGGGTTATATTATTATTATTATTACTGCAGAACTGTATTTCTTGTTATGGTTTTTAAAAGTTTTTAATAGCTTAAAAGAAATTTATTTGATTGTTTGAAAATCAAAATTTGTGAGATATTCCACACCCCTAGTTTGCATAAAACTGTTCTATTTTATTTTTTTTAATTCCTTTCGAAACATTCAATAGAGCCTACATCCAAGTATTAATTATTCCCATTGTGTTAATCGATCATCAGACCATCTCCATTATTCCATTGCTTACGATTACACCTTATTGGTTACTACGTTACTTTGCCTTTTCTTAAATATTTTATTCTTAAAAATCCATTATTTGTTCAAGATTCTAATACAACATGAAATAAAACAAGTTTATCTCAAAAACGATTATATTATCGTGTTACTAATGTATTCAGAATTGTAGACTTCACTCGGATATGCCCAGACTTCTCATTTAAACATCAGACTTCTCAAAACATTAGGCCCTACAATTTCTTAATTATTGAAATTTCAGTTTTTTATTCCCTCAGTTATTTCAAATAACCTAATATTTATGAAGTCTCTAAGAATTGCGATTGAAGTAATTTTCAAGAATATGAAATGTGCTTTTTCGTGTATGTATATATAGATATATATATATCAAACGATTATTTTAAAGACCTAAAAATTTTAATATAATTATTCGTAAATTACAAAAGCAGCAGTTTCATTAACTTCTCTAAAGGTTTTTACCATATATTTTTTATTTTTAAAAGAAATTCTTAAATATTTTAATTGATAGTTTAAAAACCTAAACCTTAGAATTAAAAAACATAAATAATCCTTACTTGTTTTCTGTAATCTAAAACCACAGTTACTGGAATCGTTTGGTCTCCACTTTTATAGCGAACAACGAACGTCTATAAAAGAAATTAAAATGTCAGCATGAAAGGAAATTCAATTATAAAATCAATTTTCATATTCGTATTTTAATTTTTGCGATACATAATTGAGAAAATAACCGCTTATTAAAATTAAAAGCATTTAATTAAAATAAATTATTTTTCAGCGAAAGAGCAGTTTAAAAGATACTTTTGATTAGTTGGTTTGTACTCTCAACGACCTATATTTTTGGACAAAGATGTCTAATCAGACCGGGACCTACAGCTTAACGTGGATTCCGAACCACAAAGAACATCCCTGCCTAACTCAGGATTCAAACAGCACCTTTGGCATGCGAGGCCAGAGCGCCCTACAGCCATATCAGGTAAAGATACGTTTGAAATTAAATACGTTACAATAAATTAAGTAACATTTTCTCTAATCACTAAACTTTAAATAGTTGTCAATGATGTTTTATTATTTATTTTTGTTTAACTAAATGTTTGTGTTAATATTAATTGATTGCATGATTGGTACTTAATGATTTTGTTGTTGAGCGAATACTGGGGTTTTTAAATGATTAATTGATTTGATTGAAGATATTGAGAAATGACATTAAGAATAGTATTATTTTGGTGATCGAATAATATATTGACGGATTTATTGAGTTATTACATAAGAAATTTTTTTACTTAGAAGGATTAAAGATTACATAAATCATTATTTGAGTGGTTGCATAGATCATCAATTGACAAAAAAAAACAAAAAAACATGTATATTGAAATAGAGAGCTCCGTCGTCTTGTTTCGCTACAAGGAAGAACTATTAACTAGAATGTACATAATGATTGGACGTAATGATTAAACAAATTTTGATTAATTAAAAAAAAAGAAGTAAATAATGCTTTATAAGAGAAAAGACAACTTTTCTATAAAAGTTGCATATTGGAAGTTATACACGTATTATAAGTTATAATTACGAGTTCTAATTCTAAATATCTAAATAACATACAACTTTAAACACGTAGATAAGAGCCATAAGTTATCTTATAAATTATAAACGCATCATATATTAAGTGATATTTTTTATATGTGCTATATTTTTTTACTAAGATCAAATACATTACATTTAAAATACAAATAAGAGATACTGAAAAAATAGCGTGGCGACCTTAATTTTTTTATTAATCTTGTAAAAGTTGTTTATTACTGTAAATCAGTCTACAAATAGTCGCCAAATGCTATTGAATAAATTTCAAAACAAAAATGCCAGCTAACCAAAAACATGTAAAACACTCAAGTATGAAGAAAAAAAAATGTGTGCAAGAAAATGACTTACAGCCCATTTAACAAGCAGACAGGCCAAAACAAATGTCATTGTTGGCATAACGCATATCACAAGAGTACATAAAAATAATGGTTCTGCACGAAAAAGGAGATGATATGTGGCTGCGTCAGGAAGGGAGGTCCCTTGACAAAGTTGAGTGATTCAACGAGTGACAGAAAAAAACATCAGGGAGTTGTTATGACCTGAAGGACAAGAAATGAAAGGTCACCACCCTCTTGGAGAACTCATGTGATTCTCTTGTTGTTTTAGGAACGGGCATTTATTTCTGATAGTAAAACATTACTCATGACACAACATAGATATAAACAATTACATGATTTTTTTTGTCGGTTTGAAAATCAACATATGGGGTAAAATAATTCATTTTGTGCCTTTGCATATTAAAACATTAGACCTCATTAAAAAAAGACATAACTAAAAAGAATGCCTGAGGTGACAATTTTGTGCATTGATACATTGCTCAATTCATAATTATTTTATCTTATTATTGAAATATGATTCCTCAAATAAAAAATGATGTTATTTAGGGTTAAACGTTGTAAATAAAACACGCAATTGATAAAATTTTCAGCTCTTGGGAGGACTTTCTTTTTAGCTCAAGACAGCTCAAAAGATTTTTAGTTCGAATAATTAAAACTCAATTTTATAATTATAAAATGCCAAAGGGCCAACAACAACAGTGCTTTAAAACTCAACAACTTAACATTAGGTTTTGCCAATTGGATTTTTTTTTAATGCACACGAGCAAATGACAGAAAAACTCGGAATCAGTATATTAATTGTGAAAATATGTATGTAATGAACAGATGTACGTTATGTGTTCCAATTGTGCACAGTTATGGGAAATACTCAGGATAAATATTGTAATGGATATTTGAAATTATGAAATTTATTTTATTCGTAATATAAAAATTGAAATTTACTCAAAACTAAATTTTAAAGTTAATATTTAATATTATATAATTATAAAATTTGTCTTTAGTAGTTTTGAAATAAAACTGCTTAAGGTTATAGGTTATAAATCTTTGCTTTAATTACTGATAATTGATTTGATTATTTTAAATAATTTACATGAAAAATTAAGATTCTGGGCTATATTTAAATTACACAGTTATAGAAAACAAAACATTTTTAGGTAAAATAAGAACTTAATTTTGCATATCCCTGACAAAAAGGATGATGTTTACCCCACGTTCATATAAAAAATATCGAAATGATCAATGCAAAAATTACAGTCAAAAGGTGGAAGAAAAAAAAAAAATATATATATATATATATATATATATATATATATATATATATATATATATATATATATATATATATATATATATATATATATATATATATATATATATATATATATATATATATATATATATATATATATATATATATATATATATATATATAAGTAAAGTATCAAGATTTTTGAAGAATATTTTATTTTTAAATTTGATCAAATTCCTGTGAAACGACCTATATATATATATATATATATATATATATATATATATATATATATATATATATAGGTCGTTCAAAAATCAGGAATTTGATCAAATTTAAAAATAAAATATTCTTCAAAAATCTTGATACTTTACTATAAAGGGAGTTATTATAATAGTAGTATTGTGGTTCGGATAAAAAAAAATTAACATTTATTTTTTTATAAATATTGATAAAAAAAAATAGTGTCCATGGATGTGATATTAGGTATAAAAGCCAGCAGATAACTATTTAATGAAGTTAAATTTAAAATAAAATGTTATAAAATATCAGTTACATTAATTTTTCATTCGGTTAAATATTAGAAAACTTAAAAATTTATACAATTTAATAATTTTAGAGCATGTTTTTAATTTTCATTAGATTTTCGAAAACAATATTTTGTTATGTTTATTTCTAATAAATAATTTAAATGAAAGGACGAATAACAGTGAGAGGTGTCATTTAATACAGAAAAATTTATTTTTCAGTTCTTATATTACAAATACTTAATTAATTTTCAAATCCTTAAAAGATAGATGCAAAAAAAAAAAAAAGATATATTGTAGGAGAAAGTTGTTTTATTTTACTTCTTAATTAACTTTAAAAAAAAAGTAATAACTAAGAAGGTTGACTGAACACTATACACTTTAAAAAAAATTAAAAGAGTTGAGAGAGGCATGGGGGGGGGGGGGGTCCAGTTTTGAAACATTTGCTTAGAATTTCTCTTTATAAATTCTAATTTCAAAGCATTTTAAATCAATTATAAAAATCAAAATTAAAACGAAATGCATCTATAATGTATATTGTTAATTGTTTTAAGATGTTTTTACAATATATCTGGCTGTTTATATAATCAAGAATATACATATCATCAAATTGTACCTTTCTTTTTCATCCGTGGACAACTAATTTCACGGAAATAATGAAACGATTATCTCTTCTTCCCCCCCCCCCCTTTTCCCCCCATGTGATGTATTTTTCTGGGAGTTGACCTCGAGAAATGAGGAAGCAATAGCAATTTTGGTAAGAAAGGTCCTACGAAGTATTTGTGGTGGAATTCAAATAGATGGATCATGGCGAAGGCGAACAAATTCAGAACTATATAAAATCTTTAAAGAGCCTAATGTGATCAAATTCATTAAAATTCAAAGAATAAAATGGGTTGGGCATCTGGTTAAAAATGCAGGAAGACCGGAACTGCAGAAAATTATTTCTAGCCACGCCTATAGGAACAATACGAAAAGGCAGACCTCGTATAAGGTGGATTGGCTATGTCGAATAGGATTTCAACGTTTTGAGGGCCGGGAATTGGAGGACAGTCGCCAAACGAAGAGACACCTGGACGAAACTCCTCGAGAAGGCCAGGGCCCATCCAGGGTTGTCATGCCAGCGAAGAAGAAGAAGATAAATATTCCTTCAAATTTTATTTCATGATATTTACAAAACAGAGCTTTTGCAGTATATATTATAGATTACAACAATTATTTTATAATTTAAGTGATAATTTAAATTCTATTACGTTCCACGGATATGACATGCTCATTTCAATTTTTTTTTTTCCCGTTAAGTACTTGGTAAAATTATTCATAAATAATTTAGTTTGTAGCTTGTTCTTTACATCTAAATAAAACATCTGCTAAGCATCTGATTTATTTATCAAAACAGCATATTAATACCACCTTCAAGAATTCCATGACACTTTTTGGGTGTCTACAGATTACTTAAAATAAAATTAACAAAGAACTTAAACTTCATTTATAAGTGTTAGAAATAAGTTTCAAAATATTTTCTTAATGAAAAAAAACCAGTAGATAAATAAAATGTGTTTATTTTATAAAATATTACTCTGAAAAATCAAAACAGTAATTGGCGACAGCCCGCGGATGTGATACTTCAGTGTTTGGGAATAAAATTAGTAATAATTAAAATATTTTGTTTCAATGAAACTGCAATTAATTAAATCAATCTTACTAAGGTTTTTTATACCTAAAATGTATTCCATAAGTATACTTTTTGTAATAAACACCTGTTACACAACTTCCAGGTTTTCTTTAGAATGGCTCGTATTAGGATGGAATAATTTGTGTGATGCTTTCGAAACTTTTATTAATACCAAATCACATTGAGTAAGTTTTATAATCGAAAAGGATCATTTTACAAAAATCCAGAAAAATAGCCGGATTTCGAAATAAATTTCCAACTCTATAACTATTATTTCAATAACGTTATTTCATTTTAAGTAATCGTTAAGTTTCATTACGTCATTATCATTTTAAGACAGCGAAATATAAATTATTTTCATTTAAAAACATTCTCTCCTTTCTCGAAAATTTCAGAAATTTCTGCCATGTTCGGACATCCATGCTTCAATCTTTGCTCTAATTGGCTATTATCAATTTCTATTGAGCATAATTTGATCGTTAAACTTTGGAAATCTAAACTATAGCTCTTTATAATTGAAATTATATTCACTTTAGATAAAATGCCATGTAATAATTATTGAGAAATAAAAACGCAATACAACCAAAATTCTTTTATGCGCACAGATTCTTAAAGAGCGAGCAAACATATAAACTGAGTTGTAAGTTACAAGATACATCACATAATTATTGGTCTCAATACAAGAGACACCTTACCGTGCCCATCTCAGCATGAGGTCGCGTCTGCTCGAGTTTCGTCGAAAAAAAGTACCTGGCATTATTAATCTTCCTTTATTGCTGAAGGTTGCCTGGGGCCGTTTAAGGGTATTACATTATTTCCTGGTTTAATCTATACCGCCAAGGTGGACCTATTGCTTTGAATATATTGCATTAATTTTTTAGTTAAAATACCGTAATATGTTGACTTCTTCAAGGAACTGTAAAAGTTTGGTGATGTCATCCTTCAAAACTTTAAAAGGCTTCCAAAACATTAAAGGTTCATAAAGTGATACGGAAACTGCCCTCCCCATCCTGCTTTAATCTCCTCCACTTATCTGTAGGCAAAGTGGCATACATGAATTTAATTAGAAAACTCTTTAATAATATCTCAGACGTAATATATTTATAAAGGTAAGTTGGCAAGTTCCTCTATGGCTTGATACTATTTAATTTGCTCACTTCTAATTTTTAATTCAGTCTAATCAAACTGTATTCCGTATATTCTGCACTTCCCGATGGTAATTAAAAACGAGAAAAGAAGAACATTCCTTTCTGTCATTGGACAATCACAATGGATGATCTACCCCTCCAAAAAAAAAAAAAAAAAAAAAAAAAAAAGGCGAACAAAAGGCGCTTGCCTTTTCTTTCTCCTAAGCAAAGATTATTTCTGGACGTCGCGTTTTCATTCATTAGTTGCGTGGAGTGGAGGAGAGATCATCTTGTCGGTGACATGAGGTCAAGCATCCATTCCCCCGCTTGCCATAAAAAGGACTAGAATATGTCTTTTCACGCCCACACTCGACCGCCCGAACCTTCTTCTAAAAAAGCGATCACAACAATCTCCTCGACCCTGAAGGCAGTCTGGTAACAAAAAGTAATGGATAGTCACTACTTACGCATAGCACACTGTGATGAATACCATTTTAATCAACAAGAACTTCGTTTGAGCAAAATTGCTTTCCTTTCTTATTGTCAAATAGTACCATGAGAACTGTATAAGGAAGGGAGTGTTGTTTTCAATTTACGAATAATGTAGAAGCTGGTTTTTTTGGAATGGTAAACTTGAAAGTGGTTCATTATAAGACTCAATGATTAATTGGGCAATGGGTTTAAAACAATGTATTCTACTATGAAGAGGATTGAATGAGGTTTAGTGACAAATGTAATAAGCAGTCACTACTTATTTAATCATTCAGTGATGAATACCACTTAATCAACAAGAGTATCATATCAGTCGTTCGTTGACTGGTTGACTGAGTAAAAGAGCTCCACTTACAGCTTGTCATATGGGATGACCAACAATTTAAAGGAAGTGATGGTATTCGTAAGTGCAGTTGTTTTTCATTGAATGTAGTAATAAATTAAACACAGATTTAAACAAAGTACAATGGTAACAGAATTAATGTATAAAACTACTTGCATACAATATTGAGGTGGTTTTTTTTAGAAGAGATTTAAAACGAGTGCTCAACTAATCGTAAAATCCAATAATGAACTACGACATTGTTTGACACATCAACATGTTTACTTGAAGATCTTATTACCTTGTTATAGAAGAATTAAAACCTGAAAAAGACCTTGTATGCAGACATGGTCGCCGCCAGAAGGGTGCAAGGAGGTGCACTTGCATTCCCCTGGCTCTTGAAATTTTTTTAAAAATGGGGTGGAGGGGGGGGGGGGGTTAAATTCCAAGATAAAAAAAAGCACAGATGTCGTTTATGTTTTTATGTTACAAATGAGCATTTGTTTTTCTATCATTTCAGTCTTTTGTTTCTTTTATATGTAATTTTTTACAACTACTTGCGTGACAATTTTCTGGCGCCTGTTGTATAGGATTATGGAAGGCTGAGTAGAAGTTAATTCATCAGATCTTCTATCTTTAAATCTATTTTTAGAATTCAATTGAACACATCAAATTCTGCCTTTGTGTTTCGTTTTGATTATTTTTTTATTTTTTTTATTATTATTATTATTATTTCCAAAATTTGGAAGAAATATAATGTTACTCTTCTGTATTTTTGCATCTTCGTGTTTCCCTGTTCTAAACACTGTATCTTCAATGCCATGAGATCTAGTTGAATGATAAAAAATAATAATATATTTTATATACATTAATAATATATTTTAAAAATATTTTTACTATTTTTTTCTCTTTAACAGTGTTACGCTTTTCAAAAATATATACCATGAATTTTTTTTTAAACTATTCTCGAAGAGTATAATTTATAATGCATAATTATTAATTAACATTTCTAAAAAATTAATGATTTTGATAAAAATCTAGCTATTAACTCCCCCCCCCCCCCTCCCCTCCTTCCAAATATTCCTGGAAGCGCCCATGTATGCAGCATACGTATTCCACAATGAAAAAAAAAAAAATTGCTACGAAATGGAACCTATACAATCGATGAATATAAATAGAAGAGTATAGAAATTAAGGTCCATATTCTTTTCTGAAAGCTGTTTTTGTCCAAATTTAAACTTTTAAAACTATGTCTCAAAAAATTGGAGGCTTGGCTTGTTACTCTTCAACAATTTAAAATGCAAATATTGAATTTCTGTCAGTCGAAATAAAGCTGTTTGCATGGCAAATGAATATCATGGACATGTTTAGTTTTGCCAAGATTCCCACGGTATGTTATCTAAACCCATTTCTTCGAAGTAATTGCATAAGCAAAGGTCGACTTAATTGACGCGTCCGATTCTTTCCATTGATAGAATGAGCCACCCACAGAACTCCAGGCAGAATAAATCCGCATTTATACAGGGAGATAGTTTCTTGGTACGTACAAATGAAGTGTTTCCCTTACTTTTTTATGAATCACAGGATCCCACGCGCCTATTCCCCAACTCTATCATACGTGACATCACTTTTGGACGTAATGTAATCATATTAACTGATGTGTCTTCGCAATAAAAACTGTATAATATTTTTATGCCAAGGTCTAACTTAAAACAGGATCTATTTTGTTCTATCATAAAATGAGATTGGACCCGTTCTATTTTAAGTAGAAAATCGAAATTTACTGTTGTCCTTGTAAAAAAGTTGACAACAACCAAAATTCCGATTTTGCAATTTCCACCAATTTCTTCAGAACTGAAATAAATTGTTCTTTCACCCACATATTTAATTAACGGAAAATTGGAAATGCGAAAAAAAAAAAGTTTTGAATAAAATTTAAAACTTTAATTTAACTTTAATTTATTTTAGAAAATTGCTTTGTAGAAAAGATAAAATGGCAATTAAAGTAATTTAAAACGTTTTTCAGAGTTTATTCAAAATATGTCCTCCTAAATGTTCTTCTGATATACTTGTTAAAAATGTTGTCGAATATTTCTGCCATAATTGAAGGGCTAAGGTGTGACATTTATCAATAAGCTGAGTTTTCAGACTGAATAAAGGGGTGAGTTTCATGTTAACTTATGACACTTACATTAAACTGCTTAGTGACATATATTCTGGTTAATGAAAAATGCTTTTTACATACAAAAGAATGCAAAAATATAAACTTTAAGAGGGAGTATCGCAAAAAGTACTTTTTGTTACATATCTCTTTCGTCCAATTACCCCTTCAACTACAAAGTAAAAAATTCAAAGCTATCACTATAATCTTATTTACTTTTGTTTTAGTACCAACAAAGTCAAATAGAACTAAAATCAGATTTCTTTTCTCGTGGTTAGATCCATATATGGATAGACCAAACATTCTTATAACCACAAACGCGAGTCTTGCACATCTGTTTTATATTTGTGACAAGGAAAAAAGATATATGTACCAAAACTCACCACATCTTTACGTCGGTATCTTACAACTTCGGCGCCAAGCCATTTTTTTTTCTTTTTCGGGAAGACCTTGCAGTTTTTTAAGTCACCTAATGGAGGTTAAGATATAGAATTCATCGATAGATAGTCGCCGCAAGTGCCAACGTGTATAAGTGGAGGAATTTTCGTTCTAGCAATGTTGGGAAAAAAAGAAAGAAATGTCCAGAAATACTAAGTACTTTGTGACAAGAACGCAAAGGTGCATTTCTTAAAATGTGCGATACTAAATTCGTCTACCTGATTAGATTCGATAGTTGGTAAAAGAAAATTTTTATGTAAGATGCCACCGAATTCCGCAAGAAAATTGGATACTTATGAAAGGGTTTAAACTCTTATCTCAACAGCAAATATATTTTCTGTAGGTTTGCAGTTGTGTCACGTATTCTTTTAGCGCCTAATTGGATCACTTAAAATTGAAAAAATGGTTCTTAGAATTGAGAGTAGGCGTTTATTGTTTTGGCGTAGGAAAAGGTTCATCAAAACAAGAAACGCTAGACTTTTCACAACTTATTAAAAAAATAGCATCAACATTGAGAAACATTATTTTTTTAATATACAGTGCATTTAAAATTAAAGTTACCCATTTCATAAACTATCTCAAGCTTGTAGTAATCCACAGATTTTTAGAAAATTATGTGTACATACTATGGGTTAATAATAACTAAAAATAAAAAATGACCCTCCCACCCCCTAAGAAAATGAATACCTTTTCACAATTGGCGCTTGAAAGACAAGAATTATAAAACAATCAGGACTTTAATATTAATCTTTAATTCAAAGTACTTGCTCTATCTAGATACCTGTTGTAAAAGCCTACCCAGAAGGTAAAGTGCAATAAAAAAAAGAAAATTAGATTTAATAATAATCTTTTTTTCAAACTACTTGCTTTTTCTAGATGCCTGTTGTAAAAGTCTACCCAGAAAGTAGTGCAATAAAAAAAGAAAATTAGATAACGTAAAAAATTCAAAGCAGATTGTGAACAGTTCTCGGTGACATATGTAAGTGGCTGACCGCACAGAAAGAGAACATGAGAACTATGAAAAGTACCTGCTAAACGTCTTTACATCCTCATTTTAGTTTTTAATTTATTTGATTACAATAAATTTGACTTACTAAATTTAAATTTGAGGTCTTTTTTTTACATTATGTCGAAAGCAGTGGTAAAAGTGGGGAAAAGTAAGCGGGGGGATGCCCAAAAGTTGGTGCCCCTCCTCCCCTTTCTCCCAAAGAAAAAATTTATAATTTCATATCTTATATTAAAAGTATTAACTAATAAGGAAATAATTTATACTTCCTAACATTGAACAAGGGTCCAAAATTTATTGTTATTTTAATCAATATTCTTCGACTTAGTTTTTTACTTGGAAACAAGAGATAAAGTGAAGTAATAATTCTACATTATATAACTGTTTATTTACATTTAGATTGTGCTTCTAAATTTCTAAATGTGCATACTTTATTGAAATTAAAGTAATAGAGAACTCCAACACGTTTTTTTTTTTTTTTTTTTTTTTTTTTTTTTTTTTTAATAGCTTGTCTTTATATGAGACAAGAATTGAAATTTAACTTAAAAGAAAGTTCCTCCAAAGTTCAAAGTTGACGAGTGTAACAGTATTTGTTAATAAAAATACTTTATATCTTTACAAAGTAGTATAATACACTTTTTGTATAGTATGATATATGTACGAAAAACACTTATTTTTACATTTCAAAACTCTAAAACATTTTTTCTCTATGTCACTATATCTAAAGTTTAATTTTGTTTTTCTTTAGTAGTTTTTAGACGGATTGAGTGCTTTCAAAGCTGGGGGGATGGATTTCAGGGATTTTCGATAGGGGAGGACGCGTGGATATTTTCTTGAAAAGTGGGGGGATGCATCACTCCGCATTTACCCACACTTCTAGCACTGGTCGAAAGGGAATCAGTCTATAGGTAAATATTATTTTTTTAGAGAAAAACATCTTACTATTTCTTGTTATTGTAAAATATTTACTAATGGCTTAAGGTTATTTAACAAAATCGTTTTTTTTTCTTCTTTTTTTTTTTTTTTCTTTTTTTTTTTAGCAAAATTACCTATTGGTGACTGATCGCCTTTCAGCAAGAACCGGTTATTACATTTCCTTTAGTTCAATTGTATAATTTGATTAGTTTGATGTAACCTGATTTGGTGAAGAATTATTATTTTTTTTATATCTCACAAATTTTGAGAAACTATCCATCATTTTAAACGTGCTCAAACTCTCGTGCAAATACTGTGCCGCCCACGACTATTTATTCACAAAAATTTCACTTTTACTCCTTTTGTGTATCGATGCTTTACTGTATGCTTGAGTTTTTACTTTCATTTACCCATATGTATACATAGGTTAATGAAAGTATAGGATTCGATCAAAGAAGTGTGTGCGGGAGTGATCTAGAAAAAATTTCTGTCTGTGTGTCTGTGGTCAGCATAACTCTGGAACAAATTGACCTACGATGTTCAAATTTGGTGTGCGGGTTGGTGGAGGCCATGGCACCCACCATTGGCCCCCACCATAAAAGTTTTCGTCAGAATCACGCATGCGCATAAGGTAGCTGCCATTGAAAAAATAATGTTTTTCAATGATTGCTGAAAAACGGCTCTAACGATTTTCATCAAAATCGCTGTGGTAATGTCTCTTATAGGTGCTCTAAACATCCCCACCTCCGAAATTTCCGTAAAAAGGCTTTAACGGCGTAAAAAGTTGAAAAATGAGTGCCTTTAATACAGAGCACTCTGCCCTTCAGCATCGTCCAACAACGATTGATTTTTTTTGCGTTTCACGGACAAGCAAGAACAATGTAATGTCCATCGAATAAAATCACCAATCTTGCCATTTTTGGCGGGTTTTTTTTCTCATGATAAAATTATTGCCAAAAATATCACCAAACTGGCCATTTTTTTACCTGAGTGAAAATAAGAAAACGATAAGTATCACCATGTCGAATGACCAACATTGTATAGTGTAATTGAAAGTTGTACAATGTTCCACACTCCTAGTTTTTCTTTTTCTGGCTTTTCCTCAGCAAATGTTCAATAAAAATATGTTTCCAATGTTTTGCATCAAAGGAGTTGACATATGAAATTAATGCAAGTAAAAAATTTTACGCAAAATTTAAAGGCGTGAATATTTTCTGAATTTGAAGCTAAAAAGCATTTGCCAAAAATTTATGCATCGAATTGAGAACTACTTATTTTAGAGTAAATAAGTGGTTAAACTAGAGTTTGCTAACCATTGAAGAGTTAAATTTTGTAAATGTACTTTTCCAAAGAAGGACACTATATTAATTCAAAATAATAGACATTTTGCTTGTGATATTTCTTCTGTTCAAGTTTAGATTAAATTTATTTTAAGTTGAAAAGGAATAATAAAATATGTAGTATAAAGTATCCAACAATATTTAAGACAGTGGCTGTTCGCGTACTACAGCCAGAACAGCCGGGCTGCATCTAAATTTATTAGTTCAAAACTAAAATTACACATGTTGCAAATGTTCTAAAATGAAGATCCAATTTCTACGGCAAGTGAAAAAAAATCCGATAAACAACAATCTTCTTGCATGAATATTCACGAGAGAGAAAAAACCCGCTTCCAATCAAAGTGATATTCCTCCGAACAGCAGCCGTGTGTTCCTGAAACGCGTTTCGGGATGTGACATTGCCATGGTAAGCAATGGAAAGCAATACAGCTTTCTCACCACGTAATGCAATAGCGGTGATGCCAGATAAGGATTTTATTCCTTCTTCGGCTGCCCTTGAGAATTCGATGAGCTGATTGGTTCTGCTTAAAAATCAGCTTGGGTGAAAGTAAACAGTTTAAAAAAATCCCTCCAAATCCAATGCCATTTTAAAACATGGAGGGAAGTATGCACCTTATTGTTCCAACCCTACATAAAAACAAAATATGAACTTTTTACTTGTTTATTTACAAAAACTGTTTTGTTTGGTCATGTTTGACTGTCTGAATTTAGGAGAGCATCATTTGGAATAGTTGCTGGATATTGTGGATTAAACAAAAAGGTAGCTCTCTGAATAGCGAAGTTTCAGGCAATTACTCATTAAAGCAGTATTGTTTTAAGCAAACAAGAACTTACATTTAGAGGCCCAAACGTGGGATTTGTTTTATGTTGTTTCTTTTTAATCAAAACTATACAAAATGATTTGATTAATTGTTTTTATTTTATAATGATACGTTATAATTGTTATTATTTTGTACAAATTGAAACAAAACTTCGATTTGAGTATTGCAGAATTTGCGTGAATTTTTTGTGATGTATACACTTGAAACATCGCAAATATAAGTCAAATGTGCTTTTAGTTTTTCTGCTTTAGAATAGTTTCTAGATGGAATTTTTGCAAGATAATAATATCATCTGAAGACTAGAGTGTTATTTTATTAGTTTGAAATACCATTTTGTTCTAAAAATAAATTTGAATATTTGAAACGCAATATCTAAAAAAATAGTGTTTTTGGCACGTGAAACTTCCTAATAATTGAAGTTTGATTTAATCGTTTGATAAATGATTTGAGAATTAAAATCTGCATTAATTATTAGATGTTTTGAACCTCAGTCAAATTGATTGGAAAAGAAAATGAATTTTGCTGGATTTTATTAGAAAAGATTTGTTTTAATAGAACTAGATTTTGCTAGCATTTGCTAGATTTTATTTAGAAAAATTGAATTTTTTTCTACTTATGTTGTTAAAAAAATTCTATTAAAAAAAACTATATATTCTAGAAACTAGATGGAGGTTCAAAACATTAAGAATGATATTACGAGCAATTTTCAACCATGATTTCTTTTCTTGGCCCCATAAAACTCAAGTAATTGTTCAAAAATATGCTAATTATAACGAGTTAAATGTTAATTAGTTAATTAATTTTTGAATAAAACTGAAATTTTTTTCAAACAAACATCATTACTAGTTATATACCTTTAAGTGTACAAAATCTGATTTTTAATGTAATAAATTAAAAAAATAGTTCAAGTGTGATTGTACATATAATTGAGGGAAATGTGTATTGGGAATTCGCATGTTTCCTGCTGCACCAACACTTTCAATCACGGTCCGCCACTGATTTAAGAAGCAATATCCACCGATATTCAAGTAGCAATGCAATATGCAACGATATTCAAGAAGCAAAATCCTGAGATATTTTAAAGGCAAGATGCAAAGATATTTAGGAAACTCATATCCATGAATATTTACGAAGCAATATCCAACAGTATATTTAAGAAGCAATATCCAACAGTATATTTAAGATGAAATACCCAACGATGTTCAAGAAGAGTATCTTTATCTTTCTTTCTTTTTCTTTTTTTTTTCCGTCAGCGGAGAGACGTCCGCGTATTTTTCAGATAAACGGAATGAAACCTTTTACAAAATTCCAAACAGTAACCCTGTGTATCCGGTTACGAAAAAGAAATCGGAAAAATACCGCAGACTTCCCTGATAATGAAGAAAGCAGTCGCAGGAAAAATAAATTCTGGCCATGTGGCCATAATAGCACGCGCCTTCTCTGAGGATGAGCTTGAATCTTGGATCCTGATAGGAGTGCTAACTGTGCGGCCACACGCGCACTCAATGAGCTTAAATGGCGGAAGTTTAATGAATATTCACATTATCTTCAATTAACTTTTTAAAGTGCGGGAAGACTATTCGAGAGTTGTTCCTAGATACGTGCATTTAATGTGCCATCAGCAAACTAAATTTCTTTTTAGAGTTTCAATGCTTAAACCGTGAATATATATTGGGCACAGAACTGTCAGTATGCAGAATGCGCAAACTTAAATACTTCAATAGTGTAAGAAAAAAATTCCACATCTTATAAGATAGATTTCTTAGGGTTTTTTTTAAGAAGAAACTTTTCTAAAATCACGTTGATATTGATGCGGATGAATCCGCCTTTCAAAGTCCTTTTCCCAAATGTAATAATTCCTCGAAACACGTGAAAATAAAGCAACATTCCAATTTAAGCAAACAACCAAACGACTTTTCAAAAGTGGTCGCATACGACTATTTCTCCAACTTAAATTATAAGCATTTGATGTTTTAATTTGTGAACTGCAATTTTTGGCAAAATAAGTTATTTTGTAAATAAGGATTTTGAAGTATACAGTTAGTGTGCATGTCTTTGAAAAAAGAATTAGCAATGAAACCGTAATAATATAACCCATAAAACAAAGTTTTTAATATAAATCCATTATATGCATTGCCAATTTTTATACTCATTAACACAGCGCCGATTCTGTAAACAGCGTGTGCTTGGTGTTTACATCTAATCTAATTTTAAAAATCAAAAACATTTCTATCCGCAAAATGTGCGGCAAACAACGTTTCAAAATTTATTGATTAAAAATGAATATAAATTTATGTGCTCACATTCAAATATCTTTTACTTATTCTGATTAAAACAATTTTATTATTTATTTATTAAAAAATGTTTGCAACAGGAAAGAGTTTCTTCAGTTGTCGGTTAAATGCTATTTTAGCGCAATTGGATGACGGCAAGTTGGTTTATTAGTATTCCTTAAGAGAGACATTTTAGTGACAGCTACAGTCCCAAAATTTGATAGAATGCATTGCCATCGACATCGAATCTATCTGTCAAGTTTCAGCCCGATTGGATGACTGTAAAGGAGTTAATTTGGCCTCGGCAGATTAGCCCGTAGACATACACAGCCACCCGCCCACCTACAAACACAAAATCGAAGTTAATCTAAATGATTTAAAAATAGTTTATATTTAAGAGAGATATTATTTTTCTCTTCAAACTGAAATTTTCGGAAGAAGCTTAGTTTACTTTGTTTCGATAAATTTGTGTTGTCACATACTCTGGAAAAGAAGTTGAACAAAAATCCAATTTTTTAAAGACTTTTATGAATACCCAGAAAATCCAACGCATAAGAGAAAATTATTACAGTATTTCCTGGAACTCCTTTTCCCACATTTGGGCAAAAATAGTTTTCTGATGAGTAATAAAAAACACTTAACTTCATGTAAAAATTAAAATGGAATTTATTTTACAAAATTATTTCTAATCCAAAACAACGCCAGAAATAATAACTTTTACTTTACAATTGTGTTTGAAAGTTCAGTTTTTTTATTTTAAAGCACTGTTGTTGATATTTCTTTTTAACAAAACTTAAAAATTAGAATTGAGAAAGGTTCACTTTAAAAAAAAATAACGAAAATTATCATAAATTTAATTAAAATTAAAAAAACTAGTTTTTTAAGAAACATTTTTCTTATGCTGTTGTAGTATTATCTAAATCAAAATGTTAATAGAAGATTTAATAAATTTAAGACCAAAACATTAATTAAAAAAAGGAAATTTCAGATTAAAAACTATTTAAATTCCTATTTTGAGTCGTTTGTTGCATATAGAAATAAGCACTCAAAATTATCTAAATGTCACACAGTGAAATAGAGCTCAATAAATCCTTTCTGGTTAACCAATATAAATCATAGACTTAAGATTACACATTACAATTATTTAATATTACTTTCCAAATCTATTAAAACATGATCGCGTGTCATTAGCTAAAAAACGTACTTAATTACTGCAGCCCTATATATTTCCACTAAACCCAAACCAAATGGGGGCAGTTACAAATGACCCCCACTTTTCTTTTTCAAAAACACAAAAGATTTTGTTTTTTTCTTTTCATGAGTTGATGGGAAGTTCTCATGTACAAGTTGCATCCTCTCATCATTTAAGGGATTATACCCACTTTTTTACTTAATCCCGGAGCACTTTTTGTCGAGTGCTTCGGAACATTAATGCATAGAATGAATATATAGAACTTTTTTTTTATCGCTGTCTCTCTTGCATGTTTGAGAGAAGACGGAACAAGAGGAAGTTATTTTTTGTAAAAAAAAAAATAGTGTTAAAAAACTTAAATACTTCTAAAGATGAGTGGCACTAAAAGCCGGTCCTTTTTTTCTGGCAGTAATAAAAAGATGTCAAGTTATTCTTTATCGCCAAATATAAACATTTCTTCATCCTGACACTCCTTGAAATAACAGCGATTTCGATGCGGAAAGAATGTTTCTGATTTTGGCGCTACTCTTTTCCGACGTTTTATGGAAAAGCACGCGTAAAAAGCACTTTCCACAGAAGTGTTTTAGATGGCCGACATTATCTAGGGAAGGTTTACTTTCTGGTTGCCTCTTAATTATATGGAGGTAGGTTACTGAGTGGCAATGGAGTGCAACATCGGGGTTATCGGATCCAGTTTGTTGAGTGAAATATGGTTATCCTATAATGGGACATCTATTTTTATTCTTGAACTTGAAGAACATTCTGAAATAAGAATATAGCACAGAATGACACACTACATTTGTATTTATTAGATGGGACTGAAGTAAAACCCTGAATTTAATCATCACTCTTTCTTTTCAAGTATACTTCTGAGTTCTCAAAAAAGAATCATTATCTCTCATGTCATATATACGAATGAAAATTTGTTGCAACTTTTTTTTTTGTAAAAATTAATTCATTTGAGTTTTATATTTCCATATTCTCAAACGAATCGATATTATGAATAAAACATTTTCAAAGACAAAAGAAAAGTAAGCGATTTTGCTGGAAAACTTTGAATCGCTATTTGTGGCATTATTGAATAATTGAGGACCAGAAATTGAAAACGACCTAAGTACCAAAAAAATCAAAAATCTTTTTTTTACTGAAAAATGTTCTCAAAAAAGTTAAACAAAGTGGAGAACTCTCAAAGTGCGAACTCCAGTAGCAATACTTCAAATTCAATCTGGTACTTAGTCATATACATAAGTACCAGATACAAGTGTATTTCATTTTTCGGCTCTCCTCAAAAATTTTCTTTTTTGGACTTGGGTCATTTTCTATTTCTAGTTCTCAATTTATGCTCCAGCTGCCTTGCAGTTTCTTTCTGTAGATAAATAATAAAAGTTGTGTTCAGTTATTGATTTACATTCAAAGGAAAACTTTTAACACTTCAACATCATCATATGGAGTTAAACAAAATGTTATTAGAATTAAATGTAGCAAAATATCCCGTCTTTCCCTTGTCCCCATGCACGGTTTTCAGTGTACAACAGGTCAGCAAAATGTAATCTATAATTATTCTAATTAGATAACACCCTTCTATGAAGTTTATAAATCAATTAAACATTTGCCACTTTAATTATCCACCAACACATTCATAGTTTTTTGATATGCAAATTGAAATCTTTGTCCCATCCTTCTCAAGGCAATGCCACTGACTTTTCATTTAAAAGATAGTATCAGCATCACTTAAATCAGAAATAATGGGAAGAAGGCAGTCATGTGATTCATACATTTTTTAGCAACAGTCAAAAGTTTAACGTGAGTACTTGTTTTGTCTGCCCCTACCTTCCATAGTATTTCAGCAAGATTTAATACAGTAATTTTGAAAACAAAACTTGTAATACCTAGTGCTAAGATGTAATGGGATGAAATTATGAATTTTAGTATGAAACCGTGTTTGTATTATAATGCAGAGTGGAAAAAATGGTCTATTGTACCATCCTTCCCATGTCCTTTCCTAAGTTCTTACTTGATATTTGTGTACTATGGAAAAACAGTCGATATTTCGGTATCGCTTGATTTATTCAAAAATTGTACAGTATTATTAATAATATTTGCAAATAAAAATTCTATTCTATTGTGGTTGAATGTCATTTCCATCCCAACCAAAATTGTTCACTTACTGGACAACGCCGGATATCAGTATAATTTTATTGGTAATATTTTATAAAATTTAAATGCCAAACTGTTTCTGTACTATTGATATCTATTTAAGAACTAGAGTTGACGAATTTGTAAAGATATCGAAAATTTCGAATGAAATTCTTATAACAACTTTTTATATTCAGATAATGCTTTTCAAACAATTATTCCTTAGTAAAAATATTAATTTTAGTCTAAATGTTATATTTCACAAAGCATATATATTTATACTCCAGTAATTCCATTAGATTTCCACAAACAATGTTGTATTAAATTAGTCTCTGGTTAAAAATGCTATGTTATGCTATATAGTTTAGAGAGGGACATTTATTCACCCAATTAATAAAAGAGTGGACTTGATTAAACAGGTTGTTTGGTATATTTCTTCAATGCAAATTGGTTTGCATAGGTTTCAAATGAGACTAGAATATTTATGTAAAAATATACCTTAAACTCTAATTGTTATAAAACATTGAATAGTCCCAGCGAATAGTATGGTTAAAAAACCCCATACATTTCAACCAGGCATCCCAAAAAGTCAGGTGAGGCAACCTATAGCAATCATCATCGTCTGTACGCGTTTTTCAAATCATTGTTAGCAAAAAAGCGCATTCATACCGGGAAGCAGACCTTAGACGATTTTTATCAGATAAATTTTTCCCACTTGTGGAGACCTATTCAAAAGCGAATTGATCACGGTACAAAGTCAATTTCAAGGTCAAGAAAATCAGACGGACGACCCGCTGAACAGGAAGAATAACATCCCAGCCATCTTCAAGTGCCACTTTGCACAGCCCAGACACAAAAGTCCGATTTTCCAAAATAAAGGAAACAGCCGAGTCTTTGCCTCTCTTCACATCTCTTTTGAAAGTGATTCACGGTTACATACTTTTTAACGCGTCGATTCCTCATCAAGCATTCCATCTCTAAAAATAACACATCCTCCCACCCCTGTGTCTGTGACACACTCCGCTTCATCAATACAAGAGATACTGGAAAAGGAATGAGTCACACGGGGACACTTGGAAATGTCGGAGGAGTCGAGGTATTCAAAACATTTGACCACACACGATGTCTGTCACGAAGCTTGTCTTTTATGAATATATCCCTCTGTCATAATTACGGTCGGTGAACCATGTGTATGGAAAAGAAGTAGGAGTAGAGTGGATTTTCAACTATTTCATATAATGTTTAGAATACCGGTAGTAAGTACCCCATTAATCTAGAATAATTGGGATAGGATGAAAATAACCTGGTAAGACAAACACAAACATGACAAAATTAAAGATGCTAGATAATCTTTAAAGTTTTCAAGCGAAAATGCAATCACTTTAATGGTTTGAATTCTAACACCTCAAAAACTGTCCATGACAATACTCGAAAACAGGTCACCGTCTTGCTTACAAACGATTTGATTAAAGAAGAACATTTTTTGTCCAATTCATACAGTAAGGTTTTCTTAAAAATATTTTAATAAAATTCTTTTAATTTAAAAATATTTTAACTGTTTTTAAAATCAAAGGTCGTTTCCTCGAGAGAAACTATAGAAATGCAGCTTACGCAAGCATTTGTAACGCTTGAAAATAAGATTACAGGTTTTTATCCTAATACCTACCAAACAGCCTTCCTAGATAATTTTATTTCAATGTTCCGTAGCACTAATATAAATTTTTCGAGGAAAAATCCATAGTATTGGCCCAAATTAGCTATTTAAAATAGCAATTTCATTACCAATATTTCGTAATTTCTCGACACCAAAAAAGGTATTTTATAACATTACATTTATAATAAAAACTGGCCTTGTCAAGAGGCGTTAACCTATTAAACGGTTTTATTAATGGCGGTGGAAATAACAGGTGGTTATGCTATAAGGCTCCGTGGTGGCGTTAAGAAGGGATTTCTGATCAACACTCAGTGGGGAGTCTTGATTGATCATGTCCTGAGCGCTGTAGGGTCAAACTTGAGATCTTGTTGGTATTTTTTTCCCTCCTAAAACGAAAATAGTTTCGGCATTTTTTTTCTCTCTTTGTTTCTTAAATAGAACAATTAATAATTTTCGAGGAATATTGAGAGGCCGATCACGACGTGAATCATAGTCACGATCTTTCGGCGCTTAACGGAAACGAAAAGCAATGGATTATTGAATATCATAAAAATGTCTTTGTTTTACAAAGCATTGCTGAAACATGGCATTGCGGAAATGGGTGGCATTGTGAAATGGATGGCATTTTTGAAATAGACATTATTTTACTACAAAAGGTTTAAATTGATAATATTGATATGCACATTAATTTAATAATTTTTTAAACTAACAAACGATTTGATTAAAGAAGAGATATATTATAAAAATATATATATACTATATTAGAAAAATTTGGATTGTTCCGATAATTCCGATTTTTGGTAATTCTGAAAACTTTCTATTATCGTTCTTCATTTACCTACTAGCATATCAAAATGAAATATGCCAAAATATTGCAACAAAACGGTTTAAATGGAAGATATTGATGTATCTAAAAATTAATCAGCAGAAAAAAGATCTAATTGTTGATTGCCATTCTAAAAACTAAAAACATTCTACATTAGTTGATATCTATCCAAGTGCAAATATTTCAAAAGTAAAAGAAAGTAGATGTGTGTATTGATAGATAAAGTTATTTGACATAATCTTCAGTTTACTTGACACCTCAATGGAGTCAAATGGAAATACATTGTGAGTGGGAATGTGATCACGCTCGAAAATTTTCTTGGAAAATAACAACACAATATACCATAATGAAGATATTTATATCTGGAATTTATTGGTTATTTTTCAAATTTAACAACTCAAAATATCCCTTCTCATCAATACGACTAAAACTAACATTCTCGTAAAAAATTTTGGTGTATGTTATTATCTTTTAAAATAATTTGAATTTTTAATATTATTGACACAAATACAAAATTTTCTAAATTCTTAATTTGTGGTATGCAAAGTAATTAGCTTTTATATCTGAAATGATACCAGCATAGTAAAAATTATTCAACTGATCGAATTTTAATTAAACGGGGGACGTATAATTTTAATTAATAGTACAAGAACGAAATGATCGAAAGACACTTCTTCAGGCGTGGTAAAAACAAAGTACATTTGAATTAAAGGAATAAACTGAGCGTTACTTTAAAAAATTTGGTGGAGAGTATGATCCAATCCCCTATGTCCATCTCATAAGTAATTGTTTGGTTTGGGGCTCAATGTGGTCTTATGCACGTTTCAAAAATTGTTCTTTTATACGATTGTCTCATTTGAAGACGTTTTAACGAAAGCAATAATTAGCTATAATTGCAAACACTTAATAAACGAAAAATGAGAATGGAGCAAAAAATAATAATTAATGCCGTACCCAATGCATTAAATGATCTTATGAAAGGAGATATATTTAATTATGCGAAATAAAAACTTATTTCTCAATCCTATCCCTCTTTGAAATTTCCTTATCTAACGTAACTCGAGCCACTGTAATGTTTCTATAGCTAGAAAAATACACTAAATTTTAATAATCTGTATAGTTAGTCATAATGGTGGGAAATTCCCGCTGGTTTCGCTTCTCGGGATTTTTATTCACTCCGAAATCGGAAATGAAACGGAGTTGAAAGAGGAGGGAGGGGAAAACGAATAATAGAGCTTTTTGTCTCTGCGGTCTGGCTGAAAAATAATCGGATCCAAAAAAAAAAAAAGGGGGGGGGGGGAGAGACTTACAAGAAACAGAACGTTGACGACTTCCGCCTTATTTAGAAATATGAATGAAATAGTGACCTAATTTGTGATTACGTCTACTACGATGCCGACTTCATCTTTAAGGTACTTCGACATAACATCACAAGCTTTTACAGTTAAGTAACCACAGAGGTAAAAACCGAACACTTTGAATACAATAATTAATTTATTGTTTTTTTTATCGATTCTTTTCTATTAATTGGACTTTGAAAAAAATTAGTTTGTCTAATGTTTTTTTTTGTTTTTGTTTCTGCAATTAGAGTGTTTTTGGAGTGGGTTATCTCGTAACACTGACCCAATTGCTTTCACATAAACTCAAACACACACGTAAACTCTTTAAAAAAAAATCCGAGTTTCACGCTAATAGAGTCACTATATATTTTTGATAGGATACTTTTTAATGGCTGAGGGTTTTAGCTTTTACGTTACTCTAATGTAGAAACTTATACGAAAGCTTTGTCCGTTTGTCGAAAGCCAACGTTTGCAGACAAAACTACCTATGCTCCAAACACTTGCGAGAGTCTATATTGTATTTAAGTTTGTAAGGCAAAACCATGTTAAGTAAAAGGTCTTGTCGATACCAGTTCCCATAATAAAATTAAGGCAAAAGTAATAATAGAAAGTACTGTAAATATAGATGATAAGTCAAGTTGCAAATCGTTGTCTAAAGTATAAACGTTACAGACCTGTGTCATACATCATTTTAAAAATCTTGGTAATCGGTATCAGATAAAATTCTTCCGGTAGTGCTATAAGATTTGACCGAAAGAGATGAGTGTTCAATAACTCTATGGAAAGTTTACATCTTGGCTGCCAGTAAAGATATTAGATATCGGAATGGCTCAAGGAAATTCAGTGAAAAATTTTCTCGCCAAGTTCGTCATCAAACCTTCCAACAACAGGAAAGGGTAACAGAAAAGAATAATCGGTTAAATGCTGCTTCAGCGTGATTGGATGACGGGAAGTTTGTTAATTAGTATTCTTCAAAAGCGACCTTTTAGTGACTGTGACAGACTTCAAAATTTGATAGAATGTATTGTCATTGGCATCGAATCTATCTGCCAAGTTCCAGCCCGATTGGACTCTGGCATGGGGGTTAATTAGGCCTCCGCAGATTTGCCCGCCAACGACTTACACAGTCAACCACCTATCCCCCCCCCCCACACACACAAAATTGAAGTTAATATACAGGATTTATTAAAAATAAAGGTTTTATGATTAAGAGAGAGAGAGAGAGTGAAATCGGTGAAATGGAGTATTTTCATAAATTGAGATTTATTGAATCAATTTGGACCGGGATTTTGTTCCCATAGGTATCTTGATTAATATTGAGCTTCAAATCCAAAAATTAATTTACAATTTAGCAGAGTTACTGCAAACACATCTTTATCAGCATAACAAACAGAAACAACCGAGGTTCCTTTGGAAAAAGTTCTCGATTTGGGTCTGAAAAAATTCGGATTGAAATAAATCCAGAAATCCACAGACTAATACATTGCTTGTGTCATATGTGTCGGATTAAAAGACGTCAGAGTTCGCTGTGCCTAGAGAAGGTAAGTGCGAGAAGATGCCCTCTTCAAACGCCTTAACAATGACGATAACCAGTACGTTCTCTTTTAACTGAAGTGAAAGTTATTTTCTAATAACGTTGGGTATACACCTAAATTTGATATTTTCTTTTAATTGTGTTATTTAAGCATATTTATAATTTATATTTTAATAACCAAGATACTGAATTATATTACCATTATATTATATATCTATTTAAAGCGAATAAATGTTGTTAATTAAATTAACTTGTTTTCTTAAATCAATCAATGCACTCTAATCACTTGAAAGATCATTAGAGGCGTGAGTAATCGCACCTAGCTTATACCACTGATAATTTAAATTCCCACATTCGGGAGCTTCCTTAATACTTTAAAATTTACTTAATGAGCGACTACTCAACAGAGAGCGCCTTACTAGCGCGTAGATACTCAACACTTATATAAAGGAAACATGACACCACTCAAAATCATCGATGCGTTATCAATTACAAGATTTTTATTCAAGGCATTCCAAAAAGCGAGTGAAGAAACCTGCGCAGCGAACGGCGAACAATCTCCCCCTCTCGCCAAGTTTCTCGCCAATATTCGCCACACACCCCACCGGTGAACAGAATGTTCACCCAATTAAACATATAATGCAAATCAAAGCAATGAAATAAACAATCAAATGAAAATAAACAATTAAGATACATACTTAAAGATCTCGCAACAAATCAATTTTAAAATTAATTAATAATGTACTCTTCATTAACATAAATGTGAAAAATAAGAACAAATTAGTTTAAGAACATCATGTAATTTCTAAAGGATAAAGCAATTGGATTGGTTTTCGGAAGAGACCTTTAGAAGTTTTAACTAAACAAGATCTAACATTATTGTCTCTTCCAGTATATATCTCTTTGATTACCCCAAGTTCCCACAATAATTTTGACTTAACATTCCCTTCAACAATCACCACATCATTTAATTGCAAGTTTTTACGAAGAGATGGGGATTTAAAGTTATTAACAGTCTTTAACTGGAGTAAATACTGTTCCTTCCAGCGTCTCCAAATTTGTTTCAAAAGGAGTGTCTGGTAAGTCTTTCTCCTTTGGTATGATTGCTTGGCCACTGTAGAGTCAATCAGTTCGATGAAATGTACAGGGTATTTGGAATCACCATAACCTAATTCGAGGAAGTGAGCCGGCGTGAGAGGTTCTGGCTCCCCTGGGTCATTCTCTACATAGGTTAGAGGTCGATTGTTGACGATGACTTCAACCTCTGAGAGAATCGTTGAAAGTTCTTCAAATGTCACAAGTGCCTTGCCAAGTATTTTACGCAGTGGTTCCTTTACAGTCTTAACAAGGCGTTCGTAGAAGCCACCCCACCAAGGGGCACGTTCAACTATGAATTTCCAGCGGATACCTTTGTCTGCGACGAAATTTTGTAACTTGCTGTCTTTCAAGATGTTAGTGAAATACGTTAACTCTCTTTGAGCCGCTTTAAATGTACGAGCATTGTCGGAGTAAATCACTTGGCAATTACTTCTTCGTGCAAGGAACCTTCGAAAAGCAAGTAAAAAACACTTTGTGGACATGTCCGATACTAGTTCCAAATGAACGGCTCGTGTTACAGCACACGTAAACAAAGCGACGTAAGATTTTTGAGTATCTTTACTGTTCTTTACAAGGATTGCACCTGTAAAATCAACACCTACGATTTGAAAAGAAGGAGATCGGGAAATTCTATCTCGTGGCAACTGACCACTCAGTTGATCAACTGGTTTGGCATTATATTTTTTGCAAATGAGACAGTTGCGAATGACCGTTTTAACTAATTGACGGATTTTAGGTACCCAATAATGTTTTCGAAGTTGAGTCAAAGTTGCGTATACACCACAATGACCTATTTCTTCATGTACTCTAGTCACAAGTAACTCGGTAAATTTACAGCGTCGAGGAAGAATTACAGGATGCTTTTCACCAAAGCATAAATCTGCTTCGAGCAACCGTCCAGTAATTCGTAACAAAGAGTCTTGATCCAAATAAGGCACTAAACTCTTTATTTCCGAGTTATTCTGAAGTTGCTTGTTACTTCTTAAAGCTGATATTTCAGCAGAATAGAATTCGGTTTGAACGTATTTGATCCAAAAATATTCAGCATTTTGTATCTCATCTGCAGTAAGATACAAGCTCAATGATTTATTTAAGTTTTTAACATTGTTCACGAATCGAAAAATCCATGCGGTTACTCTCAAAAGTTTTTTAAGACTGCTGAATCGTTCTATGTCGACAAGAGATTCCTTCGGTTGGGTAACTGCCACATGCACACTGGAACGAAGTTCCAATTCTTCAGAACAAAGTTCCGAATCTAAAATTGGACGATGAATATTTGGCCAATGATCAGGTGGTAGTTTAAGCCAAGGTGGACCGTTCCACCACAGTTCGTTTTGCACTAAATTGAGAGCAGATGTACCACGCGAAATGAGATCAGCAGGATTGTCCTTTCCTGGACAGTGTCCCCACCGGATAGGGTCGGAGAGGATTTGGATTTCTTCAACACGATTTTTTACGTAAGGTTTGAATGTTGAAGAATCGCCGCGAATCCAGTAGTACGAAATAAGAGAATCTGTCCAGTAGTAAATGTTGGCGTCGAATCTGAGGCAAGTTGATACCTGTTTAGCCAACCTAGCTGACAATAAAGCTGCTGTCAATTCAAGTCGGGGCACTGTCATTGACTTCAAAGGTGCTACACGACCCTTCGAGCAAATAAAACTCGTCTCAATTTCATTGTTACGAGTAACAAAACGCAAGTACAATACTGTACCGTAGGCTGTCTTACTCGCGTCGGAGAAACAGTGTATCTCAAACATTGATACATCTTGTTCTAATTTACCTAAATAGTACCGAGGTATCTTTATCTCAGTCAAGTCCTCAGCTTCGCTACTCCACTGCTGCCACTGGTGGCGTAGCTTTGGAGGAAGTTCCGAGTCCCAGTCCACTCCCAGAGTCCAAAGATCTTGAAGTACACGTTTCAGTTTGATGACAAATGGGCCGATAATCCCTATAGGGTCGAAGATACGCCCAACTACACTTAGAATAAATCTCTTTGATTCGATTTTACGAGACATAAACTTCAATAAGTCTTTCGGATCAAAATAAATCAAATCTCTTTCTGGATCCCAAGAAAGTCCTAAAACCTTAATCGGTAGACTAAGATCAACAGCAACAGTTTCAGAGAATTCTGGCTCAACCCTTTCTTGTTGCCATAACAAATAAAGTTGCTTCGAGTTAGTTCGCCACTTGCGGAGTAACATGCCAGCATCACTGAATATTTGCAAGCACTCCATGGAGGTACGTAGAGCGTCCTGAACATCATTTCGGCCGGATATGACGTCATCAACATACACAGAGCTGTTTAGCAAATTAAATGTATGAGGATACTGTTCCTTGTATTTTTTGAAATGATGTTTTAAAGTTGCTGCAAGCAGGTATGGACTAGGCCTAAGTCCAAAAAGAACTCTCGTGAAATTTAGAACGTAGGGATCATTGTTTAGATTATCAGTCCAGAAGAAACGTGTGAAATCTCGATCAGCAAGGTCCAATTCAATTTGAAGGAAAGCCGATTTCACATCAGCTGTAAAGGCCACAGAATTTTCTCGAAATCTCAGAAGCAGTTCTAAGATATTGGAATGCAAATTTGATCCAGTATATAGAGTCTCATTTAACGACAAATTTTTATCTTCGTGAGCCGAACCATCGAAAACGACTCGAAGCCGACTTGTGGTTTTGTCGCTACGTATCACTGCATGATGGGGTAGGTAAAATCCCTGACTATTCGACAAAGATTCACAAGAAGTACGCTCAACGATACCTTCCCTAACATAATCATCAATTACATCCTTATACTCACAAAACAACTCGTGATCATATTTGAATCTACGAACCAACCCCTCAAAGCGTTTACGCTCAACAAACTCATTATTTTGTAAAGCCTCTCTCATACCTGGTCTCCATGGCAAACTTACGCGATATCGACCATCTACGAAACTAATTGAGTTATCAAACTCACTTAGTACCTCTTCATCTCCCTTACTCCAAGACACCGAATCCTTATCATGTATCCCTAAACTTTCAATCTCCCAAAACCTTCTTAACTCAGCCGAAACAGATTCATCTTCACTGTGAATCAAATGCACCGAAGTACAATCGCTCTGCTCATCGCACCTACCCTGAAGAGACCATCCCAGACTGGTGTCGACAGCAACCAATGATGAATCAAGTCTTTTTATTTGATTTGTTAAGGACCAATAAAAATCTGAACCAATTAACAACGAAATTTCACAACTCCCAGTTGATTCACTACAACTAAACGTCAATCTAACACCTCTCGATTCCATTTCCTTCCAAACTTCTGGGTTCGGAAGACTAAGTGTCGCCTTAGAAATTTCCTCAATTTCCAATGCCTCAATCACAGTCTCCTGCCCATTCAATACATTCCTTAGTCTAACTTCTACCTTGCAACAAGTTTGATTTTTAGGAGTTTTTGATCCGAACGAGTAAATATTTAGCTTTTCCAAACCTATTTTTTTTAATCCCAATCTACGGGATACATCTTTCTTAACAAAAGTCTTTTCCGATCCATTGTCAAAAAGACAAAATATTTTATCCGATGAAGTGCTACCGATAATTTCTACCTTAACACATTGCAACAAAACGCCACTGCAATTATTCATAACAGAATTTGAAGTCGTCGATTTAACGTCAACAGAGTTTTCTTTCAAGTCTAAATGCGAATTTTGTTTTTTAGAATTTTCTAACTTGAAGCAAATAGCGCGAGCATGGCGACCCTGACAGTAAGTACAAACAATCCCTTTGCAACCCTTTACACGGCAATTAATGTTGCAACATAAAAAACATCTACGTTCCTTAATAAGCTTATCCCTCTTTTGTTGAACGCATAAATTCTCACACAAATCAGATGAATGAGTATTATTTTCGGAACAAAATATACAACTAAAATGCGCAGCTGCCAGGAGTTCGGTTGCAGATCCGCTCACAGTTGATTTGTTATGATTTGAAGAAAATCGCGAATTACTCTTTTGTTGCGTCTGGGTTAAGAATCTAGGCGCCCTCTCGGAGAATTTATTCGAATGTGAGCCTTTGATTTGTGACTCATGTGATTTTACTAAAGCGTCCGTGCGCTCACGACTTTGAACTTCATCGCGTAGATATGATGTTAAATCAGTGATTTGGGACTGCTTATCTTTATAAATTCGATTGAATTCTAACGCCAAATTAGGGGGAATAGCTTTCATAATTATCGGAAACAAAAGACAACTATAAGAATTAGGAGATATTCCTAGCGTTTCGAGTCCCCTAATATTTAATTCCAATTGATCATACAGATTTCTTAACGCGATAACATCAAATGATTTGCGAACTGGGGTCAAATTTAACAAACGATTCATATGATAGTCAACTATAAGCTCCTTACGTCCGAATCTATCTTCTAGAATTTTAATGGCTGCGGCATAATTTTCCGAAGTCAGCGTTAAACCTCGTATTGCCAATTCAGCATCAGATGTGACAACCGATTTTAAATAGCAAAATTTGTCCACATCACTCAAACTTGAATTTTCATGCACTGCTGATTTAAATCTAGCCCAAAAACTAGGGAAACTACTTATATCTTTGCCTGAAAAAGACTCTAAAGTAAGTTTAGGCAAGCGTGGTTGATTGGTTAAAGCAGAAGGAAATGGGCTATTTACAGGAAGTATTACGTTTTGCTGTTGTGTTTCCCGCGAATTTTGAATACTAAATGAACTTGGAATCGAAACCGATTCTATATAACGATTAGCGCGGGTTTTCCAAATTATAAATTTATCTCTATATTCTTCATGAGTTAATATTTCATCTTCCAGATTATCGATATCTATTAAACCCTCGACTTCCTTATCGAGTTTACTTAATTCCTCAAATTTTGAAATTAACTGTACATATATTTCATGTACTACTGTTTTGTCGGCAGAATTATTTATTTCGGATTCCAATTTATTAGTTTGCCTTGTCACAATAGACCTTATGACAGAACGAGTCTTTTTTGTTCTTTCTAATAAAGCCAGATTTGATGCATCCATTTTAAACCGAAACACTTTACAAGCAAAACAAATATTAAAATGACAATACCATACTAATCCAAAATGCAGCAATCTAGTACAAATTTCAGCTCCACAAACAGAAAACCAATACTAGAATCCACTCTAACTTATTAATTACTTTCCTTTAATCAAAAAACGAACAACTTCAATTTTCGCAACACCGACACACGAAAGCAACGAAATAAACCGAACAAAAACTCACCCCAACATGCAGCGAAAACATGCGCCAATAATCCAAAGTGGTTAGTATCACTCACAACACAATAATTCCCAACAACACAACATTTCCCGGCCGATGCACCAATTTCTATAAAGGAAACATGACACCACTCAAAATCATCGATGCGTTATCAATTACAAGATTTTTATTCAAGGCATTCCAAAAAGCGAGTGAAGAAACCTGCGCAGCGAACGGCGAACAATCTCCCCCTCTCGCCAAGTTTCTCGCCAATATTCGCCACAACTTATCTAGATGATTCGGATTTTATTATTTAATGAGTGTGTTTGCATATGGGTACTTATTACCAAATATCCTGACTTCAAAAAAGTGGACTATAAAAAATGTTATGTCTGTGTGTACTTGGTTAAAATTACGTCGAAACATCATTAGAATAAAATGGCAAGGGGCACTGGCTTTCGGGGTGACTTTGTATGAGAAACTCTCCAAGATTCATAAAATTGTGGAATATGGCTTTTATGGTTCGATCCTCCGATTTCACGTAATGAAAAAATATTAAAAGTATACTTTTTTATTAATTCGAACATCGTAATAGAAGTAATTATCCTCATTGTATTAAAAATTAATACGATATAGTTTTCAAAATTAAAAATTATCTGTAACAACTATAAACACTAAAGGTATTTAATTTCCTATAGTATAATTAATACCTCGTGTGTTTTTATTATTTAATTCTCCTTATTAATTTTGACTCCATATTAAATTCGTCTTCATATTAACTTGTGCACTAAAATAGTTGGAGGACTAATTAACTCACTTGCCGTCATCCACTCTAGTGTAAACTAGTCAAATAAAGTCGTTGTTGATGAGAATGCATACTATGAAGTTTTAGACAAAAAAAAAAAGTTAAATGTTTAGCATTGACGGTAGTCTTCGTTCTCTCAAACACTATGCAAACCCAATCTGAGTTCAAAATTGCTAAAGCAAGTTGAAATTGTACATAAAAGTTGTGCTAGTGTCTTTATCAACGGCATTGCCATGTACCGCAGATGGACGGATTAGGGGGGAAAAAACTAGTCGAGGCAACAAAGCAACGTACACAAAAACACAGAGTGATGAAGACGCTTCCTGACTACAATCCAAAGTCAAAATCTGTCATCTGACGACAGAAAAGATGGCCGTCAACTTTCAGAGACGAATGCGCGACAAGTACCGTCTGTCGATGCTCGCATCATCCAGTTACGTATATCATCGCCACCATTAAATATGCTGCTCTGTGTGGACTTGTAACACCTAATAAACTTTCACTTAACACTCAAGAGTGAACGTTATGGGTGGTTTTCCGAGAACTTAGTTATGTTTATTGTGTTGTGATGTTTAGATACTAATCGACTTAGGACTTGTAAAAGTTAATATGGCATTTAAGAGACTGGCGAGTTGTTGATTTGTTGACAAGAAGAAAACATTGTTGATGGTTTGTATGTATAAGAATGAAAACATATCTCTGAAACTTCAGTAACTTATAAAAACTGTACTTAGTAACTTTTATGTACGCAAGTGCGTTATTAGCATCTAATTCTTAATAATTTCCGAAATGAAAATATCTACTAAATTGTATTTTTTCGTTATATTGATGAAGTGGAATATATATATTGATACTGCTTCTTGAAAAATAGATATTGACTAAATTATTTGTGGAATAATAGTGAATAATAGATATAGTTAAATATTAATAGTTTAATTAAAAATAGAACGTTTTCGAGCTGATTCCTAACAGCACGTTAATGACAATGAAAAATGGCTTTGACCATATTTTTCACCAAATAGTAAATTGTAAACTACAATAACTGGTAAAAATAATAACTAAATTTTATATAAATAAAGTTATATTAATAATAGCAATAAATAACTCGTAGTTCTTTTTTATTATATATTAGTATGCAAGCCATTCAAAATCAGGCCCTGATCATCCCTTAGGCCCACAAGGCCCGGGCCTTGGACCCATGCTTTTAGGGCCCCCGAAATTGACAGTAAACCTACAACTTTTGATTCACAAAAGCTATATGAATATATTTCGTATTCTGTATCAAAGAATTTTTACTCAAAAACCACTTTGTATTGATCTTGAACCGTCTTTAGTATCCAAGAGTGTATTTATTCAAATGAACCAAACCATCACTTACAAGCGTAAAAAACAAGACAAAAAAAAAAAGCCTTAAAAGATAGAGAGAGAAAAAAATTCAAAGGAAGTCTTGACGAATTTATTGCAAGATCAGTAAATGTCGACTCTGAAGTTGCGAATAATGCTGCAGATATTGTTGTCACGGATATTACTACACATTGTGATCCTGAAATGCAATGCTATACATAACAAAGTTTTCCCTCTTTTCATTTATAAATTTGATTGTTTGAAATTTGTTTCTTTATTTGTGAGAAGAAAAAAAAAGAAGGAAAAAAAAAAAAAAACTATTAGAAAACTATATTAGTATTCATTTATAAACTTTTTCTATATTCAATGTTATTTATTTAACTTCGTGCCAAGCCCATTTCCAATAAATCAGGCGCTTGGAAAAGGGGTGTCCGGGCCTTGGACCTCAACTTGTCATGGTCAGGCTCTGTTAAAAATAGTAAATATTCATAAAATTGAAAGTTAATCATTTTACTTGACTCTTATGGAATTCATTTGTATTACATATACCGAAATATAAGTCTTCTTTTCGATGTCCTTTTCTTTAATGAGTCTGGCTTTCAGGATACTTATTTGCAAACATTAGATTTATTTTGAATAATTTATCATATCACATATTATTAATTCATTAAATGGAGGTACATTAAATCAATCTAAATAATTACCAAACGAAAACTCTGGACTCTTTTCTCAATTAAAGAAGACATTTACTATATCCGCTCATTAAATTTTTTTTATTTCATCCATATCCATAAAAAATGCTCATAAAATATTAAAGCATACAAAACTTTAAAATATTTGAAGAACAAATTGTCACGTTAAGTTTAATTTAAATCGATCGGATATTATGGTTATGTGTAGATATGAAGTTGCAATTTATTGAAAAAACGGGATAAAAGTTATTTATTCCATAATAATTTAAAAATAAAAATGTATAACTTTACTAAGTTTCTTACATATAACCAGTTAATCGGCCATTGATAGAGTAATATATATACTGCTTCGTAAAAAGTATTATATTTTTTAGAAAAGTGTTACTTTTTAGACTTTGAACTCGAAGTTAGAAATAAAAATGTTAAAATGCAACAACCACCATTCGAGCATCTAACTTTATAAATGGCCAATAATCGGTTCAAAGAAAAGCTATGAATACGAAATGTCAAGGTGTGGCATTGTAAAGAAGCGATATTACGATCAGAATAAAAAATATATAAACGGAAAATATTATTCTAACCTTTAACCTCGGACGTTTTCAAGTTTTTTTAAGTATCACATTAGCATTATTTAACACATTTGATGTTTTATAAGAGAAAGGACTTTCATCAAAATTAACAGTTCAGAAAAAAATTTAAATATTTATGATATTGAGAAGGTATTGAATATTGTAATAATCATTTTGCAAGTGAATTTGTAAAAGATATTTGCGAGAATAAAGAAAATAACTATACCAGTATTGAATAGTGAATATTTCGAAGAAAAACAAACTTTAATTTTACTCCTCTATAATAACAAAAGAGTCGGTGAATCTCTGTCTATAAACACTTACTTCCATCATTTGCAGAATTCTGAAATTGTAAATGTAAGTAATATTTTATATCTAATTTTGCTTCTGATAGCCAGAATGCTAACATTTTAATCAGTTTTTCAATTAATTTTTCAAAGTGTCAATGCAGGAAAACAATAATTTTTCTTTCGTCATCAGTTCCTAAAATTCCTGCTGGATAGCAGCACTACAGGCTACTAATGCCTTGCTAAAGTAACTTTTTTGTTGTATTAACAGGAATCGATTAAAAAAAAATGTTTTTCGAGATAATAGGGTAAGGGGGGGGGGGGGTATTATTGGATTTTTAAATTATTTTTTTTTGTATCTCGAGGGGGGAGGAGAGCATAACTTATTAAAGTTTTATTGTATTAACAGGGAAAATGTTTACGATTGTTTCTCGGAGGGAGGGAGGTAAAGTTGCATTATTATCTTTACGGGATAGTTTTTGTTTGTTTCTAGAAAGGAAAGGGAAGGGGTTTGTTTAAATGAGGGTATGATTGACCTTTTAGAAGTAAAACGTGTATGGTTTAGCATAGCAATGAGTTTTTAGCGTGCGAAAGGAGCCTGGTTCACGAAGAGTCAAAAGTTAGGATATTTACATATTGAGGGGTTTCCGCAACGCAGGGCCACACAACTATTTTAGAATCATTTGAACTTCGTAAATGAATAAAAAGTCTTCTGCTATTCAATGGAGAAAAATTCAGTCGATATGAACTCGAAAAACAGAAAAATAAAATAGAAAAGGGGATTACATTTACTTAGAACAAAATCGATAAGAGCAATTGAATTATATCATTCAATTCATCTTTAATTTATTATTTCAATATTCTAATTATATAAAAGATAATTCCTACTACTAACAATAACCAATGTGTGACCATCAAGAAGCAGAACTTGTCTGATTAGAACGATAATTCCAAAAGATATCAATACTACGAAATAGGAAAGCGTACAGCATTAATCTAAAATGGTTATGATCGAATTTCTTTACTCTAAATCAGTGATTCTCAACCACTGTGCCGCGGCACTTTTGTGTGCCGCCAAATTCTTAAACTGTGCCGCCAAATTTTAGAAATGTATATTTGTAATTAATCCCTTAATAAACGTACTGTTGTTTTTGTAGTACATATTATATTATTTTATTTTACATTCCAAATTATTATCATAAACTATTTTACACAGTGTATAATAGGTGTATTATAGGTAGGTAAAGTAAACAACTTTTAAACTTATCTTTTTCTATGTGTGCCACCAAATTTTGAAATCGTTAAAAGTGTGCCGCGACAAAAAAAAGGTTGAGAATCACTGCTCTAAATATTAAAATATGAAAATGCATCACCGTAAAACTAAAAATAACTCCCCTGCTATGACTAAGTTCATTTTAAATGCATCATCAAAGTTGACGATCATACTATATTAATTGTATACAATAAGGAAATGAAATCGAAAAGAAGATTGTACAAAGTAATTTATACTACAGTATTGTGATTACGTTGACCACATATTCAGTTCTTACTGTGAAAGAAAATTATCAGACGACGACAGGACTATTATGAATGGCGGTAGACTTCCGTATTATTTAATACAATGAAAGAAGATACTATTGACTTTCAGGGCTTAGACTTGAAACTTAATGAACATGAACTTGGAAAAGAAACATGCTTACGAAGCAGCTATTAAGTACTTCAAACAACAAAAAAAAAGCAGACCTTCGCAATTATGAAGCTGTTGAAGACGCGTGAATATCGTTAAAAAAATTCTTCTTCTACTTCTTTTAAAGTCGGTTAGAATTTCTCATATTCTGGGTGTGGTTTGTTTGAGCAATCTCTGTTGATGCACTTACTCTTGGAAATGCTGGAACTTCTTTTTTAATTGTTTTTCTAACATTAAAAGCCCGGAGATGGCGGTTGTTGAGGGAGTATATAAATTAGAATTAATTTTGATGAAGCGGTGGTTTTTATTTTCTTTAAGTTCATTTCCATAATAACTATTATTTACCGAAATCCACAAGACAGCTTTTGGAGATTTCATTCCGCAAAGAAAGTTAGCAAGTAAAAATTCATTACAGGTTCTTTTCCAAATCTTAAGAACATTTTAATATTTCGCTCCACAAATGGAAATTTCAGCCCAATCTTATCTATCTCGAAAACTAAAACAGAAAAGAAGTAGAAAACTTATCTTTACAAGTATATCGATATCTGTATTTATGATCAGTAATAATAGTTATAAAAAGAAGGCATATTGGGACCTTTACAGAAACTATAATACGCAATTTGATTTTCTATGATAAGTCCACAGTGGTTATAACGGCATATTTAAATAAGAAAGTTCCAACAAAAATAACACATAATAAAATTGGTTATGCCGCCCTAATCATAAATTTATGACTAAAATTTGACATTTGCGTCGTTTTAAAAATACGTCTGGCAGGCATGATGAAATTTTTGTGTTAAATAAATGAAATTAGTTAAGCTAAAATTATTTCGAATTGTAGTAAATATGAAGAAAAGAAGAAAGCATTTTTTTTTCTGGATACCCCGAGTTCTCATCGAATTCTTCTATTTGAAGCTAAGATGTGAAATGGAGTTCCCATCAAAACACTCTTTCTCACCAAGAGCTTTCATACTAATTTTATTTATACTCTTATTAACACACATGTCGTTGAATGTTACTGTTTAATGATTAAAGAATAGCGAATTGACTTCCGGCCGGGTTTCTGGTACTTTCAATCAAAACTACCGGTGGGCAATTCTCTGCTGCAAACACAGGAAATTTTGGCTCTTTTTTTCTACTTGTAAACAAATTAGAATTCTAAAATTATGATGAACCTAGTAGTTATGTTTTTGTTTTGGAAAATACTAGCTGGTGGAAAAGCTATATTGAATATATATATATATATATATATATATATATATATATATATATATATATATATATATATATATATATATATATATATATATATATATATATATATATATATATATATATATATATATATATATATATATATATATATATATATATATATATATATATATATATATATATATATATATATATATATATATTAACCTTTGAAAATAATTACTTCAAGCAACCGACGCACGGGACATAGACGTGTTGTGTGCGTCGGTGCCTTATACATGTATATTTGACCTAGTTAAAATCATGATTTTTCAATATAACTTTGTTACCAGCTAGTATTGTATACAACAAAAATATAACTACTTGGTTCATCATAATTTTAGAATTATAATTTGTTTACTAGTAGGGAAAAAAAAGCAAGAATGTCCCCTGTGTACAGCAGAGAATTGCCAACCGGTAGTTTTGATATAAAAAATAGTCTGATGCAACTTTTCATTTGGCATATCGTTCGTGTCTGTAGCATAGTCTGAGAGAATATTGATCTCAGACAGTTGGACAAGTAGTTTGCAAAAGTTTCTCTTTCTAAATGATTCACTCAAATCTGTCCCTATTATTATTAATGACGAAAAAAATCCATCGAAACCCATTAACTAAAGGTTGTAAATGACAATGACGAGTAATATTATACACATCTGTTCTCCAATAAGCATATAACGCAAAATATAAACAATAAATACACATTTAAAGGAAATAAATTTACTGCTTAGTTCAAATGAAATTCATTTATTTATTTGAATAACATGCACAGGTTAATGAAATTATGGTATATTTATAATAAAAATAATCTAAAATATGGTTTTTTACTAAAGGTTATAATTAAATTTTAACTTTTGTGACTTTTTAATCATTTTGTAATTAAGAAATTTCCAACGAATTAAAAAAAAAATTTGATGCATGAAAATAATATCTTTCTTCCTATGTCATATTGATAGGATAAAACCTCCCCACTTTGTAATTATTCTGGCAATGTTAAAATTTTATTTTTTTCTCCAAGTTTATGAGATTGGCTACAAAAACAGCTATAAATTTGTGGTCAAATTAGCTTTGGTAAAATGTGTTGACCTTTTTAATGACAAATAAATTTACATAATGTTCAAGTTTATTATTTAATTTGTTTAGCTGCTAAATTTAAAAAAAAAAAAAATAAAAAATAAAAAAAAAAAAAAAAAAAAACATTGTCAACTAAATAAGTTCTTTGGAAATAAAAATATTTTTTGAAATAGAAAATGAAAAGAGAACGGAAGATTTAGCGTTTCAATTTCTCACTTTTAAAAGCGCGGCAAAAAAGAAACAAGCTTAGCTGTGACGTCCCCCTACGTCATAATCCGACTTTGGCTTTTGCGTGGTCTTTGAAAGTATCGTGAATTTATTCGTATTGCTATAGCGCGTTTTTTTTTTTTTTTTTTTTTTTTTTTAATTTTTTAATCTTGTATTCTTTTAATTGATTTAAAATTATGTCCTCAATTGTTGTAAAACGTTATCTCCAACAACCATTACTCATCGTTACCTTGTTACAAGAAAAGAAAATCTCGATCTCAGGACTTACAGCCGCTTACCCATATTTAAACTTTTGTTAGGACCAAATTATCTGCTAATTGCAAGCATATTTTGAATTTCACTGAAATAGATTCAGTATTCTCACTCTTATGGAAATTAATATTTCCAGCTTGACAGACAGACTTTATCATTTTGAAATTAGGATATTATATTGGCCGATATACAGTAAGAAGTTTTTGGACAGTAAGAAGTAATAATCTCAGGAATGAGAAAGTAAAAACTGTGTTCGAATACTGTAACACAAAGAGTTAAATATTAAAACTATGTAATTACAACGAATATTTAACGTTTATCATCGATTTCAGCAGATTATCGCTGATAGTGTGCCTTTTTTTTTAGTGAAAATTATACCAATATATAATTTTATTGGTTTTTTGCTTAGAAGTAAAAGCCACGTAACATCGTAGTCGACTTGAAGGTTTTCTATGAAACCTTCAGAACGAATTCAGAATTTTTTCTTTCTTTCTTTTTTTTTCTCATAATTCGTATTATTATTTTAAATCTATTACATATAAATAATTTATCATAATTTATTTTACAATGTGTATGCTTATTTCCAATTGAACAATATTCGGGTCTCAATATTTAATTAAAATAGTATATATGCTCTGAAACTAATTTTAAACCGACCTTATTAATTACTAAGCACATCTAAATAATAATACAAAATCATTAATAAATGTTTTTTCAAAATAAAGTTTTAAAAGTTGTCGTATTTTCGCACAGAAACAGTATGTTTTATATATTTGTGCCTTGGTAAAAAGCTAACCAATTTCTATAATCAATATATTTCATAGCTTACTCTCCAATAATTTTTAGCTACAGAGAGAAAATGTTCAATGGCTTTAAAAAATACAAGATAAAAAAAATATACAAAGGTGACTGTTTTTACCATTGCACCTTTTTAAATTAATAAATTACATTCTATTGTTTTTTATATTATAATAATAAGTTCTTCAAAAGTTAAACTTTTTGGGTATACAATTTTTTTTTTCCGCTAACAGGACAGTACAATATTGGTTATATCATCAACTTTGAAAGATCGCCATCCATCCATCACAATTTCTACTACTCACTCTAGCTCATCTCCATCAACCCACCTGTCGATTCTTTCCATCCCTATCTTCACTGCAGACGATTCCAAAAATCAAGAAAATCGTAGCACAAGTCTTTCTCCACATCATTTCACTACTCCACTCCGTCAGAACACAGTATAAAAAACTCCAGATTTTAAATCACAGAAATAGAACAAAATTTCTCCAAATAATAAACAGCATTTAAAAAAAGATAGAATGAAATTCTCGATTATCGTTTGCGCCTACTCGACCGTGAAAAAGGAGAGGTTCTTCTCCCAGGAGAAGTCGAATGAGAAGTGAAGTGACTCTTGCCGAACCGCAGCGGGATGCAAAAAAGAAAAAAAATAGAATGTATGCTGCTTTAGAATGATGGCGACGGGAAAATAATAAAGAAGAGCACATCAAATGGACTTTTTACAGCTTTGGGTACAGTGTTGCCACTGGGGGAAGCTTAATGAAATTTTTGTTTGCGGAAATCCCGGGTGAAATGGATACCTAAGGAACGTGTAACGCGTTATCATGCTAATTTTCGCTATGAATTTCGAGGAAGACGCGCCATTAGAATGAGAGAAAGAAATTGTTAAAAGTTCTTTTGATAAAAAAACATTTTGAACATGTCTTGTGTTAATTGTAAATGTATTTAAATTTACACATTAAAATTTATTAGCATACTACCCTAAACCCAACTTGAATTTTCTGTATGGATGAATATATTGAATGTAGTTAACTTACTCACAGTCAATTTTCTTCTCTCCTTTTTTGTGCAATCACTGTATTTGTTACAAGTCAAGACATAGAGGAACTTCGAATGTTATGAAATAGTCGAGTAATAAAATGGTTTCTCTCAATTGCTTCTGCTAAATGAAAATATCACATCTGCTAAGTGAAGATATAATCGGTTACACTACTGGACCACTTCGACACAAAGCTTTTTTTTTTTTTTTTTTTTTTTTAAATTATCGTGAGTTTTTTGCAGATAACTTTGTGAAAATCTGTATTAACATATCTGTATAGTCATAAATTTGAAGCCAATATTGATTTGTACAATCACAGAGTGGATTCCGAAGTGGCATGTCGGATTGTATAGAATATTTAGATACTGTATAGCTTGTTCTTCGTGGGAATATATCGTTTGTCCCGGCGGATTATATTTGTGCTTTTTGTAAATAAATCAAGCTCGGTTTCTTCCTCATATTTCATATAATCATCTCCCTCCCCCCTCCTTCTCTCCTTCAAATTGAAAAGTATGTGAGATATAAGTTATGCAAGCGTACATAAAGAATCAGTGAAAGAGGAACCCATGAATAAAAAGGAAAAGAGCGAAGGGAGCAATAATATCAGATGCAAATCAGTATTAAAATATTTTATTTATTGGTGGCATAATTTTCATCATTAGCGTTCTTCATTATTACAAAGAAAACCCTACATGACTAGGCCAGAATTTTTAATAAATATTTATGTTTCTACATAATTTATATTTATTTAAATAAGAATGTTTTACTGTTATTATATTTTAATTCATTTAACATTGAATAGATATTCAAAAAAAAAAAAAAAATAATAATCAATAGTTGTATCAAATAGTGACTGAAAAACTAGGTTTGAAAACTTTTATGGATGTTGCTTTTATTAAATTCGGTTGTAATACTGCAAGTAGATGTTTTTCTAAAGCTATAGGTTGCAGAATAAATGAAAATGCAATTTTTTTTTATCTATATAAATAGAGAATTATACAATACGTAAAGTTTACCAATATTTGAAATTGGATCTTTCATTATGCTTCTAAGTTACCTAGAATCAGAAATAACCGTTTTTGAAAAAAAAAAAAATATGTATATATGTTGATAAAAAATTACAGTGTTATTAAATATGAAGCTGCTTTTATTAAACAATATTAATTTCAAAGAGACTTATTTTGTAACCCTCGTAGTTATATATGGAAAACAAGGTTTTATAATGCATGGATGATAAAAATAATAATTCGGATGAAATAAAGCTTTTTTATAATAAGTTGTTTCTATTTTAAATGGATAACTTAATCGGTAATATTCAAACACATTAAATCAATGATCATTTACTTTTTTTTTTATCTAGTTTTAGTAGGGATGAAGTAAACTTTTTTAGAAGAAAAAAAAATTAAAAATTATTTTAAGAGTTTTATTAATAAGTTTTGAAAATTAGTTTGCAAGAATATTTCAAAACATACTTTACACCTTAAAAAACAGGGCTGTTTAAAATTTAAAATTAATTTTTTAAATTCGGAAAATAGTAGGTAACTATTACGGAATAAATTTGAAAAATTCGAACATTCTAAATAAGAGTAGAACATTAATCTATTTCAAACACCAACCATTTCAAAACATTCCTGAGGGGAACGCAGAAGATTACTCAAAATTCTTCGTTAATATGATTTTGAGAATAAAAATGGGTTGCATCAATTATTTGAAGTCAAGCGTCAAGTTTTGCGGAGAAAAATTGTTTAGGGAAAACCGATTTCTTAAAAATGCCTGACTTTCTGACATTTCACAATGTGGTTGGTCTACCCAGTCAACCATATAATCGTGAGACCTAGAATATGACAGATCTATCTTATATTTGGTAATTCTTCCAGAGTGCGTTTTTGGAAAATAACCGATCATAAAATTCAAAGAAAATAATCACTCTAACTTTCAAACGATGTTCTGGTGATCACAGTCCATCGATCAAAATTCGAGAACGTAAAATGAGGACTTCATTGTTTAAAGACGTATTGCATCCAAAAAATACTTATGGCAGTCCAAAAGTTTCAAAATATATTCCGTCACAGCTGGTATCTGTGACCTAAGCTAAAATTATAAATTACAAGTTTTTAATAATTATTTGATTAAACCAACTTTTAAAATAAATAAATAAATAAATAAATAAATAAATAAATAAAAAGTTTGAGCGGTTTCAAATTGTTCCCAGCGAACATTATTTATTAATTAACTGTTTCACGATGCTCCAATCTATAATAATAAAACAACCTGTGTGTCTGTCTGTCTGTGGATCTATAGAAACCTACTTAAAATTGGATTAGAGTTCTGAAATTTTCAGCATAAGTATTTTTGGCCTTTTAACAGGACTTTTAAAAAACAAAATTTTAAATTTTTATTTTCTTCTTTTTTAATTAATTTTTTAATTAATAAATAAACATTTTACAAAATGACTACTAATAGGGCTACAGCTCTAAAATTTTCAACATAAGTAGTTTTTGCCTTTTAATTGGACTTTTAAAAAACAGAATTTTAAATTTTTATTTTGTTCTTTTTTAATGAATTTTTTTAATTATTTAATAACCATTTTGCAAAACGACTACTAATAGGGCTACAGCTCTGAAATTTTCAACATAAGTAGTTTTGGTCTTCCGATTGTATACATCACAAACAGAATGTTAAAATTTTAATTAATTCTTTTTTAATTAATTAATAAATACGTTACAAAACGACTACTAATAGGGCTACAACTCTGAAATTTTCAACGTAAGTAGTTTTGGCCTTTTAAATGAACTTTTAAAAAACAGAATTTTAGATTTTTATTTTGTTCTTTTTTAATTAGTTTTTTTAATTAATTAATAAACATTTTACAAAAAGACTACTAATAGGGCTACAGCTCTGAAATTTTCAACAAAAGTAGTTTTGGCCTTCTAATTGGACTTTTGAAAAACAGAATTTTAAATTTTTGTTTAGTTCGTTATTAATTAATTTTTTTAATTAATTAATATATATATTATAAAACGATTTAATATAGGGCTACAGGCTTTGAAATTTGGAACATAAATAGTTGTGGCCTTCTAATTGGATTTTTGAAAAACAGAATTGAAAAAATTTTAAAAATTAATTAACAAATATTTTACAAAACGATTTGTAATTGGGCTACATTTCTGAAATTTTCAACACGAGTAGTTGTAGTTTTCTAATTGGAATGACAAAAAGAATGTTAAAATTTTAATTTGTTTTTCAATTAATTTTTTCACAAAAGCGACTTCGAATAGGCCTAGATCTCTGAAAGTTTCAACATAAGTACAGGGATGGCACGCCTGCGCCAATTTAAAATACTGATACAACCTGATACAAAACTGCCCTTTTTACGATTTTTGCTCCAAAAGTTGCTCCAAAACTTTTTTTTTTCGTTCTTTTTTTCTTTCGAATTTGCGGTTTGTGTTTGTTAGTGAAAGCCGTCAATATTTCGTTTCCTTTGTCTCCGTTCCCGCGTATCAGTCATTTCCTGTTTTGGTTTGCGATCGCCTTTCATGCACCAATGAGTGGACGAGAAAAAGAATCTGGACGAGTCTATTTCTCGCTCACAGGTGGATGCGAATTTTTATGATTAGTGCGGAAAAGAGCTCTATAGTATCGTTTTCGAATCTTTGATCATTATTCTCGTTCTAGCTGCATCTCACCTGTGTTGAGAATTGCAATGTTCATAAGAAGGAAATTTTTAGAAATGACCTGTGAAACACCCGATTTAGCGTGAATGATGATTTTTGTAGATTGTTCTGTGGACTGAACTTTATGTTTATATCCGAGTCGTAATGAACTCAACAATTGGTACTGGATAACCCGAAGGAAGCCATGTCGTCAAAGAGTAAGTAAAATATTTCCCTTTTTTTCTTGTTTTTATTGTAGTGTTCAAAGCGAAGATTACCCATTCGGTCTATTCCTAGTTGACGTGGAAATATCGCTTAGCGAATATGGCGCTGATTGGTTGGCGATTAAGTTTCATAGATAGGAACTTTATTTTTTGTGAATTTTTTGACCATTTCTTAATTTTCACAATTGCTTATTGATTATTTTCATATTCCTTATGTTTGCAGTCGATTAGTATTTTTGCCCACTTTGAATTCGTATGTCGCTATCTCATAGATTTCGAATCAGCCGCCATATCGATTTGGCGCTGTTTTGGCTTTGACGACAATTTTACAAAATCGTGCCAGCCTATCCACTTAAACTAGGAATTTACCGCAATGTGTTAATTTGCTTTTTACATTTAGGTATGCATTTATTGAAGGAATTTGATTTTCATCCACTTATTCCGTCTTGAATTGGGTATCGGCAAACGCAAATGATCTATCCCAGTACGGCACATGCTCGTGGATTCAAAACATTTTATTGTCGCAATCGTCTATTTTCATCAGTGAAAAACTGTTTCGCCTTTTCTTTGGATAAGTGGCGGATATATATTGGAGGGAAGGGTATTGCACTCCTCCAAACATCCCAAATAACAGAAAAATCACTTAACTAGCAACGGCAAGCAAGGGTGTCCGTCAGCACGTGCCGTAATGGATGACGTCATTTTCGAACCCTTACCTGGGCTGATGATTTTATTATTTGATAATTTCGGGGGAGGTGGTCTTAAAAAAAATGTATATCAAGGAAATGAATGAATGACCCCTTGGTGATTACCACTACGGGACTTCTAACATGTTAATAGTATTTTATCATTTCCCCTCCCCCCCCCCCTTCTCCCCGCTGGTCAATTTTTTTATTTGGGGACTTTCTATTAATGAAATGTGCAATAATACAGCCTTATTTTTTAGTTAATTTCTTTCAATTACTTATTATTGCTTATTATAGGGCTTTACAGGAAAAGGAAATTTCCCTGTCTTTTCATGAAGTCTAAGTTTAGACTTTCTATATCATGCAAATATTAATTGTATGTATTTTCACCCCTTTCCTCAAACTTAAAAGTAACAATTTTAAAGATTCAAAGAATAATTAATTTTCGAATTTAAAATTTTTTCACACACTAGAATTAATGAACAGTTTTCAATGCTTCCAGTTTTCTGAAACTTCTGTACTAATAAGTATACAGCTTTGAGCTCCCTATTTGGATGTAAATGGTAAAAATAATCAACATTATGACGATTTGCCATATTCCATTAATTGAAAACTGATAGACAAATGAAGTTACAATTATAATTTTTTTTAAATACATATTTTGAATAACTTAATGAACTATTAATTTAAAATAAATATTTTAACACAAAGAGGCAACTTTTCTGATGCTAGAATAATTAATTAAATCCTATGATGTATGACTATGATATTGTATTTTAATCATTTTTTTTTTTTTTTTTTTAGGTATAGGGAGATAGTCAATTTAAACCTGAAGTCTTAAAACAAATTGATGCAAATGGTGACCATATAGGTGATTGGTGCACAGCCGGTCAGAAACCTAAAGAAGCTTTTTGTTTCATTTGTAATAGCGTCATAAATTGCAGTCAGCATGGTGTAGCTGCTGTAAAACGTCATGCCCTTAATAAAACACATGTAAAAAACTGTAACAAAATACAAAGAGAAGATGGAACTATCCAAAAATTGAACCAGTTATCTATTGCTAGTAGCTTTGCAATTGGTACAAAAAATAATCATTCTGATAATGTAGCCACTGTAGAAACTCTTTTTTGTTTGGCTATTGCATCATCTAGTGTGCCATAATCCTTTACTGATACAGCTACAAATGTTTTCCCTAAAATGTTCTCAGGCTGCAAGATTGCTGAAGACTTTAGTTGTAGGCGCAAAAAGATGTCATATATAATTTCTGATGGCTTAGGGCCATATTTTCAGAAATAATTGTCTGAAAAAGTGTTGAAAAGCGTTTTTTCCCCATCCAGTTAGATGAAACTCCTGTGCCGGAGAAACGCGTACAACAATTGGATATTTTAATCCGTTTCTTTTGTGAAGAACAAAATAAACTTGTTGTTGCAATTGGGATTCAAGATTTCTTGAACATGCTTGTGGAAAACGTCACGGATTCTTTAACTTGTTTGCCCCAAGCAAAGCTTTTTTCAATTTTTAGTGATGGACCTAAAGTTATGCAATGTTTTAAAAAGAAAATGGTATCTCTTAACATTTTAGATGTCAGTGAATGTTCATTACATAAAGTGCATAATGCATTTTCAGCTGCTCTAAATGCTTATGGAAATGATATTGAAGAACTCTGTATAAATATTTATTATTTATTTAAGCGATCTGTAACGCAATGTGAAGATTTTAAAATTATCCAGTATAAGCTTGGCTTTCCTGAACAAGTTTTTTTGCGTCATGTGTCTAGCAGATGGCTCACTCTTCACACTAGTGTGGCACGTATAATTTCACAATTTCAGGTATTGAAAGAGTACTTTAAAATGGAGAGACCATCAAAGTGTGATTCAAAAAGATTGAGTAACTTATGCAAAACCTTCGATGATAAGAGTTTCCTTGCCAGGCTTCTTTTTTTAAAGAATACATGTATTCTCTTTAGTGAATATTTGTCACTGTTTCAAAGACAAGAGCCCCTGAAACACATACTGTATGATGAAATGTGTAATTTATTAAAGAAATTGATGGGAAGATTTTTAAAAACAAAAGTTTTTAAAAGTTTAGACGTAGTAATTGGCCTGTACATATTTATCGTACTGCTGTAAATAATTGCAATAAGTGTAATATTCTTTCAAACAACATAAACAATAATTCTTAACATAGTACAAATCTTGATTTAAACTAGTGCACAGTTATTATAAAAACATTTTAATCGACTTAAATTTTGATTTTAACTTATGCAACGCAGAAACAAAATGTGATTTTCCTGTCACAAAGCTGATAAAAATCCGATTTTACCTGATACAAAATTATATTGTGGGTGATACGAAGCTGATAGGAAATTAGATTTCAACTGATACGAATGAGAAGTCAAGCTGTGCCATCCCTGTAAGTAGCTTTAGCCTCTAATTTTGCTTTCCACAAACACGTGATAAAATAATCTTAAAGGGGTGTTGTATTATTGTATTAACGGGGAATTTTATTTATTTTTTCTTGACAAGGGAGAGGCTTCCAATATTAAGTCTTTACGTAACAATTAGATTTTAGTGAGTGAATCGAACTTATGCTTACGCAGCAATGAACCTTTCAGCGAGCGAAGCGAGCCTATGCTTCAATAGCAATGAACCTTTTAACGACTGAAATAAGCCTGTGTTTATGGGTCCATGAACTTTTTAGCTAAAGAAGCGAGCTTGATTTTGCGTAGCGATGAACTTTCCTGCGAGCAAAGCGCCAAAAACTGTGTCCTATACACGAATGACAGATTTCCACAACGCGAAGCTTCGCAGTTAGCTAAAATATTGCACATGTTAAAATTTCGTATTTAGCTAGTGTTTTGGGTATTTAGCTAGTGTTTATATAAAATGGTCCTACATCGTCTATGTAACGTTATTACTTCGGAGGTTGTTCGAATATTAAAAATTCAATCGCTAAATATCACGTATTCCACCATGCTCTGTCACCTAATTTTTTTTAAATTATCCATAAACATTTCAATTTTGATGCAATTGTTAAATATAAAAACTTTCTTGATTTCTTTTAACTTTTAAGGTTATTTCAAATTATCATTTTTCCTAAGTATACTTAATGTCAAATTATCATTCAATAAAATTTAAATTCGTCTAATGCATAAGTCTTTATTTACATTTAAATTGTCTATTTAAAACCTTGACGTTACCCAAGACGACAAAACAATGACTTACCCATCATTGTACGATCATGTGGCATAAGTTTGATACAATCCTTGTGGTATAGTGGCTTATGTCAATAAGTCGAAATTCGTGTAACAAGAAATGGAAGTAATTTATACACGTAGATTTATATAATTTTCTATAAAGCTGCTCTTCATTCACGCTGCTTATCTTTCAGACTTGAGAGTTTACTATTCAATTTTTTATAAATTAAATGTTGCCAAAAATACTTCAATTCCGAAGAAACTTTTGAATTTCTTACGATTAAACATCTTGTGGTGGCGGCAACATTTGAAAATCATTATTTATTTATCTGTAGAAATTTCACTTTAATGATAACAAAAAAAAAAAAGGCAATCAAAGAAATCTAAATTTACATTGAATGCATAACAGCACAGAAAATAAAGGTGTGTTAGTCACATTCAATAATACTCTTCTTGATTAGACAACTTTTTGAAAAATTCCCCCAAAGTTTCCCCTTGCTCTATTAGTTGGAAAGAAACACGCATTACAACGCAATGACTTGGTTGCTATAGTTACAACTTTTGTTTCCGTTTGAGTGGGTGATGGTCCACGAAAATTTCAAACGTTAGAAGCAAGCAATATCAGTTGGAGTGTATAACTCGTACAAAATTTGCTACAGCTCCGTGCAGTCTCCTTCCCCCTAAAATACCACTGAAACGGCTCTTCTTGCACTTTCTTAAGCGGGTATGGATAGCTGTAATCTAACGAACTCAGTCGAAGTCAACAAAACGCAGAGTCAAAACAGAGTTCTCGAAGAAGATAAAGAGACCAGAACATCCGACGTCTACAAAACGGGCAATCTCCCATTTCGGTTTGAGCATCCATCCAGATGGAATTACGGCAACTGCGTCTTCACTGCCAGCGAAGAGGTGCTGCAGAAATACAACAACGCCGACAATTCATGCGCAGTTTCCAACTCAAGGAGACCTCATCCGTTGTTCAGGACGACTAATTCCGACTACGGATCTCAACCTCCGTGCGTGCATACCATGCCTCATACCTACCACCCTCGACATTATAAGTACTGGGAGCAATTGGCGAGTGTTGGAATGTATCGGAATCGAGGCTTCAATACAGGTGTGGATCATAGACGAGTGGAAGAGTAATAAAACGGCGACAAGATAGTGCTGAAACTTATCTGCTATGACGTGATTTAAATTTAAAAAAATAGGTGTGCAAGTTTTATCACAATGGCCGAGCTTCTAATATTTTAACTGGTATGACTGGATTTCAATATTGAAACTGGTAGCTGGATTTTCAATTTGTTTTATTGTCTTTATTTAGTGTATATAAAATTACAGTCGGATCGATTTTTTTAAGTGTGTCAGAAGCCAAAATTGACCTGATCAATCATTACCTAAAACTTTCAATCTGAATAAATTAACCAAAGAATGTGAAGTTTTATAATTTAAGGCCTTGGAGCAATAAGCGTGAAAGCCTAACTTAACAAATAATAATACTTGTTGCTTTATTGTTTATTATTTTGGTCACCTTTACTTTTAAATTTAATTGTTTACTTCATAGACATTTCTATTGGTTGTAAAATCTGATAATACAGAAGATGATGGCTATCATCGAACAAGCTTATTTATTTACTGCTTGAACATAAGAATTGTAAATTCAATTTCACAGCGTTTTGAAATCTATTACCGAAAGGTTGGCGATATTTTGGAATTTCTTGGTGGCCGTATTGAAGGAAACAACTATTCTAATCAAATGAATAGTGTATATGAAGAAAAAAAAAATTGTCGAAATAATCATTCATCTATTATAACCTTTTTATATTTTTATAAACAAAATTAACTTATAATAAAAGACTGAGAAATTTAACTCTGAATAACGTTATTGATTGTGCAGACTGGATACACATAGTGATATGAAATCTTAGTCAGTGGAAAAAGCACGGTGATGACTTTTAGGCGAAATTGGAAACTTTTGAATTTTACAACAATGTTTAACAACTTCTTTTTATTAAACATACATTAATGTTTAGGTTAAGATTTGCAGTAGGATACTCCTTGGCGATTTCTAAAAAAAGTCGCAAAATAAAAATGACGTCAAAAGGCTGTGTCGCCAAATCCAAAATAGCGTCGTCTTGCCAACATCGATGTTGACCATTCGGTTCCAAATCGTCAACTTTCAAAAAAACGCCAAGCGACATCGTATAGTAAATCTTAACCACTGTGTCAACTGGTACCCGTCTAACGGAAGAGTTCCAGATTTTTTATTCGATCTTGTTTGAGTTGTTCAACATTTTTGTTAAATATTGTAAAGGCTGGTTTTAATACTTAATTTGTTAGATTTCTATACATGTCTTATTTAACTTTCAAAAAAATTTCTTCCAGCCATTTTTAATTATCCACCTACTAAACCCTGTTTCCTCAAGACAACCTTATAACTACTAGTGATTTAAGAATCTTCGGCTGAATAGTATGGATTAACGCCATTGTTCATTTTCGAAATGTATCAGTATGCACTTTTACAGTTTTCTTACAAATGTTCTGAAGCTTATAACTTATAGGTGTAAAATTATCAGAATTTATTGTTATTTTATTACTATTTATATTAATAAATGGTCCTTTTGCTTTAAATACCTCACAACTTTAAATTTCTAATTTTCCATTTAGGAAAAATGCCACATAAATTAAGATTGAAGAAAATGGTTTGATTTTAATTTTAAAATTACAGATTAATTCGAAACTCAATTTATGATTCTTTTGTCTCGAATCTCCGATAAATTTGAGTCACTTACATTAAGAACGTGATCTATAGAAATGAAGTTATTTGACAATCTCACTGCCTAAAGAACTTTTCCAAAACATAAGTATCATTCAAGGTTTTATCCTTCAATATACATGTTAATTCATGAGCTGCAAGGCAAACTATTTGGCATTATTGGATTATTTATGATCGCGAACTTTTAAATTTACACATGATCAGATAAGCTTCAATGCGCTGAGCGGTAAATTAACGTATAATTTAATGACTTTGTGATAAATTAGCACATTGTGTAATCGAAGCAATTGCTTTCATTAATCATCTTCTAATAAAGTCTTTAATTGAGACAAGTTTATATTATGCAATTATTAAGCTAATACGCCTATGTGATTAGATATACCGGATATCCAATTTCAGCGTTAAAAGCCAGTGTATTAAAGGTGTCAACGTTAATTACTAAATTACAGATTTAATCTTCAAAATTTATTCTATAATGAGAAAAATATGTTTTGAAAAGAACAATAAATTGTATTAAAAGTTAATGGTTTAAGATAATCTTGTTGCCGAACTGTGATTTTAAGAATTTAGAATAACACTGACAGCAGACATTTTATACTTCTATCTTATGTCAAATAGATGAGAAATTATGTATTATCCTAACATTTGAGTTTATTCTGTTATGCTGCAAGAATACAATGCAATTTATAATAAACTGCAACACCTTAAAACATTCGAGATATATTAATATAAATTTATATATATTAAGAGAAAAACATTTCGGTGACCATAAAAAAAAATATGAATCACCAACACGTTCTGCACATTCTACATTTCTTGCAATCACATGCAAATTTCCGCTTGTATTTTGGCATGTAATGCAGGAAAATTGCGCAGGAATTTTAAAATTGAATTTTTGCGAATCAATGCAACTGGCTTCTGCTGCGAGTAAAAAATAACAATTGGACAAGCACCTGTTGGATACTTTGACAAAACGTTTAAAAGAAGTGACATGCAAATTATTATATTTGGTGTATTGCTCAAAGTTGTTTAGTTTTCCAAAAAGCTAATTTTAGGTACGTAAAATGACACGCCTATACCATGGCAGTTGCGAAAAAATTTGTTTGGAGGGATATTTTTTTAAATCTTCATGCCAATAGGAACCAAAGAAACTTTGTAATAGATGTCGAAAAAATATTATTAACTAGTGTTTAATTAACTTTTAATTGTTTAAGTCTTTGTTTCATAAACTTTTAATAATTAATGAATATCAAAATAAATTTTAAGTAGCGTTTCATTACATTTTAATAAATGTTTGATTAAATATATTAGAAAATTTCGTAGCATTTTAATTAATATTTCTTTAGTTTTTAATCATGTTTCATCTTGTGTACTTATTTTTTAATCAAAGAAGGATTTAATGCTATTCATCTTTTCTTTTTAATATACATTTTTTGTTAGAAATTGGAGTACTTAACTGCTGTCATCCATACTTCTCTTCCCACATTTATATTTAATAAAGTTAGAAATTCATGTTTAATTTATGTTTAGATATTTAATTATTTTAAAATAATTATTTAATTTTTCATTAAATTTTAAATCGTATTAGAGATTTAGGGATTAAGTTATCGAAATATATATATATATATATATATATATATATATATATATATATATATATATATATATATATATATATATATATATATATATATATATATATAATAGCTGAAAAATTGGGTATTAGAAAAATAAGTGCTAATTTTTCCGATGTTGCAAATTCAAATCGTTATATCTCCAGAATCAATAGCAATTAGTTATTCAATTTTTTGGAGCATTTAATTCATATAATTTTAAACATTTTATCTTCACAGAATTTTATTTTTTAAATTCTGTTTTAAAATACAGTCAACTTGCGATAACTCGAAGACTTATAAGTCGAATATTTGTTTATCTTGAAGCTTTCAATAGGTTCCAAGACAAAGTAATGTTTTTCAACATGAAGTTATCTCCATATCTCGAAGTGTACACCTTTTAAGTCGAAGTTTTTGTGAAATTTCTTTTTTATCGTAACAAACATTAAAAACACAAATTAGAAAAAAAATGATTTTAATTTTTTCCTCCTTACATCTTTTTTACAATTTAACTTGTTACCCGGGGAAAACCCCTTTACATTGACGCGTATAGAAAGTAGACAGGCTTTTGCCTTTACATTCCATTCCAGATTTAAAATGTAGTCAATGGTGTCAAAACGTAAGTTGAATACGCTAAGTTTAACTCCAAAGCTAATATATATATATTGATCACTGAAACTGAACAAAATCTGTGATAAAAGAAGAAAGACGTTGCTTTTAAGTACAGAATTCCTCTCCGAATACTCTTTCAACCATTTTGAAAAACAAAGACGATTTTGAGAAGACATGAATCGAAATTCGATCCATAGTGTAAATGACTGAAGGTATGTGCCTTTCCTGGTGTCGAAGCTGCTCTTTTAAAATGGTTTGAGAGACATATCGAAACCATAATTTCAAAATCTTAGTGGGGTGATGTTAAAAGAAAAGGGGAAGGACTTTACCCGTTTACTAAAAGTTGAAGGATTTAGGATTTATAGCAATGCAGGATGACTAGAAAAATTTAAATCAAAACACAATATTATCTTCCGGACTCCACATTAACGAGCAAAAGATGTCTCTGATGAAATATGCCTTGAATGAATAAAAAAATAAAAAAAAAAAAAAAAAACACTTCCGAGCGACTTCATAACATTTAACGTAAAGGATAACATAAAAAATAGCACAAATTTCAATATTTTAACTTTGGGAATTTTTTTAATTTTATCTAATTCACCCATCAAAATTCTGTGCAGATAAAATTTTCTTTACATAATTATGTATTGCAGAAAGTTTTCACTTTAAAAAAAAAAAAAAATCTTTACTTATATCAAAATACGCAAACATCAATTATTATGGATTTTTCTTGGTTTTTAATTTTTTTAAAAATAAATAACCATAACATTTAAAAAAAAAAATAAAAAAAAAAAATTATATATTTCAAAGATTTATAAATAGTATCCCATACATAAGATAAATGTTTGACTTAAAAATACATATAATTTTTTTTTTTTTTATTATTATTATTATTATTTTCGGTACCGGACCTCCTTAAAGCTAAATGGATGCTGGTTAGCTTATTAAAGACTAGCAGAATACAAGTTCTTCGCAACGAAATTTTAACATGTGCAATATTTTAGTCAGCTGTGAGGCTCCGCGTTGCGGAAATCAGTCATTAGTGTATAGGCCCCAATTTTCGGCACTTCACTCGCGGGAAAGTACATCGCAACGCAAAATTGAGCTCGCTTTGCTTGATGAAAGGTTCATTGCTGCGTAAGTATAAGGTCGCTTCACACACTAAAAACTAATTGCTAAGTAAAACCTTAACTCTTTAATCCCCGTAACGGCCCTACCGGCCCAGCCGGCTGAGTTCCATTCCGGCCGTGTCTTTTCACTTACAACTCCTACCCCCCCCCCCCCCTTCTTGGGTGGACCTTGGAGGTCCGATACCATTAACGGCTCACTACAATGGGTCAGAGATTTCTCTTCACAGCGGGAGGGAGAAGAGGGGGCCAAGGTATTCTTGCAACTGTCGTCACACTAGGGTGGGTATAACAGGTGGTTTTCATTCTTATCTTAGGAAGCCTTTCTTTTCACAGCTTCATGTCCAAAACACAAATACTTTGTACTACTAAAGAAAACAAACAAAACGCCTTGAGGATTTACTAGTTGTCAATCTCTATCTGGAAACCAGATAGCGAAGAGAGATAAATTACCCTTAGCTTAGCAGAGGGTCTATTGGCTTTCTCTCTAAATGCCGCACTTGGAGGGGTGAAAATGGTTTTTCTTTTCGGGTGTGAACCTGGTCCCTAAAGGATATTCCAGAAAACTGCATTGGGAACTAAAGAGTTAATATTAGAAGCCCCTCCCTTGTCGAGAATCAATAAAAAAATTCCCTGTTAATAACTATAATACAACACCCCTTTAAGAATATTTTAACACATGATGTTCGTAAAATTAGAAGGTCAAAACTACTTATGTTGAAACTTTCAGAGCTCTAGGCCTATTAGAAGTCGCTTTTTGTGAAAATATTAATTAAAAATTCATTAAACACAAAACAAATTATGTTAACGTTCTTTTTGTCAAAAGTCCAATTAGAAGGCCAAAACTATTTGTGTTGAAAATTTCAGAAATGTAAGAAATCATTTTGTAAAATATTTGTTAATTAATTAAAAAACAAATAAAATGTCAAAATTCTGTTTCTTTTTTTTTCCAAAAAAATTTTCCAAAAGTCCAATTTGAAGGCCGAAACTACTTATGTTGAAAATTTTAGAGCTGTAGGCTTATTAGAAATCATTTTGTAACATATTTATAAATTAATTGAAAAAGAACTAAATAAAAATTTAATATTTTGTTTTTCAAAAGTCCAATTAAAGGTTAAAGCTACTTATGCAGAAAATTTCAGAGCTGTAGCCCTATTTAGAAATTGTTTTGTAAAATATATATTAATTAATTAAAAAAATTAATTAAAAGAGAACTAAATAAAAATTTAATATTCTGTTTTTCAAAAGTCCAATTAAAAGATTAACTCTACTTATGTTGAAAATTTTAGAGCTGTAGCCCTATTAGAAATCGTTTTGTAAAATATATATTAATTAATTAAAAAGGAACTAAATAAAAAATTAAAATTCTGTTTTTTAAAAGACCAATTAGAAGGCCAAAGCTACTTATGTTGAAAATTTCGGAACTGTAGCCCCATTAGAAGTCGAAATTGTTAATTAATTACGAAAATTAATTAAAAATTACTAATTCAAATTTTAACATTCTGTTTTTCAAAAGTCTAATTAGAAGGCTAAAACTACTTATGATGAACATTTCAGAGCTGTATCTCTATTTGAAGTCACTTTGTAAAAAATAAAGTAATTAAAAGAATTAATTTAAAAAGAACTAATTAAAATTTTAACAACACATTGTAACAACACACACAAATTAACAACATTGTGTCAAACAGCACACATAAAATTAGAAAGCCAAAACTTCCTATGTTGAAAATTTCAGAGCTCTACTCCAATTTTAAGTACGTTTCTATAGATCCACAGACAGACAGACAGATACACAGCTTGTTTTATTATTATAGATTCTTTCTATATTAAAAAAAAAGTATCAATTAAAATTCAGTGAACACTGTTTGAAATTTCTTTCGCTTCTCTGTACTTCTCTTCTTCTTCTTCGTACTTCTCTGTCTTGTGCAAAAACAACTGGATTTAAAATTAGGACATTTTGTACATTTGTAGAGTAATGTTTGGGAAATCTCCTGATAAGTAACAATCAGTGATGCGAACTTTCGATTTTGAGTTGATGTTTATGCCATAATGAAAGATTTTTTTTGCATGTGTCGTCCTTTCCAGGAAAAACTAACCACTGTATAAATTTAATTTTTCACAGGCACATAGGTATGTGTCTTATTAGAACACTCTCGTCATTCTTTTTTTTAAAATTTCAGTGCAGTTTTGGAATTATTATCTCAGGAGTTGCCAATGACACACCATGTATTTTCGTCATTTTCGCATACATTTTTGCACGCTGTATTTTCAAAGTAGTAATAATTTTCAATTTATGGATTTATTTTATTATTCAAAAATTTCGCAAAATATGTTATTTAACACTTTTATTGGATAGTAGTAAAATCTGGTTGAAAATCTTGTAACCTTGGTCTTGAGTCGGTATTCAGCTAGATTCGATTTCGATTTGAATGCTATTGTTTGCAAAAACCATTTGCTCGATATTTTAAGTATACTCATTCATAATTTATTGATTTCTAGGATCGCGTCACAAACCTTAAGTTGACTGGTGTTTTTCGGTTATCATGTATTTTTAATAGCAAACCGCAAGCACAGCGAGCTTTAGCTTTGGAGAGGGTTGTCGAGCAGGTGACTTGATTGCAAAGCAAATTCTCTTGGGTTGGCGAGCATTTGTGAGCAAGGGATGAAGCTCCCTAGTATTTTACAAAGAAACTTCAGATGATATCTCTGGTGATACGAACTAGCGATTTACTTGTACCCTCAAAATACATTTGACTTTTAAAAATATAATGAAAAGTTAAAACTTGAATGAACATATTTAGTATTATTCAAACTTACATTTGACAATTATGCATTTTATTAATAATACATTTGCCATTAGAACAGCGTTCGTCACTAAGTTTTAGAGGCGGACCGTATAACTTACGTTGGAGCTGTTCGCGGGCCAGATGCACCAAAATATGTATCTTTATTTATTATCGATTTTATAAAATATAGCATTTCTGAAAACTGGAAAAAATATTAATTTTTTTTTAATTTTCCATTACCCGTATGTATGCATAGGGTAATGAAAGTAGAGCATTCGGGCAAAAAATAATTTTTGATTTTTTTTGCATTTCACCACGTTTTGGAACATTCTGATTTCAAAAAAGTGATCTAGAAAAAATGTTTGTCTGTGTGTGTGTGTGGTCAGCATAACTCCCAAACAAACTGACCTACGATATTCAAATTTGGTGTGCAAGTTGGTGGTAGCCATGGGACCTACCGTTAAGGTTTTCGTCAAAATCGCGCTTGCGCATAAGGTAGCTGCCATTGAAAAAATCATGTTTTTCAGTAATTGCTAAAAATCGGCTCTAACGATTTTGTTCAAAATCGCTGTGGTAATGCCTCTTAAGGTGTTCTAAACATCCCCACCACCGAAATTCCCGTAAAAATGCTTTAATGGCGTATGAAGTGGAAAAACGAAAGCTTTTAACACAGAGTTCTCTTCCTTGAGCATACCTCATCAACGATCGTTTTTTTTTTTTTTTCGTGTTTTTTTCTTCTTTTTTTTCTTTTTTCTCTCTGCTCAGTTTTGCTTACAAGAAAGGATAATATAAGAATTATCGATAAACATAACGCTAAAATTCCCATTTTTAAAAATTTTTAAAAAAAAAAAAAAGACCCATATAAAAATTATCTTAAAAATATCGTCAAAATGGCAATTTTTTCTAAGCGACTGATGAAAATATAAAAATGATAAATTACACAAATCTACATCAGCCTAATAATGTAATTGAAAGTTGTGCGATGTTCCACACCCCTAGTTTATCTTTAAAAAAATACAATTAGATTTTTTTTTCAAATAATAATAATAAATAAATAGAAAAAAAATATTTCATAATTAATAAATTAAAGGCTAAATAAGAAATGGATCATTTGTTTCAACGTGACAATACGACTTGACCTAACTTTTAATAAAAGTAATTAAACTGTAGTTCCAAATTACCCCGTTTTAGTCGGTATCAATTGTGAGACGATGGAGGTAGAAATAGTTCAGTTTATTTTATGACTAGCTAAATACCCGTGCTTCGCTACGAAATTTTAACATGTGCAATATTTTAGCTAGCTGTGAGGCCTCGCGTTGCGGAAATCTGTCATTCGTGTATAGGACCCAGTCTTTGGCGCTTCTCTTTCATAGTTGCAACATAGTAAACTTTGCTTTCATAGGTCATATTTTCTCTTAAAGAATAATCTCCAATCTTAATATTTTCCATAAACCTACTGTTAAACTTTCATCCTCACAAAATATATTAAAATATTATTTCCCATATTGTTTAACATATGAAAGAAATTTAAAAAAAAAAAAAAAAAAAAAAATGTGTACTTTTTTTCTTCTTGAAAAGAATAAAGAGAAATCACCAATTATAATATTCTCCATAAACCTACTGCTAAACTTTCACGATCACGAAATATATTAAAATATTGTTTTCCGTTCATAATTTCATACACGATCACAATACCTACCAAGATACTATTTTTTATGATGCTTGACACTTTCAGGAAACACCAAACAAAATCGGAAGAAAAAAATCTGAATACTTTTCTTTTCGCCAAAAGAATAAAGAGTAATCACCAATCTTAATAATCTCTATCAAGCTAATGCTAAAGTTTTCATGATCACAATATCTATTAAATATTGTTTTCCACGATGCTTAAAACTTAACAACTTAAACTTAACAAGAAACTCCAAACAAAATATGACAAAAAAAAATTTACTTTTTTTCTCTCCAAAACAATAGAGTAATCACCAATCTTAACATACTTTTGAAACCTAAAGCTATGTTAACGCAATTATACTATCTAACAAAAACTTTTTTTAAACTTAGAAAAGTAAAATATTAGTTAAAATTTAAACTTACAAGCTTTTATTTTCTTTTTTTATCAACTTATATTTAAGTTTAATACAAAACTATGTGAGCAGTTTATCAACATTGCTATAAAAGTTGCGATTTGTCTGGGACTATATCTTTACTCAGAAGAATACATCCTACAGCGTATACTCAAGGTTCAAGTAATGCTGTCCCGAGGTATAGTTTTTTCATTTAACTGAAAATACTACAAACTTCTTTGCCAATATTTTTTCTTACCATTTAAAATTAATAATTTCATACGAACAATGTTAAAAAGTAGTATTAACGTTTGCTAAGAACGTGAATCCTTTGTTTAAGGTTTTTACCAGAGGCGACATTTCGCAAATTTGTTTAGCCTTGCGACCTTTATTGTACCATCATACATAGAAACACTATTTATTTTTGAAACAAAGGAATGGTTTAAAACATTATTTTTAAGCAATTTTTTGTATTACTAATGCAATATAGTATAACTAGCTAAATACCCGTGCTTCGCTACGAAATTTTAACATATGCAATATTTTAGCTAGCTGTGAGGCCTCGCATTGCGAAAATCTGTCATTCGTGTATAGAACCCAGTTTTTGGCGCTTCGCTCGCAGGAAGGTTCATCGCTACGTAAAATCGAGCTCGCTTCATTCGCTGAAAAGTTCATTTACACATAAGCACAGGTTTACTTCACTCGTTGAAAGATTCATGGCTATGCAAGCATAGGATAGCTTCGCTCGATGAAAGATTCATTGCTGCTTAAGCATAAACTCGCTTCACTCACTAAAATCTAATTGCTACGTAAAGTCTTAATATTAGAAGCCTCTTCCTTGTCAAGAAAAAAAAGTCCCCTTTAATACAATAATTCAGCACCCCTCTAAGATTATTTTAACACGTGTTAGTGGAAAGCAAAATTAGAAGTCGCTTTTTGTAAAAATATTAATAAAAAATAAATTAAAATTGTAACATTCTTTTTGTCAAAAGTCCAATTAGTTGGCCAAAACTTCTTGTGAAATCTCAGAAATGTAGCCCAATTACAAATCGTTTTGTAAAATATTTGTTAATTAATTAAAAAAAAAAAAATTAAAAAATGTTAAATTCTGTTTTTCAAAAATCCAATTAGAAGGCCACAACTATTTATGTCAAAAATTTCAAAGCTGTAGCCCTGTTTGAAATCGTTTTGTAATACATATATTAATATTAATTAAAAAAATTAATTAATATCGAACTGAACAAAAATTTTAAAATCTGTTTTTCTGAAGTCCAATTAGAAGGTCAAAACTACTTACGTTGAAAATTTGAGAGCTGTAGCCCTATTAGATATCGTTTTGTAAAATATTAATTAATTAATTAATTAATTAATTAATTAAAAAATTAATTAAAAAGAAACTAAATGAAAATTTAAAATTCTGTTTTCAAAAGTCCAATTAGAAGGCCAAAACTACTTATGTTGAAAATTTTAGAGCTGCAGCCCTATTAGTAGTCGTTTTGTAAAATGTTTATTAATTAATTAAAAAAATTAATTAAAAAAGAACAAAATAAAAATTTAAAATTCTGTTTTTTAAAAGTCCAATTAAAAGGCCAAAACTACTTATGTTGAAAATTTCAGAGCTGTAGCCCTTTTAGACATCTTTTTGTAACATATATTTATTAATTAATTAAAAAATTAATTAAAAAAACTAATTAGAATTTTCACATTCTGTTTGTGATGTATACAATTAGAAGGCCAAAACTACTTATGTGGAAAATTTCAGAGCTGTAGCCTTATTAGTAGTCGTTTTGTAAAATGTTTATTAATTAATTAAAAAAAATAGTTAAAAAAGAACAAAATAGAAATTTAAAATTCTATTTTTTAAAATTCCGATTAAAAGGCCGAAACTACTTATGTTGAAAATTTCAAAGCTGTAGCCCTATTAGATATCGTTTTGTAACATATTTATTAATTAATTAAAAAAATTAATTAAAAAAGAACTAATTAAAATTTTAACATTATGTTTCTGATGCATAAAATTAGAAGGCCAAAACTACTTATGCTGAAAATTCTAGAGTTCTACTCCAATTTCAAGTAGGTTTCTATAGATCCACAGAGCCATACAGACAGACAGACAGACACACAGTTTGTTTTATTATTATAGATAATTGGTAGCTCTACAACATTGGATTCTTTTTTTAATATACCGGTAAAAGATAGATATGGCTAAAAATAATACTCTCTGTTACAATAAATAAAGGCGTACTAAATTATAAATCTTTTAATGCTTTTTGTAATTGTCGCTGAAACTAAAAAAAGTAGTTTGTTTTCAATTCATTCGAAATTTTGAAATGTCATTACTGAAAACGAGTACAGCTTCACACGATTTTTTAACACACTCGTTCCCATTCTAGATTCAAATGTGGAGCATTTTTCTTTGAAAAGCATTCCTCCATGATCGGAAAAGTTATAACGAATGTTCCGTTACAATGCAATCAATTATCAATTTAACCCTCAAGAAAAATACCTTTTTTTATTAAATGAATATTCCTATATCTAACTTCGACAAGGCAAAATGACGTGAAATGCGCTAAATATGCAACTGTGGTGGTCTCGTGTACAAATAGCTGATACAACACCTAGGCCTAGTGGTCACTTTTGTTAAGTGGTTAACACGCCTGTCTACTGATCTATGAGTCCCTGGTTCAACTCCCCGTTAGCACTTCGCCTACATTGTGACTACCGGACAACAGAATCATGCTGCCATCTATCGGCGCCTTCTGGAAATACTGCATGACTTCCACACTACCAACTCAGCTAGCAACTTCTAGTGACTCACTGCCACACAGTTAGTATCTCAATCGTTCGCTCCTTAGTGACTCACTGGGAAGAGGCTATGTGGGGGTCTCCAGGGCCTGACCATCGGCCTATGACTTTAGCATAGGCCCACAAGACCCGGGCCATGGGCCTATGACTTTAGGGGGCCCCGAAATTGGCTGTAAACCATTTTTGTTTCATAAAAGCTATGTGAATATCTTTAATAACCTGTATAAAATAATTTTTACATAAAAATTATTTTGTATTGATCTTGAACCGTCTTTAGTATCCTAGAGTGTATTTATTCAAATAAACTGTTTAAAAGCGTGAAAGACAAGCTTTTTTAAAAGAGTGAAAAAAAAATTTGAAAGGAATAAGTCTTGACGAATTTATAGTGGTATCAGCAAATGCCGACTCTGAAGTTGTAAATAATGCTGCAGATATTGTCGTCACGGATATACACATTGTTATAGTGAAATGCAATGTTATACATAACAAAGTTTTTCCTTTTTTGATTTATAAATTTGATTGTTTGAAATTTGTTTCTTTATTTGCACACACACACACACACACACACACACACACACACACACACACACACACACACACACACACACACACACACACACACACACACAAAACTTTTAGAAAACAATATTAACATTAATTCATCAACTTTTTCTATATTTCATGTTAATTCATTTGACTTGGCATCGAGTCCATTTCCAATAAATCACCCGTTTGAAAAAAGGGTCCCCAAATGTGTTCAGACCTTGGGCCCCAACTTGTCATGATCGGGCCCTAGTGGTTTCGTGTACAAATAGTAGATACAACATCTAGACACCAGAGATTTCTTTTTTCTTGTGGTTAACGCACCTAATTACTGGTCTAGGAGTCCCCGGTTCGACTCCCCGTTAGCGCTCATCACTACATATTCATGGATTGATGTTTGGAAACAAATCCCAAGTCGTCTCTGATTGGCAGACTTCCCGCGTCTTCCGGTTACTCTTTTCCGGCAGAGTATCTCCGTTTGTTTTCAATGCATTTGTCATTTCGATTCAAGGTTTGTTTTGCTTTTAAAAACTCAAATGAGCAGCGACTATTTTCAAAAATTGGAGCTTTTAGCTCAGGTGAGATACAAAGAGAAATTAATTATAGATGGAGGGATCGATTTATCCGATCCATTGTATGTTTTTTTAATGCAAACTGTTTGTTGACGATACCAGACATAGGCCAGAAGTCTCATTTGGATACATTTATATGCACTAAATTTTGTTTTAGATACCCAATTTGATGAAATTAAGATTTTTTTTTTCCTCAAAAGTTTCAGTTCATATGATATAATTTTACATTTTAAGGCATAAATAATATATTTAATATTAACTTCATTTGCTTGACAGGTTTGTATTTTTACAGATTAGGCTGTATTTCTTGTAACGCTACACAAATTTATACAGTACTTTAAATTAAATATCATGTTTTTAATAGTTTTTTTTTTTTTTTTTTTTTTTTTTTTTTTTTTTTTATAGGTGTTAGAGTGAATTATTTGTGTAGGTCATTATAAAAGGTGTATTATACTTCAAATGGTGTCTACTAAAATATTGTTGCGTGGACGGGTTCGAAAGATTTGAAGCCAAAGCAGATCAAAACTTGCAGAAATTTATTCCAAAATAACTCTTCACAGTTCTCTTACAGCTCCAGAACTTCTCGTTCTAGTAGACACAATACAGCTCTTTTCACCTCAATAGAGCACAAAACAGCAGTTAAAAACTTGACAACACCTGCTAAATCACTGCAAAAGACAATGCAATACAGTTCGCTCACTGAGACTCAGTAATTCCAGTCAACTAATGGACTCAGCTAACAACTAACTCAGTGACTCAAAATCAGTCAACTAACTCCATCACCCGCTCCCTGAGCTTTTATAGGGGAGATGAACGTACGTGAACCTTCTTGAAACTCCTAGAGGTAGACATTTGGAGAACTTTCCAGATTGTAGTCGAAAAGCCCTATACATGTACATGGGATACATGTACCTATACATGTACCGAAAATGTCGCCAAAACCGTCACCAACTTGGCTCTATCTCGCCAATTTGGCGAGATTCCCATCACCATAATGTTAAATGCGCTGCCCCTTGAAACTCGCTTCCCAGAGTTACCTCTGTAAAACCCGTTATCAAGCATCAAGGGACTCATTGCAGGGAAACAAATTAACGACGAACTATTGCACTGCCTTATGCGAAATGTATATAGATTTTACTATTTACAAAATTAACCCTACGAAATATTTACAAATATATAAAAATTCGTAACAATATTTAAGGGTCATTCCGTGCAAAGAGGAACACATTTTAATAAAAAATATGATTTATAAAAAATTTTGTACAAAAAGATACAAAGTTCATTCCTGGTAGTTCCTTTTTTTAATAAATTAATTTCTAAAAGTGGACAACACTCGAATTCCTGTTGAGTTTGTTCAATTTTGATGGAAGTGGGTGGTGCGATTAAAAAAACGTATAAAATAATTTATTTTTTGCCGACAGTTATATTAAGAATTTTTTAATTACTATATTACTTCAATAATAAAAATGATTGAAACAAGTATTTCATTGATTTTAAAATGGATAATTTTGGGTAACATAAGTTACCAGAAATGTGTTTACTTTCATGATATTAAAAAAAAAATTAACTCATATTTGTTAGCATACATTTTTCTTAGTTTAAGATACGTACTTTGTTGTCAGTTTTAGTTGCAATGTTATTGAAGACTTACAATTTTTCTAATCATCAAGCCTAAGGATATCAATTTAGAAATTTTTCATTTTATATTTTGTACCAATATTGATTTCAATATTTTGATATCAATAGTGGTGGTTCTTGCAAACCCATCTTAAAAGCTGATACCTGGTAAAATGTGAAAAGGTAAATTTTTAATTCATTCAGTGTGTAGAAACAAAATTTATTTTATTAGTCCGAGAGGCGACTGCAACTTTTTGGACCCCATCGAACATCATTCAGAAATTTTTATAGAATTTGGAGAAAAGTGAGTAGATTACGAATCACTGGTCTGCCGTGGCAAAAATGGCAGAAACTTATCAAAAATCGATTTGGAATGAGTTGAACTAAAATCCGATTGCCAAATATGTCATAACGTGCCAAAAAGATAACCAACTTTTTCGTCTAGCAACCCACTGCATTTTGATTTTCAATTAAAAAAAGTAGGGATGGAACGGATGTGAGTTTTGCCGGATACCGGATTTCGGATATCCGGGGTACCATGTCTACCGGATACGGATATCCGAAACGGATTTCGCCGGATATCCGGCCGGATATTCGGTCTATATACTAAAAACAATAGTTATACGATATGCTATACGAAAAAAATGGTCATGATATGAAGTATTAAGTAAATTATAATTAGTGGTTAGCGCACCGCGCTGCATGCCACAGGTCCATTGCTTGATTCGCGGACTGGGCAAGGTTGACTTAGCTGTTTATACTTGAAAGAAATAAACTGAGGAGGACCATGCATGCTTGGGAACTAAACACTGGGGTTCGGCGTCAGAATGACCATCTGACTGAAACATCTGCATGTGACACACAAATGCCACAGTCGAGAAAGCTGAGCTGGGCCCAGCAGGCCTTAGTTCACACGGGTTGTCACGCACTGAGTTTATTTTTTTTATTTAAACTTTAGTTGATGAGTGAAAGAGATCTTTGTTGCCGATTTTATATCTTGTAATATTGATACTTTTAGTTTTTCATATAGTTCTGGCAGGGCTTTATCACGAAAATAATTTCTACTTGGAAGCGGATAACGAGGAGCTAGGTATTTTATTAACTGACCAAAGCCTTCTCTATTCACAATGGAGAATGGTTCAGCATCAAGAGCCATTAACTCACCTAAAATTATATTAAAATTTTTTTTTACAATGTTGAAGTGCAAAATATAGCTACTTTCAATTTACTTCATGCATTGTTTATAATTGATAAATGATTACAAAATTATACCGGAGGAATTTGTTAATAACAAAAGATTTATTTTAAATATTTTATGAAATTGAAGTCTATTTTTTTTTTGCAATGCACCTAAAACATTACGGATTTAAAGAAATCTCGTAGAAAACTTAAATTGGATCTATCGGAATATTTCGTCTTTAAATATAAACTTAAAAAATTTCGAACCCAAAATTCATCAACATTATGTTATACCATATTTAAAATATATATTTAATATAAACAAACAAAATTAGTACTTACATATTTTTGCGGTTAAGGCTTTTGTTTTAGGATCATCTAAACTCCACAATTTTGGTACAAATAATTTCGATTCCAATGTTGTCTGCGTGCATTTCTTGTTTTGATGAATTGTTTTTTCTTGTTCATCAATATTTGATGCATTTAGTGAGTCTTTTAAGCTTCGGTGAATTTCCTTATGCACACTCGTTAAATGGTTCCATAAGAGTTTTGTGGAAAAGGATTTTGGGCTTTTGCCGCGCACATTTTTTAAACGATTCTGTGGAGCAAGTAACACATAGGGCTTTGCTTTCGTCATTTCCATTAATTTTAAAATACTTCCAAATGGGAGATTTTAAATGAGCCATTATTAAAAATTATAAATTGGATTGTAATTGGAGAAAAATAAAATTCAATGCATTCTAGAGAGCTAAATATAATTCCACATTGTTGCGCTACTTTAAAGGCCTAAAAAATACAATACTTCATTTTACGTCAGAACAAATATACCAGCTTTCAACTTCTGCCAATGAAAAATCAGAAATTAGACCATACCATTCACAGCATAAAGGGGTAGGGTATTATCGTCGATAGAACAAAAAAAAAGCATTGAGGATTGCGCATTGGCTATTTATTGCTTTTTACTCGCTAGCAAATGTCAGAAAAAAAGGAGGAAGTGATAATAACTATAAAACTCTTAAGAAGTCACTTATGTTATGGAAAAAAGTACTATTTATTAGTATTTCGGTTCGAGTTTTACGGAGAAGCATTCAAATATAACATCTGGAATTAATCAGATCATAAACTTGGAATGAAAAGAACATATTGCAAAACACGTATGAAGGATGTGTATGGAAAAAGATTGGAGGAATGGTTTATGCTTATCAACTCGGCGTCAATAATACGGCGCCTCTTTCTGTTTTCGTTTTCTAACTTGACTGCAATTTATGTTCAAGAAAAAAAAATTTAAAAAAAAAGTGTAGGATGCGTTGTTCCCTTTGTCCGAAAAAGATAATTATTTTTTTCAAAAAATTATTTCTTGTGGATACATGGTGGTCGGATATACAGCCGGATATCCGAATGAAATTATCGGATGTCCGGTATTTCAAATCGGATATCCGACGGGTTTTCGGATATTGAAAAATCAGCCGGATATGCCGGATATCGGATATTTGCCGGATATCCGTTCCATCCCTAAAAAAAAGTGCTAACGATTTCTGATCTCTGGCTCGGAAAACTTGTATCCTTTAAAAGTAAGCCAAATTAACGACATCAATTACGTCATTAGTGGCGTAATTTTTATTGCCAATTTGGCTCATTTGTGAAAGATGCAAGAAAGCCATCGCCACACATCTGAATCGTCTGCAACTTTCTTAATTTAAAATTAAAGAGTGAGGGCTATCAAAAAAAAAGAAGGAAAAAAAAAAAAAAAATGCTCATTATTTGGCAAGTTATGGCGCATTTGGCAAATGGATTTAGTTCAACTTATTAAAAGTCGATTTTTAATCAGTTTCGGCCATTTTTGCCACGGCAGACCAGTGGATTCGTAATCTACTAACTTTTCTCTAATTTCCATAAAAAAATTCAGAATGATGTTCGATGGGGTCCAAAAATTGCAGTCGCCTCTCAGTCTATATGAACATACCATATTTCATACCACATTTTATACCTATATTTTATACCACATTGCGGAACGAAGCAACATCGCCCGTACTTCCTTCTTGACTACACTTTATTCATTATGATTAAAATTTATAATTATGGATAAATACTAAGACTCAGAAAGACACAGTTTGTATCCACAAACACGGAGATCAAACACCAACCGGAAGTTGCGAAAAGTCTATGCATCGCCTTTCACTTCAAAAGTCATGAATAGCCCTGTTTTCCTAGGCATTCCATTTGCATCTCTCGTTTTGGTTTCATTTTTGTTGTACATTCGAAGTAAGAGCACGCAGTTTACTAGTTATTATCCTCTAAAGTTATTATTAGTCTAAGGGCGAGACATTCGAACTGATATTGACCTATATTTGTACTTTTTAGTTTGTGTTCGCAAACTGTAGAACAGCGGAATATACTATAGACGCGTCAAAATGAGGCGCGTCAATTAAGTTAAGATGGCAGTTTGTGGGATTATAAAGTTCTTCATCCGTCTATGTAGACCAAATTTTTACCGGAATACACTTTTATTTAAATATATATATATTTTTTAAACTTTAATAGCAATATTATTCAAGAATTGAATTCCAAACATCGCTTTTTTCATGCACTTAGCAAAATGTTATCAGTCTAGAATACATTTACGTCTGACCAATTTTAAGAAAGATATTTTTCTCAACTTCGCTCTTATATCTTCATGCGACACTTAATTTCTTCATACTTTTGTTTTCAATATTTGTTGACAGCTGAGCGGTGGGTGTGACTAGTCTTTTGCTGTTTGTAAATCGACACAGCTGATTATCATTACTGTAATAACCAAATCTGCCTAAGCACTCACTTTTTACTGTCTGACAAACGTTTCGTATATTTACACATACTTCCTTTGTGGAATCAAAATGGCCCTTTTGACAGGCAAATACTGTTTTACTGACAAGCGACTCCTTTAATAACGCAGAAATAACAGCTCATATTTCGAAATTATTATGTCAGTGTTCATCTTAAAATGTTGAATTTGAAGCAAGCATGTTTGAGGTCTTCGACCTCTGAATTTACGAGCATTTGACGGGTTTTTTTTGTATTCAAATACTTCAAAGGTAAGTAGGGAACTCTTATTAGTGCTTGAATTCCGTTTCTTTTTTATGTCTTCAGTTTAACTAACTCGTCATATCTTCATGCTTAGGGCATACCGCATGTTTGCACTCTGTACACTTATATACTCAACTCGACTGTCGTGTTGATTAGCACTAACAGCGTGGTGCTACGTATAGTCAGCACTTTTTAACGTATCTCATATTTGTCGCTTTTATTGAAAATTTTTAAAGATTGTTGTTCATCATTTCACTATTCATCGGTCATTGGAATTGTTCATTAAAACTGATCCTTGGAATATAACATTTCATGAAACTGATTTTATGTTTGCACATCGCAAAGCATGGTGGAATACCATACTGAAAACTGTTCGCTAAGAAACATGTGCCTTAAAATATGTTAATTTTCTTTTTATGAAATACGAGCATTTAAAAGGTTAGTGTTTTATTATTTTACTAATTGTTGAGAATTTGTAAAGTGGGAAGGTAATGTATACTAGGATCAAATTCCAAGTCCGGTACGGATTCTGCGCCAAGAATTGTTTACATAGAACAGCGCCAAATTATTGCAACCATACGTAGTTCACTTGTCATTAAAGAAATGGCGGGCTGCCATTTTTTCGCGAAAATCACCTTTGCGCAGAATCCGTACCGGACTTGGAATTTTAACCGAATATTATTCCAATTATTATCTAGACTATAAATATATGCATCAATAAAAAATGTCAAAACTTTAGTTGGCTGATTACAAATGCCTTTCAAATTGCTCACTGTTCTTGTTTTAAAAGATATTTTTTATGGCAGCCCTGTCCCTCAAAACTAGTTAAATATTTTTAATGCTTCATTATCACTGTCACTATGTAAGGATACAGGTGCATTGCTAGAAAATATTAGGTTTATGTAATGGACAAATAATTTCATTTTGGTACCCCTTGATTTCCAAACAAGAGTTTAGGTAGTACACATTTTAATTGGCTTAACTTGCATGGTTTTCATTTCAGTTTGGTAGTATTCTCCATTCTTATGCTAAAAATATGAAATGATCTTGAGTGTTAGATGCAGATTTGTTGCGATACATTGTGATTCAATAACTTTCTAGAGAATTAAAAATATCGCAGAATGTTTCGAATGTTCAGTTTAAGGGATTTTAACTTTCTTCTTAGCTTTAAACATTAATAACTATCAAGTGTAATCTTATAAATATTTCAAGTTAACAAAGAATTAAAATACATATTTTATTTATGATTCCTACTTTAATTTCGTAAAGATCTTTCTTTTATACTATTGAAATAAGTGAGTATTTCGATTGTGTTTACTAAATATTTTGCTCCATAGAAAATCTTATTTATGGCTAGAATCCAATAAATTGCAAAATAATTAAAAGCTGCAACTAGAATGTCGACTAAGTTTTTGACATACCAATCAAGCATGATTGTTGATACTCAATTGGTTACGGCACAAACACTCAATGTTCTCCATTTTGCATTGCAATTCCCTAAGTTTCATCCAAAGTTCCTGATAGTTTGTTTGGGAAGATAATCTGATAGTTTATCACTTCAATAATGTTTGGTCACAACACGGCTCTAGTGTAGCTCTTGCCCAAGATAGTAACCTAACTGGCCATAAAATTTATTTAAAAAATCAGGTTTGGTGTATGGTTGTTAGTATAGAAATTAATAAAGTTTTGAAAACATAGGAGGTTATATCAATGTCTTTTTAGGTATAGAAATCCAAAAAAAATTTTGGTACTTTTCCGTTAAACGGATACCGAAAGCCGCCAAGTCTAAAAGTTGGCTCAGTTATCATCAAGCTTAAATGTTAACGCGAAAATAATATATTAACTTTATGGACTTTTATTTTTATTACATTTAATTTGGTTAGTTAAATACATTTATCACGGTTTCTTATAGAGTTGCTATAAAGGATCGGAAGGTTATTAGTTTGAATGAGTTATCGCTGCAATAGGGCATTTTTTTCTTTTACCTGTCTTACAGAAGAGTACCTAATTTTGACTTGAATAAACCAGTAATCCAATTCAGGAATGATTTGAAAATAGTAGTTTATTTATTCTTTAGATTATTTGCTGAATAATGATTTGTTATAAAAGGAATTGAAGAAACAAGTATGATATTAGTAAACATTGTGGGCCAGCTGCCATTGTTGCTTTAAATATATAATACTTTTATATATATATTAACCAATAATTGTATTCTAATTCTTTTTTTGTTGAAGTAGCTCATGATCACATTATGATAGTCTTTGAAGTAGCTCATGATCATACACTATTGACTTTTCTTTTGTCATCATAATGACAAGAGCAGTCAAATTTTTTAAAAAATCACCTATAGCGTGTGTTTTGTTCTCGTTTACTTACTGTACAAATTCTCTTTGTTTTCTGGAGATAAAAATAAAGATGTTTTTATTACCTTCTTAATATAATTTCAAATTATTAACACAAAGCCTTTCACCATATTGCTTGTTAACCTTTTATTTAAGTTTTACTTTTGAGTCTTTTAAATTATATATTAATGTAAAATTACATTAAAATTAACTGTGCTTTCAGATGGCGATCACTTTAAAAGCCACAAAGGAACAGAAGCAGTGGAGTCGTCGCAATGGGTGGTCTCTCCCCCTCCATTGGCTGCAAGTGTCTGCATGGTGTTTCTTAGTCATGTTTGCATTTTTGTACTTTTGTGTCTTGGTTCCTAATTTGCCAGAAGGGGCTTGGCAAATATCAGCGTACATTGTATCCTTTTGAGAAAAATGATAACAGAAATCTGTTATTGGTTTTTGTAATAGAAATCCACAGCAAATTTTCATTGCCAAAATGTTTCATTTTCCAAGTCATTAAAATAACTTCTGCAGTCATAAGCCACTCCCAATAATTCCAGCCTTGCTTTTAGCATAGTGACAATTCCTTTAGTGATAAGCATGATTAATAAAAGGTGACGGGTTTAACATAAGCATGTGTAATAATTTTCTGTTTTTCGAGCCTATCGTATTGCTTTTTGGTCAGTCCTTTTTATAATATCAAAGATGCTACATTCAAATAGTGGGTAGATAGGCTTAGATGTGGCTAATCTATATTTAAGGATGTAAGACACATAATTTATTTGGTTGTTATATTGCTCCAGATTTTGTCCACTTTCTAGAAATTGTTTTAATTTTTCATGCCTCTTGGGAAACTCCTGAAGTGTGTTTGGTGTTACTGGAAAGTTTTATTTTGCATAAGTTTTTTATGTCAAAGGAAATAATTTTTATCATTTAATTTTATTCTAATTCTTTGAAAATTTTTAATACATTTAAAATAATAAAGTTTAAAATATGTCTGATAGATAAAGCTAAATTGATCATCCACCTCTTCTCTTGCTTTCCCCTTCCTCTCACTGACAAATCAAGTGTACAGTTCTCATGGAGCCAAGAGTTTAAAATGAAAAATTTCACAGATTTTCTTTATCCTTCTATCGAATGCTAAATAGCCCATGAGCACTGGCAAGTTTTTAGGGTACATGAGTCAATAAAGATTACATCAAAATATCTCCATATACAAAAGAAAAAAAATTAGCTTTTTGTTCTGCAGTCGTAGGTCACAAAAGTATTACACTAGTACAGCCGCATGGTTACTATAGGTGCTGCTGCAATAGCTTTTATAGTTTGATATTTTTCTTTTCAAATAGCAGCTAGAAAACAACCATGCAGTGCAAAAATTCATGAGCACTATTTTACATTATAATTTAAAATGTCTTTATTGCATAAACTGTCAATGCACATTTTTTAATAGTTTTCTTTTGGAAGTTGATTAATGAATTTTTTATAGTATATTTTTCAATTTAGGCTAACATAAATAGCTCAGAAGAGAAACAGCACTGCACTAATTAACCATCACAATTATCTAATTTTAAAATTGATAGTACCGCACTAAGGCAGGCACCTGACTACAATATCAAATTAGTTTCAAATCATATATATAGTATTGTGAGAATAATTTTCCATATTACTAATTTGTTGTCTATGATTATAAAAAGTACAGTTTTAACTATTAATGTCAATTGTACAAGATTGTAATCGATTCCTTAGCTTTGTATTAGATAAACGGTTTCGTTTTTATTTTTCACATTGTCATCCATTTGATAAGTGTCTCATTGAATCCTGCTGACATAAATGTTCGTGCCAAAGAAAACAAGGGTCCCCTTCCCTCGTTTGACCGATCTAAACATTCTCATGTCATTGAAAACCAGTATTGTCATATCTGTGAAGTGAAAGTGTAAGTTATTGTTTGTATTTTTTAAATACTATCTGAGTTGTATGATGATGGCAGAATAGTGTTGATGTTATTTATTTATTTTCAGAGGAAGAAAGTCTAAACACTGTAGCGTCTGCAATAAATGTGTGTCAGAGTTTGACCATCACTGTAAATGGTTAAATAATTGTGTTGGTGGAAGAAATTACAGGTAAAATGTTTTTCAGTTGAAAATAGTTATTTATGCAACCAGTTGGGAAAGTATTTTTCAAACAAGATAAAACACATATTTGACGAGTGCAATAGCAGGAGTCAAGTAATTTACCGAGTTTGAAAAAGTATTTTCCCACGTATTGCATGCAATATTTTTTATAATCACGTTAAAAAAAATATTTTTATTGCATATATTTAATAATGTTGGCAACTCAAGTCAATGAATTTCTTCTGAAAATACGTCATTTCAATGCCAAGACTAAACAATATTTCAGTACGAGGCATGCGATAAAGTACTTTTTCACATTAGCATACCTGCCAACTTGGACGAATCATCCGTACAATGTACGGATTTTTACTATTTTGTACGGGTGTACGAACAGCTAAAAAAATCGTACGGATTTCACTGTAATTTTCGTTTTTCCCTAAAACCGTTTTTTTTTTTTTTTTAAATATTTTTTCAAGACAACAACGAAACCGAAACGATTTTCCAAAGCTGCCGCGTCAATCAAAATATTTATTCACACACCAAGATTGCGCATATGTTCAGCACTAAAGCGCGTTGGCGAGGATGCATTGTTTTCTTTTCTGTTGCCGACTAGATTTGGCAAACCAAACCACTGCTTCGATTTTTCGGGCTTTACAAGTTAATAAATAAGCAGAAAACCGAAAGTGCTTTAGTTTTTTGATTCTACTTTCTTTTGGACTGGACTCCAAAACGTAAATAATAGTACTGGACTTGCGCGTAAATAATAGCACTAAACCACGGCCCCGGGGATGCACTGTTTTCATTTGTGTTGCCAACGGGACCTGGCGAACCAAACAACTATTGCTTTTCCTCAGACTTAAGAGATTAACAAAGAATCTGAAAACCAAAAATGCTTTAGATTTTGGTTCTTCCTTCTGTTTGGACCGTACAATAATGTTGCGCGTATATAATAAAAGCACTTAAGCGCGGCGCCGGAAATTCATTGTTTTCATCTGTGTTGCCGACGGGATTTGGCGAACCAAGCAACTGTTTCGTTGTCTCGAACTTTAGATATTAATAAAGTAGAAAACTGAAAGTGCTTTAGTTTTTTTTTATTCTTTCTTCTTTTGGACCGTACTCCAACGCTGCGCACTAAATCGCGCCGCCGCCGTTTTCAATTGTTTTGGCGGCACTCGCCGAACGACTGTTTCGCTTTCTCGGACTTTAGAGATTAAAGCACTTTCGGTTTTCAGCTTCTTTGTTAGTCTTAATTATTTATTTTAAAATATCCAAGTTAAACAATCCTGGTGTAAGATTCCAGAAAATATCAAGTTTTTTTTGGAGTTTACTTCAAACCAGGCAGTTTACTTCTAATCATCAGAAATTCAAACAAAGAAACAAATTTTGCATTCTGCTCTATCTATGCATCTGATATTAAGATTTCTCATGGAGGATTTACTGATGTCGAAGTTCATATCAATTCTAAAAAGCACAGTGACCACATCAAATGTAATGATAAGAATTCGAAAGCCTGCATAATTGATATTTGTGCGTGTGATTAAACACTTTGAATACCACCAACTCATTGTATGTTTCACTAGAGTTTTTGTGTCATAAAGCATGTTTTATTTAGGTGTAATGTAGACTAAATCTTAAACCTCATCAGAGATTTCATAGTAAAGTTTAAATTTGATTTATTTTTAAATCCAAGTTAGTTTTTTATTTTATAATTTCCATTTTGTGCTAAAATGTAACAATTTGTTATATTTGAGAGCAATTTAATATTCTGCAATTATTTTTTTTTTTTTATTTTTTTGCATTTGTTATAGAATTACTATTATTTCTATATTACATTCATAAATATTGTCGCTATTTGACTTTCATAGGAATGCAAATATTTGTTCCGTAAAAATTGTACTAATTTGAAAATGCCAATGTTGGCAGGTATGCATTAGTGTGAGAAAGTAACTTTTCCACACTCCTCGTGATAAAGTGCTACTTTCACCAAGATTTTTTATTCAAAATGACTAAAAAAAGTTAAATTTTTTATACGTTGTTATAATGTTACTAAATTTATTTTTTGTTATTACTGGCTTGGTTTTAATAGTATCAATCTGGCGTTTACCATAAACGTTGACCTGAACTATTTCAATAAACTATATGATGTAAAATAATTTTTAATTATAAATCAAAGGCAATTGTAAATCTGGTCAATTTTCTATTTTTAATCATAGTAATTTAATGAAAGCACTGGCAAGTTTGTAAGGTACATGAGTGAATAAAAATTACATCAAAATACGAATACAAGTACGAATAAGTAGGGATTTGGTTTGAAATTTCAAAATTAATAAGATTATTTGTTTTCAGGCTCTTCATCTCTTGTGTCAGTTCGGCTCTTCTTGGTAGTCTCATTATATTTGTGTCGTGTGTGGTTTTAATCGTTGCTTATTTTGGAGAAGCTGCTTGGTTATTTCACCGAGACGGTAAGTATTAAAACATTTCTTAAACTAATATAAATCAAATGTTTAATTTGTTTTTTGATAAAATTTTATATTCGCTACTGCATTAAAATTTTATGTCCACTATTTACACACAGCAAATTTATGAAGATATATTAATTTTTTTTATATATATTCTGACTTAAAATGTTGACTCATTATGAAAAGTTGTCAAATTTAGTATTTTGTACCTCTAAAATATAAGTTAGAAAAACAAAATACATGTGTTTGGTGATAGATTTTTGGCTTTAGTTTAAAAAATACCTAACCCAAGAGGCCGACCAAACGGTATAGTGGTTAGCGCGCTAGCTTCTAGACCGCAAGGTTGCGGGTTCGAGTCCCATGTTAGGCATGGGTGTTTGTAAATGTATGTTGGCTTGTCTAATGACGAATGTTTTGGCGCATTATAGCCCTCGTGTTGCTGACGGCGCCAGATAATCTGAATACAACCAACCAACCTAACCCAAGAGAAATTGAAGAAAACTACTTAGTAATGAAAAAACATTTATTTGACTTCCTCTCTTTCAGCTGGTATTTCTACCACTCCCAATTCAGAATCCAATGGCACAACAGATATATCTACATTGTTGTCAACTGTAGAACCATCTCAAGCATTTTCATCACAATTGCCTAATATCACCTCAACAGGTATTATTATGTTCATAATTAAAAGCAAATCTACTTTAATTTTAAGATGCAAAAAGTAAAATAGAACAATAAAATACCCATATGTTACATAACATATGCAGTAAAAGCCCGATTATCCAGAAAACTGCTGGGAAATTAGATTTTACGGATGACTGAATTTTTTGGTTAGTTGAAAGTCGAAGTTTCCCCCCTAATTTTTTGTTTTAGCAACATGTTCTACTGCAAATAACGTTAGTAGAGGTATCCAACCACAAAAATCATTACAACCTGAATATTCAAATAATATTCTATATAATATATTTTAGTTTCAGTGTTACACCTCTATTTTATACTTTGAATCAGTAGTTCTGTGAATTCTAAAACAAAAATGAAAATATTTCCATAACTTAAATTCTGTGAAGAAAATGGAACATTTAGCATTGTAAAATATGTAAGAAAAACAAATGAGTAAGGGCGATGTCTCTTTCCTTATAGAACTGATTTCAATTAAACTGATAACTGCAGATTTTAGAGTTACTGGAGTTTAAGAAACTGCCATGTGTACAAAGTAGATGCTCTGTAACTGCTATTTTTCTGTATGTGTTTTATGGTCAAATTCCGAGCATTCTGGAAGAATGACTTTTATATTTAGAAGCACTTGGATTCTATTTTTTTCCCAGATCCCCACACACAATCTACTTTGGTTTAACTCTAAAGTAAAACATGCTTAGGAAGATAACCTTCGAATAGCATGACTATTATAGTGTATAGAAAAAAGGAAAATCTTACAAGAATTGCAATGCAAATCACCACCGAATTCTGGATTTAACCATGACATATTTATATTTGAATGTTTTCTAGACTTGTGTCAATGAAAAATGTACACAGAATTCTATTATGAATCTTAATGTTTCTTTACTGAAAACAATTCACACCCGGTTTAATAAGGCACTTCTTATTAACATTCCAGATAAACTAGAATTTTTCACACAAAAAAAAATAATAATAATAATTTATTATAATTAAATTTTCATTTTTAATCTGTGTTAACCTTTTCACCTTTATGAATATAAAACCCATCGAAACCAAGAGCAAAAACTCCACTCAATTTTTAAATCTAAAATAAATTATTTTTAAAAATAATCTACATTTAGTGACTTTGCCAAATTTGATTTAAAAAAAAAATTCTGTTTGATTAAATGCCAGATAATCAGTGTTCATTATGATTCAAAACTGTTAAAAGTTAAAATTTTGACAGCTATTTTGTTTGTAACACCCTATTTTTTGGTTATATTAAAGTTATAACTTCTAACACCTACAATATGATGTGCATATATCAATAAAACATTCTATAAAAATCAGTACAAAGTAAAAAGAATGGTTTAAGATATAGTGCTTTTATACTAATGAAAATATTTTAATATTTAATTTAGCTAAACAGTTTTTTTTTTAATTCTTGGTGCAATTTCTTGCAATTATAAATTTAAAATTGCTGCAATATTCAATTTAAAATAAATGTTTTTCACTTTTTGCTCACATTCAAATTAAGTATTTTCTGTAATTTTATCTTAAAAAATTATTCAAGTATTATTCATGGTCATTCAATTATTCACTTTATTCATGGTTTTTAATTAATTTTTTGTTTCCTTCTAATTAAACTCTTTAGATGTGTTCATATTCAAATTGTGCATTTCACTCAGAATGATTTTAACATTCTAATTATGCTTAATAATTTTAAATAATGTTAAAAAAATGTGTGTGTTGATTTTCATCTTTTAATTTCAAGTATGCTTGTTAATCCTATTATTTTGTAAAATATTTTTTAATAATATATATTTTTTTATCTGATTTTAGGAGCACAAACATTCATTTTTGGTCAAGTGTATGGGACAGTGTGGATCTGCTTTGTGTTTTTAACTGCTATTCTTTCATTAGTGGCCATTGCTCTTTTGGGTCACTTATTAGGATTTCATATATTTTTAAGTAAGCATTTTTTCTTTATTTAAATTCTAAAATTATTTTCTTCCAAGGCTAATATAGTTTTGAAACAAAAGAATAAAGAAAAGTAACATTTTAATCTGCTTTTATCTTAGTTGACACAATCTTCATTATAAGAATTTTTATTTATGTACTTTTAACTAGGAATTTTACTTTGTAAATTTAAAAAGTTTTCTATTGCATTTATTAATATTATTATTAATACATATAAAAGAAATTTTTTTAAATCCTGTTATGCATTTTCTGGAAAAAAATAGTGTATATTGTGTAAACTTTTCCACATTCTACTGAGAATAGTACAATCTCAAAGAAAAATGCCTTCTGCTATGTATTTTAGGCAAATTTTTCAATATTTACATTTACAATCTGTTGGGAAAAACAACTATTTACACGAAATCTGCTTTTTAAAAAGAATATTTGGAAATCAGGATGAAAATTGTGGAAGTTAAGGTCCACAGATTTTTATTATTTTTTCGACCTTTCATGTGGTCAGGTTAACATAATAAAATATTATATGATATCTACTCCCTCCTAACTCCCACCAACCTCTAAAAGAAAAACTTTGGTGTTTATCAAAAGTCTTTCTTTTGAGACATAGTGCTGCAAAACCTTTCTATGATGAAGGTTTTCATATTTATGAAGTTTGGGAACCACATGTTTAGAAAGTAGATGTATCCTATCTACTTTTCTATTTCTTTCCTTCCTTTGTTAGTGAATTTATTTTGTTGATTAACTGTAACAATAAAATATCTAATTTCTTCAAGTAAAAAAAAAATCGTTTAATTTACGTATTGCTCCAGCTACCTAAACGTACAATTCATTTGTAAATTTTAAATTGTGTTTGAGAGTCAATTCAATCAATCTTGCAAACTAAGTTTCGAAAACAAGGACAGAATAATTTGTTATTAAAACAGCGTTGGTTTAAAATTGCAGTTCTGGGCAGTTGCTGATTAAAAAATTTTAGTTTTTATAATTTACTTTTGTTCATTCTTATCTTTTTAATTTTAATATGAAAAGTCCCTATCTTTTTACTACCCACCAAACATTTGATTCCGATTTCCTTGTGGCTAAGTATCCAATATCACCACTCCTCAGTATCCAATATCACCACTGAAGCCAAAAGAGTACACAGTATCAGCATTGGTCAGTTTACAATATCGTCATTAGTCCGTATACAATATCATTATAAACCTTTTGTTAAACATACATGACTATAAACTCAAGTTGTTAGAGATTAAGAATTTTTTTTAATATTTGTAAATAAAGTGTTGAGTTTTCTAGACATTATATAGGTGCTAAAAGATATTTAGTTAATTTTTTTTTCCAGTTTTATGCAAAGATATTCTATGCAGAAGAAAAAGAATTGCTTGAATTACATTTCATATATAAGTCATCCTCTTCCATAATTCAATATGTAAATAAAAATTCAGTTGAATTCTATTTGTAAAATTTATTATCAGAAATTTTCTTCAAATAATCAACTCTTAAAAGTCAAGAGTTCAGAATTCTGTACAAAAATAAAAACACCTTTTATCTTTCTTGTTAGATCATTTGAATTGTGTATATTATTTTGTTACAATTAAGAAACTCTTATTTAGAATGTAAATTGTCATAGACTATTATATTGTTGGTAAAACAAATCAATATATTTTTTTTCCTAATATTTGACTCTACTACATCTAAAAACTGTTCTTTCCAAACTAGTGTGCCAAAATTTCTCTACATTTGACTACATTGTGCACAAGCGTGATGCTGCAGCTGCACCTTCAACTAGGAATGAAAAGAATAAGCCAAAGAGAAACTTTGATTGTCATTTCCAGTTGCTGCAGCACATAAAAACCAAAAAAGTATGTGGTACTTTGTGTGTGTTTATTAACCTATTAAAGTAAAATTTTACATTCTACATCTTTTTTATTCAGATTTACATAAATAAAAAATATAACTATAATCAGGGACGTAAGAACAGCTCCAATTGCACCAAACTGATGAAAATGATCATGGAATGTCGCCAACTAAGTGATGAAGAGTGTATTTTGCACTTCAATGGAGTTTTTGTTGGTTAAAACGTGTGAGACTGGGAAATGGTTCGCTCACTTGAAAATGCAATCTCAGTTTTATGTTCCAAGTTTTCCAACTCTTGAAGTAGTTCATAAATCTATGTGCATCTGGTTTAAATCTGTTTTCTTGCCTGGTTTTAATAATAAAGAATATTTTTCTTTATGTTTATGGAATACATTATTATTTAAAAAATTTTTTTTTTTTTACTGAGTCATGCTAAAAATAGAATAAAGGTCTTGTATTTTTTATACAACCAAGCTTTGTGCATCCTATTTAGGTTTGCTCTCTTCCCTAGTTTTATTAATAGAGAATATTTATTTTTCTTTATGCTTAAAAAAAACGTGAATATTTTTTAAAAATTTCTAAATTTCTTAATTCAGTTGCCAATAATATAAATTTAAAATGCAAAGTATTTATTTCAGGCACAAGTTACACCTTTTTTCTACTTTAAATTAATTTGAAATACTAAGGTTTAAGTATACACATATTTGGTGCATAACTAATTTAAATGTAATAATTTACTGCTCCAAAATTGCATTTTTACTGCTCCGACAGTGCTCCAAATTCACATTTTGGCACTTTCATCATTGTCTAATATAAATATTAAAAAAGTTGTTGCAAAAACATAGTTTTAAGTTTAAGAACCAAAATGAATCATAATTCTCATGTTTAAGATTTAATAGCGTATTTCAGTTGTTATATTGTAATGTTGTGAATGTACAACTTTGGCTTTTGATAGTTTCTGCTGGTATTGTATATTCAATATTTTATTACTAGTCTGTGCTTTGTTTCATGTTTGCATTCTCTCTAAGAATAAGTTTGATGTATGATGAGTAAAAAGAAATTGCATAATTTTTCTTATATTAGTTAAAGTTGGGATAGATATGGCTTAAGTTGCAATTTCAAAGAAGTCTGTAATTATGTAAGAAATCATTTTGACATCTTACTCATTAATGAGTTAATACTCATGAAAAAGTATGAAAGGTAATATAAAGTTTGAGGATGCACTGTGCCTGAAATTCTATAGTTGCAGCATTATTTACATCAATAATGATCTTGCCTGCTTGGTCACATTTTAAATAACTGTATATTAAGTCATGAAAATGATACAGTTTATTAAACTTATTTTTATCTTGATTTCTGTGTTATAAGATAGTAACCATTAAAAACTAATTTGTTACAGTGTTATTATACATTTGAAACTTATATTATTTATATTCATTAGGGAAATCAAATATCTCCAAAATCACAAGATAATTCTAAAGGAGAAGAAGTTGAAGAATGGGAAATGCAAACAAATGCACAAATTAGGTAAGTTTTAAATTCTTTTGATTTGTTTATGCATGTGAAGTTTAATAATATCCTAATTTATGAGATTTAGTTTCAAATGAACTTGGCTGTTTCGACAAGTTTCTAAAAGCTTACATTTTGCGAACTCAAATTACTATTTGCTTGTTAAATTAACAATTAGAGGTTTAATGTTACGGAATAATTAAAACTTTTCCTTACTGCTAAAACTATTTTTATAAAATTGGTTTATTATCTCTTTATTCAAATTCTTTGACAAATCATGCCTCAAGATATCCTCTGACTTAAGAGCATAGGCAGATGCCACTTTCACACAATTTTTTATATTTACATGACATTTTAATTTCAGTAGACCACCAGAAGGAAAGAAACCTACTATGCCAATAGTTACAGAAAATAAGTGTGCTGCAACTAATGAAGACGAAGAGTGCCCCCTTGAAAACTACGTTGGGAATGTGTATATAGGCAGTCCACATCGTAGAAGGCATTATCTAGAGCCACTCAATGTACGTCAAAAGATTCCAAGTCCCAAAAATAAAGAGGGGAAGAAACAGGTAAGTTTAATTTTAAGCTTGCTGAATTGTTTCATGATTCTATGTGCTCGATATAGATATATTTTGTTAAAAAGATTATATGTATACAAAATTTTAGTTTGTATATAAATTAGCATTGTAAGAAATATTATCATAATTTGTTGATGAAATTATATCTATCCTAAATTGGTTTCTTCATTTTATTCCATAGGCGAGTCCAGTAAAGAAAGAAAATATTCAAAAAGAAAGTGAGGATAAGGATGATGATAGTCTAACAGATAATGACAACCAAGATAATAGTTCAGCTTCACAAAGTCAAGTCTATAGTCATGGTAAGGTTTTAAAATTATATTAGATAAACTTTTACAAGCATACTTTAGTGTGTATATTTTTTGTTGCTTTATTCTGTAGTAAAAAAACTTGAGGATAATTTTCAAACAATCTATATTTCTGTCTTTAATGTAGAATGTTTTATATATTTACTTTATTAAATTCTGCAACACAATTGTCTTATTTTGCTGTATTAAAGTATTCTAAATAAATTTGCAATGAATCAATATTTCTGAAACACATAAATTCTAATTACTGCATGAATCAATCTTCTATCATTTAACAGGTGAATAATCTGTTAAATTATTGAGGTATATCATTTACTAATTGCGCATATCTTTACTTATAACATGCATATTAGACTTGCAGAATTTATAATGTTTTAGATTTCTAATGTTACTTGTTTTCAATTTATAAATCACATTTTTGCAAAGATAAAGTTTTGCCAACTCAAATTACAATGGCTTTGCTAATAAATTTAATTATTTATCATTAGTTTTGTATAAAGTTTCACTTGGACATTCTTGGCAATTAAATTTTCACAACATATTCAAAGGCATTAATTGAAACACATTTTATTATCCAGGTCCATCAAGACGTCATCACAGAAGCCCATCTCCTGCACCTCTCCTCTCCCCCATCCTTGAATCCGAGATTTCGTCTGGATCTGCCATCGTTAGCTGGAAACATCGCTCAGTCTCTGAACAATCTCTCCATACCCTTGACGAAAGTGAAGAGGACACAACCAATACCCAAATAACCACCTGCGTTGTTCAGATAGAACCATCCTCCAGCAGGGGCCTCGGAAACAGAGAAGACAGTGGGAGTCTTAGCAATCTCTTCCTATCCAAAGATCAGCTGGAGGAACTTGAGGAAGACAACAATAACACGCTGATCGATGAGGATGACCGGGTTCATGAGGTCTGCATCATACCGCAAAGCGACGACCCGGAAAGCAACCGCAATGATAGTGTAGATATTGTCGAGAACTCTTCGGGTAAGAGCGATCCACTTATCAACGGCGAGGTTTGGGCGTATGCTTCGAAGAACGGGTACCAGATTAAAGATGGATTTGTGTCATTCAGGAGAAGCTGCAGCATGCAAGATAACGATGGTGGAAAGAATTTGCCAAACGATCCTCTCACCCGCTGTTGCTCTGAGGACGAGTTAAAATCGGTGCAGAGGATGACAAAACTCCAGAGGCGGTTGAGTGAGGATCGGGATCTGTGGATGCTGAGAGGGGGTAATAACATACCCCAGACATGGAAGGAGCATTCACCTAAAGCAGGGATATCGGCAACAGCTGTCTTTTGTGTTGAGGACCCGGATGAGTCGTTCAGGATACCAGGGATACCTTTTGGTCTGAAGAGGAAATATAACCACTTTTCAGTCCCGAACCACATTGTCTTGCCGTGCTCGAACTCTGTTCACCCAGAGAGCAGGAAACGGACCCGGCCGGTTGGATCAAAACCTCCCAAAGCATTCCATGCATAGGTTGTTTTTTGGATGGATTAGGCAGTTTTAGGTTTTTTTAAACTATGTGATATATTGTAAATTCTTTGTATTATACGTATTTGAAAGCCTTATGTTGGATACTGTATGGGGTTTTTTTTTGTATAAAAGACAGTGTAAATTTGTTTTGATCTCAAACTTTTATATATTTTAAATGTCAGTCATTCCATTTGTCGTTTTAGACTCGGTAGTTACAAGATCTGCAAATGTGATATCATTTTGTTATTTCTATTGTGTTCGATGTTTTGTTTTTAAGTGTTCATTTTAGGAATGTAAAAGTGGCTGTTTTGTGTTTAAAGTTTTAAACTTTTCCTTGGATACACCACTTCAATTTTAAAGGCATTGAAGTAAAGGCAGTGTCATGACAAACCTAATTCGCTGAAATGGTGTTACATTAAACTATTAAAAATGTTGACATAAGTGAATATTATCACAATGTATCTTATTGTTCTTCTAATGCTTTGCCTGGATGTATGCATAATTATCAACTTAGATAAGTATACAATTGACCAATTTTTTGGAAATATATGTAGCATGAAAATGGAAGAGTTTTAAAAGATAAATATTAGGGCAATTCTCTGCTATAAGCACAAGACATTTTAAGTCATTTTTCTACTTGTAAAGAAATTAGAATTCTAAAATTATTATGAATCTAGCAATTATGCTTTTGTTTTATATAGCTCTACATGGTGACAGTTATATGGAAAAATAATTATTTTAACTAGGTTAAATATGCATTTATATTGTCTGACGCACCGGATACGTCCGTGTCCTGTGCGTCATGCGATATAAATCCATATTTGAACTAGTAAAAATAATTATTTTTCCATATAACTTTGTCACCAAGTAATATGATGATGTAAAATAAATACATAACTATTAGATTCATCTTAATTTTATTCTTGTCTGTTTACGAGTAGAAAAAAGGGTCGAAATGTCCTGTGCGTCAGCCAGAGAATTGCCCTTTAATATTTTGTTTTAAGAAAAAATAAAACGTATTGGGACAAGGAGATAAACCCTGGTGTTTTCTTTGATTTAATTGAAATACATTGTTTATAATCATTTGTAACTTGACTTACCAAAGGTATGTTTACATTTTTCTTGAAGAGTTTGAATTTAAAAGCACTTCATTATTAAGAACTCTTGTGAATATTTTTAGCATTTAAATTACATTTTGTATTGCCTAAGAAATGTTCTTATCTTTATCTTATAAAGCATGTTGTGAGTGAGTTCATTGATATTAATTTTGCATAAATATAAACATTGAAGCCATTTGTAAAAGTATAATATGTCATTTAAATATCAGTGTTTTTCATTTTCATCAGAAGATTTTACATCAAAATTAAAATAATTATCGAGTACTATACTAGATAGTGAAGTTATGGAAATAATTCAACTCCCTCTCTTTAAGATATTAACATGTTTATGATAAGGCAATTGATAATAATTTACTTCTCCTTAGATGTATTAACCTAAAACTAATGGACTTGCATGTTTATTTTTATAATGAATTTTAAGATATAAATTTCTTGTTATTATACTACATACATTTTTAGATTTTTTTTTATTTTCTCATCATATGATCACTTATTTTGTAAGTAAATAATCATGGCTTGAGTATTTAATTTTTGTGATGACCTTGGTTATTTAATATGGATTTTTTTTTTATCTTCTGACAGAAAAAAAAAAAGTCATATAAATGCCTGGCATTGCAATCAAATTTGAATGATTCTTTACAGCAAGGTTACTCCTTCCCAATTTACCATCAACCTAAGTTTATTCACTTTTTTATTCTTGTATTTAGTACAGAAATGCTAAGTTAGGTGATGTGCTTTAATTTCCAAGTACAATTAAACTATTAAAAGTTATAATATTCTCGTAGCATTAAACATTAGCAATATTTCATTAAAATGCAAGTTTTTAATGAATTTTATCAATGAATATTCTTAAAATTGGTCGATTCAATTTTTTAAAATGATTGTTTTTATCTAGTCAGTGTGCTTTAACAGCTGCATAGTGTATGAACATGTGGCACAGTAGCTTACATATATAGTTCGTGGCACAATTCGGAAATGCTTTCTCTAAAGTCAATTACAACATATGCATTTTTGAATTTGGCAGTAAAACTATTGTACTTGAGATCAATGACCTGAACCAAATAATAAAAATGATCAAATAGCCAATAAATTTTGAGCTTGATTTTACCTTTTACTTTGTGTATTTAATAATAATAAAAAAAGGGGGAAGAATCATTACTTAGGGTGTAGCGAAATTACCCCATAATGGCTAGCAAAGTCAAACTGTTTATCCATTACATACCCTGAAAAGGGATTTTGCTTATTATGAATAGGTTTATTTTAAATGCTCAATAAAATTTATTGTACTCTAACATGTTTATATTCAATATCAAGCTAAAATTTTCTCCAAACTCTCAAGATAACCATACATTATATATTATCCTGTAAAAATATATGGTATCAAGAAATATTTGTAGCATTAGTGTGTTTAAAACAAATAATCCATTAAATGTTGGTACATTCCTCTTAGACACATAAGTTCACTGTATTTTGCATATTCTCAAAACAATCTTAACAGGTGAACTGTATTGTATAAATCATTTTATTAGAAAAAATATATATATATTTTTTTTTTAAATATATAATACCTTTGATTTTAACTTTTAAGAAAATTATATTTTTATTACTATAGTTTGAATTTGTTAGAATATAATTCACATTCTTAATTTTCAATTACTAGACAAAAGTAGTTTTTTGCCATACAAAAGTTTAGCACATAATAATTTTCTTATTAGTATTTTTTTTTTTTTTTTAAATAAAATATTATCTGTTCAAGTGTTTTGAAGTATAACCTCTACGCTTATAACTAAATGGTAAATTATACAAAACCATAAAAATACGCAAACTTTCTCTGCATAGTACTATTAAATATTCAACTATATGCAATGTTAGATTGTTCAATTTATACTCTGTGCGTTGCTTCATGCAAATTTGCATTCAGTAAATTATTTGTAAATCTGTAGTATCCAACGAGACAGCATCAAAGTAGCATTTAGTTAAATGTATTGTATATAATATTTATAAAGTTAGCAGTCTAGCATCTTATATGCTTTTTCCTAGTTCTACAGACTATTCCAATTATGAATGTGATTTGTATAATGATCAATGCATGTTTTTTTAAGAAGAATGTTTGTAACTTATCTTTAAGGTATGTATGAATTGCATTGTGTGTCTCCATTTTGCTACTTTACATGTGATATTAGTTGTTTAGGAATTGTAACTGTTAGATGCATAAATGTTGTGTGATGCGTAGTGTTTCCACTCAGCAATTTTTCAATTTTGTAAAGAATTTGAACTTTCATAAAAAAAAAAAAAAGATCTGAAATCAATTTTGTGAGCTAATTTAATCTGAATAATAGGAAGACAAAAATTTAGGCTGCTTATATTTTTGTACTTTATAATTAGTTATTTTTTTATCACAAAATTGCATAACTTGAATAGCGTGCTTTCAGTTTTAGTACATCAATTGGACTCCAAATAACATTCACAGAATGGGTATTTTTTTGCGAAGTTTACTCCACGCATTAAAATAAGGATTTCGGTTGATTTAAAATATGTGGTACCTTAGAAGGCAAATGAAACTAGGTGAAATCTAATTGAACTAGTTTGATTCCTTGAACTGTATTTGATTTTTAAAAAATTCTACACATTTTTTATAAGAAGTTGTTTAAAATTAGAAACTATCATAATTAAATTCATATAGTATATTTCAAAAATTCTTATTTGCCTTTTTAATGAATTGAACAAAAGAAACGTTTGGAAACATATATTGTATAAAAGGAATAGTCAGCATTTTCCTTTTATTTTTTCCCATTTCTGCTGACATATAAATTTAAAACGTAAGGAATTTTTACCAGGTACGAGACAGTCCAATTAACAAAATTTGAATTGAAAGTATTGCAAGATTTTAATATTTTTTTTCTCTGGTTTAATTGTGACATTTGTTAAACAATTTAAACCTGCCATTAAACTAACATTAAAAAGAAATTCATGTAATTTTTTCTGCCTTTAGTCACAGAAAAAATTATGCGTTTCCAACCCCATTAGATAATTCATCAGGTAAAGCCGACAATACCTTCAAAATGCATCAATCACGTTTTTTCATTGACCAATGCTTTACTAACTAGCTCTGTCCCCACCCAAAAACAGTTTCAACATTCCTTAACTGCTTTGTTGATAAAAATATTCTTTAAGTGTGACATTTCAGCAGGAGAGCTAAAAAGTTTCAGAAAAGTGCAGTTTATTTTTGGATTTTGTCCTAAAACTGATGATTTAATCAAAGTTTGATTTTGTATTGTGATAAAAACCTCCAATTAAATTTTTTTTTTAAATGAAATAAGAAAAGTTGCTATTGAATGTATTGCTTCAATATCGGAATTTCTTAATTTTTTTTTAAAGTTTATTTTATAGGAACATAGTTTAACATAAAGGAGCATACCTATTATATATATATATATTTTTTTTGAAAATAAGTTAGCTGTAACATTTCTTTTGTTATTTACAATACAAGAAATCAACTTGAAAGTTCTCTTTAAAAGAGTATAATTTAATTGGCTGGTTAAAATAAAGCATGCTGTCTATCTAAATTGTGGAACTTATTTCATGAACAAAATAATTTGTTTGTCAAAAAAATACTGATGCTTTTTTTTTTAAGACGATCAATTAAATTTGTAACACTGCTAAAATAAAACATTCCACTTTTGATGCATGTAAAAATATTTTTTAAAAATTATTCAGTATCTACTATCAATCCTTTTTAAAGAAATCTACATTTTTTTTATAGTAGTTTTTGAATGAGCAGTGGATATTGAGTAAAAACAGTTGCTCAAATCTAGAATTTCTGCTCAGAGATACTCAGCTTAAGTACGATAAAACATTTATATATTACAACCTAAATTTTTTTTTAAAAAAATCCTTTTTCATTACACAAAGTTCTATGAAACAAGTTTGAACTGTTATGCCCAAATAAGAACTGTAATGTCTCGTAAATTAATATAGAAATGTGTATCCTGGTCATTTATGCATGTTAACCCTGAATGTTCTCAATGTAAATCCAGTTGTGCTTTTAAAAGTTTACTTATTTCAAAATGATAAAATAAAGTTACAATAAAATGTTGACCCTAAGCAATGATTTTTATATTATATTCATTATGATTTATCATTCACAAGTCTGTTGCAAGTATTTATAACTTTGTCCTGTGCAAAATGATGTGCTAACATTTTGTTAACTCAAATGACATCAAGATATGGACTTACAGATTATTTGATATTTAATAGACTTTATTTGACTGGATTGCTAATTCTTCAGATTGATCTACTGAATGTAAAATTCTATGCACAATTTAATTGTAATAAATATACCTTGATTGTTAATCTGAAAATCTTTCATGCCTTTTAAATGTTGTACCAACAGAAAATGTGATCATTTGGAAAAAAATAGATTCGAAATGTTTGTAATCAAAACGCCTGAAATCCTGTATACTGTTATGCGATCAGTATCTTGTTGCCAATCGTTTCCTTGGGACCTTGACACCAGTATTCTTTCAAGCGGTTTGCTTAGTATGTGCCATTGCTAGATCGAAATATAGGAGTTTTATAGTGAATGCAATTGGAATTCTCTTTTTTTTCTAGCCTTTCTTTCAATTTGAATATTTTAGTATAGCAAAGCTCATTTTTATTGAACGTATTAAATTTTTCCTCGAGAGGATCAGGAGTGAAATTCTTCTGCTTTTGTTTTTCTCCGTGAAGTTCCGCTTTTTCTACAATTTCATTATTTTTAATGAACTTAAATTAGACTAAATTTGCCTATAACATCCCACTCAGAAAAAATTCTGACTGCACCGCTGTTCTGTACATATTCTTATTCAGCTATTTTTGTAGTACACATTCTTTTTCAGGTATATTTGTAGTTCAAAATAATGCATATATCTGCCACTTATAAAATGCTGATCTCATTCATCAGAAGAAAATGATAATCGAAAAAATCAACCAAGATTTTTTTAGACATTTTAGCCTTATATTAAGCACAGATTATAAAAATCTCAGTGTCTGTCCATCACGCTAAAAATTATATTCTATGCAAGTTAAATTAGGATGTGGAACATAGCACAACCTTCAATTATACTTAATGCATAAAAATTTGCCATGTATTGGTGTAACTTATAGTTTTCATGGTCATATTTACATGCGACTCAACGTCCCACTTTTGGCGGGACAGTCCTGCTTTTCACCTCGGTGTTCCGCAGGCCGAATGTCCCACCAAATAGTCTCGCTAAAGTCTTTCTAAACAAAATAAAAATGTCATCAGAACTTGAAAACTGAGTAGGCAACTGATAAAGTTTCTGGAGATAGAAAAATCTGGTTACATTATTTTAAAAAAATGGTCAGTTAGGCAATAAATATTACATTGGCCATATCCGTACCCCCCCTCAATAGCAATGTTTTTTGACAAATATTAAATTACCTTTTATTGTAAGTGAAACAGTCGTTGATAATCTATGCTCAAGGAAAGAGAATTCTGTGTTAAAGACATTCGTTTTTTAAACATTTTACACCTTTATCACATTTCTACCGGAATTTTGGTGGTGGGGATGATTAGAACACCTTAAAAGCCATTACCAGTCATTTTGATAAAAATTGTTGCAGCTGTTTTTTGGCTCTTGCAGAAAAATTTATTTTCAATCTGTATTCAAAAGTTTAACATCATAGGCCGATCTGTTCGGGAGTAATGCTGAGCACAGACATTTTTTCTAGATCACTTTTTTAACTCTGCATGCTCTAAAATGTCTGGTCATTCAAAAAAATTCAAAATTTCCATTATGACCAAATGCAATTCTTTTATTACATTATGGTAATGCATGGAATTTAATGAAATTAGAAAGGAGTTTGTGGATTGAGTTTTAATGTAAGGGTTTTTAAGCTCATTAATCAAGACTTTCGTTCTATTAACCTCGTTAGAATAAAGGATGGTTGCAATGACAATGGTTAGCCAAAACACTGTACAATAATTACAAAAAGCAGGGAGGGTTTTTTTTAATTGCAGAGTATTTTATATTTCTAAGGATATTTTTGGTGCTAAAAATCTCAGCTTCCATTTCGGTGATATTTGTAATTTTCAAAAAGTTGCCAAAAGCACTAAATTTCTAAATTTTTTCTTGTTTTGTTCTACAAATATATGGAAGGATGATCGAACCTCTCTTAACACCAATTTGTTTTTTAAGTCAATTTTTTTCGCTCAGTTTTTGCTAACAAAAGACGTTTATTCCACAAGTAAAAAATATATCTGTACGGACAATGGGAGTTGCATTGGGGCCTTATAAAATATATCTTTTGAGAGCCATCCCTTGGTATTACATACTGTGGAGTTGTGGACAAGTCTCAAATAACGATCAGTTGAGATTTCTTTTTGTTAGATACCGGACCAAGTTGGCATACATGGAAATGATCCTGCTGACTTTGCAGCAAAAAACACTCGTTTTGTATCAGACAAATTTGTCCCACTTAGTGATGCGAAACATGCAATAATACAAACTCAAGAAAAGGTATGGGAGCTGCAATGAAAGAAACAGATACGTTATAAATTGTTTTCAATTAAACCTTTTAAACCAGCATTTTTAAACAGACACAAGGATTTTATTTTTAACGCGACTTGGAATAAGTCACACATGCTTCACTCACAAACACCTTTCATGTAATGAACTAGCATCGACTTGTTCATGTTGTAAGCTGCCTTTTATCTGTTAATCATATTTTATGTATAAGTAAAAATTTTAATATATCCAGACTAAACCACTTTGGTACTACTAATTGATCATTAAAGGATTTACTACCAGACGAACGCATCCAAATTTGTTTTCGTTTCTGCATAACATTGGTTTTACTAACCTAATTTGACTTATTTCTTTTTGAATAGATACTGCTAAAAAAATTTATAGTTTTATAAACCAAAATATGTTTGGTGCAGCTTAGCTAATCTCGGCTCTTGTGCCAATAAAATCCATATAACCAATCAATCACATTTATAGGAAAACTAAATATACTTAGGATTTTTACTACAACTCCAGTGGTCGCATTCGCCCCAAAATTTTTGTTTCTCCCAAAAATTGTATTTAAAGTTTTCAATAATTCCTAAAAAAATAAATCCCCCCCCCCCCAAAAAAAAATTATTTTAAAATTAGATTTAATGTCCTTTACCTCTTACGTAGACATACCAATCATGTGGTATGTGTCCTACCTTTAATAAAAGATTTACTTGCCACACAATTGCCCCTCATCTATTGAGTGTTAACTATTACAAAAATAAAATGTAAAAGAAATTGAAGTACTTTCCGAGAATAATTATTAAAGATTGATAAACATGTATGCTTTGTTTAACAAGTTACAAAGAAATTAAATCAAAAACAGAAAAAGAAATCAATTTCCTTATTTACTTTTATTACATTGTTCTACAAAGAAAAGTTACATATTTCCTTTAAGGAATCCACATATAATCCGACAGCTTGATGTTTGAAGCTGTAATATAAAAAAAAATCTAAGTAAATCTGGATGCAGAAATGTAATTTTAAGATAATTTCTCATAAAATAGTTTGCAAAATTTTAAAAAATGCAACTCAAACAAAATATAACTTAAGCAACATGAATATGAATTTCTTGTAAATATTATAAGCTTTAAATCCTGAAACGTTTAGAGTACATAACATTTTAGCTACAAACTTGATTTTTTTCATTTAACATAAAGTTTAAACAGAGAGTTAACACAGTTTAACTCAGAGTTTAAATAAATCAAAATTTCAGTATATAATTATTTTCTTTCATCAAGGATCAAGAATAGTCAAGCTTTTTTTCGAATGAAAACTTATAATATTCTCCTTAAAATTAGAGGTCAAACAATTCCATAGGTCTTATAGAATTTTTGAAATTCCAGATATATACCTATCTATATAAGTTAAAAAAGTATTTTTTAAAATTCAAAAAATAACTTTATAAAAACTCAATACGATAAAAAAAATTATAAAAATTTCTTCTTATTCATGGTAGGAGTCTGGTAACTTGGGTTGAAAAAAAAACACAATTTTTTTTTCTTACTTACTTCGAAAGTAAAATATAGACATTCGAAATATTAATGAATATTTAAAAGTACCTCGTTGTTGTTGAGTGAAACATTAAGTACATTTTTCTCAAAACAACGTTTTTTCGGTCAGTTTGTGTAAAAAAAACAACTATCAAACCGATTGCTCTAAAATTTTTGGTAACCATAAAAACAAAATTTTTAAAGAATCCTTTACATGCATTGTCAATTTTTATATTCATTAACACAGCACCGATATCAGAAACATTTATACCAGCAAAATTCCCTTAGTTTATCTAAAAGTCCACCGGGACTCTTTCTTTAGCTGGGTACCAGTCAGCGCCGAACCTAAATGTTTACACATTTAAATGACGCATAAATATATGGCCAAGTCTAAATGTTTAGGGTTTGTTATGGGAATTATAAGTGATTTGACAGTTATCAATTTGGATGAGTTAGGTCTGCAATTTGGCAGTTTTTATCTGGTACCTGGTTAACAGAACAGTACCCATACTTCAGTATAAATTTGGTACTTTTCCCATACACCAAGTTAAAATAGGGGTGAAGTGAGCAATGACAACCATCAGATGAACACAACATCGATATGGGGACACTTAAACGTAATTTTTCTTGCTTTGCACTTCCTCAACAATTTTATTTTATGTAGGATGTTAGCTGAACGTTGTGCATTGTTTATAACACATCAAAATAGTAGGCTATTGTTATACAATAACAACAAGGTGCTTTTTAAGAGAGGAGGATCTATAACATTTCACAGGTAAGAATTTAACTAAATTTGTTATGAATTATTAACATATATTGCCTCCATTTTGATATAATTTAAGAGTTATTTGAATGAAAGAAATTATTCGTACTTGACGACGCATTACATCACCTTGGCATGCTTTATTATTGATGTTTTCCGTCAAAACAATTTTGCTATGTAAAATATCGTCTTTGTTTTTGCATTATTTGATATAATACAGTCAAACCCCATTAACGCGAAATCGCTTAACATGAAATCCTGTTTAACGTGGAGTAAAAGCAATTCTCCATACTTAAAACTTAATGTTAATTTGTTTAACATGAAATTCGGTTAATGAGAATAATTTCGGCAGTCCCATCGACTTTGCGTTAACAAGGTTTGACTGTTCTGTTGAATGATTCTTTTTTTAAAGCGCTATAGTAAATTTAACTTGGTTATGTGTTTGTCTACTTTAGTTTTTAAAAAGCCAGTGTTTAAAGGTAAAGTCAAATTAGTGATGCATCATATAATTTTGAAAATGAGCTAAACATACATGTTAGCTCAATAAAGGACCATAAAAAATTATGAAGTTATAGTTATTTTCTTTAACTTTCAATTTCCTACATATATACATTACATCTGTGGCCAAGACATGAGATTCAAAGCCAAGAATGGAAACTTTTCTGCCCATGTCACATGCTGGTTTACCTTAGGGCAATGTTTAACATAACAATGCTTTTCTACCCTTCTATACTTTATTTCCCAGGTACCAGTTGGAATCGAGTCTAAATGTTAACAGTTTGTAATAGGGTTGCTATTGCAACTCTGTAACATTTAGTCATTGAAAGTATAAATAATTTGAAGGTTGTTAGTTTGGATGAACAAGGTCTGAAATTTGTCGGTAACCAGCTAACAGAATAGTACCATATAAATTTAAATGCTGGATAATTTGTACGACTGTTTAATAAATTCGAAGGAATTTAAAATGGCACGGATGCATTGGGTTTATTAACTCCCTTTACAGCTAAAATAAAACAGCTGAACTACTAATTATGATTGCTATAAAAATCCTTTAGAGATATTGCAGGACAGAAATGATTGCGACAAATTTTAAAAGTAAAAAAAATTCAAAAATTCAAGTAGTACTTACACATTTACTCCTCTTTAGGTTTATCAATACCACGGTATTCTTTGATGTGATACAGGACCCAGCAAGGTACAAATAGTATACCACCAACTATGAAAAGTCCGTGAGCCCAAGTTTCAGCAATTGATAATTGCTCTCGTGGACGTCCAATATAACCATAGTAATTTCGTGTTTGTAGAGCACTTTTTCGTGCAAATGATGGGATGTTTTTTAAAGCACCAAACATTCTTGTGCTTTAATAAATTTCAGTAAATAGCAAAATTCGTCTACTACAAAATCAGAAGTTGTGAAGGTGATTTTGATGATTGACTTCATTTCACTTTAATTTTGAAAGATCGATTGATCATGATAATTATAAAACTTGAAATATATTTTCAATCTATTTCAGTTATTAATGACACAAAATCTTAATAATCAAGTATTTCCTTAATTCACAGAATTTCCTGTATCATTAAATGTTATGAGGTATATGCATGAAGACAAAAGAAGTTGAATGAGAAAGGTAAGTCTGACGTCAGGTATAAATTCCTATTCTAGCACGACCCAAATGGATAATGAAACAAACAAGTGAACTGTAACCATTATAAATCACGTCAGATCAATAATCAAACTCGATGAATCAAATTTCAATTCAATAACGAAAGGAATTATATAATTTTAACCAAAGCCAGTAATACAATTCCAATTATAATTATAATTTAGAAACAAAACAAACACTGTCTTTCTTGTAAGTTTGATGCTCATTTGTCATGGAATTTATTGTGTTATAAAATTTTATTTAGGCGAAACTCAAATTTGTAACTATTGTTTTCAACCCACAGACTGTTTGTGTTAAAGATCTAATATATTAATTAAAAGTATACTACTTGTGTAATTAGCGCATTAACTAATATTAAATCATTTGTGTTGTACGCTGGTTTTTTTAGTATATATGCACTGTAGGGACCTGCCAATTTTTGTTTGAATGCCTTGGCTTCACATTAAAGATATAAAGTTTTTTCAAATTCAAACATTTCCCATAAATCCACTCTAAATAGTTAATTTATAACTACAGTAAGAATATGTCTTTTGATTTTAGATGCAAGTAAGTTTATCAAAAGTACTCATATTTTAGTTTTATAACAACCTTCATTATTATTTGTCTAATTATAGTTGTAAAAAACAGTACAACTAACCAGAATGATTTCAAAAGTGGTTTTGATGTAATTTTTGACATTTCTTTGGTGCAATTTTATTTGATGTTTTTTCTGCCTGGATAAATGTGTTTTCTGGCAACATATTTTGTTTTAAGTTATAAATTTTATTATTTATATTTTTACCAAGTTTTACTATTATTTATATTGTAGTTGTTTTATAATTATTAATAGTTCTAATTACTGTGTTTTTGATTTTGGAAATTATCTGCTCCCAAAACCCATGTCTTACTGTGTTTGTAGCTAAAATTTGAAAAAAAAAAAAAAAATGTGAAAGCATATTAATGTCTTTTTAACCAATATTCCTTTTAGAAAATGTCTGAGGTGACATTGAAATTCAGCAAAGAGCTCTCGGAATCTGATCCTCATGAAAAGTCTGTACTTTTTATTGGTCAAAAATGTCATCTTGATGCCTTAACCTATGAAGATGTTTCACCTAAATTAGGATCCAGGGTTTCAAAAGAGGTAATTACTTTTTCTATCTTCTTCTTTGCTAAATCAATCAAAATGTTGAAAATTTCTTAAATGAAGTTAACTCTTCTTTTTTTGCTTGAAATCATGGAAGATTGTGACATTGGAAAAAATATATTTTCTTCATAACCTAACTTTTATCAGAACTTAGCTAAATGTTGTGTTAATAAAGGGTGCTTGATTATTTCCCCATCAACCATTTTCGATAAAAAACTGTCACCAAATGGCAAAAATGAACTATATAATTTCACTGATTCAGGGATGTGATTTTTCAGCCTTATGGCGGATTTCCGTTTTTTATGTAAAGCTCTATTTTTTTTGCCGTTTGTTTCTATTTCGAGGATTTACTATTTTTCCGATCTGGACCAGTTTTTCCCACGATAAATATACTTTTTCTCATGATTAAGCAAAAGAATTTCCTTCTTCGTTCTCTTTTCTTCACAGTGCTTAAAAACTGAGATATACTTCAGGATTAATTTCTTCCCATGTATTTGAAAAGTAATCATTAAACAGTGTAAGGAATTTCATTTCATGTTCAAAATTGTTAAATCATCTCTTCCGCAAGTTTTTTTTTTTTGTTGAATTTTTGGATATTGCACCTTCTGTAAGCTTTATGGGATATTTTTGGATATCGTCCCTTCCACATGCGTTTTTGACAAATTTTTGGATTTCTTCCTTCATACTTTATTACCAAAATCTCATTCCTGGATTTTTAAAACATCCAGGGCTCCCATGGTTATTAAAAGTGCTTAATATTTTTTAACTTATTTTCAAGGCCTTGAAAATGCTTAAAGGTGCTTAAAAGTACTTGAAAATGCTTAAGAGGTCTAAAAGTCCTTAATTTTTGTAGATGCTGCTTGCCCGACTGCAAAACTTATAAAAATACAACTCAGACTTGCTATCCTCACATGAATGCCACTTATCCGCACCATATCCGAGTTCTCTGAAATATTTGTGCTGCGCTTGTGCCAAATTGTGCGTCCTTTGGCTCATATTTGCTGATTGGTGGAGTGGAATTCGAAAGGAGGACTCTGCACTGAGTTTTACACGATAAAGTTTTTTTAGCAGAAGTAAGTTAGGAAAACTATGCCAGGAAAGTGCACATTTAATGTGCTTTGGATAAAGCACACCACATATGAAAAATGGATATCAACTTCAACATAGTTTGTTTATAAGGCAGCATTCAAACTGTGCATAAAAGATTTTGATTTTAGCACTATAAGCGAAGCAATTGTGAAATCACACAATAAAGATATGCCTGAAAACAAATTTTCAACAGTCTTTAAAAAATATTATTTAGGTCCTTAAAAGTCATTGATTTTCATTCTTTAATTTCAGTACCCTGAACATCTTTTGCATATAAATTAAGGTACAATTTTTTTGCTCGCATATGATTTGTCTTTTTTTTTTTTTTTTGCCAATTTCATCACTGCTGATTATAAATGACCAATAATTAATTATCATTTCCAATTGTTCCTCCCATATTCAAAATTTATTTTTCTGTGGAAACACAATTGTAAAAGGAGTCAATAGCTTTTTGAACTAATACAAAAGCACATTGTATATCTGCTGTGTGTTGTATTGAAAACTTTATAATTTAAGTGCATTGTACTTTCACTTGCATATATAAAGTCATACAAACTAAACAAAGATGAAAAAAGTGAATTAAAATACATTAACAACTCCATGTTTTTAAAACTTACCACCAGCTTACAAGTGAAACACACTAAATCAAGAAACCTAACTTTTAAAAAACAAAGAGAATATTTATTTTCATAATTCGAAGAAAAAAACATCTCGTATTAAATTTTATTTATATAATAAATTCTTATTTTCACTGAACTTCTACACATCAAGAATCCATAATTTCTAAATTTGTTTGACATATCTATAATTCAAAGTGACAGTAAAATTTGTATGTACATTTTAACAGTACTTAAATATTTTCCATCCAAAATTTGAATCTGAAACTTTTTTTTAAAAAAGTAAAGACATATTTGGTTTTTGAGGTTTAATGAATAAATATGTGAAAGGGGGGGGGGGGGGTTGTATCTTCAGTTAATAAGCTTCCAAGGTTAATTAAATTTGTATTGAGAAACTCAAAAGGATCATATTAGACCATGTAAATCATTTATGTGTTTTTTGTTATTTGAATTCTGCATGTGTTGATGTGATAATATGTTAATATGTACTACTAATACATACTTTAAAAAGATGGTTAAAACCTTAAGCATAAAAAGAGCATTAAGAGCATAAAATTGGTCTTGTAAAATTAATTTATACATATTTTTGTAATTTATTCACAATATTTTTCAGCATTATGAAAAGGCGCTAAATCTGGTAAAAAGCACATATGATACTATACCTCTTTATATGAAGTATGCAACGCTTGCTCGCTTGCCTAGTGTGTGTTCGAGACATAATACTCCGTCTCAAGCTCATACAATAACTAAGCTGGTCAAAAGTCATATTGGAGGACGAGAGGGATCTGTTGTGGTAAATATATTATTGACATATTAAAAGGATACTCTTCTATTAGCTGGGTACCAGTTAACGCAGATATCACAAATCCTAAATGTTTACGTATTTAAATTATACCTAAATGTATCACCAGAATTAAATGTTTATGATTTGTTGTATGGTTGCTATAGGAATCATAAAGGATTTAAAGGTTCTTAGGTTTGTTGAGTTAGGTCTGCAACTTGGTGGTTTTTATCTGAAACCCAGCTAACAGAACCATTTAACAGAACCATTATCAGAACCAGCTAACCATTAAAAGATATATAAGTGTATTTAAGGTTGCCAGTGAAGTGATTTAATTATTAAATGCAGTTCCTAATGGTTATTTGATCCAACACTTTTACGTAGAGGGATTCAAAATTATCTATTTAGGAATGGTTCAAATATTGAGTGTTTAAATTTATTTCTTTGAATATAAAAAATTTTGATAAACAAAAATTATTTTTCTTGAAACTGTCTGTAGTCATTTATTTGCTCTGCTGATTTTTTTCTAATTTTCCTACCTTTAAGTTTTGGAATTAAGAGGAAGGGGACAGATTAATTATCAGTTAATTTAAAGGTTTCAAAAATGTATATGTATATATCACAAGCCACACATTATATTTGAAATCTTATCGATGATACTTTTCATTTATCCCAAACAATACTTTATCACAGAATATTTTTTTAACTCCAAAATTTATTTTTGTTAGATTTTCTAATTTTTCTGTATTTGAGTACATATGAACTAGCTGTGTGTCAAATTTCAATTTAATTGTCCAACCAGTTTCTACATTTTAAGTGCAAGAATTTTGAATAGGCCCTCATCAAAGTGGTTTTATGAGTGTTCTGTTTTTGACCCTTGAGGCATACAACACGAGTAGTAACACAATTCTAATAAAATGTTTGTAATTTTTAACCCGCAAGATCTCGCACTTTAGTGTTCCTATGAGAATATATACTACAACCGGGCATCTAAGACCCACCATGCATTCCCCTGTTTTAAAAAAAAGCTTTTTATTTAGTGAAGATATATAAACCCCTATTTCTTATTTTTAATTTAAATTTATCAAATTACATTTCCGAACAAATATTTTTTTCTCCATATATTTATTGTCCAACTATGCATCTTTAGAATGACGTTTTTTCCAGATTGCGTGCGAATATAGGGACACTTTTGCCTCAGCTTGTGCTGTGGCTCGTGCCTTCCCCCTGTACACCAGAAAACGAGGCGACAACAAATGTACTGTAGTAGTTCATTTCGTAGGAATAAATGCTGATGGTTCTAAACTCTATTTGACTGATTCTGATCTGAGTTGCTTTACTGCTGCAACTGAAGCTGTCCGATTGAGTGGCAAGATTGTGGACATGCCATGTAATGAAATGAATACTGATACTTTTCTTCAAGTAGGTATAATATATTTAAAAATTTGTAAGGTTTAGTGACTTTATGCAAGCGATGATTATGTGATTTGTGGGGAAATGCTTTCCTTGAGAAATTTTTTCCGAGTTCACAGTTCAATCAAACATTGTTTATTGGTTTCGTAAATAACTTGGGATATAGTTAACATATGGGGGTAAAATCAGTATGGTAAATTAGATACTGTCCAGCTGAATCCTGTGATACTAAAACTAAATTTTAAACATTTTGTTATTTACCTGTTTTTTTTTACCGTCCCAACTCATATTAAAATTTATTTAATTTTAAAGCTTTTAGAAGATTAGTAATCTTCTAAATGATTTTAGTAGTAGGTGGTGTGAAAAAAAAAAAATACTCTGATTCTCTATGTATGAAGAAGTCTGAAGAGAAACAAACACTGACTGTATTGATGGACAAAAAGCATTTGCCTATACTTTGAATGTTAGACAGTTTCCATTGTATAGTTCTAAATAAAATGGAGCAGTTAAAATAATGCAAAACCTGACCTTATAATATCAATGAATTTTTAATAATGTTTATTGTCGTTTTAGGAAATATATAAAGTGGGAGAAATTTTGAATATCAAGCCTGAAGTGATACGTGGTGAAGAATTGGCTAAAAAGGGATTTGGAGGTAAATTTTGAAAAAATTTCTGGCGATTTTATTTTTATTCAACTGATAAGGGCAGATAACATTTTCTAAATCCCTTATATGCGTAACTAGTAAAAAAGTAACAGCTTCAGAGATTTTCTTTAGTTCTGTAAATATTCTCCTATAAGAATCAAGCTTACTCTCCCCATTCTTATGTTAAAAAAATATGCAAAATACTCTCCGGAGAACTTTCACATTGGTAAGATCCTGTTTCAGCCAAATCGGATAATTCTTGCAACAGGATATATTTTTATGATATTATATTGCCTTTATATATAAAATATATAGTTATTTATTTAGAATTTTGTGTGACTTTAAGTTAGGTATTTTGTAAATTGAATAGCCTGCCAATTTAATTTGGCCAACAATCAAAAATATATAATAATTTCCCAGGTACAATGTAAAATAATTGCATAAGAAGCAATTTCATGAAAAGTTTATTTTGTCTACCAGCAATATGAATTATCCTCATTGTGAATTGATTAAGACTTAAGTTCAAAATACTAATAATTTTTGGGTTTGTTCTTTTCTGGTGCAAGAGCAACATAAAGGTTATATTGCGCCATAATAATTTTTAGAAATTATCATACTAAGAAAACTTTATTCGACCAATCCTGATATTAACAAGCCTATTTGAAGTGTGGCCTGCTGAATTGTTATTAAATTAAATCGGGGCCCTTTGGCCTTAAGGGGAACATACAAAATTTACGGCATGCAAAATGCTGACATTTTTTATCCACCCCTGTCACGTTTGATCGATCCCCACTCCTAAAATTATGTGACGTTCCTGCTGCCCCCCCTCCTAAAAAATTAATTTTATCATCCCACTCTGTTTCAAAAATTACAACAACAAAAAAGCATATTTATGTACTTTTGAAATTTATTTAAAAATAGAATAAGGTCCAACTTTTATTGCAGATCAACTGACTGAAGCAATTTTTTTTTTTTTTAAATTGAAAAACAAGGTGTTGATTAAATTTGTCCTGCAAATGGGAAATTGTTACGTCAGCCAAGCGATTACCCCACCCTCGCTCCTTCCACAGTGTGTGATATAATTTATGTATGCCTCCTAACATATAAATATCATATTCTTATATTATCTGTTATTATTTTTCAAGGCTTGTATTCTGTGGGAAAGGCAGCAGAACATCCTCCCGCTCTTGCTGTGTTAAGTCACATTGTGCCAGGATCAAAAGAGACATATGCTTGGGTCGGGAAAGGAATAGTATTCGATACTGGTGGACTTTTTATCAAAGGCAGGGTAAAATGAAATGATTTTGTTCTTTTATGTTTTTAATAGTTATTTTCTGAGAAAATATTTCTATATTTTTTGCAGCCCAAATCAGATTTCATGGCAAACTAATTTGTTCTGAAATTAGAGCTTGGATCAAACTAGATTTTACTAAAAGAATATTGGTGTGGTTGAATCATGACTTTAATATCAAATAAGACTGTTAATATTGATACAGACTTATAGATAACGTTCTCTAAGCACTAAAAAAATAAACTCTTATTTAATGTCAGATAGTTGTTACTCAGTTTCTAGTTTATTAAAAATATAATAAAACTTGAAACTGAGCTACAACTATCTGACATTAAATAAGACTTTATTTTTTCAGAATTTAAAAAACATCTACAAAACTGTATACATGGGGATAGGGCTGTTTGACATTAAAGTTATGATTATGGGTATAAATATGTAGATGTAAATATTTTATAACTCTGTCTAGATTAAACTAGTTTGGTTTGAAACCAGGTTTGTACTGCAAAAATTTTGAAAACCTAAAACAGGGTTCCCACGTTCATTGAAAGTCAATAAAAGTGCTTAATATTTTCAAACTTGTTTTCAAGGCCTTGAAAGTGCTTAGATATGCTTAAAAGTCCTTGAATATGCTTTGAGGTCCTTAAAAGTCCTTAATTTTTGCAAAGTGTGACTAACTGCAAAATGTATGAAAATACGACTCAGGCTTGCTATTCCTGCGTGACCAACACTTATCTGCACTGTATCGGAATTCTCAAACATATTTGTATTGCGCATCCACCAACTTGTAACTTTTTTGGTAGATTATACTTTATTAAAAAAATATGTGTAGACATGATGCCTAAAAACAAATTTTCAACTGTCTTTAAAAACATTATTTAGGTGCTTAAAAGACTGATTTTCATTTGGTGATTTGAGTGGGAACCCTGTTAAAGGAAACTAAGTTGTTACTGTTATGTCAAATATATGTTATGTTTTAAATGCATAAAGTTTGGTGGAAGTTAATTATAAGAAATTAACCTTTTTATTGAATGAAAAATATGAATTACTTTAAATTACCTAAACTATAGTATTCTTTGTTTTGTAACACACTTGATATAAATTCTCCTTAGACTTCTATGCCTGGAATGAAAAGAGATTGTGGAGGAGCTGCTGGAATTCTGGGGGCTTTTTATCTTGCTGTTAAAATGGTTAGTTTCTGATGTGTCCATTCTTATTGAATATTTATTTGAGCTAAAATTGCTTGATGTTATTTTCTCACATCTTTTGAGTTTAATTTATAACAACCCAAGAGCCTGAGAAAGTTTGTTAAATTTAATGGTTCATATGAAGCATATTGATTTGGTTATTTTATAAAATTGAATTTTTATATAACTATTAATGATAGGGTTCAAGTTTATTGTGAAATCAAAGTACTGTGGCTAAATAAAGTTTGTAAGTAAGATATGGTAAAGAAGTTTTTCATGTTTAAGGTTAGGTTTTTTTATATGCTAAGCAATTATCCTGAAAACTTCGCTTTGCTTGGATTGTAGATTTTGTACTTAAATTAATAATTTGTGGGTTCTTTATGGTTGATTCATAGCTGAGGAATCAAACAAAAGTGTTATAATTACGAATCTGAAAGTTAAAAGATAGTAAAATAATATATTGGTGAGAAACTTTACCCTATCTCATAAACATTTGCTGTTTTTTTTTTTTTCTGTTTTTTTTTACTATCTTTTTAAATTTCAATATATGATGCTTTTTTAGGATATTTAAAAATGGATTCAACTAAGTCAAGGCAAATTTTAGATTTGAAATAAATTATTTTGATAAATGTTCATGATAACAATGAAGTTAATTGTGAATAATAAAAAATGTTGAATTCGTTAAATCTACTTTTTAATTTTTTTTTTTTTTTTAAATAATATTATCCCAAATCATATTAAACTTATTCAATCCAACAAAAATTAAATCACAGCCTCACAGGTTTTTAACATTTATTTTATTCATTCGTAAAGGATTAAAAACTATTATCCTTCATATTTCTTCTATTTTAAGATCCTAGAAAACTTGAGTCATTTATTTAGGTCAACATCGATATTTAGTTTATAAAGCTTGTTTTCTTGATATTTGTATTTTAATGTAGTAATTTAATACTCTTTTAATTACTTAATTACTTTTACTTACTTAATTAAATAGTAATTTAATACTCTTTTAATTTTTTCTTCGTTTTTTTAACTTGGAAATGGAAATTTGTAGAAAAAATAGTAATAAGTGCTAAAATTGTTAAATTTATATCCTGTAAATACTTTAACACCCCTGGATTTCTCCAAAAACTTTTATAATTTAACTTTTTTTTCCAAAATGTGTATGAATTCTTTTAATTCTTTCTCTTCTGTAGCAGTTGACTACTTGTTTGATTACTGCACACAACATTCTATCAGTATTACAACAGTTTGTTGTGCTTTTAATTATTAATGCATTTTGTAATAAATTGTTTACATAAATTCTTTACACCTGAATATATATCACACTATTTTATTTGCATAAAGCAATCATATTATCACTTACATAACCCATTTATAGTCCCAAATTGTACCTTCTTAAAAACATGATTGAAAATTTTTCCTCCTTTAACATATTAAGCAATGCTTTATATACCCAAAGCATAGTTTTCAAATTCATTATTTAGTGATTAGTTTGTGAATTTAGTTTGATTATAAATGGTAATTCTGAAATTTCTTTTTAAGGGCTTTGAAGACAACCTTCACGCCGTTTTTTGTCTTGCAGAAAATGCAGTTGGCCCAAAAGCAATGAGGCCAGATGATGTGATAACAATGTACTCTGGAAAGTAAGTACATTTAATTATTTTTTTGTTTAATGTTTCCTAAAAATAAGTTTTAGGACTTTTAAATATTGTTTCCATGTGTTTTTAGGACTGTTGAAATTACCAATACAGATGCTGAAGGTAGACTTGTGTTGGGGGATGGTGTGAGTAATACCGTTTTTAAATAATTTGCATTAAATGAATATTTCATCTATTGCTGAATGATAATAAGTTGTTCAGTTTCAAAATTGAAAAAACAAAAATTAATGAATTATTTAAGATTACTATTTTTCTAAAATTTCTTTTCAAATCGGATATAACATGTGTACATGCTTAGTTACTGGAAACTAGAAGAGGCTTTTTAAGTACCTGTGCTCATCAATATCAAACATTTTCTATTATATGAATCAAAATTTCTAATATGAATCAAAATAGCACTGCAGAAAGAGGAGATGAAAAATGCAATAGAAAAATTTTATTCTCTTTTAATTTGGGTATTATTTGTATGGCTGTGCAGAAAAGCAACAAAAGTATTAATAAAAGGACATTAACAAGGTTCAAACCAAGATTTTAATATAATGACATCTTTAACCACTTTCCTTACAAATTTTTTGGATAAAATTGCATAAAATCATCATTTTTTTAATTTTATTATTAAATACAAGGAAACAAAACAAAATATGTAGGTTTTAAGTTGAATTTTTAATTTTTTACAGGTATAAAAGCATTTAGTTTTAATATTAGTTTACTATCCCGAGTTATCTCGACCAAATGAAAAAAAGTTAAATATTAGTCTCTGTATGATAGTTTTTGAAACAAGGGACAACACAAAGTGATACCTGACATTCTGTATACTGGTACCTGGTCTCTTTTCTTACTGGCTGACCTCTTGAATCTCTTTTACGGAAGCACAGAGTACACTGTCGCACACCATTGACGAGCTGCTGGCAAGTCGTCCGAATCTGAATCACTATCATCTTCAATAAGGCTACATACAGAAGAATCCCTTCCACTATTTTCAATGTCCACCTCTTCATATTCACTATATGAAAAATCATCGCTTTCGCTATCTTGCATCATCGCCATTATTTTACTTTTTCTTCAATGCAACTACCCTTCTTTATACATTACTAATACACAAGCCTACGTATACTATACAATATTGAAAACACGTGAGCAATCCCGCCAAAAGAATCGGGAAACCAACAAAACTTGGCAAACTGCCAATAAAAGCTGAATATTTCCTTTCATTTCCTCCAGGCTTAGTAAAACCGTGATAAAACAAATAGTACTGACAAATTCTGCTTCGCCCGAGGTTTCTCGGGATAATAATTAACTGCAATATATACGAACCCGAGATAACTCGGGATAATCAGGCAAGCGGTTAAGCACTTTGTATTGCATTGTTATAAAGAATATTATTGTTGAGAATTTTCTTTTTTTCAAGTTTATCTAATATACTGTAATAATAAAAACCATTAATAAAAACACATTTTGAAGTGCTTTTTATTCAATCAATTTTAGATTCTAGTTTTATGCATGAAGTATAAACTCTTTAATGGAATTTTTCATTTTTCAAAAATGAAGATTGATGGGAAATCGGGATGATATTGAATTACTGTTTTTTATAGATAAAGTACTATACAAATATTGAGTTTGATTTAAGAAGTTTTGATAGGGAAAAAAAATACTTTTGCTGAAATTTTCTTACATTTCTTCATATTTACATTTTAGAGCAGATAAACTATTTTTTACTTTTATGTACATAACTCTTTAATTTTAGAGAATACTAGTTATTTCAACATAAACTGAGGGAATCAGTTTATGTTAACTTATCCAATGCAATGGTATAAAAGATTTGAAAAGTAATATTTATATTTTCTCTTATAAAGTAAAACATCAATTTTAATTTCAGGTAGCATATGCAAAAAATAATTTGAAAGCCACTGTTATACTGGACATGGCAACTTTGACTGGAGCTCAGGGTACAGCCAATGGCCGTTTCCATGCAGCATTGTTAACTAATAATGAATTTTGGGAAAAAAGAACAGTGAAAGCAGGCAGAATATCTGGGGATTTGCTCCATCCAGTAATCTATGCTCCTGAAATTCATTTTTCGGAATTTAACAGCACGGTTGCTGATATGAAAAATTCTGTTACTGTAAGTGCTATTTTTGTATCGTGATTTTTTGTTACTTGTTAAATATTTTCATTATTTATAAAATACCTTTTTTCATTTTTAGCTTTTCTTATTTATTTTTTTTAAATTTAATTTTGATATTTTTATCTCTATGCTATTTCCAGCTAGGGCATTTCCTTCTTTTTGTATTTTTTAATTTGTGCTTTTTTTTCTTGTTACTTCTTTTTTTCTTGTTACTTCAATAAGTTTGGTTTGTCTATGCTTTAATTTCCACACTGTACTAATGTAGTATTCTATTTTAACTCTATGAAAAGATCACATTTTGTATGCATATAGAGAAATGGGCTTGAAGCTTGGATATTTGGTGACAAGTTTTTTTTCACCAACTTGGTAACATTTTTGTTCATACCCCCCCCCCCCCTCTCCAAACCAGCAAGAAATTGTTATACTTTGTCAACCTTAATAAGGGGAGATGAAGAGATTACATTTGTTAATGTTGTCATAACGTGCATGCTTGGTATCTCGACACGGCATAATGCTGCAAAAACATTTATAGAAGTATCCTTCTAGTGGTTGTCACAATCCAGTTTAATTTTTTATGGATGGATCTTAGTGTAAATTTTTGTGTGTATATATTTAATATTTCTTCTTCTTATCTTATTTCTCTTCTAATTACTGTGTACCTAAAAAAATGTTTTTCCATAGTTGAAACACATAGCTACTGAAACCTTCAAATGTATAATAGTAAAACTGAGTTGGGATTACAGTCAATTGACAGATGTTTCAATTTCTTAAAGACATATCTTTGTTAGTCTGTCTTTACCCTACCCGCATTTAAATTTAATTAGCTATAAAAAGAAAACACAACAAAACCTTGCCCATGGTAGTGAAACAGACAGTCTTTTCCATAGGTTACAAATAATGTCTAACTCAAAATATCTTTTGGTGATGTGGTTAAAACTAGCAAATATTCTTACTGTTGCCAATATTTGCTTTGGCTATCATCGATATTTACCTTACAGTGATGGTTACTTTTGCTGAATGCTATGCTAATGTAATAGTCTCTAGTGCCAAGATATGTGCCTGTATAGTGAGCAATATCGCGAGATTTATCTTGTAGTGATAGTCATTTTTGCTATGGGTTATTCTGATGTTAAATTGTATTTAATAAAAGAGGCTAAACTATAGTTAGAAAAAGCATGGGAATATTCGTTCTTGCATATTATTTCTAAAAATGCTAAAAAGGAAGGTAAATATTAATCCTATCATTGTCAAACACTTTGAAGGACATTTTGACATTTAGGATAATGATGAAGAAAACAATTATGTGACTGTATGGAAGAAGAAATTTAGCCTGTGGTTTTAAGTTTTTGTCTCATTTATTGTATGATTATGTGTTTAATAAATAATTAAAACAATTTATCCATATAATCATTGTTCAGATGCCGGTAAATCCAGGCAGTCAAACTAGAGATTGATATATTCTTTTTGGTTTTTTAAAAATATAGAAAGAAATTCTGTTTACTAGTGTGGTGTTAGGTTATCAATAAAATATTCCCATTGGCCAATAAATTGCCTATGGTTTATAAAAAAAATTATGCCATCTTAAATTTTTCTTGCTTAAAGACTTATATATATATATCGGGACTTTTGTTCCATACCTTCGCATTTGTAAATCAAGAGTAGACTATTCTCGCAATCTATTCTGTGAATTATAATTTTATATTTCCTAGGATGCCAACAATTCTCCTGTCGCTTGTGCTGGTCTATTCATAGGATCTCATATTGATTTTGAACCAGATTGGATTCATATAGATATGTCTAAGCCAGCTCATAATGTAAGTAAATACAGAATTATATTATGGTAATTGAACAGGTGCATTTGCTACAAACTCGTCTGAAATATTGTAATTTTAAATAATTTAATACTGTGAACTTTTATTAAACTATTAGTATTACTTTTTAACTTTGGAAATTCATCCCTGTTTATTTACTTTGAATTGTTAAAGTAATTTCTGTTTGTATAGCAAGAATAGTTCTTGCCACAGTGTCTAATATTGCCTATTGCTATGGAAGTAAGACTAGCTCCATGTTACTCTGAAGATATTCCAGGAGAACACTATCTATAGGCTATAGCCAGTAGGCTTTGGATGCCAATTTTCTGCATACCCTATTATAAATTGATGAGTTATTTCTATAGCAACCACCATCAATTAAACTATCTGACGAAAACTATTCTCCTCAAATATATTAATTACAGTTCTAAATTATGAGAAAATTGAGTACTATTAGAGTTAAACTTATCACTGACCGACTGACTCTGCAAGGTAGTGCTAGCATTATTTTTCAAATATTAGTATAAGCGTTACGCTCATCACTGACTGACTGACTGTTATGCTGTAGGCTGGTACTAGCATCACATAAATGTTACGTGCACAAAATTATGTAAGGAAAATTTCGATTTCAACTTAAACTATTTGTTTACAAATGTGAAAAAAAATTAAGTTGGGTGGCAACAGGAAGAAAAATGAGTGATTGCTTTTAAGATGGCACTAGCATCAATTAAGTTTTACATGCTCAAAATTATGTAAGGAAAATTTCAATTTCAATAGAATTTTTAATCATTTCTTATGCATCAATGTGAAGAATTGCTTTTCTATAAAATAGCTACAAACTTTCTACACTGAAGAAACACATTTATTTTACATGAATTAGTTTATCTTTTCAACTAGAGCCCAAAGCTCACCTAGTTCTAAAATATTTATATAAATAAGAGAGCTAACTCAGACGTAAACTTAACGGCTCAAGTTTATTCCAAACATGGAACTCTGAAATTTTCTTATAAGAATAAAAAGTCAGACGATAATTTTTGTGTTGCCACACCTAGAAAAGTCATATCTTTCAATTTGTAATGAAATGGGTTTCGATTTGCGACATCACAATCAGAAATAAATTTTATAGCAGAAATAATTTTCATTTGTGTACATTAAATTAAAGTATTTTTATGTTCACCAGTTTTCAATGTGTTTGTCTAAAAAATTTGTTAATAACAAGCCATTGTGAAGAGCACTTTGAAAACTGCTGTCTAGTTATTAATAGACAATTATTAGTGCATACCAGCCTCAAGATTAAGGTGGATTGTATTCGAGTTACTGGTAATAATAGCTATATTCACTAAGATAAAGATTATCATACTTAAGTGATTAATTTTAATGGTTTTATAATAGGTTTAAAAATACTTACACTTTAAAAAAATCAGCCTATAAGAAAAGGGTTTGAATTTCATATGAAGCCTTATCTTAACTGTGCAAACAAAAAAACTTATAAAGACATGCATTAATAATTTAAGTCACATTTTTAAAAAAAATGTATGTAATATTTAATGTCATTGTGTACTCGGATCATTAATTTTGACATCACTAAACTAATTGTCTGATAACTTCTAGGCTGACAGAGGTACTGGTTATGGTGTCGCCCTGTTAGGAACTTTATTTGGATCTTCATCGCGTAACTATCTCCTGCAACAACTGGGGAACCTTCTACAATAAGAACTGAATTAACATATTTAGGAACCTTTATTTTTATAACAATCGAGTCAATCTTTCAAGCTCATTAAAAAGCTCGAATTTAGTCACTTATACCGACTACAAGTACTTTTTTGTTTTTCCTTTTTGTATTGTCTTTTAATATATAACTTCTAAACTAAAATTTTATTTTAGTACTTACTCTTCTGCCAAATTAGAAATTTGATGATCTTTAAATTACTTGGTGCTAGCCAATTCCTTAAAAATTATATAGTATGTGTTCATATATTAGATTTTATTGAATAACTGTAAACCACATTCCGCTCATTTTTGTACTTCTATTTATTATTCCAGTCATATTGAGCTTAATAGAATCTGTATTTAATTTGTTTATGCTATTCAAATAAAAATAATTTTATACATTAGCTTCATATTTGTTCAAATCATTTCATATGCGTTCATATTGAGTTTTTTTCCCCCTCGCAACAAGTCTCTTGGAAAATGAAATAGTTTTCGTAAGCAATACAAACCAAGCTATGTCGACCAGCTTGCACTGAGTTTTACACACTTTTACTTTGTGAGTGGAACACTCGGGAGCAGTGTTTTGTGAGCCTCTGAAGGGTTTTTATTTTATTTTTTAAGCAGAAGCAACTTACAAAATCTATGTCCGGAAAGTGCGTATATTTTTATTGTACTATTACTGTAGACTCAAAATTAAATACTTTTTTTAGATTGAACAAAACACAATGAGAGTTTGCAATCTTTGGTTAATATTTGTTGTAAATTGGGGATTTTCATATTATAAGTCTTCCTTCACAAGCAATGTATAAAAAGTAGTAAGAGTTCTTCGTGCAAAAGTAAATTCTTACTTAAGGAATGCAGTGTATATTTCTTCAGGTAAGGAACTCGTATAAAAATGGAAAGGGTTTAATAAAACTCTTATTGGTGCAAATTGATCAGTCGAGATGTGAGAGTTCACATGATTAAAACTAAGCAATTGCTTACAAATATACTAAATACATATTAAATTTGGATTATTAGGAAAAATTCCCATAAACAATCAGAACTTGGCAGTTTAGACAGGGTTCCCACAGTCATTAAAAGTGCTTAGTATTTTTGAACTTGTTTTCCTTAACTTGAAAATGCTTAGAGGTCCTTAAAAGTCCTTAATTTTTTTTGGATGTTGGATGCTCGACTGCAAAAGTTATCAAAATACGACTCAAACTTGCGGTCACGCTGTACAACTCAAACTTGCGATTTCATGCGAGAATATTGCACACTTGAATTTTTTCAAAAACTATTTCATATTGTTTTATATGTTTAGTTAAAAGAAAATACAGTAATTAAGAAAATTACATGCTATGTGAGATCTACTCCTCCCATGTACTTAATATTTAGCATATTTTAGTAAAAATATTTCAATAATTTTATTAATCTCTAACCAGCCAAATACTGGTTGCCTATGGCAATTCCTCCCAATAATCCCAATTTAGTTCATTCTGTGCAAGAAATCTAAAGAAATTGTATTAGGGCGCTTGGTGGCGAACATTAGATTTCGTAGTTTTTTCTGTTCTGACTTGGTTTTTGAGAGATACTCATTTAGAGCACAACAAAAAGAATTGATAAGATACGGTCGATGGATATTTTAGCATGAATAATCATATTGCGACAACACCGTTAAATTCACATACAACTCTTAGTATTGAGAGCGACAATACTTAACAAGAATCGATATTGTATTGAGATTTAGGTTTACAATCCAAATCCTCTTAGTTTCTTTAAAAGTTGAAATTCTCCTTACAAAAAAAAGTGTTCATAATTAAAAATATGTACATTCTAGTTTTTAATAGAGTACAAAAACATGCCAATACATACTAAAAAGTAAGTAATAACAAACCTGCTTTAACCCTTTGCACTCCAGTGGCGCCACACGATTGGATGCCAAACCACAAGAGGACCATTAGGTGTGATGCGGAAATTCGATGCAAGGCCAATGACTGTTTAGTTTCTATGAAGCAAATCCATAAACACCAGCCGAACCTAAAATGTCTCGAGTTGCTGATTCCTCCGCGCGAAAAAGGCCTGGAGTGCAAAGGGTTAAAAATGAAATAGGGGATTACCAGCTTTACATATGAATAGATATAAATAAAATGCGTTTCAAAACAACTTGAGCTTTAAATTTGAAATACAAGATTTGCTATTTTAAGAGAAATTTAAGCAATCTTCGGTGGTGCAGTCATTAAGGTTGAAGGCTAGTGATCACAAGGTGCACGATTCAAATCCAGCTAGGCGTCTCTCTGAACTTTATTTTTAAATGAAAGTGGTTTTCTAACTCAAAGTTGAAACGCGTATTTTCAGAGCTTTGATAAACATACAATTTAATTGAAAAATAAGTAATTTTTACTTTTTTTTTTATTTACATTGTTTTAATAGTTCAACTTTTCAATGTCACTTCTTTAAATTAAGCAAAAGATGAATATCTGAAAACTGATACCCGTTTTAACCATTCATTGCCGTAGCTAAAATTCACAACTTCCGGAGACATTTCTGGGGAGTACGCATTAATTCATACAAATGGCACTTCCTCTAATCAAGCAGAGAAAAAAATTATCAAAAATCATCTATTAGTTTTGGCTATAGCCTTGGCTAAAGTTTGTCATAATCAAAGAAGCCAAATCGGAAGAACAAAATCCAGTGACTCGGGCTATTTTCAAAGGAATTTTTTCGCCATATTCAATGTTAACAATTGTGTTATTTTTCGTCTACTTACCCGTGACAACACAATGGCAAAAAAAGCTCGGTCAACTTAATATACAGTTGCATGTCTGCCGCTTTGACATCGGACTTGGCGCCGGTACATTTCCTAAATTAAAAGTATTTTTATTCATCCTACTTAAAAAGTTTTATTATTTTTTTTTTCTTCAAAATTTTATAACATTCATATACTTGGTCAAACCAATTGATCTTTAAAGGGAAAAAAAAAACAATATTTGTGTCCATTTTGTATCTTAATTTAAATCAACAACTTGGCACAGTAAAAATCCCACTAAAGAACTTGAAACAGTTGTGAGTATGCTTTAAATTACAATGGAGCAAACTGGTTAAGTATAACAAGCTTTATTTCAGAAAGCTCGCACAATCTGACAAGGAATATTGCATCAACAGTTGAGATAAAAATCATACACAATTATATAAATCTTGGACACAGGCAAGTTTCAACACAGTTCGATAAATACAAAATTGTGGCCCAGCCAACTTATTCTCTCCTGCCCGTTCCATAATTAGCTCCTCCCACTTTGTCCACGGCAGCACGCAGATTATCTTCCGTTAGCTCTTCTAGAGTTTCGATTTGAAGTTCGACAGCAAAGTTCTGCAAAACAAATGACTATGTACCTGACAAATGGTAAACTATGTATCGAGACTATACTATATCTAACTACAAAAAAAAAAAAAAAAAAAAAAAAAAAAAAACTAACCTATAAAAACAAAGTTTTTATATGCATTGACAACTTTTATCTGCAATTGTATTGCTTTTACTTCCGTTAAAAGTTTGTAATGCCCCAAAACATGATACAATGCATTGTTATAGACAAGTCTATCAGCCAAATTGGATAGAGGCCAGTGGATTAATTAGCCCTTCGAAAATTTGCTCCATCCATCGATCAGCACAGACAAAATCAACGTTATAAACTATTTGAAAAACTAAGACCATTGTGAGTAAATTGCTGTTTAATGGAATATAGAATGTTAACTACCTTTTTGATAAAAATGGGAATACACTCTTTGTACCCCATCACTTCTTTTAATAAACACGTCGATTTTTTTCAAGTTTTGTATTTTCCACTACACATTTAGCAGCTTTTAACACCGACCAGCTAAATTGATTTATTTAATAGTTCATAAATCATGCCGTTTGTTTGCTTCACCCCGAATCCAACAGTTCGACTGCTTTAAATAACCTCATCAGCTGACTACTTAGCTTAATCCTTCTGGATGAAAGAGAAATCTGAAACGTTACTTTTATCTTTTAGGAAGGTTACGGCTTCCAAACATTCTTCAATGTTAACCACAGCAAGACTAGAAGGGGCAGGAAGACAAATCCACAAGTATGCAATAAAATTAATCCTCCATTTAAGAGGAAACCGAAGTGGGGGTTTCTGCTACAGGAAATGTATTGTCTTTCGGTTCGAGTATATGGTTCATGGTGGTTAATTTTATAAACTGACCGCAGTGATCAATTCTATGTCATCTTTAACTGAGGGACAATTTGTATTGCATGCTTAAATCATGAGTTTTCATGAAAATATTCTTTTCTCTGAAAACTCCTTTTAAATTTAGTTTACATTCTGAAAAGACCCACGATAACTGATCAATGCTTGTGTGTCTACTAAAGAAACTAGGAGTGTGGAACATTGCACAACTTTAATTTACATTCAATATTGGTCACTACATTTAAATGTGTCATGGATTGATGTAATTTACTTTTTTCGTTTTCATGTTTTGATTATTTTAAAAAATTGCTAATTTGGCGATTATTATTACACTGGCAAAAGAAAAGAAAAAAAAATAAAACCGACGATATTGGCGGTATGTTTTTCGATAAATATTACATTATCCTTTCTTGCCAAGTGCAACGGAGAAGAAACAGTTTTCGATGAGCGATGTTTAAAGGAAGAAAACTCTGTAAAAGACATTCGTTTTTCTGCCTTTATGGCATTTCCATTGAAATTTTGGAAGTGTAGATAGTAAAAGCACCTTAAAAAGCATTACCACCGCGATTTGAATCAAAATCGTTAAAGCTGTTTTTTGACAATTGTTAAAAAAAACAACATTTTCATTGGCCACTACCTTATGCGCTTGTGCAATTTTAATGACAACCTTAATGTCAGGTCCCATGGCCACTACTAACTGGTACACAAAATTTGAATATCGATGGTCAATCCATTCATAAGTTATGTTGAACACAGACATAATTGTCTCTCGACCACTTTTTTTAATTCAGCACGTTCTAAAACATGTATAAATGCAAAAAAAAAAAAAAAAATCTTTTTACTGAATCCAATACTTTCATTATCCTATGTTATTCATTGAAAATTAAAACATCTCAAACATTAACAAACCTAAATTTACATCCACCCATATATCCTGGTTGCCTTTTTAAAATCTGAATTATCACAATTAAGAATTCCTTTTTCAATTTAGATTTCTAAATAAATTAATGTTTCAACAAAATTCACTAAAATATTCCGATTTTTTTATGAAAGAGAGTATGATCTCAATACAATTTGCTGCTGTATGGAAACTAAGAACTATAATTTATAATTAACAACATTCTCTATAGCTCCTGTAAATTAAAATTAAATGTGTCATACCAGAAATTATTAAGTTATAATGGCATATTGTAGAACCTTAAGAAATCAAAACGTCTTCTCGAACATGAATAGCTAATTTTAGATATAGCGATTTAAATAAACTTTTTTTCCTTTTCCAATTTCTCTTAAGCGGACTAGGTACCCCTTGTTTTCACAAACAATAATAAAAATACAAATTTTCTATTTTTTGTGTGTTCATAATCTTTGAAACCTTCTCCTTATTCTAGCAATTTTTTGAATTGATCTGATGATTGCAATTGCAGAAAATCTTATGTTTTTTATAGAGAATTTAGCATTGTTGTAATAGCTCCTTCGATATTTCGAACGCATTTTTCTCAGTTTGTGATTTTTGAAATTTCCACCTTACTCAAAATGTTATAACTTCAGCAAATATGAATGAAATTACTTGAAATTTTGTTGTGTCATTCTTAATATATATTTGACAAAAATAGGCATGGATTTTTGAATAAAATAAACATTTTTTTTTATAAATTTAAATGTTGAAAAATACCCGTTTTTTACATATAAGTACAGTAATTATCGTTGTCTCGAAAACTATTCTACTTCTTTAAAATCTGATGCCTAAAAAATTTAGAGTATATTAATATTACTAGAAATTTTTTTTTTTAATAAAATCAGGAAAAAATATTGAAAAATGAAAAAAGATAGAATTTGAAATTTGATGAATTTTTTGAAAATTTAGAGCACTCTGAACTTTTTTTTAAATAAAATTTAGTTTTTACTTAGTAAAACTTTTAAATATGTAAAAATTATAAATTTAAAGACTTGAATAAAAAAAAAAGTTTGAAGGGTACCAAGTTCCCTTAATATATTTTCAGTTACCTGTATCACTTGCTTGACGAGTGCTTTATCAATGGACACTCGCGCCCTTTTCAGTGTGCTGACCGAAGCCCCGACCCATGTTAGGAGGACGAACTTTTTCCGCTTGCTCATCTCGTCACCGGCCAAGACTCGGACGAAGATAAATGCTCGGTCTTCATCTAAAACAAAAATTAAATCAGTATTTTCAAGTACAATTGATGACCACTTCTGATGTTAGTTCCTAGTGCCTTCAACCAACTGGAAATTATCTTCAAAGAGATTTAGCAGGGTTCCCACAGTCATACGTCTTAAAAATTTTGAACTTATTTTCAAGGCCTTGAAAGTACTTGAAAATGTTTGGAGGTCCTTAATTTTTTGCGGATGTTGTTTGCCTAATTGCAAAATTTATAAAAATACAACTCAGACTCGCTATGAGACCGCCCCTTATCGAAATTCTGACATTTGTATTACGCATGCGCCAACTTCTAACTTGTTCGGCAGAATATACTTTATTAAAAATTTATATACAGACATGATGCCTGAAAACAAATTTTCAAAGATCCTTGAAAAACATTTAGATCCTTAAAAGTCATTGATTTTCATTCTGTGATTTGAGTGAAAACCCTGTTTAGGGAAGTAGATGACCGAAGAACGATTGTCTTCCTCTTCTCTTAATCATCAATCTAGTGATTAGGTAATTAGATGAACTATTTTTAAAGAAACGAACTATTATTAGAGACGAGAAGTACCATGAAAACAAATTGTGAATAGCTATAATCAAACTTACTCTTTTTAAACCTAAAAGGTAAGATTCTAAATATACTTCAGTAATAGTGACAAATTGCTACATTTTGACAGTGGCAAATCGAAGCAAAAAAAAGTAATCGCGACCCAAAGTAGTTTAATTGGTCTTTCGAAATAATCTGGTTAATCGAAGGCATTCATCTCAAATGTCAACGTTAATGGTTGTTTGTAAAAGTGTTTGTGATTTACATGAGAAAAATTTAGTTTAAAATTTCTTGTGCGATATCATTTAGTTGTGCAACTAATTTTCACTCAAAAACCCGTTCATTCATAAACTGCGATTGAAACAGCACATCTTTATTCGGGGGGAAAAGAAAAAAAAAATGCATTTTAAGGTGTTTCTCAAATCAATAGTATGTGCAAAAGGCTCACTGGAGTCAATGAAACTAATTTGCTATGACGTTAATATAATATAATAGGGCATGTTCGTTTTGCGCAGTAAGTATGCTCTTCAAAATCAAACCATTTTATAATTGTTGCGTTTAATTGAAGTTGTGATGATATTGCAAAATCGGATGCGAATATGTAATAAGAATTTACAAACAAGTATATAATTGTTTAAAATATTTAAAAATATTAACTACATATATGTGTTTGAAATAAAATAGCTATACTAGATGTTCACATATGAATAAATGTTTTAGAAATAAACTGACCTTTGAAAAACTTTGGGAAATGAATTAAGCATTTTGAGGGAGAAATATGCAAAATTATTTTTAGTCCAGCCGAGAAAAACTGCATGTGGCAAGATGCCACATGAAATTACGCATTTGAGGAAACCCACTCCTAAATGGGTGCTTGGGACAAGTTAACTATTAGAAGAAAAAAAAGAATTAGCATTTGCACTCTGTAAATTTAATAAACTGCAATTTTTAAACTTATAGGACATGGATACCTAATGTGACCAGATTTTTCTATCTCACCAGAAACTTCATCAGTAGTTAGTCTTCTTAATTAACGAAGTTCTGAAGATATTTTTGATGGGACTCTGTAACGGGACATTCGGTCAGCAGGACAGCGAAGTGAAAAGCGGGACTGTCCCGCCAAAATCGGGACGAGTGGTCACATTATGGATTCCTGTAGTTCAAGAACTTTAAGACCTTGCACTTCACAGGTTTCCCGATTCAAATATGGTGGCTATTCATGCAGTTCAGAAAAAGAGGACGTATCTAGGTTCAATTCCGTGGCTTTACATTTTTATTTGCAATGTTTCCCAGAAAGCGATAGTTTAATTTTAATAGATTCCCCTTTTTTATAATTCAGGGATAAAAGGAAATGTATAAAGATTGTATTTTATGATCTGAGTAACTATTCAACACATAGATAATTGGACAGTTGTATGCAACATGCGACAAGCACAACAAATTAAAAAATTTAATTGTGGGTAATATTGGATGGGCTTCTCCGAGTCATTTCGAAATTTGAATAAATAAGCGATATTTACAACAAGGAATAAGACGAAAAGGGTTTATCGAATTTTGTGTTGAATTGGGAAACACTGTCTCTTGTCTGGTTTTTATACGCAGAGGGTTCCATTGGACAAGAGTTAAAATCGATGTGTACAAACTCAACATATCATATGCCTATGTATTACTGGTTAACACGAACTGCTCGAGAAAGTCATTGTCTTCAAAAAAAAATTCAAGAAATATTTTCAATAATAATAACACTTTGAGAGTTCTTTCTTGCTTGTTGTGACATTTGAAAAATTAAACTCTAATTCCGAGGCGACAGAGAATGCATAAAGTGGTGTGGTACAACCCTGCACCAAGTTTATTGTATTATATCAACTTAAACATTAACAGAGAAATAATTGTGAACTTGTCCTGCATTTTCATCACATAGGGATAAACATGGGTAAACTTTACTGAATGTAAGAATTCAAAATTACAAGAAATAAACCGATATCTCCCAAAAAACAACTTGACGTTGTAAAAAAATAAGCTAAGTAAAATGGCCAGTCAGAAAAAGTTATGAAATCTTATGTTTGCCGCCAAGCAGCCGTATGTAAGTTCTTTAGGTTACTTGTAGACAATGAACTAAATTGGGATTATTGGAAGGAATCCCCATAGGCAATTGTAACTATTCAGGCTAGAGTTATTTCGGAATAATCTCATTTCATATGCTTGAGCTACTTTGTACCTATTGCATTGAATTGAGATTAATTTTATTAATACTCTAGTCTGATTGCTTATGTGGATTCCTTCCAATAATACCAATTTAGTTCATTGTGTACAAGTAACCTAAAGAACTTATATGCAACCGCTTGGCGGCAAACATGAGATTTCATAATTTTTTTCTAGCTGACCATTTTACTTGGCGGATTTTTTTACAACGTCTAGTAATTTTTTGGGAGATATCAATTCTTTCTGTTGCATTTGTTATGTTCTAAATGAGTAAGATACGGTCGATAGTTATTTTAGCGTGAATAATCATATTGTCGCTCTAAGAAAAAAAATGGCACAAGCGCCACACCATTAGATTCACATACTACTCTTTGAATTGAAAGTGATAAATATCTTGATTCAATAAATGAAAGTGGTTTTCTTAATAAAAAGTTGAAACATGCGTTTTCAGAGATGCACTGATAAGCATGCAATTCAATTGAAAAATAAGTAATTTTTTTTTTCTAATTACACAGTTTTAATAGTTGAATTTAGAGTATCAGAATCACTTCTTGAAAGTATCCGAAATCCATTAACCCGTTTTAATCAGTCACTACCCGGGCTAAATTTTCCAACTTTCTGTATCGTTTCTGGGGGGGGGGGGGGGGGTTACAAACGCTCACTCATTTTTACATGAACTCACTTTTATTTTTTTAGATTTCAAGTAATACTGAAAATGAAAAACTGATACAAATGGGTCTGCAAGGACTATTTCATTCAGACTAAAATATGTGTAAATTGTGCAGATATTGAAGAGGAAATGAATGACTTTTTATGATAAAATCTTTCTCCTGCCAATTTTATCAATAATGTTTAACGTGAATATGTTTCTTGTGTTTTAAAACTATTTTAAAAATAAATTTGAATCTTCACAAAGTTCATTTCAATAATAATATGTTTTTTATGCTTACAGTTTCCCCCCCCCCCCCAAGTTATTTTAAAAATATTTTTTAATTTTACTTTATTTTGTTCAATTTTATTTTTTACTTAAAATATCCTTTTACTTTGATACTGGGTAACGAATTTAATGGTATGCACGAAAATTTGAATTTGGAGGACATTTGTCCCCCTCACGACTAACCAAGGGTTAAATACTTCCAAATCCTTTGGATCTGTATGGACCTTGTATATTTAATATTTTTGATTCCTTGTATCGATTTATATATTTTTAAAAGTACAAGATTTTAAATAAACGTTCTTCACGATCTATATTTTTTAAAGTAAAGTCCAATCCAGTAGGAAAAAAAAAGGGTGAAAGTGAAAATAAAAATTTTAACTTTTTAAAAAGTTTTATTTGCAATGTTACGTATTAGAGAGGTGCCAAGTTTTACCTGAGTAACCCAACAGTTCTTACGCTATTCAACTTTTAATATTTAACAAATAATATAGAAACACTCAAATTCAACAAGATTGTCACCTGATAGTAATTGCTGCAGTTCTTCTACATTCTCACCAGATTGATCGTGGATTATCTGAGCACCTTTATACCTAAATAAAGCCCTGGAAAAGAAAAGAATTCAATAAGTTCATCTGAAGATTCTATTTATCCTTATATAAGCAGCGGTACATATGGAACCTTTGATTACTGCATGCAGTACCAAGAGTCAGCAGCAAAAAAGTTTCATGTTAATGTTCCAGTCAACATTGTTAATAGATTGAAATGCCTGTCACCATCCTGTCGGTAAGTTAGTGAAAAGAAAGAAGGAACTAGCCAAACTTCGTCAAATAAAGTACAGGCATTTTCCTTAGGTTAATTTGCCTCTAAGGTTTTTCAATGAGTGGGTTTTCTGATTCTCACCAATTAATCTGTTCCTATATGTGGGTTCCAAACTTGTCTAACTTCATTACGCATTAAATTATAACAGACAACGTTGATAGATATTACATTGTTGTGCATTGAAGCTTAATGATGCTGTCAAGTTAGGCACTACAAATTAAAATATTGATTGGCGAGAATCGGAAGACCTACTCTTGTTGAAAAGGAGTAAGAGGAGTTAGGGGAGGGAAATGCCGGAACTTTATTTAGCGAGATACAATAGATTTAAATAGTGATTTGTTAATTAACTCTTTTGTACCCTTCCTTCGTTCTTTCCATAATTTGAGAAAAAAAATCAGCCTAGTACAATTACATGGAAAGTTTTCAGAATGAAACTAGGAGTTTGGAACATCGAACAACTTTCAATTACACTATAATACCCACGTGGAATTATGTCATTTATGGTTCTTATATTGTCATCATTTAAAAAAAAATTATCAGTTTGGCGATATTTTCTTGCAATAACTCTTGTATAGTGTCTAAAGAAAGAAAAAAACTGCCAAAATGGTGATTTTGGTGATATACTTTTCTATAATCCTTATATTATCCTTTATTATAAATGGAACTCTGGGAAGAAGGAAAAACTATCGTTGAAGAGGTATGCTCAAGGAAAGAGTACCGAGTTAAAGGCTTTCGTTTTTCAACCTTTTAGGCCATTAAAGTATTTTTACGGGAATTTCGGAGGTAGGGATATTTAGAACACCTTAAGAGGCATTACGACAGCGATTTTTATCAAAATCGTTAGAGACGTTATGTAGTAATCATTAAAAAACATGATTTTTTTTTTAATGGCAGTTACCTTATGCGCATCCGCGATTTTGATGAAAACCTTAATAGTACGTCCCATGGCCACCAACAACCCGCATACTGAATTTGAACATCGTAGGTCAATTTGTTCGGGAGTTATGCTGACCAAACACACATTTTTTTTCTAGATCACTTTTTGAAATCAGGAAAAAAATCCAAAATTTTGTTTTGACCGAATGCTATACTTTTATTATCCTATGTATACATATGGGTAATTGAAAGTAATAACGTGATTTTGATTGTCGGAGGCTATCGATATATCATGGGAAGTTCGAAAATTTAATCAAGGTTGGTTGGTTGTATTCAGATTATCTGGCGCCGTCAGCAACACGAGGGCTATAATGCGCCGAAACATTCGTCATTAGACAAGCCAACATACATTTACAAACACCCATGCCTTACACGGGACTCGAACCCGCAACCACGTGGTCTAGAAGCTAGCACGCTAACCACTATACCGTTTGATCGGCAAATTTAATCAAGGAAAAATAGCTACACGAGATCAATTTAAACTGAGCCAAAGCATGGTCACAAAATGTGTAAAGCTTGGCGTCCACTATCGCTGAGCAGAGCAGAGCGGTGCGGAGTGAATTAGATTAGAGCCAATTACAAGGCTGTCAATGTCCATTGTAGCACGAGCCTCGTACTACAATGGACGTTGAAAGTCTTGTAATTGGCTCTAATCTAATCCACTCCGCTCTGCTCAGCAATAGTGGACGCCTAGCTTAATGCTGCGAGTACTACATATGAAGGCGGGGCTACTAAGTGGTGCAAAAAAAAAAAAAAATTGCTCTGTATTTATGTCTCCCAACGAGAAAAAATCGTGAAATCTTCCACCAGACCAATCCAGCACCCTGCCAATTGAGACCACACGATATGTCAACATTTCTGGTATTTACTTTTTAACAGAGTCCGATAAAATGGACGTACGCGCGTACGATGTACGCAGGAAATCGGCATATCCTGCAGGAAATTTAAATCAAAAGTCGTGTTTTTTTTTGTTTTTTTATATGCGCTTAACAGATCGAGCAATCCGCATTCCGGCAAAAGCTACATCGTTCCGCAGGATTGCTATTCCCCATATAGTTTCCCACTAGTTATTTCTAGGAAGAAGGAGAAATTTCAGTTAGGTAGGGTGGGGAAGGAAGAGGTGTTGACTCCCGTAACTCCGGGAGGGAAGAGGTTCGGGGGGAGATGCTATTCCCCGTATAGTTCCTCACCAGTTACTTCTAGGAAGAAGGAGAAATTCCAGTTAGGTTGGGCGGGGAAGGGAGAAGTGTTGACAGCCGTAGGGAATCATTTCCTAATTTTGGAATCTGAACCTATTGACACATGCAATTACAAGTTTTTCTTTAACTAACTTTTTCAATCCATTTGCATCTTGAGTTTTAGGCACTTGAGAGTTTATTCCCTTCAATCTTCTTTTTAATTTAAAGAATTCTTGGGATATTTCCTTGTAATTTAAAAGAAACCACATTTTTCTTTAAAATGTAAAGGAGCTATCCAAGCAAGACAATGAAAATAAAATGTTGTATTTGCAATGAAGAAATGTTGGAGCAAAACTATTCCCATCATTTAAATCGAAATCACAAAAATGAAAACAGTTAGAAAAGGAGGCATGTTGGACAAGCATCAATTTTTGCTTCCGTTTCACAAGTTCAACCTTGAAGCCAACCCAGTACTAATGACCCTAATATTGAAGCTGAAAATTTGCCATTGGAAACCAATGTTTATCTTGCAGAGTCTGATGCTTCCAAAATAAATGCCAAGAAGGTTTTGAATTAAACAACTTTAAATCCTCAATAGTACGTAAAAATTAATTTTCTACAGCAGTATAATTTAAAGCGCACAGACTCGCAGGAAATTTTTGGTAAGGGTATTTGTGTACGCAGGAAGAACATTTTTCTGGAGCCCTGATTGGAAGCTTAATAATATGGCAAATGAAAAAAAATGCATGGGTGTATATTCTCTAAATTCAAAATATTAAGTCGAAAGTGTGCTTTTCTATAATTAGCAGTGGTTCTTGACATTGGGCAAACTTTTCGAAAATAAGCCAATGACCTTTCGATGAAAAACGATGCTGACCACTAATCTAAATGGTAACGAGTCTTCTTTGCGCGGTTATTACTGATGAAGTGAAACCAGTTTTACAGTTAATATAAATTGGCTTTTTCTTCAGAAAACTATCAATGAAGTGAAACCAGTTTTACAGTAAATGTAAATGGCTATATTTTTAATGAAGATTGCCAATGTACCCAAATTAATTTTACAGTTCAAGTTGTAAATTTTTTTTTTCTCTAGAAAGCTGTCAATGAAGTGAAGCCAGTTTTACAGTAAATAGTATGTAAGGTAACAATTTACACACGATAACTCTTTTTTTTTGTATTAGGATCACAAAACAAATTCTGGAACAGAATTAAACGTTAATCTTCTGTACTAATTTTTTGCCTCCTAGAATTAGTTTCTGCTATCGTTTCGAGTTTTAAGCAATAAATAACTTTAATAGACTCTTTTACAATGCGAAATACGTAAAGACAAACTATTATATTTTAGTGTGACACGTCCAACAAGGTACCAGCGTAATAGTTTTAAAAAGCATTCATTTTTATTTTTACTTATCAAACTTGGGATGATATCAAGAGAATAACAACACAAGCACGAATTCTTAAATTACATAGAGATATTAGTATGTTTGGTGATTTCTTGGAGATTCAGCATTTTTTTTTAAACTTGTTACACTAACTTTAAGTGTGGTTTTGTGTGTTCCTTAAACAACCAACTTAATTTAACGAACAAAATAAGAAAAAAAATTTAAATAAAAGTTTCGAATACATGGGCTGCGATAAAAAGTAAAAGAAATAAATCCAATTACATAACGGGAAATGATTAAAAATCATCTTCACACTAGAAGAACCACAAACCAAGCAATCAAATTTCAATTTCATAATCATGAGATCTTTATGCATAAAGTTATAAATCGACATGTTTCCGTGTATATGTCTTAGGGAGATGATAAAAACGGATATTTGATAAGATCCCTAAGGTAGAAAATATCCTTTTTGTTTTTAAAATATCAGCTCAAGTATCCATTTCTTTTGTTAATTAGTTTCGAATAAATAATTTATGCTTCAATGACTATTATACTACCTACTCTATATTAAATAATGCACGGTTTACTAAATACTCTTAATATCTGAACAATATCTTTTTATATTTTCACTAAAACAGTTAAGGGGACTTGATAGTCACCGACACAAGCTAAAAGCCGAATTTACATCTAACTTCAATGTACTATAAATCATTTATTTGTCAACGTATTTACAAACTTTATTCACAGAATTCGTAGTTTGATATTTACAAAGGTAGTAATGAAGCAAAAATAATAATAAAAATATATATATATATTTAGTATGAAAGAATGTTTAGCAATCAACTCCAAACATTGATTTTCAACACTTAGATACACTTTTTAAAGAATCCATTCAATATTTCAATCTAATTTTTGAGTAGAATAGTATATAAAAGCGAGTTCTATATTGATGACCGAAATTTTTTATTTTAAATATGTGTATATTCTTTTTATTGTGAATGTTATGAAAAAAACAAAACAATTCTAGTTCATACAAAACATATATTTTTTTTTCACAAACATTAAAAGCAATATTGTTTAAAATATAGGATTAATCGAAATGTTAACTTAGCATTAGAAATTTTTTTTTAAATATTCCCCCCCCCCCCCCCCCATAAATATTTTGTCTAGAAAGTGTACCAAGATGTAAAAATGCACTGTATAACTTCAATAAATGCTTGTAAACTCAAAACATTTATATATATATATTGAACAATTACTATGTTTATAAATATCTAACAACACTTTGAGTAAAAAAAGTTTATGAGTTCATTGAGAAATAAATAATTTCAATGAAAGTGAAGTTCATCAATGAAGTTGGATGAAAATACAACTTTTAAATTTTGCTGGTGACTGTCAAGTCCCCTTCAGGGATTTGATCAAATCACTTTCTTTAGGTAAATCACCCCACAGAGTTGTAATTTTAACATCTTCCTTGAATTGATCATCTATCTGAGGGAATTGATCAAATCCACGTTCCTATCATTTCCCTGTGACATATACACAGGATGACGACAATTAAACTGGGCCTGTATAAAGCCCAGAGTCTGTTTGATAATCATCTTCATAAAATAATCAAACGGATTGACTTACAATGTTTAAATGTTGTGTACGGATTAGGGATGGCCGTGGGACTTTTCATTAAGGCGTTCGTCAAAATTGCACATGCGTATAAGGTAGCTGTCATTGAAAATTTTATGTTTTTTAGCAATTTCCAAAGAATGGCTAACAATTTTTATCAAAACCGTAGTGGTAATGACTTAAGGTGCTCTAAACAATCCAAACCTCTGACATTTTCGTAGAAATGCGGTAAAGGCTTGAAAAGTTGAAAAACGAACTTCTTTAATAGAATGTTCTTTCCTTGAGCATCGACCATCAACGACTGTTTTTCCTTCTGTTTCAATTACAAGAAAGGGCAATGCAATATTTATACCAAAACATATCGCCAATTTCGTAAATTTGGCGATGGGCAAATTTTCCAAATGCAATAGTAATCATAAATATATCGCCAAACTAGCCATTTAAATATGAAAACGGTAATTTATACCAATCTATAACAAGTTTAAATACCATGACAAGTATTGAGAGTTATTGAAAGTTGTGCGATGTTCCACACCCCTAGTTTTGTTACGAGATGGAAATGCACCCTAAGGTTAAGTTACTTTACAGGTTATCTTCTGGAACGTGTGTAGTATTAGACCAAAACGTAAATACAAAAAAGTATTGAGTATCTGTTATGAAGTGTTGGCTTCAAGGAGTTGTTGGCGAAAATTTGAAATATTTTTTAAGATATTTTATTTTTTAGATCATTTCTCTATGGTATCAGTGGTAGATGTACAAAGTTTAAAGAAAAGTAGTTTTTGTAACCTGGTTTTTGATACAGACTGCACCATCGTCAGTTTATAGTTATGCCTCCCCCCCCCCCCCCTTCTCTCGCCGTCCCACAGTTCTCTGGATGACCAACTAAAAAACCTACTAATTACGACCAAACAATAACATTCGTACGAAGTGATCACTTTTGTTCTGAAGGAATTTTGCGAGAAAATGTTTCTAAAAATAACCCACGTACAATTTTCAACGCCTTGAAAATACTGCAGTCAACGAACTGTGGAAAAAATTGTTCATCCATAATTCTGTTTTCGCTTCAAGATCATTTTAACAGACAGTTTCCTTTGTGTGGATAATAGCGTATAATCCATTCTACGACATCACCGAAAGAATTTATTATCCGTACAGCAACTCAACCTGAAAGTAGAAAGAAGCTTCTAAACTTCTCTTATACTTCAACACCTTGCATGAAATTCGTTTACCTTATCTTTAGTTTAGAGAAACATATTTTAATCCACGTGATGGGTTTTTAGAACTTAATTTTAATGCCTTGAAGAGTTTCTTTGTCCCGAAAGTTTTAGAATTTAATACTTTTCCTATGTTTAGTATGCAGAACGGGTTGTTGGATTTATGAATGATTTTACGCTAACTTCAACGTTTAATGAATGAATTATGGAGCTAGTCTACAAAAATTTTCATGTTAATTTTAAAGGGTGGCCACACAATTCAGGGAAAAAAAGTTCCCTGATAATTCCCTAATTTGCATGATAAATTTCTAAAAAATTTCCCAACTTTACGGCAAACTCTTTTTTCCAATTTCCTCAACTTTTCTAGATGTGTAGACACTGATCAAATAGAACATGTGCACTAAAGAGATAATATTCCAATTTTTTAAAAATAGTTTTGGCGGTAATGAAAAGCTTAAATTATTTCGTAACATTAAACTTCCGACGATTACTACCACAATTCTGTGGGTAAACGTGCCTTCAGAACAAAGAAAATGTTCCTGATTTTCGTGAAATTTTAAAAAATTCTCTGACATTTCCAGAATCAGAAAGCTCCCCGACATTTCCCCGATTTCAAAGTTCGGTGGCTACTCTTTTGTAATGTCCACATGCTTCTTAGTACACATTTGTTCGGTAGTTATTCGCGCAATGAACTAGAGATGGTTAGACGAAATAATTTTTGTCCACGAGAAGAGCAACTTAATAATAGCTTAATGTTTTATTTTGTGTTGGTTTTTCTGAAGTTTTCTGGTGCAAGGTCTAGACTCACTAGGACCATACTGGATACTGCACAGTAACGTTGTAATACTAACATCTACAGTTACACTTCCTAATTTTGAACCTAGGCAAATAACGACGTGTCAATACCTCAGCTATTATGGTGGTTGTAGCAACTTATCCACATTCACGCAAAGCTAAAAAGATATCGAAACCGCAACGGATGAGACAGAAGATTTAATCGACCAGGCCACTGGAGATTTTTTTTTTTTTAAAGTCTGAAGCTCGCGAGAAAAATGCTGCACCTCGGCACTTTTTACAAATTTGGCTTAGCGAAGTATGACATATCGATTACTTGATCTCATTCTTTTGAACATACTGTTTTACTGTATCTTACAAGGTAATAGGTGACGACATGGATCAATAAGCTCAATACACGTGAACTACGGAAAACAAGTTAGCTTTTCACGATTCTAATAGGTTTTAACGTTTTCATCCACTAAGAGTTTTTAAGCTTGGCGTCCACTATCGCTAAGCAGAGCAGAGCTGATCAGAGCGGAGTGGATTAGAGCCAATTACAAGGCTGCCAATGTCTACTATAGCTCGAGCCTCGAACTACAATGGATGTTGACAGCCTTGTAATTGGCTCTAATCCACTCCGCTCTGATCTGCTCTGCTCAGCGATAGTGGACGCCAAGCTTTAATGTAGTCAGTCAGGACATAAGCATTGTATGAATGCAAATCCAAAAATAAAAGCCAGATACATATGAGGTATTTATTTTTTCAATCTTTTCTTTAACAAAAAAGGAAAAACACATTTAAATGAATGAGAATAAAACCATATATTTGAACAAAATCTATTTTCAATCCTTGACCGATTTTCCAACACGCCAGTTGTTACTGGTTCATCGCAATCTTAAATCAACAAGGTGGTGACTTTTATGGTTCACTCAATTTCGTAACAATATCCGTTATTAATTTGCCGACCAAACGGTATAGTGGTTAGCGTGCTAGCTTCCAGACCGTGAGGTTGCGGGTTCGAGTCCCGTGTTGGCATGGGTGTTTGTAAATGTATGTTGGCTTGTCTAATGACGAAATTTCGGCGCATTATAGCCCTCGTGTTGCTGACGGCGCCAGATAATCTGAAAACAACCAACCAAACCAACCGTTATTAATTTTTTTAAACTGTGGAACTTCAACAGTCTACTTGGTTGGTTGTTTTCAGATTATCTGGCGCCGTCAGCAACACGAGGGCTATAATGCGCCGAAACATTCGTCATTAGACAAGCCAACATACATTTACAAACACCCATGCCATACACGGGACTCGAACCCGCAACCTCCCGGTCTAGAAGCCAGCACGCTAACCACTATACCGTTTGGTCGGCCAACAGTCTACTTGGAAACCCACTCCGGCATCCAATGTTTCAACTGTACTTTGTTCTGTGACACGTCTTGATGCATCACTTAACTTTCTGTATCATTCTCTCGTTTACAAAAGTTCAAGCAAACGCTTTCCAACAATACTCCAAAGGTTTGAGAATTATAATCAAAACCAGATTTATTGGCAGACATTCAACTTCCCAGATTTACAACGTTCATTGAAGTTGAGCTTCAGTTGGAACCAATGGAATGGTGGAAGATTTCTTGGAAGAGAACGCTTAAAAGTTTTTTTTTTTTTTTTTTTAGTTGCATCTTGTTGAAGTATAAGCTGAGAGATGTTATATTTTCTGTGCAAGAAATGTCTCATGTTTATTTGAAATTTATTTACGTTATTGAAGGTTTAAAAATATACATCTTCCGTATTCAAAGCATTTTCGATACTGAGCTTATTAATAGCACAAGTTGCAACCAGTGGTAGCAAATGGGAGTAGAAAATGGAAGGGGGCGTAGTGGGGGAGGGGAGGATGCCATCCGAATTACGATTAAATCGCAGTAGAATTTTTCTACAATTAATTTAGGAGGAAGGAGATAAAAGTTTTCCCCCTAACTGTCGCCAAAGGTTGTATTGCCAATATTACAATCCCAGATCAAATACAAAACTTCAAAACTGAGTAAGTAATCAAATTTTATTTCGCATTTACTGATTAATTAGAAACACGCAATCCGGATGACATCCCTTAATTGCCATAATTAAATCGTCGATCCATCACCCACCATCACCTCTGCTCGCCAAAGTTCAGAACGATGAACTGTCACAACACACAAAGGTCTAGTATCAAGGATGAATGAGCATTTCTAGAGATGCCGGATGATTTCATTTTATTTCTTTGTTTCGTTCATTTGCGAGGCGGATGTCACTTTCCGGTGGCAAAATAAACACACTAGGCATGCTCTCACACCATCCACTCCTCGCGAAACATTATTTGAATGTAGCAGCTAATAATGTAACGTTTTCTGCCTTTTGTTTACATTGGATTTTTTTTCGCAAGAAGACTAATTGCGTCACAATCGCAGTCGTGGGTACTTATTTTTCCATCAATTTGTCCGAGCAGTTTTTAGCACAGAAATTTCCAAGAAGGGTGTGATATTCAGCTTCTTAGGCCTACTGTAAAAAAAAGTTAAGAAATTGGACACAACACGAGGGAAATTTTAGCACACATATACCCACTTAGAGAAATTCAATTAAATGGAAAGTCATTTTCATTTAATGCTTAGTTAATCTTGTCCTAGACGTCGGTTGGATTATTTGCATTTCAACACCTAAGTTGCAGCTCAAATTTTGATATTTCAAAAGCAGGATTTGAATTTCCTAATGAAAGGCTAATTTTGTTATGCTTTATTTTTTTTATTCAAATGAATACTTAAAAACCAATACTACGCACCGTTTCCCCCCTGAACTTTACCACTTTTCTTCACTGTGTTTTTAATCGTCAAAACGGGTGAAGGATGCAAGTGGAGTACTGCAACCCACCCAGGCAGCACCCATGAACCAAGTTGAACTTCGCCCAGTCTTCTACCAACCATCAAATTTTAGACCACCATATGGGAATGTATGAAAACTTGCATTATCATTTAAGTTTCTGTCTTCTAAGTCAACTCGAAGATTAAACTTCTATAAAATGTTCAAGAGCGAGAACCGACAGGTATATAATTTCCTGTTCGAAAGTTTACATAAGATAGTGTAGAAACCTCGTACGCTACATAGTATCTTTCAAACTCCAGCCACACACTACAGCAAATCCTTCCCATTTCTCCGAGCGAGCATTTACTAGGCAGAAGCCACAGTTCAATAAATGTGGGCTATAAAAACATTAAACTAAAAATGCGTTTTCTTTATGCGAAACAACCAATTCCAATGCGAAAAAATGAAAGACCGTTCCGCATGTAAACACCGAAAGAACCAGTCGAGCATACATAAACACCGAAATGCCCCATGTTCCCCGATAGATAACCCAGACATGAAACAGACGGAGATTTCTGGGCCTTGTTCATGATTTCATTTTCGAAATAAAAATAACAAGAACCTACGCTTAACCTGCTTGCAAGCGAGCAATAAAAATAAAGGCGAAACATCAGACGTGAATGAAGGGTTATTGCCATTACCCCTTCCCCCTCTCTTTTCGAAGAATCCCAATAGCAATGCCTTTTGTTCGCCAGAATACTCGGGCAATTTTCTTTGCTTGTACTTCCAAGAACCACAGGGCGAGATTATAACAAGTCTACCGGTACTCGTTTTCTGTTCCCTTTTTCGAACAAGGCGGCAGACCGAGAGGTTACGGGACACACAAAGATAAAAGTTTAAAAGTCTTAATCACGCGCACCTGATTATTAGGTATGAAGAGGGGAAGTTGGATAGGAATTTATAGAAATCAAAACAAGATTTGTTTGCAAGAAAAAAAAAACTTTAATGTTTGTGAGATATTCATCTGAAGTCGTAAAATTATAACTTTACTAGATGCAAGGTGCGATTCTAGGAAACATAGCATTTCAAAAGGTTTTTCAACCTGTCGAACTTTTCTAATGTTTCTGTCTTGCATGAAAAAAAAAAAAAAGCCAGTTTGACATAAAAATTTAGACTATCTGCCACAATCGTCGACATGTCTGCTATTTTTTTTCATCAGATTGCAGGGCGTTCGTTCGGGAAATCGAACCAAATACCTCTAGCATTCTTGGTGCACCTGTGAGCTTTGAGTTCACTGCGAAGAACAGATTACCAACATAGTTGAGCATACGTATTACGGTGGTAAGGAGTTTGCCCGCTGACTAAAATGTTTTACTAATTTAAATGTGCATTTTAAAAGTATTTGTTTAATAATGATATTCCCAATTTTATTCTACAACTCTTTATTTAACACTGTTTTAAATGTGTAAATAAAAGTTGGTCTAACAATAACGCCTTGTATTGTGTGATAAAAAATTTTCAACTTCTTGTAAAGCAAGCTACACAAATTGTGAAATAGAATCGGGGAACTTAATTTTTTTTCATTCTTTAGGGAATCATTGAAACATGTGAGCAACTCAATTTTTTTAAGCATTTTACATTGCAGAAAATAACTAAAAACAATTTCAAATCACAAAAACATATTTGAGTAGAGTAAATCAACTCTTAAAAGGTTAAACAAGATTAGTTGTACAGCTGTGCGACACGTCTGGTTTGCTGGAAAAGTATACGGCAGTACATTTTTCATCTGGAGCTTAAGTTGAACATCACTTAGTTTGGAAACATTGAGTGGGACGGACAGTTTTAAAAGACATGGGCAATTTTGTCGAAATATCACAAGAGGCATCTGTCATAGGATATTTAATCGGTGAATTATTTTAAAGATTACTGACTGTCACCATGTATGGGAATTTGTATCGCTTTGTAATAAAAGTAGTTTAACAAATTTGTAAAAGACACAAATACTAAACCTGAAAATTGAAAATTTCAAGTAGTAGCCAGTGGCCGGTAGACTCTTAGTTTAGTAGCCACTTCATCGCAGTTTTTTTTTTTTTTTTTTGACCACTGACCTAGCCTGGGAAGTGGAGGTTAATCTTGAATGTATGTGTAGCGCATTCAGATTTTTTTTTTTTTTTTTTTTGTAGGTGGTGACTGCTTCAATTTTTTATTTGATTTGTATTAAATATATAAATCAAAAACACATATATAAGTTAATTGTGTTTAATAAAATGTCAATGAAAGAATAAAAAAAAAATTTAAAAAAAAATTAAAATCAAGTACTATAGAATCTAAGCTTTTTCACTTATGGTTGCCTATAGATTTGTTGCACATCTGTTACGTAGCTCTGTAAAGGGTTAATAAAAACAAAAAAATCTGGCAAAGTCCATTTCAAATAGTATTAAGGAATTTAGGGTTCTAATATATTCTGTTGACAAAAAATGCAAGACAAGAAAAATATTCATGCCTGTAAAAGATACTCAGATTGAAGTTTGAGAATTTATTTTAACAGTAAGGCTACTAGTGGCCGCGCTTTTAATTTATAAGATGACAAAAAATATAACAGAAATATTATGCAAATAAAATAAGGGTTCTAATATATTTTGTTGACAAAAACGCCAGGCAAGAAAAAAATCATCTCTGTAAAGGATGCAGTCAGATTGAAGTTATAAGATTTTTTTTTTTTTTTTAACAATAAGGCGGCGGCTGCACTCGCACGGGGAATGCAAGAAGGGAAAGTCAAAAATTTCAAAATTCCCCGAAATTTCCCTGATTTTTCTAGAAGTGTGAAAAATCCCTGAAATTTTTCTGATTTTATTGAATTCCCGGTTCTGCCACCGCCTTGTCAACTCATGAATCCATATAATGGATTTTAACGGCGTATACGCACGTGATTACAAGAAAGGAAAGGGATATTTTCATTTATTATGAAATTTCGGTACATTCGGTAATAATTAAAAATAAAATTCATAAGGGAAGGGCGAAATGATAGGTGGCCGGTTGATTAGTTTATTTAGTCGCCTCATCACACCGTTTAATCGACCTGTGGCGAGTGGCGACTAGATATTTTCAGGTCTAACAAATACCACAAAAAAAAAGTCGACCAAATACAGGCAGTATTCCCTGCAAGACTAGCCTAGCCAATTTAATTACAAACTTGACCCCCCGTTCTATTATTTACAATAAATTCCAAATCCTCAGTCTCATTCTGTTTTATAATTTTGAATAAATGAATTTCTCTCTCCTACAGTGTGTACGTATTCAGTTTTCTTAATCTATCATTATTTTCGATGGATCATCTATTGTAGTCCAGGTACTGAACCCTCTCCACCAACTCAAGGTGCAGGTTCTTTTAAGGTTGCAGACTAAGTCAAATTTGATATCTTTGTAACCATGCTCCTATTTACAACTGGACTATACAATAAAAACTAATTGTATTTATGAATAATTTGTCGAAATATATATATTAAATATTAAGGTCAACCTTTAACGAATTAATCGATTTAATTTCTTATCAATTTATGCTTGGTTAAAATCAAATTCATCCTTCAATAAACCAAAACTCTAATCAACCACCAACTCAAGGTGAAGATTGTTGCAAGGTTACAAAGTCAAATTTGATTTCTTTGTAACCATGCTCCTATTTGCAACTGGACTATACAATAAAAATTAATTGTACTTATAAATATTTGTTGAAAGTTTTTTTTTTAGAAGTATTAAGGTCATCCATTAGTGAATTAATCGATTTAATTAAATTTCTTATCAATTTATGTTTGATTAAAATTAAATTCCTCCTTCAATGAACCGAAACTCGAACCAACCACCAACTCAAAGTGCAGGTTGTTGCAAGGTTGCTAACTAAGTCAAATTTGATTTCTTTGAAACCTCCAATTTGAAACTGGACTATACAATAAAAATTAATTGTATTATAAATATTAATTTGTCGAATTGGATTTTTTTTTTTTTTTTTTTTTTTAAGGATTAAGGTCATTCATTAGCGAATTAATCGATTTATGCTCGATTAAAATCAAATTCCTCTTTCAATGAACCAAAAACTCGAAACCTGGAGGGCCAACATCACTGAATTGACTTTTGAATCCAGAAAAATTTACTCCCGTAACCCATTCGTTAAAAAAAAAGAAATTAACGAAGATGATCCTTTTTTTCCTATCACGGAGTTGATATCATCCCCTTAACTGGACCATAACGTTCCGCTCTCGAGATTCGAAAAACACGCGAACTTTTCATTTCGTTCGAGTGACTGCTTAACCAGAAGTGGAGAAGTACCACCGATTATAACTGTTCGCACACTTAAATCACCAGTGCTTGATTGCCATAAAGACGCCTTCTCGAAGTCAAGGAAAGCCCAAGCATTTAAGTGGGTGGTGTCGTCCCATCATGCATTCAGAGATTACGTTTTAATCTGGCTTCTCTCGAAATGGTTATCTTCACACGGTAAAATGGAATATAGGGTTTTCGAAAATTATCTTCTCAAGTAAATCAATATGTCGAACGTAAAGTAATAGTTGGGTTGAGGTCGGGACCGACTTCCCAGGCTATAATTTCTAAAAAAAGACTAAATAATCGAAAATACTCATTGTACAAAAACAGTTTAATTCCCTTATCAGAAATCCAGTTAAGTTTTTTTAGAATTACGTATTTTGGGAAATTTACTTACGCGCATTTTAGATGGAATATGAAGCAGGCTATTCTAAAAGTAATTAAAATTATCTCAAAGCACTCGGTTTTTTTTATTATTCATTTTTATATGCTATACGATAACTTAGTTAGCTCTAGTACTAGCTTAATTAAAGTTGCATGCGTATTTGATGTTGAATTGTAATTATCCGAAGGCGACTTGTTTTTTTCTTCGTATTTTAAAGACGTTTAATTTTCAACTTTTTACATCAATACTGAATTTTTACGGAAATTCCGGAGGTGGTGACAATTAGAACATTTAAAATGCATTTTCATGGTGATTTCAAATAAAATCGTTAGAGCCGGTTTTTTTTTGTTTTTTTAGAAATTACTGAAAAGCAATGGCAGCTTCCTAATGCACATGCTCTATTTTGACGAAAACCTTATTGACAAGACCCATTTCCACCACTATCCCATATACAAAAGTTGAACATCGTAGATCAATCTGGGAGTTATGGTGATCAGACATTTTTTTCTCTGTACCACTTTTTTGGACTCGGAACGTTCCAAAACGAGTGGAATGCAAAAAATAAAAAATTGACCGAATGCAATTCTTTAACTGAAGTTAATATGAAGGTAATTGAAAATAAAAAAATCAATATAGGACAAATAATAAATATAATTAATAAAAACCATCGAAATGACCAACTCAAAGGTGAAAAGCGATTCAGTTCCAATGAAACCAGACAAAATAAAAAAGCGTTCCGCTCAATCGATAGTTCACTCATGTACATTTTCAAAAGGCAGAAACCAATCACTTCTGAACTTCGAAGAAAATAAACATATACACGCCTTTACAATGACAAGTCAAATTTAAAAAGTGACAAGTCCTTTCAAATAATAGAACGAAACCTGTTTTTATATCTTGAAGTAAACCAAACTTTGGATTTGCTTTACGAAAACAACTTGTGTTTGTAGAACTGCCTTCACCCTTAAGTTCAATGATCAATAAGGCAACTCAACATGGAATCTGAATGGGAGTGAAATGAGGTAGTCAAGTTATTTGAATGTTGTCAAAAGGGGGTGGACGTCAAGAGTTTTTGGGCCACTTATGAGAGAAGGCTGCAACAACTAATCCTTCTGAAATATGGCGGCATTTTATAAGTAGGGGAAAAGCAAAAAAATATATAAAGGGTGTTCACAAATTAGTTGGAAAATGGAGTTCGAATATATCAGTAAAACTCTCAATAACTAGGCATAATAAACAATTGTTTTTGTATGCAGAATGGCATGGTGCATTTGGGAAGTGCGAGGGGGGGGGGGGCTTTATAATGTTTAATCATTAAGAGTTATATAGATCTATCTGAACTACCACTAATTTGTCTACAAACTGCATTTTCATTTATATAACCCCCCCCCCCCCCAAAGGAAATTAAACCCTAGGTGAAATGCAGGATTGTTTGAATTGTTTCCGTGAAGAAAAAGGGTTTTAAAAACTTTACTTCAAGTTTACTTGATCTGTTTTGAAAGATTTTCAAAGGACTTAAATTTCTTTAAATGCGTATTTTTTTAATTTTTTTTACTTTCGAAATAGGTCTAATTTACGACATATGTTGAAATGCTATAGTGCTATAGTTATAATATAAATATATAGTTATAATATATATATATATATATTCATAATCATATTTAAATATATAAACTAAAAATTTTGAATGATTTCAAGAAAAAACTAAAGCGGAAAGAGTTTAACACACCAAAACGTAGAAATTAAACTTTAAATTGTAGAATAAATATTATCTGAAGCTTAAATCTTTGTATTTTTAATTTTCTCCTATTTGCAACATACATAACAGCTTCTTTTCAGCATTCTATACTTTTAAGAATACATTCAATATCCGATTTTTCTTCTGTACTTAATTTTATAAATAAGACTTCAAAATGCACAAATTTGCAATTTTACTTTGAATTCTCAAGATTGGAACTTGAAAGAATAATTAAAAAATGAAGGAAAAACACTAAATTTACAAAAAATTTCTTCGAAAGATCAAGTTTTTAAGATCATGAAATTCCAAGAAAATTTCAAACATCGTTTGTACTCGAATTGCATAACCTTCCCTTCAAAACAGTTTTTTTTATGTAAACAATTTAAAGTCATATCGAACAAAATTTGTCGCTTTCATTTCAAAATGAATAAGGTACTATAAAACGCAGTTGCAATTCAAGAGAAAGAAATAAGTTACTCCTTATATTTTAAAAATATGTTTGAACTATTAAGTGAAATAGATGTTTAGAAATAATATCCTTATCTTTACTTACTGCGAATTAAAACATTAACTATACGTTACTAAGAAAACTGACACAGGGAATTCGTAAAGTGCTTATTAGGCTACTTTTTGCAATAGTTTTTATCTTGGTTTAGACCCTTGCGCATCTCCGATTACATGGGATTGTTTTGATCACAAAAGAATGATCTTATATCACTTAAGTATTTCTAGCTTTTGTCTTATAATAAACTGTTGATAAAGAAAATAAACACAGTAATAACGATAAAAAAAAGTTCGATTATTGCGACAATAATTGTGGAACTTTTTCGTTACAGCACTGCCACTTGGCGATAAGTATTCAATTGGCGAATATTTTGATTTACTAAACAATTGTTACTTTCAATTATCCATATGTATACATAGGGTAATGAAAATATAGTATTCAAGGAAGAAAAAAAAAAACTATTTTTTGGCATTTCTCCGCGTTTTGGAACATCCCGATTTCAAAAAAATGACCTAGAAAAAAAAAATTCTGCCTGTGTGTGTATGTGGTTAGCATAACTCCCGAGCAAATTGATCTACTATGTTAAAATTTGGTATGCGGGTTAGTAATGGTTCAAGGACCTACCATTAAGGTTTTCGTCAAAATCGCGCATGCGCATAAAGTAGCTGCCATTGAGAAAAATCACGTTTTTCAGTAATTGCTAAAAAACGGCTAGAACGATTTTGCCCAAAATCGCTGTGGTAATGCCTCTTTAAGTGTTCTAAACAACCCCACCTCCGAAATTCCCGTAAAATGCTGTAAGGGGGTAAAAAGTTGAAAAACGAATGCCTTTAACGCAGAGTTCTCTTTCCTTGAGCATACCTCATCAACAATCGTTTTTTCTTCTCTCCTTAGTTTTACTTACAAGAAAGGATAATATAAGAATTATCGAAAAGTATATTGCCAAATTTATCATTTAGGCAGATTTTTTTTTTTTTTAAAGACTACACATATCGCCAAACTGGCCATTTTTACTAAGTGAATGATAAAAATATAAAAACGATGACACATATCCACGTCAGTATTATAGTGTAATTGAAAATTGTGCGATGTTTTTCACAAACCCTAGTCATTATTACGAATTCAAAACAAACGCTTATTCGGTTTCCTCGTTCTTTGGTGCATTGGAAAATTATCGCCAAGTGGCAGTGCAATGTCGGAAAAGTACGGTAATTGGCATTAAAAGACAGTCCTTTGGGAAGATTTATGACAACACATCTACTATGCCAGTAGTTTTTGTATAATCTTATTTAGATAAGTCTAGAAGCTGAAATATGCCAGAAATTTACCTTAAAACATGAAAGTATTAATTTTTACAGGAATTTTGTCAATCAAAGGGTTAAAACCTTAAGGCAGTTGAAATTTTGTACGAAGGTGGTTATGATTAATCGTGATTCCAAGGGGATTAGTCAAAATCTTAAAGAACATGAAATATAAAAAATTCAAGAGAAGTCATAGTAAGGATCATTTCCCTATACTCGCTATGCTACCATCTTCTAGCCCAGTGCATTTATAAACTACTTTGTATAAAACCTCGAAATTTGGTGAGTAAGTACGAAAATAATCCCTTAATGAAATGACAAATTAAAAGATCGAAACTAGAGTCTAATATATTTTATTTTATATTTAAAATCCTTATGTAAATGCATATGCAGTGTAGCTCTACCTGGGTTTGTATTTTGCTATTTTACTTTTTATTTATAATAGATAGACATTAAATGAAAACAATTTGTCATTTCATTAAGCGATTTTCTTCGTACCTATTCATCAAATTTCAAGATTTTATGGAAAGCAGTTTCTAAATGTACTGGGCTAGAAGATTGTAACATAGCGAGTATAGGGAATGATCCTTAAGCCGAATTTACAGGCTACGAGTCGATCTTCCAGTTTAAATCACCAGTTCTGATTGGTTGACGGGAGTCGCCGGCTCCAGTAAATAGAAAATGCTTGGTTTACTGGAAACAGTAGCCAGGTGACGTCACTGACTGGCGATTTAATCTGGAACCTAGTCTGGTAACGTGTAAATCTAGCTTTATTAGGACTTCCAATGAAACTTGACTGGAAAGGCAAAAATATAATGTATTGCTTTGATGGAAACTCTGGAGCCTGTATAAATTCTTGATAAAACTTTGTATATGTACAACTGACCTCAACAAACTCCCGGACATTGCACGATTGTTGAATTGAAACCCAAGAAGCCTGAACAATTACCGTATTTATGTCAGCAATTCTCTCAGATTTCTTAGTGTCTGTCATCAAGGATATTACAAATCATTAGATGGAGAACAATATGATGGCAATTTAATTGGTTTCATCCGCATGCGAAGCAGAAAATTTGCTATTCAAAAGTTAGAGATTGGTGACTAAAAATCTGAGAAAAACCTGCGTTTGTTTGTGGTCAGCAAACTCCTTAACGAACTGACTTGCATATTGAATTTCCGAATTGAAATAAATTTCTGTAATAATTGACTTGTATTCTGTTGAATTTGATGGGGAAAATGAAATTTCCATAGCTTGCAATTAGAGAACAAAGTTGTAAAAAGTTGTAGCAATTGGTAATGTTTTTATTCACAGCAGAAAAGATTTTACTACTAATTACCCTATATATAAAATAGGATAATGAAAGTATTAGATTCGATCACAAAAAGAATTCGAAATTATTTTTTTTTAGTTTCTACACTTTTTAGAGCATCATGAACCCTAAAAAGTTATTTAGTTTTAGATAACATTGAGCCAGGGTGATCGACATGCAACAAAGTTGAATGACATCAAACATACTTATAAAGCTGGTTGTGTGGAACATCGAACAACTTTCAATTACACTACCATACTGGTCACATCATTTAAATTTGATGTGGATTGGGGTTATTTTCTGTTTTCATATTTTTATTCATTTAAAAAAAATAGCCAGTTTAATGAAATTTTTGGGCAATAATTCTTAAGCTGGTAAAAAAAATGCAACTGGTTCGAAATACTTCTTGGTGATTCATACATTATCCTTTCTTGTAGAAAAGTCGTTGATGGGCGAAGCTCAAGGGAAGAGAACACTGTTAAAAGGCATTCGTTTTTTTCAACTTTTTATGCCTTTAACCTATTTTGGAACGTTTTCGTCCACGGGAATTTCAGAGGTGGGGATATTTAGAACTTAAGACGCATTTCCACAGAGATTTTTACTAAAAACATTAGAGATAAGTTTTGTTGTTCTTTTGGAAATTATTGAAATATGAATTTTTTTAATGGTGGCTATACCTTGAGCGCATGCGCAATTTTGACGAAAACCTTAATAACAGGTCCCATGGCCACCACTAACTTGTAAGCAGAAGTTGAAGATCATATGTCAATTCATTCGGAAGTTATAAGAACCAGACAGTTCTTTCTATGCCACTTTTCTGAACTCGGTACATTCCAAAACGTGTAGAAATGCAAGAAAAAAAGAAAAGAAAAAAGGGGGGAAAAATCGATTTTTGTTTATTAAACCAAAAGCAATACTTTCATTATGCTCGTTAACATATGAGTATTGAAAGTAAAAATTGTACAGCTGTAATTTATTTTGGAAACTTATCTTTAGTTTTTAATTACTAATGTTAAACAAAAAGCAAATTCCTTTTATCTTTGTTCTATGAAATCCAAAGGCTGTAAATTACCATAGTTTGATGATATTTTTGGAACCTTAATTGCCGAGACGAAAATATAAGCAAAATCCAATTTCCAAGAGACTCATAGCAATCTCGAACATCATCAAGAACTTCAAATAAAACAAGTGAACTTGATACGAGAACTTAATACGAGATTAAAAAACTTTTCAATCTTGTATTAATTTAAAACTTCCGAACGATTTCAAGCTGCGTGAACAATTTTTACAGCCGATCCGTTTCACCCGTTTCCTAGGCGACGATCAAAGCATCCACAGGCAAACGATTGGGACGGGAAAAGCCTCAAGATGTAATTTGTAGCCGTTATTTTGGTTGTAACGAGTGAATGAGAGGCACGATTTCGTGGAAATGTGGAAGCAAACACGAAAGAATAAATAAAATGGAATATTTGGAGGATTCATTGTGTAAGAGAGGTGGCTGAACTTCTGTGAATTTTTACGAACGGGGAGGAAATGTGTACATACCCATTTTTCATTTGTTATTTTGCCTTTTTTCTAGCTTCTAATACGGAAGTTTACGAAATAAAAATAAACTTGAATTACGGCATTAAAAAAAATATGCACAATTATAAAATTCGATGAACCAGAAAAGCCCTTTATTCAGTTTAGCCTTTTTTTATAAAGCCATTCCATATTAGTTTTTAAAATTTAAAATTATTTTCCTATAATATGCTGGTATAGAAAACGAATTAATCAGTAAATTTTAATATATTCAGACGACTTCAACATGAAACAAATTTCTTATAGATGGAAATTTATAATTTTAATGTAAAACTGGAAGATTTTATTCTAAACTTACTTTTTATAATACCCTAAGTCGATAATGATTCTGCGTCTTAAAAAAAGGTCAATGCATTGTTTTCAAATATTCGTTAAGTTTTCCATTACATTTGGTATATATGCACATTTTAACATCATTTTCAATAAATAAGTCTACAAATTCAACTGTTCAACTTTCATCTATAATAGCCGTATAAGTCAAAGACATGTAAACGCAACTTCATTTAGCAAAATTACCCTGTCATTTTACTGCCACTTCTAACTTAACTTGCCTATTAACCACAGTGTGAAAACACTCGAGTCATTAAACAAGATAGTTATTTAATGCGTTAAACACAGGATATCCTTATTTGAATCCGCAGAAACACAAGAAACCATTGGAAGCATTATTTTAGAAAAGGTGGATTGTCGCCCTGCAAGTACGAGTTGCTTATATTTGATAACAAAAAAAACACAATGCATGGTTGAACGATCCACTTGTTTCGGTTCCTTTGTGGCATTTTTATCAGAGATCAATTTGCGATACTGTAGGAAGAGTGGATCCAGAACTGTTATGCTTGAAGAACCCCCTGGGATAGTGTATTACACGTAGGTTTACATTGTATATAGTTCAACAACAGCAAATCAGTAGAACGCTTTATGCAAATTCCATGCGAGCGACAATCGTCTGCTTTTCGAGAAAATACATTGTAAGGTTTTTACAGATCGCATATTTATATAGCGAGTCGCTTAACTGTTTTATAAATAACTCATTGAATAAATTAGGTATTAAATTATAAAATTATTATAGAAGGTTAGATATTGAAGAGCTGAATTCGACGATATCAAAAATTAAATTTCGAACACCTTCTCTTACCTGTTATTTGCATAAAATATTCCATATTTGGTTGTATTAATTGAAGATTTTCTAATGCATAAGAAAAAGGGACTCTGGAAATAATTTAATGATTGAAAATTATTCAGAAAAATCAGATACAAGTTTCGTACTTTTGTTATTAAAACTTTAAAACAGTTTTTCAATATTGCACATAGCTCTTTGATAATTTATTAAAAATATTTTAAATCATTAGCTTTTTTTTTTAAATGAAAATTTGGTTTGATAAATTAAAAAAGTACAGAAATCGACAAACAGTTGAACAAATAATTTTTCAAGTTAATGCTTCTTTGAGAAATTGTTACGAATGAAAAACTCGTAAAATTCTGTATTTTGAGCTTTTGAAACCATATCGCATTTCAGACCCATAAACAGGACGAGAATTTTTAGAGTCAGGTCATTAAATAGTTAATAATTACGAAGGGACTAAATCATTAAAAAAAAGCCAAATACTTAATTTATCACTCTTCGAAAAACGTAAAAAAAAAATACTAATTTATTTTGTTAAGAGAATGAACTAAAAAATTTAAGATAATCTTATTGTGATTTATTCTCTAGATGAGTTATTTATACCTAATGGAACAGAAAATAAAACAATGGTAGATTTAAAATTCTTCACACTAAAATTGATTAGTTGCACCCTAATAGCAAATAACTAGTAATAGTAAATTACTAATTTCAAAGGTTGCATAGACAAAATTGGAAATTTTAGGTAAAAAGTTAATTTTATGACATCAGTGCCTTTTGCGATTTGACAAATTTGGATTTACTTCTTACCGACAAAATTTTTGGCTATAATTTAAAATTTCTTCGTCTGCCTAAGTGAAATCAGGAGTATATTTAGAATCCCTTGTAGTTAACCAAAATTCCTTTTTATAAAGAAAAAGTTTATAGGATTTAGCATAAATAAAAGCTCGAGTTAATCGAAAATACCTTCTTTAAAAATTAGAAATAAGGTGCATTTAAAATGCAAGTTTGATACTAAAACTGGGTTTATACATTAGATTTATAAATGGAATTTTTTTTTTGAAGGCGTAAGTTGAATTTGAAGAAGGAGGGTTGTAAAAAAATCCACAAGAAAAATAACAAGTAACAAGGAATTTTCTAAAATAACTATTTAGCGGGAAACAATGCTTAAACTGAAAATCATTTTTAAAAACTTCTTAAAAATTGATAGATGAAATATTGTCAATAAAATTTTTACAAGAATCCCCACTTCATTTCACACAATAAAATCTTATTTTACTGACTGATAATAAAAAGCAACCGTTTATTAGAACAGTTAAACGTTTTTCTATTATCAAAGACTTTAGTTGAACTATCTCTGGCGCGAAAAGAATATTCCTCATAATCAAATAAACACACAGAACTGTTAAGTTTACTAAAGCGAAAAAAAAACACACATTCTTAAAAAGAACAGATTATCGAACTCTAAGTTTCATTTCCTCAAATATCCAAGCTTTTTTTTTTTTTTGAGCGAGAGAAATATTCTGCCCCGAAATATTGTTACTATTGAAAATTTGAGGAAATGCCTGGCGGCGCACAACTTTCAATAACGCTATAATACTGATAATGAAATAGTGTCATTAACATTTTCATTCATTAAAAAAAATGGCTAGTTTAGTGGTATTTTTGGCAATAATTTTTCCATAGGCAAAAAAAAAACACTTTAAAATGGCGAATTTGGTGATATAGTTTTCGATAATTCTTGCATTACCCTTTCTTGTAAGGGAAACAGAAAAGAGGAGTGTAAGCGAAACAGGTCCGATGGCCGCCACTAACACTTGTACACCAAATTTGAACATCGTAGGTCAATTCGTTCAGTAGTTATAGTGACCACTTAACAGACATTTTTTCTAGACCACTTTTTTGATATCAGGCTGTTCCAAAGCGTGGAGAAATAGGAAAAGAAAATCTAAATTTTTTTTTACCGAATATAACATTTTCATTACTCTATGTTAACATATGGGTAATTAAAAGTAAAAAGAGCATTCAAATATATTGTTTTCCACAACTTTGTCATTTTCCCTCCAGAGTTAACAAAAGTCACGAGATTATTTAACATTGCTTTAAAGCATTTTCTTCTCAACACGAATAATAAATCGATTGGTATATTTTTAAATCCTTTACATTAACTTCGATTTTGTGTGTATATATGTTTGTTGATGGCGGCGGAATCTTCGGAGGCCTAATGAATCCAATCGAACTGAAACTTGGCAGATATAATGTCTATGACAATGTGCAGTCTATCAAATTTTGGGGCTCTTGCTGTCATTAAAAGGTCGCTTTTACGCAGGGGCGTACTGGCCATAGGATTGTCCGGTGCAATTACCGGGTAAGCCAGTGTTTTTTTTTTTTTTTTTTTTTTAATATAGTAATTAGTTGTCCTTCTTAATCTTTTTTAATAAGCCCAATGCATTCAAAACACAATCAAACACACCAACACTATTATTGAACTATTACTTTAATTTCAAAGATATAATGTGTTTATTAAAAACAGCTTAAAATACCATATTAATTTATAGATTTTATTGTATTTAGAAAATAGATGCACTAAGATTAGATATTTTTTCGTTTTACGACTATTTACTTATTTTATAGCTTTTAAGGTTAAATATATCAATGGTTTAAGGAAATTAAGTTATCTCAAAGGAGGTATAAATAGTAGAGACAGACAAAAGTTGATTAAATTGTTTATTAAACAATTTAATTATTAAATATAAATATTTAATTATTAAATATAAATATTTAATTATTAAATATAAATATTTAATTATTAAATATAAATATTTAATTATTAAATATAAATATTTAATTATTAAATATAAATATTTAATTATTAAATATAAATATTTAATTATTAAATATAAATATTTAATTATTAAATATAAATATTTAATTATTAAATATAAATATTTAATTATTAAATATAAATATTTAATTATTAAATATAAATATTTAATTATTAAAATTATTATATAATTAACAATAATTGTTCAAATTAATTATTGAAATTATATAATTCCCAATACTTATTAAAATTTGATTATGATTAAATTGAAAATTTGGACCTGTATAAATCTAAAATCACTGGGCCAATTTTATGTCCCAGTACGCCTCTGCTTTTACAGAATACTAATAAACCAACTTGACGTCATCCAATAGCGTTAAAATAGCATTGAACGGATCATTGTTGGAAACTCTTGTTGCCAATTTTTGTTTCAATAAATACATAATAAAATTACTTTAATCGGAATAAATAAATGATATTTGGATGCGAGAGCATAAATTCCCGTTCATTTTTAATAAATAAATTTTGAAACGTGGTTTCCCGCACATTTTGCTAACAGAAATGCTTTTGATATTGGCGTTGTGTTAATGAATATAAAAATGACAGTGCATATAAAGGATTTTTTTTTTAAATATGCATATTAAAGATTTTTTTACGGGTTATATTATTTTATTAGCAGCATCTAATTTTAAAACAATTCAAAACAGTTTTATTCATTTTTATTGTAACAGGTGAAAAAGTTTAAATCTTTTCAATTCAAGTAATATAGATTAAAGCACATGTCTATGAGATCGAGTGCTATCTTTAAAATTCAATTGTGTTTAGACACGTAAACGAATACTGCCCATGGTTTTTGCAACTGAATCACAAATCAAAGAAAAATGTACAGATTTAGGCCATAACATAATCGTAAAGCGTTAGTAAACTCGTCACAATCGTGAAGTCACGATTATCATTCTTCAGTCTTGTCTGTGGCATATGTAATGACACAGATGGGTAAATACGAATCAGTTATGGAAAAGAAATGTAGAGATCTCCTCAGAAGTGAAAGGGAACCCATTTTTAAATATGGCTTGGTCAGGTCCATCCCAGAATTTCAGGGACTCTTTACACCAGCGTTCGCCATTAACTTTTAGTTGAGGGCCGTATGACTTCTTATGTAGGAGCTTTTTGCGAGCCGGATACACCAAAATATGTATCTTTAAGTATTATCTATTTAAAATACATAACATTTCTGAAATTTGAATAAAATTTAATTTTTTTTAATCTTCTGTGGTGCTTGTGGGCCGCGTAGTGGCTAACGCTACTTTACACAAAGGATGGAAATCTATGAAAAATTCGAGCAAAAATAATTTAATAATTTTTAAGTTTCTAGAAACTATTTTTAGGAGGTTGATCTACGGCAGTACACTTCATTTACATCCCCCCCCCCCCACCTTCTAAAACTTCACTTGATTTTGTTCGAGTTGACATTTATAAATATAACACTTTTTTTTTTACATTCTATTCGATATAACACTACTTAAACTGTGTTACTCAGTATCAATCATACATCAGCTGCAATAAAATAAAGTTACCATATTTATCTTAATTGTAATTAAACTGTATACTAATATCAGTAAAAATACAATTTTTCTGTTTAATTTGAATAAACTCAATGTAGAACCCATTACAAAATTTATGACTTGTTTATAATAATAATAAAAAAAAAAAAAAAAAAAAAAACGTTTAAAAAAGTTTAGTAGCGATATTTGTTCTATTATTCTCAAAAATTCGAATAACTATGTGGCATATGCTAGAATCACCTTCGCGTGTATTCGATTTTGAAAATACATCGCTCAGAGCCAAACGGGGCTTGATCTCCGGACCTGTCACATAATAGTTTTTTTTTCTTGTCCCTTAACCACGGGTCTGGCTAACACAATTAACAACGAATTGGAATACTAAATCAAGTTCGGATAAGCCTTTTAAGAAAAGAAAAAAAAAAAGAAAAAAAAAGAAAAAATTGGCTTAAAATACTTCGTCATCTTCTTTGAAACATGATTAAATTTCCCAGGCAAACTTATTTTCTTTCTTTTTTATAAAACTAATAACTTACTCTGCTGCCTTTGATTACGACTTAATTAAGACTGCCTCCCCCAACACCCCATGGAAGTGGTGCACAAGGATTCCGGTGATTGAGGACTAGAAATAGAAAACGATCCAAGTCCAAAAAAGAAAAAATTTCAGGAGAGCCGCAAAATTAATAACATTCGCATTTTTATTTAAAGCTATGACTAAGTATCAGATTGAATTTGAGCTATTGCTACTAGAGTTCGCACTTTGGGTTGGTTGTATTCAGATTATCTGGCGCCGTCAGCACACGAGGGCTATAATGCGCCGAAACTTTCGTCATTAGACAAGCCAACATACATTTACAAACACCCATGCCTACGCGGGACTCGAACCCGCAACCTTCGCACTTTGGGAGTTCTCCAGTTTGGTCTTTAGGGCATTTTTCCGTAAAAAAAAAACGATTTCCTATTTTTTTGATACTTAGGTCGTTTTCCATTTCTAGCCCTCAATTTAAAAAGATTGTCCCACATTTGTGTGCAAACCATTGTCCTAGGAAAACAACTTACCTTAAAATTACCTTATTTAAATGCAGTGTCCAGTATTATAATGTAATTAAAAGCTGTACAATGTTCCACACCACTAGTTTTGAGCATAAGCATAGCCATCTTTTAAATTTGCGTTCATTTAAATGTTAGCTGGTTTGACCGACGCGACGTTGCTTGATACACAATACAAGATAAAAAAAGAATTTTGAAATCCTAACTATAAAACAAGGTATGACTCAGTTTCGCCTGGACCTGTTACCGAGGCCTTGACGGTTAATTGGACTGCGCGGTTTTACCCAGCTACTTCCTTTTAGTTATTTTAGAGTGAAAGTCTGGATCGGGAATAGAGGGCTCTGAACTGCAGTATTTTAAAGTAAATTAAAATAAAGCACACTTACCTGCAATTTGAAAAAGACAGGTGTTTTTTGCATGATTGGTGTTAATATCATTCCGGAGCTATATTGTAAATCAGAAAAACGCAGGGCGTTGAAATTCGATTTGCATTAACCATTTTTAAATTTATTTCCCTTTATTCATATATTTCACGATGAAATCTTGCTGGAAAATGTCTTAAAAAGCAAGCATTCAAACATTAGAAGGGGAAAGAACCTTGTGGAAAAACCCGTCAGATTTCGAAAAACCTCTTTTGTTTACAATATTTGTAACATTCTGTTACTCACACTCATTGGAAATTATAACACTTTGCTTTTGACTTGGCGACAAAAGGTATGATTAATGATAAACGCTACTGTGGAAATGAGGTTCTCGTAACATTATGGACTTTTTATACAAGACATTATTTGTGGATGTTTTTTTTGTATAGCATCAATTGGTTCGTGTTTGTGACTAAACGCAAAGCCGCTTCAAAAACTAATTCGATTGTTCACATAGCATTAGCAAATTACTAAGCGCATTTGATTTTCCCGGGAACATAGCAGTTGACTGTGACGTTGCATTATAGCCTATCAACCAAAACGTGTAATGTTCAACGGAACTGGTTACATTAAATCATGGGGAATTACCATCAAATAGTAATGTTTCATTTTATCGGCCACAATGTCTGACGAAGTACCACTTTAAAACACATGAATTTTTACATCTGGGTACAACAATAGTAATAAAATATCAAACAAAATTCAAAGATAAATTTACTGAGTGCATTTGTAATTACACCTTAAAATGTTTTTATAAGCTGGAAAATGTCTTAATAACAGCTTATAAAAACTTAAAAAAAACTAATAATAAAAGAATCACTAGTTATTTTTCCAGCAAATTTTGTTAATGATCCGTTATTGCCAGTTGTTATACCAAGTGAAATATGGAAAGTCTGACGATGCCTCTTAAGTAATTTCATTTAAATACTTTTTAATTTTCATCTAATAAAGATCATTCCCTATACTTGCTATGTTACAATCTTCTAGCCCAGTGCATTTAGAATTTACTTTGTATAAAGCTAGGCGTCCACTATCGCTAAGCAGAGCAGATCAGAGCGGAGTGGATTAGAGCCAATTACAAGGCTGCCAATGTCTACTATAGCACGAGCCTCGAGCTACAATGGACGTTAACAGCCTTGTAATTGGCTATAATCCACTCCGCTTTGATCTGCTCTGCTTAGCGATAGTGGACGCCAAGCTTAAAACTTTTAAATTTGGTGAGTAGGTACGAAAAAGATCACTTAATGACATGACATAAATTGTTTTCATTTATGTCTATCTATTATAAATGAAAATTAAAATAGCAAAATACAAAACCACGTGGAACCACTGCATAGGCATTCACGTAAGGATTTCTAGTATAAAATAAAATATAACAGATGCTATTTGAGTTTTTAATTCATGTTCTTTTCATTAATTGGTCATTTTCGCACCAATTCACCAAATTTCAAAGTTTTATACTAAGTAGTTTCTAAATGAACTGTGCTGGAAGATTGTAACATAGCGAATATAGGGAATGATCTTTACTAGGACTTCACCTTAAAATTGTTTATTTGGACTCGAAAAAGAAAATTTGATAACACGAAAGAATTTCGACAATCGACAATAATCGAATTGAAATTCTTTCATATTTTAATTGAGGGTTACTTCATAATGTAACCATGAAACAGAAAATCAGGTACAGAAGAATTCAGAACAGAATGTAATGAATTAAATTGATGAATGTAAGAACATGAATATAACTGCAAATTTTGCGACGCTGAAGAAGCGAAAATGTATTGAGCTGAAGAAGCGAAAATTCGGCAAGATTTTTTTTTTATGAGGAATCCATGCCGATTTTTTTTTTTTTTTCTTTTAATATTTTTGCTCTGATTAAGATTCAAATGCAACGTAAAACTATTTCACGTGAAAATCTGGTATTCTTCTGTTTTAGCCACGCCACTTGGCGATACTTTTTCAGTTGGTGAATAATTTAGTATCGTTTTATTACCCTAATTTGATACAGCCAATTATTACGACTTCAAATCACTTACTCATTCAGATTTCAGCGTGTGTTTGGGTTCTCTTTCGAAGCGTTACACAGCGGGGTGCATAACTAAATTAAAACGAAGAAACAAGCATTTGCATAGGAAATTACAAAAATGAATTGACTAATTACTGTCGCTTAGGTGACGGTCGCAGTAGACGCGATTCCTAGCACACAACCAAACGATTAAACAGTTGGCTGAACCCAGCTCAATTAAACGCACTCTTCCATTTGATGAGATTGTTTGGGTTTAAAAGGAGTTGAAGCAACATTGCAATCGTGTTAGTTGTCGATGGAAACTATTTTAAAACTTACTATAGTGTTGGATGGTTGTTAGAAGCAGAGAAAAGGACACATTGGTCTTGTCTTTCCAATTTGTACTAAGTGTTTTAGGTTTCACACTGCACAAATATAGAGAGAAGCTTATGCAAAGCATTTGTCCGCCTAAAGTAAAGACTCGGATATAAAATAAGTGCTACAGACGCGTAGGATGTCAAATGAATGATACCAGTTCTCATACCAAAATTCAACAGGAAGTTATGATTGAAGTACTGGTCACCAGAAGTCAATTTGTAATTCCTGCAATTTGCTTAAACTATAAATGCTACACTAGTTTGATATGATTAGTAATATTACATATATTTGAACCTTAATTTTCGACCGGATTTTAAAATTCGACCGAAAAATTGCCTCTAGTCTATATGGAAAGTTTGCATCTTGGCATCAATTAGAGATATGGAATAAGTTTTTTGTCTCGTTTGTCGCCAAACTCGTATACCTTTGCTTAAAAAAAAATGAACTCCAAATCGACAAGTTTTTTTTATCATTTATCATTAACCTCAACAATATGTAGTATCAATCATTAAGAGGAAGTCCTAGTAAGGATCATTCTCTATACTCGCTTTGTTACAATCTTCTGGCCCAGTGCATTTAGAAATTACTTTGTAAAAAAACCTTGCAATTTGGCGAGTAGGTATTAAAAAGACCACTTGATGCTATATTAGAATGAAAGGACTCAAATTGTTTTCATTTAATGTCTATTATAAATGAAAATTAAAAATCAAAAGACAAAACCAGGTGGTGCCAAAACATATGCATTGGTACAACGATTTCAAATATAAAATATATTAGACACTATTTTTGAATTTTTAATTTATGTTATTTCATTAAGGGATCATTTTCGCAACTACTCACCAAATTTCAAAGTTTTATGCGAAGCAGTTTCTAAATGCACTGGGCTAGAAGACTAACATAGCGAGTATAGGGAATGATAAAAAATTCCTCTTAAAATCATCAAATTGTTCATACTTTGTATCTAAACCTGATGTACCGTAATACTACATACGCGAATACAAGAAGCATTTTAGTGATAGTAACTGTCACAATCCCCCTTGCTTCGATTAAGACATCGATTGGATATTTTTTTTTTTAGAATGTTAATTGTTTTATTGGGTGCAACAAACTTGCTAAGCTTCTCCTCCCTCTTGAATTTTTGAATTTAAAGTAAATCTAGATCAGATCTACCAAACATGAACTGAATTCTATTATTTTCATGAGAGAAAAACAATACCAAGTTTCTTTGTAACTAAACAATATCCCAGATTGTGCTTCTAATTAATGCTTCAAAACCGGTTCATTACATGAAAATATCTAAAGATTCCAGTGTTATTCTTCAAACAATGTTCTTTAACTTATTATTCAAAATTTACATTTGGCCAATTATATGCACAGTCTAGCATTTAAATCATTTTTATTGAATAGACATTAGGAAACTATTACAAAAAAAAAAATTAAAAAAATGAATCATTAAAATAAATCATGTGTGGTTTACTTATAAATTTTTTTTTATAAGAATTACTCGTTTTTTTATTTAAAAAAAATACAATGCATTTTATTTACGGTGTTATTCTGATTATAAGAATAATATGCTGCCATAAAGTGGAAGGGACACTAAAAATAAGAGGTGTAAATAGGTAAAAAAAAAATTAAAAAAAAAAATTCTTCATTTAAATAAAAAGTTAGCAATGAAACTTAATTTTATAATGAAATATAATTCAAATTTTTATATTATTAATTTTGACAAAACTTGATCCTCTTTGTACCCCATGTGACCATGCATTACAACTGTCACCAACCCATGTGTGCTGCTTAATTTTTTATATGCTTTAATTCCCGTACAAAAAAAAATATTTCTAAATATAAGCCATATACAATCAAGTGTTAATTTAATTAAATGATTTTATTACAATTTAGTTAATCACTATCCAATAAAAAGTATTATAATTTTATTTGTTTTAAATCACCCACTCGAACCACAAGCAGAAAAGTTTAGTCAAAATTTCTTATAGTATTTTAGCAATCTTTTTCTCGAAAATTTCTTTTACTTCAGTAAGATTTTCTTCGAGTCCAAACTAGTCAACGCCCTCCCAGTCAAAGTTTAACCCAGAAATAGAAACAACTGAATCACCTCCTAAAATATTATTTTAGAAGGTTCAGTTGTATGGAAAACAAAGCACAAATGAAAGGAAAATATTGCGGTCTGTGGTTTTTCTTGGAACTCTACAGCAATTGCCACTCACTGAAAATACGTGGACGTTTAAAAGCTCATTTGCAAGTTATATTTTCTCAACTATAATAGCAACACAATTTATCTAGTTGAGATGGGTGGTTTAGATTTTCGCACGTATAATCAACTTGTTGAGCTTATGTTTCACAAACCTTAAGAACATGTGTAAATACTTTGGTTAACAATATGCTTTAAGTTTATGTTAATCAATCCACTTAGGCTTATTGTATTTCAATAATGAGTATTTCATTCGAAATGTATTGAGTATATGCATTAGGAGCATTAAGCAGCCACCGGATTAGTTTATCGTTTCGAAAATACTTGTGTAGGAGGGCGATTCAACTACCAAATATTTATACTACGTTATTACTTTGTTAATTCATCAGGTATTAAGAGAAGAAAAAAATAATGCCAGAAGTTGGTTGTATTCAGATTATCTTGCGCCGTCAGCAACACGAGGGCTATAATGCGCCGAAGCATTCGTCATTAGACAAGCCAACATACATTTACAAACACCCATGCCTAATACGGGACTCGAACCCGCAACCTCGCGGTCTAGAAGCTAGCACGCTAACCACTATACCGTTTGGTCGGCCACAATATAAAGGATTTAAAGATGTGATATTTAAAACTTCGTTAGAACAGTTTTAACGCAATTCTAGTTGTGCAAGTTTACTGTATTAGTAGAGATTTTCTATTAAATAAAATAAGAAAAATTATATAGCATCTTGTTTTAGATCTCATGCAGTGAAAATAATCATTGGGTATTAATTTCATTTCGCGAAGGTACAATCCTTTTAAATACAACCAAATGTAACTTTGGGTGATATCTCACCAAAATATCGTAACATCTACTGACGAAATACAGGATTCTACAGCTTAAGACATTACAAAGTTTTATGTTTTCAAAAGCATTACACATTTAGAGTTGTATAATGTTTAACCATTAATAAATTTCTATAAAGCTGAAAAATACAATTAGTTTATATATTTTGTAAAAAATTCCAACGCACTTTATTTTTTACTATTTTACACAACTATTTTTTAAACAGGGTTCCCACTCAAATCACAATGAAAATCAATGACTTTTAAGGACCTAATTCATGTTTTTAAGGACCCTTAAAAACTTGTTTTCAGGCATCATGTCTATATATAAATTTTTTATAAAGTATATTCTACCAAAACAATTACAATTTGGCTCATACCTAATACAAATATGTAAAAAAATTCCGATGCAGTGCGGATAAATGGCGATCACGCGGGGATAGCAAGTCTGAGTTGTATTTTTATAAATTTTGCAGTTGGACAACATACACAAAAATTAAGGACTTTCAAGCACCTCTAAGCATTTTCAAGTACTTTCAAGGCCTTGAAAACAAGTTAAAAAATACTTAGCACTTTTAATGGCTTTCAATGACCGTGGGAACCCAGTTTAAAATTGCCTTTCTTAACCATATTAAAACCACCATGGTGAGTTGCAAGACAAACTTACTTTTCATTTGAATTAACGCAAAGAAAAACAACCGAAAATATTAAAAAACATTGTTGATTCACAGAAAGTTGTTCTGTATTCCAGAAAATATATAGAATGCATTTGATTGCTTACTTATTGAACTTCTTTTTTGCACAAAGTTATCCCACCAAATTCTTAAGATAAATAAATTCCAAAATATTATTTAAAAACATTTACTAATGATCAAAGTATTCAGTCTTATTTAACAGCATGCTATATTTTTGGTACATGTGAAACGAGAATATGCTCATTTTATTGACATTCTAGAAGAAGGTTCAAACATTAAATTGATAGAATTTAATTTGTAGCACAAAGTTTAATGAGGTATTGATGGTAATCGCTCTGTTTGCACTCAAGCATCACAATCCCAAATGTTCCAATGGTATGAAAAGTCTTAGTTCCCCAACACATTTAAGTGTTAATTCTAAAACAGTTAAGGTTAAATTTTGATCTTCAATTAAATAGTCATGACTTTATTATTTGGTTGGTTGGTTGTTTTCAGATTATCTGGCGCCGTCAGCAACACGAGGGCTATAATGCGCCGAAACATTCGTCATTTGACAAGCCAACATACATTTACAAACATCCATGCCTAACACGGGACTCGAACCCGCAACCTCGCGGTCTAGAAGCTAGCACGCTAACCACTATACCGTTTAGTCGGCACTTTATTATTTGGAATTGCACAAAACCTTCGTTTCAGCATGGGTACGTTATACACATTTTGAATTATTATAGGTTGGTTGTCTTAGAATTTACATTGGACAAGAGCTAGAAGAGGTACTTAACATTGAAAAACAGAGATAAAGTTTAAGTTTGGAACGTTCTCTGCAAGATATTTCAAAGGAAACTGATCTACATTTCAGGATTCTTGATTTGGAATAAACCCGGAAAGCACCAATCAGACAATTAGTGTAAAGCCACACCTATTTGTCACAATCACCGTCGTGTATACTCATTTCTTTAAATAGTTTGCAGATGACATACGATCTTGTTACAGCTGGAAAAATCTCGAAATTTAAACTAACAGAAGAAATTGGTCTCCAAAACTACAAACGCTTTTTTGTTTGAGACGAAGTCATTAAAAGTTGACAAAGCATTCAGAATTTCATCAGAATTTTCGATATGCTCCTGAACTTAGTTCAGCATTTATAACACCACATTCAAAAGACTTTTAAAATCAAAAACTTACCAATTTGTGTCGGAAGTATCCGCTCTAACATCTTGGTAAGCATCCCTCAAGCCTTCCTTGTCAACAGCACTTGCCATGGTTTATAAATTTTTCTTTAAAAAAATGTATATTTGAACACGCACGCGACTTGGCTCAAGGATTCACACAAATCGCCGACTCTTTCGGAGGAGGAAAAACACAGAACTGCCTGGGATGGGGAAAGAACTATCACAAACGCGAAAAAAATCCCTACGAAGTGGGGCTCCGCCCCTCTTCCGCAACGTCACGATTCACGTGTGACCAATGACTCACGTGACGTTAGCGATCGCGGTTGCCATGCAGGGAAAGTAATATCACGTTTCGTTTTGGTGGAAAAGCGGTTAAGCTGTTTCACCAAAACCGATCAATAGGAGTCGTTTGGGGATTGTTCCGCAACAAGTTTGATGAACTCGAGAATAAAGTTTGTTCCCTGAAGTTGCTCGATTTATAAATATTTGTAGGGAAATGTTAGAAATAGAGAGTTATCCTTTAAGACTTTTACGATATCTAGATATCTCAAAACTTGGGCAAATGCATGTGCTATTTTTTTTGTAATTTAGTTCGAGCAGATCAGAAAATCGATTTATTTGTAAAATTAAGAATATAATAATTGTTTATACTGGTTATTAAGTAACTGAATACATTCTTTCACCAAAAACTTTATTAAGTATATTTTTATAATTATATTGTTCATTAGAGCAATATATGGGAAGAATATGTTGTTGTTTTTTTATAAATTAAAGTAATTCTGTTATGTTCAAAAATATATCATTCAATAATTATATTAGTTTCTGAACAAGCTATTTCAACAGTTTTATTCATTATTAATCATATCGAATTTATTGCATTCACAATTTTTTACGTTGTGTGATTCACGTTTTTATATACTCATAAATAAACGCAAATGTCACACAGTGAGTTATAATAATTATTTATAAGTATATATTATTATTATAGTATATGTTATAATTATTTATAAGTATATAAAAAATGGCATGGATTTCATTTCATTAATTTCTTAACCAGTGAAACTGGCTAAATATTGTTACTTTCAATTTGTTTGATAACTTCCGCAAAAAGAGAAGTAGAAAGAAAAACTGTTGGAGAAATCAGTTGTACACATTTCTGAACAATTGAAAAACTTTTACAAATTAAACATCACCCTTATTGCATAATTTATGGCATATGAATCAGGTTAATTTATTAAATCCTTTAGATTAAATTTTGTTTGTGTGTTTATTTTCTAATCTGCGATAAGTAATTCGTTATTGTTGAGAACGCCTTTTATCAAGTTTTGGGGTCTGTCATTAAGCGAATTCTAATAGTCTGCTCTGTGTCCTAGTATAATTTATTAAAAGAAAAAAAAATTCGATGGTTTTCCGCTGTTTAAATAAAAACAAATCACCAATTATACAAGTTTAAAATCAAATTTTTTAAAATTTAGACTTGTAATAACTCCATGATTTTATCGAAATTTAGAAAAAGGGCATTGTTAATGTTTTAGTAAGACATATACCTCCGTGCCGGTAAAAAACTTAAATATTTACTGTGGTTGGATTATCCTGGAGAGTACGAAGAATTAAAAAAAAAAATAATAACTCGTTTACATTGACATAAAATAACTCAAAAACTCACATTTGTCTATCAAAGTCTTTTATCAGCAGTTTTTTCAAACATTCTCTATAAATGCACAAAACTTAATAATCTTAAATCTAATAGTTTTCCCGCTGTTAAATAGAAAAGGAAAAAATTTTAAATCCTCAGCAACTTTTTTTAATTTTTTTTTTTTTTTTTTTTTTTTTTTTTTAAATATAAAAAGATAGTTTGTTAAGATACACGTGCAACCATTACCTATTTATGCCAAGGTAAAGGTTTTTTTTTTTTTTAAATCTTGTTTAAAGAAATTGAGATATTGAGATTGGTACTATGTATGGTTTTTTTCCCTTTCGTTTTGCTTGAGGCTCTTTTTGCCTGGACTGACTTAGAAGGGCTAGAATGCGCCTGTTGATAGGAATGTTTTTCTGCTAAACTCGTGTGGAAATAGTTTTTACTGGCTATTCGGTTTCGTTTCAAAAACCAGGGGGAAACTGGTTTATTTATAGAATTGTTTTGTTAAACGATTGCATAAAAAGTACGATCACAATTCCAATATTTTTTTTTATCGTCGCTTTAATATCGTACAACAGCAATAGTTTCAAACAAAAAATTCTATTTGATACCAATTGGAAAATTCTTAAAAGAATATTTATTATTTTTTTAAAATTTTAAGAAAACTTTACTTCCTATAACTAACTTACAAATAGAGTAAACAACTACAATGCTTTTTATTTAAATGGATTTGTGACTTATATGAAAAAATACACTTTTTTTGTAAGAAAAGACGTATATGTTGGGAAATAGTACACTAACGATTCAGCTTGGAAAATAGAAATAGTAAGTACAAGTAGACTTATCATTTTTATATTTTCTGATTTTAAATCTAATTTAAATTGTTTTTATGTCCAGATGAATCTTTTTAATGGTAGCTCAAACCAATCTTATAAAGTTCTTTTACTATAAGCCGATTAAAGGAGGTTACATAGATCGACTTAACAAACCCATAATTCATTTTTTTGGAATTACAGATTGTAAAAGTTGTTCTAACAAGAAATATGTATTGTTTATTATTCCTCTATCTGTAGCTAGACCACCGATCGGCAACCCGTGACCCGTGGAGATATCCACAAGTTACAGTTACAGTTTAGTGGTCTTCTATGAGCCACTGTTTAAATTCACCTCAAGCCGGTAGTAATGAACAGGTCATAAGATATTTTAAACGCATTATTGAGACCATGATGAATTATTTAAATTATTATTATTATTATTATTTTTTTAATTTTTTTTTTAAGGAACGCTTCAAGAATTACAATTATATGATTGATAGTCATTTACTAGATTGGATTTTTGGAAAACTTCATGTACCAATCTTCCTTCGCCTGTAAGTTAAGTACTGTGCCTTAAACTACGATCCGCCGTTTAAGTCCCATTTATGTGGTATTATTTAACCGAAGTTTATTTAGTTCTTCAAATACAATTTCCATCAAATTCTAGATATCTGCAAACAGACGCACTTTAAATTTAAAACCCTATACACAATATGAACAAAATGTACAAGAGAAGAAAAAATCTCTTGTGAACGACAGAAACGCTCACGAATGTAAAACATATATTTAGGAAATTAGGGATTGCGGAATTTTTAAATCTTTATAAAAAAAATCACATACCTTAATTTTAACTTTGATTACGTTTGTTTATTTTTGTATTTGTGGTGAGCAAAAGCTTCGGAGGGTTAGTTAAGTCACCTGCCGTCATCCACGTACAAACTTGGAAGAAAGACTCATTGTCGAAGCCAATGCATTCCATCAAGTTAAAAAGTTAGTCTTTAACTTAAAATGGATGCTTTCTTCGTATAGTGATGCTCAAAATTGCTTAAATCAGTTTCAAATGCACATAAAAGTGAACAATGCATATAAAGGATTTATAGCAAAAACTTTGTTTTTATGAGTTAGGTTTTTTTTTTACTTTCAGTTACCCATAAAAAGGTATGAAAGTACAGTATTTGGTTGTTGTTGTTTTTTTGCATTTCTACACATTTTAGAACGTGACGAGTTAAAAAAAGTGGTTTAGAAAAAAAATGTATATGTGTCTGTCCGTAACTCTCGAAAGAATCAACCTATAATGTTCAACTTTGGTTGACGGGTTAGTGAAGGCATTGGAACCTGTCATTAAGGATTAACTGCCATTGAAAAAGTTAATTTTTTTAGGCAATCGCCGAAAAACGGCTTTAATGATATTGATCAAAAACCGTTGGCCTTTTAAGATGCTCTAAGTAAACCCATCTCCAAAATGCGATAAAGAATGCGATGTACAAATGCGATAAAAACGAAAAAAACTTAAAAACGAATGTCATTAATACGTAGTTCTGTTTCCTTGAGCATCACCCATCAATGACAGTTTATCCTCTGTTTCATTTACAAGAAAGGATCATGTAATATTTAATGAAAAATATATCTCCAATTCCGCCATTTTGGACGTGTTTTTTTTTTTTTAAGAAACTCATTGCTAAAAATATCGCCAAACTGTCAATTTTTTTTTAATGAATAAAAATATGAAAACGAAGTAGTAAATTACACCTTTATAAGGGAAATTTCAATGAATTGGTCAGAATTAAGTGTAACTGATATTATTCGATGTTCTACACTCGTTTTTTTTCTTCTTTTTATTTATTACCGGTAACATATCAACATTTATGTTACAAACTATATAAAAAAAAATTTTAAATAAAATAAGAACTGGGAAGGAATTGAGATTGTAAAAATGCCATACCGATTTTTTCCATCAACCTTGTCACCATAAAAACAGAAATTCCCAGCTTCAAACCACACCCAAATAAAAAAAATAATGACGTCTATATCTTCACTTGTATCATGTTTTAAAGCGACTAAGATAAACGAACAGTTAACTCATTTCCATAAGTAAATACGAACCACAATCTCCCAGCATTAATACTCATCATCGGGTAATCTTATTAAACCAAACGTCACGGTCGATGAGCTTCATCCTTAAAAGCTCGAACAAAACCATGTCGTTTGCATCTCTCTTTAACAGAGCTGTCTGCATCGAGGGCAACCGCGTTCATATTTATTCCATATTTATGCAGCTATCGAAATGCGAGGTTTGATCCCATATTGAAATAAATGGTAGCCTGCTACTTCATGATCCGTGAAGCATGTCACCTGGTTCGGTTTTCGAACGAGAGAAGGGTGGGAAGATCGATTTTAAATTGAGCAAGTATGTTAGAGTATCGTCTGATGGTTCTTCATTGGTGTGATTTCCACAATATTAAGGGAAAAGTCCTAGTAAGGATCATTCTCTATACTTCGCGGGCTTGGTTTGACAAGGTTCCAACTGACATTTTCACTATTCTGAGATATCGAGGCTCAAAGTTTCATTTAAGTATAACTCGGACAATTAAAAAGCAAGTGTTTCGAAATTTTCAGTACTTATTCATATGCCTATAGACTACTAAATGCACAAATAATATATTTTTTAAACTTACCTAGTTTACAAATATGATATAGTGATTTTTGCAAATGGAACTTTGTCACTTTTGTCAAACGATTTCGGAAAAGTGACTAAGTTCTAACTGCTGTTTCAACTATGTAAAAGTAAATAATTTTATTTTAATACAGAACTGTCTTAGTTTGCAAGGTTCTAACTGACATTTTCTTTAGTTAGGGATATCGATGCTCAGAGGTTATTTGTATGTAACGCGAATATTTGAGATTTAATTATTATAAATATTTCGATATCTATTATTTTTACGTGTAGACTACTAATTACAAAAATTATATTGGTAAAATCTGGTTAATTGTTTTTTTTTTCGAAAGCTTGTACGTTTCTCCCTCTTATTTACTTGCAACTTTCAATTTTCATTAATGATAGATATAGGCATTAAATGAAAACAATTTATGACATTTCATTATGTGATCATTTTCGTACCCACTCACCAAATTTCAAGGTTTCGTACTAAGTAGTTTCTAAATGAACTAGACTAGAAGATTGTAACATAGCGAGTATAGGGAATGATCCTTACTTGGACTTCCTCTTAACGGGTTTTGACTACTTTAGGTAACAAACAAGGACAATTTCTTTTTTTTCATTTTGGACACTAAAATATTCTGTTATCTCTTTCATGTGAACATCAAGACGAAAGCAATACTATTGTTTTTAAATATTTTGTATTAACTTCGATCTTGTTTATGACGGGCACAATCTTCGGAGAGCTAATTAAACCACTTGCCGTTTTACAATAGATCTGAAACTTGGCAGATAGATGGCAATGTATTTTATCTAGGAACTTCTTTTAGGGGCATAAAAAGCTAATCAACAAATATCTCGTCATCAGTGACGTAATTGCCAACTCGAATTACTTTTAAAAGATGCAAATATTTGGCACCAGAAAAGTCAAATCGCCTGATCCCTTCTTAATTGAAAATTCAAGAGCGATGAATTACCAGACGAAAAAGGGTGTTCATTTTTCGTCTCATTGTGATGTATTTGGATCGAAATTAGTTCAAGTCATTCAAAGTCGATTTTCGAACAGTTATGACCATTGCCCCCCTCTCCCTCCCCCAGTAGACCCTTGTGTTCTCTACATTCAATTACAAAAACTCAGAATTATGTTCGATGATGTACAAAATTTACAGTCGCCTCTTGAGCTAGTACGGAAAGGGTTTTTTCTTCGTAGTGGTTGGTCCAACGCAAACTCTATCTGAGTTTAATAAAATAAAACCTTGCATACAGTCAGTTACCTACACTAAACGCCAAACGATTATTTTTTAATAAAGAGAATGGAGTTTACGCATGACGATGTCACTGTCAATTCATTAGAGCGCGATAAAATGAAACACGCATAGTGATTGGCTAATAGAATTTGAAAATTTGAATTTGTTTTTAAAGATGTGTTGAAATCAGTCAGGAACACGTTACAGGTTCGTCACGTGATGCAACTACACTCCTAATAACGCTGCGCATAAGGTTCATACAAATTAAGCGCAAAAGAACTGTAATACGACCCACTTATAAAGGAAGCAGTGGTTATTTATCTACCTGAAACAGCCGAACGGAAAACAGTTGCAAATAACGGAAGCGTGATTTTCTCCGTAGAATCTAGCTCGTCGTTTGGTTAAATAAACATCTTAACTTTGTCAGTGAAGTCGTTGTTTCATGGCGAAATATCAAATAGCGTTCTTGAGAAAAAGTGGGAAACGTCATCACATTGTCTTTAGATGTACAAATGATAAGAAATTCTGCTGATGCGATTTCGGAGAGAGAGGATGATGCATTTTAGATATGAATTTAATTCATTTCGATTTATACATATTTGAATTGTTATTTCTTGTCTTTTTCCTAAAACATTTCAGCAATTTCCACAAAACTGTACGTCGAATTCTTCAGATTTTTGTCGAATGGAATGTGGAATCAAAAAGAGGAAATGTATTAATTTGTTATTAAAGGTACATTTATAAATTTCTTTAAATTGAGAAATTCTTTATTAATGTTTGAGAAGAAAAACTTACATTTGAGATAATTGGAGAAAACTTACATTGGAGAAAAATTATTTTGGAGATAATTCAAAATTAATGACTCCTTGCACCATGAAGTAATACTTTGAATTGCTTACAGGAATATTGGTTTGGTTTATTAAAATATCTTAGATTCTTATAAAAACCATTTAATGCTCCCCTAATCCACAATCCAAAGCTTACCGGTAGATAAATTTAAAAAAAAATTAATTCAGGGTGATGAATATGAATGATTTACATTTGACAAGAAATTATTTTGGTTAATAAAATATCTTATATTTAAAAAAAAGTAAATTTCAACGTTAACATTCGAACTAATCGAAAATGGGAAGGAAATTGGAATTTCGTTACGTTCCCATAACAATATCATTGGCGGCTTCAGGGGGGGGGGGGGGGGCATGGGGGCCATGGCCCCCCATGCCTCCTTGAAGGGTTCCCTCCTTGAAGGGCCTCCTTGAAGGGTTCCCTCTTCCTTCCTAGCCCTTTCAAATATCCCAAAACTCTTTGAGAATTTCCAGTTTAAAAAACGGTGAAAATACAGATTTTTAAGCACAATTTCATTAACGTAAATTTTTTCTTTACAGTACAAAAAATTATAGCCCCCCCCCCCCCCTTCAGAAAAAACCCTGGTTTTAAATGTATTTACGTACACAACACACGACACAATACCCGGTACACAACACAAGTACACAGGTAGTGACCATCCCCCTCCTAAACGACGATTTCCTTTTTCCCGGGGGCCTCTGCCCCTTTTTGGAACAACCATGCTCTTCTAAGCAACCCATGGCGCCGAGGGTAATTTCAACACGTGATGTCTGGACTAGTGTGTGACTTTTGTCACTTGGGCATGGAATCGGTACTGTGTTATTGTTATAACTAGTTTAGACAGGCCATTTATTGTGAAAATATCTGTTGAACTAGCAACACTTTTATTCGTTGTTTAAAGATTTCGTGATCATTTTACCTCGAGTAATTAGTGACGAATATCTACAATATGTCTTCAAAAAGAAAAAATGAGAACATTTTTAAATACTTCTCTAAAAAGAAATACTCAAATACCAGAAGAGTATTTTAGAATCTCGGTTTACATACCTTTATTGGATAATATAATTGAAGACCTAATAGGAAGATTTCCAAAAGAAAATTTGGATTGTTTTGGCTTTCGATTACTGATTCCAACCTCCGATATGGAAAAGCCAACAGAATCAGAAAGCAACGAGCTTTAAAACTTATTAAAGAAGTTCATACCAATTTTAGGACTGACACAAATGAGTGTTATTCTGATTGAAAGTGAGCTAGCACTATGGAGAGAGAAATGGAAAAAAGAAGAATAGCTCCCCACTTCTGCCATAGATACAATGAGAGCTTGTGACAAATATGTATATCCTACTATTTACGAGTTACTTAAAATTTTGGCAACACTACCAGTTAGCGTTGCCTCTGCTGAAGAAGCTTGATGAAGTTGCTGATGAAGTTTCTCTACCCTTCGACGCTTGAAAACGTGGCTAAGAGCTAGAATGGGGGAAGAAAGGTTAGCAGGACTTAGCTTGTTGCATACTCACAGAGACATAAACATTGATGTGAGCTGTGTCATAGGCAGATTTGCCAAAACAAAGCAGAGGAAATTGGATTTTGTTCTTTAGGCTTTCAAAGAGTAAAGAAGTGTGATTGTAAAACAATTATTAACTATTTTTATTTTTTTGTAATTTCTTTGTTTTACTCTTTTCTTATTTTTCAGGAGAGCAATTCAAGCTTAAATTAACTTTTTTAATTCTGCATCAAATGAAAATTACTAATTTAGAAAATTCTACACTTATCATTGCAATCAAGCATTTAATCAGCAGTTAGTTTATTATAATTAGGTTACATAGTGCATACATTTTACGAACTTAAAGTTTAAAATGGCCCCCCCTGAAAAGTGAACCTAGGGCCGCCTTTGAACAATATACATTATTATAGGTCTAAGATATGCATTTACATTATATATACTATTAAAGGTAATCTAACAATAAGAGAAGTAATATAATATGTTCATTAAGTCAAAAATATTATTAGTACTATAGTGTATATAAAATACGCCACATTGCTAGATTTTTATATCGATGGGGAGAGAGAGAGAGAGGGGGGGGGGGAGGGGGGTATTATTTTTACCCTTATCTACACAAAAAATGGAAAAAACTGTGAAAAATGTGTTTCATTAATAAGAAAATTATATGCCCGCGTAGTTTAATGTGTCTATAATAATAAAACAAGCTGTGTGTCTGTCTGTGGCTCTGTGGATCTATAGAAACCTACTTAAAATTGGAGTAGAGCTCTGAAATTTTCAACATAAGAAGTTTTGGCTTTCTAATTTTATGTATGTCAAACAGAATGTTAAAATTTTAATAAGTTCTTTTTTAATTAATTTTTTAATTAATTTATTTTTTACAGTGGGACTTCAAATAGCGATACAGCTCTGAAATTTTCAACATAATTAGTTTTAGCCTTCTAATTGGACTTTTGAAAAACAGAATTTTAAATTTTTGTTAGTTCTTTTTTAATTAATTAATAAATATTTTACAAAACGATTTCTAATAGGGCTACAGCTCTGAAAATTTCAAAACAAGTAGTTTTGGCCTTTTATTTGGACTTTTGAAAAACAGAATTTTAAATTTTTATTTAGTTCCTTTTTAATAAATTTTTGTAATTAATTAATATATATTTTATAAAACGATTTCTAATAAGGCTACAGCTTTGAAATTTTCAACATAAGTAGCTTTAGCCTTTTAATTTGACTTTTGAAAAACAGAATATTAAATTTTTATTTACTTCTTTTTTAATAAATTTTTTTAATTAATCAATAAATATTTTACAAAATGATTTCTAATAAGGCTACAGCTCAAAAATTTTCAACATAAGTAGTTTTGGCCTGCTAATTGGACTTTTGAAAAAAAAAAGAATTTTGAAATTTTATTTGTTTTTTTATTAGTTAATTAACAAATATTTTACAAAACGATTTCTAATTGGAGTACATATCTGAAATTTTCAACACAAATAGTTTTGAAATTCTAATTGGACTTTTGACAAAAAGACCGTTAAATTTATTTTTTTTTATTAATATTTTTACAAAAAGCGACTTCTAATAGGCCTAGAGCTCTGAAAGTTTCAACATAAGTAGTTTTGACCAGAAAATTTGCGAAAACGTTTTACTTTCTGGTGGTGTCGCCATCTACAAAATATGCGGTCAACTAAGTGCTTATCACTGAACACTCTAAAGTTAGAGATTTCTTCCATCAGGTTGTTATGGCAACGTAATATAAAAACAATGTGAGTTTGTCATTTCACCAAAAGTAAGAGAATGGTATGGCGACTATTAAAAAAACAAAAAGTAATCGTCAACGATGTTAATTGAAAACCACAGACAAAAATAAGAGATGAAAAACACCAAATTTGGTAGTGGTAGCTCAGTACTACAACCACTCAACCCAAAATGACCATGTAGACCTCTATTGAAAAACTTCTTCCACGTCTGAGAGCAGAGCCACTTACTTTGAATGGAATTTCTTGATTTATACATAGTGGAGGATTTCTGAATGTCGTATTGTGTTCTTTTATAGCTAGCTCTTATTTTTTTTTTTAAGGGGCGTAACATTATGTTGTAATAAACCATTTTAACAGTGAGTTCTATAAATATTTATATCATTGTTCTATAAATATTTATATGCTTGTTTCAATTTTTAGAAATTTAGATAAATGGAAAAGAATCGGCACAGTTTCAAAATCCTTTAATTTAAGGCTCAGAGTACTTAGTAAGTTAAAGAACATGAATACTTCTGAATTCCGAAATACTTAAAAAAAAATTCTCGAAGACAAATTATTTAATGAAGTTTAGACAAATTTACCGGAAGTTCAAGACAAATCATTTAATGAACAGTTTAAATTGTTATAGATAAAAGTTGTGGATTTTCTAATCTTACATAGAAGTGTAATAAATTGTAAATTAAAGCCAACCTGCTCTTTTAATTTTGAAAGGATTTTTATCCAACTTTATTTATTGTTTTATAATATTTGGTGTAAGAGGCAACAAATAAAATGCATTTTTGACCAATAACTAAAAATATATGTGCTATTGACAACAATGTATTATTTGCTTTAAAAATGGATAATATAAATAAACCATATAAAACTTTTAATTACATTGTTACCTTGCAATAGTTATGAGTGTCAGCAATATTCGACGGTCTGCTATGCACTGCTCTTCAGTCATCTTGCAAATCGTCCAGTGTTAGGCTGCATATTTCAATCATTGGTCGTAATGTTAATGATTTTTTACTCCAAATCTCATCTTGCGTTCTAGAAATCAAGATCTCCTTTGAATCCATTTACTGGATGAATGTGGCTTGTAAACGAGGCTCAACGACGATCAGTAAATCGGTCCAGAACCACACGGGCATCCAAACTTATTTAAGGACTCAAACCCAGCATTTTTTGCTAGGAAAAAAAAAAACAGCGAACGCTTTTTCTCATGGTTAGATGGACGTTCTGGATGGGGAAGAGGATGGTAAGTACTCACACCAAGTCTCTAATCTTTCAAATAATATTTGTTACCGAAATGGTTTAGCTTTGCGCGAATATTATGTCAAGAATTTATAATCATCCACTGATTTATTGTCAGTTTTCGGTGATTGTAAAAATTATCTGAATTTGATTATTGCCTTATTTATACGTAGAAATACCTAAGCAGAAATCATGAAATTTAAGTATTTTGCTCATTTTACAAATGATTAACACCCGTTTCTATGTGCGACGCTTCTCTAGCTTTATCCATTTAAAAATTATTTGAATGTTTCCAGAGTTTACTTTTCCCATGTATACTGCCGCAGTTGAGTTAAAGAAAATATTACCATGTTTTCAAAGACTATCTTTTTAATATACTCAACACACAAAATATTACAAGTTATTGTCACCTTCTAAAAGAATGACATTGAGGGACCTATAATTTTGACTGATTGTGGTCTTTAAATTCCACTAACAGGAAACAACCCTAAGATGGCGATATTTTAAAAAATTTTATATTAACTTCGATTTTGTGTATGTAGTGGGGTTAGAATGTGTTTTAGCCCCCCCCCCCCTTTTTTTTTTTTGGTGATTTTGTGTCAAGTATGGTAACCCGGTGCCTATATGATTCCATTACAACTTAGCATTCATTTTGGCAGACCTGTAGATTAATTGATTAATTCAGTAGCAATGTCAATTGAACTTGGCGGCATTTTGCAAAGTCACCAAAGGTGGGGGCGTATAACGCATTTTAAGCGTATATGGGTGGGTAGCTAGGTATGTCGATGGTGGACAAACATGCGGAGGCTTAATTAACCTCCTTGTCGTCATCCAATCAGTCTGAAACTTAGCAGATGGATTCGATGTCGATGACAATGCATTCTATCAAATTTTGGGGCTGTAACTGTTACTAAAAAGGTCCCCTTTACGGACTACTAATAAACAAACTTGCCGTCAATCAATCGTGCTAAAATAGTATTTAACCGACCACTGAAGAAACTCTTCCCTGTTTCCAAAATGATTTTAATAAATAAATACTAATGAAATTGTTTTAATCAGAATAAATAAATGATATTTGGATGTGAGTGCATAAATTCACGTTCATTTTTAATAAATAAATTTGGAAACGTAGTTTGCCGCACATTTTGCTGATAGAAATCTTTTTGATACTTAAAATTAGATTCAAATATCAAGCACACACTGTTTACAGAATTGGCGCTGTGTTAATGAATATAAAAATTGACAATGCATATAAAGGGTTTATATTAAACAATTTTGCTTTTATGGGTTACAATTAAATCCTTTATATTAACTTCGATTTTATGTGTTTGTGCCTGTCAAGCAAATCTGTGGTGGCATAATTAACCCATTTGCTCTTATCCAATCAGGCTTAAACTTAACAGATAGATTCGATGTCAATGGCAATGCATTCTATCAAGTTTTGGGTCTTCCACTGTCACTAAAAGACCTCTTTTACACAGTTTTCAATTATTGCTTCGGAATTCTAATAAACCAACTTGCCGTCATCCATTTGCGCTGAAATTTGACAGATAGATTCGTAGTTGATAAGAATGCATTTTTTCAAGATTAGGGATCTGTCACTGCCACCAAAAGACCATTTTTATACAAGTCACTATTATCGTTTCGGAAGATTAATTATCACACTCTTGCCTTCATCCAATCTAACTGGAACTTGGCAGATAGATTCTATGTTGATGACACTGCATTCTATCAAGTTTTGGCTGCTGTTACTGTCAGTAAAAGGCCGTTTTTTTTCACACGCTTCAATTGGCGCTTCGGATTACTAATAATCCTATTTCCCGTCATCCAATCGAGCTGAAGCATTGAAATTCGGCAGGTATACTCATTGTCGTTGACAATGCTTTTGATCAAATTTTGATACTGTTACGCAAATCATACGTTCATATTGTTTGAAGTAAGACTTATTGGCTACTCACGTTCTATGATCCAGATACCAAGCTTAATTCAAAGATGTTCAATTATCTAATGACTGAAACTCTTTATTAAGGTAGACGAGACAATATCTTCGGGAAAACTACTTAATCCACTTAACTTCATTTAATCGAATTGAATCTTGACAGATAGACTCGTTGAGAATGACAATCTATTCAATCAAGTTTTGAGGGGGAAAAAACAAGGTACTCATCCGATAGTCGGGTATTAGTTTGCGTAGTTGTAAATAGTTCGGAATAAATGTTTTGTTCGTAGTGAACAAACGCTATGAAAACTCGATCTGAGATGAATAAGTTGCAATTGCACATAAAAATTTGCAATGCATTTAAAGGGTTCATTTTAAAAAAATTGTTTTTATGGGTTATTAGAATATTTTCTATCATTTATAAATTTTCTTTATTTTGGTGGCGACATCTAACCAAGAAACTATCAACTAACTGATCACCCTCAATGCTGATTATTTTATATGATTTCAACTGTTCTCTAGGGTGTTTATTATTAAAGTTCGACTTTCAAAAAGCAATGAACTGAGATTTGACTCGAAGAAAGGGAAAGTGGTATGGCATAAGAAATAAAAATTAGTTCGAACTATTTTTTTCCTATGCAATATCACATTTCCTTTTTTCGTCATGGGCTCAGGATGGTTAAGTGAAAGAGTGTGGGTATGCTCATCTCGATTTTGAAAATTAAAAATAATGTGAAGAAAAGTGGTATGATTCATTGTAAATAAAAGTAGAGTGAACTCGAGATAACTCGAAGTTCAAAGGACTGGCCAAATTCTTCGAGTTATTCGAAGTTCGAGTTATCGAGAAGGCATATTCTTGGGATATAATGTAAACTTCGAGATAAACGAATTTTCGACTTATGAGACTTTGAGTTATCGTGAGTTGACTGTATGACATAGGTTTTAATATATTCAACTGATAAGAAATTTAATACATAATTATTTATTAAAATTTCGTTAAGATATTAATTTGAAAAAGGTCAACACCAAAAATTAACCGCCTTGCACCTTCCTTCCCCCCCCCCCCCCCCATCTCCCATGAATGTCGCCTGCACCAATCTGAAAATAATTCTGCCAATGTCCATGTTCTTTGCGTTTATTCAGGTCAATTTTAAGTCATTCTGACAAGTGATTCTTTTTTGCAGATTTTTGAATTTGAAAATTGAACTTTAATTATAATCATCCAGGGGTGATTATAATAAAATTTAACTTTCAAAAACCATGACATTTTTTATTATAACAAATTATGGGTTTCAAAAAGAATTGTACAGCCTCAGAAGAAAACATAGTTCGAAATAGTTTTCTTATGCAATGCCATTTCCCCCTTCTTCGAGCATATACAGGTCAAATTTCAGGTAATTTTGACCAGTGCTTTTTTACAGCCTTTGATAGTTGAACTTTAATTATAAACCCGTTGTATTTATCAGACCAAGCTGTTACTTTTGGGGAATAAAGCAGTAAAATACGTGCACGATGCATCAAATTAGAAGCATTTCAAAGCACTCGGTGTTTGGCGTGAAATGAAGAATTGTTTGAAGATCCAATAAATTTTAATAATATTACTCAGCATAGCTTGTTTCTAAACATATCCCTAAGCTAAATTGCTTAAAACAATAAACTTACAGTTGCAGAGTTTTAGAACTGAATAGTTTTCAAAATGCATGGTAAAAAGATTAGCTTTCTTGATCGAATTCAATGAACACAAAACGACAGCAAATCGGGACCAATCAAATTATTCGAATGGCTAAACACGTCTTCATTCTAAGCAAACTATTATAAAGAAACATTTCAAACATCGACTAATTTGAATAATTTTCTGTGTGTTTCTTTTGTTATAAGATGTGCAAAGTCATATTCCTTAAAAATTTGTATTGGGGATCTTAAATTGATTTTGCTTTTTTCTAAAGGGACCCAACGTTCCAAGTTTAAAAAATTCCTGCAATCATGATAATATAATACTCGAATTATAATAATCTTAATTATTTAGGCCGAATCTTAAAATATGGTACGATATGGAAATATTGATTCTTGGAAATAATTATATGGATCCTTGGAAAGGCGCTTTATGCCCGTAAACTTAGTATTATTTCAGACATCGGTTTTCGTGCGAAGGTTAATTTTTTCCATTGGACTTAGATTGCATCAAAAACTTTTTATGCATTTCAATGTAATGTTACAAGTTACAACTAGGGGTATAATCATAACCGTTCTTACAGCATCCAATCCTAATGTTAATTAAACAATAACTATGGTTATATAAATCTGGACAATTAAACGGTATTATAAAATATCGTGCAAAAACAACTATTATAATGTGAATGCTTAAATTTGTTTCAATAGCGAAAAATGCTCTTCATATAACTTGATAACAATATCAATTTTAACACACTAATTATCAACAATGCAGTATTAAAGGAAGTTAAGACTTTAATTGTGTTCTACTTTGTTGCATTAAAAATACAGTTGTCAACAATGTTCACATTTTTATACCCTTCTTGTCAGTAATCCTGATTGATTTTCCAGTTGTAGATTGAGTATGATATATATGAACTGAGATATTGGGGTTTTTCTACTTTGGAACTCATTTTGTGTAGTAGAAGTTGTTTTTCATATGAATCTTTCTGTAAGTTTGATATGTTCAGATACCGTTTTATACAAAAAGTTAGAGGACGCACTTCAGAACCTACAAATTGTAGTGGATTCAGAATCACAAATATCAAGCCTACCTCGGACTCGAACTCAGTGTATATTGCGTAAGGTTTATCTTCTAAAGTCATCGGATGAACTTACTGAATGAGAAAGAGGTGCTAAGTCCCGCCAAATTTTGTTTTCGAATTATATTTGAAGGTTGGGATGGTTGGTTGGTTGTTTTCAGATTATCTGGCACCGTCAGCAATACGAGGTAACATTCATCATTAGACAAGCCAACATACATTTACAAACATCCATGCCTAACACGAGACTCGAACCCGCAACCTCACGGTCTAGAAACTAGCACGCTAACCACTATACCGTTTGGTCGGCGAAGGTTGAGATGGACTCTATCCTTGTGAACATAGTACGAAATGACACTTTAATTTGATTTCTTTAGGCTGAGATTATTACGAAATAGAATCCTTTTAGTTCATAATAAATAGAGTATTTTTTTATTATTCGATGCAGGATTTTCGCCGATTTTTTACATTTTATAAAATATCTTCATAAATTATTCGAGGATGCTTAACTCGCATTTGTAGGTGGAAAAAATTCGTTCCAGCAACTACATTTTAATAAGATTCAAGTTTTGTCTTGGCCACGAGACTGCACCGAAATGTAAATTTTAACCGTTGAGGTGTCCACCGTTCTTGCTGATTTTGACAATACGATCTTCTTGATGAGGTGTTATTGTATTGGAGTTTTCGCAGTAGTGGAAAAGAACCCAGTTAAGCAGTGATCAATATTTTTATGTGTTTCATCCGAAAATAGCCAGAAAAATGATTTATTCTAAAATAATGTTAGAATACGAATTCAATCTGATACTAAAAAATCATAAAATAGCAAAGTAGGTCAGTTTTGTAGGGGGATTTCAATAGATTCTTATTCAAAATGTACTCTGGTAAAATTACGCAATTTCACCAAAAATTCAATATCAGATGAAATTTTGTTTGTCATTATCGTTTCTATTCCTATTATTACAGCGAACCAGAAAGCTTTACTAATTTTTTTTGAAAAAAATGGTAAAACAGCAATTATTTACGTTTGTTAAACTATAAAATGTTATTATAACCTAGGTTCGTTGATGACTTTCCTTGAGAACAAACAACTTTCAAGTTAAGTGTATCGTAAAGTATATTTAATTTTTAACAAGAAATTATGAAATTATACTTATTAACGTTATTAATTTGAGATCTAAACATTACCTTGGATAAAATTTGATATAATTTGTAATAAATTTCACAACACTATCTATTTCTTAATGTGTTTGTTTAATTTTGAATTGTATTTTTCTGATTTTACTTAAATGTTTTCTTTTCAGTGTTACAACAGGACAGCTAAAGGGAAACCCCGAAAGAAAGCTAGATTTCTAATTGAAAAGGAAGGGCAATGAGAAATTTCACTTTCAGTTTGTATCCCAGAGTAATTAATACGGGGGGAAAGATTGGAAATTAGATCGTAAGAGAATTAAAAATATTACAAATTGAATTTTTCATTGCAGTTATTTAATTTTATCTTGCATTTTAAATATTTTACTTAGAATTTTCTTTCACAGAGACATTGATTTTTAAATTGAAATTCTTATTGCAATTGGTATAATTTTGTGTTGCATTTTATAGATATTATCTGAAATTTTATTATCAGGTGAAGATGAGCTAGAGATGATACGAAAAGAGGTTAAATTTCTTGTTGACAAGGAAGAGGCAATGAGAAATTTTTCTTTCAATTCGTATTACAGTGGTATTGTACATCGAGGGAATGACAGGAGATTACTTGGTAAGTTAATTAAAAATATTTGAAATTGAATTTCTGATTGTAATTGTAAAATTTTATGTTGCATTTTAAGTATTTTACTTAACATTTTCTTTTCAGGTAAAGAGAATCTAGGAGAGATAATACGAAACTAAGTTAAATTTCTCACGGTAAAAGAAGTGGCAATGAGAAATTTCACTTTCAATTCATATCACAGAGACAATGTACATAAAAGAGAATTATTGTAAATCAGATATGGTAAGAGAAATTAAAAATAGTTTAAATTGAATTTCTCATCGTGATTGTTTAATTTTGGTTTACATTTTACAGATTTCCCTTAATATTTTCTTTTCAGATGACGAGGAGCTAAAGAGATGATATGAAAGGAAGTTAAATTTATCATTGATAAGGAAGAGGCAATGAGAAATTTCACATTCATTTCGTATCATAGAGGCATTATACATCGAGAATGGCTTGATATCAGATGGTAAGAGAATTAAAAATATTTTAAATTAAATTTCTCTTCAAGTATTTAATTTTATGTTGCATTGAAAGTATTTTACTTAACATTTTACTTTCAGGTGAAGATGAGTTAAAGAGATGATACGAAAGGAAGTGAAATTTCTCATTGACATGGAAGAGGCAATGAGAAATTTCATTTTCAATTCGTATCACAGAAAAATTCTACATCAAGAACGACTGGATATCAGAGGGTAAGAGAATTAATAATATTATAAACTGAATTTCTTATTACAGTTGTTTAATTTGTTGTTACATTTTACAGATTTTACTTAATATTTTCTTTTCAGGTGAAGAAAACCTACAGAGATGATAGGAAAGGAAGTTAAATATATCATTATATATTTAACTTCCTTTCCTAAATATATCATTGAAGGAAGAGGCAATGAGAAATTTCACTTTCAATTCGTATCACAGAGAAATTGTACATCAAGAACGACTGGATATCAGACGGTAAGAGAATAATATTTTTAACTGAATTTCCTATTGCAGTTGTTTAATTTGTTGTTGCCCTTTTACAGATTTTACTTAATATTTTCTTTTCAGGTGAAGAAAACCTACAGAGATGATTGGAAAGGAAGTTAAATATATCATTATATATTTAACTTCCTTTCCTAAATATATCATTGAAGGAAGAGGCAGTGAGAAATTTCACTTTCAATTCGTATCACAGAGAAATTGTACATCAAGAACGACTGAATATCAGAGGGTAAGAGAATAATATTTTTAACTGAATTTCCTATTGCAGTTGTTTAATTTGTTGTTGCCCTTTTACAGATTTTACTTAATATTTTCTTTTCAGGTGAAGAAAACCTACAGAGATGATAGGAAAGGAAGTTAAATATATCATTATATATTTAACTTCCTTTCCTAAATATATCATTGAAGGAAGAGGCAGTGAGAAATTTCACTTTCAATTCGTATCACAGAGAAATTGTACATCAAGAACGACTGAATATCAGAGGGTAAGAGAATAATATTTTTTACTGAATTTCCTATTGCAGTTGTTTAATTTGTTGTCTTTTACAGATTTTACTTAATGTTTTCTTTTCAGGTGAAGAAAACCTACAGAGATGAAAGGAAAGGAAGTTAAATATATCATTATATATTTAACTTCCTTTCCTAAATATATCATTGAAAGAAGAGGCAATGAGAAATTTCACTTTCAATTCGTATCACAGAGAAATTGTACATCAAGTACGACTGAATATCAGAGGGTAAGAGAAAAATATTTTTAACTGAATTTCCTATTGCAGTTGTTTAATTTGTTGTTGCCCTTTTACAGATTTTACTTAATATTTCCTTTTCAGGTAAAGAAAACCTACAGAGATGATAGGAAAGGAAGTTAAATATATCATTGTGAAGGAAAAGGGCAATGAGATATTTCACTTTCAATTCATATTGCAGAGACATTGTATGGGAATGACTGGATATCAGTTGGTAAGAGAATTAAAAATATTACAAATTGAATTTCTCATTGCAGTTATTTAATATTTTGTTGTATTTTAATTGTTTTACTTTACATTTTCTTTTTAGGTGTAGAAGATACGAAAGAAAATTAAATTTCTCATTGACAAGGAAGGGGGCAATGAGAAATTTCATTTTAACTCGTGTCACAGAGACATTGTTCATTGGGAATTATTGGACGTTAGATGGTAAGAGAATTAAAAATATTTCAAATTCAATTTCTTATTGCAGTTTAATTTTGTTTTGTATTTTATCAACTTTATTTAACATTTTCGTTACAGGAGACTAACAACAAATTATGATTGTCATTTTAAGGAAAAAGACAAAGAGAAATTTTATTTCAAACTTGCTTTTGTAAAATCTAATATTATAAATTTGTAATTTTAACAATAAAGTTAAAACGCTTCAGTCTTTTTCTGTTACAAGCATCTTAATATAACACGCATTAACAAACAGTGAAGGCCTGTTGATTAAAACGGACATTTAAATGCATTTTGAGTAACCGAAGAAAAGTTAATTTTAAAGAAGTGACTGAAGACAAGAGGAAATTAGTTTAATCGATGTGAATTCGGTTAACAAAGTTCCCATGTTTAGTGCACCGAAAGTTCGCATCAGACGAAACATTGCCCAGAACTTTAGTAATATATGTTTTAATCAACAGGTCTTCACTATTTAGAATTTGTTGATGAGCGTTATCAGAGTTTGCCAAAAGGCGTGAAATCTGCATGAACACGCATTAAAATCAATTTCATCTTATAGAATCATCATGGGTGAATTCACGCACTCCGCATCATGGTTAAATTTTTAAAAAATAGTTCTCTATTTTATAAAATCAGAGATCATCCTAGCCGTTTTACAAAGGGCGGCACTACCTCTCTGCCCTTTTTCTTTGAAAGTAGGATTCTTTTCTCAAAAAATACAAAATTTTCGTTTATTTTCCAAAGGAATGCGGTGCAAAGTTCGGTGGTGTCACCGAATGGCATAGTAGTTAGTTTAAGGTTTATAACCATCAACGGTTTTTAGTAAGCATTTAAGAAGCGTATTTCCACTCTGATAAGCGAAATTGTGATCATGTATCACTGTTATTGATTGGTATAATTATTTAAAAAAAAAAAAAATTTGCTTTAGTTTTAAAAAATTTTAGTTTAAAAAATACCCTTTGGATTTTAAAAATACCCTTTAAAATTTAGAGAGGGGGTGAAAATACCCTTTGGAAATATTTAACTGACAAAAAATGAGTGTTATATTAAGATGCTTACAACAGAAATGCAACATTTTCTAGAGAATGAACAGCACAAAAGTTTTATTTATCAAAATAATTTGTTTTACTCTTCATAGAAAAAATAATAATGCTTTTCATTTTTTTTCCTGATTTTTACATCTGTGTAATTTTTGGTGTTAAGTTAAGAATTTTTTTAGTTAGGTTTAAAAAAAAATATTAAAAGTATCTTTTTTTATTTACACACTTTGTTTAAGTCAATGTAAATACCTATAGTAAGTGTACTATATATAAGCTATCTAAGTGTGTTGATGAGTATTTACAATTAATCTGCTTTTGAATAGTGAAAGAATTACTTCTTTAATAATGAATGGTCTGAGATTACTTTTTAGCAAAAGGCAATTTTATTATAATATTTTATAATAATAATTTGTTGATGTTTTTTTTTCTTATTTTTTTTCAAAAAAACTTATTTTATCTTATGTCAGATTTATTAGAGTCTTGAAAAATATATACTTTCATTTGAAATATATACATTTTTTTATTTATAGCCTTAATTTTTATTAAATGCTTTAACATCATCAATATTTTGTATATTTTCTGATATCTAACCTAACAGAATTATTTGGATATTAAAAGCCTTGTTCTTATTTAAGTAAAATGAAAACCACATTAGCAATAAGAAATTTAAAATTCATAATATACATTTGGGCATAAAAGTACAATTTAAATAACTAATAACAGTTTAGAACTCTGTGTAATTATTTACAAAACAAAATATTCATAGCATAAAATACTAATATGAACTGTTGAAAGTCTTGATTCAAAGCAACGTCAAGGTATAGTACACCACAATGGCTGCAAAAAAACAGTGCTCAAGTTTAAAAATATAAATAATAAGAATATTAGAAAAAGTATAAAAAATGTAACAGTAAAAAAAATTATGTAAAAAATGTAACAGTAAAAAAAATTATATAAAAAATACAACAAATAGATAACTTACTTTGTTGCAATATGGGCATTGTCCAAATAATTTATTAAAGCTACTTCTAACATCTGGTAGAGTTCTTATGTACTAGAAGAAATGTTTCAGTATAACTATAAGAAGCCCAGTTTACCATAAGAAAATAATATAATCAACAATAATCACTGTTTTGTTACATATTTACTCAATTAAATATTGTTAAACAAACTTGAATCCTTATAATTTTAAAAAATATCATCCATAGTATTTATATAACGTTTTTATTCAAATTTGTGATTAGTATACTTGGGAGAAGAAAAAAAAATATTTTTAACTTTAATGGTACCATCAGATTACCTTTAACTTACTAGTCAATCATACATAGTTTCATTAGAAAATGATGAAAAGTAGAATGCACACAATTGAAACATTCCATTAATAAAATTTCCGCCAACAATTAAGATGTGTAATTAAAAGTTATAAATATGATACTTTTCTTCAAATAAAAAAAATATTGAAACATGTTTAATATATGAGCCTTCATAAATGGACAATACATAATTAAACACAGTAACCTTTGAACTAAAGATAAATGGCAATGATTGAGCTTAACCAAAATATAAATTGTAAAACGTTTGGCTAAGGAGTAATAAATAATTACAAACATTGTAGTCTTTTCATTGAACAAACATAATGTTAATATTGTTATGAATTTTTCCACTGAGGCAATGATGGCACAGTTTTTACGGTATAAAAATATTTATTCTCTCTTCAGAAAACTCACAAAATTTATTCAAAGGCAACAGTGTAAGCACTCTCAAGCTTCAACACAAGCTTCAGCAAAAATAACTTCGAATACAGCGATTATACAAGCTAACTCCAATAGGTAAACAAAGCCAACTGCTTTCATCGAAATCCGAAGTCAATCTGAAAACTTTCCCGATCACCTGTCTTTTTATAGCAGGCACGTGAGAACATTCCCGAAATTTCCAGCCAATTCATCGAAAAAGAAACGTCTCGAAACTTCTCGATTGCTTTCGGTGTTGCCACCTTTTTCTAACCTGTATAATCGCTGTTAATAAATTAAAATAAGATAAAAATAACTTACAATAGAATTTTTAAATAATACGTTACTATTTACACTATATACAGACAATTTGTGCAACAATATATTAGTTAAAAATGTATATATTTTGCAGTCGAGAAAATTAAATGATTTAGACATCTTATAAAAACATTGTTGGTTAGCTTTTCATATCAAAGTTATAACGTCTTTAAAGTAAGAAGATAATGTTGAAATGTTTTGGCTTATATTGTACAAATGCATTTATTACAATTAAAGCCTCAACTAAAAAACTCAATCCAAACTAAGATAACTAAAGAATGCAATACCAAACACACTGCTATAGAGACATATTTCTTTCAGATATAATTCTACTATATGAACAAATATAACCAGAAACATACATAGTTGCAATCAATCAACAATATTTGGACATGCAAGCATAAATATATATTGGTAAGCTATTTGCAAAGGACTGGAATTTAAAATCTGACACCAACACCATTTTAATCTCAGCACATGACTAAAAATTTACTTACAGCAGTCAAAAAAAAAAAAAAAAAAAAAAAAGCTTACTTCATAAAGACAAGAATGATGAAAGTGTTGATTACAGTTTGAATTATCACAAGTTAAATCAGGGATTGCTACATCCAAAAGGTAAGAGAAACATATTCCACATTCCATACAAAATTCCTGGGGGAAAAAATAACAAAAGATAAATTCTTTAGATATGTTTTATTAAATTAAAAAAATTTCATAATTAATTTTATATAAAAAGAAAATTTCCAATTTTTTAAAAATGTGGAAATAAAATAGTTTTTAGAAAATAAATAAACTAGAAGCTCTCTAACCCTTCAAGTTTTATCTTAATATTAATAGTTTGAAGCTTAAGGCACACATACCATGCACAAGTTGTATATTTCAACAACAAATTCTTAAGGATGGTTTAACATATGTAAATGGAACTTAAAATTTTTTTTTTTTAAAAACTTCTTCAAAGGTAAAACACTTTTAATATTTTTTCCAAGCATTAAAGGAAAGGAAATAATTAAAAATTGTAGTGAAATTTTTTAATGAAACTTATGTTTGTAGTAACCACTCATATTTAATGCTTTAATGGATTAATACTTAAAATGAATCATTTAAAAATTGTCTACAGAAATGCAACTTGAAAAATATAATTTTGAAACATGAGTTGTCTTTATTAAAAAATGAAACAAGCAAGCATGTGCCTTTTTTTTTTAACAATATGATCACGGAAATGTGTATGTCCATAAATATTTTATAATGGCAATAAAAGTTAATTGCTACTGTTATCATAAATGTTTAATCTATATACAAGCTTTTCCAGAATCTAAATTTTAAATAAATATTACAATACCAAGACATGTGATAAAAGGTTAAAGTTAGTTTAATTCAGAGAACTTTTGTAGATCAGTCCCATTAATAACTTCACTTATATGCATGTAACTATTAAACAAATGATAGCAAGTTCCTCAGATTAATCTTAGATAGCAAGCACAAAAACTAATATTTTTGACCATATACATATATAATTTTAAGAAAAATAATGAAAAATATAAATTTTTGATTAAAAATTTTTTTTTTTTTTTTCATTTTTGCAATAATTAAAATAAATTATAAATAATGTACCCTAACAATGTACAAAGAGAAAAGTGCATACTTCTTTAACTGTATTTGTTGGTGATGGAAACTCTATCTCTAAGACTTGTTGCAGATTATAGAGTATAGAATCGAACTCACTCCTAAGTAAAACAATATGCTGTTATACGAAAAGACTAGAATAATGTGTCATAAGTGAAATTTTATGTTTCGACTTTTTAATAAATGATCAATTTTAAAATTAAATTATCAAAGTGGTATTACTCCAATTAACAGTTAAGATGTAATTCTTTCAGAAGCAAATCAAATACAATTCCAAAATAACTATTAAAAACTACAAATTAGTGAACAGCACAAACATGCAGATAATTTTAAGCAAATATAGATAGTTGTTGTATTAAAGTTTGTTAATGTGTTTACACTTTGCTATCAGTATTTTCATTAACAATTTCATTAATTATACAAAAATATGCTCATTGTGATTACTTATTCTAAAACAAAAAAATATATATATAATTAAAAAATAATTTATCAATTGATGGAGATAAATAGTTTTCTCTTCATTGATTTATTTTTACTTTACTTTGCTCTGATCTTTTATGAAGCAAAAAATATACTTACCATAAACGGATATTTTTATTAAACTTTTCTCTCACTGGCTCCACAACTGAAAAAAAAAAAAAAATCATACAAAAAAATAATCAGATGAAGATTTTTCATTAACTGCATTACTATATGTTAAAGCATCAGCATCAAGAAGTTGATTTATAATTTAAAATGTTACATATAAGGGCATTAGACTGAACTGTGATAGAAATGCTGGATTTTTTATAAACTTACTTCGTTCAGGCCCAAGATAATGACAAGTGGGAATAGAAGTTGGCATCAGAGGGTTTACAACAATCAACAAAGAGATACCTGAAGCTGAAGCAAAAATTAATAATTACAAAATAATTATATTATATTTCATTGAAAACATGATCAATGCATGTTGAGAGTATTAAAATTACATAAGTATATATATAAAAAAACAAATTTAGATAATTCAATGTTGTAACACATATTAAATATCAGATTTAAAATGATATTGTATTTATCTTCAACTACTGATTTGTATTACAATGTCTTTACCTAAAGCAATTCTTCTTCTACAATCTTTTCTGGTAGGTTTTTCTGGTTCTAAAATCCATGTGTTTTTATCAAGTTCATCCATATTATTCCAAAATTCAGCAAATGTTTGCAGAATTTCATGAAAAGTGTTAAACATGTTAAGCAAAGTGTCATCCTAAGGAAAAAATAAAATAATATGCATTAGAAAATTTTCATTCATAAAAGTAATAAGCAAGTACAAGTAATGATATATTTCCCAAGGGTTGTCTTATAGTAATTCTTGTGAATATAAACATTAAAAAGCACAACATTAGAAAAAGTACACAGTTGAATTTCGCATACAACTAGTTTATGCGTACCAAACACATAGGACAAAAACAATTTGTTTTAAAAACAGTTTTATACAATTAGGGAAAATTCCCAATAAAAAAAATTATTTATTAAAAATGAACGTGGATTTATGCTCTTACATTAAACTATCATTTATTTATTCAGATTAAAGTAATTTTATTATTTATATATTAAAAAAAAATTGGCAACAGGAAAGAGTTTCAACAATGATCTGTACAATGCTATTTTAATGCAATTGGGTGAGGCAAGGTGGTTTATTAGTATTCCGTAAAAGAGACCTTTTAGTGACAGTAACAGCCCCGAAATTTAATAGAATGCATTGTCATCGACATCGAACCTATCTGCCAAGTTTCAGTCCGATTGGACGATGGCAAGGGGGTTAATTAGGCCTCCACAGATTCCGCTCCCATTGACAAACTAATAAAAATCGAAGTTAATATAAAGTATTTATAAAAAGCTTCAGTTATGATGTAAAGATAATATTAATAGCATTATTTAATAACATGATTTGAATTTTTCTCACATAACAATGAAATGTTAAAACAATCCACTCTCCTCCTTCCAATTCTGAAAACTACAAATAGAAAAATTTGCGACAAAAAAAAAAAAAAAAAAAAAAAATCAGAAATTTAGTATATTTAAGATTAAGAAAGAGGTTCAGTGAAAACAAAACACATTAAATGGTGAAGAGGTAATTTTTCAAACAGGAATAAGAATTTAGCAATTTTTAATGAGTCATGAAAATACTTGGTCATGATTTCAAAAAATATATAAGGTATATAAGGTAAAATGAAAGGTTGTATATCTTTAACTTACTGGTAACCATTTGTAGTTAAATTCTTGGGGAAGATCGCACTCATACTTTGGTCCTTCATTGGGAAACTAAAATAAAGGAAATTATTTTGATTTTAAAAAGAATTAAGATGTTATTCTAAGCTAAGTTTAATAAAATTTACCTCCAGAAGTAAATTATATACAATTCACTTTTATATTTTTGTCGGTACAAATGGGTTTAAGATTGAGATTTTAAAAGTATTTTTATATTAAGCAAAATATCAACTTATAATAAGTAATTATTTTACTGTCGTTATTTTACTACAAACTTTGCTAGGTATTTATACATTTTAAAATTTAATGATAAAAACATTTTAATGGGTTTAAACATTTTCTGAAAGAGTGCATTTGGATGAAAATATGATACATGAAAATAAAATACCTATTAATCAAATTTATAACAACATTTACTTTAACATGTTAATATTTTAGGTTATCTGTTAATTTGACACTTGTCTGGCAATTCAAAAGAAAAAAGTTTATATGCATTTGAAAAATAAAAATATTAATTTACTGACATTGTTCTTCTTAAATTTACACACACACAAACACACGCATGCACGCACACCTACACACACAAAAGTGCAATTGTAGCAATATTTACCTTATCAGGAATCCAAACTTTTAAAATGTGTTCCCTGTCAGCTTCATCCACAGTTTTTAAGTGTAATTCTTCAAAGTTAGAGCTAATATAATGAACCCTTAAAAATATTTTTTTTATTAACGATTTTATTTAATTCCTATTTTTCATAAATTAAGTGATTTTATCTTAAGAGGCAAGAATACATGTTTCCATTAAAGTCGTACCACTTGGCAACATTAGTTTGTTTACCTTTATTCAAGATTTCAATATCACCAAGAAGCCAAAAAGAGATAGTAAAAAATTTTACACATAAAGAAGTGGTGGCGATAGGTCTTCAACGAGCTAAGATGAACCAAAATGTAACATGAATTAATGAATAGACTCTTTAATAATTCCAATTTTATATTTATAATAATACAGCAGGTTTTTTTTTTCATAAGAATAAACAACATGATTAATAAGTGGTCTGAAATTGTTTCTTAACCAATTGAAATATATAAAATGAGAAAATATATGTTTAGCACAGTAAAACTAGAAATTTTATCCTTATTTCTTTACAACTAATAATTAAAAAAAAAAAAAAAAAATGGACACTTCCCCTTTAAGCAGTCATTTGGAAATGAGCAAATCTGTTTGGCCCTTGACACAAAATTTTACAACACCAAAATTCATTCCAAAGTATAAAACTGACAAGCACAAAATATGTTGGGTGACAACAAGTAGCCTAATGTATAAATATTTTATTTTTTCGAAGTGTAGAAAGTCATCTGAGGCTCAATCTAAAAAATGCATTGGAAATTTATTGAGAAAATGTGATATTAACCCACTGACGGTCATGGGAATGGGCGAAATTCCCCAGTTGTTTTCCCTGCAATAATTTTTAAATTATATTTCTAATTCAAATACATAAATTTTTTTTTAATATTTTTTATTTATTTTGTTTTAGATAGGTTATAGACTATCATCCTAATAAAAATATCTAAAATATATCTTATTTTAAATTTTTTATTTATAAACTTAAAAATGTTGAGTATTGCTAGAAAAACTGGGGATCCTAAGACGTATATATACATGCATGACCGTCAATAGGTTAAGAGATCTAATTATTCATTTTCTAAGTCTTATGTGTGAATTTTGTAAATAATACAAAGCCAAAGCAAATGCAAAATAATTTTCATATGAAAAAAAATGAAGAGATTTACCATGCATTAATAAACAATATCAATTAAGTATTATTAATAATATTAATGCCACTGCATGTTAAACTCATTGAGATGTCTTCTCTTTGGTTTAAGAGTTGATGAGTAAGTGCTAGCTCAGGTGTTGGCCACATCATATGACCGATTTTAAAATAAGCAGACATATTGGCGATATTAAGCACTTAAATATGACAGAAGTAAGCAGCTGAAAACTTCCTATATATATAACAAAAATATTTTGGTGAATATTACCTTGGCACAAAGTAATACGACTATAATGCAAATGTACCAATAAATAAGAACAATTAAGTATTTTTATAGAAAAAGACATACAACCAAAATAAAACTTTTTATTCACTAAACTAAACTTATCTTATTGTTACTAATGTACAGGAACAATTTAACTTTATTAAATAATATCTCACCTATCCCAACCACAAACTTGCAACTGTTCGAACAATGCAGAGTATTCTGAATGTCTGTCAGATGAATGATTTGTACCAGTTGCACGAATTTGCTGCTCCTTAATTAAATAAGATACATTTTTAATTCACATCTATTAATGTGTGTGTGTGCTTTAAAATGTTTAAATAATTTAAATTACTTACCAAGGTATTCTGGATTTCAGAAAGCATATCCTTTACTGTACAGCATTGATTTAAATGCTGAAAAAGTTAATACAATCAATTAACATAAAATAAACTATTTTTTGAACCAGTTATAAATATTTTGAATTTCTTAAAATTAAAACCATCATAAAATGTAGACTCAAAATCATGTTATTTAATCTATTTTTCAATTCTTTTAAAATAAGTGTTAAGAATTTACACTAATATTAACATTACATAAATTCTCTTTAATATTGTTAAAAGTAAATAACCAACTTTATATACAGAGCAATCTTTTGACATAAGGCACATTGTATTCTAAATGACCAAAATATTAGTTAAAATGATGCACAACCATAACTGAAAAACAATGTTTCTAGTTTGGAAACTTTAATATATTTACTTACAATTAAATTATTAATATAAAGAAACAATATATGAAAAAATTAGAAATGCTAAATAGTTTCTCAATACAATGATAATAATATGCATATTATTATGTTAAGCACTAATATGGCTTAATATGTTAAATATAAGCATAACATGCTATGGTAACATTATGTTATGAATACTATTATATTAAACACTAACATTAACAAAACTAGGGGTGTGGAGCGTTGCACAACTTTTAATTACACTATAACATTGACGTGGATTTGTGTCATTTACCGTTTTTATTTTTTCATCATTCATTTAGAAAAATTTGCCAGTTTGGCGATATTTTTTACGTTAATTCTTATATGGGTATTTAAAGAAAAACTCTGGCAAAATGGTGATTTTGGCATTATACTTTTTGATAATTCTTATATTATCTTTTCTTATAAGTGAAACTGAGGAGAGGAGCAAAAACAATCGTTGATGAGCTATGCTCAAGGAAAGAGAACTCTGTGTTGAAGGCACTCGTTTTTCAACTTTTTAAGCCATTAAATAATTTTTAAAAGAATTTCAGAGAGGGGGATGTTTAGAACACTTTAAGTGGCATTACCACAGGGATTTTGATTAAAATTGTTAGATCCGTGTTTCAGCAATCATTGAAAAACCTGATTTTTTCAATGGCAGTTACCTTACGCGCATGCATGATTTTGACGAAAACCTTAATGGTACAGTAGCGGATAGTGCCCTACAGCCAGTACAGCTGGGCTGCATCTAAATTTATTAGTTCAAAACTAAAGTGATATATTTTACAATTTTCTAAAATGAAGATCCAATTTCTATGGTAAGTGTGAAAAAACCCTGATAAATAGCAAATTTGTTGCCTCAATACTCAATTTATGAGAAAAAAGATGCTTCCAATCTACCTATACTGGTGACCTTCCTCTGAAGAGCAGCCGAGTGTCCCTGTAACAGAGTATCAGCTGCGACGTTGCCACCCATTGGCAAGGTAACCGACAGAACCCAACAGATCCTTTTCCTTTGCAAAATATATAATGTGTTTGCCAGTGAGCACTTTTCGACCGAAAATTAGTATGGGTAGGGGCCACAGAGCAAACCTAAAAATCCCTTTAAACGGAATGTCATTTTGAAACAATGGAGCCCTATTGTGTTAGTGTGCGTTTTATTGGAAACATCATTTAGAAGATGGAAAGAAGATAAACAAAGAACTATTTAAAGAAGATAGAACAACACCAAAATTGTCCATCCATCATAAAAAAAATCAGCATGATCGTAAGTTTCAAATTTCTTGGTATGAACTTTTCCCGTAGTTGTGTGGAAGCTTTTATTTACAAATTTTTTTATGTTGGCCGTGTTTGATTCTGTGGTAGCTCTCTGATTAGTGGACGCTTCAATGCTTCATGCACTTACTCATCAAAGCAGTATTGTTTTTAAGTAAACAAGAACTTACATTTAGAGGCCAAAACGAGAGATGTTTTTTTTAAATCAAAACTATACAGAATGATTTGATTAATTGTTCTTATTTTATAATATTATGATATGAATGTTAGTATTTTGTACAAATTGAAATGAAACTTAGATTCGAATATTAAAGAATTTGCATTCAGTTTTTTGTTTACCCTATGTATACATATGGGTAAGTAAAAAGATGGAGGGAAGAAAAGAAAAAGAAGGGGGGGGGGGGGAATTACATGTACTACTTAAAATATAACCTGTTCAAGAGTTTCTAGCACTGGTTCCAATGTTTGATGCATTTTGCAGCAACCCTTAAGGAATACTTTTCTGGGCAACGGTTTTTCTTGAATCATTAAATGAATATAGAATTCTTCATTCTAAAAAGAGTGCAAAATACTATAAGCTTAAAAATACAATAATTTATAAAACATGGACAAGCATTGAAATAATTTGAGCATTAATAATTTATTAAAGGATTCATAGCTACAAAGAGGAAGAATGAAGATTAATGGTAAGTTATATCTGGTTCAAATGTGTTACATGGTGGCAAAGATAATTCGCCAATCCTAGGAAACTGGCAAGATTTATTGTTTGCTTATCAAAAAAGTAAAAATACTTTCACTTTTATTATATATGCAGAACATTTCAGGAGTTTATTTTCTATAATTTTTCATTCATCAGAAAAATGCTTACATTGCTTTTATGGACCGTCTACCACTGATAATAAAAAAGGTATAGTATATAAAATGGTTAATAACTATTGTTTAGTAAAAAACATTCGACAGAAAAAATACAACCAGTCACATATTTTACATAATAAAACCTACAATAAAAACATAAAAATGGAATTCATTGTGAATTTAAAATGGTTAGAAAAACAGGAAACTATGTGAATGAAAAATAAAAAATAAAAATTTAAGAAATAATTATGTTAAAATATTAATAAAATAATTCATTCTAAAAAAATATGAAATATTTATAGTTTGAATGTCTTGTAGCTTTTTAGACATAATAAAGTAAGAATTTAATAAGAAGCTTTGCTCTTTCTTGCTAACACTCATCAACATAAAACTGGTTTTAAAAAATTATGTTTTGAATTATCTTTCATATTTTGTATAAAACTAGGAATTGTTGCAATTATTAAAATATTTTGTTAAAATTATTTACAATTTCTCTGCAAAAATTACGAATTTTTCTTGATTTTTAAGAAAAAAAGCTTAAAACAAAAGAAACACTGTTACAAAATCTTATAGGTTAAAAAAATCCAAAAAATCAGAAAATTAAGGACTTTTATTGGTTTGCGACATTTGTCAAGGACTTAAACAACACACATTTTTATCAAGCACTTTAAAAAAAAAGTTTTCCATAATTCTCAATACATTAAAAAAGTACAAAAACTAGCATCAGAGTGTGCTGAAAAACTTTTATTTCAAAATATGAAGTATGGTAGCAGTTGTCTATGCAAAAGAAAATGTGGGTCCGTTTATGGATCCTTTACAAAATTGCACATCCAAAAAATAAACCCTTCACAAAATTCCATGTAACCAACAAACGAACCCTTCACAAAATGCTGTGTACAACAAACGGACCTTTCATAAAATTCCTTGACAAAAAATGAGCATCTATAATTGAGATATTTAAATCATCTTGGAGTAGAAGGATATCATTGTAAATATTTCTAAGTACCTACTCAACATTAAAAAATTTCAATTGTTTTTATTATTGCATGAAAATTTTACAAAAATATATAAAATTGGAAATTTTTCACAATTTTTTTTTTCCACAAAAATAGTAACCAGTAAAAAAAACCTGGATAAACCCCAGGGTAGTAAAAAAGAATAACACAATTAGGCATTCCTATGTTTCAATTATTGTAAATAGATTGTATAAGCTTTTTGTAATAAATTCAATCTTTGACTTATTGATGAAATACATTTGGGAGATCTTTATTCGTGGTACAATTAAGATAATCCAGATATCTGAAATCCAATAACCGATCAATCTCTAATCAGAAATAAATTTACATGTTCAGCTTCTTTTTTTTTATTTCCCCAATTAGTAATTTTTGCAGATGAAATTCAGCTTTTTTAATTTTCATTTAAAGTTGGGCGTATCAAGGATATTTAAATATCTTAATGCATCCGCCAATGACCAAATAAATTTGAAAAGCAGTAAGCAAGTTTGATATAAGAACGATACGAAGACATGTATTTAAGATTCAATTCTGTAAAAGAACAATAATATAGTGATATTAATGTCAATATTTTCATTTTCTAACCATAGCTGTGATGTAGCCTCCAACTTCATTCCCAGAATGATTCAAAGGCATTATTTGATCAAAGAGTTCCATTTAAGGAGTTTCCAAACTACTGTAATTCACTTTAAAGCAATCATTTATTTCAATTTTAACCTCTATATTCAAGTAAATTATTTGATAACATTTCAAAGATGCGCGCTCGAAAACTTGGTTCTTGTTTACAAAGATTATAGTTTGTAATAATTTACCTGCCATCTTCCTTATACAAAATAATCAACGATTTAATCTTTTACTATTTAGTACGGAACTTTAAATTAAAAAGCAATATGAATCATTCATTATTTTATATATAAAATTATTTCATTTGAAAACACTTCAGTTTCATATTTTTAAACAAAATATAGAATTTAAATTTACATTTAAATGTTTACTTATTGTTGAGTGGCAACAAGTTGAAAAAAGTACAAAAATAATAGCAGACTGATTTGTGTTGTAAATACAGCGATCATTATTACAATTTCCTGCATTTAAAAGCTATTAATAGAAAAATATTAAAAACAAAAATTTTATATGAAATGAATCTATAATCAGAATGGTTGCGTTTCCAATAGTAAAGTTAGCAGCTTTAGCTGTCCGTCAGATAAGCAAACCACTAGCCAACCGACTAAAAACTAAAGCGAAAAGTAGCCACTTTTTTAGAACATATATTTGTATGCCTCCTGCCCAATGTAAGTATTTGAAATAATGTTATGCAGAATCTTTGTTTTAGATAAGATACAAGCTTTCTGAAATTTCTCATCGTTTTGCAACGAAGGCGATAAGTAATCAAAAAGTGGAAGTTGTAGAAAAAAACCCCAAAAATACGTAAAATTAAAAAAGTCTACCTTTATTCTCCCCCTCTACTTTTACTTCAAATAATGACAGCATCTGTCCTTCCTCTCACCTAAGGTAAATTGTAATTTATATCACTTATACGGGTCATTTTCCTGAAACAGGAAAATACATATTACAACATTGTATCATTTTAAAAACAAGTACGAATATAATTAATGGCCTTTTAATAACTTTTTCATTTTCCAGACTAATCTTCAGATAAATAACATATTGAATTTTTTTTATACAAGAGTGTATTTAAAAATATATCAAACATCCAAATGTCATTACCCTGGCTTGTCACTAGAGCCATGTGTTTTGCTATAAATGTTAAAATAAATTAAAAATAAAACTAATTTTCCAATAACAATTAATTTTATGTGTTTTATGCAATAGAAAATTTAAAATAACTTCATTATTTTTTCACAATTAGAAAAATTATAAAATGTGTCTTTGAAAAAAATATAATTGCCCTGGCAGATTGCATTACTCTCAATAGTTTAACTACAGATGATAGTAGCATTCTATTTTTTGTGTTAATTCCAAGACCTTTTATTTCTTTACTAAGCTGTTTGAATAATTATTCTGAACTGGTAATTTTTTTATTTTTTTTTGATATTGTGAAGTTCTTTGCCATCAGAGATATGTTTAGTTAAAATCATTTTCCTGGCATCTACAGAAAATACTGGCCAGTTGGAGAACTTTGTCATAGAGGCTGTTTGCCAAGAATTGTTTACTTGAAAACAGCACCAAATTAAGACTATCATAAACATTTTTCTCAACTATTTGTTGGCATTAATGGCTTTGGCCGGTACTTTTCCTTTAAAGGAGGCCATTGGTACTTCCAAGTACGGTACGGATTCTACTCCATGAATTGTTTACATACAATCACGCCAAATTATGACAACCATAAGCAATTCACTTATTAAAAAATGGCGGCTGCTGCAATTGGCGAAAATCACCTTAGCGCAGAATCTATATCGTACTTTACCCACATTTAATCTATTGCCAATGGCTCCCTTTAACAGAAAAGTACCCTTTGGCCTAATGGTTGAGTGATTAGCAGCGTCAAAGGTGCCGGCTTCAAATCCTGGGTTTCGTTGTTGTTTGGAATCCATATGAAGCTTTAGGTCCCTGACTTATTATCCATCATTGGGGAAAAAACTATGTAATTAAGCGTACAAACCTACCATTAACAACATTGATGCAAATCCACACTGGGTATGAAGTTAAGTTAAATTGCCCCTAAAAGCTTGGTTTGTTTTCAGTTACAGAACATTGTAAATGAAATACATTACATAGATTTCCTGATAAGAAAAAGAAAATTTAAAAGCTAAGCCTCAATTGCAAAAGTTACCTTTAACTATTCAAGTTTCTTTTTCATAGTGTTATAATAGTTTGGATAATAAAATTATTTGTTTCTTTTTCAGTTTATCATTGGGTTGAGGTTAATGTTAAAATGAGAATGCTGAATCTTGGTAAACCCTCAGAAGTACCAAAGCTGAATGAAACAATGGCTATTGAATTAGGTGCTGATCTTCTTGGGGAGGCAACAATTTTTATGATTGCGGTTTTCACTTTAACTGCAGAGTACATCAGGAATGCCCGCAATGAGAAGGCAAAACTTGCAGCGACAGAAGACCGGTTCCGAACTTTAGAAAATGACATAGAGGAATTGAAATTTGTTGTGGATAAACAAAATGCTGAGCTTTTACATTTTACAAGATTATATCATTCAGTGGATGAAAGGCTGATAAAGCTTGAACCTAAAAAGAAATAGTATTTATAGGTTATCAGAATTGTAGTGTGTCTTTTTAAAAGACATCAATCTTTGTCTGCATTTACTGTAGATACATTGAAATTAGGTAAATAAATGTAATTGGGAATTTGAAATGCATCAAAATGATTACTTAGGTGTTCTTTTGACACTGGAATGTTCAAACTAGAATAATTTCAATAATTTTTTGTTACTAAATTAACAAAAGTTATCACATAATAGAGAAAAGTACAAAAAAATTACCGTTTATTTTATTGTGCTATTCTTATGAATGATATGTAGTTTATTATAAAACTACTAAAATATTTAAGAATAAAAATATTAATTAATAATTTGCATCACTCTATCACTAATTTGCATCTTGTGTAGTGATCTACTCTACATTTATTTATGTAAACAATATATAATGCTAAATTATGATTATCTTTAGAAGTTTTATCAAAGTTTAAATTTTATTGGAATTATATAAATTTTATTTCAACAAAACTAATTAGATGAAAAATTTCAAAACTACTAAGATTGTTCTCAAACTAAGAACTTGTTATTGTTTAATGTTCATTGATTTTGAAATTTCTGAGCTTTAGAACAAACTTGGTATGAAGTAATATAAGGTTTAACTTCCAAACTGTTTGTAAATTAATACCTAAAACTCTTTTGTTGTACAATTCATTTGTTGTGTAAGAAATTTAAGTGTGAATCGAATACAAGTGCATTTGTTTTATTTGCATTCAACAAAAAAATATTGGAAACATGAACATATATAAATATCCGGTGTCAGTTTTATAATTTATTGAACAGGGATTGTTCATTTGGTTAATTTTTTTTTTTTTTTTTTTTAATTTATCTAATTTTTCAAATAATCGGAACGTAAAACGTTTACATTTTATTGGTTTGTGTTAACTACATTCTATACAATTACCTTAAAATGTTCTATTGACATATGATGTGTGCTTATATCGATATTTTTATTTAATTAACTATTTTTCAAAAATTATTATTTTCAATTCCAATATTATTATTTTATAAAAGAAAAATACAATTGTACATTTAAATATCGGGTTGTATTTCTTATAATATATGTGTAATAAATAAAAAAAATATCTCGATTGATTCTATCCAGCACAAGATTCTTGGTACACATGAGAACGTCAGCAACAAATTTGTATCTTTTTTTTTAACAATCTGCTTTTCTTCTGTAAAAGATCTTTTTCAAGCTTTTGTTCAAGTCTATTTTTTTATTATTATTATCATTAATAACCTTAAAACTTTGATCTTAGAATCTGTCCAAAGTATATTTTTTTGTATATTTCTTGTAAATTTAAATTTCTTTAAAAGTTTTTAACATACAGAGTTGATAGATATGGGGTTTGATCATATTTTAATAATTGAATAAAAAAAGAATGAAATGATTAATATATACATAATTTTTCCCTTAAAAAGAATATTTTATCAACATCATGAGTAATGATGTCGATAAAATATGTCGATTTCATCCCCCCAATGAGTCATCTTTAATTGACATGATAAAAACTTTGATGCGACTTTAACAAGCACGATACCCTAGACCTAAAATTCAGATATATATGAAATGATAAAAAAAAAAATGTTGAAATCTTCCCTTGCATAATTTTGTGCATGTAAAATTGATGCTAATGCCATCTTACAGCATTATAACTCTTATAGTAACCTACTTCTGATATTGTAAATGGTAATTAAACATTATGAGAATAAAAAAAGTTTATTTTCTTTCAAATTTTAAAGATAACATATATTCTAAAATCTTAAAAGCAATTACTCAATCTTCTTCCTGTTGCCACACAACTCAAACTAATTGTTTACATTATAACTGCGAAAAACAAATTGTGTTGAAATTTCTCTTGTGTAATTTTGTGCATGTAAAATTTATGTGATGCTAACACCATCTTGCAGCGTTACTGATTGGTTGCTTAATTTTTTATTTCATAAGAGCCAATATTGGCTATGCTACGCCAATACAGCGTTATCGAGTCAGTGATGATCTTAACTTTTACAGTAATTATAAAATAATTTTACTGGTGATTTAGTATAAAACATGTTTTTTACATAAATATTGTCAATATTTTTACTATAAGAATTGTGCTCATCACTGACTGATTCTGGAAAATGGCGTTAGCATTGCGTAAATGTTTCATTTCATTAAAAACAATATTAGATTCTTTTATTATCTATATAAAAAAAAAACATAAGAAATAGGTTTTGTTATTTTAAGTCACCAGTAAAATTATTGCTAAAATATACTCTTAAATTATTCTTAATGGAATATTAAAAATTTTACATTAAATTGTTTTTAATGTAAAATTTATGCGATGCTTAGCTTCATTTTACATTGATAAGTGTAATTCTAAGTGAGCAAAATCCTGTCCTGATGCTTCCAAAGTGGAGTCTTTCCAAGTAGTTTTTTGGCTAAATTATCCACTTTTTTTCTTCTACTAAGATATGCAATTTTGTAATGAATGCTAGATACAATAATATTTTGGTCAAATACTACCAAGTGTGAGTAATGATTTGAATGGATCTGAACCATTTGTAAAACAACTTCTCCATATTTTCTAATGAAGATAAATTGTAAAAATTAACTTCACTGAATTTGATTGTTCATAGAAGTAAAAAAAAATACAGATTTATTACATCCTTTAGTTTGGTTACAACAATACTAAAATTTCACAGATATTAACTACAAGTTTTATTTCTTGTTTATTTTTTAGATAAAATGTACATAAAATGGCTGATTGCCTAAAATATATAACAAGTTTCTTTTTAAAGACTTAGTTAAGAAATTTAATTTTGTAAACAAGCAAAAATATATTATATTTTAAATAACAATGTAACAAAACATCTGAGCAAGCAGGTCTTGGTCATCCATTAAAATATCTTCAGCTTTTTGAATTGGAACTATTCTTAACCAAGTAGAAACATCAATACCAGTCTAAAAATAAAACAATTAAGAAATTTTTTAAATGAATCTGAAAATTTAAACTAAAATTTATGAAAAGTATACTATTTCAAAATTAATATTCAATTATATGTTAAGTATAAAATAATAGAACAAAACTGCAACCAAAAAATGGTATGTTTCTCCAATATATAACGATGCAGTAATATTTTAAGATGTTGACCAGTAACCATGAGATAAAAACCTACTGGTATAATAGGCTTGGTTGTCATTGTGATAATGAGGTAAATAATAATGTAGCACCCTTATATCATTCCCAACTATTCCAGGCATTTTATTAGTTTGTATAAATAAAGACTAATGCGCCTGTAAACAGCCTGTAGTTTTAAGAATGCTTGGAGATATTAGTTTTTGGAAGTTCATCAGAGTCTGATATAGTATTCTATTGCTGAAAGGTAAATAATCTTCCTTAGGTTTCCTCAATGAGCTTATATTGCAAGTTCTCTTTTTTATAGTTCTGCATCTACTGTATACTATCTCAACTTCCCAAAAATTACAGCTTATTTATATTCTTTGTTTTTCAAATGGATAACGCAATGTGCAAATGTATATAAATTAACCAGTCAAAAGGGAGAAAAAAGAATTATCACCAAAAAATGCTGTCCAGAAATAAAATATTAGATTACATTTGGATGTAAAAAAAAAAAAATTCTTTATTTGGGCTCTGCATTATCAATTGTAAATTAGAATATTGGCTACCCACCAGATTTAGTTAAAAAATTCATTAAATCTATACACGATTGTGTCAATGAACCAATTAACACTTTGTTGTAAGTATATAGCCACGCATGTGTGTGCAATTATTTCCTGCATACTTCAATTCTGCTCTGCACACCCAAAATTAAAAAAAAAAAAATTGAAGAAATTATTACTTAACATAACTCTGTTAGTTTTGTTTATGCTATCCTATATACCGCCTTTCATTATTTAGAGCTTAACATGCATCTTTTATAAACATCCAGTAAACAAAAGCTAAATTCAAACTAAAATGGACATAATCATTAAAATGAATCAGACTTGATGATTGTAAAACTGTTTTACCTCTAATTTGCTTAATGTTTCTTCCATGCTAGGAGCAGTTACTAATATAGTACCAGACTTTACGATGTGATTTCTTATCCATTTCCATGTGATCTCTTGTGTTTCTTTTGGCATAAAGCACTCAAATACATTATTGAATACAATAACATCTGCTGCTTGAATAACTTCGGGAACATTGCAAATGTTGTTACAAAGGACCTATATATAGATAGTTAACTTTTTAGTATCCAACTGTTATACATTGTTTTATCTAATCATGTATGAACAATGTTATATTTCTTAAAATATATGTTTGCAGAATGTAATTGAAAGGTAAAAGAAATGTCTAAATTTTTTTATACTGACTTGTTTAAGAGAGGTTAGTACCCAAAAATTTATAAATAATCAATTTTGAGTATATTATTGTTTATCAATATTTAAATTCTCCTTTTTAAAAGGATACCTCATTAATATTACCTCAACTACTACAAGTATTTTTAATAGTTTTTTTTAAGACAAAATTGGTAACTATTAGTGTAAGTAAAGTTTTCTTTAAAATGCGTTTTTCTCAAAACTGTATTTTTCATTATTCATGTACCTTTTTCTCAGAAACTGCATGAACTATCTTCCTAAAATTTTTACCACATATTCCTTTTATGTATCTGCATATACAGAAGTGAGATTTTGTTGTTATTTTAAAAATGCTTTTTATTTTGGTTTTATTCTGCAAAAATAACTTGATATTTAACAAATTTGAGTGATTTTCACGAAAATTAATTTAAAAAAAAAAAGTAAATGAATCACAATGAAAAGCTAACTTTAGTAAAATAACAAGTGTCTGCTAAATGCACTGAAAAAAAAATTAGGCTCCTATGTCAAATACTTTCTAAGAAAAAGGTACATGAAACATGCTAAATTAACATTACCGATATAGAGGGTTATCAACTCCCATTAATTATATAACAAATGCAGTAAAAAAAAAAATTCAAGCATGTGATTGTAAAAATAAACTAATTTAATAAAAATAAATACAAACCTGAATTCTGTCATTTAGACTATATTTTTCAATGATGTGGTTTTGTAAATTGCACAAATCTTGATTCATTTCCACACCAATGATTTTACTTGCTGAACTGCAGTAATAGGCCTAAAAATTGTAAGATAAAGAAAAAAATAATCAAGCCTTAACGGATATATAAAGTGTGTAGAAGAATTGTTATACAACCGATTCTAGGATATGCTTGCTTAATGAGTATTTTTGCAATATTAGTGTCTTGAACATCATCGAACACAGTCCACTTTTTTGCTGTTGAAAATATGACAATGTTACAAACAGAATTCACATTTAAGGATGGATATCTGTATAGTTTATGGAACTAATTATAAAGAAACAATAGTAACTTTTGTTTAATGGAGAGTTCAAAGGGAATTAAGTCCATAAAATAAAAAAATGAGATCATAGCTTTCAGAGTTATGCATCACGTATCTTTTAAAATGCAATCTACACTAGGGAAAGTTTAGTAGTATTTCTAGTAGAGTAATGTAAATTAGATAGTAGTATTACTCATCAAATGAATTTCTATTAACGTAAAGAATAAACTGAACTATCTTAATCCTATGGAAAATTATTTAAAGTTTTCATTGCTTATTCATATGAATAAGAAAACATTCAGGACAAATATTTACTGAGCAGATGAAAGCACACTACAAAGTACTTTAAAAAATAATATACTAATACAAATTAAATTATTAATAAAATATAAACTAATGTGAAATATTTTAGTTTACAAATGTAAACTAAAATGTGATCTTCAGTATAAAACATTTGTGAATAGAATTAAACATTACCCCATAAAGTAAAGCTCCTAATCTAGATCCAACATCAAGAAACACTTTATTACTTAAATCTGGCAACATCTGTTTAAAAAGGAATTCTATTCTTTGGACAGAAGTTGAGTGGGAGATGAATGCTGACAATGAAAATATATAATATAGTAGTCTTAGTAGCAATTAAAAACAAATAGACTTGGGAGGGAACAAGTTAATTTAGCAGTAATTTTTAAATTAACTACTAGTTAGTTTAATTTCAAACTAACTTTTTCATTTAACTAGTTATTAAGTTTAAGGAACTTATATTATTTAGTAGTTATTTGGGAAAAACAAACATATAAACAATGATACTTTTACATGAATGCTTTTTATAAGTTTGATGTTACATATTCACTCCTCAAGCGAAAACACAGAAAAGTATAAAATCCTTCTCATAACTGCCTGTTTGAAATATTAAAAGTTTGCTTTTTTGTTTAAATAAACTAGTTATTAGAAAAAATTTGTAACTAGTTTTAGAATACCTTAACTTTAAGCATGTTACCTTTTGAATAGCACAAGTATTAACAAGCTACTTCTGAAATTATATAACTTATAACTGAGGAAGATATACTCTTTTCAAGCTAAGTAACTGTAAGTAAAGTAGTTAAAAATTTTGGTTAACTTTCCCAAGTTTGAATTTAACTAAAATAAAAACTTATTTCAACTAATTTGCATTTTAGGAAAAGATTATGGAGTACAATGAATTTTCTGACTTACTTATCGGTGCAATGTTAACAGAACCACAGTTTTTACAATAATCTCTACTTAATTTCCCTTCTTCAACCAATGCATCAATATGCCCATCTTCAAACAGAAAGCTGTCGACGTGAACAACAGGAGTTTTCTGTATTAAAAAAAAAAAAAAAAAAAAATTTGTTAAATTTTTATCAAAAAAGTAGTTTCAAAAATACACTACAAATGAAATTTCTTATCTAAAATATTTTAAAGAAACTAAAATATAAAAGGAATGAATTCAAAAGATATTCAACTGAACATTTCAATTGATTTGATATTATGTATTAAACAAGTAAATATGTAAAAGTAGAGCAGCAAAATGTTTGATAAATTAAAAAAAAAATAAAGAATGTGTTAAAACAATACTGGGAGGTTAGAGTATTTAACAAATGAGAGAGAGAAAGATGTTAATACTTTTTCTCCGACATCCATGAAACCCAAGTAAGACAAAAAGAGACCTGCCTTAGCAATTAAAATTACTTTAAAAATTATTTATTAACTTGAGATTAACTTGTGGTTTTCAATTTAACCTTCAAATTATTTAGTAAGTAAGAACTACTATACAAGTAACAATATACTTATGTATTATTAATATTTACTTCAAGTGTAAATTCAAGGGTATTGTTATTAACTAGAAAGCAGTATATGAATCTAATTATGTCTAAAAAGGGGGAAATCTTACTGCTATTGGACTAAAAAATATATAGTTATTAATGAGAATGAAGTAACTGAAAGAAAAATATCACAAGAAAAGTATGTTTTGCTGTTTACTGAAAAATTACTCTATTCTATGCTCTTAATATAATAAACAACTAAAGAAGTAATCTATGAGAAGAAAGAAACTTAAAAAAGGAAATTACATCGTCAATCTTTGAATGATTAACTTGCTCCGTTGGAAGTATTGCTTCAGTTGGCACTAAAGTTTTTATATCCTCTGCAATTATCCGTAGGTCAAAATAAGTCTTGCTGTCTGATGTCTCTATAAATAAATTAGTAAATATAATAGATTTAATAAAATGAAAAAGTATTTATCTTCAATAGTAAAAATTGTTTTATTATGATACAAAATTTAAAAATATTTAGCCTTTAAAATATTATTACAAGTACAGTTATCTATATTGTACGAGAGCTTATAAAAAATATATCGTATAAATTATACAATCAACCATTTTACTAGCAACTAAAGGTTCAAACCGTCTGTCTAACCTCCTTCTCGAATGTCTGGCTCAGACCACAGCAGGTGCCTTCCAGTGGAATGCTTCAGATGCATGGAGGACATGGCATCCTTCTGCCCTGACTGTTTAGCTAAGTTTGGCAAACTTTTTGTTAGCCAACAGTCGACGGGATAATACTAAAGTGGGCCCTTCTCCGCAGAACACAATATTTCAGAAGCAAGAAAGAAACAATTATTGAAATTTTTAAATGCTTAGACAAATTTTTTTTCTCCCACAAAACTTATTAATTATAATTCAATTAAATGATATTGTCAGAGATTGTTCAATAATATATAGATTGTCCATAGTTATTCCATGGAATGACAACTATGGACATGATTTCCTTCTTATTGTTTAGTTCCAAATGGAACTTTAGGTTTTTAAACATAAGATTACTAAATTGATATGTGTACAACTAATACTATCAAATAAGTAATGAATAATTAGTAATTTATTATTCTTAACCGATTTTATCTTGACTACAGATATGATCGTATGATCTTTGCAGTTGAGTCTATTTCACATGCAAATAATAAGATATGATTATTGCATTGAAATATGGAACACATAACATGTATTGGAACCAAATGGTTATATTACACTTCTTTCCAATATCAAAGTTGACTTATTGTGTTGACTGTTGGGCTGTTAAACAACAATTAACTGTTGTCCATGGGAAATGACGCGCTAGTCTTGCGACAAGAGATACTACATTACAATGAAGATACTACTAATAAAACTTTTATACTCAGTCGTGTCATTGCTTAAAATATAATAAAATTAAAAATATCAAGTAAATATGAAGTGAAATCAAAATATTGATAAAAGCAAGCAACCCAAGGTTACGACAGTCCACAGACATGACAAACCATGTCCATGGATATATTTTTTTAGTATAAAAAAAAAATGACATTTTAAAATTTATATAGCTTGTTTTGAAGAGTTTTTATTGCATTAAAAATATTACATAATTAACAGAAATACGCAACTTATCTAGTGGTGCGCTAAGTATGCAATTTTGAGCATTTTACGGAGAATGACCCGAGTACCAAAAAAGCAACATAAATTGTGACAGTAACTCACTAAAAGGCTGCTTCAACATAAGTTTCAATTGTCGAACAGGTACAAAACTAAGCATATACAATGTGGCAACATTTAAGAATTGATTTTTCACTTACCGTAGAAATGGATCTTCATTTAAAAAAATTGTAAAATAAATAATTTTAGTTTTGAACTAATAAATTTAAATGCAGCCCGGCTGTACTGCATGAGCCACCACTGATGACAGCTAAATCCCGAGTTTGGGTGTTTTTAAACAAAAACATTGTAATACTCAAAATATACATAATATTAAAAAATACTTTGAAAAATTAAACACAAACTTCTTAGTTCAGAAATCTTTCAAATGGTCGAATAATTTTTGCAATAATTTTGATGTAAAAGGCAGAAAAACTTATAACGCATAATAATCAAACAGTCATTTTGCATTACAAATTCAAAAAATTAATACAAGATAATGCATTTAATTAACCATACCTGACGAAAAATATTCCTTGCACCATGACAGAAAATTAGAGCGATCCTCACTGTCTAAAGAATTAACTATACTCAAAAAGGTACTTTTTGCAGTTGAAAAATTCATTTTATTTTCGAAGCTTATGCGTTGTTAATAAGAATTGACAAAATAAAGCTGAAATATAACAGAGTGAAATTATGTTTTATGATGTTTCTCAGGTGTTACAATCACACAATTCGATTTTTCACGCGGTTTCGTACAACACGAGAGCTTCGCCACAGGAAAACTTTGACAACAGACTTTGCGAATGTTGGTGATAAATTGCCAAATGAGGCACTATGAAGAAAAGTGCTCGCAATCAACGAAAAATCACTTAGTGTACGCACATGCGCAGATACAGTTTAGCATAATCATTTTTTCCTGTGGCGAAGCTCTCGTCTCGTAATGGAAACGAAGTTAGGCCTCGGGTACGATACGAGCGGCGAGCGGTGAAAGACTTGCGGCAGACCTAATGAGGAATAGAACAGTGCGAGTTGGTCTGGATACGATGAGAGTGAAGGCGATATTTTCCGTCGATTCCTAAAGTGACGTCATCCAGCGAACTAGCTGACGATAATGGTGAGATTATCACAAAATATCAAGTTTAAAAAAAAATAACATTTCAAAAATAAATTAAAAAAAAAAAAAAAGTTTTATACTTGAAATGTTATTTTATTATTTTTTAAAAAACGTATGTATTTCGATAATCTCACCACTATTAAACAATTTTGGTTATAGATACTTCAACTTGTATGTATGGCCTCGGGTTAGAGATACGAGCGGGAAACGGTTACCGACAGGCCGAAGAACAATAGAGCTGCACCGCTTGAGTTAAAGTTTACATTACTTACAACGGAAGAATGAGGCGGTGGCTATGATGAACACGAACGTCTGCTCGAAACAAATTGCCGCTTCATCTTACCGCTTGCCGCCACCCCCAGATATTAATTTTTCCTCACCGCTCAGAGTCTTTTCAGCTGCGTCGAAGCTATCGTCTGATTAAAATGGCGGAAAAGAGGAAATTGACAGATTTCGAATACGAAGTTTTGATTTCGGAAGTACAAACCAGGCCATGTTTGTGGAACGATAACCATAATGATTTTAAAAATAGTGCTCTTACAAAGAAACTGTGGGAAGAAGTTGGAAATACAATAAATTTGTCAGGTAAGATTAATTCATTATTTTAATCAATTGCATACTTATATTTACATTTGAAAGTGAATGTTTTTATTATTACTTATAAGATGAAGATATGTCTTGAATAACTATTGTTTAATGATTGAATTGAGAAATTTTTTTGTATTTTCTTGTTCTATTTTTACTAGTTCTTAATTTTTAAGGTGAATCGGAATTATTAAAACATCTGCCTATCAGTAGTTAGAAATTGGGCATCCTGAGCCATGGCGCAATGCGCAAGGGACGGGGGACGATGACGTCACCGGAAGGGGCGTGACCGGATATGACGACACATGAAGTGACATCACCGGATATGACGTCACCGGAAATCACGTGACCGGAAGTGGAGTGGAGTTGTTTTCCTCCTGCTGCTGTTTTAGTTTCGGTTTCGTTATAAGCTGTTTGTGTATGACGTCACAGTGGATACGACGTCATAATGTGTTTTATATCAAAGTTTTGAGCGGTGGCAACACTTTTTTAGTTTCGGTTTATCTAACAGACGGAGTTGAGTTGTTCTAGGACTGCTTCTTAATAAGAACGTTATGGTGATATGCTTTTATTGCGTGACGTCACAGTAGATATGACGTCATAATGTGTTTTATATCAAAGTTTTGAGTGGTGGCAACACTTTTTAGTTTCGGTTTATCTAACAGACGGAGTTGAGTTGTTCTAGGACTGCTTGTAAACGAATAAGTTAGAGTGATAGGTTTTTATTGCGTGACGTCACAGTAGGTATGACGTCATAATGTGTTTTATATCAAAGTTTAGAGCGATGGCAACACTTTTTAGTTTCAATTTACCTTTAAGATGGAGCTGAATTGTTCTAGGGCTGCTTCTTAGCGAATAAGTTAAGAGTGATAGATATTTTTACTAGTGACGTCACAGTAGATATGTCGTCATGATTGCTTTATGTTAGAGATCGGAAAAATGCTTGCGATTGGTCGGTTTTTAGACACATCACCAAATACTCTCTTCTCATTGGTTGAAATGTGTCACGTGATTTCATTGGCTATACAGTTTATGGTGCTTTGAAAGATTATTTGAAATTGTAAATAAAAATTATTCAATGGAAATATGTGTGTGTGATTTTCTTATGTGAAATAATAATAATAAAAAAAAAAAATGTTAAAGCAATATCACTTTATTGAATCATAAATTTTCCCACTTTTTAGGTGGTTTTACATTTCGTCTCAACTTTGTTTGGACAATTTTTACAGGTGACTTTAGCAACTTCTTATTTCCGATAAACTGCTTCGGAACATTTAAATCTTTCAAAACAGTATTAAATAAACTTTTCCGTGATACATTACTTTTGGTACTGTACATATAATTGAAAAAGTCGATAATGTTAGAGTTTGGTATTTTTTCTCCGTGTATGGAGATTTGACCCTTGGAATTCCACGATAAGATATCAGGTTGATTCTTGATGAGAGCAAGTGTATTTTCAGCTTTTCTTCGCATGGATTTAGAAAGTGATGCTAATATAAGTTCTTGATAATTATCATCTTTTTGAAGTTTCTTTATTTCTTCTACTTTCACAGATTCTTCAACTTTCCTCTTATCTTCTATTTTCTCCACTTCTTCTTTCTTCTTCTCTTCAGCTGTCTTACTACTTTGTTCATTCGGACGTGAATTATTAAATTCTTGCAGATTTAAACTTTTCTTCAACAGTTCATGATAGAGGACCAATTTTTCATGATCAGGTAAGTCACTATGTAAAATTTGTATCATTGCCTTATCAAGCTCACTAAGCCTTTTATTGGAAACAGTATGTTTTGTCACCAATTCTTCGGGTATAAGAGCAAACTTCTTAATTTGAGCCATGAAATAATGTAGTTAAAACACTCAAGGCTGCAGGAATAAGTATGTTGAGGAAACCTCCTTTCTGTAAAATGACTTGACGTTTTTTCGGTAAAGACACTTTACGATTACTTAAATGACGCAATATCTTCTTATGTTTAGAGAGCGTTTTCTTCTGTCGTGCAGTCAATGGGATATTTCCATTCAATGTGTTAATGCAACATTCGCATATGGCTTTTATACAGTTCTTATTGAGTTTACTTAATAAAGTTTTTCGTAACCTTAAAGGACAAATTTGCAACAGTCGTAATTGATTGAGTTGCTCCTTCTTAAGCGTCATCTTGCTAAATGATACTTATCTTCAAAGTCATTCACTTTTATATCATTTAAATTGATACACGATCTGTCTTTCAGTAGGTAAAATTTTGGTACGTAATCGTAACTCTTCTGGTGTTTCGGCACGTAAATCTATAAATAAATAGGAATAGGGGTTTTTCGTTGCATCTTCAAAGACTTCTTGAAATAACTTGACATGTCGAGGAAATAATTGTCTTCCTAGATGTGAAATTTGACTCACGTCTCGTCTATTTTTACACAGTACTAAATAGTGTGCATTCAATGTAATGTCACGCATTTCTTTCCCTTTGTAGAAAAAATTTTGTGTTATGAAGATAACACTCAGGTTTAAATGATGACTACCTTTTGTAAAAAGATCAGTTAAATGACTGTTAGCATTTGACATTAAATCATCAATTACGAAGAGTGTATTCTCGCCCAAAAATTCTTTAAATGTCGTAGGTAGACCTTCTACAAATGTCACATTATCAATTTCATCATATAAGGGTTGATGTATTCCATAAAACCAAACAATCTTATCGGGAACAATTGAAAACATCCCCTGTTTTTCACTTATCAAATCCCGCACAAAATAACTTTTACCGCATCCTGTTGGACCGGCGATTACCATCGTAAAAGGATGTTGCAACTTTGGAAATTCCATGTTGAATGAGAGACGAGACATAGTGCTACTGTTTAAATACTTTCTTTATTGATAAAATGGTGCTACAATTCTAAAGTGCTTGATTACAAAATGATGCACTTTGATATCATTACATATTTGATTGGGTACAAAAGACAAGAGAATATCGTTCATAGAACGTCCATTACATTTAGAATATAAATAAAAAATACAATATTGTCCACATACGGAACTCGCATTCGATTGAAGTATCATAGGATTAAACTCTACATGTCGATAACGCTTTACATAACTTGATATTCCTCCGGGAAAATAAGACGGTGGGTTTCCGAACGAATCAAAGAAGCATATTTCTGTAGGTGATTCTATATAAAAAGCCACCCAATGGGTACCTTCTTGATTGGACTTGTCAGTGTTGGCAATAAAACAGGCTGGAAAGTTTCGAACATATGTTGGTAATCGATCACTTGAGAAAACACCCAAGAATATATTCTTGGTTTTTGCATTTCTAGAAAGAATTCTGATTATTTGTAGGGTATCCATTAATTCGGAAAGTCGCACACCACGTGACGTGATTTGGATATTTCAATCACGTTTTGAAACTCTGCATAAATGAGCACTGATAAAGTTTCCGTAATAGCCTCGGAAAATTTAATTTCCACACGTAAATTTCCTTGGTGTTGCAGATTAAAATGTTCTCCGTCGCAAAGATCAGGACTTAGATCAAATGCGTAAAGTACATGACCTCTGGCATATTCTTCTTGAGATAAGTAAATTCCCTTATCACGATTAAATCCGGAAAATAAGCTATGATAAGCCCGAACGTAGTTGTTGGAATCAAAATTAAGCTCTAAAGGCTTGCAGGGAACCGGTTGTCCATCTACATAAATAGATACAAAGTTTGCACTATGATGAGAAAAGAGAAATGGGTTCTTTGAATATTGCCCATTCATTGCAGCATTTCCTAAACAGGTGAGAATGACACGTTTTGGCATGAGTCCAAGGAACACATTATCTTGTAAAAAGGACCAACTCCCTTTGGCAATGCTATAAGTTTTGCAAATCACACGATCAATTGGATATTTGCACGATGTCTTCTCCAAAGCCTTAGCATGCCCAATAGCAACGGCAGGGCTAACCTTCACTTTTCTTATAAATATAGAAGCATGCTCTAGAACTATCTTATAATCCCCATCCACTTTGGTTGAAATTAAGCAAAATGAGGATTTGCTGCGTATCATTTTAATTTTGATATCTACCAAGTTAATCATTAGACGATTTTGTTGAAAAATGTCACAGTGGAGTTGACCAATCATTTCTACGGTCTGGCTGTCTTTGATAAGATTGTAACGCGTCTTCAATCCAGCATCAGCTTTCTCATCTATGGGGTCTATGATATCAGGTTGCGTATCTTTGTAGAATCCTTCACAGGTCAGCAAACTTTTCTTGGCATCTTCCCCATAATTTAACAATGTCTCTATATAGGCTCTAAAAGGATAAGTGTTGCTTGCAGAAGAAATATTTCTCTCGTTTAAACTAACGTCTACTTGACTGAAAAGCGAATGTAGGAAAAGGTTGACGGGAGCAACTGGTTCCTTTTCTGGTAGTTTAGTTCCATCTGCTTTCATCACTTTCACTTTCACGTGTAGATAGGAAGCAGCTAAGTCCACATATTCTTCACTACTTCCTGATATTGAAAATTCAATCGGTCCACCATCTCGTACACTTGAAAGGGGATGAAATTCGACAAATTGTCCTTTTTCGATAACGGTCTGGGTTGGGGGAATTGAAAATAAATCTAATTCCGACTTGACGCAAGGAGCAGAGTCTTTGTAGATGAAGGAAGCCATTAGGAGAAAATATCATGCGATGTGCACTTCTTCTTGGCTGAACGTGGAATGATGGTTTTTTTCTTCTGCATACGCTTTTTATGTCTTTTTCCACTACCAATCATAGTCTTGACTTTGGTGGCGGCTTTATCTGTCAACACATTTCCAGCTTCTTTGAGTCTTCGTTTGGCGGCCATTTTAAAATCTTGACCTTGAGAAACATCATTCATCAGGTTGACACCGCTGTGAAACATTTGTTTCCCAATAGCTTTAGCACCTGATTTCAGTAGCGGAGCTGCGGCACGAAAAAATGATCTGAATAGACCTCCTAATCCATATCCTCTCTGATAAGAACTTCCTTGATAATAATTCAAGCCTTTTCCCGTCTGCTGCACATAATAATCTTCGAAAGATTTTTGACAACACTGGTAAGGGACATACATGTAGGGATGCTGAGTTTGAAATAAAATCTTCTTTTTAACATGAACATAGTTTATTTAACGGTGTCTAGAGGAATTTTAAAAAAAGCTATTGTTCAACCATTGGTACATCGCTCCGAAGAGCTCTTCATTAAACGTCTTACAAATTTAGTTACATAGCGTGGAATGAAATTCAAATAAAACGGAGGGCAGGAAGCAGCAAAGTCACGCAGTGACGTAGCACTGCTCCTAACCAATACGATCCGAAGTGCTCAAGTCGGGGGGAAATCCCACAAATCGGCCGTCCTGACATGTCGCTGACCACAGCGGCGTACTTAAAACTTAAAAAATTAAAATACTTATCAAGAGCACTGCGAATCGTTTACAAACACACATAATTTTATAGTAATTATACAATTGAACATTAAATTGTGCATTTTAAATATCGTTATGAATATGAACACATTATTAGAATATACAAATACAAACACAATTATACTTATGATGAAAAAAAATTTTTTTTTTTTTAGAAGGGGCTACCCAAATGGTTTCATGAGGTCAGCTGAAGAGGTGGTTTGATTTGGGCCTGCATGATTCCCTATTTTAGCTACCTCGTATCTGTCCCTACCATTAACTTTGGTGACTTCGTATGGGCCGAAGAATTTGGGTCTTAGCTTCAGTCCTGTACCAAACTGAGTTCGTTGGATAGCTACTAAATTGCCCAGTTTATAGATAGTAGCCTTTTTGCATTTTTTATCATGCTGTTTTTTATTTTCATCTTTGATTTTAAGGATGTTTTCTTTGGCTTCTCTTCTGAGTTGATTCCTTTGGTTGCTGTAGTAATCCATTATTTCTTCGGTTAAGATTTCTTTTACAATGAGATCTTCTTTGGGAATCGGATGCAACATTCCTTCTTTCTTGCAGCTTTTCTTATTTGCCAAGATACACGGTATGCAATTGGCAACCACCGTTTCAGTCTGGGAATGAAGATCAGGAATGAAGAAGTCTCGTTTTGCAATTTCTTTTGTTTTCGCAACTGAAAAATGTCCTTTTTCGTGGGCTGATTTAATCAATTCAGTCTGCATCCCTTTTGGTGCAACCATTAATTCTCGACCATTTTCGTACTTGTACAAAATGTCATTCTTCAAGAAATATTCTTGGTGGCTGTCCTCTTTTACTAATGATTTCAGTGTTGTTATGTACTCATCTTTGCATTGAGCAACTTTCAATCTTGCAGTTACAGTTTCATCAATAATCATTACTGGATTTCTACTCAAGGCATCAACATGTTTCATTCTTTGCCCTGGTCTATGAACTATCTCGTAATCGAATTCTTCTAAAAGTAGAGCCCACCTTGCAATCCTGGTTACTAGATCTTTTTTGTTCATTGTCATCTGAAAAGCAGAGCAGTCTGTCACGATTTTAAATTTGTTTCCCATCAGATACACCCGCAGCTTTTTTAAGGCTTCTACAATTGCGAGAACCTCCAATTCATAACTGCTATATTTCTCTTCCGCTGGACTGGTTTTTTTAGACATGAAATGGACGGGATGTAATTGTCCATCGTCAGACTCCTGAAGAAGTACGGCACCGAAACCCTCTTTGCTGGCGTCAGTGTGCAGTTCAGTTTTTCGACCTGGCTTGAATAGATGTAAAACGGGGCTTGTGGTGAGAAGGGATTTAAGTTTCTCGTAGGCATCCTTTTGCTCATACCCGAACACAAATGGACAGTTCTTTCGAAGGAGATCACTAAGTGGTTTTGCGATCTTCGAATACCCTTGAATAAACTTCCTGAAGTAACCTGTGAGGCCAAGGAAACTTTGTACTTGCTTAACATTTGTTGGAATAGGAAATTTTTTAACGGCGAGTGTCTTCTCACTCGATGGACGAACTGTTCCATTTTCAACAATGTGACCCAGAAATTCTACTGAGTGCTTTAAAAACTGACATTTCTTTGTCTTTATTTCCAGTCCATATTCGGATGCTCTTTGAAGAACAATTTTCAATTTCTCTACACCTTCTGCTTCATCGTTTGATGGAATTATCAAATCATCCATATAAATAACAATAACGCCTTCTTTCATTAGATCTCTAAATACACTGCACATATCTCTCTGGAATACACTTGGACTTGTACTAAGTCCGAAAGGAACTTTTAAAAATTCATACTGTCCATCCGGAACAATGAATGATGTGTACTTGCGACTGTTTTTTTCAACTGGCACATGGAAAAATCCATTCTTCAAGTCTAAGGTGCTGAACACTCTGGCATCTTGCAACCGGTCAAGAACGTCTTCAATCAAGGGCAACGGAAATCTATCTTTAACTAGCTTGCGATTTAATTGTCTGTAGTCAACGCAGATTCGTGTTGTGAGATCTTTCTTCTTGACAAGTACCACAGGACTTGCATAATCTGATGAACTGGGACGAACAATTCCATTCTTCAACCACTCGTCTATCTGCTTGTTGACTTCTTGTCGTTCAGAAAACGATAGTCGACAGGCTCTTTGGTAAACTGGTATTTCATCTTCTAAAATGATTTTCATTGAAATATCAGTGAACTTAGTTTTCTTCGGTTGGTAAGAGGTTACAAGGTCTGCTACACTTTGACGAAGATTTGCTTCTTTGATATGATTAAGATCCAACTCATTCTCTGTTCCATCTTCTGTTAAGAATATCCATTCAGCTGACTCATCCAAGAGAGTTTCAGTCTTCTCATGAAAAGGACAGGGAGCATGAGCTAAAAATGCTGACCCAATGATGGCTTCAAAATTGAAATCCTCAACAGGGACAACTTGAAAGTCAAGTCGGCACACGTGTCCGTCAATGTCGACTACTTGCTGGAACGATCCCATGGTTCTAACTAGACCTTTGCCTAGGCCGGTCAAAACTGATGTATTTTTCGACAGTAAAGGAAGGGGCTTAATTTTTCTGTAGATGTCATCGCGTAAGATATTACGTGTACTGCCTGTGTCTAGAAGTGCTGTAGCGGTTACTTCACCCAATTTGATTTTCTTCACAAATTTATTAAGATCGACATCAGGATAATCTTTGGGTTCATTTGATCCTACGGCAACTTGCACCAGGTGTGTTTCAGGAGTTTTTTCACGATCTTTCTCAGCCTTATTGTTCTTGTCTCGAACGACTTTAGGACATGAATTACGCAGATGTTCTGGAGAACCACATTCAAAGCAAAGGAGCTTCTTCTGTCCGTGAAACTTGCGTTGACCAGACATTGGTCTGTTGTCTTCAGTTTCAGACTTAACATGCCTCAATCCCTTGTAGCCTGAATGCTCTTGACTAGTGCGATTTTCACTAAATTTTCTGTAAGGTTTCCAATGAAAATTTCTCTTTGCGAGACTCTCCTTCAAACTTTCAAATTCATCGAACATTTCAGCGAGATCGTCTGGCTTTTTCAGATTTAACCATTCTTTGAAAAAGTGTTCTTTTATGTCTTCTGGAGCTCTAAATTTTAACTGTTCAGTGATGAGCAAGTCCACTAAGTCTTCAAAAGAGTCGACTTTTAAATCAGCTATCCATTCTTTAAAATAGCAGCTCAGCTCATGTGCGTAGCTCCTCCATGTCTTATCTGGACCTTTGACATGTCGATAAAACAAGTTCTTCAATTTTTCAGAGGTTAATTTGTATTTCTTCAAAATTAACTCTTTGACATAATCAAAATTGTTTGCATTTTCAACCGACTCTCGAGCAAGCATGTTCGAGATATCTGATGGCATCACATGAAGTAGGTAGGCTACCCAATCTTCCTTAGGAACTCTAGCCATTTCTGCACGTCTTTCAAAGTTGACAAGGAACAACCCCATTTCGTCTTTTTTCTCATCGAATTTAGGTGTTATCTGAGCAAGCGGGATCCTTTGTTGAGTTTCTTCACTTCGTCTTGGAACCACAGCAGCAGTCTGCAGTTGCATGCGCTGAACCTCCAAGCGTTGCATCTCAAGTCGAGTTTCCCTCTCTTCACGTTCTCGGGTTCGTACCTCTTGCTCCGTCCTCTCTTCGATGATTCGATTCAAAATTATACGCGTCGTTTCTTCATCATAGCCATCACTTTCTAAAATCAGTTTTCTGATATCTGCTACCTTACTTCCATCAGCCGGAGTCAAACCCAACTCCTCAGCGACCTCAACTAAGTCAGTCTTACGACCCTTACTTAAATAGGACATGATAACTTTCGAACAAAAACAATGCGAAAATATTAACCTTTTAATAATTTTCAACTATATTTCACGTGGGTTTAAACTTTAAATAAGAATGAACCGTTACAAGGAACTTTCAGCTTATTGACGGTTCCAGGGAATTTTAATTAGAATCCTTAACTGTATTCAATTATTTCCCTAATCAAAACAACAGAGAACAATCTATACCCACTAATTAATCTTTACCATTAAATTAGACCTTGTCAATAATACTGTCTAATAAAAATTAATATAGCAATTCTTATACAAATCATTACACACATAAATTATACTGCAAAATATAATTTATCAAACCACAATTGATTGCATAGCAACTTCAATTTTCTAAAAAATATATTTTAAACTAACTCCCAATGAGTAGCTAAATCAAATTCACAGAAATTCTAAAGTTTTCTTTTCTTAAAAAAAACTATACCCAATATTTCTTAAACAACCTTTTGGCTTATGCTTTAAAAATACCTTAACATTCAAGTTAATACTGCTCGACGACAGTAAAAAGCATACTAAAGAAATATTACCACCAGAATTTCACAAATTAATCAAACTCTATTTTACGTTTGCAAATACAGATTTCTAGAAATTCTAAATAGTTTTCTTTTCTTAAGAAAAACAATGTCTAATATTTCCCAAACAGCCTTTTGGCTTATGCTTTTAAAAACACTTTAACTTTTCCGTTAACACTGCACGACGACAGTACAAAAGCACACCAAAGAAATATTAACACTAGAATTTCACAAATCAATTAATTTATAATGTGGTATAACAACAACTGCTATTATTTGATACCGGATGCATGAAACAATCCTATCAAAATATAAACAATACCACAACGATTCCACCAATTTATCATTTACATGCAACATTAAAGAAAATATCTTTCCAAAAACTCTTTTCTGAAAAACATAATTCCAAACTAGTTCAACAAAAAATAAATAAAACTTCAGTTGCAGAGGCCATATGATTAGGGGAAAAAAATAAGACAACACAATATTTTTTTATTCAGCAACCCTAAAAAGAAACGATAAAAAAATCAAATGGCAAATGCAGCTGGTATTTCCTGTCTATTTTAAATACTCGAAACAGAATGATCAACTTTTTTTTTTTTTTCCCTCTATTTCCAAATCGTTAATACATAACGTATTTTAAAACGAAACAATTTTAAAGAACACATTCCAAAAAATAATTACTTAGTGACAAAATAATATTAAAGTATTGTTCCAACTAAATATTAAAATTCTTAATGATCACTAAAATTAATATAAAATATTTTGAATAAAGTTGTAAATGGCTTATCTGGACTCCTATTTTCGCGGCAATTCCAAACGTCTTTTCAGCGGTCACTTCACGTCAGAACAAGAACTGGACAGGGGATTTCAAGTCCAAACAGGAACTGTTCACTTGAATTTAATGTCCAAACAGGAACTGGTCACTGAAACTTAAGTCCTTTCGGGAACTATAGGCTTGACTGGACAGTTCTGAACCAAAATTACGTCGTTGAAGCACTACTGGACGGTTTGGAAGAGGCACACTTCTGGTTGGGGCACCGTGAACAACATCGGACACTTCGGAATTAAAAAAAAACTTCAGGTGAAAGCAGGTTTTCAGTTTGATTCATATTTGTTGATCTGTTACATTCGAAAAGAAATCTCGAGAAAGAAATCAATCGCGGGAAAATAAATCAATCGCGGGAAAATAAATCAATCGCGGCCGAACGCCCAATTTGTAGGGATGCTGAGTTTGAAATAAAATCTTCTTTTTAACATGAACATAGTTTATTTAACGGTGTCTAGAGGAATTTTAAAAAAAGCTATTGTTCAACCATTGGTACATCGCTCCGAAGAGCTCTTCATTAAACGTCTTACAAATTTAGTTACATAGCGTGGAATGAAATTCAAATAAAACGGCTGGCAGGAAGCAGCAACGTCACGCAGTGACGTAGCACTGCTCCTAACCAATACGATCCGAAGTGCTCAAGTCGGGGGGAAATCCCACATACATTATGAGAGAGACTTCTGACGAAAGTGTAACTTCACGTATGAGCGCCCACGTTCAAATGGCGTTAAACATCCCGAGTGCGTCCTTATAACGATTTCCAAAGTCTCAATAATTTTCCGGTTTACAGGTAAGTAGTGCGGTCTATCATACTGTTCGCTAATCATCTCCCCATCTTGTCCTCTCACTCTAACCACTCGAAGGAGAGGTGCTAAGACATCTCCCACAATTTGTGGTTCCACTATATCCGTATAAATCATCAATACGCGATAATGTGCAGAGGGGTCGGCTACGAATGGACCCACAACAGTTGCTTCTATACTTGCGTCAAACGAAGTTATTTCCATAGGTTCAAATCCAAGCATTTCAGCAAGTCCTTGATATAATATGAGTTTCGCATTATTTTTCACAGTTATCTGAACACGCTTAGTTACCGCATTATAACTTGTGACAATTTTATCATCATGTTCTTTCACATAAATAGCCTTTAAAATATCAGGAACTGTCTCATAACAACCCGGAGGTAATCTTCTTCCTACCTCTAACTTTCCACTCGTCTCGAATCCAATTAAATTATTTTGATGATTCACATTATACCAATTGTGCGGATATAAAAACTCTACCGTTCCAACTTCCCATTCTCCTTTCAGTTCAATTGGTATGGGTAAGCGAGTAATAAAATGGGAAATTTTATTTTCAGGAAAATAGGACATGGAACTATCCGAGATGAGTGTTATGTAGAAACTCATGATAGCAAATGAGTCTTGCAACATGTGCTAGTAGTATTTATAGGGCTAGTAAGTTTGAAGTGGGGATCCATTGATTAAACTTGTCGGGGTATCCTCGATATTTCACAAAATATTCCATTTTCTTTTTACGCGTGCGTTTTCTTAAAACTTCTTCAACAGGAAATTCGTCTTTCATTGTTACTTTTTGTAACTCTTGTGCGTAAAACGTTCCTTGTATAGGCTCTCCTAATAAATCATTCACTCTATACACTGCAGGTTGTCTCTTGACACACTCTGTTATGACAAACAATTCTTCCGTCCAATTCGTTTCATACCCCTTTTCAAAGGTTAATTTCTTCTTTGAAATGCGAACTACATCATCTACATTAAATACGCATTTGGGTTTAGGTAAATTCTCCATATCTCCATAGAGAGTGAACCAAACATCTTGTTCATTTTCGGCATTCACCTCCACGGGAGCTCTTTTTATACTTGAATGGTAAGTATGATTATAACTTTTCACTAAATCTTGTAATACGTCAATGTATCTATGCGTATTTTTAGCAGTAAAGTACTTCCACATTTTAGTTTTAATACTTCTATTCCAACGCTCGACTATGTTTGCTTTCGACAAATTATATGTCGTGAAGAATCTAATCCCCTTCTTTTTTAACAAGGTCTGAAATAGATTATTCTTAAATTCCGTTCCCTGATCAGTCTGAAGTGATTTCGGAGTTCGCTGATCGAATATTATTTGAAAAGCTTCAACAATATCTATACCTCTCTTTCGTTTCAGAGGAATTAGCCATCCAAACTTTGATAGCACATCAATACAACTCAAAATAAAGCGATAACCATCATTAAACTTTTGAAGACTTGACATATCCACCAAATCCGCTTGCCATTGCTGATCAATGTTATAAACAATCACCCGATTCGTAGGAAATTTATGACGAATGGACTTGTGTAGAGTGTATGCATCCACCCCCTTTAGCCATTTCTGTATCGTTTTCTTGGGAATCTTTCTTCCTGAGGCACGGTATAATGCATCGATACCACCGAAACTTGCTACATGACCCGGGTCTTGATACGTCGCATTCATTACAGCAAGTTTCGGTGGTATCGATGCATTATACAGTGCCTCAGGAAGAAAGATTCCCAAGAAAACGATACAGAAATGGCTAAAGGGGGTGGATGCATACACTCTACACAAGTCCATTCGTCATAAATTTCCTACGAATCAGGTGATTGTTTATAACATTGATCAGCAATGGCAAGCGGATTTGGTGGATATGTCAAGTCTTCAAAAGTTTAATGATGGTTATCGCTTTATTTTGAGTTGTATTGATGTGCTATCAAAGTTTGGATGGCTAATTCCTCTGAAACGAAAGAGAGGTATAGATATTGTTGAAGCTTTTCAAATAATATTCGATCAGCGAACTCCGAAATCACTTCAGACTGATCAGGGAACGGAATTTAAGAATAATCTATTTCAGACCTTGTTAAAAAAGAAGGGGATTAGATTCTTCACGACATATAATTTGTCGAAAGCAAACATAGTCGAGCGTTGGAATAGAAGTATTAAAACTAAAATGTGGAAGTACTTTACTGCTAAAAATACGCATAGATACATTGACGTATTACAAGATTTAGTGAAAAGTTATAATCATACTTACCATTCAAGTATAAAAAGAGCTCCCGTGGAGGTGAATGCCGAAAATGAACAAGATGTTTGGTTTACTCTCTATGGAGATATGGAGAATTTACCTAAACCCAAATGCGTATTTAATGTAGATGATGTAGTTCGCATTTCAAAGAAGAAATTAACCTTTGAAAAGGGGTATGAAACGAATTGGACGGAAGAATTGTTTGTCATAACAGAGTGTGTCAAGAGACAACCTGCAGTGTATAGAGTGAATGATTTATTAGGAGAGCCTATACAAGGAACGTTTTACGCACAAGAGTTACAAAAAGTAACAATGAAAGACGAATTTCCTGTTGAAGAAGTTTTAAGAAAACGCATGCGTAAAAAGAAAATGGAATATTTTGTGAAATATCGAGGATACCCCGACAAGTTTAATCAATGGATCCCCGCTTCAAACTTACTAGCCCTATAAATACTACTAGCACATGTTGCAAGACTCATTTGCTATCATGAGTTTCTACATAACACTCATCTCGGATAGTTCCATGTCCTATTTTCCTGAAAATAAAATTTCCCATTTTATTACTCGCTTACCCATACCAATTGAACTGAAAGGAGAATGGGAAGTTGGAACGGTAGAGTTTTTATATCCGCACAATTGGTATAATGTGAATCATCAAAATAATTTAATTGGATTCGAGACGAGTGGAAAGTTAGAGGTAGGAAGAAGATTACCTCCGGGTTGTTATGAGACAGTTCCTGATATTTTAAAGGCTATTTATGTGAAAGAACATGATGATAAAATTGTCACAAGTTATAATGCGGTAACTAAGCGTGTTCAGATAACTGTGAAAAATAATGCGAAACTCATATTATATCAAGGACTTGCTGAAATGCTTGGATTTGAACCTATGGAAATAACTTCGTTTGACGCAAGTATAGAAGCAACTGTTGTGGGTCCATTCGTAGCCGACCCCTCTGCACATTATCGCGTATTGATGATTTATACGGATATAGTGGAACCACAAATTGTGGGAGATGTCTTAGCACCTCTCCTTCGAGTGGTTAGAGTGAGAGGACAAGATGGGGAGATGATTAGCGAACAGTATGATAGACCGCACTACTTACCTGTAAACCGGAAAATTATTGAGACTTTGGAAATCGTTATAAGGACGCACTCGGGATGTTTAACGCCATTTGAACGTGGGCGCTCATACGTGAAGTTACACTTTCGTCAGAAGTCTCTCTCATAATGTATGTGGGATTTCCCCCCGACTTGAGCACTTCGGATCGTATTGGTTAGGAGCAGTGCTACGTCACTGCGTGACGTTGCTGCTTCCTGCCAGCCGTTTTATTTGAATTTCATTCCACGCTATGTAACTAAATTTGTAAGACGTTTAATGAAGAGCTCTTCGGAGCGATGTACCAATGGTTGAACAATAGCTTTTTTTAAAATTCCTCTAGACACCGTTAAATAAACTATGTTCATGTTAAAAAGAAGATTTTATTTCAAACTCAGCATCCCTACAAATTGGGCGTTCGGCCGCGATTGATTTATTTTCCCGCGATTGATTTATTTTCCCGCGATTGATTTCTTTCTCGAGATTTCTTTTCGAATGTAACAGATCAACAAATATGAATCAAACTGAAAACCTGCTTTCACCTGAAGTTTTTTTTTAATTCCGAAGTGTCCGATGTTGTTCACGGTGCCCCAACCAGAAGTGTGCCTCTTCCAAACCGTCCAGTAGTGCTTCAACGACGTAATTTTGGTTCAGAACTGTCCAGTCAAGCCTATAGTTCCCGAAAGGACTTAAGTTTCAGTGACCAGTTCCTGTTTGGACATTAAATTCAAGTGAACAGTTCCTGTTTGGACTTGAAATCCCCTGTCCAGTTCTTGTTCTGACGTGAAGTGACCGCTGAAAAGACGTTTGGAATTGCCGCGAAAATAGGAGTCCAGATAAGCCATTTACAACTTTATTCAAAATATTTTATATTAATTTTAGTGATCATTAAGAATTTTAATATTTAGTTGGAACAATACTTTAATATTATTTTGTCACTAAGTAATTATTTTTTGGAATGTGTTCTTTAAAATTGTTTCGTTTTAAAATACGTTATGTATTAACGATTTGGAAATAGAGGGAAAAAAAAAAAAAAAGTTGATCATTCTGTTTCGAGTATTTAAAATAGACAGGAAATACCAGCTGCATTTGCCATTTGATTTTTTTATCGTTTCTTTTTAGGGTTGCTGAATAAAAAAATATTGTGTTGTCTTATTTTTTTCCCCTAATCATATGGCCTCTGCAACTGAAGTTTTATTTATTTTTTGTTGAACTAGTTTGGAATTATGTTTTTCAGAAAAGAGTTTTTGGAAAGATATTTTCTTTAATGTTGCATGTAAATGATAAATTGGTGGAATCGTTGTGGTATTGTTTATATTTTGATAGGATTGTTTCATGCATCCGGTATCAAATAATAGCAGTTGTTGTTATACCACATTATAAATTAATTGATTTGTGAAATTCTAGTGTTAATATTTCTTTGGTGTGCTTTTGTACTGTCGTCGTGCAGTGTTAACGGAAAAGTTAAAGTGTTTTTAAAAGCATAAGCCAAAAGGCTGTTTGGGAAATATTAGACATTGTTTTTCTTAAGAAAAGAAAACTATTTAGAATTTCTAGAAATCTGTATTTGCAAACGTAAAATAGAGTTTGATTAATTTGTGAAATTCTGGTGGTAATATTTCTTTAGTATGCTTTTTACTGTCGTCGAGCAGTATTAACTTGAATGTTAAGGTATTTTTAAAGCATAAGCCAAAAGGTTGTTTAAGAAATATTGGGTATAGTTTTTTTTAAGAAAAGAAAACTTTAGAATTTCTGTGAATTTGATTTAGCTACTCATTGGGAGTTAGTTTAAAATATATTTTTTAGAAAATTGAAGTTGCTATGCAATCAATTGTGGTTTGATAAATTATATTTTGCAGTATAATTTATGTGTGTAATGATTTGTATAAGAATTGCTATATTAATTTTTATTAGACAGTATTATTGACAAGGTCTAATTTAATGGTAAAGATTAATTAGTGGGTATAGATTGTTCTCTGTTGTTTTGATTAGGGAAATAATTGAATACAGTTAAGGATTCTAATTAAAATTCCCTGGAACCGTCAATAAGCTGAAAGTTCCTTGTAACGGTTCATTCTTATTTAAAGTTTAAACCCACGTGAAATATAGTTGAAAATTATTAAAAGGTTAATATTTTCGCATTGTTTTTGTTCGAAAGTTATCATGTCCTATTTAAGTAAGGGTCGTAAGACTGACTTAGTTGAGGTCGCTGAGGAGTTGGGTTTGACTCCGGCTGATGGAAGTAAGGTAGCAGATATCAGAAAACTGATTTTAGAAAGTGATGGCTATGATGAAGAAACGACGCGTATAATTTTGAATCGAATCATCGAAGAGAGGACGGAGCAAGAGGTACGAACCCGAGAACGTGAAGAGAGGGAAACTCGACTTGAGATGCAACGCTTGGAGGTTCAGCGCATGCAACTGCAGACTGCTGCTGTGGTTCCAAGACGAAGTGAAGAAACTCAACAAAGGATCCCGCTTGCTCAGATAACACCTAAATTCGATGAGAAAAAAGACGAAATGGGGTTGTTCCTTGTCAACTTTGAAAGACGTGCAGAAATGGCTAGAGTTCCTAAGGAAGATTGGGTAGCCTACCTACTTCATGTGATGCCATCAGATATCTCGAACATGCTTGCTCGAGAGTCGGTTGAAAATGCAAACAATTTTGATTATGTCAAAGAGTTAATTTTGAAGAAATACAAATTAACCTCTGAAAAATTGAAGAACTTGTTTTATCGACATGTCAAAGGTCCAGATAAGACATGGAGGAGCTACGCACATGAGCTGAGCTGCTATTTTAAAGAATGGATAGCTGATTTAAAAGTCGACTCTTTTGAAGACTTAGTGGACTTGCTCATCACTGAACAGTTAAAATTTAGAGCTCCAGAAGACATAAAAGAACACTTTTTCAAAGAATGGTTAAATCTGAAAAAGCCAGACGATCTCGCTGAAATGTTCGATGAATTTGAAAGTTTGAAGGAGAGTCTCACAAAGAGAAATTTTCATTGGAAACCTTACAGAAAATTTAGTGAAAATCGCACTAGTCAAGAGCATTCAGGCTACAAGGGATTGAGGCATGTTAAGTCTGAAACTGAAGACAACAGACCAATGTCTGGTCAACGCAAGTTTCACGGACAGAAGAAGCTCCTTTGCTTTGAATGTGGTTCTCCAGAACATCTGCGTAATTCATGTCCTAAAGTCGTTCGAGACAAGAACAATAAGGCTGAGAAAGATCGTGAAAAAACTCCTGAAACACACCTGGTGCAAGTTGCCGTAGGATCAAATGAACCCAAAGATTATCCTGATGTCGATCTTAATAAATTTGTGAAGAAAATCAAATTGGGTGAAGTAACCGCTACAGCACTTCTAGACACAGGCAGTACACGTAATATCTTACGCGATGACATCTACAGAAAAATTAAGCCCCTTCCTTTACTGTCGAAAAATACATCAGTTTTGACCGGCCTAGGCAAAGGTCTAGTTAGAACCATGGGATCGTTCCAGCAAGTAGTCGACATTGACGGACACGTGTGCCGACTTGACTTTCAAGTTGTCCCTGTTGAGGATTTCAATTTTGAAGCCATCATTGGGTCAGCATTTTTAGCTCATGCTCCCTGTCCTTTTCATGAGAAGACTGAAACTCTCTTGGATGAGTCAGCTGAATGGATATTCTTAACAGAAGATGGAACAGAGAATGAGTTGGATCTTAATCATATCAAAGAAGCAAATCTTCGTCAAAGTGTAGCAGACCTTGTAACCTCTTACCAACCGAAGAAAACTAAGTTCACTGATATTTCAATGAAAATCATTTTAGAAGATGAAATACCAGTTTACCAAAGAGCCTGTCGACTATCGTTTTCTGAACGACAAGAAGTCAACAAGCAGATAGACGAGTGGTTGAAGAATGGAATTGTTCGTCCCAGTTCATCAGATTATGCAAGTCCTGTGGTACTTGTCAAGAAGAAAGATCTCACAACACGAATCTGCGTTGACTACAGACAATTAAATCGCAAGCTAGTTAAAGATAGATTTCCGTTGCCCTTGATTGAAGACGTTCTTGACCGGTTGCAAGATGCCAGAGTGTTCAGCACCTTAGACTTGAAGAATGGATTTTTCCATGTGCCAGTTGAAAAAAACAGTCGCAAGTACACATCATTCATTGTTCCGGATGGACAGTATGAATTTTTAAAAGTTCCTTTCGGACTTAGTACAAGTCCAAGTGTATTCCAGAGATATGTGTGCAGTGTATTTAGAGATCTAATGAAAGAAGGCGTTATTGTTATTTATATGGATGATTTGATAATTCCATCAAACGATGAAGCAGAAGGTGTAGAGAAATTGAAAATTGTTCTTCAAAGAGCATCCGAATATGGACTGGAAATAAAGACAAAGAAATGTCAGTTTTTAAAGCACTCAGTAGAATTTCTGGGTCACATTGTTGAAAATGGAACAGTTCGTCCATCGAGTGAGAAGACACTCGCCGTTAAAAAATTTCCTATTCCAACAAATGTTAAGCAAGTACAAAGTTTCCTTGGCCTCACAGGTTACTTCAGGAAGTTTATTCAAGGGTATTCGAAGATCGCAAAACCACTTAGTGATCTCCTTCGAAAGAACTGTCCATTTGTGTTCGGGTATGAGCAAAAGGATGCCTACGAGAAACTTAAATCCCTTCTCACCACAAGCCCCGTTTTACATCTATTCAAGCCAGGTCGAAAAACTGAACTGCACACTGACGCCAGCAAAGAGGGTTTCGGTGCCGTACTTCTTCAGGAGTCTGACGATGGACAATTACATCCCGTCCATTTCATGTCTAAAAAAACCAGTCCAGCGGAAGAGAAATATAGCAGTTATGAATTGGAGGTTCTCGCAATTGTAGAAGCCTTAAAAAAGCTGCGGGTGTATCTGATGGGAAACAAATTTAAAATCGTGACAGACTGCTCTGCTTTTCAGATGACAATGAACAAAAAAGATCTAGTAACCAGGATTGCAAGGTGGGCTCTACTTTTAGAAGAATTCGATTACGAGATAGTTCATAGACCAGGGCAAAGAATGAAACATGTTGATGCCTTGAGTAGAAATCCAGTAATGATTATTGATGAAACTGTAACTGCAAGATTGAAAGTTGCTCAATGCAAAGATGAGTACATAACAACACTGAAATCATTAGTAAAAGAGGACAGCCACCAAGAATATTTCTTGAAGAATGACATTTTGTACAAGTACGAAAATGGTCGAGAATTAATGGTTGCACCAAAAGGGATGCAGACTGAATTGATTAAATCAGCCCACGAAAAAGGACATTTTTCAGTTGCGAAAACAAAAGAAATTGCAAAACGAGACTTCTTCATTCCTGATCTTCATTCCCAGACTGAAACGGTGGTTGCCAATTGCATACCGTGTATCTTGGCAAATAAGAAAAGCTGCAAGAAAGAAGGAATGTTGCATCCGATTCCCAAAGAAGATCTCATTGTAAAAGAAATCTTAACCGAAGAAATAATGGATTACTACAGCAACCAAAGGAATCAACTCAGAAGAGAAGCCAAAGAAAACATCCTTAAAATCAAAGATGAAAATAAAAAACAGCATGATAAAAAATGCAAAAAGGCTACTATCTATAAACTGGGCAATTTAGTAGCTATCCAACGAACTCAGTTTGGTACAGGACTGAAGCTAAGACCCAAATTCTTCGGCCCATACGAAGTCACCAAAGTTAATGGTAGGGACAGATACGAGGTAGCTAAAATAGGGAATCATGCAGGCCCAAATCAAACCACCTCTTCAGCTGACCTCATGAAACCATTTGGGTAGCCCCTTCTAAAAAAAAAAAAATTTTTTTTCATCATAAGTATAATTGTGTTTGTATTTGTATATTCTAATAATGTGTTCATATTCATAACGATATTTAAAATGCACAATTTAATGTTCAATTGTATAATTACTATAAAATTATGTGTGTTTGTAAACGATTCGCAGTGCTCTTGATAAGTATTTTAATTTTTTAAGTTTTAAGTACGCCGCTGTGGTCAGCGACATGTCAGGACGGCCGATTTGTGGGATTTCCCCCCGACTTGAGCACTTCGGATCGTATTGGTTAGGAGCAGTGCTACGTCACTGCGTGACGTTGCTGCTTCCTGCCAGCCGTTTTATTTGAATTTCATTCCACGCTATGTAACTAAATTTGTAAGACGTTTAATGAAGAGCTCTTCGGAGCGATGTACCAATGGTTGAACAATAGCTTTTTTTAAAATTCCTCTAGACACCGTTAAATAAACTATGTTCATGTTAAAAAGAAGATTTTATTTCAAACTCAGCATCCCTACATGTATGTCCCTTACCAGTGTTGTCAAAAATCTTTCGAAGATTATTATGTGCAGCAGACGGGAAAAGGCTTGAATTATTATCAAGGAAGTTCTTATCAGAGAGGATATGGATTAGGAGGTCTATTCAGATCATTTTTTCGTGCCGCAGCTCCGCTACTGAAATCAGGTGCTAAAGCTATTGGGAAACAAATGTTTCACAGCGGTGTCAACCTGATGAATGATGTTTCTCAAGGTCAAGATTTTAAAATGGCCGCCAAACGAAGACTCAAAGAAGCTGGAAATGTGTTAACAGATAAAGCCGCCACCAAAGTCAAGACTATGATTGGTAGTGGAAAAAGACATAAAAAGCGTATGCAGAAGAAAAAAACCATCATTCCACGTTCAGCCAAGAAGAAGTGCACATCGCATGATATTTTCTCCTAATGGCTTCCTTCATCTACAAAGACTCTGCTCCTTGCGTCAAGTCGGAATTAGATTTATTTTCAATTCCCCCAACCCAGACCGTTATCGAAAAAGGACAATTTGTCGAATTTCATCCCCTTTCAAGTGTACGAGATGGTGGACCGATTGAATTTTCAATATCAGGAAGTAGTGAAGAATATGTGGACTTAGCTGCTTCCTATCTACACGTGAAAGTGAAAGTGATGAAAGCAGATGGAACTAAACTACCAGAAAAGGAACCAGTTGCTCCCGTCAACCTTTTCCTACATTCGCTTTTCAGTCAAGTAGACGTTAGTTTAAACGAGAGAAATATTTCTTCTGCAAGCAACACTTATCCTTTTAGAGCCTATATAGAGACATTGTTAAATTATGGGGAAGATGCCAAGAAAAGTTTGCTGACCTGTGAAGGATTCTACAAAGATACGCAACCTGATATCATAGACCCCATAGATGAGAAAGCTGATGCTGGATTGAAGACGCGTTACAATCTTATCAAAGACAGCCAGACCGTAGAAATGATTGGTCAACTCCACTGTGACATTTTTCAACAAAATCGTCTAATGATTAACTTGGTAGATATCAAAATTAAAATGATACGCAGCAAATCCTCATTTTGCTTAATTTCAACCAAAGTGGATGGGGATTATAAGATAGTTCTAGAGCATGCTTCTATATTTATAAGAAAAGTGAAGGTTAGCCCTGCCGTTGCTATTGGGCATGCTAAGGCTTTGGAGAAGACATCGTGCAAATATCCAATTGATCGTGTGATTTGCAAAACTTATAGCATTGCCAAAGGGAGTTGGTCCTTTTTACAAGATAATGTGTTCCTTGGACTCATGCCAAAACGTGTCATTCTCACCTGTTTAGGAAATGCTGCAATGAATGGGCAATATTCAAAGAACCCATTTCTCTTTTCTCATCATAGTGCAAACTTTGTATCTATTTATGTAGATGGACAACCGGTTCCCTGCAAGCCTTTAGAGCTTAATTTTGATTCCAACAACTACGTTCGGGCTTATCATAGCTTATTTTCCGGATTTAATCGTGATAAGGGAATTTACTTATCTCAAGAAGAATATGCCAGAGGTCATGTACTTTACGCATTTGATCTAAGTCCTGATCTTTGCGACGGAGAACATTTTAATCTGCAACACCAAGGAAATTTACGTGTGGAAATTAAATTTTCCGAGGCTATTACGGAAACTTTATCAGTGCTCATTTATGCAGAGTTTCAAAACGTGATTGAAATATCCAAATCACGTCACGTGGTGTGCGACTTTCCGAATTAATGGATACCCTACAAATAATCAGAATTCTTTCTAGAAATGCAAAAACCAAGAATATATTCTTGGGTGTTTTCTCAAGTGATCGATTACCAACATATGTTCGAAACTTTCCAGCCTGTTTTATTGCCAACACTGACAAGTCCAATCAAGAAGGTACCCATTGGGTGGCTTTTTATATAGAATCACCTACAGAAATATGCTTCTTTGATTCGTTCGGAAACCCACCGTCTTATTTTCCCGGAGGAATATCAAGTTATGTAAAGCGTTATCGACATGTAGAGTTTAATCCTATGATACTTCAATCGAATGCGAGTTCCGTATGTGGACAATATTGTATTTTTTATTTATATTCTAAATGTAATGGACGTTCTATGAACGATATTCTCTTGTCTTTTGTACCCAATCAAATATGTAATGATATCAAAGTGCATCATTTTGTAATCAAGCACTTTAGAATTGTAGCACCATTTTATCAATAAAGAAAGTATTTAAACAGTAGCACTATGTCTCGTCTCTCATTCAACATGGAATTTCCAAAGTTGCAACATCCTTTTACGATGGTAATCGCCGGTCCAACAGGATGCGGTAAAAGTTATTTTGTGCGGGATTTGATAAGTGAAAAACAGGGGATGTTTTCAATTGTTCCCGATAAGATTGTTTGGTTTTATGGAATACATCAACCCTTATATGATGAAATTGATAATGTGACATTTGTAGAAGGTCTACCTACGACATTTAAAGAATTTTTGGGCGAGAATACACTCTTCGTAATTGATGATTTAATGTCAAATGCTAACAGTCATTTAACTGATCTTTTTACAAAAGGTAGTCATCATTTAAACCTGAGTGTTATCTTCATAACACAAAATTTTTTCTACAAAGGGAAAGAAATGCGTGACATTACATTGAATGCACACTATTTAGTACTGTGTAAAAATAGACGAGACGTGAGTCAAATTTCACATCTAGGAAGACAATTATTTCCTCGACATGTCAAGTTATTTCAAGAAGTCTTTGAAGATGCAACGAAAAACCCCTATTCCTATTTATTTATAGATTTACGTGCCGAAACACCAGAAGAGTTACGATTACGTACCAAAATTTTACCTACTGAAAGACAGATCGTGTATCAATTTAAATGATATAAAAGTGAATGACTTTGAAGATAAGTATCATTTAGCAAGATGACGCTTAAGAAGGAGCAACTCAATCAATTACGACTGTTGCAAATTTGTCCTTTAAGGTTACGAAAAACTTTATTAAGTAAACTCAATAAGAACTGTATAAAAGCCATATGCGAATGTTGCATTAACACATTGAATGGAAATATCCCATTGACTGCACGACAGAAGAAAACGCTCTCTAAACATAAGAAGATATTGCGTCATTTAAGTAATCGTAAAGTGTCTTTACCGAAAAAACGTCAAGTCATTTTACAGAAAGGAGGTTTCCTCAACATACTTATTCCTGCAGCCTTGAGTGTTTTAACTACATTATTTCATGGCTCAAATTAAGAAGTTTGCTCTTATACCCGAAGAATTGGTGACAAAACATACTGTTTCCAATAAAAGGCTTAGTGAGCTTGATAAGGCAATGATACAAATTTTACATAGTGACTTACCTGATCATGAAAAATTGGTCCTCTATCATGAACTGTTGAAGAAAAGTTTAAATCTGCAAGAATTTAATAATTCACGTCCGAATGAACAAAGTAGTAAGACAGCTGAAGAGAAGAAGAAAGAAGAAGTGGAGAAAATAGAAGATAAGAGGAAAGTTGAAGAATCTGTGAAAGTAGAAGAAATAAAGAAACTTCAAAAAGATGATAATTATCAAGAACTTATATTAGCATCACTTTCTAAATCCATGCGAAGAAAAGCTGAAAATACACTTGCTCTCATCAAGAATCAACCTGATATCTTATCGTGGAATTCCAAGGGTCAAATCTCCATACACGGAGAAAAAATACCAAACTCTAACATCATCGACTTTTTCAATTATATGTACAGTACCAAAAGTAATGTATCACGGAAAAGTTTATTTAATACTGTTTTGAAAGATTTAAATGTTCCGAAGCAGTTTATCGGAAATAAGAAGTTGCTAAAGTCACCTGTAAAAATTGTCCAAACAAAGTTGAGACGAAATGTAAAACCACCTAAAAAGTGGGAAAATTTATGATTCAATAAAGTGATATTGCTTTAACATTTTTTTTTTTTTATTATTATTATTTCACATAAGAAAATCACACACACATATTTCCATTGAATAATTTTTATTTACAATTTCAAATAATCTTTCAAAGCACCATAAACTGTATAGCCAATGAAATCACGTGACACATTTCAACCAATGAGAAGAGAGTATTTGGTGATGTGTCTAAAAACCGACCAATCGCAAGCAAGTATTTTTCCGATCTCTAACATAAAGCAATCATGACGACATATCTACTGTGACGTCACTAGTAAAAATATCTATCACTCTTAACTTATTCGCTAAGAAGCAGCCCTAGAACAATTCAGCTCCATCTTAAAGGTAAATTGAAACTAAAAAGTGTTGCCATCGCTCTAAACTTTGATATAAAACACATTATGACGTCATACCTACTGTGACGTCACGCAATAAAAACCTATCACTCTAACTTATTCGTTTACAAGCAGTCCTAGAACAACTCAACTCCGTCTGTTAGATAAACCGAAACTAAAAAGTGTTGCCACCACTCAAAACTTTGATATAAAACACATTATGACGTCATATCTACTGTGACGTCACGCAATAAAAGCCTATCACCATAACGTTCTTATTAAGAAGCAGTCCTAGAACAACTCAACTCCGTCTGTTAGATAAACCGAAACTAAAAAAGTGTTGCCACCGCTCAAAACTTTGATATAAAACACATTATGACGTCATATCCACTGTGACGTCATACACAAACAGCTTATAACGAAACCGAAACTAAAACAGCAGCAGGAGGAAAACAACTCCACTCCACTTCCGGTCACGTGATTTCCGGTGACGTCATATCCGGTGATGTCACTTCATGTGTCGTCATATCCGGTCACGCCCCTTCCGGTGACGTCATCGTCCCCCGTCCCTTGCGCATTGCGCCATGGCTCAGGATGCCCAATTTCTAACTACTCCTATCTTTACCATATTTAAAAGCACCTTATTTAAAGAACATTTTTTCAACTATTTACTTCCTTTTTTTAATTAAAAAAAAAATTGCACATGCTTATGGCACGTTTTGAACTTTTTTGTAGGTATATGAGTGGGGAATTTTTAAATATTTTGTTTTGATAAGTCTGGTGTTCTATAGAATTTTTAAAAACTGTCCCTTTTATAGTGGGAATAAAACTGTATAAAATCTTTAATTTTGCAATATTAAAAATGCTACACTCAAATTGTGTAATATATTGGTAAGAACATACGTTAAAAATTGTAAGCATTTATTTCAGTAAGTTTTGAGTAAATATTCCTTCGATATTCAAAATTGCTGTTTTGAGGTATGAACTGTAAATTTGTACAACAAAAATCCGAATTGAGACACAACACTTTAAACAAAATGAAAAAAAAAAAATCCTTCTAATTTAGTGAAGTTCAAACTTTTTGCACTGTTTGATTCAGAATCATTTGATTTTTTATTATTATTATTATTATTATTATTATTATTATTATTAGAATAATATAATCTCGAAATAGATTTTTTGACGTTCTGTAACTTCTACAAAATTTTATTTGATTATACATTAATTAAAAAAAAGTTATATTTGGATGTATAATTTGAAATGTAACTTTATTATTTTTTCAAAAATGTTTGCTGAGAGGTATGTTTTGTGGTACTCTCACCACCATAAAACAATTTTGGTTTTAGGCATACTTGAACTTGAGGTAGCAATCTCAATTAACAAGAAATATTATTTTACAATTAAATATGTCTCCAATAATAAATTACAAAGGGGTCATTCCATTCAAAGAGAAAAAAATTTGTAAAAATTAAAATTAATTTTTTTTTTTTTATACACATTTTTGGGTACAAGAAGATTCAAAGTTCCTTCTTAGTTATTCGTTTTTTATGTACATTAATTTCTAATAGTTGAAAACACTCTCGAATTATAGTCGAGTTAGTTCTGTTTTGATAAAGTGGGTAGTGATTTTTAAAGGGGGTAAAAATATTGATTTTTTTACCTATAGTTATACTAAGGGTTTTTAAATAATTATATTACCTTAATAATCGTAAAAATGGTTTAAACAAGTTTATAAATGATTAAATTTTTGTATTTTATTCATTTTAAAATTGATTTTTTCAAGTAACTTAAGTTACCAGAAATGTGTTTATTTTCAAATAATGTTTAAAAAAAAAAAAAAAAAAAAAAAAAAAAAAAAAAAAAACAGATACTTGCAAATAGAATTTTTTTTTACTTTTAGATATGTACTAAACAGAAATCTATACTTGTATTTCCTATATATTTTTTTTATTTAATTATGCAATAATTAAAATTTGGTAACTTAAGTTACCAAAAGGATAGAACTTGAGGTATCGATGGAAAATTTTCCATAGAATACTAGTAAATTTCAATAAAAATAAAATATTTATTTACTCATGATTTCAAAACTGTCCAAAGTAAAAATAAATAATTTGAATGAATATTTGTTGTGTTTCTAGGAACTCTTCAGTTTTAATTGCAATGTAATAACGACTAAACAATCTTTCTAATAAAACCTAAGCATATCGATTTAGAAGTTTTTAATATTATATTAATTACCAATATTGATTTCTACATTTTGATATTAATATGTTATTGGAGTGTAGACCTTAAAAGAGATGCAAGAGTGGTAATAAGGAAACAAATTGTTGATAAAGCTGAGCATTTTGTGCGGGCAGCTCAAAATCATACATTAAGATTCACAACTAAAACAAAGTAGATCACTGCTGGTGGAAAAAATTCCAAGTCAAAACTGGCAAACCTATTTTCATAGCCAACACAATGCAGAATATTAGAACCTCCATTTAAAAGTTTTGTGACTGAAAAGCTTCCTTACGCAGAATATTAAAATATCTGTTTAAAATTCTATGACGGAAAAGCCCTTGAATTTCTTCTAAAGCTTCGTAGGAATAAAATGTTGAATCTTGAAAGTGAATGATTAGTATTATGGGTTATAATATACACTGCATCCAAGTATAATAACTGTCTCGAAAGATGACGAGTTTAAAGGCAGTTGGATGGTTTCATTTTATTACAAATCTCAAAATCTAAAAAAAAGATCTAATTCAAACTGGAAATAACACAATCGTCCAGATGATTTTTTTTATAATAAGAAAGACGTGATTCATAAAGTCAAACAATATGTAGTAGTGGGCATTATAAATTAGAAGAATAAAACCTACTACATAAAGAATGAAATATTCCTCTTTTTTTCTTCTTTTTTTTATTATCTTTTTTAGTTATAATATTTCTAAATTTTGATAATTGTAAAATAATGCAAATTATACACACAACATTATAAAATATTTTGTAACCGCTTAGTAACTTAAAGCATAAGTTAATTTAATAAAAATAAAGCAATTGGTATATCATTTCTGAAACATGCAATTGTATATCGTAAGTTACTGTAATGTAAGTTACTTTAATTAAATTTATATAAAAATAAATAATTTATGAAAATAATTTTAACTTGCATAATTGAAATACTTAGAGATTAAAGAAGGAAATGTATATAACTTTAAAACACCAAAATGTAAAAAAGAACAGAATTTTATTAAAAACTAAAAGAACTTTTCACTCTATTCCTTTTTGGCGTAACGTAAGTTACTACACTTAAATCAATTTTATAAATTTTAAAAATATCATTAAAATACTTTCGTTTCTATTAAAATTTAGATTTTTATTGGTTGATTTAAGTAATAAATTGAGTATTTTACTTTGAATTACTTTTTGTTATTATATTTATAAAAACAGTTAAACTGAAAGTGTCCAAATATAATGTAAGTTACAAATAGAATGGCCCAAAGGACAAATGGTTACTGATTAAAAAAAAATCTCAAGACATATTTCATCTTGAGGTGACAATCTCAGTTAACAAGAAATATTGTTTTATAATTAAATATGTCACCAATAATATATTACAAAGGGCAAATGATTATTGATTAAAATATGCCACAAATTTATTTCTTATTTCTATTGCTGCTTCGGTTGACCTTCGGTATATATTTGGAACGGGATCCGAAGAACTTCTCAATTCACTCGCGGTCTCTTCATAGAGAAATGATATGTAGTCCGCTTCGTTAAGGCCATCCCTGTCTCTGATAATATTATGCAATATGCAAGCAACTTGAACAAGCTGGTTTACTTTTGAGACGTTTGGTACCTCTATGGAGGTATCTAAAAATCGTCATTTTGCCCGTAAAATCCCAAAAGCACATTCAATAGTTTTTCTAGTTTTTGCTAGGTTATTATTGAAGTTTTCTTGGGATGCTGTTCAGCATTTTGATGGAAATGGACGCATAAGTTACGGTTTCAATGGGAACGCCTCATCTCCAATCAGAACGTGTGGCTTTGAAATAACGCTATTTGGCAAGATTTTTGGAGGAGATACATTAAAATCATTGTTCTCCAGCCGTCTAAACAATTCGGTGGCTCTAAATATCCCAACCATCACTTTGTTTACCTCTCGCGCCTACATCAACAACCAAAAACTTTTTGTCGGCATCAGCAACTCCCATTAAAACTATCGAAAAGTATTTCAGATAGTTGAAGTAACTCGATCCACTATGCGGAGGGCATTTGAGTTCACAATGGCGACCATCTATTGTTCCAAAGCAGTTCGGGAATTGCCATAAAAGAAAATACTTTTCTGCTTCATTCTTGAGGTGCTCTTCGGTGGGTGGTGGCATTACTTCAGGTCCAAACTCAAGTATAATCGCTTGGCATGTATTATAAACTATCAAGCTAACAGTACGTCTTCCAAGTCTAAATTCAAATAGTAGGTGTCTGAAACTGGCCCCTGTTGCTAGAAACCTGAAAGAAAAGAGAAAGTAATGTTTTAGTATAAAATAATTAAATCAATATTTTTAAAATTAATTTACAAAATTGTGTAATTAAATAAATTGTATTTTTAATTGTAATGAAAATACCAAATTAAGCTCTTACTAGCAATGTAAGAGCCAATCTTGTTTAGTTAGGTATTTTCATTACAAATAATTAAAAAATAGCAAACATATATTACATTTTTTTGTACTTAGGTAGAGTTATCTTCAATAATATTTTGTGTTCTGACAAGATAAATATTCTTCGTTTCAGGAGACGAGTGTAAAAAGAAATGGAAAAACTTGAAAGATACGTTCAGGAAGAAAGTGCAAACTCTGGAATATAAATCTGGTTCTGCCTCCAGTCCTCCACACAAAAAATGGAAATTTGCAATTCACCTGGCATTCATACGAGACATTGTTCTTCCAAGCCCTATGGTAGGAAGCCTTACGTCTCCTTTAGTGGAAGAAGATGCCGCTAGCATAGATGCGGAAAGCACCGAGACCAACGACATCGAGCAACAAGGGGGCACATCGCTTTCCTATCTTGAAGACTACGATAGGTTTTCCAGACCCCACCGTTCCAAGAGAAGCATCAAGCAAAAAGAAGATCTGTATAAGCTAATGCTGGAACTGGAGGAAAAGAAAATCAATGCTATTGTAAATATGGGGAAACAAACAGATGATATGGGAGATGACCATCACTTCTTCTTAAGTTTACTTCCATACGTAACACGTTTGGATGATATGGAAAAGCTACAACTCCGTTCTAAAA